>CM048755.1:229803332-231038332 GCA_026315105.1 Locusta migratoria
CTGATAAATGTAAAAATAGAAAATATAAAAAAAGAGATGGACAGAGAGAGGGAGTGATTAGACAAAAATTCTAACTCAAGGCTCGAATAAATGAATAAACGCCCGGGCAACGCCGGGTTTTCAGCTAGTATCATATAATTTTGGCTGTTGTTTAAAATACGGTCAGAGAGAGTATTACGTGTTGGGTGCAGAGATATTACCACAATAGTAGAATCGTAATCATATCACCACAATTTTTTATTATTTAGATTATTATTTTGGTCCGAAATATTTGCAAAAATTTATAAAACTACAAATCTAAAGTGGGCCGTAAAACACGTCAGTGCGATTTTTTTATTTGTATTAGAAATAGTTCTATGTTTAATTTAATTGTGATTCTGAACACGGAAAATGTAGGCTTAAGCCAAGCAGTGAAATGAATGTCTAAAAATAAAATAAAAATAACTTGAACTTTGCAAAGAATGGGAACAGGAAAGAAGTCGTACATGAAAGGTATAATATTCAAAACGTAGCATGCAACATTCACTTTATTTCAATGTGCATGCTACCTGAGGGACTATTAAGTCATCAGCTAACGAAACCAGACGTTCAAAGTTATTAAACACGTTTTTGACGTAAAATATTCTCAGAAATATGGTGTGTGTCAAATATGCGAGTCATTATAGAGGGGGTAAAACGGGAAGTATAGTATCGCAATTTAACATTATTTCAAATGCAACTCTTAGTTACCGTAAACGTATGTATTTATAAACCAGAAAATACTATAATTGTAACGTATTTTATCTGTATTTGGTAAATATTTAAAACGGCAACACATGCCTTAATATGGAATGAAAATGAATATATAATATCTATAAATATCCCTCTTATCATTAACTTTAATTTGCTTACCTCTTACTTGTCTAATGTAAGCCAATAAATTTAGTATTCCGTAATATTTTCTGCGTTAGTAAAGTATATGTAATGGCCTTAAGAACACATTAAAATACATAAGTGTTCCGTAGTCTTTAAATTCGCACCTTTAACGCGGGATTAAAAATGCTATAGCTGGTCCCAGACACTTCCTATGCGGAGCAGCTATGTGGTGCCTGATGGCCAGAGGAATGTCTCAGCATCATGCAAAAAGTACATTGGGATACAATGAATCTGCGAACGAGCACTGTCTTGTTGAAAACCACACCACTATACTACCAAGTGAGGAAGCACTATGACCGTGGCGTACATTTGTGCTGCAGAGTTACTTTGTTTTTCTCCAGTCGTAACCTCAAGTCACACCCGCTCAATTCTTCGAGGCCGCGGTGGAGTGGCCGAGCGTCCTAAGGCGTTTTGCTGCGGAGCGCACGGTAGCTCGCCGTCGGAGGTTCGAGTTCTCTCTCGGGCACGGGTGTTTGTGTCGTCCTTAGCATAAGTTACTTTAAGTTAGTTAATGCAGTTTGTAAGCCTAGGCACTTATAACCCCCTGATTCTAACCAACGTATTTAAGTCCCTTAGATATACAAATATTTGATTTGAACTTCTTCCAGCATTGTTTGTATCACGAGCAATTTGTAAGGACGTAGAAGCGCGGCGTTTTCTTGGTGTGGTCGAATAGAGCTCTTTCATGCACGCGGACAAGGTCGTTAAATACCTTGCGCAGGCTTGGTTACAGTTACGCTTCGATGCTTCCTCATTGGGACATATACGAGGGTCATTTATAAAGTAAGAACCAGTTTGAAACGGAGTAAGAGAAACTTTATTCCCAAACGTAGTATGTATCACAAACTACAGTATGCAAATTTTGTCACATAGTAACCATGAAAATTGAAACATCTCGCAAGTCATGGCACCATCCTTTGGATCTCAGCTTTCGAGAACTCTGCCTCCTCACCTCCTATTTTTTGTAGTGAAGTTTGTCAATAACAACGTGATAAACTACTGATCTGGAAACTTGTAGAAATTTCTGATGCGGCTCGAAAATAGTGAACTGCCTGTTTGGTGAAATCTCTCATGAACTACGTGTCAAATATTCATTTAAGTCAGTAGGCCGTCCACATCAAAACAGGCTCTTGTTTGTTGTTTGTGTAGCTTATGGGACTTAACTACGGGGTCATCAGTCCATAAACTTACAAACTACTTACAAACTAGCTAATACTAAGGACGGCACAAATATCCATGCCCGAGGGGGGATTCGAACCCTCGACCGTAGTGGCCGTGCAGACCGTGACTGGAGCGCCTCAGTCCCCTCGGCCACCGCGGCCGGCAAAACAGGCTCTTCACTATTGACGAGCTCATCAGAAATTTCCACAGGTTTCAGGAACACTTTGGCACTAACAAACACCACTATAAAATAATGTGACGGCCAGGCGGCAGAATCCTTTGATGCTGCGATCTAAACGCTGGTGTCACGACAAGTAACTAAACGTTTCATCGTGACAATGTTGACAAATAAAAAAATATGCACACTGTAGTTTGCGCTACAATTTACGTTCATAAACAAACCTTCTCTAAATTCATTAAAAAGCTGTTCATACTTTAAAAATAACCCTCGTAATTTTGTGCATCTTCAGTCATTCTTCTGGCAAAAGAAATAGGAAAGAGATGTTTGAGTACAATACCAAAAATGTTTGTTATTCTATGGGACCAAACTACTATGGTCATAAGTCCCTACACTTACAAACTACTTAAACTAAGTTAAACCAACCTAAGGACAACACACATATAAATGCCCGAGTGAGGATTCGAACCTCCGACGCGGGAGGCCTCGCGATCCGTAACTCGGCTACTCTCGCGCGGCAGTACAATACACATAACATTCTGTCATGCAGAGCGCTGATCTTCATGTTAGTTATACCGAGAAGACGCAGTTAAATTCTCGGCGAAATGTTAAGGTTTCAATAATCAATACTATGAATCCGTATGCATTAAGGACAGTAGATTGTCAAAGCTTTATTTCACAGTTATTTAGGTGGTTTTGGTAATAGGTGACATTGCTCCAAGTATTCTTTATATGCTAATATGAAGCAAGCTACTTGGAAGTGTGTTAACGCAACATAAGAAGACAAATGTAAAATATAATAAACTTCTATAAAGATGTGTTATTTTCTATTCTGTGTTGGAAGTCCTTTTGTACATATGATCACGACTCGCATTTTAAATTGTTCTACAATGTTAGAGAGAATAACCCGTTATCTGTAAAGAAATGCATTTACTCTTTACCAAAAGCGAACAACCGGGATCTCCCTTTAGACGAAATGTGGTCTCGCCTCGCATACATCCGGAAGAAGGTGGGACGGATAATTAGCGACGAGAGCAATAAAATAAAACGTCCGGGGGTCGTATAAGACCTCTGGCTACCACACACGGAAACAGCGGCCCACTATACTTATTGGACCATCGTGGAATGTCGGCGGGGAATTCATTTCCATTATACACCTTTACAACTATGCTAATGACTCAGCACTTGTATTATTTCAGCGCCCATGCTTTTATTTCTTAAAGATATTCCTTTTTATTATTAGGGGAGCGGCGTTACAGGAAGCGGTCTATATTAGTGTAGCATTTGTCGAAGGTCAGTTTAAAAATCAGGTTCGATGCTGTTAACGTCATTGCGCTAAACACTAAAAAACTGCAATAGCTGCACAGCTTGCATGGGTGAAAACAGGGTGGAGGGTGGAGGCAATATAGCGTTTTTTACTGTTGATGCAAGCTAGTAACGTAGTAACATTGCTAACGCAGAGTGAGAAGACAAATACAAAGTGGACTATGATTATGTAACTACTAAATAAGACATTCGAGTGTACAACCCTTCTACCTAAATGCACGCTTGGACCTATCGTTTCAGGGAATACATTTTGAACAATAACTTCCGGAAAAATTGACGGCAAACAGTTATACCCTGTTAGTTTACGTGCCAAAGAGGCAGTATTCTTTTCTGTTTTGCATGATGCCCTCCCTCCAAAAAAATTAAATAAATAAATAAAAATTATGATTGGACATGAGTGCACAAGTATGTCATAATGGAACGCGTTGCATGTTTCAGGAACAAATCAGAATCTGAAAACTACATCTAGCGATAATATTCGAAGAGGTATGTATTTTGCAGTACGTACAATAAACATAACTTCTATATTTATATGCTTATCGCGTTCCTAGAATTGTCACATGAACATTTTAAAGACATTGTGTACTAACAAATGTGAGATGACAGTCGCCGGATAGTCAGTGTTTTGTTCCTAGTGGCACCTAGTTACTCGAGTAAACATGGCTGGCGAAAGGCTTACATTCGATGATACGAAGTCAGTTTTGAAGTGGTATTTTAAGTACGAAAACATTAATGAGGTTGAACCGCAATGGCGAAATGAGTAACAAAAAGAGCCACCGACACGTTTAAATATTCGTCGCATTCGAGACAAATTAGAAGCCGACGGCTGTGTTAAAAATGTACACAAACAACGATCTGGACGACTTGTAACAGTAACAAGTCCAGCTAACTTCCGTCGTGTGTTACAACAATTCACCCACTCACCACCGAAGTCTGTGAGACAGTGTGCCCGTGAAACTGGAGTGCGTCGCTCAAGTGTTCGGCGAATTTTGAAGACAGCAGAGTGGAAGTGCTACATCCCACGATTGCTATACGCAATGAACGAGGACGACCCAGATCGTAGAATGCAGTACTGCGAGTGGTTTACTAACATGGTGCGCAACGATGAAGAGTTTGCAGAGATGATTGTGTGGTCTGATGAGGCACAGTTCAAACTCAGTGGTATAGTAAATTGCCATAATTGCATCTACTGGACCGCCGAAAATCCTAACCTTCATGTAGACAAAGCCGTGAATTTGCCAGATGTAAATGTGTAGTGTGGCTTGTCTTACCGAGGCTTGATTGGGCCATTCTTCTTTGACGGCAGTTACCAGTGAGGTGGACCTTCAGAAGCTTCAGACATCCATTTTTACCTGCTATCCGAGACTTGTATGGAGACGGAAGATTTTACTTTCAACAAGATGCTGCCCCAGCCCACTACCAAAATCGTGTTAGGGCGTATCTCGATGAAAATCTACCACGAAGATGGGTAGGCCCTAGAGGTGCTGTGGAGTATCCACTACGTTCCCTAGACTTAATTCCTCTGGACTTCTACCTATGGGGAACACTAAAGGACGTCGTTCACCAACAAAAGCCACGAAAATTGGATGAACGTCGAGAAACCATCGTACATTCATGTGCAGATATCCAACTGAACACGTTGGAGTCATTAGTTCGTGCTACAGTTCGGCGGCATCGTCTGTGTGTCAATGTTAATGGTGACCATTTCGATAAACTACAGTAATATCTTTAAATTAAACTTTAAGCTACACTTTCACCAAAAATGAGACAACTCCGTCAATTAGTTTGCAAGTTATGGACTTTTAAACAGTGGATACATTTTTTTTATCCATCTGTATTTACTTTACAGCATATTATGTAGGAATTGGATAGCACGCCTCAGCTTGGTACGTACCGATATATAATATACGAAGCGCGTCTAAAAAAGTAAGTTTCATTATTATTTTTAAAAAATCAACATAGTTACACGAGAAACTTCATTGTCAACAGGTCTGAGGTATTTTTCGACATAGTTACTGAAAGAATTGATAGTAATTAATTTTCATACCGTGGGATCAACTGTTGTAATCTGTGTCGTAGAAGTCTTTCGCTTTGATATGGAACCAGCGTGTGAGATGTCGTCAGCTCCTGGTCGTTGTCGAGACGCTGGTAAGAGGAGAGGAATTTCTTGACGTCCAGTGGGCGCACAGCAGCTGTTTTGCAGAAGTTCGGCTGGTAACTGTTTGATCACGCAGCACACTGTCCAGATCTTGCTCCCAGAGATTTCCATCGATTCACACACCTCAAAAAATTCCTGTCCTTAAGCCACCTTTTCTACAAAGACGAAGATAATTGTAACACGAAGGTTTCACCCTCGGGCGACAGACTTTTGGCGGGGAATTACACCGAAGACCGAAATTTGGTAATTTAGTTGAAAATACCTTGTTCAAGTAATTTGGTAATAGGTTTCATTCATCGACATACTAAGAGAATCTGCCGCCATGACACCAGTTCCAATATTGTCTTAGAAAAATCTACTGAAAATAGTGAAGTGTGTTTCCGTGATTACATAAATATATTTGGTAAATCAGAATATGTATTATGTTGAGTTACACAACTGAAATTGTCTTTTCCACCTTTACGTATCGAGTTTTAGAACCACTAATTAAATAAATTCTAGCAGTTTGTAGTAAATTTTGTGTGGGAAACCTAGATTTTATGGTCGTCCGTTGTGAGGAACAAATGGGTCAGGCCATGTGTAACTTAGTTCAGCTAACTTGATGCTTGGCATTGTCCCAGCCTTGTAAGAGAGTAATTATGTACTATCGTGCGCAAAAATATAGGTACGACCTGAAATGCATTCCGCCTGATGTGCATGCATCCCACATAACGTAACTGTCTTGCGGGTACTCTAAAAACTTCATGGTATAGTTGTTCGGATATTCAAAATGGAACCAAGGAAAGAAGGAAGCTTAGGGTTTAACGTCCCGTCGACAGCTTGGTCATTAGAGACGGAGCTAACGCTCGGAGTTTTGGGTGAGGATGGGGAAGGAAATCAGCCGTGCCCTTTTGAAAGGAACCATCCCGGCATTTGCCTGGATTGATTTAGGTAAATCACGGAAAACCTAAATGTGGATGGCTGGAGGTGGATTTGAACCACCGTCCTACCACTGCGCCAGCTCGCTCGGTAAAATGGAACCACGAGAGAAAACTGTTATCATTCCAGATGTAAATTAACATTACTATATTGCAAATAACAGGAAACATGTTATTAAGTTCTTAACGTTTGTGCTCCAGTGCAGGTTTAGTGCCCCTTTAGTACGGGAATTCATGGTAACAGCCGCGAACGAGCAGTATTCACATGAATAAACCTACTGACAGAGGAACATTAAATATCATTATTATCCATAAGGAAAAGACTGCGAGATTTCCGTGTGTGTGCTTGGCTAACATTTCCTGTTTTGCTGCTGCAGTAAAGTTTATGTTAATACGATAATGTTTCAGTTTATATATAAAACTATACTAAACATTTTAATAGCTTATGGGACTTAACTACGGGGTCATCAGTCTCTAAACTTACAAACTACTTACGAACTAGCTAACACTAAGGACGGCACAAATATCCATGCCCGAGGGGGGATTAGAACCCCCAACCGTAGTGGCAGTGCAGACCGTGACGCGCGCCGCAGTCCCCTCGGCCACCGCGGCAGGCTATACTACATTCCGTCCCATGCATGCCCCGGCGCCCCAACGGGTAGCGAACGGCCGCCGTGTCATCCTCCACCCGAAGGCGTCACCGGATGCTGTATGGATGGGGACGTGGTCATCGCCCAGCACTCCCTGTGACAGTTTTCCAGACCGGAGCCGCTACTTCTCCATCGAGTAGCTCTTTAATTGGCCTCACAAGCGCTAAGTGCATCCAGCTTGCCAACAGCACTCGGCAGACCCGAACGGTTACACATCCAAGTGCCGACAGTGCTTAACTTCGGTGATGTAACGGTTACTGGTGTATCCACTGCGGCACGGCCGTACAGCTCCCAGCACCCTGTGCGCCATGAATCAAATAGTTTTTTACACGCTACACTATTTTAACAGAGGCAAAATAAAACTGTTGGATTTCTGCGTTATGTTTTTAGCTACTTCTCAAGTCTAGGGGTCAACTGTGCACTCCTTGCTTCAAGGCACAACATTATCATTAAAATACGTAAACACCGTTTAAAAGATGTTCATCTGAGTTCAAATCACCACAGGCAGGTTTAACTTTACAATTATCCGAAAAATCACGGATTGTTTAGCTTTTTCATATACGTTAGTTTATTCTCCCAGTTTCCTTCCATGGGCGCAAGTCATGACTAGTATTAAGCAAGTTGAATAAAAATGTTACGCAATTCCTCAAGTTCACCGTCTTTGTGATTTCATCCTTCAAGAATCCTTTATTCAAGAATACAGCAAGTCGGAATGTATCACTTAGCTCATGTTCAGCCTTTCCAAAACGATTATGTAAAAAACGCGTAGTAGATGGAACTTGGACAAATTGAAGGAACCAGAGGTGGTTGAGAGTTTAAGAAGGAGCATTAGGCAAGGACTGTCTGAAACGGGGGAAAGTAGTACAGTAGAAGAAGAATGGGTTGCTCTAAGAGATAGGGTAGTGAAGGCTGCAGAGGACCATATTGGCAGAAGGACAAGGCCTAACAGAAATCCCTGGATAACACAGGATATACTGAACTTAATTGATGAGAGGATAAAATATAAAAATTCAGCAAGTGAAACAGGAAAAAGGGAGTACAAACGTCTGAAAAATGAGATTGACAAGAAGTGCAGACTGGCTAAGCAGGAGTGGCTAGAGGACAAATGCAAAACCGTAGAAGAATGCATAACTAGGGGAAAGATAGATACCGCCTACAGAAAATAAGAGAGATATTTGGGGACAAGAAAAGCAGCTGTATGAATATCAAGAACCCAGGCGGAAAACCAGTACTAAGCAAAGAGGAGAAGGCTGAACTGTGGAAGGAATAAATAGAGGGCCTATAAAAAGGAAATAAACTTAAAAGCAGTATTCTAGAAATGGAAGACGAAGTGTAGTAAGATGATATAGGAGATATGATACTGCGAATAGAATTTGACAGAGCGCTGAAGGACTTGAGTCGAAACAAGGCCCGTGGAGTAGATAATATTCCATCTGAACTGCTGATGTCGTTAGGAGAGCCAGTCATGAAAAAATTGTATCACCTGGTATGCAAGATGTATGAGACTGGGGAAATACCCTCCGACTTCAAGAAGAATATTGTAATTCCAATTCCAAAGAAAGCAAGTGCAGACAAGTGTGAAAATTACAGAACCATCAGTTTAATAAGTCATGGGTGCAAAATACTAACACGAATTATTTACTGACGAATGGAAAAACTTGTGGAATCCAACCTCGGAGAAGATCAGTTTGTATTTAGGAGAAATGTAAGAACATGGGAGGCAATACTCACATTACGACTTATCTTAGAAGATAGGCTAAGGAAAGGGAAATCTACTTTTCTGGAAAGCATTTGTCGATTTGGAGAAAGCTTTTGACAATGTCAACTGGAATACACTGTTTCAAATTCTGAAGGTAGCAGGGGTAAAATATAGGGAGCGAAGAGTTATATTCAACATATACAAAAACCAGTCAGCGGTTATTAGAGTCAAAGGGCAAGAAAGGGACGCAGAGGTTGGGAAGGTAGTAAGACAGGGTTGTAGCCTTGCAAATGTTCAAATGTTTGTTAAGCTTATGGGACTTAACTACGGGGTCATCAGTCCCTAAACTTACAAACTACCTTATACTACGGACGGCACAATATCCATGCCCGAGCGGGGATTCGAACCCCCGACCGTAGTAGCCGTGCAGACCGTGACAGGAGCGCCTCAGTCCCCGCGGCCACCGCGGCCGGCGTTGTAGCCTTTCCCCAAAATTGTTCAATCTGTACATTTAGCAGTCAGTGAAGGAATGGAAGGAGAAATTTGGAGAGGGCATTAAAATGCAGGGAAAAGAAATAAAAACATTGCAGTTTGCCGATGACATAGTAATTGTGTCACAGGCCGCAAAAGATCTGGAAGAGCAATTGAATGGGACGGACATTGTCTTGAAAGGAAGATATAAGACGAACATTATCAAAAGTAAAACGAAGGTAATGGAATGCAATGTCAGAAAATCAGGTGATGCTGAAGGAATTAGATTAGGTAATGAGACAATAAAAGTAGTAGATGAATTTTGTTATTTGGGTAGCAAGATAACTTCTGATGGCCGAAGTAAAGAAGATACAAAATGCAGAATGGCTATGGGAAGAAAAGCGTTTCTAAAGAAACGAAACTTGTTAACATCCAATATTAATTTAAATGTTAATAAGTCCTTTCTGAAAGCATTTGTCTAGAGTGTAGCATTGTTTGGAAGTGAAACGTGGACGATAAGGAGTTCAGATAAAAAGACGATAGAAACTTTTGAAATGTGGTGCTACAGACGAATGATGAAAATTAGATGGGTAGATCACGTAACTAATGAGGAGGTGCTTAACCGAATCGGGGAGAAAAGGAGTTTGTGGCATATCCTGACTAAGAGAAGGGATAGATTGGTTGGACAGATTCTGAGACATCAAGGAATTGTAAACTTAGCATCAGAAGGAAGCGTGCGGGGTAAAAATCGTAAAGGGAGACCGAGGGACGAATATAGTAAGCAGATTCAACCGAACGTATTCTCAGATGAAGACACAGATCAGAGTAGCGTGGAGAGCTGCATCAAACCAGTCTGCGGACTGAAGGCCACAACAACAACAACAGTTGTAATTCTAGAGTCTGATGACCATAGCAGTTTGGCCTAATAATAGTAATACAAACTATTATTTTAAAAAAATGCGTGCTCGAAAATAAAGAAAAGCTTCAAGTCACAGGTCCAAAACCACGATAGACACGAGTCCGAAGAATTACTCGGTAAACTTCGGCAATATTCTAAGAGACTGTGTAAAGTTAGCGCATGAGCACTTAAAAAAAGAAAATTAATTAACTACTTAAATAAAAAAATTAAAAAAGCTAAATCTAGAGTGGTTCCAGAGTCTCACGAAAATGTCTAAGATCAATATCTTAACTGCCAGACACCAAAATTCTAATACATCCCGACTCACAATCGACACACACGAGCATTCTTCTAACTCCCTACAAATTCTTCAAAGTGTCGAATCAATACCAACAGATACGAAATTTTTTCAAAGCCACCAAAAGAAAAGTAGTGGATATTTACACAGTGAGTAGTGCCGTACACTAACAAAGGTCCTGCTTCTAGCAGGGTCTGACGCCCTTGACCAAAATCATGATGGTGGCCCCCTATTTGTAGGTTTCTCTGAAATGGGCAATTTTACAAAACTTTAAATAGGACTTGTAAAATACAAGTTTTATGTCAGTGACATCAGAAATTTCATAAGCTTCCAATGCTGTAATGAGTTTTCTTATACATAAAATCATTTTTGTTAGTAAATGCATATTTAATTGCAAGTTCGTAACGGTCATTTCAGAATTCTTTAAATAAACACAAGCAATTAATTTATCTACCGTACGTAGGTCAAACTATTTATAATACATGTGTACTGCCGTTATTTCGTTTATTTAAAGAAATTCCAAGCCTTAAATAGTTTTTAACAAAAACATTTTTTACTGAAAAATTTGTAAATGGTAAACGTTACAACAGGTTTGGGACAGACCTCTCTGAGATCTTTCCAGTGTCTCTTCATACATTTAAGTCGATTAGCTGGTTCTCTTGTTACCACTTTTTAAAATCATAGTAGTTGCAAAATCGTTGATTATTAAAGAGTTCCAAAACTAAGGTTGACACTATATGTCATTTGCACCACTTCATTCGTCAGAACATTCTCTTTAATCCGGCGGTACTGGCTTTCCAGCAATGCGTTTTGTTTATGAGTAATTAGCTCATTTCTGTATTTTTGTATTTGTCAGGGTACCGGCTATCCGCCATAGGACATCGGCCGTAGGCATATCAGCTGGGTTCTACCAGTCAGGTGACGTGCCGCTGCTCGCTAGCCACGTGCGTGCTCATGTCCCAGGCTAAAGAAGCTACCGTACATGGACTAGAGCGATTTCATTAAGCGTGCATTTTTATAAAAATAAATGCTAGTAAAGGGACTAAACCCTCACAATAGCCCCGCTTGTGACTCTATTTACATAGTGAATAATGCTGCAAGTAGTACCAACATACTGAAGGATAACGAGGAACATCTCTGTCATTAATGAAGAGTCCACGGGTTAAACAAAACGAAGTTTACATTGCATTAACCTATACGGCAGCTAATTATCTAACACACTTCATAAAAATTGCTTTCTAGCTGTATAGTAACTGTGCTTGCCCACTCTCCCACCCCCCAAAAATTATTGTACAACTTTGTATACACAATTGACACTAAAAAATCTTCTACTAACTATTGACCCAAAATTCGTCTTTTGTGTGTGACTGCATCGATCACAACTGTCTAGCAAATCATAAATAAAACACAAAGCACAGAACACATAAGAAAAACAATTACAATTTTTATGTCATTTGTGGAGGAATTTCCATCATTTTAGGTTAATAGATAATTGAATTATGAGTTTGTTTGCCTGGTCACATTTGGCTCCACTCTGCCTGTAAACATATATGTCTTAAACACTTGTTTCAGTTATTGGACTGTCACTTGTCCACTACACCTTTTGTTGCCTTCCATTGTGCATTGCTGGAGTGGTGCAACTCTGATGCTATGTACCAATTCACACACTCCTGCCAGCCACACTGGCAAAAAATCGAGGTAAAATAATGTATCCTTCTGTAACAAATATTCAGCATAATTCATCCATCAACTGGACCCCACGAACAACAATTATTTGGTGAGTGTATTTAAATAAAATTATCCGCCCACTACAGTGAAACAGCACTTCTGAAAACACAGTATGGACGAATTACTACACTCTCTGACACCTCAGTAGCTCCTATTCTTAAGTTGTACAATTACACAGAACGCAGATTCAGATGCACTGCAAATACCACACTTTACAAACAAATGATCTCTCCAAAAATTTTTAATTTAATGACAGAAAAATATCTTTAATGTAATGTGAACACAAATTCTATTCGGCACAACTTTCCTCAAAATAATTGACAGTTTCATCTCATCAGTTGTACACTGAACTACTTGCAGGTTTCCCATTAAATCCTAAACACCTCCTACACTTCTAAAATTCATCCTATTCATGCATCCTCCAACTTTTTCTTAGAGTCAATTTGAGTCCCGAATTACTCAGAAAATCAATCCCGGACACTAGTTTTATACTTAAGTTCCATATTACCATGAATGTTCGATTAAACAGCTTTCTTCCAATCTTCATGCGTAACACTGCCTCCTTACGCACTGGCTTGCTGTAATTTCAAGCTGCAGTCTTGATCATTACCCTTGTGATTGGAAATTCAACTATTTTTGTATTCTTAATCTACAACTTTACAATTCAACATCTGATAACAAAATCCTCTGCTATATCATTAATAGAGCTCCCAGGATCTACCAGAGCCGTTTCACAAACCCCTCCTATTTGAACAACTGAAATTTTAATTTGTGCCCATTTTCAAAACCGGCCAGTTTTTTTCTTAAATTCCGTTGGTGCTTCTGTTTTAAGAGCTTATTCTTTCGTATTTGAGAAATATTGTTGTGTATAGTTTTCGTCTGTGATTTGTGTACTTCAAAACAAGTCAAAGACCGTTGCTACAGCTAGTGATCAGTCACAGTCAATCTACTGCCAGCTGCCGCCAGTGTCACATCTTTCAGAGCGCAAAGTAGCATAATTTGATTTGAGTCCATTTTCATTACCGGTTAATTTCTTTCTTTGGTGCTTCTGTTTTAAGAGGTTTATTATCGCGCATTTGGTAGATTTTGTTAAAGCTTCTGTTTCAAGATTTTTGAACAGTGGGGAGCGTTTATCATAGCTCAGTCAGTTAGCAGCCGCCATTACTAAAGCACTTGTGTACTAGGGAACTGAAGTATTTTGCAGCTCTCTTGATATTTCAGTAGCGGTAGTAGAATGGATAGGGTGTGTGCGTGCTGTGTACAGTTCGGATCATTTCACTGTTTCGAAACATACGGATCATCTGAGTCTAGTGAGTGGACTCACTGTTTCGGCACACGAAACATCTGGCGTGCTGCAGAGTCGTCGGCACTCAAAACACTTGACGTGCCAAAGCCCTGCCGTCCTGCTACCTCCGCTGATTCGCGTGAGCCGAGAAAACTGCAGTAGGGCGATACAGCAAACACAAAACATCTATGGAATATCAACATGGTTTTAATACTTTATTCACTAGACTTAATTGAACGGCACAGGATTTGTTTGTTTTACAATCGTGTTAAATCGTAAAGGTTTCCTAAGTTACTCGTATTTTCATACAAACAAATATAGTAACGGAGGAAGCACAAAATAGTAATGTTCAAATTCCAAAGTCATGAAACTTTTCCAACCTTCAAATTCAATAATTAAGTTTAAATAAAACAAGAGAGATCATGGCTCAAATGTCTGTGTGCATCCAGAAATGACTAACTTTTCTAATCAATCAATATAAACAAAATATATAAGATTTGTTCCTAAGACATATTTAATGCAATCAACAGGTATTACTACAAGTATTAACACAAGGAAACACATTTCACAATTTACTTGACGAAACCACAAAACTGAACTAAATATTTTGAATGTCCAGATAGGTATTCTAATAATCAGGTTCATCTTCAGTCAGTCAAATAAAAGAGAATCAGTTTCTGTTTCTTTAAACTGAAATTAAAAAAAAAAAAAAAAAAAAAATTGACATCTTACAGAGAATGCGGATTCGTCTCACTGAAATTCCTTGCTTCAAAAAGATGCATGCACCTGGCACAGTTGTAACAACAATGCATAACAACGCGTAGTTCACGCGAAACTACCTCAAAACACGACTTTTCTCGGTGGTATCCCAGTTTTCAAACCTCAGTTGAAGGGTACCGGTAGCATAATTCAAAATCTCGCGTGGCGCGTTAGGGGAACAACTTCAAACCCATTGCACGCCTGGGCGCTGTGTCGAACTCACCCAGGCAGACGGACAGCAAAACGCCTGTTAACGGTATCTAGCGTCCAATACATGAATCACAAGATTCGTTGTTTCGAAACAGTGCCGATTCAAGTTTCGACTCAGAACAGTTCCCTGACTCATCAACTCAGTAGCCAACTCTAGTGCGGACACAGCAGGAGTTGGCGGCTGTTCGCGAACAGCTGAACGTGCTTTTGGCCACGGTCAGTCGTCTCCACGCTGCTGCCTCGGAATGTGGCGGCGGTGGAGAGGCTGGGGCGTCGAATGGTGTATCTTAGGTGTTGCTTGGGTCGCCTACGGTCTCTGCTGCCGCGGCATCTTTACGTGTACCGGACGCAATTGATCCGCCCTCGCCGCAGGGTGAGTGGCGGGTAGCGCGTGAAACTTTTTCCAACCTTCAAAATTCCATAATTAAGTTTAAATAAAACAAGAAAGATTATGGCTCAAATGTCTATGTGCATCCAGAAATGAATAACATTTCTAATCAGTCGATATAAACTGGAGGCGGAGGGCCAGTGTGGAGGCTGGCCGTGTGGCATTGCTCGTTGATCCTGCGAGTAATCAGTGGCCGGTCCTTCAACAGGGTCCGAGGAGGCACACGAGGGAGGGGTCTGTTTGTGATTGACGGATCCAATTTTAGGCGAGTTATGGAGCCCCTTTGCAGATAGCGTCCAGGGCCGGAAAGAATTCCGATGTGCACTTGGTGTATCTGCCGGGGGACCTCATTCGAGATGTGGAGGCGGCGTAGGCAGAGACTATTGAGCGTAGGGAGTTCAGTCGTCTGCAAGTTGTTGCTCATGCCGGTCCTAATGACTCCTGTCGCATGGGTTCTGAGGACATCCTCAGTTCGTACGGCGGATGGCGGAATTGGTGAAGACTGCTGGCTTCGCGCGCAGGGTGAAAGCAGAATTTTCAATTTGTACCATTGTTCCCAAGGTGGGTCGGGATCCTTTGATTTGGAGCGAATGGATGGTCTCAGTCAGGGGCTTCGTCGACTCTGTGACAGTCATGTCTGTAGATTTCTGCGCTAAAAACCTTGCTGTTGTGCGCCCTAAACATCCTATCCTATCCTGTAAATTTCTGAACCTGCGGTATCGAGTCGGGAATTTTAGGGATTCCCTTGATAGACCAGGGGGTGCACTACACAAAGGAAACAGCTACTCTGCTAGCAGAGTACTTGTGAAGTGCACGTGGGTATTTAGAGGCTAGGCGATAGTTCTGATGAACACTGGGATATATATCTCAAAGATAGATCAGGTAAGACGGGAGGGGATGTGTTCATTGCGATAGTTCTGATGAACACTGGGATATATATCTCAAAGATAGATCAGGTAAGACGGGAGGGGGTGTGTTCATTGCAGTCCACTAAAGTATTCCTTCTGCTGAGCTCGAGAGTGACTGTGAGGTTATGTGGACATGCGTAACAGGTATAGGCGAAATCAAGTTAATAGTGCGGTGTTTCTACCGGCCACCCGGTTCCACCGTCAGAGTGCTACAGTCATTCAAAGAAATTTTACGATTAATAGCGCATAGGTACCAGGACCATTCTTTAGTAGTTGGGGGGTGACTTCAACCTACCGAGTACAGACTGGGACGCCTATGCTTTCACTACAGTGGGTACAGACAAGCAGTCTTGGGAACTGTTGTAGAGTACGTTTCCCGAACACTACTTTGAGCAGCAGCTAAATCGTCAGCCAAACGCAATGGAAATATTTAGGATATTACAACTACAAACACGGTCGGGGGTTCGAATCCCACCTCGGGCATGGATATTTGTGCCGTCCTTAGTATTAGCTAGTTCATAAGTAGTTTGTAAGTTTAGGGCTGATGACCCCGTAGTTAAGTCCCATAACCTCCACAAAAAAATTTTCGTCATACCTTAGCAAACGATCTTGCAGAGAACCCGAAAAAATTCTAGTCCCACGTAAAATCGGTAAGCGGATTAAAGATTTCTACCCAGTCATTCGTTGATCATTCCGGGGTGGTGACAGACGACAGCAAAATGAAGGCCGAAGTTTTAAATTTAACATTTATGAAATCAATCACGCAGGAGGGGCATGCAAACATGCTTTCATCATCGCACTAACTTCCAAAAAGGACATCGTAATAGGCATAGCTGGTGTAAAGAAACAGTTGAGAGAAGTGAAAATAAACAAGTCGCCGGTTCCAGACTGAGGACCAATCCGGTTTTACAAAGAGTACTCAGTGGCATTGGCCACTTAGCTTGCATTTATCACGAACCTTTGATCCAACGCTAATTTCCAAGCGACTAGAAAAGGGCAGAGTTATCTCCCGAGTATAAGAGAGGCAAAAGAATGGACCCTCGAAATTACAGACCTATATCATTGACATCGGTTTCCTGTTGAATTCTTGAACAATATTCTCAGTTCTAATATAGTAAATCTCCTTGAGACTGAAAAGCTTCTGTCCATGCATCAGCAAGACTTTAGGAAGCATCGATCGTGTGAAACACTGCTTGCACTTTTCTCTAATGGCATGCATGCTGTGGATGAAAGGCAATAGGCAGACTGCATATTTCTTGATTTTCGGAAGGCGTTTGACACGGTACAGCGCTACAGACTGCTAACGAAGGTTCGAGCGTATGGAATAGGTACCCAAATATGTGAGTAGCTGGAAGACTGCTTAAGTAATAGAACCCAGTACGTTGTTCTCGTTGACGAGTGTTCATCAGAGACTAGAGTATCGTCAGGAATGCCCTAGGGCAGTGTGATAGGACCGCTGTTATTTTATATCTATGTAAATGATCTGACGGACAGAGTGAGTTGCAATCTGCGGCTGATGCTGTGGTGTACAATTGTGTGTCGACACTGAATGACTGTAGTAGGATGCAGGATGACTTGGACCAAATATCTAGGTGCTACGAGGAATGGCAACTAGCGCTAAATATAGAAAAATTTAAGGTGATGCAGATGAGCAGGGAATCACTCTCGTAATATTCGATTACAGCATTAGTAGTGTGTTGCTTGACAATTTCGCGTCAAATAAATATCTAGGTGTAACGCTGCACAGCGATATGAAATGGAACGAGCATATAAAGACAGTCGCGGGGAAGGCGAAAGGTCGACTTCGGTTTATTGATAGAGTTTTGGGAAGGTGTGATTGGTCTGTAAAGGAGACCGCATATGAAATGTTTGTACGACACCGTCTTGGGAATCCTAAACATTGGAGCAAAACTCATGAGATCTGTTTAAAAGAAGACATAGTAGCAGTTCATAGGTTTGTAACTGGTAGATTCGATAGATGCGCGAGTGTTACTGAAATGCTTTGGAAACTCAAGTGGAAGTCGCTGGAGAGAAGGCGCCGTTCTTTTCAAGAAACGTTGTTGAATAAATTGAGAGGGCCAGAATTTAAGGTGGACTGCAGAAAGATTCTACTGCCGCTAACCTGCATTTCGCGTTAAGGCCATAAAGGTAAGATCACAGAGATCAGGGGTCGTACGGATGCAAACAAGCATTCATTTTTCCCTCGCCCTATATAGGAGTGGAGCAGGAAAGCACATAACAGAGTGCTACTGTGTACAAACCGCCACACACCTTTGCATGGATTGCGGAGTAAGTATGTAGATGTAGCTGTACCTTTTCAACATGCTGCTGGCCGCCTTAACGCACACGGCTATTCTGGCGCGGCACGTCGTGTTTCGACTCAGTCGGTACGTAACGGACTGCGTGACATACTACTTCATTCCCGAAGTCTATGCCGAGGTCCTGCTTTGACACCTAGAAACCAAGGAGCGCGGTACAAATGGGCCAAACACCATGTTGAATCGACTCGTGAGAATTGGCATCAAGTGCTATTCATAGACGAGACTCGCATCTGCCTCCAACCAGACTGTCGGGGGAGTTGTTTTGGGGGCAGC
This sequence comes from Locusta migratoria, assembly GCA_026315105.1. Taxonomy (NCBI): domain Eukaryota; kingdom Metazoa; phylum Arthropoda; class Insecta; order Orthoptera; family Acrididae; genus Locusta; species Locusta migratoria. The sequence continues at coordinate 229,821,876 of CM048755.1, forward strand.
CTGGTCAGCCCGAGCGTCTTGGACACATCGTCCAGTGAGTGCAGCAAGGTGGTGTTTTGGGTGGCATATGGGGGCCACCTACGCTACTGGTGGTCCAGAACGGCAATCAGACGGCTATATGGTACAGGAATGACATAGTCTGACGTATAGTGCAACCATATCGGTGAGGGATTCGTCTTAGTGGATGACAATTCTTGCGCTCATCGTGTACATTTTGTGAAAGCGTTCCTTCATGATAACGAAATCGCGAGATTAGAATGGTCAGGATGTTCTCCAGATATGAATCCCATTGAACATGCTTGGGATACATATAACACGGTCGTTTTCGGACTAGACGACCCACCAAATTACCTGAGATACCCACACCGAATAGCCTTTCAGGAGTGGAACAATCTGGACCAGTCCCTTGATAGTCTAGTGAAAAGTATTGCACGCATAATACAGACATTCATAAATGTAACATGGCGTGTTACGGGGTATATGAGATGTATGCTGCAGTGTCGAACGCAATTTCAGAATGTCTAGGTTCGTGTCGTGAAACTTGTGAATTTGTGTTTTTATGAGGAATGACCCTGTACTTTTAGCCAACAGCGAAGATGAACTTACTGAGCTACTAACTAGAATAAAAGACATTAGTCTAGCACATGGACTGGAAATCAACCTCAGTAAGTCCAAACTCATGTTAATTGATCGAGAACAACAGATCCAGCTCACAGGTCAATTAAAGGAACTGGAAGTCGTGCAGTCCTTCACCTATCTTGGGTCAACCATCTGCAGCACAGGTAGTTGTGAAGAGGAAATAAGAACGCTAGGACGAGTGGCTATGAAGAAGCTCACGAAGATCTGGCAGAGCAGAGCAATAACAAATAGCACAAAGACCTGGCTAGTTGAGACACTCGTGTTTTCTGTCTTCTTTTATGGCTGTGAATCATGGACACTCAAGGCCAGAGACAAACAACGCATTGATGCGTTTGAGCTTTGGTGCTGGCCTAGGATGCTACGCATAAAATGGACCGAAAGGATAACAAATGTGTCCATCATTGAACAACTGAATATCTCCAGACGCCTTTCTCCTCGAGTCGACGAAAAAAAATTCTCCAGTTCTTTGGCCATATTGTGAGAAGAGACGGAGAAAACATAGAAAAAATAATCTTACAAGGAAAGATCGAGGGCACTAGACCAAGAGGAAGAGCAGCGAGCAGATGGATAGACCAAATTATCTACATCTACATGGGATACTCTGCAAATCACTTTTAAGTGCCTGGCAGAGGGTTCATCCAATCACCATTATACTATTTTATCTCCCACTCCATTCTAGAATAGCGCGCGGGAAGAATGAACACCTGAATCTCTCCGTTCGGGCTCTGATTTCTCGTATTTTATTCTGATGATCATTTCTACCCATGTAAGTGGGAGTCAACAATATATTTTCGCATTCGGAGGAGAATGTTGGCGATTGTAGTTTCGTAAGCAGCCCACCCCGCAGCGATAAGCGTCGTTGTTGTAATGATTCCCATCCCAGATCCTGTATCATTTCCGTAACGCTGTCTCCCGTGTATCGCGACAATACGAAACGAGCTGTCCTTCTTTGGACTCTTTCGATGTCCTCCGTCAAACCTACCTGATAAGGATCCCACGCCGGCCGCGGTGGCCGAGGAGACTGAGGCGCTTCAGTCACGGTCTGCACGGCCACTACGGTCGGGGGTTCGAATCCCCCCCCCCCTTCGGGCCGACCGCGGTGGCCGAGGAGACTGAGGCGCTCCAGTCACGGTCTTCACGGCCACTACGGTCAGGAGTTCGAATCCCCCCTCGGGCATGGATATTTGTGCCGTCTTTAGTATAAGGTAGTTGGTAAGTAGTTTGTAAGTTTAGGGACTGATAACCCCGTAGTTAAGTCCCATAAGCTTAACAAACATTTTTTTCCCTCGGGCATGGATATTTGTGCCGTCCTAGTTCGTAAGTAGTTCATAAGTAGTTTGTAAGTTTAGGGACTGATGACCCCGTAGTTAAGTCCCATAAGCTGTCCAAACATTTTGCATTTTTTGCATAAGGATCCCACAACGGGCAGCAATATTCCATAAAAGGACGGACAATCAAGAAGATCTCCGCTCTACCTCTTCAGCAGGCACTGAGAGAAGCTGACAACCGTCCGGGATGGAGGCGCTTGGTTCATGGGGTCACGACGCTCAGCAATGAGCACAACGACTTATGATGATGATGAAAGATAAATGAAATGTTTTTGCATATCTTTACTTCATTTTAATATAAGAGGTCATGGAGCCCTAGTATCGTGGTGATGTAACACTGTTTTGACGTTTTTATTATGTACTGACTCCCCCCTACAAGTTCTTCAAGGTTGTAACGGTAATTTCTTAACTCTCTCTGTATGTAGATGTAGTTTGACGTTTGTTGCATGCTACCTCGTTGGCGTCGCAATTCTATTGGGCGACAATACTGAAACCTAAACAAAGCAAAGCTGGTCTCTTACGGACGGCGGCTGAGACAGAGCGTGTGAACAGCATCCCGGCTGAGGTAGAATGCCAAGTGGTTTGTTTTGGTTGCGCGGCGGTGAGTTGCTGGCGCATGTCGGTCGGCGGGGGGCGGCAGTGCGGCGTGTTCCTGTCTGTTCCCGACTCCCGACTCCTGTTACACCGCATGACAAACGCGGCCGGCCCCCAATATAGCTCTGGCCCACTGTCGAACTGCCCGCAGCCCGGACAGCGTTTATTTATAAGCTCTCGATTTATGTGCGACTTCCATTACCTTCTGAGAACTCATTGCGGCATTACATGATAATATGCAGGGGCACTCTTGTGACGTTCCTAATATGAAAAACGGCTTACCACGGACTTTATATTGCCGCAGACGGATGGGTGGATGTGAAGCACAGAGTGAATGTGCCTACAACGGATACAGTGTCTCCTAACTCTCGGAAAAGATCTATGTGAACGTGGGTCCCAGTTTTATTTATTAACCAGGTTTTTATTCTAGTTCTTCCGCAGGTGAAGTAAATTTTTTAAACTACGTATGTTTGGTAATGTGACACAAACTGCGGGATTAGAGGCACTTGGCGTGCGAAGAATTTCACAGTACGAATGTGACGATAGAATGGCAATAGACGTCGACACACGACTTTTCTTGTGTCATTCTTAGGTCACAACAAAACCGTATCACTTGCCATGCCCATTTTTCTGGATGTCCTATGTTTTTTTAGGCGCACATAAATTACATAAACACATAATAATATCGAAGTACTTAGTGGAAAATAAAAATAAAGGAGTTTCATCCTCTTCTGTTTCTTCTTTATACACAAAGATTCAGTGACTTTGTTTGTGTGTTTGTATTGAATACAAACCCTACAGTTCAGTTCATTTGTTGATGAAATATTACACACTTGACCTTCAGAGCTAGAAGGTCATTATCTACATAAAATTTCGTATAGTGCGTAGGAGTGGGTACTTTACTTCAAATGTTTAAGCTTATGGGACTTAACTACGCGGTCATCAGTCCCTAAACTTACAAACTACTTATCAACTACCTTATACTAAAGACGGCACAAATATCCATGCCCGAGGGGGGATTCGAACCCCCGACCGTAGTGGCCGTGCTGACCGTGACTGGAGCACCTCAGTCTCCTCGGCCACCGCGGCCGGCAGGTATTTTACTTACGGACTTCTACAAAATCTACAGTTTCTTTGATAAAATGGCGCGCCCTAAACCTTCAAAACAAGAGGATGGGCACTGTTCACAAAAAACGTCGTACGGTGAATAGCGGAGGTTACATACACAAAATATACAGTTTTATTCCAATTTCGATGAAATTGTCCACACAACCCTCTTCAAAACAACAGGAAAGTCACTGTGGGTGTAAGGATCACATACAACACCTAGTTTAGGAGATATTGGCCAATAATAATGAAATGTGAGAGAAAGTGCTTCATCACGCGACAATGTTTGTACATCTTCTAAAAAACCACTGGACCAATTTCTATCAAATTTGGTGTACCTAATCCTTACCTTTCTGTAGGAAAGTAAGGCTGCGTGGGGCCAGCCATGAGGCGTGCCAGGATAGCTCAGTAAGTAGAAACCTGTCCCCCAGTCAGGCACATAGTTTTAATCTGACACGAAGTTGCACACCATCACTGCAGATTGAAAATATTTCTGGAAACATCCCCTGGACTGTATTTCAGTCCAGTATCGTTTCTTCCAGGACTGCAAGGCCTGTTAGGTTGGCAGAAGAACTTCTGTGAAGTCTGAGATGTAGTACGCGAGGTACTGGGTGTGAGGACGGAGCATAAGGAGTGCCAGGGTAGCTAAGCTGATAGATCTTTATTCGCGAAAGGCAAAGGTCCCGGGTTCGAATCCCATTTAGGCAGACAGTTTTTACTGGCCAATAAGTTCCATATCAGCGCCATTCCTCTGAAAAGTGAAAATATCATTCTACACCTTCTCCCACCTGTCATACTATCTAGTCTTGCAGTTAAGAACCATCTTTCCATATATTCAGCATCGCAGAGACTCAATAAAGCCTATGTGAATCAGCAGTAACCACTATGGTCACCTTACTAAATAAAAACATCAAAATATTCAAATATTTGTAAATCTATCGGACTCAACTGCGTGGTTATCAGTCCGTAGCTTACAAACTACTTAACCCTGGAATGCTACTAGGGGTACGCCTGTACCCAGTGCTTCTATTAAATGTTTCTTTCTGGGCATTTTTTTTTCTTAAGTGTGATTTAAATGTTAATGTATTACTTTGAAATAAAATTTATTTTTACTCATTTTAAAAATCCGTTTTTATTTGGGGTACACCTGTACCCAGTGTAGCAGACCCGTCTATGAAAATAAGTGTAGCAATCCAGGGTTAAACTAAGGTAAACTAACCTAAGGGACAACACAAACACGCATGCCCGAGGAGGAACTCGAACGGCGCTCCAGTACGCACGGCTAATCCGCCGCGGCAGTAAAAAGATCAGACACATTTATATGCAGCCCCATCCCAAACATTAATCAACACAAAACTGTCCCCAATATGTCGTTGTATGACAACAGTTACTGTTGTTAGCCTATTCCGCGGTAGTTTCTCAGAATTTCGTGCACCAGACGGACCGCTACACAACAAAATATGTGGTGCCTTTAAACCGTGTCTGTCAGTTAGTTAACTAAAGTAACTATAGGGGACGATAGAAGACAGGCTCGAGTATATGGATGCCTTTGTGGACAATAGGTAGCGTTTCTGTAGGTGTAACTAAGATAAAAAAGAGTGTGTACTGGGATTTTGTGAGTCTTCTCGGCAGCTTATGGTAGTGCCAATAATAGAAAACGTTGCGCTAATAATTCTCTTACTTTTTATGTTCTTCAGTTTATATATTACATACTATTCAGAATTATTTATTTCTATTTGGTACGTTTCGTTTGCTTTTCAGTCGTTGGTTGGCTGAGTATGCCGCTGAAGCGCATCTTGTTATGTAATTCTGATTGGTTAGAAAATTCGTCGACCAATCAGGTCTCTTTATTTCGCGCCAAAAGTTTTCCAGTTTTTTCATCCTTGATGAGATGAAAGAGTATAGGCATACATGCTATGGTGTCTCCATCCCGTGTTGCTTGCACATTGATAGATGCAAGCCGCGGTGAAGTGGACGAGCGGTCTATGGGGCCTTGCTGCGAAGCGCGCGCTGCTCACAGTCGGAGGTTCGAGTCCTCCCTCGGGCACGGGTGTGAGTGTTGCCTTAGCGTAAGTTAGTTTAAGTAGTATGTAAGGCTAGAGACTGATTACCAGATTAGTTAAGTCCCATAGATTTACAAACATTTCAACATTTGATAGATGTAAAAACTCAGTATTAAGTTGCATAAAAGGCTTACTGAAACTGATTAAACGTGTTTTGATAGGACGAGGAAATATCTGACATGTAAAACTCTGACTTAACTCTTTGAATATTGTGTGTAGTAACAGCATGTTGAAATGCATTTTGGCGACTGTGTAAACTGCTAAAAACTATCGGGCAATTTTTCTTTTAGTGAAAATACGTAGGGAAGTGACTGCCTTAACCTGGTGAAAACACGATAGCTAATTTTTATACAGTGCGGACTTGGTAGCGATTTGTACAGTATGAAATTTAACAATAATACCAGTAGTGCAAATGATTCAATTTTATTTTAATTCAGAACATTTTTCGTACGTAATTTAATGTTCTAATGTTTGTAGAGCTTATGGGACTTAACTACGGGGTCATCAGTCCCTAAACTTACAAACTACTTATGAACTAGCTACAGCTAAGGACGGCACAAATACCCATGCCCGAGGGGGGATTCAAGCCCCCGATCGTAGTGGCCGTGCAGACCGTGACTGAAGCGCCGCAGTCCCCTCGGTCACCGCGGCCGGCCGTAATTTAATATTTCTGACACAGTCCCCTGGATTTTTATTCAATGCTACAGGCTACATCACAACTCGGCCATTGGAACCACACTGAATAATTTTGCCCGTGAAGTCAAAACTACGATAGGTGAGTGAACAATTTATATTTTTACACAAAAGATGAACTGTATCTCACCTTTTACAGTAATTGGAAATTCTACTGATATCTCCGTCTTAACATGGATACAAAAATCTTGTGCTATACCACTGACGTATCTACCTGGTTCCACATGACAGTTACACTGATATTCTTCTGTTTAACATAAATTAGTGACTGCACCTCTCAAAAATTTTGTGACTTACTTCTGTTTCAGCGAAAAAGGTCCTATTACACTTCATGAATACCGTTCTTTTCCATAATAGAGACCTGTTCCCTACTGTATCCCTCAATCATCATCCCCTGACAATATTATCTCAAAAACGGCCTTTAAATTCTTTATTTCTTCCCATACCTTAGTTACCAATTCCTAAATATATTTTGCAAAGCCTATCCAACAACAGGCATCAATGTCACATTCGTTTTTCGCCGTTCAACCTGTATTTAACTCTATTCACACCTTCATAGTATTCATCATTATAGATTAGAAAATTTTGTATTTCATCAGCTTCATCTCCTGTTCACAAACTATGTTACCATTGTCTGAATGTTGTCTCCCGCATTGCACCATCACACTCTTTATTCCATTCAAACAGTTCTTTAAGTCCATCATAGTATACCTTATCGCTCTTACTTTGCTCCAAATGTTTAAATGTCTGTTAAGCTTGAGGGGCTTAACTGTGGGACCATCAGTCCGTAAACTTACAAACTACTTATGAACTACCTTATACTAAAGAAAGCACAAACATCCATGCCCGAGGGGGGATTCGAAACTCCGACGGGGAAAGGCCTCTTGCATCGTAGCGTAGCGCCTCAATGCGCTCGGCCGCTCAGCCGCGGCTACATTGCTCCCTCGACAAATTAAACAACATCGTATTAACTGCACAGTAGTCGAGAAGACTTTTTCATCCATTTTGCCCTTTCTACCCTGTAATATAAATTGAGATAACATTCACTTTTATTGTATTTTTCCATTGCTTACAATAGCAACGTTGCTGTTTAACCTCTTGCATGCAAAAATCAGCAGAATTCATTTGATCAGGTTTCATTGAATGACTTACGGGCAGTGGCGTAGCTACCACAGGGCAGTGCCCCGGGACTAGGGATGGAGTATGAGCGCTCTCGAGAAACGCGCGACGCTAAGGCAAAGTCTCGAGAAATTCTCGAGAACTCTCGAGAAGTTGTCGACAGTGCTGCGCTCTCTGGAGGCTGAGTGAAACTACGCTACTAGGAAGCATTGCGACAGAGCAGTCGTACTTTGCCTTCTGTACATGCAACGAAGAAACTAATTTTTTTTCATAAATGGGCCTGCAATAGTGAGTATATCGTAATATGACATTTTTTATTAGTATAATAACCTTTACTACTGCTGCTTATTAGCTTTATTTATTTGTCCATTACAGCTGTTTCACCGTATTTGACATTGTCAAGTGGTTTTCCATTTGTTGCTAACACACACACAGCATCTGTACTTCTATATAATATTTATAGGTACCTTTCTTAGAAGGTCGTTTTTATAATAATTTTTAATGTATGACTTTCTTATTTGATAGCTGTTTTAATGCTATGTGTTTACAAAAATGTAAACACATAGCATCAAAACAGCTATCAAATAAGAAAGTCATTACATTAAAATTATTAAAAAAACGACTTTCTAAGAAAGGTACCTGAGGTACAGATGCTGTGTGTGTGTGTTAGCAACAAATGGAAAACCACTTGACAATGCCAAATACGGTGAAACAGCTGCAGTGGACAAATAAATGAAGCTAATAAGCAGAAGTAAAGGTTATTATACTTATTAAATTATTATTATTAGTAGTAGTAATAGCATGTTTTGCATAAGACAACAATCATAGGAGTACAAATAAAACGCGGCTTTTACACGGCACAAGAACTTCATTGTTACTAAAAATAAATATGCATTCCCAATGTATTCATACTTACATGGGAGAAAAATTCTACAGCATGTTACACCCAAAAACTCCTTACATATATTAACTAATTGTAGTAACAAATTCTGCAGAGCTTATAGTAACAGCCAGCATTACGTACCTAAGCTACCGTCCTTTTTCAGCCTCGAGCTCTGGAATTTTGTCAACGGAACCACCATATTTACATCTACAATACCTACTGTTGATTGTTATGTAGTCATTCTGTTCAAAAATTTGGATAATGTTAATTTTGATGCGTTTTGCGTGTTACTGTGGCCAAATTAAAAATTACAGTTTTCCGATGCTGGCGGACTGTTTCAGGCACTTTCCAACATTTTTACCGAATTTCCTATTACTGTAGTTTGAATGAATAACATACACATTGGCTGGGTATTTTGTCTGACTTGTATTAATATAATAATGCACCCTTGCATCCGTGAACGTATCTGTTTGTTTGCTAGATATATTGTGTAACTTTAAATGTCTTAGGTTGACTGTTCTATTTTTCGCTACACTACGGAGCTTTGCAACAGACGTCTCCATCCTCCGTAAAGTACTGCTAGCTCCGTGAGTTTGGTTTTCGGGTATCCAATGCTCGTATTTAAATGATAATCACAGCGAGCTGCGAGCGTTGCAAATAACCGCAGCGCCTAGCGTGGCGTGCTGCTCCACACAAACGGCGCGCGCCGCAGTTCAAAAATGTTCAAATGTTTGTAGAGCTTATGGGACTTAACTACGGGGTCATCAGTCCCCGTAGTTACAAACTACTTATGAACTAGCTAACATTAAGGACGACACAAATATCCATACCCGAGGGGGGATTCGAACCCCCGACCGTAGTGGCCGCGCAGACTGTGACAGACGCGCCTCAGTCCCTCGGCCACCGCGGCCGGCACGCGCCGCAGTGCCGCTTCTCGTGAGCTTCTCGAGAACTATGTAAGTCTTATATCTTCTGGGTTGTAAGGCCGTGTTCTTGGAATCTTGCTACTTCCTAACGTTTCGTCCGATGCTGCGTTTGACTTCTTCGGAGGTTCTCCGTCTGTTGAGTCAACGCTACAGAGGGACAACCTCCGAAGAAGTCCAACGCAGCATCGGTCGACACGTTAGGAAGCAGCAAGATTCCAAGAACACTGCCTTACAAACCAGAAGATATAATACCTACAATTTCAACCGGTCGTGAAAGCCTTCACTCTTTTCGAGAACTGCTTGAGCGTCGGCAGCTCGAGGAATTCTCGATACGCTCGAGTCGCCGCGCCACACACTCCCATCTCTACCCTGGACCACCAAGCTCAACGGGCTCCTAGGCATCCATGAAGGACATTCGAAATAGTTCTCTTTAATTTCATTTGATGCCGTACATCTTACGTCGCCGTGTAACTGCTAGCGTCATGTCACCTTGTTCCACCCAACTGAGTCGAGCATGGTCAATTAACCAATTATGGAAGGAAATTGTAACTATAGTCCGATAAAAATTACTTTCTAATTGACAGTTCAAACGATGGAGCCGCTTTAATCCAACGTAACACCAGAACCGTTCACCATTGCCAAATTGTCACAACTGGTCAACTGACTTCCATTTCCTTGTCTGGTTCTCATACTTTATTTGTTTCTTGTTGTTGATTTATTAATACGTCTGTCCTTTCATATTTTATCAATTAATGATAACTATACAAAAAGCAAGACATGGGCAATGGTGCTAACGAAATATGTTCTCATACACAGCACAACGTACACGCTAATAGATCCTTTCGTACAAGCAGTGATTTAATGTCACATATACATGTATTAGATTAGATGAACTTCGTTTGATTCACCTTGAAACCGAGCTTTCCGAAGGCTACAATTCAGTGATGTTACTGGGTCTGTAGTGTCACTTTCACTTCTATACGAATGGAGTTGGGTAACGCAATAGTCTAGTATTAGATACCTACGCGAAAGATTCCATGTTCTAACCCCGTCGTGTGCAATTATTTTAATTTCTAAATCATATTTACCATGTTTGTTATTTTTATTAAATTATTTGTTTAGTTGAATTTTCCAAGTTCTAATACCTTGTTACGTTTATTTCACAATTTTTATTCGTTCATACATTTCGTCCCATGATTATTTTTATCGACTGGAAACTGCTTCTATCGTTAATAACGTGTAATTAAGTGCGAAGCAGGGGTGCTGACTCGTCCGTAACATAGCAGCTCTTTTAAGTGCTAGCCAGAGTGAGGATGTTTTCAGGTAACCAATGATAGCAAGAAATTACAGTTTGCATTTAGCGATGTATCTAAAATTTTTCTGTCTGAGTTTGCTCATAGAGGTAAGCTTTAATCGCTGTGAACGAAGCAATCATGATTTTAGTTCTGCTGATAGTTGACTGAGGTTTTGTCGGATACATAGTGCGTCACGTGTCATCAGGTTACAACATGGATTAAATTGAGGCCAACAAAACGTTTCTTCTGCTGCAGTTCTTTCACTGATGACTTAAAATTATGTGTCGACTGAGCTTTTCTCATTTTCGCCGTTAACTCTTGGTGGTCTCTAACAACACTGCTCCGCGGTATTACATGTATAACAGCATTTGTGAAATGGCCGCCTGTCTGTGTGGCAATACTGTAGCATCATGTCATAAACCTGACCTGATTACAAGTACGTAATGGTAGAATGGAACATTACGAATGTGTTTACCACAGTCTTATTTTTTTATTTTATACAATATCTGTCACTTCTCCAACAGCCGATAGAGCATTCAGTAAATTAGAAATAATCAAAATTTATTAAACGAATAGTGTGGGTCAATGTTGACTCCGATAATTGGCAGTCATAGCAATGAAAACAAGTCAACTGGAAATCTAGATTTAATACAACTTATTGATGATTTTGCAAAAACTAATGCCTAAAACAGACTGTGAAATAAATTGTTAAAATATAATTGTCCGTTTCATTTCATTGTCTACCTACTTTATTAATTATTATCTACTATAGACACAAAACGTGACTCCTTCCACCGACGCTTAACGATAATTGCCCGTCGTAAGTAATAGCTCTGCCAATATTTGCAATCTAGCAACGTATGGCTCTGTATTACTCCAGTACGTATTCTTTCGTTCTGACTTTGGCGCATCAGTGAATATACAATAAGCCCGTGATACACAGAGACGCAAAAGGAAAAAGAAAAAAAATCTGGATGTGTCTGAGCGCTGAGAAGAAAGTGAAAAAAATACACCATCGTCCTTCATAAATTGTGCAAGATGCCAAAATATTTTTTGTTTTCAATGTACTTATAACGGTTATCATTCCGGTGCTGGCACATAAAATACGGAATTAACATATAAACATGTTACTGTATATTTTCTTTTATTACAATATCACGTTTATTTGTCAAATTTTCATCCATACTTTTGTGATATTGGTCATTCATTCCAATGAAAATTCATTTAAAATTAATCGACAATTAAAGAAGGAAATATTGACATGAATGTAATTCACCATTTAAGGAGCTGTGACAGCCATTTCAGAAACAAAATAATTTTATTTATGACTTAATTGTTAATTTTTCGGTCATAACTTCATTTCAAAGTTGTTGTAATTTTTAAAACAATGAAAAATAAAATAAAGTTGTACCTGCGGGTAGAATCGAATCCAATTCGGTCGCATTTTAATATTCCACTCTTGCAGTTTTTGTCTGTTGCATTGTTCCGTTTGACCAGTATATGAGGTTTGTATGAGCTGCACTTATCAATCTGGAGTCCTTTTCCTCGGAATTTTAAGTATAGTTTGCTTCAAGACTCCGCTGAGAGGACGTCAGAAGGTATACTACCAACTTGCGAAGTCACATCCTGAAATGAATTTTGGAAACTGGGAGGCTCCTTGTTAGCCTTCCTAAGAGTCTGCAAATAATCCAAATGGAAATGTTAGTCAAAGCAGATCTTTCGCTTGGAGCTTGAAAGCAGCTAATTCGTTACCTAGCACTGCTGTGTTACACATGATGCAGCTGGCACCAAAATAACCAGCACATTTTACAAGACGAAACACTTATTTGAGGATTTCCTGACAGTAAATTAAAATGAGATATGCTATGCTTCTTTTTCTGTATGAGCTGCACTTGCTATTTTGTCAATCACATTCAAGTACTCTAGCTTAGTTTCTACTTTTCTTTTTCAGTTACGTACATTTATGCAGACTTATGTTGCAGCCTTTGTTATTAGGAATCGTGACTATATCTTCGCCTGAAGATAATGGAGACGTATTCCATCGAAACGTTGGTACAAGACGATGATGATGCCTCTCGGCTGACAACCGGCGAAGACTTCATTTATATACATATCGACACATTTAACCTGCAATAGCAACGCATCCCTCACCGCGGTTAGTAGGCTTAATCTCATATGGACAAACCGCCAATCTTGGCTCGACTGGGGGCACAGCAAAACTGAATTTTAACGGAGTTTCCGTAAAACTATTACTTGACTTAAGTGTTTGGCACAGTGATTAGCAAAGAAACTTAATTAAAACTTTAAAAATGTTTTTAAATCTGCTGGACCAAAGTGCTATGGTCATCAGTCACTAGACTTACAAACTAATTGAAATAACTTACACTAAGGACTACAAATGCACACCCATGCCCAAGGAAGGACTCGGGCCTCCGACGGCGAGCAACCGCGCGCTCCGCAGCAAGGCGCCTTAGAACGCTTGGCCACTCCACCGTGGCTTTACACTTTGGATGCCTTAGCGTCTGTCACAATTTCAGTCGCACTATCATAACAATATGCAACATTCCACAAGCTCAAACGATCGATCGATCGATCGATTACAAACTACTTATGAACTACCTTATACTAAAGACGGTAGAAACATCCATGCGCGAGGAGGGATTCGACCCCCCGACGGGGAACGGCCTCATGCATCGTGGCATAGCGCCTCAATGCTCTCGGCCGCTCCGCCGGCGAATAACAATAACAATATGGACGTTCATCACACATGCGGCAAAATAACAAACTCAAAGTTGGAGACAAATTCTTTTAACACAGTACTTTCCTACTACGGTCATGGGATGCATGCCAATCACATCTGAATCACCTTCACTACATCCTTTGTCAGTGTAATGCCCGAGTACAGTTAGACGTATTTCACACAGCAAGCGTCTTCGGACGTCCTCTCCCTTTCCTTGCTTTTGACATTGAAATATTGGGAATATAAGGAAACACGCAAATGTAGCTGACCTGCGATCACATAACCACAAAGTAGATCTGTTATATGGCGACTCTACGTTCCGGGTGTAGGATTGAGTTCACAGGCACAAGAGGCTATTCTCTCTTTTTCCTTCAGTCCCCTTGTTGCAGGGTTTCTAAACGTAACAAATAATAGAAAGTGCAGTTTCCAATTCCCTTCCTTGGACACCCGTAGATGTTATAAAACCAGCAGGTGTCCTTGCTATATACTCGGTTCGTGGAAGTGAAGGGCACCCAGGGGAACGAGGCGGTGGAAGAGCCCTCTTGGTTTCCTAGAGGTTGGCCTACCTGCACTCGTCCAAGCAGGCTCTGTTAATATTATTCGCGTATCCATAGCGCTATTTCAGCAGCCAAAATGTGGATTAAGTCTAGAAAGGGAAGAGAAGTAACTTTTCCAGAATTAGTCCACCACTCTTTTTATCTAAAAGTGTGGATTATGTTTGCAGCTTACCTAATTCATCAGCAAAAATAGGTTATATTAAACACCTATTGATAATAATAATAATAATAATAATAATAATCGTCTGATTTCCGACTATTTCGATCCTACGGAAACTTTTGTGTAGACGAGTAAATTAAATCTATTTTCCTTTGATATCAAAATGTCCTACAGAATGATTCACATTTTCCTGTTCTCCATGCATTTAGAAGGAAACATTGCCAGTGCTTTTTATGCATCATTCAACAAATGAAATCTAGGAATAATTACTTAATTTTTTTAACTTTTATGCATGTATAAATGAAGTAATTAAAATGACAAAACAGTTAAAAATAGTTTGAATATACCTTCGAACTGGCGCTGTTTTCATTACTAGACCACTGCTGTAACCTTACAAAAGTTTCATGTCGTTTAATCTTGTTACAGCATGTTGTAACTTTATAATAAGAAAGGTTGCATAAGTTATTAATCTAATGAACTTCATAAGAAATAGATGGACGAAACACGCAAATGAATTCGGCACATGAAAATGGGGACGTCTATACACTGTGTGTAATCTGTGTATGGTGGGAGAACTGAGCTGTCAGCAGCTGCTGCTATCATCACATTGATACTTGATTTAGAACTGTCCACTGTCCTTTCAGGATGTCTTGTGTGACTTCACTATTATTACTTGTGGTTTTGTGACTGTGTAAGTTACATTAATTATCCTTAATACATTGAGATACCACTCTCAAAGACCGTTAAAGATTATTTGTATATGGTGGCTACGTTTAGTGTATAGTAGTATACAACTTAATATCCACAGCACAGAATGTATCAAGCTAACACATATTTCATTGCAAGCTGTCTGAGATAATGACAGTACCGCTAGGTTTTGTTATTTCCAAATATCATAACAGTGAACACTAAAGGTAAGCTACAACGTGAGACTATAAGCTGCGGAGGAATTGAACTTTTATCCAAATATTTTGTTTATGTTCACTTGATAAGGACTGAAAATAAGCATTCTTCTTCTCAGTATTTTTGTACAGAAAGTCATATGTTTACCAGAGTACTAGTTTCAGTTGTAGATATAGCTTCTCCTTATGCAGAAATCAGTGCATTTTTATCGCTCCTTCACCTCCCTCCTTGATCTCCTTCCAAAGCCAAACGACAGCGTCGCCTGCGAAAGTTCAGCCTTACAAGCAACACACCGAGAGAGTGCAGCCTGAGATACCTGAATAGATTAACACATTACAGTAGTCCGTAGGCACAACAACTCTTACAATATTATTATTCAGTCATGCATGTATTGATGTTAAATTAATTTTTACTTTGACAGTGGATCGTACAATTCGAGGCACGGGGCAGCCGAAGTTCTTGCCGAAAGGGAGGAGTAGGGAGGGGGAGCTCATGTATTTGCCATGTCCCCTTCACCCATTTCGCTTGCTTCATCCACCATTACGCTTAACTGTAGCCCTCGCACAGCAGAAAGCGGCAAAAATAGAAACCCTTCGGTGTAATTGTACTTAACAATTAACACATTTAGATTAATCTTTACAATTTTACATGAAAATTAAGAAACTGAAAATCAGCTTCTAATACACACGAAGTATGCCAGAAGTATACTGTATTAGTAGAAAACTAACTAAAAAATATAAACACCATAATTTTTGTGAACAGTCTTTTCTATGTCAGACTTTAACTTCACAGTACGCCAAAATGTAGGATATTACATTCGAAGTTACAGTTTTATGCATGTTAAGCAAGCATTCACGTTACTATAATAATGTAGCACACCCATTTTTTTAAAATTTTTTACATTTTACTTGTATGGTGGTATACGTCTGAAATACATAGCTGTAATAATTCATGTGGATAATGCGATTTTTCCTACTCTGTTTCTTTCAAAGTAAATATCCTGGTACTGGAAAACGGAAAGGTGTCTATTCAACGCTTCATAAATATTAAAGTGTATATAGTATATATATATAAGATGAAACTTCCTGGCAGATTAAAATTGTGTGCCGGAACCGGGACTCGAACCTGGGACCTTTGCCTTTCGCGGGCAAGCGCTCTACCACTGAGCTACCCCGACACGACTCACGATGCCGCCTCACAACTTTACTTCCGCCAGTACCTCGCCTCCTACTTTCCAAACTTCACAGAAGCTCTCCTGCAAACACGCAAGACTAGCACTCCTGGAAGAAAGGATATGGTGGAGACATGGCTTAGCCACAGCCTATAAGATATTTTTCCAATTTTAATTTATTGGGTTGTAATTTGCTTAGCACCTCTGCATTCACAAAATGCTTAGAGAACTTGTGGTATACACGTTAACAGTTAACTGACACATATTTCAAGATACTTGTAACGTTTTTCGAAAATGGGGCATATTTTCACTTGTTGGCTTTTTAAGTGTAAACAATTTAAAATTCTAGCATTTAAAATTATTGTCCTTAGGTTTCAAGGGGAAGAGTCCTGGAACTTTATTCTCTTGTCCGCTCCTGCCCCCATTTACATAATGTCATTAATTTACCACTGGTTGAAATAGGGCCTCAATTTCATATTTGCCCCAGAGCTCTTGGTTAAACAGCTATGCCACTTAGTGCAGCATCCACTATTTGCTGTCATATTTGATAAATTACGCAGTCTCTCCACACTAATAACCCCTTCCTCTACCAGCCTACTAATACCTACATCTACTTTCCTAGAGTGAGAACTCTTAACTACACATCCATTAATAAATACAACATGTACGAACACACTGGCCAAAAAGTCACCATACTACCACTTACAAAAACCCTAGATTCACGCACTATGGTCGTGACATAATTGCAACTATCTACAAAGACACTAGTCTCATGCACTATGGCCACAACATTATCACCACAATTTACAAAAACATCAATCTCAGTTACTATGCCCTCAGCACTATGAATGTTGGCAGCCACTGTATCTGTTTCAACTGCATCCAGCCCAACATTATCAGCACTGACCTCCACACACACACACACTTGGAACATCACAGCACACCTTTATACACTCAGGGTGTAATTCATACGCTGAGTTGTTAAACATTGAAGCCAAACAAACTCTATTATCCTCATTATCTTCATTACTGATAACTTTCATAAATAATCCTCCAACGTCAATCAGTCCCTTGACGTCTAGATCCTCTGAATTATTTTTATTTCATTTGCATTTCTTTGGCCATGCTCCGTAAACCAATCCTTTAACACATGCTCGTCACTTAATCCTTTGAGCCACGAATTATTTTATTGTTTAAAACTGAGTTGAAATTATATTTATCTTATAGAATTCCATAAGGGAGACTGGAATATAACGTTTGTTTTCAATTTTTATTTGTCATTCTGGCATAAACTGGTGATTTCAGTGTGAAACCACTGTAGCGGTAGCAACTGAAACAGACCCGCACATAAAAATTTCTATATTTTCATTTATTTATCACAAATGAACATTTTAATTAAATCAGTAATGTGTAGAACAGAAATATTATTGCAAAATTAACAAAACTGAGTTTAAAATCACAAAAACAGTATCCGTAACACAAAGTTCTATGATTATCTTTCACATCAAACACATAAAAAGTCCTTACCCGTTCTTCAAATTACTACGTATGATACAGATGAAAGCACTCTCTTCGTGAGGACCAATAGTCATTTTAGCTTGGCAACCGGTTTACTGCAATTAGTAAATTTATAGCCAGAAAGGTCTTCATTTCATCTGCTGTAGTAGACACATATCACTGACCGAATGACTGAGTAGCATAAAGATTGGTTTGAAATACCAGTGAAATTCATTGAAAATAAAAGCAGAAAAAAACTGCACAAGAATGTCTTTATCGTGTGGAATATTTGTTAGACCTGATGGTTGAGAAAACTTACTCATCAGAATAGCAATATGATTGTTGGTCCATTTGTAAATTCGGTCAGCTTGCTGCTGAGCAGGATCGAAACTACTTAGTAGTTGGTCATCTTTAGATTCCCAGTTTGATATCATATCAACAGACTCGGTACATCCATTCACAGGTGTCACTAATTCTTCCTCAGATTCAGAACTGAATGTTTGTTTGTTTGTATAGTCTATGGGACTTAACTACGGGGTCATCAGTCCCTAAACTTACAAACTACTTACGAACTACTTACGAACTAGGACGGCACAAATATCCATGCCCGAGGGGGGATTCGAACCCCCGACCGTAGTGGCCGTGCAGACCATGACTGGAGCGCCTCAATCCCCTCGGCCACCGCGGCCGGCATTCAGAACTTAAGTCTTGTAAAGAATCTTCTGAGTCATAGTCACTGCGAAGTTCCTCTTCTATCATAGCCGCAAGCAAGGATCTCTGCCTGCTCTCCACATCTGGCAAAACAAGTAATGTAATGGTTAGAAGTAAATATTGTATACTGGTACTAATCATTGTCACTTTTTTTGTTAACTTCATGAGGTAAACATCAGAATTATCTGGAAAAAAAATTTATATGTAAGAGTATTTCAAAATAAGATCACTGATTTATAAAGCTATTCGGTAATGTGTTCTGTTTTCAAGTATTCACTACATACATAATCTAACAATCGAAAATGTTTTGCGCCACGGTGGTTTCAACTGAAACCACCAACACGAACGCAAGTATACTTCACATATATTTAATATTATCTAATATTAGGAAACTGGCATGATTGCTGATTATATAAAATACAAAAAAATCTTACCTTACGAACGATTACACACGATTTATGCAAAAACCAAAAACAAAAATAAATAAATAAATAAACGATTGAAATGAAACACCATACGATTTTTCTTGACTTGCACAAGTTTCAAGTAGCGCTGCATCCACCTAAAGGGCTTAATTCCGGTTTTGCCGCTAGTTGACTCCACATAGTAACAATGACAAGGTGTACTCAGCGAGAAACCACGCTTCCAGTAGGCATAAAGCTACGCCATCACTTAGGCTGAAAGGGTTAGAATTACCTGTATGGCACAAATTGTTTCTTCCTTCCTCTCTTTATTTACATTTTAATAATTTCTTCTAATAAACCATCCTTGGTGTTGCTCATGATTGCTATTCCACCCGCTGAATCTGTTCCCAGCTCTCTGTCCTGTCCCACGGTGGTTTCCATATAATGTAAACCTTATTTTACCCGAATTTTTCCTTCGTGTTCTTTGTTCCTATATTCATATTTAAATTCCTCATGCCTCCTCTCCAATTCTCATTTATGTTCCTTTCCCTGTTATAATTCAGCTTGCTGTTTCTCCAGTTCCTATAACTTGTGTTTTCATGGTGGATACTTTCATTATGTACATCATAAATTCCTACATAATCTGGCTTTTGCAAAAAATCTAATCCATTATCTAAATTAAAATGTAAAAAGTTTTCTATTGATCAGTTGGGAAATATATTACCTCTCTATTCAAATTTCGAGCAGTTTCCTTCTTTAAGAAATTTCTGTAAATTCCGCCAAAGGTGTGTCAAGATTTCCTTAACTCCTCCTACAAATATTCTCTCGTTGCTCCATGCCTCCCCTGTATATTGGTCCACTCAAAATATCATTCTGTAGCCTGCTTTGGTTTGCTGGGCCCCAGTTCCCATTTATGAATAATTTTTCGGATGTACCAGAAGAAACAAACTGTTCTATTTACTGGTTTGCTCATGTCAGCAGTCTATTTAACAACTTTAATTCACACAGGAGTAACGGGTACAGAGCAGTTTTTGCAATCTGCAAGAAAAGCCATGGGTTTAAACTTACTTTCCCCTGAAAATTTATCATTAGGCTCAGTGGTGGGGCAAGACCAAAATATAGTATGGGAAAAATGATGTTTTCCAGACTGAAGGTGGCATAAGAGGTTGTATATTAGATAGAAAAAAAAAATCGCATTGACGTGTTTTACGGCCCACTTTAGATTTGTAGTTTTATAAGTTTTTGCAAACATTTTGGACCAAAATAATAATTTAAATAATAAAAAATTAATTAATAAGAGTGTCTGAAACCCTTTAAGGCTATCAATCAAATGATGAGTCCTTTAATCTCATACTATTGATGGCTGTTGTTAACTGATGTTAATATGGCATTTGTAGACACTAGATTATCATTTATCGTACGAAAAACGACGTGTTGTTAATTCTTCAGTGCGCCATTGATTTGAAATGACAACGCGTAAGTTACAATAAGAAAATCATCAAATACGCAACGCAAGATGGCTTATGCCAGAGAGAGTTCTGGGCGATGAATGTCACCTGACATCTCCGAACGGCTAGTTTTCGTTAATTCAATGGAGGATGTCAAATCTCCGTTAGTTTTGCAAATATGTCTCAAACGGTACGAGATATGAAAAAAAACCTAAGGGAGCTAAGTTGTAGAGAATTTTCTCCTCTACCAATTAGGTTATTCAATTTTCGTGTCAGATGAACGGTTCGTTTGCAATTACAATTATATTACAAACGGCTTTTTTTGTATTACTACCGTATTTTTTGTCCCAAAAATTTGAAAAAGGGAGATTCTGGTCTCTGGCGGCCTACAATCATGTCTGTAAAATTTGGTGCTGATCGGTTGAACGAATGTTCAAAGGTTCAAATGTTTGTATGGCTTATGGGACTTAACTACGGGATCATCAGTCCCTAAACTTACAAACTACTTATGAACTAGCTAATACTAAGGACGACACAAATATCCATGCCAGAGGGGGGATTCGAACCCCCGACCGTAGTGGCCGTGGAGAACGTGACTGACGCGCCGCAGTCCGCTTGGCCAACGCCGCCGGCTCGGTTGAACGGTTCGTCTTAAAAAACAGGGAACACGTTACGGACAGACAGAAATACATCCCAAAATCGCCGTTATTTTTGCAAATATCTTTGAAACGCTACGAGATATGAAAAAAAGATAAGAGAGCAAAGTTGTAGAAAATTTTCTCCTCTACAAATCGGTTATTCAATTTTCGTGTCAGATGAATAGTTAAGCCGTTATTTTCATTTAATTTTCTATCTGTCAAAAGACGATCGCAAAAGCCCACATTTAGTGTTACTACCGTAACCTAAAGTGGGCCAATATTTTTGTTTGTTTTTAAACTGTCAATCTTTTATTTCCGAATGGAAACATTTTAATTTAATGCAAAATTATTCAAATGTTTATAAACCAATTGGAGCAAACTGCTATAGTCATTAGTCCATCTGTAGACTTACATACTGCTCAAACAAACCTAAGGACAAAAACCACACATACTCGGACCTCCAACGGCGAGCAACCGCACAATCGACAGCGAAGCGTCTTAGAACGCTCGGCCACTCCCAACACCACCTAGAAGACAAGGCCTTACAACAGGCCGTGCCTACGTCACACTTAGAGGCCCCGTCCGCCACCTCACTGGCTGGCCGCTGGGGTACGCCTACCACCGCGCAGCGGCCGGCCAGTCAGATGGCGGCCGGGGCCTCTAAGTGTGACGTAGGCACGGCCTGTTGTAAGGCCTTGTCTTCTAGGTGGTATTGCCACTCCACTGCGGCTAACGTTATTCAGATTCTTTAATGAAACACCAGTTTTCTACTATCAGCCTCACTGAACCAACACAACCAGAGACAAGGCCTTACAACAGCCCATGCAACGTCATACTGACCAGGCCGCGGCCGCCAGCTGGGACACGCCCCCTGCCTCGTAGCGGCCAGCCAGTAAGCTGGCGGCCGCGGTCTGGTCACTATGACGTAGCACGGGCTGTTGCGAGGCCTACTCTCTAGGTGGTGTTGACTGAACTCAGTAACAACTGTGTGATAATCAAGATTGGATGCTATATGTGCTTCTATATATAAATTGCTAAAGCTGAAAGTCTTTGCTCATTCTGCCACTGAGCATCGGTACCGCAACAGCACTGGAGCCAGCAATGTGTCACGTGGTCGCGTGTATCGTCGCCATCGCGTGCCCTACGTGTCTACATGTATATTACGAGCAGCGATGTGAAGAGTGGTGGCAAAAGTACTGCGCAACGAGGGCTTCTGAATGGAGCAATATTTTTTTCGTGGTTGTATTTAAACTTCATCCTGCGTCTTCCATCACCAACTAATGGTGCTGAATAGTTTACACTTGCCATTGTTCGTTGTGAAAATGCATCACTTGGTGGTTTGAAATCATTTGCTGAGAGAGACTTTGTAGCATATAACACTTACCACTGTGGTGTCGATGCACGTACTGCTTGCCGCGGCGGAGCGGCTGAGCGCATTGAGGCACTATGCTCCGATGCGCGAGGCAGTTCTCCGTCGGGGGTTCGAATCCCCGCTCGGGCATGGATGTTTGTGTTGTCCTTAGTATAAGTTAGTTAACAAGTAGTTTGTAAGTTTAGAGACTGATGACCCCGCAGTTAAGTCCCATAAACTTTGCAAACATTTTGAACATACTGCTTCTAACCATAATTATATACATAGCAATATGGCTTTCACTTTTTTTACACTTTCATGTCACAAAGTTAGTAACGGCCACGAAATTCATTTTTGGATCAAAGGACAAGGTGTATTTAATAATTTAGCTATTATTGGTGATGTGACTCTATATTATAATTATTGATTTATCAATAAACGTATCTGTAGACGTACACTGAAAACCGCCCCTTCATAGAGAAGGTAACAGTTTGAAAAATACTGCTACTAATAATAATAATAATATAAAAAATATTGATCACAATACATATTGCTGGCCGCAGTGCGTTATACAACTGCAGTGGCGGTTGTCTTTTAACGGGACATAGCTGGCTACGGTGAAGTGGCCGAGTGTTCTAAGGCGCCTTGCTTTGGAACGCGAAGTTGTTTGCCTTCGGAGGTTCGAGTGGTAAGTTTTCCCCTCCTGCCCCAGAGCTGAGCCACTTTACTCCCGTTATAGACTATTTGCACCGTATTTCACACCTTTTATGCCAACAAAATGTTAGTATAGCATTTTGCCAACCTCATGCGAACTGTAAAATTAAAAATCTGTGTGTCTCGTGTCGTATTTTGTGAGAGCAGGTCGTAGTGAAATATGGAGGCCCAGAGGCTCTCCTTTACCAGAATTGTCATACGTCTACCAATATCATTATAATATGTAAACAAAAACATGTAAAGCAAGCCGGGCGCGGTGGCCGAGGGGACTGCGGCGCGCCAGTCACGGTCTGCACGGCCACTACGGTCGGGGGTTCGAATCCCCCCTCGGGCATGGATATTTGTGCCGTCTTTAGTATAACGTAGTTAGTCTTAGTTAGTTCATAAGTAGTTTTTAAGTTTAGGGACTGATGACCCCGTAGTTAAGTCCCATAAACTATACAAACATTTGAACATTTGAATGTAAAGCAAAAGACAGAATCCATCACGAAAAATAAAAGGCATCTAACAACTACGTTGTATAAACAATGCATTAAAAAATTAAGTGAAGTACCGTAATCTGTTTAACATTTTACTGGTGCACCTGGAGGTATATATGAGATTAGAAAAAAAAGAAGCTTCGATAGGAACACTATTTAATGCAATTGTGATGTTGTCTGATACGGTAAATTGCATCATACTGTTATATATATATATATATATATATATATATATATATACTACCATTAATATTGCTAGTTTTTCGTGTAACTCAGCTAACATGGTAGCACACCATGTGAAGAATCCATTTTTTCCGGAAATTTTCATTTCCTTTCTTTAAGGTTTATTGTATTTCACTTCAACCATGCGGGGTGTAAGGAAACACAGTGTAGTATATATGTGTAAATTATTTCTTACCTTATTCTCAGTAAACAGGCAAGTATACAGTTGATTTTCTTCACTAACAAAACAATTCTTTGCATAATACTTATGCAATAATTCAGTTAAATGTACAACACCGAAAAACAGAAAATACCTATTTCTTTATTATATACAATTTTTAAACGATGTATCGCACTCATTCTCCCGTAACAATCAATCAGATTTACAAATTAACATTATACTAGATTAGAGCCGGTCATCTGAGCCTTCAGCCCGCGCGGAAGTAGCCGAGCGATCGGGAACGCCACGTTACGGATCGCGCAGCCTCCCGCGTCGGGGCTTCCAATCCTCCCTCGGGCATGGATGTGTGTGTTGTCCTTATGTTAGTTTAACTTAGTTTAAGTAGTTTGTAAACCTGCACGGCCGCTATGGTCGGGGGTTCGAATCCCCCCTCGGGCATGGATGTTTGTGCCGTCTTTAGTATAAGGTAGTTCATAAGTAGTTTGTAAGTCCCTTAAGCTTAACAAACGTTTGAACATTTGAGTTTGTAAGCTAGGGACTAATAACCCAGTAGTTAAGTACTATAGATTTACAAACATTAAACATCAGCTCGTACCCACCTTGCACCAGACGCAGCCGCATAGGGCAATGGGGCACTGCGAGTCAAATCAAATGTTGAAATGTTTGTTAAGCTTAAGGGACTTAACTGCGGGGTCATCAGTCCCTAAACTTACAAACTACTTATGAACTAGCTTATACTAACATCCATCCTCCACCGTAGCGGCCGTACAGACCGTGATTGGCGCGTCGCAGACCGCTTGGCCAACTGCGAGTCAGCAGCGGCCAGCCTGCTACGATCTTCCACAGCGCTCGTGAGACTCGAAGACCCGTAACGCTCGTAGAAACTCGCAGCGCCGATTCTTACAAGGCAATGACGACGAAAAGAGGACGTTCTGCGAATGTTAGCAGGCGGGACGTACGTTCTGCTGGACAGGCCCGGAACAAGCTGGGATAAGTTCAAGGTACTAATTTAATTAGAAATTGGTGTCATTTCATCTTAGATGAACGAGGTGCCTACGACAGTATCCGATTTTTCTGGATTTTATTTTTACAGCCATTTTAAACAAGAGTGCTGAAGATTTATTCTCATATCACCTTTTAAAGTCTTACACGTTAAAACTTGCAGTAATTATGATATTTAAGCGTTCAGTTTATTAGAGAATGTTGTTACTCATGTGCACGTTGCGCGCTCGTAATGGGTATGCTTTGAGAGTAAGTGATACAAAAGAGAAGTTTCCTAGGAAAGGTATGATTTTTACTTAATAATGGAAATAAATCATCTCTATCAGATTTTTGCGTACATGAATTAAAACATCCCATTAACGCAAGTTCAATCAATTTGTGACGCACTTCGCTGATCGTGCAGTTTCCTGATGAGGCATCAGCACCACTGAATGAAAGTTTATCGAAGATCCTACTATTGGAGACTATATTTTCTATAGAGAGTTCTGCTCTAGTGGGTTAATAACATTGTGGTGAACAGTGCAACTTTCAGTTACCCGACGTCTATTTTTTTACACTTTTATCCAACTAATAAGTGAAGAATATAATAAAGCAGATAAAGAAGGGAGCGTTAACACGTACCCTCAGCTATGCACCATACGGTGGCTTGCGAAGCACAAATGTTCAAATATTTGTAAATCTATGGGACTTAACTGCTTGGTCATTAGTCTGTAGCTTACAACCTACTTAAACTAAGTTAAGCTAACCTAAGAACAATACATACTCCTTTTCACCTAGGGAGGACTCGCACCTCCGAAGGCGAACGGCCGCGCGCACCGCAGCACGGCGCCTCAGTGCGGACGGGTATTCCGCAGCGGTTCTCTCTCTCTCTCTCTCTCTCTCTGTCTCTCTCTCTCTCTCTCTCTCTCTCTCTCACACACACACACACACACACACACACACACACGCACACAGAACGGACGTTATACATAAGTTGTTCCTGTTGTCGTTCAAAATAATTTGGCAGTCTTCCTTACGACGTTTCGATTCTATAAAATACACTCAATGACCTATTGTTCTTTAGATGTTAGGGGTTTTCTGTTTCTATTTAAGTGAAAATGTGTTGGTGGCATTCAATGTCAGTTGACTAAAAATGTACTAATGTCGCTAGTTTGGCCAGAAAATACTGCAATCAGACAAATATGCGGTAAAGGGCAATATTATACGTTAAGAAAAAACATGTAAACATTGCTTAATAGATTTCCTTTTAAACACAGTAAATGAAACAGACAAAATGAAGTACAGACGACTAAGAAATTAGAAAAGCAGAATAAAGAGAACTCACAAGGAAATTACTTGTGCTCGAACAAACACATATACACCAAAATCGTATGAGAGATAATGTAAAGATCCCTTATTGCACTAGTGATACTCCCGCATCTGCAAAACTCTGCAGTCGTCCGTTAGAGGCCTCTGCGTGTGCCACGCCCCATTGCACTTTGACTTGTCGGTTCGCCAGTAGGGACGGTGCAGTGTGCCTCCGAAGTTGCGTTTTCTGATGTTATTTGTGTGGTGAAGCGTCAGATGGGTCGGCGATTGCTAATCAATCCTGCTAATGTATTGCGATTGGTTGAGATGAAGTGACGAACAACCCTTCTTCGTGAAGATGGTATTAGTGTGGAAGATGAATCATTTGCATGCTTTCTCGTATCTGTTATGGTACAGAAATATGAGCATAAGTTAGATACTATTGTTACAAACTCATAATAATGATAATAGGGATGATAATGACGAACAACTCATTGCAAGCGGTAGTGCTACGGTAAGTGCGGGAAGAGGCGATGGAATCAGTGGCAGTGAATACCAACAGTCTTTCGGAAAGAAGGTTAAAGTTGTAACTATCATCACGGCTTTTGATGACAATTCGCTAGAGAACATGTACGACGATTATTAAATAATTTATAGTTAAGATACCTGTATTACGTATGGCGTCTACAATTACATTTACAGTGCTATCTAGAGCATGGTTGCAGAGCTTTGCAGAAAAACGACACCTACCAGCACATTGAGGTGTACGTAGACATCCTGTAACCAAACGTTCATACAGATACGTTTGTTCGAGCCCATGTACTTTCCTTGTCAGATGGAAAACCTACTCTCAGCAAAGAAGGGAAAGCTGAAGGTGGAAAGAGTATATAGAGAGGTTCTACAAAGGAAATGAACTTGGACATAATATTTTAGGAAGGGGAGAGGCAGTAGATGAAGATGAAATAGGAGATACTATACTGAGGGATGAATTTGACAGAGCACTGAAAGACCTAAGTCGAAACAAGGAGCCTGGTGTGGACGACATTCCCTCAGAACTACTGAAGTCTCTGAGAGAGCCAGCCATGTTAAAACTATTTCACCTGGTGCGTAAGACGTAGCAGATAGGAGAAATACCCTCAGACTCTCCGAAAACTGTAATAATTCCGATTCCAAAGGAAGCAGGCGCAGACAGGTATGAAAATTACAAAACCATCAGTTTAATAAGACATGGTTGCAGAATACTAACTCGAATTATTTACAGAAGGATGGAAAGGCTAATGGATGCTGACCTTGGGGAAATCAGTTTGGATTCAGGAGAAATGTACAAAAGTGGGAGGCAATATTCACCTTGCGACTTATCTTAGAAGATGCATTTCTAGCTTTTGTAGATTTGAAGAAAGCTTTTGACACTGTTGACTGGAACAGACACTTTCAAATTCTGAAGTCAGCAGGGGTAAAATATAGGGAATGAAAAGTTATTTACAACTTGTACATCAACCAAAAAGTAGTTATTAGAATTGAAGAGCATGAAAGGGTCGCAGTGGTTTGGAAGGGAGTAAGGCAGGGTTGTAGCACTTCTCCAACGTTATTCAATTTGTACTTTGATCAAGCTGTGAAGGAAAGCAAAGAGACATGTGGAGAATGAATTAAAGTTCAGGGTGAAGAAATAAAAACATTGAGTTTTGCCGCTGACATTGTAATACCGACAGAGACAGCAAATGGGCCTGGAAGAGCGGTTGAACGGAATGGACAGTCTGCTGAAAGGTGCTTATAAGATGAACATTAACAAGAGCAAAACAAGGGTAATGGAGTGCAGTCTAAGAAAACCAGGTGATGCTGAAGGTATTAGATTACGTAACGAAACAATAAAGGAGGTAGATGAGTTTTGTTACTTGGGCAGTAAGATAACGAATTATGGTCGCAGTACAGAGGATATAAAATGCAGAATGGCAATGAGAAGAAAAGTGTTTTTGCAAAAGAGAACTTTGTGAACATCGACTATTAATTTGAGTGTAAGGAAGTATTTTCTGAAGGCATTTGTGTCGAATGTTGCGTTGTATGGGAGTGAAACATTGACGATAAACAGTGCGGACAGGAAGAGGATAGAGGCTTTTGAAATGTGGTACTGCAGAATAATGCTGAAGATTAGGTGCTTAGATCACTTAGCTAATGAAGAGGTACTGAACAGAATTGAGGAGAAAAGGAATTCTGGTATACCTGGACTAAAAGAAGGGATCGATTGGTAGGATACATTCTTAGACATCAAGGTCTCGTAAATGTAGCATTGGAGGTATTTGTGTGGGGCAAAAATCGAAGAGGGAGACCAAGAGACGAATACAGTAAGCAGATTGCTCAGGATAGAGTAAGGTGGAGGTTGCATCAAACAGTCTCCTGAATGAAGATCACAACAACAACTAAATACATTACCCGTTAGAGCTCCGAGTACATAGACATCACTACTAAATATTCAAATGTTTGTAAAAGTATGGGACCTAACTGCAGTGGTAATCGGCCCTTAAACTTACGAACTACTTACACTAACTTATCCTAAGAACAACACACACACGCCCATGTCCGAGGGAGAGCTCGAATCTCCGACGGCGAACGGCCGCGCGCACTGCAGTAAGGCGTTTTAATGCACATGGCTATTCCACCGCGGCGGCATCAGTACTACCAGACTAGCAGACAAGCAGGGACAAAAGATTGTCATTTTCTATTATCTACAGTACTAGTATTGTTCTCTTTATTATCGCTGCCATTGTTTATGACTATTCAGTCATTGTGTTTTGTAACCTTTATTGTCGCAGTACTTTTTAAGAGTAGGAATAATATCTCAAGAGGTTTCTTTTATAACATACAGTACGGCTGTTAACAGTTTATATGTTTATTATTATTGTTGTTGTTGTTGTTATGGTCTTCAGTCCAGAGACTGGTTTGCTGCAGCTCTCCACCCTACTCTATCCTGAGCAAGCCTTTTCATCTCCTCATAAGAACGGCAACCCACATCCACTTGAATCTGCTTACTATACGCGTCTCTTGGTCTCCCTCTGCGATTATTACCCCACACACTTCCCTCCAATGCTAAATTTACGATTCCCCGATGTCTAAGAATGTGTCCTACCAAGCGATCCCTTCTTTTAGTCAGGGTATGCAAAAAATTCCTTTTCTCACCAATTCTGTTCAGAACCTCTTCATTAGCTACACGGTCTACCCACCTAATCTTCAGCATTCTTCTGTAGCACCACATTTCAAAAGCCTCTATTCTGTTCCTGTCCGCACTACTTATCGTCCATGTTTCACTCCCGTACAAGGCAACACTCCACACAAATGCCTTCAGAAAAGACTTCCTTACACTTAAATTAATATTCGATGTTAGCAAATTTCTCTTTTTCAAAAATGCTTTTCTTCCCATTGCCATTCTGCATTTTATATCCTCTGTACTACGACCATCACATGTTATTTTACTACCCAAGTAACAAAACTCATCTACCACCTTCATTGTTTCGTTACCTAATCTAATTCCTTCAGCATCGCCTGATTTTCTAAGACCGCATTCCATTATTTTTGTTTTGCTCTTGTTAATGTTAATTTTATACGCTCTCTTCAACACACTGTCCATTCCATTCAACTGCTCTTCCAGGTCCTTTGCTGTCTCTGATAGAATTACAATGTCATCAGCAAAACGCAATGTTTTTATTTCTTCCCCCTGAAGTTTAATTCCTTCTCCAAATTTTTCCTTGCTTTCCTTCACCGCCTGCTCGATGTACAAATTGAATAACATCCATTCACAACTGATGCTTCCCTTTCATGCCCTTCGAGTGTAATAACTGCGGTATGGCTTTTGTACAAGTTGTAAATAACTCTCCTTTCCCTATATTTTACCCCTGCTGACTTCAGAATTTGAAAGAGTGTATTCCAGTCAACATTGTCAAATGCTTTCTCCAAAAGCTAAAAATGTATGTTTGCCTTTCCTTAATCTATCTTCTAAGATAAGACGTAAAGTGAGTATTGCCTCCCGGGTTCCTATGTTCCTCCTGAAGCCAAACTGATCTTCCCCGAGGTCAGCTTCTACCAGTTTTTCCATTCTCCTGTAGATAATTCGTGTTAAAATTTTGCAACCATGACTTATCAAACTGATGGTTCTGTAATTTTCACACCTGTCTGCGCCTGATTTCTTTGGAATGGGGATTATTACATTTTTCTTAAAGTCTGAGGGTATTTCGCCTGTCTCATACATCCTACACACCAGTTCAAATAGTCTTGCCATGGCTGGCTCTCCCAGAGACTCTAGTAGCTCTGAGGGTATGTCATCTACTCCTGGGGCCTTGTTCCGACCTAGGTCTTTCAAGGCTCTGTCAAATTCATCTCTCAGTATAGTATCTCCTATTTCATCTTGATCTACTTCCTCTTCCCTTCCTACAACATCGTCTCTAAGTTCATTTCCTTTGTAGAGCTGCTCTATGTACTCTTTCCACCTTTCAGCTTTTCCTTCTTTGCTGAGAACTGGTTTCCCATCCGAGTTCTTGATATTCATAGAGTTGTTTTTCTTGTCCCCAAATGTCTCTTTTATTTTCCTGTAGGCGGTATCTACTTTTCCCCTTCTTATAGATTCTTCTACAGATTTGCATTTGGCTTCTAGCCACTCCTGCTTAGCCATTTTGCACTTCCTGTCAATCTCATTTTTTAGTCGTCTGTACTCCATTTTGCCTGTTTCATTTACTGCATTCTTATATTTTCTCCTTTCATCAATCAAATTTAGTATTTCCTGTGATATCCAACGATTTTTTGTAGGTCTTGCCTTTCTACCTATTTTGTCCTCTGCTGCCTTCACTATTTCATCTCTCAGTGCTACCCATTCCTCTTCTACTGTTTTATTTCCCCCTGTTTCTGTCAATTGTTGCCTAAATCTCCCTCTTAAATTCTCCAGAACTTCACTTTCCTTCAATTTATGTAAGTCCCATATCCTTATTTTCCTACCTTTCTGCAGTTTTTTTCAGTTTCAGCCTACAGTTCATGACTAACAAGTTATGGTCAAAGTCTATATCTGCCCCTGGGTATGTCTTACAGTTCATCACCTGGTTCCGGAATCTATGTCTTACCATTATAAAATCTATCTGATACCTTCCGGTGTCTCCTGGTCTCTTCCATGTATACAACCTTCTTTTGTGATTCTTAAACCACGTGTTTGTTACGATTAAATCATGTTCCGTGCAAAATTCTACCAGGCAACTTCCTCTTTCATCCCTCCTGCCCAGTCCATATTCTCCTACTATTTTTCCTTCTCTTCCTTTTCCTACTACCGAATTCCAGTCTCCCATCACAATTAAGTTTTCCTCTCCCTTAACTGTCTGAATAATTTCCTTTAGCTCCTCATATATTTCTTCGATCTCGCTCATCATCGGCAGAGCTAGTTGGCATATAAACCTGTAGTACTGTGGTCGGTGTTGGCTTTGTATTTACCTTGACTATGATAATGCGATCACTGCGCTGTTCATAGTAGTTTACCCGCATTCCTATTTTCTTATTCATTATCAGTCCTACTCATGTGATACCCCCAACTGATTTTGTATTTATAATCCTGTACTCACCTGACCAGAAATCCTGTTCATCCTGCCACCGAACTTCACTAATCCCCACTATATCTAACTTCAACCTATTCATTTCCCTTTTTAAATTTTCTAATTTTCCTACCCGATTAAGGGATCTAACATTCCACGCTCCGATCCGTAGAATGCCAGTATTGTCTTTCCTGATGACAACATCCTCCTGAGTAGTCCCCGCCCGGAGATCCGAATGGGGGACTAATTTACCTCCGTAATATTTTACCCGAGAGGATGCCATCATCATATGTTCATACAGTAGAGCTGCATGTCCTCGGGAAAAATAACGGCTGTTGTTTCCCCTTGCTTTCAGCCGATCGCAGTAACTGTGTGGCAAAGCCACATTAGCTGATGTTACAAGGCCAGCTCAGTCAATCATCCAGACTGTTGCCCCTGTAACTACTGAAAAGGCTGCTGCCCCTCTTCAGGAACCACACGTTTGTCTGGCCTCTCCACAGATACCCCTCCGTTGTGGTTACACCTACGGTACGGCTATCTGCATTGTTGACGCACGCAAGCCACCCCACCTCGGCAATGTCTGTGGTTCATGGGGGTGGATGTTTATTATTATTATTCAAAAATGTTCAAATGTTTGTTCAAATGTTCAAATGTCTGTAAATCTATCGGACCAAACTGCGTGGTCATCAGTCCGTGACTTACAAACTACTTAAACCTAGATAAACTAACCTAAGGACAACATGCACACCCATGCCCCAGGGAGGACTCGAACCTCCACGGCGAGCAACCGCGCGCTCCGCAGCGATACGCTTTAGACCGCTCGGCTACTCCACCGCGGCCAAATGTTTGTAAATGTATCGGACTCAATTGCTTGGTTATTAGACTGTAGCTTACAAACTACTTAACCTAAGGTAAACTAACCTAAGGACAACACAAACACCCATGCCCCAAGGGGGACTCGAACCTCCGACGACGAACGGCCGCGCACACAGCAGCACGGCGCCCCATTTCGCACGGCTAATCTGCCGCGGCTTATTATTTATATTCTTATTATTAAGTCTACATCTACATACATACTCCGCAATTCACCGTATGGTGCGTGGCGGAGGGTACACTGTACACTGTACACTGTACTACTAGGCATTTCCTTTCCTGTTCCAATCCCAAATTGAACGAGGATAAAAAGAATCCCTATATGCCCCCGTACGAGCCCTAATTTCTCTTACCTTGTCTTTGTGATTTTTACGCGAAATGTAAGTAGGCGGCAGCATGATCGTATTACACTCAACTTCAAATTCCGGCCCTCAAAATTTACTTAACAGAAATTCACGAAAAGAACGTCGTCTATCTTCCAGCGATCTCCAATTGAGTTGCCGGAGCATTTCCGTGACACTCGCGCATTGGTCGAACCTACCGGTAACAAATCTAGCTGCTCACCTCTGAGCCGCCTCTATGTCTTCCTTCAGACCGATCTGCTGCGGGTCGCAAACACTTGAGCAATACTCAAGACGTGGTCGTACAAGCGTTTTATACGCGTTCTCCTTTACAGGTGAAGTACATCTTCCCAAAATTCTCCCAATAAACCGAAGTCGGCTGTCCGCCTTACTCACAACTGTCCTTACATGTTCGTTCCATTTCATATCGCTCTGCAATGTTACGCCTAGATATTTGAACGACGCGACAGCATCAAGAAGCTCACTACTAATGCTGTATTCGAACATTATGGGATTGTTTTTTCTACTCATGCGCGTCACCTTACATTTTTCTACATTGAGAGCTAACTGCCATTCTTCGCACCAACTAGAAATTTTGTCTAAGTCATCCTGTATGCTATTACAGTCAGTTACAGTCGACACCCTCCCATACACCACAGCATCATCAGAAAACAGCCGCAAATTACAAGTTACTCTGTCCATCAGACCATTTATATAGACAGAAAATAATAGCGGTCATATCACACTCCCCTGGGGCACACCTGACGGTTCGTATGCCATGTTCCAAGAAACGGTACACCACACTTGAGCGATTTCCATTCTGCTACGAGTCTGACCAAGTCGCCCCTCTCGCGAGCGCCTGTCCTCTAGCCACGAGCTGGTCGCTACGCCACTACCGACCAGCGGCAACCTTGTTGCGTCTACTGGCCGACTCTACACTAAATAAGTTCGTGGGGCAAATGGGTTCACGAGACGTTGCAAATCGTGATCGTAGGTCTAACCCATCCGTTTCATATTGCCATATGCAGTTTTAGATGGGTGCGCTGCTGATTGTTGAAGTGTTCAGCTACTGGTTCTTGGGAATGACGCACGAGCGCATCAGTCTAAACGGAACTTGGGGCTATACTCTTTGTGTTGTGCATGCACCATATGGCGAGAATGCACCAGATAAAACTAGATTCACTCTTAATTCATTCTACAGAAAGCGAATGTTGTTGATTAGTACTAGGGTGAGTCAGTAAATAAGTCGCAGACTGGAGTACACAGCCGGCCGCAGTGGACGAGCGGTCTGCGGCGCGCCAGTCACAGTCTGCACGGTCGCTACGATCGGGGGTTCGAATCCCCCTCGGGCATGGATCTTAATGTCGTTTTTAGTATAAGGTAGTTCATAAGTAGTTTGTAATTTTAGGGACTGATGACCCCGCAGTTAAGTCCCTTAAGCTTAACAAACGTTTGAACATTTTTATAGTACACACCAGTGCTACCGTTACGACACATCCGTATGTGGGTTGCAGCAGTTTAAGGAACCAAATAACGTGCAAATGTTCGTGAAGCTTATGGAACGTAACTGCAGATCTTCAGTCCCTAAACTTACAAACTACTTATGAACTACCTTATACTAAAGACAGCACAAACATCCATGCTCGAGGGTGGGATTCGAACCCCCGACGGGGAACGGCCTCTCGCATCGCAGCATAGCGCCTCAAAGCGCTCGACCGCTCCGCCGCGGCGAACTAAAGTTATAGCTCAAGAGCGACACTTATAGGATGCAAACGCTGGCACAAAAATTCCAAGCTCCAGGCTTTTAAAGCCTTCTCGAACGATGAGACGAGTGTTTAATTTTACAGGTGGAGTCAGCGGAAAAGTAAAGCAATTTTCAGGCTTTTAAACGCAGTATTGCGCGTCTACCTCAGTTTGCGACATTTTTACTGACTCACCCTCGTATTACCAGATTGTTTCTAGCCACTGTGATGACTAAAATCTTTGCTCGGAGCACAGCTTTTAATGGTTAAAGCTGAAGTTTTTCGTGAGTTAAAGGAAACCTTGCATGCGCGAGCCCCCTAGGACCGCGAGGTCGTATGTGGTCGCACATGTCACCCACTCTTCTGCCACCTCTGATTAAGCACCTGCAGAACTGGCCAACCACATTTATTAGCAACAGTACATAGTTCCAAATTATTTATCTGCTATTTACTTTTCAGTCTTCTCATTATTACATTTGCAATAACTGCTACTACCTGTGCTATTTTTTTTTTTCTGAGACTGCTTACTGTGCTTTGCATTTCATCTGTCAGCTTAGATTTAGTCTCATCTTCGCCAGTTACAATATTTCATTAATTCTAACTGAAGCTTGCCTTCTCTCTTTTCTCCTAGCATCGCACTCCTACTTTCCTGAATCTCTCCCTTCAATTCGGCCCTAACCATATCGACCTTGTATAGCAGAATTTGTGCTCTTCGTTTAGCTACACAAACTTACTATTTGCCTCTCCCCTTAAACTATTTATTTCATCGTTCAAAGAACTCTCCAAGTTTCCAGTTTTACTAATGTTACTGTAAATTTTAATATTCAAAGTACCTTCTATTGAATCTTTTAACTCTGTATTGGAACTTCGTAATATTTCCTTCATAGTATGCAGAATAATATTGATCAATGGATCCGACGGCATTTCTACTGACAGTTCCAGCCTCACTCTCACTCGATCATAGAAACACAGCCACTTAGTGTCTTTTTGATCTCATGGTTGGCAAGAGCGATTGAAATTGCAAAAAAAAAAAAAAAAAAAAAAAAAAAAAAATGCTCTTGCAACAGAACTTAACATTCTGTTAACTTCTGCGATGCAGAAGGGTGACTGCTACTGTTTCGAGACGCCCTGTACTGCCGTGGGCTGAACGCCTGACCACCGCCCGTGAAGTCTCGAGAAGCTGCGATGGTGGCAAAACCTCCCGGTCAAGCGAATCGGTGCGCCTGGACA
Source organism: Locusta migratoria (assembly GCA_026315105.1). Lineage (NCBI taxonomy): Eukaryota > Metazoa > Arthropoda > Insecta > Orthoptera > Acrididae > Locusta > Locusta migratoria. Next base: position 229,857,732 of record CM048755.1, read on the forward strand.
CGAACACCACGCCCGCGGAGTGTTCCCAGTCTTCGCGTGGGCGGTACACATGCTGCCCTGCCTTCTTGCACGCACACAACCCTGAACTGTTCTTCGGTTCCTGCAGTATGAAGAAATACCCGATCGATTACCCACTTGCGACCACACAGCGATGCCCTAAAGAAATGTTCCTTCATGTACTAACACTGTGTGTTGGGCGTAGTCCGACTTTATCACGTACGCTGATGCGTCAGAGTTTCAACAAATCACAGTATTTGTAAGGAATGTAGCTAAGTGTCCACAGCACACATGGTTATACAAGCCTGTTCAAAAATGTTCAAATGTTTGTTAAGCTTATGGGACTTAACTACGGGGTTATCAGTCCCCAAACTTACAAACTACTTATGAACTACTTACGGACTAGGACGACACAAATATCCATGCCCGAAGGGGGATTCGAACCCCCGACCGTAGTGGCCGTGCTGACCGTGACTGGAGCGCCTCAGTCACCTCGGCCACCGCGGCCGGCTATACAAGCCTGAAAACCCGCGGCACACAGGCAAAAGTAAAAAATTTGGAATTATAACTAAATGTGCGGCTACATTTGTCTACTAAGGCCCAACCAATCGCATTCGCACCCAAACAATAAAACGTTTTAGATAAATTCAATAAATTCGGAAACGGTGGTTTGCAAGTAATATACGCAACTCGCAACATTTTTTGTCTCAGCTCAGCGAAAGTACAAACATGCCAGTGTAATTTCGGATCAGTTGACCAGATGTGATGAATTCAGACAAGATTTGCAACTCAGAGTTTAAGTCTGATAAAATTTAGAAATTATGTCCTTTGTAGCTGATTGGGCATAAAATGACAAGTTCGAAGGATCGATCACTCGGTAAGTGTGAAAGACGACCGTCTGTCGTCTTCCATATATTTTTTATAAAATTGTAATTTATTTGATGTCGCTAGATTAGCATTTTGCTAAGACTAGAACCCCACTCTTTTCGAGGCATGAGGAATAGCATTTTTATTTCATGTTTTAAAATATTAGTTTCTGAAATGCTAGTTGATATTGCTAGAATTTTGTAATTTTATTAAATTATTATTGTCCCTGTGAGAATGTGTACTTGTTTTACTTTTAATTGGATGTGCGAGAATCTAATGGCTGTCTGAATGTAGGTAGTGATAGCTCGCTTTGCATGGTTCATTCTCTGGCTCAGAGTCGATAGTCGTTACCAACCCCTGCTGCTGATGCGACCAAAGAGGTTTCTACACCCTTTGGTTCCAAGCTAGTCGACGAGCCTTCTCCAAGGCGAGTCACGCGATCTTCTCTCCCCACCACCACTGTTATCATGGATTTTCCCAGTTTCCGGTAGCTTTTTCGCGCGCCCTGGCCGCTAGGTCTCCACTTTGTGCTCTGACCGCGGTGAGTTAAGGTTGGTTCTGCTCTTGTGACTGCGGAGACGGTAGCGATTCATTGTCTAGCATGTTTAACTTAGACTCTTGAACTTAGATTCATTTTTCGGAATATTTTTTCCAATCGTACGCGGAAATGTGTTCTAGTGTTCTAGTGGCAGTTTGATAATGGCCTGAAATGTTAAAACCTTTTGTGATCAGGTAGCGGTGTATGAACTCTGTGTAAATACTTTCTAGCTTTGTGGGGCCAGATTTCTAATAGGTTATATGTTCATTTTTGTACAGTGCATGTAAAAATCTTCTCATCCTTTCCTTCCATGAGTGATATGTGCGCTCCATGTGGTTGTTTCTTAGAACAAAGCCTTCAGCTTGCACTATTGTTTGCTCCATGCCCATCAGGCAAGTAACTATCCGTGTATCCTTCTGATTTCCACTAACATTTCGCGATCTTCTCTCCCCACCTATTTTTAATTTTGCTGTTTCTTCTCCGAACTTGTAGTAGGGATGGGAAAAATCGACCGGTTAAAACCGATACCGGTAATTTAATTTTTGAATAACCGGTTTTTTCGGTATTTATTTGGTGTCGGTTGTAACCGGTTTTTTTAGTTATTGCCAAGAACCGGGTAAAAAGACCGGTACGACTACTTCCTATAGTAGCGGTTCAAAATGTGTTTTTTGTAAATAATTAAAAAAATAAAACTATTAGACCTTCATATTTAGGGCTATTCCTAAAATTTCCACTGCTGTGAAATATTAGGTCATCGCAGTAACTAAGAAAAGCGATCAGTGATAATATAAGAGCAATCACGGCAGTCAGAAACACGCAACAAACGCATGGCATAAGAACTTCAGAACTGGTGCAGCTATTGAGGCATCGATGCACCTGTTGCTGTGTGGCGTGGCCTATTAGACGACGCGCGTGCACCGGCAGTGTACGAGACTTGCCTCCGTCTGGTCATGCGGCAGTCCGTTGCTGTCGTCGCCACTGGGGCTTGTGTCTCAAATGGCACCATCCCGAGTGTGGAAGTACTTCACGAAGTACGGTAGCAGTGAGGTACAATGCTCCATTTGCTTTGAAAAGCTGAAAACAGGTGGAGGTACTACAAACATGCTGCGTCATTTAAGGAGAAAGCATCCAAAATGATTCTTGGAAGAGAAGGTAAATTCGATTCATATACCTATTATGTAAGCTTGGAATAATAACTTTTAATGTATTATCATATTGTTATGCTAACAAGTTTTATTAATGTGATTCCTTGAAAGCGAGGGGCTTTATTAATAACCAATATGGGTTAGGTAACATTAATCATGTGGTGCCTCGCGAGGTAGCTGTGCGGTCTGAGGCTCCATGTCACGGACTATGCGGCTGTTCCAGTCGGAGGTTCGAGTCCTCCCTCCTCCCTCGGTCATGGGTGTGTATATTGTCCTTAGTGTAAGTTACTTTAAGTTACATTAACTAGTTTTTAAGTCTAGGACCGATGACCTAAGCAGTTAGGTCTCATAAGAACTCACAGCCATTTGAACATTCTTTGATCATGTGGTACACAGCTTTCCTAGTTCAATTTGAGTAAATTTACACTGACAACAATCATACTGTTAGTCGGAACTGTGACTTTACTTTTCTAAATACTTCTGCAGCACTGACTGAAGTTCATTTACTGACTGTAACTTATATATATATATATATATATATATATATATATATATATATATATATATATAACGAGATAGTCGTATTCTCTGGCTCACAAGTCCAACTTACGGAGTGGTTGGCTCAATATTCGCAACTGGCGGATGGAAATACTAGGCCAGTAAATCAGTATGCTTCGTATATCGTCTTCTACGGACTCCTGGCTAGGCTTACACACACTCAAGAAGGCGTAATATCGGGAGGGGATCTTGCAAAATACCGAAAGACTAGTGATTTGTTGTATAACGTAAATTTACCTAAATTTTAACTAAATTTCGTAAGTTCGGTTTCGGCCGAAACTAGAAGAAGCCAAAATTCGATTACGATTTCTGTTTCGGCCGTAAAATATGTTTCGGTCGAACTCTACTGGAAATAATAGCAATAAAAAACCGAAAACCGGTTATTTAAAAAACTGATTATCTTGAGCAATTTTTACAGCGCGGTTAAACTGGAGATGAAAAGAACCGGTATAACCGAAAACCGGTTGTTTCAGCAATAACCGCCATCCCTAACTTGTAGTATGCACACAGTCTTTGTCAGTAATTCTCTTCGAGCCTTGTACAACCTTCTTCAATAGCTTGCTTATGAAATTCTAAACATTTCTGTGGGTTGCATGCCGTAGTTTTTATTTTTTCCGACTTTGTAATTGTTTCACTTTTCCGGGTTTTGAGACAGGACCTCTTCCGTCTCTGTGAACGCTGCCACTCGCATGTTACTGCATTGCAATAGCTGCCTTATGAAATTCTACGCAGTTCTAGGGGTTGCATGCCGTAGTTAATTTTCTTTATTTTTCGGAAGTTAAATTTATACATTTTTATCGGTTTTCGGAACCACGTGGGTCCGAACTCCGTCTTCAGGGGTTTGCAGCTAGTCACCTGAATTCACGCCACTTCTCATAACACCAGTGCCTACATAGTTTACTCTCACATTGGAACTTAAGTGTCCGCCGTGCTTTTGTGTGATAAGTCCGATTTTTAACCATTTCACCTTCAGTGGAGTGCGGTCATGTAACGTAACCGTGTGTCGCCGTTAGCGTGTTTGCTCGCGGTCTAATCTAAATGCAACTTAACTTTGCTATACTCACGAACCATCTCAAATCAGGCACGACAAACCAGAGCCATCTTCGCAGTTTTATTGTATATTGTGTTGTGTGGTACCTCTGGGTTTGCTGATTTCGCCTACGATAGCGGCGCCTGCTTCTGCCTCGTTTAAGCACGCTGATTTTGGTGAGTTTCGCTGTTGCATTGCGTGTGTGTGAGCGAGTGAGTGTTGTTTGTAAATATTCCCCCCAGTTGCGTTAAGTTCTGAGTAATTTATGTTAATTTCAATGCTGGGCATCGTCAGTATTAGTTCCTGTACATGGGAGGCTTTTCATTGTATTAACAAAATTGGATCCCCATTTTGCTTGCGTTTGACCTAAATAAACAAGTTAAGTTCTGTATAATTTTGACTTGCCTATAACTTGTAGTTTTCGAGCACCTTCCCCCTTTTTTTTATTTAATATTGTTTTTCACCAGTGCTGAGAACAAGCTCAGATGCAAGTTTTTATGTTTAAGTTCCGTTGCGCCATAGATGTTTTTCTTTAACCACCTTTATGAAATAGCTTTAATTGTGGTGGCTTGTTTATTAATTCCTGTGTGTAATTTCGTGTGAGCTGCTACGTATATTGGCCACTGTATCGTTAACTTCCTGTTATTAGAGTAATTTGAACCAAGTCAATTCTCAATTAGGGCCAGGGAACAAGGTTTTACAGCAGGGAGTGGCCGATAGTTCACACGGATCTTTTGCTAATTTTACTGCTAAAATTAAGCTTTTTTATAACAGTAAATTCTTATCTGGGTACCTCCTACCAGAATTAAGCTTTTATTTCGTACAGTGGCCTACTTTTAAGTAGCAATATGAATTTGGTTAAAAATTTTATCATCTTTCTAATGCTGTAATAACGTTTGTAGTATACACAATTATTATTATTTTTGTAAAATATATTTTCCGTTTGAAGGTTACTTTAGTTAAAAACAAGATTAATAAATATCAACAATACATTTACTCCCTATTTTTGGTCCTACTTATCGTTCTGCATAAGTTTTGCCGTTGCATTGATTATTGCGTAAACTTATAGCTAAAATTACTGAATAGAGTAACGAAACAAGCATTTATCCAGTAATTCAAATTTGGTAAATGTAACTGTAATTCTGGTATCATAGTACGATAGATCTCTTGTGAGCACTATCCATCGCCACTTCGTTTTTAAAAATAGTTTCAGTGATTATTTGGTTACAAATTTTTAAAGTTTGAATTGTTAAACGGTTTATAATATTTAATAATTCTAAACCTAAGCCGGACAATGCGTATCAAATTTCACCTCTTAATTTGCTGTGATTTTACTTCTCATTTGGTGGTACTGCCGTTGCAGTATCTCAGTCGGCTCATGAGTTAACTGTGATTTCTAAAGTATTCTATGGTGCGTGGGTCCTCACAATAAGGATCCATAAGCAGCTACCTACTAGTGGAATTCTCCGGCGCTGCGTAGGATGCCCGCGTAGTCTAAGGCGTCAGGCTACGGACTGAGCCAAGGTTCGAGTCCTCAATTGGTGTAATTTAGTCTAGGTAGTTTGTTAGTTTAGGGACTGATGATCAAAGTAAAGAAGGAAGGAAGCTTAGAGTGTAACGTCACGACGACAGCGTGGTCTTTAGAGACGGAGCAGACGCTCGGTTTTTTGGGCCGCGGCGGAGCGGCCGAGCGCATTGAGGCGCTATGCTGCGATGCGCGAGTCCGTTCTCCGTCGGGGGTTTGAATCCCCCCTCGGGCTTGGATGTCTGTGTTGTCTTTAGTACAACGTAGTTCATAAGTAGTTTTTAAGTTTAGGGACTGATAACCCCGCAGTTAAGTTCCGTAAGCTTTACAAACATTTGAACATTTTTCGGATTTTTCGGGTAAGGATTTGGAAGGAAATCGGCCGTGCCCTTTGAAAAGAACCATCCGGCTTTTGCCTGGAGTGTCTCAGGGAAATCACAGAAAACCTAAATCTTGATGACCGGAGGTGTATTTGAACCACCATCTTACCGAATATGAGTCCAGTGTGTTACCACTGCGCCACCCGTCTCGGTGATTCAACAATTCTCCGCCCACGTGCACGAATGTGGCTAGTCCGTTGCTTGGCGCGCGACGCTTGGCAAACAGCACACTACTTCCTCAGTCCTGTTCGGTGCAAAATTATATGAGAAGAAATGTGAATATAGTGCCTCTATTGTCAGGAAGCAAGAAAGACGAATACGAAGGTTGAGTAGTTCCCACTTTAACACAAAATTATGTGCTAATGAACGCTTCAGGTGTTGGAAAGAGGTACGGTACGTGACACTGGATACTGGAAATAATGATCTGGAGTGATGAATCACGCTACATCTTGTGTCAATAGGATGGCAGATTTTGTGTGCGGCAAATAAACCCGCATAAAGTTTGTCCTTCATATTGGCGGAACAACCAAAGATGTTGAAACTACCGCCCCCCCCCCCCCCTACCGACAAAAGAAATTAGCTTTCTCCAATTTTACCACACAGGCTTAGCAAATTTTCTAATTTAATGAATAGTTGTAGTAGATTCATGTTCAGATAAAAAAAGAGAGAGGACATATTCGAAAGCTAGAGATAGGAAGTTCACATTCAGAGGACAAGTACTCGTAAATTATTACTTTCTGCAGAAATGAGTGACATTTGAATCACATCGTCCTGCGGGTTCCTGCTAAACATAGGTATCCCAGGTAAAATGTGCGTGCTGCTTTCGTTGTTATTTCTAAACCGAAGATAATGGGTCAGTGTGGCTTGAGCCAGCACCCCCTATACAAGAAAGCCTGCGCACGACGTCACAACATGGCGGCGGTGAGAGGCGTAGAGTCCTCTGAAAGATTGTAAACATTAGCAGTGCACGCTGTTTATAGTGCATTCTTTCGTTCAGGGGTGTATTTATTACGTAAATTGGTGTTTTGTACGGCGTGATCGCTACGCTGTACAGTTTGTGTGTGTGAAAACAATGTGTGATCTCTTTTTTTACTGACAAAATGCCGTTTCGTTGTACTGTGCCGAAATGTAGAGGAAATTACGACTGTGGCCCAAAAGTTACCGTCTTTAAACGTCCGGAGAAGAATAAGCTAATGGGGGTGGTTACGTAAATAAAATGAATCGCAATATCCAACGGTTAACAGTCATGACTTAAAACTCTTTTATAAGGAGGAACAAAATTAACTTGAATAAGGAGCCAAGTTATCCTGGGAATTCTTGATATCCATTTCTTCTTCTCCGGACGTTTAAAGACGGTAACTTTTGGGCCACAGTCGTAATTTCCTCTACATTTCGGCACAGTACAGCGAAACGGTATTTTGTCAGTAAAAAAGAGATCACACATTGTTTTCACACACACAAATTGTCCAGCGTAGTGATCACACCGTACACAACACCAATTTACGTAATAAATACCTTCCTGAATGAAAGAATACACTATAAACAGCGTGTACTGCTAATGTTTACAATGTTTCAGAGGACTCTAAGCCTCTCACCGCCGCCATGTTGTGATGTCGTGCGTAGGCTTTCTTCTATAGGGGGTGCTGCTTGAGCAGACGTGCAGGATGGCTGGTATATGTATGCGGAAACCGCGCCGTCAAATCAGTTAGTCTGAATGAGCGCACAGCATTGGTGTAAGAGAGAGAGAGAGAGAGAGCAAGTATGCTAGAAATTGTTGCTCTTGTATTATGAAGCGTTTCGACGATGCAACGCGTGTGCGCGTAGTGGTGCATGGAAAGCCGAACAACACGATGATATGGATTAGAACGCACCAGCGGGACAATCCCCTGAGAAGATTGACGCCTCATCCGAATGGTATTGCAGAAGAGATCTGGGTGCAACAGTAGAGCAGTGTAATGAGACGTACACTGTCGGTGATAACCGTCCGTTGCCGTTAATTATGGTATGGGTTACATACATGTTGTCCACTAATGTAACTACATTTGAATAATGTCCAGAAACGTGCTAGACGGCAATGGTGTACAGACCGACGGCACTGGGACTAGGAATTGCATCACTAGTGTTTTTTTTGGACAAATCAGCGCTATCTCCAAGCCCTACAGTGTAGGGTTCTGGGTTATAACCACAAATTACAGTTAATGCATGTTTAGGGCACTGTGACCAGTATGATCTACTTAAATGAAATCTTGGGTCCCGCAGCCATATACCATCGGCACGACACGCCAGGTGCCACTTTCCAGCAAGACACTGCACTTACTCATGTTGCTACATGAACATGAGCCTTCTTGGTGTCATAGGTTAGTACTAGTACTTTTGCCTAGTAAAACAGTGTGACTAACTGCTATGGTCATCAGTACCTAGACTCAAAAATTACATTAACTAACATAAACTATCCAGAATGAAACTTTCACTCTGCAGCGGAGTGTGCGCTGTTATGACACTTCCTGGCAGATTAAAATTGTGTGCCGGAACCGGGACTCGAACCTGGGACTCTTGCCTTTCGCGGGCAAGCGCTCTATCGACTGAGCTATCCCGACACGACTCACACGATAATAGTAGGTGGTGATTTTAATTTACCCTCGATCTGTTGGCGAAATTATATTTTCAAATCAGGAGGTAGGCATAAAACATCGTCCGAAATTGTACTCAACGCATTCTCTGAGAATTACTTCGAACAATTAGTTCATGAGCCAACTAGAATTGTAAATGGATGTGAAAACACACTTGATCTCTTAGCAACAAATAATCCTGAGCTCATAATGAGCATCAAAACGGATACAGGTATTAGTGAACACAGAGCTGTAGTAGCGAAATTGAATATCGAAAGTCCCAAAGTCACCAAAAATAAACGCAAAGTATATTTGTTCAGGAAAGCAGATAGAAACAAAATACATTGCTTCTTGAAAGACAGCTTCCACTCGTTTCTAACACTAAACGTAGGTGTAGACCAGATGTGGCTCAAATTCAAAGAAGTGGTATCGACAGCAATTGACAGTTTTATACCTAATAAATTAATAAAAGAAGGAGGCGATCCCCCTTGGTACACAAAACAGGTTAGGACACTGTTGCAAAAGCAAAGGAAAAGGCATACTAAATTTAAACGAACACGAAATCCCCAGGATTTGCGATTGTACTCAGAAGCTCGAAATTTAGCGAGGATTTCAATGCGAGATGCCTACAACATTTATCACAACGAAACTCTTTCTCGTAATTTGACTGAAAACCCAAAGAGATTTTGGTCATATGTTAAATATACTCGGGGAAAGTCACAAACAATACCTTCACTACGTGATAGTAATGGCGATCCTGCCGATGACAGCGCTACTAAAGCAGAGTTACTAAACTTAGCTTTTAGAAACTCATTCACTAAAGAAGACGAAACCAATATTCCAGATTTCGAATTACGAACAGATGCCGTAATGAGTAACATAGAAGTAGATATCATCGGAGTAGTGCAGCAACTAAAATCACTTAATAAGAACAAGTCTTCTGGTCCGGATTGTATACCCATTACATTTCTATCTGATTATGCTGAAGCGATAGCTCCTTACTTAACAGTCATATACAACCGCTCTCTCATAGAAGGATCTGTACCAAAAGATTGGAAAGTTGCACAGGTCACACCTATATTCAAGAAAGGCAGTAGGAGTAACCCACTAAACTACAGGCCTATTTCATTGACGTCAATTTGCAGCAGGGTTTTGGAACATATCCTGTATTCAAATATTATGAATTATCTCGAACAGAACGATCTATTGACCCAAGGTCAACACGGATTTAGAAAATATCGTTCATGCGAAACACAACTAGCTCTTTATTCACACGAAGTGATGGGTGCTATCGACAAAGGTTCGCAAATCGACTCCGTATTTCTTGATTTCCGGAAAGCTTTTGACACCGTACCTCACAAACGGCTTTTAATCAAATTGCGTGGTCATGGTATATCGCCCCAAATTTGCAATTGGATAGGGGATTTCTTGTCAGAGAGGACACAGTTCGTAGTAATCGATGGTAAGGCATCGACTAAAACAGAGGTGATATCGGGCGTTCCACAAGGTAGTGTTATTGGTCCTCTGCTATTCCTTATTTACATAAACGATTTAGGGGAAAATCTAAGTAGCTCTCTTAGGTTGTTTGCAGATGACGCCGTCATTTACCGTCTAGTAAAATCATCTGAAGATCAAAACCAACTGCAGGACGATCTGAATAAGATATCAGTATGGTGTAAAAATTGGCAATTGACTCTAAATAATGAGAAGTGTGAAGTCGTCCACATGAGTACGAAAAGAAATCCGTTAAACTTTGTTTACAACATAAATCAATCAAATGTGAAGGCCGTAAACTCCACAAAATACCTAGGAATCACTATTACTTCAGACTTAAACTGGAAAGAACACGTAGATAATATCGTGGGAAAGGCGAACCAGAGACTGCGTTTTATTGGCAGAACCCTTAAAAGATGCAACAGAACTACTAAAGAAACTGCATACACTGCGCTTGTCCGTCCATTTTTGGAGTATTGCAGCCCAGTGTGGGATCCTTATCAGGTGGGTTTGACGGAGGACATCGAAAGAGTCCAAAGAAGGGCAGCTCGTTTCGTATTGTCACGATACAGGGGAGACAGCGTTACGGAAATGATACAGGATCTGGGATGGGAATCATTACAACAACGGCGCTTATCGCTGAGGCGTGGGTTACTTGCGAAACTCCAATCGCCAACATTCTCCTCCGAATGCGAAAATATATTGTTGACTCCCACTTACATAGGTAGAAATGATCATCAAAATAAAATACGAGAAATCAGGGCTCGAACAGAGAGATTCAGGTGTTCTTTCTTCCCCCGCGCTATTCGAGAATGGAATGGGAGATAAATAGTATAATTGTGGTTCGATGAACCCTCTGCCAGGCACTTAAATGTGATTTGCAGAGTATCCCATGTAGATGTAGATGTAGATGTAGACGATGCCGCCTCACAACTTTACTTTATCTAGAGCGCTTGCCCGCGAAATGCAAGGGTACCAGGTTCGAGTCCCGGTTCCGGCACACAATTTTAACTTAAACTATGGATAACACACACACACACATGCCCGAGTGAGGACTCGAACCTTCGGCGGGAGCAACCTCCCAGTCTGCAACATGATGCCTTAGACCACACGGCCACTCCCGCTTATCCCTGCCATATCACCAAAATTGTCTCCAATTGAAAATGTGTGGGATATTGTGATACAATGGTTGCAGCACTGTTCCAAATGCCAGCCGCCACAAGTGAGCTATGGAATCAAGTGTATGAAGAATGGATGGCTACATTACAGGACGCTATTCACGCCTTATACGTGACGACGGCATAACACAATGAACAATTTATCACGACCTATTGCGGACCTTGTGTAGTGGGCTACAAGACACATGCTGAACCAAGGTGACTGAAGTGGTAATGACTTATTCAGTACATACTAATGAACAAGTCCTTTGAATATGAACTTCAATCTCTAGTACTTCAATGGGTCCTGTTTTTCTGATCAAAAGTGTAATAAAAATGCAGCATTATGGAAAAATACACTACAGGCCATTAAAATTGCTACACCAAGAAGAAATGATAAACGGGTATTCATTGGACAAATATATTATACTAAAACTGACATGTGATTACATTTTCACGCAATTTGCGTGCATAGATCCTGAGAAAACAGTACCTAGAACAACCACCTCTGGCCGTAATAATGGCCTTGATACGCCTGGGCATTCTGTCAGACAGAACTTGGATGGCGTGACCATGCAGCTTTAACAAGATACCACAGTTCACCAAGAGTAGTGTCTGGCATACTGTGACGAGCCAGTTACTCGGCCACCATTGACCAGACGTTTTCAGTTGGTGAGAGATCTGGAGAAAGTACTGGCCAGAGCAGCAGTCGAACATTTTCCGTATCCAGAAAGGCCCGTACAAGACCTGCAACATGCGGTCGTGCATTATCCTGCTGAAATGTAGGGTTTCGCAGGGATCGAATGAAGGGTAGAGCCACGGGTCGTAACACATCTGAAATGTAACGGCCACTGTTCAAAGTGCCGTCGATGTGAACAAGAGGTGACCTAGACGTGTAACCAATGTCACCCCATACCATCACGCGGGGTGATACGCCAGTATGGCGATGACGAATACACACTTCAAATGTGTGTTTACTGCGATGTCGCCAAAAAGGGATGCGACCATCATGATACTGTAAACAGAACCTGGATTCCTCAGAAAAATGACGTTTTGCCATTCGTGCACCCAGGTTCGTCGTCGCGTACACCATCGCAAACGCTCCTGTCTGTGAAGCAGCGTTAAGGGTAACCACAGCCATGGTCTCCGAGCAGATAGTCCATGCTGCTGCAAACGTCGTCGAACTGTTTGTGCAGATGGTTGTTGTCTGTTCACTCAGGGCTCGAGACGTGGCTGCACGATCCGGCACAGCCATGCGGATAAGATGCCTGTCATCTTGACTGCCAGTGATACGAGACCGTTGGAATCCAGCACGACGTTCCGTACTGCCCACCCGAACCCACCGATTCCATAGTCTGCTAAAATTCATTGGATCGCGACCAACGTGAGCAACAATGTCGATACGATAAACCGCAATCGCGATAGGCTACAACCCGACCTTTATGAAAGTCGGAAACTTGATGGTACACATTTCTCCTCCGTACACGAGGCATCACGACAACGTTTCACGAGGCAACGACGGTCAACTGCTGTTTGTGTATGAGAAATCGGTTGGAAACTTTCCTCATGTCAGCACGTTGTAGGTGTCACCACCGGCGCCAAACTTGTGTGCATGCTCTGAAAAGCTAATCATTTGCATATCACAGCATCTTCTTCCTGTCGGTTAAATTTCGCGTCTGTAGCACGTCATCTTCGTGGTGTAGCAATTTTAATGGCCAGTAGTGTATGATTTAATTATCTATATTGACGGTAATTTTTGCAGACAACTAGTAAGACGTCAAGAAATATAAAACTCCTTAGATCCCATTTCTATGTATTCCATAGTAAAGCACGCCTTTTTCCAATTCGTTTGATGCCTCAGATGTTATGTTTGAGATGGTAATTACAACAGTAAATTCTGCAATTTCAGGAATAATTGCACTTCATACACAACTTGCACTATGGGCTAGCATAAGAGGACCACATCTCTCAACCCACTTTAAAAATAGCGTCGAAGGTAAAGCCACACGACACACCATGGAGCTGATTTGAAAAGAGACAATGTAGAACGCATCTAAGAATAATTGGTCATCTTTTTCGCAACGTTAGGCAGATGTGGCAGCTACGAAGATATAATGGCTTTTCAACGGCTCACAGCTACATCCTGTACATATTGTCACATGTGAACATTGCCCACACATCCTTTTTCAGACAGGTGACTCCTTTCTTAACGCTGACACAGTGTTTTTTTTTAAAAGATTTACTTTATTGGTCACATGAAAGCTCGGTAACTTCAAAATTTCTTACAGCATCTCTGATTGTCCCAGTGCGTAGTGCTTGAGCTGCATGCATCTCGTGCAACTACTGCACTCACAAAATTTTGTGTACTGACGGCAATGTCAGGATAGCCACAGTTCATACTATCCCACATTAAATGCAGTGAGAGTCGAGCCTTATCCTTTTGGAAAATATTTATCAGAGGTTTTGAATTTTGTGTACCGACGGAAATGCCAGGATAGACAGAATCTGTACGAACCCAGATTAGACACAGTGAGGTTCTCCTGTTATCATGTTGGAAAATATATCAAAGAGTTATGAATTATGTGCACTAATTGGAATGACAGAATAGACACTGTTCATAACAATCCATATTAGGCACAGAGAAGATTGCGTGTTATCTAGTTACAATACATATTCAAACTTTTTGCATTTTGTGATTACAGACGACATTGTCAGGTCAGTAATTGTTCTTTGAACCCGTGTAACAGTGAGGGTTGCACGTTATTGTGATAGAAGTTTTTTCTCGCCAATCTTTATATTAGTAAATCTATTGGGGTTATATTCTCAATTACTGAAGGCATTAAAGATATCGTGAGATTTCCGTTAGTTATAAGATATGTACAATTTTCCTTTGCAGGCGAACATGTGCAGATTGCTGTTCATAAAAGTTGTTGCAATTGTTGGCAAGTTTTGTAGACAGGAATTGTGTATTGTTATTAGTTGAGTACGAGTAAAGGTCTTATTTTGACGAGTTTGCCGGTTAAAAATCTACGTGAGTCACAAGTACAAGCCCAAAAATTGATAGACAATTTACGACTAAATGGGTCACCATCTCCGTCAGACGCAGACAGAATTGAGTTATATTAGACAACAGAAGGTGAGGGAAATGAGAACACAGAGATTCCACAGTATTCAGTTTCAGGTAAATCATATTCTACATCAGAAAATAATATTTCTTCTAGGGAAAAGGAGAAAGGAAAGCAAGACGAGTGGGGTGGGGCCATCATGCACGTTTAATTTACTTAAGCACTGAAAAAGCTTTAGTTCATACAAACAAGATTATGAACATAGGAGTAACAGAAGGAAGTGACACGGAAAAGACGTGTCTACAGTATGTATTGCAAATGGATCACAGCGAGGACAGGCACAGCGTGCGGAATTACAAGCCTCACTGCTTGGTTCTACATCTGCATCTACTAAAATACACCGCAATCCATCAAGAGGTGCTTGGAGGAGGGTACTCAGTACCACTATTAGTTACTTGCTTTCCTGTTCCACTCCCATACAGAAGTAGGGAAAAACGAATGCTTGTACACATCCGTCCAAGCGCTAATCGCTATGAGTTTATCTTTGTGGTCTTTACACTAAATGTAGGTTGGCGGCAGCAGAATCGTTCAGGGGTCCGCCTCAAATTCCGGCCCTCTAAATTTCTTTATCAGTTTTTCTCGAAAAGAACGTCACCTTCCCTCCAGCGACTCCCATTTGATTTCCGATGCATTTCAGTAACACTCGCGCATTGAACGAATCTACCAGTTACAAATCTAGCCGCCCCCCTCTGAACTGCCTTTATGTGCTCCTCTAAACTGATCTGGTGGGGATCCCAAACACTTGAGCAATACTCAAGACGGGGTCGTACAAGCTATTTATATGAGGTCTCCTTTACAGACAAATACACCTTCTAAAAATTCTCCCAATAAACCATTCGCCTTCCCCACGACTGGCAACGCTCGTTCCAATTCATATCACTGTGTAGCGATACGCCTAGATATTTAATTGACGCGACTCTGTCAAATAGCACACTAATAATGCTGTACTCAAACATTACGGAATTGTTTCTCCCACTCATCTGCGTCGCCTTACATTTTTCTACATTTAGCGTTAGTTGCCTTTCCTCACACCACCTAGAAATTTATTGCAAATCAGCCTGCATCTTACTACAGTCAATTCAGCGACGAGACCCTCTTGTACACCACAGCATCATCAACAAACAGCTTCAGATTGCAACTCACTCTGTCCGTCAGATCATTTTTATAGATAGAAAATAATAGCAGTACTATCACATTTCCGCCGCGGCGAAGCGGCCGAGCGCATTGAGGCGCTATGCTACGATGCTCGAGGCCGTTCCCCGTCGGGGGCTCGAATCCTCCTTGGGCCTGGATGTTTGTGCCGTCTTTAGTATAAGCTAGTTCATAAGTAGTTTGTAAGTTTAGGGACTGATGACCCCGTAGTTAAGTCCCATAAGCTCTACAAACATTTGAACATCACATTTTCCTGGGGCATCCCTGACGATACCCTAGTCTCTGATAAACACTCGCCATCGAGGCCAACGTACTGGGTTCTATTACTTACGTAATCTTCGAGCCACTCACATGTTTGGGTACTTATTCCATTAGGTCGTTCCTTCGTTAGCAGTCTGTAGCGCTGTACCGTGTCAAACACATTTCGAAAATCGAGAAATATGCAGTCTGCCCCTTGCCCTTCATCCACAACAGGAAGATCTCAAGAGCGGAAAGGGCAAGCTGGGTTTCGCACAATCGATTCTTCCTAAAGGCGTGCTGATGCATGGACAGAAGCTTTTCCGTCTTAAGGAAATTTGCTACATTAGAACTGAGAATATGTTCAACAATTCTACAGGAAACTGATATTATTTATATAGGTCTGTAACTTCGTGGGTCCGTTCTTTCGACTTTCTTATACACGGGTGCTACCTGTCCCTTTTTCCAGTTGCTTGTAACTTTGCGTTGGATCAAAATTCGCGATAAATGCAAGCTAAGTAAGGGGCCAAGCCGCTGATTACTCTATGTGAAAGCTGAGTATGAAGCATTTGGAAACAGTAAATCGCGCACACAATGAGCGACAAAAGGTAGTACTGCACTCGTTGATATGGTGGAAATACTCCAGACATTGTCACACTTGATGCCACAAATAAATAGTAGCGTAACTACACAGCCATCCACATAGAATTATATCATAACTACACAGCTAAATGCAAAAAATCATAAAATAACAACAAAGAATAAAGAGATTAGGAAAGAGGTTAAAACACAGAATCAGGAGCTTATGAAAGAGGCCAAAAGAGGGGAGAAATAAAATCGCAACATAAAAATAGACAGCATTAAGACACAAATGGAGAATTACATTTCTAAAGCAGACCAACAGATCACTCAAATTAATAAAGATGCTAAGGAATCGCGTGATGTTATTGAAACTTTAATGCGGGGACACAAACAACAGCTAGTAAACGTTGACAAAGTCCAACTGGAGGTAGACAAGGTCAATGAACAAGTGGATAAAATTACAAAGAAGGCTATGCGAAATCATCACTAAAGAGGTACGACCAACGGATCACTAAGATTGAGACTAAAAACAAAGATCAGTTTCAAAAATTGAGGGCGTAATCATGGCAAACTATAGAAGAGAAAATTTAAACCGATTTCACATGCAGTGAATCGACAGAATTAAGTAATGGATCAATACAAGAGATTGCTTCTCCAAATAAAAATCAGAAAGAGCACACAAAAGCAAAAGACACACTCGTGAAAGTGTTGCTGCCGGAAACAGTCACAAAGCGCGTACAAATTTTTTAAATGACACAAATGCAAATGCATCATGCTGAGCCAAAGGAAATACATGTACAACCAATCCCTACTTGGAGACAAGTCACTGAACGGGTGATACA
Organism: Locusta migratoria; assembly: GCA_026315105.1. Lineage (NCBI taxonomy): Eukaryota > Metazoa > Arthropoda > Insecta > Orthoptera > Acrididae > Locusta > Locusta migratoria. Next base: position 229,874,970 of record CM048755.1, read on the forward strand.
TGCATCACATTTTAATAGTGGAACATTATCAATGCCACAGGTGCCTAGAGAGACAAATATTGTTGAACTCAACTTTTGAGCACCGTTACACAGATACAATGCCACCATGGGGCACGGTTTTAGTTACCCTTACGAAAAGATGGGGTATCATCTGGAAGACAACAAGTGTAATGGAACAACCACACTACGGTGCCATGACGCGATATGACACAGATCAGTTTCTTACGGTGAGGAAGTTTCCATATTTCCGTGAAGAGGCTAAGCACCCTGTATGCATAAACCTTAACAAATCAGTTTAAAGCAGAATCCCAGATTATTAGGGTCTAGTGCATTAACTAGAATTTATTTGTGCGCATATGGATACCTTTTAAATACCAACAACCTCTAGTCGGAAGAGGCGGTGAGGAAGTTCAGGCATTTCAAGGTATGCTCAGAGAATTAGAATTTATTTTCTTTGAGGACAAGGGGAGGAAGAAGCGGAATGCGCGTGATAATTATAATGAGAAGCCGCTAACGACACACCAGATAACGGCAAAGAAAACAACTATTTCAGGCCGCCAAACAGAACAAAAAACACATTTCCTAGACACAATAATTTCACACAATGTAATGACAATTTGTGTCCAAGAAATAATAGGGGCATTGATCAACGCAGTAACTCCCAAATGGAGGGTATAGTAATAGGTGGTATTTCCGGTGTAGAGAAGCAACTGAGAGAGCTGACTACAAAAAAGTCTCCTGGTCCGGATGGAATACCAGTTGCATTTATCGCGAATCTTTAACTCAGCGCAAAGTTCCTAGTGAGTGGATAAAAGCGCAGGTGACTCACGTTTATAAGAAAGGTAAATGAACTGACCCAGATAACTACAGACCAATATCATTGACGTCAGTTTCCTGTGTTCTCAGTTCGAATATAGTAACTTTCCTTGAGAGGGAAAAGCTTCTTTCTATGATTCAGCACGGATTTAGGAAACATAGTTCGTGTGAAACTCAGCTTGTCTTTCCTCAAAAAACATCTTGCTAGCCATGGTTGAAGGGCAACAGACAGACTGTGTTTTTCTCGATTTCAAAAAGGCATTTGACGCGGTGCCACACTGGAGACTGCTAACGAAGATACGAGCATATGGAATATATTCACAGATTTGTGACTGGCCGGAAGACTTCCTATGTAAAAGAACGCAGTACGTTGTTCTCGACGGCGAGTGTTCATCAGAGACGAGTGTATCGTCAGGCGTGCCCCAGGGAAGTGTGATAGGACCGTTGTTATTTTCTATCTACATAAATGATCTGATGGACAAAGTGACTTGTAATTTGCGGATGTCTGCTAATGATGCTGTGGTGTATGGGAGGGTGGCGTCTTTAATTGACTGTAATAACACACAGGATGACTTAGACAGAATCTCTACTTGATGTGAAGAATTGCAGCTAGCTCTAAATGTAGAAAAATGTAAGGTGATGCACATGAATAGGAAAAACAATCCCATAATGCACGAATACAGCATTAGCAGTGAGCGTCTTGATTTAGTCGCATCGTAACATTGCAGAGCGATATGAAATGGAACGAGCATGTAAGGACAGTTGTGAGTAAGGCGGACAGCCGACTTCGGTTTATTGAGAGAATTTGGGGAAGATGTACTTCATTTGTAAAGGAAACGGCGTACAAAACGCTTGTAAGACCACGGCTTGAGTATTGCTCAAGTGTTTGGGACCCGCAGCTGGCTACTCCACATGAAAGTATTTGAAACACACCTGCACTTTGAATTCCACAGACTTTTCACCCTTGGAATTGGCTGACTAGTGCTCTGTACCCTTTCTATAAGAGCACAGTTGTCAAGTGTTCCTAATTTAAGTAGGCTTATCCTCAGTGAAATACCCTGGTGTTGCTTTCTCCTTGTAAGTTATCTATATAGCGGAAACAATCTGAAGTAAGGTTAAAGGGGCTGATTATATTTGTTACATTAAGTGGGTGAATATGAAGTCCGTGTTGTGATTCGGAACCATAATTAGTGTAATTTAGAATTTCCAGCTAGCTCTCTACTTGGAAACAATGTGTTGTAAGGCGAAATCATATATGTGACATGAATCTTATACTCAAAATTCATATTAAGTACTGGGACCGAAGTACCTCTGTAACTCGTCACAGAAAATTGTTCTGGCTTACAAATGTTTATAATGTAAAATGTAGATGAACTGCTTCATACCATTTTACCCATGGAGAATTAAACTCCTTAACTTTTTTTCGATCATATAAGTTTGTTTAGACACTCCACAGTTTTTTGGTAGTATATATACTGCGCCATTGTTGGTCACAAATCCAGCAAGAAAAATATGAGACCTCCATGGTGGAATTCTTCGTGTGAAGAAACACTATTGATAAAAGAGACACTCACAGAAAGACAAGAAGTCGCAAAATCAAATAGGCAAACAATGTAGAGACATATGAAGAAGTAAATGCAACCAAATATCGTGACTTCTACAAGATGTTCACAGGAAAGACCCGTAGGTACATTCCATAAAAGATGTACTTCCGACAAAAAGATTCAAGGCTTGCTCTGACTAACCAAAAAGACTGCTACTCAGATGTCCAGTTTCAATCTTATGAAGAGACTCCTACGTACACATATCATGGATCTCAACCACCTACCAAATTTGAAATCTGCACACACACTTTATCAGACATAAAAACAACAGAACATCTAGAGAAGATGACATAGTTACGTAACTATGTCCACTTGACGACCTCACAGAAATCCTAATAGACACGTGACTAACAGAATTCTATAAACGGAACACCTATCTGAAAGGTGGAAATGTACACTCATCCATCCAATAAGTAAAAAAAAAAAAAAGTGGTAAGTTCGATGTAAATAAAAACAGTGGAATTTCCATAATTTAAGTAATTTACAAGACCTTAACTTGTCTTCGTCAGAGAACTGAAGGGCAGCTCAAACACAAGATTGGGTAATACCAAGCGGACATCCGACCATGGTAATCACACACAGAGCATATTTTCAATCTGAACAAATATACAAGGTAACTCGACTCCGTCCTCTCATTTGTATGTTTTTTTACTTCAGAAAGGCCTTTGATTACATCAATCGAAAGTCCCTCTTCAGTGTTCTAGAAGATCACAGACTTGCCACAAAACACTACTCATGAAATAAACTCTTACTGATGAAATTTATTTTGATGTATCAAAGCCTTTCGAAATAAAGACCAGCTTATGACAAAGTGACCTATTGAACCACCGCTCTTAAACCTTCGTAATGTCATTAGAGAATCGGAGAAAGAATTACAAACCCGTTCAGCAAGTAAAAGACGAACTCGAGATCAGTTTCCTAGACTTCGTAGATAATCTAGCGATACAAGTGGACAGTGGAATTACATCAAACAAACAAGGAGATTCTCAAGCTATTTGCGAAATCACTAGGCAACAAATGTCGCTCGAGAAATCCAAGTTTATTTGTTCTGGAATCAAGATGTGTGGCGGAAGCTTAAGGGCCTCAAGCTTACCTGCCACCTCAATATTGGCGGCAAATGTATGTCTCAGATGGCGAACGGAATCAAATGCTGTAAAACAACTATAACACAGCTCGACATAGCAAACTAAGCAAGCCGTGGAACATTGACAGCATGATGTATTTAGCGACAGATATATACGGCGTGCTTATGGGGTCGATCTGCTCTTCCCACATAAAATCATGACGCGAGTAAGAAGTCTCTTATTTTTCGGTATGCTGAAAAGGAGATAATGGCAGGAAGTGAACACTGCGTCGACGGTCGGAACCTATTTTTTGTGGTCTGAATAGGGAGCTAGTTTTAGGAACTGGAAACCTCGCTGAAGGTCGAGAGCGTATACAGTTCCACAAATCGTCTGTGAGCGTGAAACGACTTGTGCAAGTACGCGTGAGAACTTGTCAACGTATTCTGGAAATCAAATTGCTGTCAGCGGTGCAGCCTCTACAGAAAGACATTCTCTGTGAACGACAGTCGTCGCTTATCACTGTCTAGAATGCGTAATGTGTTGTAAAGGCATTTGTAACTTGTCTCCCTGCGTAACACATACCTGTGTGAAGTGTAGCGGCTCACTTATCAGTCACGAGAACGCTAGCAGTGTGCGGTAGCGTGTTGCGCTCGCTAAGAGCCAGCGGGCGTGACGGAGGCGACGGCTGCGTCCTATGCTGCAGACGTCCAGCTTGTTGACATCGACCGCAGTCGATTCAGCGGCGGCGGTGGCCTGTTGCGGAAGAGATAGCACATGCACACATCATTCTCTCACGCTGGAGCAGCGACACAAGCAAGCACATATTGCTCACGCACCTACATGGCTCAAGCATGCTTGTACAAGCAACGGTTTATTTACATCTGAAAATTTCGAGCTCAGACGACGATGTGCCGGCTTTGGCAGCTTTTATGCTTGCGTTGAAAAAAAGAAAAGAAAAGTAAAACTAGGTGTAAATAGTGGTTAAGAAACCGAATATCGTATTCACATACAAATTTACTCAGTGAACTGAAGATATGTCCTCATGATTGGCGTAACTCAGGATGAATGAAGATAGGTATTTGAATCTTCTGTCTCTCGTTACACCCTTGATCAAGAAGCAGGATAATATGATGTTCCAAAATGTTTGTAAGGCTTATGGGACTTAACTGCGGGGTCATCAGTCCATGAACTTACAAACTGCTTATGAACTAGCTTATACTAAAGACGGCACAAACATCCATGCCCGATGGGGGATTTGAACCCCTGAGGGGAACGACCTCGCGCATCGTAGCATAGCGCCTCAGTGCGCTCGGCCGCTCCGCCGCGGCGATAATATGATGAGGGAGGGTATAACACCACATGAAAGACTAAGAAGCAACAGGAAGAAGTTTGGAAGACCTCACATATACTACTATTATTTCGCAAAGGCACTTGTTGGGATATTTCGCAAGTAGTATGTCATATGCAGCGTCTCTCTTATTTTTATCATGGTAGTCCTTACATGTAATATTCCACAAGCAGGGATGCGTTTCACGCAGTCTAATAAATTCCTCTAAGACGTCGTGGTTTATGTTTCTTAATACAGACATTGCTATTACAGCACTAATTGAAACTTATCGAAAACAAAGGATGCAGCGTCACTCAGACTGACAATTGCTAGCACAAGCATCTTTATTGTCCACACACGCTCAAGCACGCATGCGCTTCAACGCTTGTACAAGCACGCATAATCTAAATTCGATCCAGCATCAAGCTGCTTATAAAAGCCTGATGATTGATGAAATTTATCCTACAAGCACGCTTGCGCAAGCGTGCTTGTCAAGCATACTGTTGCGTGTGTGGCCACCTTTAGCAAGTGCTCTTTGGCAATTAATCAGAACACAGAAATCCGCGAGATGGCTCAATAAGCCAACAGACAGCCGCTGATCGTGTCCTATTCCAACGTTGACTCGCCAAATTATACAAAATTCTTGATGCGTTTCTTAATGAAGGGCATGGAGATTATGTATTCAATATTTACCTGCAGGTGAGGAGAAAATATGAATATAAATGTGGAGTTAATGAAATAATACAAAGCTTTATTCGTAAATCACAACGAAAATTTTATTTATGAGTAAAAATTACACTGGTAGTACATATCATGTCTTTTTTTTTCATATTACACGTTGTACAATCCTTGTAAGCGGTCAGTAGTATACAAGACGATTATGCAGTAATGATACACAAGCCTTCGTAGATTCGGAAATAATTCCCTCTGTTTCAAATTCAATTAGAATAACTATTGGTCCTGATTTTACACGTTCATTCTGGTGTGTGCAGTCGATGGCCACTATTGGTGCGAAGTCTAAAGATTACTGATGGTTCAACAAACACACTGTTTTTCATCATCTACATAATTAAAACAGAAAGAGCGGAATCGTGCATACATATCAAAGAGAAGACTTGTATGATTATGCATGTTTCAAATGGGCAATTCTAGCAGGATTATATCCTCTAAATAAGGACTCACAACGTGTGTCTAAATATCTGTAATATGAACCTGAATTTTACTTTGCAAATGTACCCTTGCCTGTAGAACTCAGACATGTGCAACTTTTCGGAAAACAAAATGAAGATGTTAACGTATACGTCATTCAGTATTCAGATTATGAATGGATGGCTGTGGCCAATAAGACGATAAGCAAAAAATTCCGTATCGTGCGCTGCAATGTACAAAACACTGACGAAATAGACACGTGAATTTATTTATGTTGCAGGTTGATAGTAAATCAGATATATGCCATTTATACTACATTAAAAACTTGTCAAGACTTGCACGGGGTAGCCTTATTCCTTCACAAAAGTATGTTTTAGCTGGCGAGTGATGCCTGTGCTATTTTTATACCAAGGACAAGTTAGATGCGCATTTAGCTGGCTGTGCACCGTTTAAACCAGTCACTACTGTCATGCCTACTGAAAAGAATCAGTTCCTGAAATTTAAGACATTCTTGAAACCAGTTGCTGGGTGCAGTCGTAGCACTGACTGGTTTGTTTTGCCATCAGGTGTATGCCCATAAACTATTAAGTGTAGCCGGCCGCGGTGGCCGAGGGGACTGAGGCGCTCCAATCACGGTCTGCACGGCCACTACGGTCGGGGTTCGAATCCCCCCTCGGGCATGGACATTTGTGTCGTCCTTAGTCTTAGCTAGTTCATAAGTAGTTTGTAAGTTTAGGGATTGATGATCCCGTAGTTAAGTCCCATAAGCTATACAAACATTTGAACATTTGAACATTAAGTGTAGAATATTACCTGCACTGCAGCTATACTGCAAGATATTCGCAGTTTAAGTTGTACAGAGACGGTGATTCCATGAAATGGTTTAATTAAAAGCTCTATGCAACCATGGTGACCGGCCGCGCGGGAGTAGCCGCGCGGGAGTAGCCGAGCGGTCTGGAGCGCCACGTTGCGCATCGCGCGGCCTCCCGCGTCGGAGGTTCGAATCCTCCCTCGGATATGGATGTTTGTGCTGTATTTAGTATAAGTTAGTTCATAAATAGTTCGTAAGTTTAGGGACTGATAACCCCGCAGTTAAGTCCCATAAGCTTAACAAACATTTGACAGTTATTGACATGGTGACTGTACATCACTTGCTATTGGAAAATAAACCCATGGTAATAAGGCCTGACGAAGAACTGGCGTTTCAGATGGCAACGGTTTATCATATTTATGGGAAACCTTTTGAGGAAGGCAAAGTTAGAACAGGGATTATTGTCAAATTCACCGGTGAATTCCAATGAGTAGCACATCCTTGCTGCAACGTAAATTACAGACCATACTTTACATTTTCCGTTGTGTTTCACAATTGAGCAATAACGAAGCCCATTTCTTGACCCCAAACATTTGTGAACAAAAGATGGCAGCAGACGACGGAAACAATACATTAAACCCAGGTCTCATTTAAATTATCTCTTCGAATATGGAAATTATAAAATCTTAACGAAAAATATTCCACTAATGCACAAATGCACCATTAATTTCCGATTTAACGATTTATTAAATTTTCTGACCTCTTCACTCGACATGCGCATCAGACGAACTTGAGATAGTGAAGACACATTTTACCGATAGTCAATCAAACGCTCATTTTTCCTTATGAATATGTCATCAAAGAATCAATTTTACTAGACGATCGGTTGCCCTCAATCGACATGTTTAAAAGTTCATCAATGGGTGAAACAATAACAGAGATCGAGTACAAAGGGTATGCAAGGTATGGAACACATTCAACTGTAAGACGCTTGGAAAATACTCCAATTTGTATTTTAAAATTGACTGTACCTAGTATACTTCTGTATCGTGATACCGCATACTCTCCCCTTGAGATGTGGAAACAAGTGTGCTCTGAGTGGTCTGCCGGCAGCAGTGGCCGAGCGGTCTGCGGCGCGCCAGTCACAGTCTGCACGGCTGCTGCGGTCTGGGGTTCGAGTCCCCCCTCGGGTATGGATGTTTGTGTCGTCTTTGGTGTAAGGTTCAAATGTTCAAATGTTTGTTAAGCTTAAGGGACTTAACTACGGGGTCATCAGTCCCTAAACTTACAAACTACTTATGAACTACCTACAACTAAGGACGGCACAAATATCCATGCCCGAGGGGGGATTCGAACCCCCGACCGTAGTGGCCGTGCGGACCGTGACTGAAGAGTCTCAGTCCCCTCGGCCACCGCGGCCGGCTAAGGTAGTTCATAAGTAGTTTGTATGTTTAGGGACTGATGACCCCGCAGTTAAGTCCCTTAAGCTTAACAAACATTTGAACAATTTTTGTTCTTAGTGGACATAACGTACTTGTGTAATATGACTTATGTAAGATGGATCTAACGCTGTTATTTACTAATATCCTGACAATCTTTGCCTTGGATGGACCAGCATACGGAAGGAATGCCAGGCGCTTAATATCTTCTTTCCGGACGTCTTCTTTCTCTTGTTCGGTTGGAGAGCGCGTGTGATATGCGTCTCCGTTTACGTTAAACTTGTAATGTTTACCTGATGATGGCGTAACAGCCGAAAACCTGTTCGTAAACCAATGAATTTGCAGAATATCTCACAGTTATCTTGTGTATTTCATTCATAATTTATTTTTATTTCTCATTTTTATTCTTTTTGCACTGTGTATCACAAATAAAACAGCTGTAAGCAGATAATGCAATTAATTGAATATTAATCACACTTACCGACGCTCTACTTCAAAATAAGGCAAGAAAAGGTATTAAAAAATATTATCAAATTTATCAACAACAAAAATCAAACAAAAATTACCACGATCGGATGTCGAACGTGGATCCACGCTTTCACAGATTAAGCCCTGGACATGTTGACCGGCGACTGCACTCGGGAAGTCGTTCAAATTTACGAGTACCCCAACTACAGCAAGAAAACACAAAAATATTAATGCTTTAACGTCATTAGCTTTTGACCCCATACATATTACTAAAAAGTGCTCATCTTCAGACGATCTTTTGATGTATAGCATAGAAAACGTGTTTTTCCATTATCAAAATTGACCCAGATTTTTTTTAAATAACTACTGAGTGTCTAGGAAAAACCTGAAACACGTGTCTCTTTATATTCAATATAGAACGTCCACGCAAAATTTGATCGAAATCAGTGACACACATGGCAGACCCTCTCCTTGTGGGTTCAAAAAAATGTTCAAATGTTTGTATAGCTTATGGGACTTAACTACGGGGTCATCAGTCCCTAAACTTACAAACTACTTAGGAACTAGCTAATACTAAGGACGGCACAAATATCCATGCCCGAGGGGGGATTCGAACCCCCGACCGTAGTGGCCGTGCAGACCGTGACTGGAGCGCCTCAGTCCCCTCGGCCACCGCGGCCGGCCTCCTTGTGGGTTAGTTGGCGTTGCTTATAACGTGTTCAAACGTTACAATAAAACCTCTTTTATTAAACATTTATATTGATTTTGTATTTCATAATTATTTCGCTTATGTTGGCCTAGGGATAGTGTTTAACTGTAGGGTCACTGGTACAGGTGCAGATATTGTAATTACTGTTAAAAAAAAAAGCAGACCTGTACGTTCTAAATTGTTTAAATGTTTGTAAACATATGGACAAAACTGCTATGGTCATCAGTTCCTAGTCTTACAAACAACTGAAACTAAGTTACACTACGGACAACATACATGCCCATACCAGTGGGAAGACTAGAACCTCCGACGGTGAACGGCCGTTCACTCTGGAGCAACGAGCCTTAGCGTGCAAGACCATTCCCATACGGCTAGAGGTAATGTAAATTCACAGTTTCATTAGCCGCCATGAAACCGTTCTGAAGGTAGTGTAATACCTTAAAAGCTCAATAACAAGGAAAGTCAACAGATGACCAATAACGTGTGGGCTTCTGAGCTAAGTTTCAAAGTTCCGTTGCTGTCCGTATTATTTCTAAGAAGCAGTACAAAGGTAAATCTTGACGCAATGATACGCTTTATGGGGCACTTCGTCCTAATATCTAGAAGTCTCTCCGCTGGGTCGTAGCACTGCCAACTGGATGTACACACTTGTTGAACACATTGCATTGCCTGTGAACAAGATTTACGATCCAGATGAAGATGTTGAAGTATCTATGGAAACGATTCACATTCATTATGCATGCTCTTTGAGCCCTCTATTTAACTATCCTTCATCCAATCAAATTACGCATGCGTGATAGAGCCCGGCAGCCACAAGCAGGTTATACACATGTTCTGTTCAGCTGTAGATATCACGGTGGCGTCGCCAGACCGCTGCCCCTAACGATCGTCTACTTGGTATCGCCGCTGCTTGCGTCAATAGACTCGACCTCGCCAATAGTCGCTGTTGCGCTGCCCTGTCCGCCTTCGCCATCGTCAGTCCGCCCTGCTGCCGCGGCTACCCAACTCTGCTGCCCACCGTAGGTTTTTTTTATGTCACTTAACTACGGGGTCATCAGTCCCTAAACTTACAAACTACTTACTAACTAGCTAATACTACGGACAGCACAAATATCCATGCCCGAGGGGGGATTCGAACCCCCGACCGTAGTGGCCGTGCAGACCGTGACTGTAGCGCCTCAGTCCCCTCGGCCACCGCGGCCGGCGCTGCAGATACCTTGACTTGCGCCATCGGGTGGTGGGTTTCCGGGTTCCGCTGAATAGGTCAGGAGTCCACTATACGCAGGAAGCGGCTACACGGGTAGCGGGGGCTGTGTGGCGTGGACTGGGCTGTTTTTTAGGATAAAGAGCTTCGGGGAAAAAGAAAATGGGCAATCTCAAAGGGTGCAGGTGAATCACAGGAGAAATGTAGATCCGGAAACTATCGGTATAACAGTTGTAAATTGTCTTAGCTGTGTCGGGAAAGTACCAGAACTGCAAGCGTTAATAGAAAGCACCGAAATACACATCATTATAGGCAGCGAAAGTTGGCTCAAGCCGGAAATAAGTTCAGAAGAAGTATTTGCAAAAGGTCTATCGGTGTTCAGAAAGGATAGATTAAACAAAATAGGTGGGGGCGTGTTTGTCGCCGTCAAAAGTAGTATTTCATGTAGCTAAGTTGAAGTTGATAGTTCCTGCGAGCTATTATGGGTAGAGGTTGTACCCGAAAATCGTAAGAAGTTAATAATCGGTTCCTTTTACCGGCCTGCCGACTCTGACGATACAATAGCAGAAAGGTTCAAAGAAAACCTGAGTCTAATTACAAAAACGTACCCGACTCACACGATAATAGTAGGTGGTGATTTTAATTACCCTCGATCTGTTGGCGAAATTATATTTTCAAATCAGCAGGTAGGCATAAAACATCGTCCGAAATTGTACTCAACGCATTCTCTGAGAATTACTTCGAACGATTAGTTCATCAGCCAATTAGAATTGTAAATGGATGTGAAAACACACTTGATCTCTTAGCAACAAATAATCCTGAGCTCATAACGAGCATCAAAACGGATACAGGTATTAGTAAACACAGAGCTGTCGTAGCGAAATTGAATATCGAAAGTCCCAAAGTTACCAAAAATAAACGCAAAGTATATTTGTTCAGGAAAGCAGATAGAAACAAAATACATTGCTTCTTGAAAGACAGCTTCCACTCGTTTCTAACACTAAACGTAGGTGTAGATCAGATGTGGCTCAAATTCAAAAAAGTGGTATCGACAGCAATTGACAGTTTTATACCAAATAAATTAATAATAGAAGGAGGCGATCTCCTTGGTACACAAAACAGGTCAGGACACTGTTGCAAAAGCTAAATTTAAACGAACACAAAATCCCCAGGATTTGCGATCGTACTCAGAAGCTCGCAATTTAGCGAGGATTTCAATGCGAGATGCCTACAATATTTATCACAACGAAACTCTTTCTCATAATTTGACTGAAAACCCAAAGAGATTTTGGTCATATGTTGAATATACTCGGGGCAAATCACAAACAATACCTTCACTACGTGATAGTAATGGCGATCCTGCCGATGACAGCGCTACTAAAGCAGAGTTACTAAACTTAGCTTTTAGAAATTCATTCACCAAAGAAGACGAAACCAATATTCCAGATTTCGAATTACGAACAGATGACTTAATGGGTAACGTAGAAGTAGATATCATCGGAGTAGTGCAGCAACTAAAATCACTTAACAAGAACAAGTCTTCTGGTCCGGATTGTATACCCATTAGATTTCTATCTGATTATGCTGAAGCGATAGCTCCTTCCTTAACAGTCATATACAATCGCTCTCTCATAGAAGGATCTGTATCAAAAGATTGGAAAGTTGCCCAGGTCACGCCTACATTCAAGAAAGGCAGTAGGAGTATCCCACTAAACTACAGGCCTATTTCATTGACGTCAATTTGCAGCAGGGTTTTGGAACATATCCTGTATTCAAATATTATCAATTATCTCGAACAGACCGATCTATTGACCCAAGGTCAACACGGATTCAGAAAATATCGTTCATGCGAAATACAACTAGCTCTTTATTCACACGAAGTGATGGGTGCTATCGACAAAGGTTCGCAAATCGATTCCGTATTTCTTGATTTCCAGAAAGTTTCGACACCGTACCTCACAAACGGCTTTTAATCAAATTGCGTGGTTATGGTATATCGCCCCAAATTTGCGATTGGATAGGGGATTTCTTGTCAGACACAGTTCGTAGTAATCGATGGTAAGGCATCGACTAAAACAGAGGTGATATCGGGCGTTCCACAGGGTAGTGTTATTGGTCCTCTGCTATTCCTTATTTACATAAACGATTTAGGGGGAAATCTAAGTAGCTCTCTTAGGTTGTTTGTAGATGACGCCGTCATTTACCGTCTAGGAAAATCATCTGAAGATCAAAACCAACTGCAGAACGATCTGAATAAGATATCAGTATGGTGTAAAATTGGCAATTGACAAGTGCGAAGTCGTCCACATGAGTACGAAAAGAATTCCATTAATCTTTGTTTACAACATAAATCAATCAAATGTGAAGGCCGTAAACTCCACAAAATACCCAGGAATTACTATTACTTCAGACTTAAACTGGAAAGAACACGTAGATAATATCGTGGGAAAGGCGAACCAGAGACTGCGTTTTATTGGCAGAACCCTTGAAAGATGCAACAGAACTACAAAAGAAACTCCATACACTACGCTTGTCCGTCCATTTTTGAAATATTGCTGCCCAGTGTGGGATCCTTATCAGATGGGTTTGACGGAGGACATCGAAAGAGTCCAAAGAATGGCAGCTCGTTTCGTATTGTCACGATACAGGGGAGACAGCGTTACGGAAATGATACAGGATCTGGGATGGGAATCATTACAACAACGGCGCTTATCGCTGCGGCGTGGGCTACTTGCGAAACTCCAATCGCCAACATTCTCCTCTGAATGCGAAAATATATTGTTGACTCCCACTTACATAGGTAGAAATGATCATCAGAATAAAATACGAGAAATCAGAGCTCGAACAGAGAGATTCAGGTGTTCTTTCTTCCCGCGCGCTATTCGAGAATGGAATGGGAGATAAATAGTATAATTTTGGTTCGATGAACCCTCTGCCAAGCACTTAAATGTGATTAGCGGAGTATCCCATGTAGATGTAGATTTAGAAACTTCAATTACATCATAAATCAGTTAAAACTACAGGCTGTAAATTTATCAGAAATACCTAGGAGTAACAATTACAAACAACTTAAGTTGGAAAGAACACAGCGAAAATGTTGATGAGAAAGCGAGCCAAAGACTACGTTTCGTTGGCAGAACACTAAGAAGATGGAACACATCTACTAAAGAAACTGCCTACATTACACTTGTGCGTCCAATTTGTACTGTGGGGTCCTCACCAAGTGAAACTGAAAGACGATTTAGAGAAAGTACAGAGAAGGGCAGCTCTTATTATCAAGATATAGGGGAGAGAGCATCACGGAAATGATGCACGAGTTGGGGTGGAAATCACTAAAAGAAAGGCGTTATTCGTTGCGACGATATCTATTTGCGCAATTTCCTTCGCCGATTTTCTCTTCCGAATGCGAACGTATTTTGTTAGCTCCCATCTACATAGGAAGACCTGATCAACAAAATAAAATAAAATAAATCTGATCTAAAACGTAAAGATTTAGGTGTTCCTGTTTTTTTCGAGAGCTATTAGAGAATGGAACTGTAGAGAAACACCATAAAAGCGATTCGATGAAGCTCTGCCATGCACTTCAATGCGACTTGCAGAGTATTTATGTAGGTGTAGATCTTAAGGAAACGAAAAATACGGTAGGATGTGATTATATCTTACAGCGTTGTGTACTACATATAGTAAAGAAACGACCCGTGTACCGTCAGCAAAACAATGTACCCTGGTTTTAATCGTCGTCTGTGAGGCAATGGTTTGTGCACAATAATATTCTTTGAATTTCTATTGTCCAAATCTTCCTTCAGCGTGTCACCTGTGGAAGATAATAAGAATATCAACCTGGCAGCGTCCAACATGACTACCTTTTCTTGTGGAAGAGTGGTCAGCCCTTCCTCCATAGACATTCAGACACATTGAAAGTGTCCCCAGCAGACTTCTAGTCACCATGTAGGTGAACGGCGGACACACTTCTTATTAATGCCCACTAACGGAGTACGGATACTTCTGATTAGATCATGTACATTCGTGGATAGCACACCTGGAAGGAATTATAGGTAAATAGCTTAGTTATAACCAAGTTTAGCCTTCCCATAATGGGTTTTTAGCTTTGAAGAGAAGCTGAAATTCTGGGTTCTGGAATCATGTACCAATCAGGCACATATTTTTCAATGTGCTAGAAAATTTCAGAACAGGACGTTTTCGGGTAAATGAAAATCATATATCATATCACATGCTTCCGAAATCCAATGTAATTTCCCTTCCCTATTTGTGAAAATATTTAAGTAGTTCGCAGCCGCGATCCTAATTCAAGTCAAGTGTCATTGACAGCCTCACTCCTTCTATGACGTGTCTGTGCCATGTCTATAATTGTGGCGAGTATCTTTTCAGTGAAGTGCTGTTTCTATCTTGTTACAGATGTGCATATAACGAAAAGAGGAAAGCTGCTATCATTTGGTGCTGACACGTAGTCCACAATAATCTACTATCACCAATATCTATGTTACAGCGTATTGTCTTCCTCAGACGATCTGATCATCAACAATCAACACTTACTGAGAGTGTAAGACAGTGGGTTGAAATCTGAAAACCGATGTATAGCATTTACTTTTGGTGTGGCGATGAGAAACGTATCATCATCATTATTGCTTCTCCTGCCTGCCA
Source organism: Locusta migratoria (assembly GCA_026315105.1). NCBI lineage: Eukaryota > Metazoa > Arthropoda > Insecta > Orthoptera > Acrididae > Locusta > Locusta migratoria. Next base: position 229,890,223 of record CM048755.1, read on the forward strand.
AATACTACTGAATTCAAATTGGCCACGAGTTTGTAGATCACCTCTCCTCTGACATGCAACAACAGGCGACATCTACGTATCAGGATAAATATTTAAGAATGCGCGTTGAATAAATTAAAGGCAGGATAGCTGTTTCGAGTAATAAGCGAAAAGCACACTCTGACAGCATTCGATGTTTTTGTGTCTGTTATAGCTTTTGTGAGTTCCTCGTTTATTATGGCGGTATTTTAATGAATGGACTCTTTTTTGCGGCAGTTTCACTGTTTGTGCGCAGTGTCCCTCGCAAATGGCAGAGATAACTCCTCTGTTGTGTGCTCACGTGGCGGAAACCGTGCCTACGCAACCTTGACGACGCGCACTCTCACAAACGTTCTACTAAAATAAAATTCTCTTCCTGCTACTAATAAGTTAAATTATTGTGATATCAATACCCCTGCAATACTCAACTAAACTATTAAGCGCAGATGTAGATTTATCAGTGTTAAGGGGTGATGAGATAGAAATCACATCCCCTATAATGATGACAGATGAAATACATTTTAACGACGAAATACTGAGTTTTTTTTCAGAGTTTGTCAACATATTAAAAATGTTCCTTCAAGTTGTACAGATAGAAAAGTTACCACGCAAAACCTGGACAACTTTAAACAGAATCAGAACTAAAGATGGCAGATGCGCAAAGTGAAAGAATTCTCTTCAATTTTCAATCATATTTCAGACTGGATGCAGTCTCTGTTCTTTCGGACATCTGCAAAAGAACGGACACTACATATATATAACTCCTAGGCCCATTCTCTTACAGAAATCAGTTTAAAAAAACTACGAGTTTGAGTTCTAGAGGGCAGGGTAAAACTGAGAAGTTGTTTCTGACGTGAGGCGTACTTGAGTAATTCCGTGCAGGTGTTGTGATCGCTGTCCCCAGCGCTGTAGGAGTCACCATAACTGCTTAGAAAGCAGGAGACCCGTGTTCGAATCCCGGCTGAGTACACATTTTCAACTTTACCCATTCGCAGTTAATGTCATACATTTTCCATCTCTGTAAGAATTACAGTATCATCAGTAAACTTATATTTTTTAATCTTTCTTCCTACTCTTCAAATTTCTCCTTGGTTTCCTCCACTTGCTGATTAATTTACTCACTGATGATACGTTACAGCGCTGTGTCATCTATTTCTGAACTATACGTCCCATTTAGCGTTTTAGACTTTTAAACCTGCCGCACCATGTTATTTCAGAAAGAGTATTCCAGTCAACACTGTCAAAAATTCTCCCAGGATTTAAAAATGCTGTGATTGCAAGTTTGCTTTCCTTCAGCATCTTTTCTGTCAATATTTCCTCGTTTTTTTTCCCCTACATATTTCTGAAACCCAACCTGATATTCCCAAATTTCAGCTTATACCAGTGTTTTTGATACGCTTTTAAATAATTAGTGTCGTTATTGTGTAACCGACTTATTCAACTGGCAATGTGATAGTATAGATAATTGTTAGCACGTAAAATCTTTGCTATAGCAATGGTTACATTCTTCTTGAATTCTGAGGATATTTCATCGTTCGAATCAACTGCAGCCAATAGATACCACCTCTCGGCTTCGATCCCTGGCGTCTGCGTGTTGTTTTGTATGACTCGAAACATTGATCATTTGCAAGGGAAATTCTTTTTTTTTACGAACGTGAAATCACTTTTTAAAATACAAACTGATCAATTTACGTTACCCGCCCACCTACCGAGATAATGATTAAACACTGATCACTTGCAACTTTGCTGGTTCGCAGCGGCAAATGCTTGGCAGAGCACTTCTGCTTTGTGTGTAATGAAAATTTTTATTTTATGAGTTTTGTGTTTCGGAATGTTCTTTTCCGGGTTATTTATTTATTTTAGTTCAGTTTTAAGGCATGGGTTGGAGCAGGCGGCTTGTATCGGAAACGTAAGAATTTCCCGTCGTTCTCGTATATATTTTACACGAAGTGGAGAAGTTTTTCCCTGGCTTGCTCTCAATTTGTGTTTCTTGAATTTGTACTAATTCGGTTTTTACTGTTTTTGTTTGTCTAATTTTTTATTTAAGGCAAAAATATTCAGTTCTTGTCTATTCTTTTCATCTAAATACTGTTCGAAGAAGTGGAAACCTCGATGGGGTCGGAGGATATGACAGCCGCTATACAAGAAGTAAGACACAGCGAAACGCCCCGTGCAACTGCCGCCAAACGATTCTTTGTACCGGTAAACACGCATCGTTGAAGAGTACTGAATGGCAACGTCTCTAATCAACAAAATGTGGAAGGAGGAACCCGAACTGCTACTATAAAGGACGAACTTTTAAGGCATGAGTTACTGTTGGATGTGAATGATTGTAGAGAATTCGCTTTCAAATACGTACAGAGAAGCAACATTAGTTATAAATTTAAGTCTTCGAAACAAATGGCAGGATATGATCTGGTTTGTTCTTTCCTAGAAAGATATCCAAATTTAAGTGTGAGAAAGTGTCAAGGATGGTTTTATACTCGTTCAAAGTGACTCAGTAAAGAAAAAATGGGGTACTTTTTTACGAATTTCAGAAAAATTCACGAATTTGTCGTTCTCACATCCGAAAATTACCGAAGACAAATTTGGGAGAAAGCAACCACACAGCGATCAAAGCGTTGTTCAGCGCTGAATGTAGCATGCTCGTCTGCGAATCTCAATGACAGAGCATAAGTACTGCGGCGAATGGCTTGGTTATGATGATGATACTGCTGCAGAAAAATGGGGCTAGTGTGTTGGCCAGTAGAACAGATGGTTCTATTAGGTGGGTGTTAAAATGTTGATAAACTCTGTTATACATTCGAAAATTGTTCACAATCACTTTGTATGTTTATACCGATTTTATAATTTAACTAGGCGACTACAGATTTTTGTGTCTTTTGCTAAAGTTCATATTCTCAGATTTTATTGTTATTTGTTGAGTTTTGTTTCTCAATTTGTTTGTCACCTACAATCATGTATGAAGATTCCTCGAGTTTCAGGGAGAAGTGGACATTCTGCCTACATAATAATTAAAACATTGCACGACCTATGCTAATAAAATTGCGTGTGTATGGAATATCGCCACAATTGTGCGATTAGATTCACGATTTCCTATCAAAAAGGACACAGTTCGTAGTAATTGACGGTAAGACATCAAGCAAATCAGAAGTGCTATCTGGCATTCCCCAAGGAATAAACGATTTAGGAGACAATCTGAAAAGCTCCCTTAGACTGTTCGCGGATGATGCTATCGTTTATCGGTTAGTTAAGTCAACAAAGGATTAAAAGCACCTGCAAAGCGATTTAGACAAAATATCTACATGGTGCAAAAATTGGCAATTAACACTAAATAATGAAAAGTGTGAGGTAATACACATAACCAATAAAAGAAATCCGCTGAACTTCAATTACACGATAAATCAGTCAAACCTTAAGGTCGTAAATTCTACCAAATACCTATGAGTTACAATTACGAACAATTTAGACTGGAGAGAACACATCTACATCTACATACATACTCCGCAATCTGTCGTAAGGTGCGTGGCGGAGGGTATACTGTACCACTACTAGCCCATGGGCGTCACCGACGGGGGGGGGGGAGACGTGTGCCCCCCAAAATTTTTCGAAAAACAGTTTTAGCATTTTTGTCTTAGTTCACAAATAATGACATTGTTGAACGAATATATCCAAATAATAAATGCTGAAAGTTCTTATGCACCATGACTTAATTGTTGTTGTTGTTGTGGTCTTCAGTCCAGAGACTGGTTTGATGCAGCTCTCCACCCTACTCTATCCTGAGCAAGCCTTTTCATCTCCTCATAAGAACGACAACCCACATCCACTTGAATCTGCTTACTATACGCGTCTCTTGGTCTCCCTCTGCGATTTTTACCCCACACACTTCCCTCCAACGCTAAATTCACAATACCTTGATGTCTAAGAATGTGTCCTACCAATCTATCCCTTCTTTTAGTCAAGGTATGCCAGAAATTTCTTTTCTCCTCAATTCGGTTCAGTACCTCCTCATTAGTTACGCGATCCACCCACCTAATCTTCAGCATTCTTCTGTAGCACCACATTTCAGAAGCCTCTATCCTCTTTCTGTCCACACTGCTTATCGTCCATGTCTCACTCCCATACAAGGCAACACTCCATACAAATGCCTTCAGAAAAGACTTCCTTACCCTTAAATTAATATTCGATGTTAGCAAATTTCTCTTTTTCAAAAATGCTTTTCTTCCCATTGCCATTCTGCATTTTATATCCTCTGTACTGCGACCATCATTTGTTATTTTACTGCCCAAGTAACAAAACTCATCTACCTCCTTCATTGCTTCGTTTCCCAATCTAATTCCTTCGCATCACCTGATTTTCTTACACTGCACTCCATTACCCTAGTTTTGCTCTTGTTAATGTTCATCTTATATGCACCTTTCAGCACACTGTCCATTCCGTTCAATTGCTCTTCCAGGTCCTTTGCTGTATCTGACAGAATTACTATGTCGTCGGCAAAACGCAATGTTTTTAATTCTTCACCCTGAACTTTAATTCCTTCTCCAAATTTCTCCTTGCTTTCCTTTATAGCTTGCTCAATGTACAGATTGAATAACATTGGAGAAAGGCTACAACCCTGTCTTACTCCCTTTCCAACCACTGCATCCCTTTCATGCCCTTCAACTCTGACAACCGCTGTCTGGTTTTTGTACAAGTTGTAAATAACCTTACGCTCCCTATATTTTATTCCTGCTTGCTTCAGAACTTGAAAGAGTTTATTCCAATCAACATTGTCAAAAGCCTTCTCCAAATCTACAAAAGCTAGAAATGTTGGTTTGCCTTTTCTTAATCTATCTTCTAGGATAAGGCGTAAAGTGAGTATTGCCTCCCGTGTTCCTACATTTCTCCTGAACCCAAACTGATCTTCCCCGAGGTCGGCTTCTACCAGCTTTTCCATCCTTCTGTATATAATTCGTGTTAATATTTTGCAACCATGACTTATTAAACTGATAGTTCCGTAGTTTTCACACCTGTCTGCACCCGCTTTCTTTGGAATGGGGATTATAACATTTTTCTTAAAGTCTGAGGGTACTTCACCTGTCTCATACATCTTACACACAATGTGAAACAATTTTGTCATGGCTGGTTCTCCCAGAGACTTCAGTAGCTTTGACGGAATATCATCTACTCCAGGGGCCTTCTTTCGACTTAGATCTTTCAGTGCTCTGTCAAATTCATCTCTCAGTATAGTATCTCCTATTTCATCATCATCTACATCCTCTTCCCTTCCTACAATAGTGTCTCGAAGTTCATTTTCTTTGTAGAGCCCCTCTATATAGTCTTTCCACCTTTCAGCTTTCCCTTCTTTGCTGAGAACTGGTTTTCCATCAGTGTCTTTGATATTCATAGAGCTGTTTTTCTTATCGCCAAATGTTTCTTTTATTTTCCGGTAGGCTGTATCTATTTTTCCCCTATTTATACATTCTTCTACATCCTTGCATTTGCCTTCTAGCCATTCCTGCTTAGCCATTTTGCACTTCCTGTCAATCTCATTTCTTAGTCGTCTGTACTCCATTTTGCCTGTTTCATTTACTGCATTTTTATATTTTCTCCTTTCATCGATTAAATTTAGTATCTCCTGTGATATCCAAGGATTCTTTGTAGGTCTTGCCTTCCTACCTATTTTGTCCTCTGCTGCCTTCACTATTTCATCTCTCAATTTTACCCATTCCTCCTCAACTGTTTTATTTTCCCCTGTTTCTGTCAATTGTTGCCTGAAGCTCCCTCTGAAATTCTTAAGAACTTCAGGTTCCTTCAATTTATCTAGGTCCCATCTCCTTATTTTCCTACCTTTCTGTAGTTTCTTCAGTTTCAGCCTACAGTTCATAACCAACAAGTTATGGTCAGAGTCTATGTCTGTCCCTGGGTATGTCCTACACTACAAAACCTGGTTCCGAAATCTATGTCTTACCATTGTAAAATCTATCTGGTATCTCCCGGTGTCTCCTGGTCTCTTCCACGTATACAACCTTCTTTTGTGATTCTTAAACCAGGTGTTTGTTATAACTAAATTATGTTCCGTGCAAAATTCTACCAGGCGGCTTCCTCTTTCATTCCTTTTGCCCAGACCATATTCACCCACTATCTTCCCTTCCCTTCCTTGTCCTACTACCGAATTCCAGTCTCCCATAACAATTAAGTTTTCCTCTCCCTTAATTGTCTGAATAATTTCCTTTAGCTCCTCATATATTTCTTCGATCTCCTCATCATCGGCAGAGCTAGTTGGCATATAGACCTGTACTACTGTTGTCGGTGTTGGCTTCGTATCTATCTTGACAATGATAATGCGATCGCTGTGCTGGTCATAGTAGTTTACCCGCATTCCTATTTTCTTATTCATTATCAATCCTACTCCTGTGATACCCCCGACTGATTTTGTATTTATAATCCTGTACTCACCTGACCAGAAATCCAGTTCATCCTGCCACCGAACTTCACTAATCCCCACTATATCTAACTTCAACCTATCCATTTCCCTTTTTAGATTTTCTAATTTTCCTACTCGATTAAGGGATCTAACATTCCACGCTCCGACCCGTAGAATGCCAGTATTGTCTTTCCTGATGATCACATCCTCCTGAGTAGTCCCCGCCCGGAGATCCGAATGGGGGACTATTTTACCTCCGGAATATTTTACCCGAGAGGATGCCATCATCATTATTATTAATTATTTACATGATTTACTAACTTGTTAGTGAAGCAACAGTGAAAATATTAGGCATAAATACGAGCATTGCCACAAGACAGCATTACTCGTTGATGGGTCAGGCGGCCGCCTGCCAAGAGCGCGGCTGTACACTACACGGCCTGGGAACGCCGCGCGCCCCACCTCGCCACGTCCACCAGACCGTCTCACCGTGTCTACGCTGTTTAGTAACGATGCTTTAGCCAATTCATTCGTCACGTGTTGTTGCAAAGTTACAGTCAGGAATAGCTGTGAAGAGAGGTAAAGGCAGGTCATCAATATTGTCTTTCTTTAAAAAGCAAAGGATTGATGGTAAGTAAATATTTATTACAAAACTAGTTCCAGCAACCGGCGCTGCTTGCGTATGTATATTTTCTATTGTTTTGTTATACATCTCCTTCTTCCCATTCCGTACATCACCTTCTATCCCGTTCTACTTCACCTGTATCTGTAATGGATATTGGTCTCCACTTTAGTTTTCCACATCTCAATGCTTATAACGTGATCTCCAGAACAACATACCCTACAGTGATATGATTTTCTAGACACCTTCATCAGAATATTAGGAAAGTGTATCCCAAACGTGTTGTGAATATACTTTATAAGTAAAGATGTAGGTAACGAATTAAAATTCTCAAGCTTGGTGGAGCGTGATTTAATGCATCTTATTGCTTATGATCCCATATCTCATGAACTATGTGTCCTAATATCAAATAATTTAGAACATAAATTTAGTGATAGGCCTATATTTGCATAAAGTATGTCAAAAATGTCGAGAATACAGTTTGTATTATCCAAATAATAAAACGTAACATATTGCCGAATGCCGTAATTTTACTTCATGAACAGTGGAAAGTTACTATGCGATAAGGTTTTTCCTTTCATTACTTTGCAGGCGTTGTCAACGACAGGTTTCTTAAACGTTTATCATTGCATGTAAGGTTTGTCACAATAATGTAACCGCACCCTCTCTCAAAGTGTGGATGAACTGGTTACTGTAGATGTTATGGGACTTAACTACGGGGTCATCAGTCCCTAAACTTACAAACTACTTATGAACTAGCTAATACTAAGCACGGCACAAATATCCATGCCCGAGGGGGGATTCGAACCCCAGACCGTAGTGGCCGTGCAGAACGTGACTGGCGCGCCGCAGTCGGCTCGGCCACCGCGGCCGGCAACTGGTTACTCACGCATCACGGGCTACTCTCCTTATTTTTTACCTACCCGATGGAAGGTAATTCATTCTTACCCCGACTGCTTCTATTATTTGAAAGGAAACGACAGTATAAATGTATTTATGTACGAGTCTGCAAGTACAGAAATTTAATTATGAAAGCAAGCTGCGAAATTTCAAGAACTGTTAAAAACTCCATGGAATCAGCTCATCAATTAAGAGTACTGTTTCCAAAAACAAATGAAAAAGACGCGTTTATCCATATTCTTGAAGATGTGGCTGAAGGACGTGTCAGTAATGTTGCAAAGATCAAGCCTTTGTGTCCTACTAGATGGCTGTACCGCCAGTCACATCTCAATGAAATTTTGAAAAACGTATGCTTTGGTTATCGAGACATTGAATGAACTAACAGCACAGGTATGCGAAAGAGCCATTGGCCTACTTAATGTTTTTGAGTCTGGCAAAACGTACCTTGGTTTCCTAATGGTGAAAGAAGTAATTGAGCTTTTAGAAATCTCGAAGAGGAGTTTCCAAGGTAAAGAAGAACGGTCTCAGGACTTTGTTCTGCAGTTAAAATTCTGAGGCCCTTAAAAATCTCAGGACAAATGAAAAGTTTTCTTCTATGTATAAAGAATGTAATATTAAGATATCTGAGCTTGTGTTAGAACAGCTGCAACTTCCAAGGAAAAACGTAATTCCCAAGCGACTGTCTCAGGGCATAGATCCACATCAATTTCTGTCGCTTGAAGAACTTTACAGGCAGGAATATTTTGAAATGATTGTTTCGGCTGTCCAAGGGCTTAGACATAGGATACTTCACCAACCTGGTATGAAGAAACAGGTTTCCTCGGAGAAAAAACGATACGATATGGTAGCTCCATACCCGGAAATAGATGATTCGGCTTCAAATTCCGGACCTCTAAATTTCGTCAACAGAAAATCACGAAATTATGGTCGTCTTCCACCAGCGATCCCCAATTGAGTTCCCGGAGCATTTCCGTGACACTCGCGCATTGGTCGAACCTAGCTGCTCGCCTCTAAACTGCTTCTATGTCTTTCTTTAAACTGATCTGCCGCGGGTCCCGAACACTTAAGCAATACTCAAGACGTGGTCGTACAAGCGTTTTATATGCGGTCTCCTTTACTGATGAACTAAATCTTCCCAAAATTCTCCCAATAAACCAAAACCGGCTGTCCACCTTACTACTGTCGTTACATGTTCGTTCCATTTCATATCGCTCTGCAATGTTACGCCTAGATATTTGAACGACGCTACTGCATCAAGAAGCTCACCACTAATTCTGTATTCGAACATTATGAGGTTGTTTTTCCTACTCATGCGCATCACCTTACATTTTTATACATTTAGAGCTAGCTGCCATTCTTCGCACCAACTAGAAATTTTCTCTAAGTCATCCTGTATGCTACTATAGTCAGCTAAAGACGCCACTCTCCCATACACCACAGCATCATTAGGAAGCATCCGCAAATTACAAGTCACTATGTCAATCAGATCATTTATATAGATAGAAAATAATAGCGGGCCTATCACACTCCCCTGGGGCACGCCTGACGATACACTCGTCTCTGATGAACACTCGCCGTCGAGAACAACGTACTGCGTTCTATTACTTAGGAAGGCTTCCAGCCAGTCACAAATCTGTGATCCTATTCCATAAGCTCACATCTTCATTAGCAGTCTGCAGTGTGGCACCGTGTCAAACGATTTTTTGAAGTCGAGAAAAACACCATCCTCCTGTTGCCCTTCATACATGGCTCGCAAGATGTCATGTGAGAAAAGGGCAAGCTGAATTTCATATGAACGATGTTTCCTAAACCCGCGCGGCAAATTCAGAAACTTGTTTGTAATAATTTGAAAGTTCGCGGCTAATATTTTGATAGTCGAATTTTTTAGAAGAACGCGGCCTGAATTCGCTGTCTGAATGTTGACAGGCGAGTGCCCATCAGAGTTAGCGCCTAGCCTAAAAAAATAAATAAAATAAATCCCATGTGCACTCCACAAGTACTCTGCCACCCGAGTAGCCGCGTCCTTAGTGTAGTGCACCCATGATCTATCTAGGGGCGTCCTACAATTCCCCACCCAATAACGCATATCCATAAGTCTGCAGCCATGACTGTCACAGAGACGGCGAAGCCTCTGGTTCAGACTCTCCACTCGACTCCAAACCAAAGGACCCCGATTAACCCTGGGGACAATGCTACAAATCGACAACTCTGCTTGCACCCCGCGTGCGAGGGGAGCAGCCTTCGCCAATTACGCCAGCCGTTCTCAACCGTTTTTCAAGCGACAAGTGTCATTTGTGCTGACGTGAGCTACGACTTGCAGTCGACCGCACCCCGCACCCTCGATAGGCGCCGACAAGGCCGCCTCCACATCTCGGATGAGGCCCCTCGGCAGACACACCGAGTGCACGTTGGACTTCTTTCCGTATCTCGACGCTATCTGCCTTAGGGGCTCCATCACGCGCCTAACATTGGAGCTCCCAATAACTAATAATCCCCTCCCCCCGGGCACCTGCTCGGACCCTGCTGAAGTAGTGGCCACACGTCCACTCACAGGACGAACGGGCGTGGACGGACGGTCAGCCTCCACATTGGCCTTCCGTCTCGATTGACGCGAACGCCGTTCAACCCAAAACTCCCCTGGCGGAGAGGGCTGCTCGACCACGTCCGGTACGCCTGAAGGTGCCTCGGTAGCAGGGACAGAGGGCGAAGCATGGGACACCTGAGGTGTCCCACTCGACGCACCAGACTTCCCACCACCGCTGCGTCCAACTCCTCCTGCGTCCGCACACAGCAGGCACACATCCTATCCATCCTATCGATACAATTGACTGTAGAAAGTAGAAAACTAAATAATCAACTTTTAACTAGCCTAGTACTTTAATAAAGGCAGCTGACAGCTGACTGGACTGTGGTCAGTGTAACTGCACTGTCAAAACAACGAAACTGAGTCCGGAAGGTTTCAAACTAAACAAGAAAATATATGGAATACACTGTTATCGAACGCGCGGGAATTTAAGCTTTCTTAAAGCAGAATAGGAATAAGGAAGTGACAATATGACACTTAAATCACGTAGCTTGCAGCACGGTATTTATCAAAATACACGAGAATAAACTCTTAAAACAGTAGCACAAACGAAATCTGCCAAGTAGGTGAGAAGAAACCTCTTAAAACAGAAGCACCATAGAAAATATTATGGGGAAGGCGAACCAAAGGTTACGTTTCATTGGCAGAACGCTTCGAAGAGGCAATAGCTCCCCCACAGAGACTGCCTACATCACACTTGTGCGTCCTGTCCTGGTGTACTGTTGCCCAGTGTGAGACCCTCGCCAGGTGGGACTGAGGGAAGACATTGAGAAGGTTCAGAAGGACAACTCGTTTTGTTTTATCACGTTACAGGGGGGAAAGTGTCACGGAAATGTTGCACGATTTGAGGTGGAAATTATTAAAAGAATGGCGTTATTCGTTGCGGCGAGATATATTTGCTAAATTTGAATCACCGACTTTTACTTCTAAATGTGAAAATATTTTGCTAGTACCCACCTACATAGGATTACATGACCATCCCAATAAAATAAGAGAAATCAGATCGAAAACGGAACGATTTAGGTGTTCTTTCTTCCCGGACGCTATTAGAGAATGGAACGGTAGAGAAAGGTTATGAAAGTGGTTAATGAACCCTCTGCCAGGCACTTAAATGTGATTTGCAGAGTATCGATGTAGATGCTAATTAAATATTTCGTTTTATCAAAAGAAATAAGTTAGAGTCTAACAAATGTGTGTTGTACAAGTTTTAACAGTTGTCCTACCATTTCAATTTTCCTCTGAAGGTGGTGAGTTATTCCAATATCAAGTTTAATATTTTTAATGCCAGTGACGAAAATGATGTCCTTCAAAAAATTCTCTATGACTGTGAACCCAATCATAAAAAGTTAATCCGAAAAGAATGTTTACCAAGGTTCCTGAAAAAGTTCGAATTTTTCACTACTATGTGTTACTTTCCAATGCGAGGTTCTGGTCACCACAGAGTTACCCACATTTTTTCTCATCGCAGCACATGATATGCAGCTGCGGTAGAATTGGCCCGGCTAATTTTGGAACCAACGTCGGACTGCTGCCTTGGCTTCATCGTAACTTGTGAATTGCTGTCCTGCCAAGAACTTCTTCATCGGACGTAAGAAGTGAAAATCACTAAGTCCGAGGTCTGGACTTTATGGTGAGTGCTCCAAATCACCCAGTGAAATGCCCGGAACGTTTCGTGTTCAGATTGCCACATGTGGTCTCGCACTGGCATAGAACAGAATCACGTTGTCCACATTAAGAGTTTCTCGGAAATGTCCGTGATGTACACACGTCGATCTCCTTTCACCATTGCTTCCAATGGGAATATGTTGGCGTCAGTAAAATTATTTCGTAATAATTTTACCATGAACGTAACAGTTGGATTACAGTGTATTACTGATGTCATATAGACGTCAGTTTTCACAGATCACTTGAAATTGGCAAAAAAAAAAAAAAAAAAAAAAAAAAAAAAAAAAAAAAAAAAAAAAAAAAGAGAGAGAGAGAGAGAGAGAACAGATCCTATCGTAATAAAACGTAATTACAAACCAAGAAAAAAAAAGAAGTTGAGAACCACGTTTATAAAAAATGTTCAAATGTTTGTAAAGCTTAAGGAACTTAACTGCGGGGTCATCAGTCCCTAAAGTTATAAACTACTTATGAACTACCTTATACTAAAGACGACACAAACATCCATGCCCGAGAGGGGATTCGAACCCGCGACGGGCAGCGGCCTCGCGCATCATAGCATAGCGTCTCACTGCGCTTGGCCACTCCGCCGCAGCTCACGTTTATGTAAGTTCCTTTCTTCAGTGTGGATGCACTCCTAGGCCATTTTTCTTACGAGAATTAATTTATAAAATTATGAGATTGAGTTCTACTGAGCATTGAAAAAACGTGGAAAACATTCATTAGCGTGTCCTGAAAAGTTTTCAAGAGCGATTTGAATAGACGGTAGAGGTGAAATCTGGGGCTATTGTGATATCATTAGCCTCGCATGAAATTCTGAGCGTTGACAGCATGCTGTTTGAAGCGTCGCCGGGAGCACTTTTTATTTTTTTTTTTCACTATTACAGAGGAAAGCTATAGCCGCCTGTGTCACATATTTTACGCTACTGCGACACAAGGGGGACAATTAGCGGTTTCGAGGAAATTTTGCAGACTGAATTCTGTATACAATGAACGTTGCCTGTACGCTCGTCAATTTCATATCTTTCTAAAAATGTTCAAATGTTTGTAAACCTAAGGGGACCAAATTATAAATATTGTCGTTCCCTAGACGTAGAAATAACTTTAACTTACGCTAAGGACAGGCAACAGACACACCCACGCTCGAAAGAGGACTCGAACGTCTGGCGGGAGCGGCCACACAATCCGACACATGGCGCACCCACCCGCGTGGCTATTCCTGCGCGGCCGTTTCATTCTGTTGTATTTTGTTTCTAGTAGATCACAATGCTTATATTTACAGTCCTTTGCTGCAGTCAATATATATCAAATATTTCACCGACGTTTCGGCCACTATTGCAAGCGGCCATCTTCTGGGTGTTACGTTTACTGCTGGACGAGGGAAAGCTGATGTCTTAAATATTGAACGTTGCCAGTTATGATTGGTGGTTTCAGCTCTCTTTTATTGGTGTTTCCGGGTGGGCCCCTATGGACTGCACTGCGCGCGGTGTCGTCGCGAAGCGCTGCAGTAAGAGTCGATTAATCGTTAAAAGCACTGCATTAATCTCATTCCTTGACCACTGAAGCAGTTTTACGTCTTTTAGATGCCCATGACATGCTTATTTTTGAAAACGATTTCACCATAATTAGCATCCAAGTATTTGCGCTGTTCAGGGTTCAGTTAGATACTTACCCGTGCAACTGTGTTTGGTTCGCACAGTCCGAAAATTCTACAATGAATGTCCTTCAGGATCGAAGGCGAGGTCCTTTGGAGTTGCAAACCGCGCGGGACATTCAGCTAAGCATGCTGTCTTAAAGAATGGAAATAGAATCATATTTGAGTAATGGAGTAATGACAAATGGTTGAATGTGATGGCATGCGAAACAATCTGTTGTCGAGCTTACCGTGAAACCAGGTATCCCTTCAGGTGCAGACACATTTAGTGCGATAATATGTCTTATATACACGAAAAAAACCCAGAGGCTGCGATTTTTCCACCGGTTCCAGGGGTTACAAATCCCACTCTCTGCAGTTGTGCTTTAAAGGATAGCCGGTTTGATGATAAGCTGCTCGACAGACTGTTTCGCATTCGGTCGCATGCCATCACAGCGCATCAGCTCTCAAATATTCAAATGTTTGAAAATCTATGAGACTTAACTAATCATGTCATCAGTCCCTAGTCATACAAACTAATAAAACTGACTTATGCTAAGGACAACAAATACACCCAAGCCCGAGGGAGGACTCGAACCTCCGACGGCGAGCGGCTGCTCGCTCCGCGGCTAGGCGCCTTAGAACGCTCGGCCACTCCACCGCGGCCCATCAGCTCTCATCGCCCCATTACACCAGTAAGGATTCTTTACACATTCTTTAGGAGTGAATACCTAGCTGAATGTACTGCACGGTTTAGAACTTCAAAAGAAGTTCACGTTCGATCTTGATGATGCCAAAATTTGTTATCACTGTGGGTCGTCATTTTTTATTCGGTGTTCGTGGTGCAAGTTAGCAGTTTGTTGTGAACCTTTCTTGGATGTCGAAGATGTCCGATTTGTGAAGTGGAATACATACACTCCTAGCCATTAAAATAGCTACATCACGAAGATGACGTGCTACAGACGCGAAATTTAACCGACAGGATAAAGATGCTAAATATATGCAAATGATTAGCTTATCAGACCATTCACACAAGGTTTCCGCCGGTGGCGACACCTACAACGTGCTGACATGAGGAAAGTTTCCAACCGATTTCTCATACGCAAACAGTAGTTGGCCGGCGTTGCCTGGTGATACGTTGTTGTGAAGCCTCGTGTAAGGAGAAGAAGTGCATACCATCACGCTTCCGAGTTTGATAAAGATCTGATTGTAACCTATTGCGATTGCGGTTTATCGTATCACGACATTGCTGCTCGCGTTGGTCGCGATAAAATTACTGTTAGCAGAAAATGGAATCGGTGGGTTCAGGAAGGCAATACAGAACGCCGTGCTGGATCCCAACGGCCTCGTATCACTAGCAGTCGAGATTACAGGCATCTTATCCGCAGGGCTGTAACGGATCGTGCAGCCACGTCTCGACCCCTGAGTCAACAGATGGGGACGTTTCCAAGACAACAACCGTCTGAACGAACAGTTCGAGCCGAGGTGGAGTAGCCGAGCGGTCTAAAGCGTCTCGCTGCGGAGCGCGCGGTGGCTCGCCGTGGAGGTTTGAGTCCTCCCTGGGGCGTGGGTGTATGCGTTTGTCCTTAGGTTAGTTTACCTAGGTTTAAGTAGTTTGTAAGCTACGGACTGATGACCAAGCAGTATGGTACGATAGATTTCCAAACATTTGAACAGTTCGACGACATTTGCAACAGCATGGACAATCAGCTCGGAGACCATGGCGGCGGTTACCCTTGACGCTGCATCACAGACAGGAGCGCCAGCGATGGTGTACGCAACGACGAACCTGGGTGCACGAATGACAAAAAGGCTTTTTTTATGAATCCAGGTTCTGTTTACAGCATCATGATGATCGCATCCGTGTCTGGCGACATCGCGGTGAACGCACACTGGAAGAGTGTATTCGTCATCGCCTTACTGGCGTATCACCCGGCGTGATGGTATGGGGTGCCATTGGTTGCACATCTCGGTCACCTCTTGTTCGCATCGACGGCAATTTGAACAGTGGCGGTTACATTTCAGATGTGTTACGATCCGTGGCTCTACCCTTCATTCGATCCCTGCGAAACCCTACTTTTAATCAGGATAATGCACGACCGCATGTTCCGGGTCCTGTACGGGCCTTTCTGGATACGGAAAATGTTCGACTGCTGCCCTGGCCAGCACATTCTCCAGATCTCTCACCAATTAAAAACGTCTGATCAATGGTGGCCGAGCAACTGGCTCGTCACAATACGTCAATAATTACTCTTGATGCATTGTGGTATCGTGTTGAAGCTGCATGGGCATCTGTACCTGTACACGCCATCCAAGCTCTGTTTGACTCAATTCCCAGGCGTATCAAGGCCGTTATTACGGCCTGTGCTGGTTGTTCTGGGTACTGATTTCTCAGGATGTACCCAATTTACTTGAAAATATAATCACCTTTCAGTTATAGTATAATATACTAGCTGTAAACCGGCGTTGTCTGGGTGTTTATTTATTCTACACCCTCATAGTCCACCTCCCCTTCCCTCCTCTATCTGCATTCATCTCTTTCTTTCCCATGTCTTTGTTCGTTTCCACCTTTCCCTTTCTCGGCAAGGTTTTTTGCAAGGCACCCTCTTTCATGTACCAAACGAACATTCATGTATTTCATGTATCTTGTGACCTTCCTATTGGTATAAGTGTTGTGTTTGCAAAAATTCATCAAGATCTGAGAAAACCTATTCATTTTGTCAAAGTTCGTATGTTAAGTACCCTCCACCATGCACCGAAAGAAATTTTATACAGACATTGACATTCCTCTTGTTTTTATGGTGAAGTGTGCAAAATTTCATAAATATCACAACAAAACTATATATTTGTATTCAATAGAAACACAGATTCACATTGAAAAACGCACTTTCTTGTTCTCAAATTTTCCAGTTATATCTCATACAACCTATGTTCAGAGAATAACGAAAAAAAAAAAAAAAAAAAAAAAAAAAAAAAAAAAAAAAAAAAAGGATCTGTGCAATCGGTCGAGCCGTTCTCAAGTTATTATGTAGCGACCAACATATTTAGGGATCCGTTTTTACCTTTCAAGATACTCTCTCCCATACACCGTATGAAACTTCAGGTAGACGGTGACCTTACTTTTGAAGGTCAAGCGTGCAAAGTTTCATGAAGGTCGGAATGAAACTGTAGATTTCATCAGTCTGTAGGAAAAGTATACCCCGCCATGGACTTTCATTCCGTCCTATCGTAAAAACTTTCTTAGCTAATATCTTCTACCTTTCAACTACATAGTGGCAAAATTTCAGTTTTAGAGATTTCGTATATCGTCAGTGAGTGAGTGACCTCTAGCTTTTATATATATAGAGACATCTCCTGAATTATGGGTCCTACAAAGACATTATTTACCATGTTTGTAGAGAGGAATATCAGGAAACTGCCTGCGAAATATGTTGTAAATTGATTTGGTAGTAAAGACGTAGTAAATTACAACCTCATGCTCATGTATTTCGATGTCTTTGACGTCATAGCACCTGAACTGTATGTCGTAAAACGGTATTATTTCGAAGGTACATCCAGTGGTGCATATGTAAAACGTTTGCAAAATACGCCGCGAATAAAGTTAGTTGGAAAGACGTAACAAATCGAAAAGTCATGCGTGAAGTGGCGGTTTTTCATTATCGTAATTGTCTATTACTCCATATCTCATGAACTGTGAGTCTTACTATGATAAAATTTCGGACGAACGTTCAGTGGTGTGTGTGCATACTGTCTGTAACATTTATCGCGAATAAAATTAATAGTTTACGAGTAATAAATTGTAACGTAATGCCAAATGCCGTAATTTTACTTCATGAACGACGAAAAAATAGTAAGCGACAAACTTTTTTTGCTGTCATCATTTTGAAGTTTGTTGCTGCAACTCGCTAACTGCTCTCCTTCTCAAATAGTGGACTAATGAAGTCATACTATTACGTGCCGCAATACGGGGAAGTTTTCATTGTTTATGACGTCATATCTCCTTAACTGTAGCCCTATCGCAAAATCCTCTTAGCTGACGTCTTCTACCGATGAACTACATTGCTGCCAAATTTCAGCTTCATAGGTGAAGTAGTTTTCGAGATTTCGTTTTTAGTCAGTGAGTGAGTGAGTAAGTGTCTTTCGCTTTTATATAGATAGAGATGTTTTGATCAAATATATACGGACACCCCCAGAAAAATACGTTATTCATATCAGGTGCATTGTGTTGCCACCTGTTGCTAGGTACACCATATCAGCGACCTCAGTAGTCATTAGACATCGTGAGAGAACAGGACGGTGCGTTCTGCGGAACTCACGGACTTCGAACGTGGTCAGGTGGTTTGGTAACACTTATGTCAGAAGTCTGTATACGAGGTTTCCACACTCCTAAACATCCGTAGGTCCACAGTTTTTGATGTAATAGTGAAGTGGAAACGTCAAGGGACATAGGCTGACCGCATATGTTGAGTGATGAAGACCGCCGACAGTTGAAGAGGAACGTACAGTGTGGTAGGCAGGCTCCTATCAAGATCTTCACACAGGATTTCCGAACTACATCAGGATACACTCCAAGTACTATGTCAGTTAGACGGGAGGTGATAAAACCTGCATTTAATGGTCGAGCGGCTGCCCATAAGCAGGTCAATGCCAAACAATGCCCCGCTCTGTATAAGTAGTGTGAACATTGGACGACTGAACAGTGGAAAAGCGTTATGTGGACAAATCACTGTACATAATGCGGCGATCCAATGTCAGGGTGTGGGTATAGTGAATGCCCCATGAACGTCATCTGCCAGCTTGCGTAGTGCCAACAAAAAAATTCGGAGGCGGTGGTGTTATGGAGTGGTCATATTTTTCAAATTCAAATCTGCAAATGTTTGTTAAGCTAATGGGACTTAACTGAGGGGTCTTCAGTCCCTAAACTTACAAACTACTTAGAAACTAACTTATTATAAAGGCAGCGCAAACATCCATGGCCGACCGCGGTGGCCGAGGGGATTGAGGCGCTCCAGTCACGGTCTGCACGGCCACTACGGTCGGGGGTTCGAATCCCCCCTCGGACATGGATATTTGTGCCGTCCTTAGTTGTAAGTAGTTCATAAGTAGTTGTAAGTTTAGGGACTGATGACCCCGTAGTTAAGTCCCATAGACTCTACAAACATTTGAACATTTTTTTAAACATCCATGCCCGAGGGGGCATTCGAAACCCCGACGGGGACCGGTCTCGTACATCGCAGCATAGCACCTCAATGCGCTCGGCCATCCCGCTGCGGCCGTATTTTTCATGGAGGGGACTTGCACCCCTTGTTTTTCTTGGCACTATCACGGCACATTAATGTTTTAACTACCTTCTTGCTTCACACTGCTGAAGAGCAGTTCTGGGTCGGCGATTGCATCTTTTAACACGATCGAGCACCTGTTCATACTGCACGACCTGTGGCGGAGTGGTTACACGATAATAACAGCCCTTTAATGAACAGACCTGCACAGAGCCCCGACATGAATCCTACAGAACACCTCTGGGATGTTTTGGAACCGTGCCAGGCTTCACCGACCTAAATCGATGCCTCTCCTCACTACAGCCCTCCCCGAAGATTGGCTGCCATTCCCCAAGAAACCTTCCAACACCTTATTTGAACGTATATCTTCGAGAGTGGTAACTGTCATCAAGGTTAAGGGTGGAACAAAACCTTTTTAAATTCCAGGAAGGAAGTAAGTAAGCTTGGAGTTTAACGTCCTGTCGACAGCGTGGTCATTAGAGAGGAAGCTTACTACAGGAGTTGTGGGTAAGGATGTGGAAGGAAATCGGCCGGGCCCTTTTAAAGGAATCATCCCAGCATTTGCCTGGAGTGATTTAGGGAAATCACGAAAAACCTAAATCAGGATGAGCGGAGGTGGATTTGAACCACCATCCTTCCGAATGCGAGTCCCTTGTATTACCACTGCGCCACCTCGCTCAGTTGAATTCCAGCATTACCAATAGAGGGCGCCACGTACTTGTAAGTCATTTTCAGCCAGGTGTCCGTATACGTTTGCTTTTTGTCACATATCATATAGTTTGGTTTTCAACCAGCTGCCCAGCGAAAATCACTGTGTGGTCTAATGTGCTTTGCCATGGGTTACGCTGCCGCTCCCAGTCAAAGGTTCGAGCCCTATGTGGAGCATGTGTGTGGATGGGGGTTTTGTTCTTAGCATAAGTTAGTTTAAGTAGTTTCTAATAATACGGAGCGATGACCTCAGTATTTGATCCCTTATCTTTACAAAGATTTTAACATTTTTTTCCATACTTCCAAATATGTGTGTTTTTTTTAATACGTGTAAATATCGTTATCGGATTTTTTAAATAATTACACGTAACCTTCCAGTAAACACTCATGTATCATGAGCTACTGAAATTTTTAATATCTCGGTAAATCATTACGAGGTGTAGCCTAGTATTTACTAATTCTAATAAACTGTAGTTCAGTATGCAGAAGTAATATCTTTTGATCACTTCCTCAATAACATAGTGTCTTATAGGAAATATTTAAAATATAACCTAAAATTATTTTGTCTTAAACAACTCTTCATGCTTCATCGATGAATTTCCTTTTAATAATGATGGGCTGTAAAAAAAATTAATCTTATTTTTAACAGTTGTTAAATATTATTATTTTTTTCGCTAATCGTGTATGCAGACCCTTTAAACTAATTAATTTCACATAATTTCGACGAAAGAATCGCTCAAATACTCTATGGGTCATACAACTAACGAACTGCACCTCAACAGATGCCATATTACGTGTTGCAAGTTTATTGTGATTATATTTATTCTTTAGAGGTTGGACATGTTGATCTATTGTAAAAAGCATTGTGAACAACTTTCCTTTAAAAGTTGTGTTACATGCAGCTACATATGAAGCCTTCAAGATCTGAAGTGATGAGAAATGAATAATATTTTCCCTTTACCTCCGTGAACCGAGAGTTGTCACTTTTCTAACCTAAGTTTGTTTATAATTATTTTGTATCCTATTGGTTCTTATGTAGATTTTTTCAAAGACATCTGCTACCTCTCCACCAGTTTTAGTTTGTGGAGCCGTGAACAAGACATATATGGAGTGCAGGTTAGAAACAACAACTGAAAGTCGAGGTTGGAATTCAACAGTGTAATGCTGACAGCTTCCAACTCACCGCAAAGACGATAGTCGAGCCGAACACAGGCACATAAACACACACACACAAAACTTACCTTTCAGCGACAGCCTTCGTCAGAATAAGGACACACACTCCCATAGATATAATCCCATTGGAACAAGTAACTAACACACAACCGTCAATTCGGAACGCAGCAGCAGGGGATGACGGTTGTTTGTTAGTGAATTGTGCCTCTGTGACTGTATGATGAGAGCGCGTGTCATTTTTCTGACGAAGGCTGCCAAACGTAAGTACTGTTTGCCTGTTTGTTGCTCGACAACCCTGACATGTTCTCTCCTCAGGTAAAATTTGCGCGCTGTGTATCGCAGTTTTTCAACTATTTCAGCTTCAATGCTGATTACAGTGGAGTCAGTAACAAGGGCAATAACTCGTCACAATAAGATTTCAACAAAAATGTATCTCTACATAGCATGTTACTCAGGGGGGAAAATCTAAATAAAAAGTTTATTATAATAAAGCTACATTTATTTCACCGTTAAAAACATGTATTTAGTTATTCAATATCGAGGTTCTCACTGTTCAATCATGGCAACATATAAATTTTTTCTTACTGTTCTGCACCAAGGTCCATTCCACCCTTTGACATCAAATGGAAAAACTCAGAAGTGACACAGATGCCACCACTGTTCGAACAACTTGACATTTAACTCCTCAGTCATTTTTCGTATTTGTCAATACACATTTTCGTTTGGAGTGCTGGAAGTGAGGGACAACCCTCTTGTCGATATTATTATACCGATCATATTTTGCCAACACATCGTTAGTCACTTCCCCCTTTCCAAACGCTTCATGTAGATACTCATCTTAGGTAGAATAGCTCCTCGTATACCATTTAGCCTTGTACCCAATGGTACACCTAGTGAGCACATGCTGTGATGGCGTTGGTTTCCGATTATCCATTCTACAGATGTTATATCCAATTCAGAGTAGGGTATTTTCTACTACCAGAACCAACTATGTTGCATTCACACACTGGTGCACAGTTTGCCTTCCTTAATGCATCAGTGCACTGCATTAAAGCTTTTTGTGTTTTCATCTGGCTAGCATTACATTGGTTATTGTTCCAATATATATCATCAGGTAATTTGATTAATTTTTCTTCAAATGTTCAAATGTTTGTATAGCTTATGTGACTTAACTACGGGGTCATCAGTCCCTAAACTTACAAACTACTTATGAACTAGCTAATACTAAAGACGGCACAAATATCCATGCCCGAGGGGGGATTCGAACCCCCGACCGTAGTGGCCGTGCAGACCGTGACTGGAGCGCCTGAGTCCCCTCGGCCACCGCAGCCGGCTTAATTTTTCTTATCTGAGTAGTGACAGTCTCATAATTTTCGACGACAGAGGTGGATTGCCAGTAGCTGTTTGAACAGATGAAATCTGCGTTGCTTTTATTGCTACTGTAGTAGGGAAAGTGCTTGGTTTTTGAGAAACTTTAATTCAGATATATTCTTTGAGAATAATACTTCACATCCATTGAATATATTGGGTTTTATACACATTTTATACGTTGAGTTCACTACTTCATATACATCTACATACTTGCTCCGCAATCCATCCAAAAGTACGTGGCGGAGGGTACTACGTACCACTACTAGTTACTTGCTTTCCTGTTCCACTCTCATATAGAACGACGGAGAAACGAATGCAACTTCCGATCCTCTAAATTTCGTCAACAGTATTTCTCGAAAAGAACGTCACCTTTCTTTCAGCGACTCTCATTTGAGTTCCCGAAACAGGTCAGTAACACTCGCGCATTGAATGAATCTACTAGTTACAAACCTAGCCGCCCGCATCTGAACTGTCCCTACGTCCTCCTTTAAACCGATGCGGTGGGCATCCCAAAAACTTGAGCAATACTCAAGACTGGGAACTATACTATTTCTTCAGATAATCTCCTTTTTCTTAACCTCATTAACAGTTTTTGTATATGGTTTATCCATGTCATTTTGCGGTCCTTGAAGATGTCAAGATACTCAGGACATTCTCATACCGTATATCTATTCTGGGGATTTAAATGAACTAGCGGGAAAAATAGGAATAATGTCTTTTCAGTGTCAAATGGCATCAAATTTCCTTTTGACAAGTTTACAAGTATAGTCAGGGATCCATTCATTACCGCCGGCAGTTGGCCAATTTTTCTCTTTGGCACTGAGATCTGCAGTATAAAGAGCTGTTTTAATGTCCTCAATTTTTTGTGTCGAGAATTATGAGATAAAATAATGTTGGCCTAATAACAGCTCCTTGAGGTATTCCAGTTTTCACTTCATTGTAACGTGACATCACATCATTGACCCTACGAGCATAGTATCACTGGTGGATAAATGCAATAATTTCAGTATTTTACCACTAAAGCCATAATTTCCCAACTTTCCGAATACAGTGTCATAAGTACCCTTAAAATCGCCAAAGAGTGCCAAAACTGTCTTGTTGTTTTGCATGGCGTCCTTTACTTCTTGACTGCAGTGGAGCAATAGTTGATTTCTTCACCGGTGTCTACGAAGGCCTGCTTGCTGACGACAAATAATCTCATGAGTTTCATGATAATATAAAAGTCTGTTGGTAACCATTGTTTCCATTGTCTTGGGAAGCATTCAAGTGAACGAAACAGGTCTGAGATTAGCAAATTAGCAGAGTTTTCTGATTTCTTTGGTCTTAAGACTTGTACTACAATAGCATTCTTCCACACAGCTGAGACCCCTTCATTCTAACTTTTATTAAAGAGTTTGCATAATGCGTACAGAGTGACTGCTCCGAGATTCTTAAGAAACTCCGCACAGATCATGTCACATCCAGAGCTGTTCTTATTTTGTAGCGAGTGAGGTACAGAATGCAACATCAATGAATTGCAGATCAACATCAAAAATTTCCTCACCTTGCTTCTTCCATGCTATCTAAATATCATTTCCACTTTTTCTTTCTTCTTTTTTTTACTTATTCTCTCAATTCCTTTCTCAACGGATGATGCGAGCTGTAGCTAGACCTTTGTCGCCATATATGTTCTTTCCTCCCACTTATTTTATTTTTATAGAAAAGATAAAAAAACTTATAGAAAAGATAAAAAAAGTAAATAAAATAAGGGGAAAATCCTGGCTTCGTCACTGCCAGCAAGGTCTTTAAATTTGCGTTTACCGCAGATACCAAATTTCAAACTTACAAAGAACCAACCCAAGTGGGAGGAAAGAACATATATGACGACAAAGGTCTAGCTACAGCTCACACGTTCTTCGTCAAGCATCATCCGAAGAAGCGTAGTCCTAAGACGAAGGGGGACGGCTGCAACCCCATAACCCACACCCTGGCTTTGCCACTGTTATCTGATTTCTTTCTTGTAGCAGAGTTCGCTAATCAATTTTGATAAGTAATCCTTTTTGGCCGGTATTGATTTCCTTCTCATGACTGTAGATTTTCTTTTCCATTCATTAACGTACAGGACTTCTTTGGCTGCTTTTACTCGTCTTCCTGCTTGCTCTCCATCTTTCTTCAAGTATTCCAAAATTGTTTGTATGTAAATCGCTTTCCCTTAGGAATGTGTCATCTAATTGCATCACAAATTTTTCATTCAATTTATGAGAAGAAAATTCTTGAAATTTCATGCCAGTCCCATATCAAGTTGTTCTTTGAAGGCATCCCAGTTAACCGTTTTACAATTCCAACTACATTTTACTTATTTTTTTTACGAAAACTGAGGAGCAGAACACACGATATTATACTGCTGATAATCACACAGTGTCTAGTTCCAACTCCATTTATAATGCTCCTCGATGTTCTTGTGCTATTGTTGGAAGAAACTATTGTCATGTCTGGGTTTGTTCCTGCACCATTTTCATCACTGTAACCAATTGTACAAAAAATGAGAATTATAGCCTTCAAATATTACAAATTTATTTTCAGTACGTAAGGCGTTTGTATTCATAATATAGTTAGGGTGATGATAAATACCATGAATTTTAAAATGTTGCTACTACATCTACATCTGCCTTTCTACCCCACAAATCACATTTAAATGCCTGACAGAGGGTTTATCGAACAGCTTTCATATTATTTCGCTACCTCTCTGTTCTCAAATAGTGCGCGAAAAGAGAAACACCTATATCTTTCTGTTTTCGATCTGATATCTCTTAATTTTATTATGATCATCATGTATCCCAATGTAGGTGGGTACTAACAAATTATGCTTGCATTCTGAGAAGAAAACTGGTGACAGAAATTCCGGAAATAGATCTAGCAGGAAAGAATAACGCCTTTCTTTTAACGATTTCCACCCCAACTCGAGCATCATTCCTGTGACACTCTCTCCCCTATATCGCGATAATATGCAACGAGTTTCCCTTTTCTGGACTTTCTCTACATCCTCCGTCGGTCCCAGAATGCGTAGCAGTACTCCAAATTAGGACGGACAAGTGAAGTCTATGCAGCTCTGTAGTAGAACTGTTGCATCTTCTAAGTGTTCTGTCTATGAAACGCAGCCTTAGTTCGCCTTCCCTACGATATTTTTTATCTTTTCTTTCCAATTACAGTTGTTTTCAATTTAATTTGCTGGATATTTCCTCCAGACAGATAAAATCAACACAAATCCCTATCATCATTTCCTTGTGCCCACTTACCATAAATACTAAACGCTCTCCCCCCCCCCCCCCCCAGTTAAAATGTGACGCAAGTGGACGAGGGTAGCGGAAAGAAAGATGTTAGTGGGGCAGCTTAAGGGAATTATCCCTGACTTTGCCTACGCCTACAGAAAGTTACGGAAACTTGAGTCAAGGGCTGATCATGACTTTGAACACATATCTGTTTGAACAGTAGCTCGCTTTATAAGTAAGAATTCACTGAAGCAGGAAAATCTCTAGCAACCATTAAGTTGATGAAACATAGCCTTAGTAACATCAGCTCACCAGGACAAAAAAATTTGTCATCCAACTGCACAGACACATAGGTGAATCTTTAATCTTTTCGAAATGGTGCATCGCTCGAGTGACGAGCTGAACGGCAGACGTTGTAAATGAATTGTTCAATAAAGGCGTGACGGAGTGGCAGAAATGTGCAATCGTATTTGGGCGTGCCATGGAACTGCGTTATATGAAGTTGCTAGATATGTTGGTGGACTGTCCAGCGAGTCTACAAGAAGTGGTCTAACTCATGTGGTAACATATCACGACGTCAGAACTGTTGACGGAAAAATATCCTTATAGAGAGAGACAAGACACGCTTTCCACGTCCTGTGAATCATAATCACGTACAGATTGTCGCAAGTAGAGAATGACGATTCATCCCAACCTGTTACAGAAAGAGAAGTGTCAATCAACTTCTGCTATTGACAACGACAGAGTTAATTGGAATGGAAGAATATTTTACTGCCTTTCTGAACACTATTGTATCTCTATTTGTCTGAAAATAACCAACAGAAAATCTGTGGGACATGTTGGTGAGTCGATATGAGCATCCTTGCAGTCTGGCGGAATCATCGGCAAGCAGCAGAATCTGTTTGGCAGCTACGGCCACAACCTTGCGGACGAATCCAGGAGGTCTCAAGTGCAGGGGAGCTATTGCACGGCACGAAATGATGCTCGTTATCTTTCTCTAGGGGTGACTACTTTTTGTGATCGGTGAGCTTATTATGATGGTAAGGGTACTTTAATATTATTCACTCTACTTTTTGCGTTTTACAGTGAAAAACTGAAGTAATTCCACATATTTTTTTCATAAACTTTAGTAAATCGTACTTACATTGAGTAACTTTAATACATTTTTTT
The DNA here is from genome assembly GCA_026315105.1 of Locusta migratoria. Classification (NCBI taxonomy): domain Eukaryota; kingdom Metazoa; phylum Arthropoda; class Insecta; order Orthoptera; family Acrididae; genus Locusta; species Locusta migratoria. Next base: position 229,916,997 of record CM048755.1, read on the forward strand.
TCATAATCTTTCATAAAAGAAATAGAAATTCTGGAAAATATGGAACATAAAAATAATTTCGACCTAGGCATAATGCAGCGATTATATAACGAAAAACCGAATCCAAACAACATTAAGTAAATCTAAATCTTGTATTCATACGAGAAAATAAACCCAAGGAGAGAAAGACATACATATTTGCCAATTATATACACAACGAGGTACTGAGCAGAAAGTTGCTGCAGACGGGGTGGTATTAACTTGTGTTTCTCTGCCAAACGAATTACACAACAAGTTAGGTTCAGATAATGTAGTGAGCAGGTAGTGCAATGCAACAACAAAGTGACTTAACCGAAGCTACGGCATGGAGAGTCAAAGGAAGGTTGGAAACGGAACAGACACAGAGAGAGGTGGCTGCAGCTTTTGGAGTGTCACAAAGTGTAATTTCTACGACCTGGACACGATTTCAGACAACAGACACCGTTAAAAGAAGTAAAGGCCATGGTCGTCCACGGGTAACATCAGCAACATATGAGCGTTACCTCTTGTAAACAGCCCGTTGAGACACGAGGCAGAATGCAATTCAGCTGCAAAGCACCCTATAGGAACCAATAGGACACGCAGTGTCAACACAAACAGTCCGAAATCGTCTCCGGGAATGTGACAACTACACACGGAGGCGTATGGTATGTGTCTCATTACAACAACTACCCGTTTAGCACACAGAAACATTGGAGTTTTGTTCACAAATGACTCAAGATTTTGTGTTCCGCCAGACAATCGTCGTTTCCTCTTCTGGAGAGAACGTGTAAGTTGGAACAATGCTCATTATGTGTAAGAAACAACATATCATGGTGGTGGGCGAATGGTGTGGACAGGAGTCAGTATTGGCGGACGTACGGACCTCTGTGTCGTTCAGATTGGCGCTGTGACTGCTCAGAGGTATAGAGACGAGATCCTTCGACCTTTTGTTGTACCATACGCTGGTACCATAGGAGATGGGTTCCTTTTGGTGGACGGTAACGCTCGTTCCCAAAGAGGCGTATTGAGGACAAAATGTTTGAAACTGAGGGAACTGGACGAATGGAGTGGCCAGCTTGTACACAGGACTTAAACCCGATTGAGCAAATCTGGGATGCACTTGGTAGACACACTGCAGCCAGACCTGCACCTCCCACGACGGTCGCAGAGCTTTATATTGCACTCACGGAAGAATGGCCGCCGCGGTGGAGGAGCTGAGCGTTCTAAGGCACCTTGTTACAGAGCGCGCGGTTGTTCGCCGTCGGAAGTTCGAGTCGTCCCACAGTCAAGGGTGTGTGTGTGTGTGTGTGTTGTTAGTTTCAGTTAGTTTGTAAACCTAGAGACAGAGAACAGCAGCAGTTAAGTCCCTTAGATTTACAAAAATTTGAACTGATGAAGAAAGCCGAAATACCCCTTAAGAGCTGATTGATAACCTAATACTGTCCATGCCACACAGGTGTGACACTGTAATGGCCGTCCCAGGTGATCATACACCATATTAGAAGGCAACGAGAATGACTTTTTCACTATTATGGTAGCTCTATGGTGCCTCACTCTAAGTAAACGCCATGTAAACCTCAAGTAGAGAGTTGAGACAGCAAAATATTGTAACACATCACACACAAATTACAACTGTTATCAGTATCTGAACAACATATGTTACCATATGTGTACTGTGTATGATATCTTAGCTGATCCCCTACATCAGCATGGGATATTCTGCAAAGCACATTTAAATGCCTGGCAGAGGGTTCAACGAACCACCTTTATACTATTTATCTCCTATTCCAGTCTCGGGAATAGAGTTTATTCTGATGATCTTTTCTACCTATATAAGTGGGAGTCAACAATATATTTTCGGATTCGGAGGAGAATGTTGGCGATTAGAGTTTCGTAAGTAGCCCACGCCGCAGCGATAAGCGCCATCCCAGATTCTGTTTCATTTCCGTAACGCTGTCTCCCCTGTATCGTGACAATACAAAACGAGCTGTCATTCTTTGGGCTCTTTCGATGTCCTCCGTCAAACCCACCAGATAAGGATCCCACATTGGGCAGCAATACTCCAAAAAATAGGACGGACAAGCGAAGTGTATGCAGTGTCTTTAGTAGTTCTGTTGCATCGTTTAAGGGTTCTGCCAATAAAACGCAGTCTCTGGTTCGCCTTTCCCACGACATTATCTACGTGTTCTTTCCAGTTTAAGTCTGAAGTAATAGTAATTCCTCGGTATTTTGTGGAGTTTACGGCCTTCACTTATGATTGATTTATCTTGTAAACAAAGTTTAACGGATTTCTTTTCGTACTCATGTGGACGACTTCACACTTCTCATTATTTAGAGTCAATTGCCAATTTTTACACCATAGTGATATCTTACTCAGATCGTTCTGCAGTTGGTTTTGATCATCAGATGATTTTACTAGACGGTAAATGACGGCGTCATCTGCAAACAACCTAAGAGAGCTACTCAGATTTTCCCCTAAATCGTTTATGTAAATAAGGAATAGCAGAGGACCAATAACACTACCCTGTGGAACGCCCGATATCACCTCTGTTTTAGTCGATGCTTTACCATCGATTACTACGAACTGTGTCCTCTCTGACAGGAAATACTCTAACCAGTTGCAAATTTGGAGCGATATAACCATAACCACGCAGTTTGATTAAAAGCCTTTAGTGACGTACGGTGTCAAAAGCCTTCTGGAAATCAAGAAATACGGATTCGATTTGCGAACACTTGTCGATAGCACTCACCACTTCGTGTGAGTAAAGAGCTAGTTGTGTTTCGCATGAACGATATTTTCTAAATCCGTGTTGACCTTGGTTCAATAGATCATTGTTTTCGAGATAATTCATAATATTTGAATACATTTGAATATATGTTCCAATATATCCTGTAATTGTTTTCAGCCGTGTATAAACAGGGTGGTCAGAAACAGGCTGAAAAGATTGTAAGGGTGTTTCAAGGTAGGTTATATTGCGAAATGATAGTCAAGAAAAAACTGGTACATTCGCGATTTAATTAGTACTGAAGTCAGCCAAGCAGGTCGTAGCACTCGCAAATTGAAGCGGCCTGCCAGTGACGTTCCCTCAGCCTGAACAAGTCCACAGTCTCGCCGGATACCATATTTACATTTGTTTGACTTCAGCTAAGCAAAAGAATAACTTGTTTAGCAACACCGTCTCTTGAATTTTCACGCCCAACGCACAGGCTGGATTACTTCTACGCTAATTAAACCGGAAGTTGTAATGCACAGTCTTCCTGCAACAACCTTAAAAGCTTTTGAGAATGCTTCTGACCTTCCTGTACACTCAAGCACACACAATACATATATATATATATATATATATATATATATATATATATATATATATATATATATATATATATATATATAAAACGCGGGGTTTCCCCAAAATCAAAACACTAATGAAGACAAATGTTTGTAATTCTATGTGACCAAAATGCTGTGATTATTGGTCCCTGGACTTACAGTCTAACTTACGCTAAGGACAAAACACGCACTCACGCCCTAGGGAGGACTCGAAACTTCGGCGGGAACGGCCGCCCAGTTCCTGACGTGGTGCCAAGAACCGCTCGGTCGTTTCCGCACTGCCTCGTAAATATATTTTTTAGTGCATCTCTTGCTGGCCATCTGCTTCTCCCTCCTCTCTCCGTCCATATCTTGCATTTCAGTCCATTTACTCTTTCCCCAATCTACGAAAAATTCCATATACCTCTGAAGTTTCTTGGTGATCAAGCAAATGGCGTGGCCGTCTATTCCAAGATATCCTCCACCATGCACCACACAGTAGCTTGCGGAATATAAAAAACGTCTCACTGAACACATGATTACACGAGTCAACTTTAATGGTGATCAGGCAAACTGTGTCGACCGAGCGAGTTGGCGAGTGCTAACCCACTGCACTCGCTTTCGGAAGGAAGGTGTTTCAAATCCACCTCCGACCATCCAGATTTAGGTTTTCCGTGATTTCCTTAAATCACTCCAGGAAAATTTCGGGATGGTTCCTTTGAAAGGGCACGGCCGATTTCCTTCCCTATCCTTAACCAAAAATCCAAGCATTAGCTCCGTCTCTAATGACCACGCTGTCGACGGGCCGTTAAACCGTAAGCTGCCTTCCTTCCTTCAAACTGTGTCCTAGTTGACTTATAGGTATCCACTGCCATGTTCGCGGCACGGTGACTTATGAAAGGTAGCATGTGAGGTATAGGCTGTCTGCATTCTAATTTTTTTCAAAACCTCCAGCCCTTTCAGCGCGAAGTTGTAATGAACATACACACACAGAAACTTCCGCGTCTATAATATATGTGGTGTTTTTTCTTAAAGTTTAAAAACCTTTGAAGTAACGTAGATGACGCTGAAACAAGTAATTTAATATGAGACATATGGAGCCACAAAAGTCGAGAAACACACCAAACGTGAATGACAATGTACACGTGACGTCACCAGTTGACGTAATTCGCTACACGTGCAGCAGATGATCGCTTTGGTCTGTCGTAAACTGGTCACCCAATCCAAATCAGGTATTCACATCGTAGTGACTGCGGGCCTACGTGTATTATTTTAGAGCGTGGGGCCAGGATTCGAGCATTGCGGCTGGCAGACTATTTTTTTCACTACGTTAGACCATTATACCTTCATATTCAGGTAATATTTATTATTTCATTTACTGGTCTTGTAAGGCCAAGCGCTGTACGTGTGACAAAGAACATCTGGTGACGTCATATGCTCAACATTTGCAATACGCTTATGAGTATTTCGTAACACATGTGACAGCTTGTGTCTTATATTAAATTACTTGGCACAGCGCCATTAAGTCGCTTCATAGCTTTTCAACCGCCCTGTAGATAAGGATAAAAGCACATAATACATACATACACAACTAAATAAACATATCTACAAAATGAACCACATTCACTGATAACCAATATCATTGCATCATTACATAATAATGGTCATTTCCATTTGTCGTATATGTCTAAAAATATATAATTAAGTCCCTGGATGTCCTGATACATGCTTAGTTATGACTTTATCAGAAAAGGCATAGAATCATTGAGCTGGTTTCTAAAAATAAAAATGGCTAATATTAGGAGGGGGCCCCCCTTTACACTGGATTCGCCATTGATGCAGAAGCAATGTGGATTTGGAATGTGATAACGTGGCTTTAGTGGGGTGTGGACATTGTTCTCTTCCACTGTTTCAACCACTTCATCGAAATCCCGCATCTACACATTGAGAACTAATACAAGCTCTTTCAGGCTTGTGGTACTGCTGTATATATGTGTTTTGCACTATTATAAGTACTTTAAGCAGAGAGTTTTTGGCGCTGCTAATTGAATATGTGGTGATACACTGAATCCATTAAATTACATATAATTTCCTTCCTATAGTATTGATATCTTGTTTACTTGAGGTACAACGCAACGTTCTGCATCGAAATGACGCACACCAGTGTCCTGTTTATGATTGCCTGTTATTCGAAGCATGGTTTCGTGCGGTTGCAAACGTTCGAGCTCAAAGGTGTGCCTTGTAAGTTGCGGATGTATGAGTGCCTGTCGCGGCTCGACAAAAGTTGCAAACTATCCTCTTTATAGACATGTACAGCTTCCTTACATTTTTCTACCTGTCTCTTGTTCATTTGGCTGTGCGTTAATACAAAAGATATCTGCCTAAAACCCTTGTACGCCCTACTTTGGAATGCTGCTGAAGTGTGTGGGATCCATTTCAAGTTTCACTAAGGTAAGTGGGCAACTTGCATGTTCTCACCATAGCTAACGTGGAATATAAATTTGGAGACACTTGATAAAATACGAGTTACCTGGAGTAAAACTAACTTATTTGAGCCAAACACTTTGAACAGGGCCATCTAAGGATTCAACATGTCCTTTGTGGAGATGGAAAATGCTGACGATCAATATTTATTTTATTTCCAAAACTTACATCATTACGTGGATTTGGGTCAGTTACAACGCTTGTAGGGTTACTTCGTGTAGATCATGACGTACATTTTGCATAACAACTGTTTATCACGCATAAGCCATGTTGCACTGATAAACCAATCACCACAGGAGGCAGTGTCGCAGGTTGAAAACAAACGGATAAAATAAATCCTTGTGCCGATCTAAAAGTATAATGGGAATAAAATAATTATTACTACTAAACAAAATTTGTTCTTTCAATTCATCATCATCTGGGCTTCGTGACCAAGCTCTACGAATATCCGCAACTCTACACGAATACCATCTGCCTGAGAAGACATGTAAAGAGACCGATAGTAAGTCGTACACTCCGTAAAAACTGCCCGTCAGGAATGGAACAAACGTCGTGACAGTTGAAGGATGACAGTTTATTAGTTAATAAGTGTTAACAAATATAAGGATGACCCTTAAGAAACTGAAAACGAAAAGAAACAGCAATTACCTTCAGTCACCTAGGGCACGTCTTAATTTTTTCAAGAGAAAGTGGGCTTTCATAAAAAAAATAAAAAAAAAATAAAAAAAAATTTAAAAAAATAAAAATAAAAAAAAATTAAAAAACATTAAAATGCATAGAAATCTGTTATGAAATAAGGAATACGTTTTTCGATCGAATACTTTTTTGAATTGTACAAATTTAAGTCATTGTGTTGCTATTATGAGGATGAAAAAAAATGCTGAACCGCCGCGGTGGAGTAGCCGAGCGGTCTAAAACGCCTCGCTGCGGAGCGGGAGGTAGCTCACCGTGGAGGTTCGAGTCCTCCCTGGGGCATGGGTGTGTGTGTGTGTGTTGTCCTTAGATTAGTGTAAGTAGTTTGTAAGCTACGGACTGATGACCACGTAGTTTGGTACGATAGATTTACAAACATTTGAAATGCTTCACTTGGAAGCCGGCATGAAATTCCTCATGCAGATACAAAACAAAAGTTTATCTAGCGAAATCAGGTCAGATGTGCTTTGAAAACACCGGTATGAAAAAGGGGAACTGGCAAGATTGTCAGGAAATTGGACGTCTGAAACATCAAGAATAGTAGCCTGTCGAGTATTGGAACCATAGCACCAGACCATACGTTGATTAGATGCTCCAATAGAATCTACTCTGCGAGCCTCGACGGATATCACAGTATTGTTGGGTGATACACGGTTTTCTATACTTAGCGATGCGTTGCACGACGTGACAACTTTACAATATCCTGTCTTCAGACATATATTTTCAAAAAGGTAGGAAAATAAGGAGATGGGACATGGATAAATTGAAGGAACCCGGAGTTTTTGAGAATTTCAGAGGGAGCTTTAGGTAACAATTGACAGAAACTGGGGGAAATAAAACAGTATAAGAATGGGTAGTATTGAGAAATGAAAGGCAGTAGAGGACAAAATAGGTAGAAAGGCAAGACCTACAAAAAATCCTTGGATATCACAGGAAATACTAAATTTAATTGATGAAAGGAGAAACTATAAAAATGCAGTAAATGAAACAGGTAAAATGAAGTACAGACGACTAAGAAATGAGATTGACAGGAAGTGTAAAAAAGTTAAGCAGGAGTGGCTAGAAGGCAAATGCAAGTCTGTAGAAGAATGTATAAATATGGGGAAAATAGATACCGCCTACAGGAAAATAAAAGAAACATTTGGAGACAAGAAAAGCAGCAGTATGAATATAAAGAACTCAGATGGAAAACCAATTCTTAGCATAGAAAGAAAAGCTGAGAGGTGGAAAGAGTATATAGAGGGGCCCCACAAAGGAAATGAACTTAGAGACTATATTGTAGGAAGGGAAGAGAATGTAGATGAAGATGAAATAGGATATGTTATACTGAGAGAAGAATTTGTCAGAGCACTGAAAGACCTAGGTCGAAACAAGGTCCCTGGAGTGGACGACATTACAGAACCATCAGTTTAATAAGTCATGGTTGCAAAATGTTAACACGGATTATTTATAGAAGGATGGAAAAGCTGGTAGAAGTCGACCTTCGGGAAGACAGTTTGGATTCAGGAGAAATGTAGGAACACAGGAGATAATCCTCACTTTACGGCATATCTTAGAAGTAAATTAAGGAAAGGCAAACCTACATTTCTAGCTTTTGTAAATTTGTAGAAAGCTTTAGACAATGTTGATTGGAATACACTCTTTCAAATTCTGAAGTCAGCAGGAGTAAAATATAGGGAACGGAAGGTTATTTATAACTTGTACAAAAACCAGACAGCGGTTTTCAGAGTTGTAGGGCATGAAAGGGATGCAGAGGTTGGGAAGGGTGTAAGACAGGGTTATAGCCTTTCCCCAATGTTATTCAATTTGTACATTGAGCAATCTATGAAGGAAAGCAAGGAGAAGTTTGGAGAAGGAATTAAAGTTCAGGGCCGGCCGCGGTGGCCGAGGGGATTGAGGCGCTCCAGTCACGGTCCGCACGGCCACTACGGTCGGGGGTTCGAATCCCCCCTCGGGCATGGATATTTGTGCCGTCCTTAGTTGTAAGTAGTTCATAAGTAGTTTGTAAGTTTAGGGACTGATGGCCCCGTAGTTAAGTCCTATAGAATCTACAAACATTTGAACATTTGAAAGTTCAGGGTGAAGAAATAAAAACCTTGCGTTTTGCTGATGACATTGTAATTATGTCAGAGACAGCAAAGGACCTGGAGGAGCAATTGAACGGAATGGACAGTGTGTTGAAAGGAGCATATAAGATGAACATTAACAAGTGCAAAAGACGGATAATGGAGTGCAGTCTAAGAAAATCTGGCGACGCTGAAGGAATTAGATTAGCTAACGAAGCAATAAAGGTGGTAGATGAGTTTTCTTACTTGGGCAGTAAAATAACAAATGATGGTCTCAGTAAAGAGGATATAAAATTCAGAATGGCAATGGGAAGAAAAGCGATTTTGAAACAGAGAAATTTGTTAACAGCGAATATTACTTTAATCATAGGAAAGTCCTTTCTGAAGGCATTTGTGTGGAGTGTTGCCTTGTACGGACGTGAAACATGGACGATAAACAGTGCAGACAGGAAGAGGATAGAGACTTCTGAAATGTGGTGTTACAGAAGAATGCTGAAAATTAGGTGGGTGGCTCGCGTAACTAATGAGGAGGTACTGAAAAGAATTGGGGAGAAAAGGAATTTCTGGCATACCTTGACTAAAAGAAGGGATCGATTAGTAGGACACATTCTTAGAATTCAAGGAATTGTGAATTTATCGTTGGAGGGAAGTGTGTGAAGGTGAAGTAAAAATCGCAGAGGGAGACCAAAAAGTGAATATAGTAAGCAAATTCAAATGAATGTAGGTTGCCGTTCTTACGAGGAGAAGAAGAGGCTTGCCCAGGATAGAGTAGGGGGGAGAACTGCATCAAACCAGTCACCGGACTGAAGACCACAACAACACCATTTTCAAAATGCATACAAACTGTTTTTACTGGATAATACATGAGCTTGAATTTGGTTAAGAGTACCACGGTGATCTCCAATTGCAGAACTACATCTTCATTGTTTTCACCAGGTGAAACTTAGCTGCAGTTAAGTGCTTTAGATAATACATTTTAGCCATCAGTTGCTGTACAGGGTGAAGCGAATTTTCCGCTCTCGGGATTCGCAGCGTTGTTCCTTACATGCAAGCAGTAAAAAAAAAAAAAAAAAAAAAAAGTCTCGATACTTCGTCCTGCGCATATTACCGGCACTAAAGAGACGTAGAAGACAGATGTGTCTTTGTCCTATACGGCATTGTGTTTCAGGGTTACACAATTACACCAACAAATTCTAGGGAAGGTACAAGACGTCTCGGGGAACAAAATGAGCATAGAAACCCGTGGCCGGAAACGCCATTAAACGACGCTACGGAGAGTCCAAGTTAAGGCATCGGCGCTGGCCGCTTCACATCCCTGCCTCCAGCAACTTCGACGCTGTGTAGCGTCGTTAGTTGACGTTTCCGGGCATGGGTTTCTATGCTCAGTTTCTTTCTCAATGCGTTTTTTATATCCCCTAGACGTTTGTTGGTCTAATTCTGAAACACACTGACGTATAGAACACTCACCCGTCTCAGTCTTTGACGTCCATTTACTGCCGAAAGTATGGGCAGACGAAATTGTCTGAAAGATTTCTTTATTGCTTTCATGCGAGCAATCGCGCTGCGAAACCCGAGTGCGCAAATTTCGCGTCACCGTGTATATAATCTACCGCCTTCAGTCAAAATTCCATCGTCACGGATATAAGGTAAAAGAGATCAGTCAAAAACATCTCCCATTTCCCCATAAAGCTGATACAACATTAAGGTTATCACAGTTATATCGCCTGACGAGCATTCATAATTTGCCCTTGAAGTACTATTAAACCCATTTTATTTTATTTTCAAGTGGATGCATAATCAAGGATAATCCAGCAAGCTTGGTGTTATGAGCATTATAATGGCAGTCCACAGGTCACAATAGCGATTTTTTATTTCGGAACATTCTAAGACTGTTGGCTGTTCTGACCGTATTGTCTGAATTCATGAACAATTAAATAAAGTATTAAAATGCCAAGATCGCAATTAATTTATTTATTTTTCGCCATCCGGATTCGGTACACTTAAGGGTACCATAATGTGGTTACTTGTGTCTTATGCTTTCCATTTCGTGACGGCGCACAACATTATAACGGTTTATCAATCATAAATCTTTAAACTTTTATAAATGGTATGTCAAACATAAAAACAGTTAAAATATTTGACGGCAATAAGTATCTTTGCTGCAGGCGTCACACCGCTAGTTAGTTGTAAGAAGGCGCTCTGACTGTCAACATGACACATAATGGAGAACGGATTTTAAATTTTATCACTATTTGTATGTTTGAGTTGCCATTTATAAAAGTTAAAAGATTTATGGTAGACGTTCCATTGTAATGTCGTGAGCCTTCACGAAATGGAAAGCATAGGACACAAGTGACCAGATGATGGTACCCTAAGTGTACCGAAACCGGTCGTCAAAAAATAAATTAATTATTTGCCATCTTGCTACTTTAATACTACAAAGCAATAAGATCGCCCGCCCTACCATGGAAAAAATTCATATACAATTTACTGAGTCAGCTCGTAAGAGATCTAAAGATTTCCAGAAAGATCAGAATTAAATCACGAAGTCCAATAACTAAATTCATTTTAAGAAATAGTCCTTAGATCTGAAAATAATATTATTTTAACATATATATATTACTGTGATAACCGTTACAATGTAACAATCTGAAAAGAAACTAGGCTATAATAAGTTCAATAATGCTTCCTGCAGGAATAGTTAAAATTGGCTCGATGATGTTGCATCAGCTTTAAAGGTAAAGAGGATATGTTGATAACTGTCCCGTCTTACCTTATATTTGTGATGGTCTTTTGACTAAAACTGGTAGATGATACATTCACAAATAAGACAGCTCATAGGTAACATTTATTGTATAATTTTTTTTCGCCTTGTGCATCTATGTGATTATGTCACACTTGTTCATTAGTAGGACCACTACAAAATAGATTGTTAGTAGGGAATGGTGCAGAAATAATGGAACGAACAAGAAGGAAAGTGTGGGGAGATGTTAGTAAATGATGCCTATACATTCTCTGCCATATGGATTTACGTAATGGACAATAAAGCATGAGAAAGATGTAAGCACTTGAGCTCCTAGAAGAAGTTTTTTGCTTGACAGTAGCAGCAATGTATCCGAGATAAATCAAAATTAATATAATTTTAAGAACTTTGTTAGTAAGGAATGGTACAGAAATAATGGAACAGAACAAGAAGGAAAGTATGGGAAGATTTTAGTAAATGATGCCTATCCATTCTCTGTCATATGGATTTACGTTATGTACAGTAATGCATGAAGAAGGTGTAAACACTTGAGCTCCTAGAAGAAGTATTTTGGCTAACAGTAGCAGCAATGTAACCGAGATAAATCAAAATTAATATAATTTTAAGAACTTTGTTAGTAGAGAATGGTACAGAAATAATGGAACAGAACAAGAAGGAAAGTATGGGAAGATGTTAGTAAATGATGCCTATCCATTCTCTGCCATATGGATTTAAGTTATGGACAGTAAGTAAAGCAGTCAACAATCCGAATATAGGTTTGAACACCACAGTGCTTTACTAGGCATGGTCCTGTTTGGAGGTGGTATGCCGTTGCCTTCCTCCGACCTGACTTACCCAGCCACTTATAGGGGGACCTACAGTTTGACGTGGGTTCCGAACCACGATGCTACTCGGTATTTTTCACATGAGCAGTACTGCAAAGAAGTGGAAAGTGACAGATAGAAATCCTAGGACCTGGCGGGGATCGAACCCTCGACCTTTGGATTTGTAGTGTGGCACTCTACCACTGTGCAACCGAGGTGCGCTATACATGAGAAAGGTGTAAGCACTTGAGGTCCTAGAAGTAGTTTTTTGGTTGACCGTAGCAGCAATGTATACGAGACAAAATTAATGTAATATTAAGAACTATGCGAATTGCAGAATAATGTATGCTCCATTTAGTCTATATAATGAAATGGGTAAAACACGTAGATGGCGTTAACAACACTCAAAAAGATATAGGCATTATGAAGCGAGAGGACAGGAGCATCACAATCAATAAGACGGTGTTAGGCGCTGGCGGCCTGGGCGCCTGCCTCCCGCTGACTGGCGGCCGCGACTGGCGCCATCGCGGCGTCGGCGCGGTGGGCGTGTCCCGCGGCGGCGCGCATGCGCAGACGGCGGCCGGCGGCGGGGAGGGGGGCGGCGTCGCGGCGGCGTGCGCGCGCGCCCAGTAGTGTGCGGGCAGCGCGCCAGGCGGCACGTCGCCAGCCGGCATGTGCTAGGGACGCAGCCACCACGGAGTTCCTCGCGGCACCCGCTGCCAGCCAATGCGCCGCGGCTGCCGGCGCTGGCGCTGACCCACACGCCATGAGCCAGCTGGGGACGGTGTACGCCACCAAGCGGCGCCGGCGCAACGGCAAGAGGTGCGTGCTGCTCCTCACGTGCTGCCCGCGCTCGTCAGCTGATAGCCTTCGCGTGACGCCGGACACTCTTTCCCTTCCAGCAGCTGCCGACGTTGCGTCGACCCGGCTGACAATGTTGTTCTGCTCCTCTAGATCGCCCACTTTGTCGACCGCCTGGGAAATTGCACTCGCCGAGGCCCTTTACGTTCCTCTCGTGTTTCTTCGGTCACTGCGGATATTATGTGGGAGTTAATCCGTTTCTAATACGACTGAGCCAGAAATAATAACACGTTATTTGGCGTGAACTGTGTCTGGTTCTGGACTGAGATAGGTAGATGTACGTTCGCACTGTTGCGTTAAGCTACAACGATCTCTTCAGTACTGACACCCCAAGTGTTTTACTGTTCTGAGTGCTGCATCCATTCCTGTTTCCACAGTGGTACAACTTCTCACATTCTCCTCTCGTACTTACTCAATAGATTCATTCTGGAAGAAAAAATTTAACCTCTTTAGTGAAACTTACAACAGGGACATGTTTTACCACGAGTAAGCCAATTATCAAACGTACACTGGGGATAATGGACTCTACGAGTGTGTGAGAGTTTATTTAGTTGTAACTAACTACAGTACCAGTCCTATATCCAATGCAATATTTTAGAGGGTGAAAATTTTTCGCTAGTCACTGGGCACTTACTCTCTTGAGGCTACGCCATTTCTGGATAATGAAATGCCAGAGACCAGAAAAAGCGCCTCCCGGTAATGGAACTGCCTGGACTAATTACATTCACTGTCGGAATGTTTATCCGTCATAAAACTGTGAAACTTAATTGGTCCGTGTCGACCTCAATTCATAAAGCAAATATTAGTGTGAAATAGGTAATGCTATTGTAAATGTTTGCGCGTACGGTACTCTATGGAAACGCGTCTATTAATTCGCATTTTTTAAATGTAATACGGGGTTATAGCTCCCTGTGAACGAATCACATTCTTGTAACAACAATAACAATGTCTCAGTAGCTTCTCGTATTTTATACGAGATCAGATAGTGATCAGTTAGTGATATTACCTCTGTCTGGATAACTGTAATACATAAATTATTTTGAAAGGTGGTTAAAAACTGTACATGTTCCGATACTACTTGGGGATATTTTGGCAAAAGTTTTACATATAAGGTTTTATTACGTCAGGCATTAAGATGATGATGTTCAGTTTTTAATTCGAGTTGTCCACCGTGGAAATCCTAATGGATTCTAGGATCAGATAATTTTGGTCAAGAAATCGATAAATCACGATTAAAAAACATTGAAAGTGTATTAATATTCATCATTATATTCATATTTCGATGAGTCCTTAAAGTATAATAATTGTTACACCACACTCGTAAGATTATTAGTTTTTTACTGGAATGCCATATTAGAAGCAGCCAAGTGGGACAAAAACGTATCTTCTAGGGGAGCTAGCTTGGAATATCGGAGATGTATTCCAAGTCAGAGAATGGCCAGTATTTCTCTCACGCCGAGGTCAGTGTTGAACGGGGAGCACTTCTTGCATAATGCCCGCTGATTATTATCCATTTTAGGTTCCCGGGTACCAATAACCATATCTCTTCGATAACTGTTTACCGAGAAGTAATGACAGCAACGAGGTTTTGTGAGATGCCTGTCTGTCATTAGTTAGCGTCTAACATCAGCGGCGGTGAGATTGGAAAGTGAAGAACTATTATCACATGAGTCACAGATTACGTCTCAATTAATGATTCTTTTTTTGAGCCGGTCACCTACCGCTCGGGTTCTTAACGTCGGTTTTTTTCCGATGAGTGGAAGGCATTATGCACACAGTTATCGGTGACTGTGACATACTGACTACATCGCAGTGCGCCCGTATGACACTATGCCTCGCAGGTACCGGCATGAATTATTACTCATAAGTATCCTCTTTACTCTGCTATCGAAACAGTTTTAAATTCAGTTTGTTACTGAAATAATTTTCTGTCTTTTGCTAAATCAACATTTCACGGAAATTACATTTTCACACTTCGAATTTTTGCTATTAGAATCGAAAATATTGTACACTACAGTAGGTACTCAATATTAACAATAACCAACATGATTGGGTCGGATGTCTTAACTTTTTTCTGTGCTTCCAAGTAGAACTTTGAATTTCAAAGTGTGCCTTATACAAAACACGATGGATATATTTTTCTGGTTGACCTAATAGTTGAGTAAGTAGTAACATGAACATATTTGTGTTTAGATACGGCGTGGATTAAAAACCAAAATTCATATTTACGAATGTTTAATGAGAGCCACTATTTATGCTCTACTCTAGAGAAACATTGAAACTGCCGGTTTTCACTCTGGTAGTTCTGAAAAACTGCCCGTGAATATAGACGAGATTTTCTGCGTCTAAGAAGAAACAACAAAATATAATCTTGTTAGGTATAAAACAATTAGGATTTATTGATGGAATACCGAAGACTACTTAGTACTCAGTATTTATCAGTCACTCGTCAGTTAAGCAATTCTTCCACAAATATTTCTTACTATATATAAGTGATTAGTCTTCACAACATTAACACTTACTTAGAAGAACAGCGTCTCTTTCCGTTGTTTTATTTTTCTGCAATACCAACGACAAGTTAAACTATCAAGTTTGAGATCATTATTACGCCAAAACTGAACTCAACATGTCCACACTCTCAAATACCCATTTAGTAATGAAAATGTTGAATCTACTTATTTAACTGGAAGCTAAGGATAGTGTGCAATGTATTGTCACAACAAAATAATAACGGCTCATGGCGCCAAGAAAAATATATTTCCTGGCAGTCTTGTGAAAGTACAGATGCCCTATTATTTTATTATAATACAGTTCCACGTGTGATTTTAGTTTCTAATCAGACTCATTAGTTACGGTCTCAGATCGGCCAGAGAATGAGTCAGTTCGCTTAGCGAGTTCCGCAATTTCAAAGCGTGAAAGATAGTAATAATATCACTGTGGCAAAAAATCAGGAGATCTCTTGACAAAAGAATACTTATGTAGTGACTAGTGAGTTCTAAACTATCTCTGTTATAAGATCCAAGAAAATGTCGCACATTAATGATAATCGTGTGCACTAATTGTAAAATTAGTTGATACAGCGTATGGAAGAATATACATTTGTTAAAAAATTTTCCTCGAAGTGCTACGAATACAGAATTTATTTCTGCTTGTGCCAAAGTAACTAACTCGGTTTGGTCGTCTTCCCCTTTGGGTAGTTTCAAAACTAGTTCAGTTTGCGTAACTAAGGGACCAAACTGCCAGGGTCATCGGTCCCTAGACTTATATTTAACTAAGGTCGACACACACACACACACACACACACACACACACACACACACACAGGAGGGAGGACTCCAACCTCCAGCGGGAGCGGCCGCGCATCCATAACATGACGCCCCAGGAAACGTGTCCACCCCCGCGGCTGTAGAACCAGCAGTTCAGTTAGCTGTATGGTTTTTCAGAAACTTAATTTTTGCTGATAGTAATATTTCTGATTTCTAGTTAAATTTCGTTACCTCCATATGTGTTTCAGTTAGTTATTTAATTTGTTAAGGGAAGACATACACTACACATTACAGAATGATACCATGTAAATTCATTTTCTGTACAAATCGCTATTCTGGTTGATAGTTTCTGTATTTGACGGTGATTTTCTAAATTTATGAAGATAAGATCTATCCATCGAGACTAATCAGAGACACACTATGGAAGTTGTACACGACTCTAAGTAACAGGTGGATGTAGATTAGTGCACTATATTCGTTGCACTCAGTCGTCCCTGAGAGATCTAATACAATCCACATCATGAATGTGTGGGAAGATCTTGGGAATTACCGGTCACACAGGTTGACTTACTGCACAAATATAAAATATGTGCTTTGTGCGTATTTCCTTAGTGAATAGGTAATAGTTGTATACTTGCCTCTGCTTTCAATTCGGGAGCCCATTATGCCTCTCTTACTGTCTGTTGCCCTCATGAAAGGAGATGGGCCGTAAGACTTATTGACAACACTGCCTTTAATAATGTGACGCTTAAACATATAAATTTGCAAGTAACGACGTAGCAATTTAATACATTTAGAAACAATTTAAGAAGAAGCATACTTTACGTTTCTATCAAGAACACCTATCCAATATGTTTATGGGCAAATACTAGTATATGAGTCATGTCGTAAGAATTGAACCAACTTATGAACCGCTACCGTCCTGCAGTAATGGATTCACGTAATTTATTACTACTTAAATGTTTACATACTGAAACTGATCTTTTTTCAATATCTTAATTCTTTTTGCGGTGTTGCTAATACCCTCACGGCGTCTTTGATTTTCTATAAAGCTACTACTCCTGACAATATTTTTCCACGGAACTTCAAAGTTATATTTCATGATAATGTGGAGGTACCATACACTAATAACATATTGTTCGTACTATTCTTGTTGGCATGGACTAAGTGATGTTTGTTGTAAAAGGAAATATGTGTTGTCAACAAAAATACCAACATATAAGTATGGAATTTTTAAAAGAAAATTTTCAAACAAACCTAGCCTGGTAAATTCGTCTGACAAACTATAGACTAAAAAAACTAGCATAAAACTGTAATTTATATAAACAGTTCACATTTCTGCGCATAAGAAAGTTAAATTAGCATAGTAGGACGAATGCAGAGTTTGTGGATTTATCCGAAATTGCCACCTACCGAGAAAGTGTTGCGAATGAATTATACGACGTTTTACCGCTTGTGACCCTTTTTGTAGCGTAACGCGTCTTCATTACCCACTTAGGATGTGCTGATAATTTTTCCGGAACTGCAGAACAGTTTTGGGCGTGTGATTTATACCTGCAGCGCCATGAAGCTTTTAGGGACACACATTTAGCGTTTCCGGGTTCTTGACTGTGTTTAAACGACAAAAATAGTGTGCATGCAGATTTCTACTCTTGGGCCATTTTTTGGGATATATGTAGTTATCTTTCATTAAATATGAGGAGTCTAAAAATTATGACAATAGACATTCAATGTAACGTAATGCATTTCACTGAACACGCAGAGTAGAAGATAATTACTTACAGCGACGTACAGACCACATACTGTCTCTTAACCGCAATAAAACACAGAAAATAAAGTTTATGATAAATAGCTTTTCTAAAACACACACTTTGTTGTTGATACATTATCAAAGAATCATCCGAATATTCTAAATTACTGTGACTGATGATAAATGGAAGAAGTTTTCGGAAGTTTCATATTCAGGTCCTTTTTCAAATACTAACCATCGAGCTCTTCACTCTCACGATAATTTTAAACCTCATTAAAAGTTTACTTTTAATATTTTCAAACTTTTAACCCTTTAATGCGTGGCTTTTTATTTGAAGCTATTAAAACTACCACGATTAAAATATAGTAAGTATAGACCGAGAAAAATGTTTTTTAAAAATTCCTTAAAATTATTATGCACTACTAGCAACAAAGCACTCATACCTGGTCAGCTGTATGGTGTTTCCATGATGTACTCGATGCAGTAAATGTCACTATTGTACCGCTGATCTTTTCATAAAGTAACTCTTAACGCAACGCTAGTATGTGATTGACTACTTTTACATGGCAAAGGAGGTACACTAAAGTAAACAAACGCACATGTTACGAGTAACCCAATGCAGCTAACTGTCGAAGTGATTCAGTAGTGCTCTGCGACTTATAATTTCAGGGACGTGCTTCTTGCATATGTAACACTGTGTATACAAGCAGCTACGAATTAATTTGTGGTAAAATGTTGATCAATTTGAGAGATAATGGAAAAAAATTAGGTATGTATCTGATCAGGGTTAAGTCCTTTGTAAACGTATATTTGGGAAATAAGTGAGAGACAAAGGCTAGTATTAGGTGAGAAGAAGATATCAGAATAATGTACGGTATCACTTCTCGAATTTGGCGAAGGTTGCTGTACAGGCGTTAGTAAATTCTTACATTACTAACCATCTCAGTATATCTACCTCACTCTAGGATTAATAGTTAATAGTGAAGACTCACTGAAAAATAGTTGCTAGATTTCCTCGCTGAATCTAGATAAAATACAATTGCTCTTTCACCTACTTTCTCCTCGGTATGCGAACATAATTTTTCAGCACCCACCTACACAGGGAGACACGATCATCATAATCAGAGGAATCAGATCGAAAACGGAAGGATGGAGGTGCTCTTTTACCCAGCGCGCTGTTAGAGAATGGAATGGTGGAGAAATATTATGAAAGCGGTTCCATAGACCCTCTGGCAGGCACTTAAAAGTGATTTGGTGAGTAACTATGTTGATGTAGATGTGTGCGTCACTTGTTTAATGCCGCGCGCTCTAGAGCGCCTTGCTGCTCCAAGCCTCCCTCGGGCATGGCTGTGTTGATGTCCTTAGCATAATTTACTTTAAGTAGTTTGTAAGTCTAGAGACTGATGACCACTGCAGTTTCATCCCATTGCTTTACAAACATTTGAACTTAGTTAATCATGCACAAAAAGATAAGCCGCCTTCCCTCGATGTCATTTATACAGGCTTTGAACTTAATTAAAAAGTGTAAGCTAAAAACGATGGAGATACAAATATGACTGTAATGACTTAACTCTTTTCATGTCTGCGTAGTAGATCAGAACCTTTACCTGTTTTCTTTGGTCATATGTGCACGAACCTATTTTTATTTTAAAATTTTCCACCAATACTTTGCGAACTGTACGTGAAATCATTCGTTCCATGACTGGGTAGCTTTGACTCGGATGGTTCTACGAAGCGTGCTAAAATAGATATTTAAACATAATTCCTGTGGACACTTTATGAAATAAATTGTGGATATGTTGAATAGTGCCCCACGTATGACACGCATGTAATTGTTGCAGGTTGCTTTTTAATCATTTCAGACAGTGGTATTAAAAAGTACTGGAAGCAGGGTTTCCGATTGTCGCAGAAGTGAAAAAACGGAAGGTGCGAGGCCATTCCACAAGGCCCGCGTCCGTAGTCCTGCTATAAGTCTATTCTGTTTGTGTACCACTGCCGTGTACAAACCCGCTGTGGCATGCAGTCATATGCACTTGCTCTTACTTCATGGAAAATAATTATTCTCTGCCATAATATCGAGAGCACAGATGGGATCCACTGTGTTTGTGAACGCATACTTCGTCTTCTCTTAAATAGCGCCGTGTTGCGGTGCGCGCGGCACTTCGCCGTCGGGGGTTCGAATCCCCTCTCGGGCATGGATGTTTGTGCTGTCTTTAGAATAACGTAGTTCATAAGTAGTTTGTAAGTTTAGGGACTGATGACCCCGTAGTTAAGTCCCATAAGCTCTACAAAGATTTGAACATTTATCTTAAATAACTTTTCTTGCAGCGTCTGTATGTTTCTCTTATAAAGTATGTTTCTGCGATATCAGACGACACGTACTTTTGCAAACATCTTAACTATTGTTTTCGATGTGATTCTGTGTTCAAAAATACGCTTCAGCATCTATGCCCTCACCCTCTTAATGCAGTCATTTCAAGAACGTTAAACTGTTTGCATTTACATTAAATCCTGAATACCCAATCGACTGAAAGCGCTATCCATTCTTATTTGAAGTTACACAGTACGTAATACATGCACAGGCTTGGTATTTTATAAACGCTTTGAGAAACGGAAACCAAGTTCTCTGCAAATAATAAGAGACAAAGAGTGAATATTTTCTGTTCTTTTAATGGCACATTTTAAACAGGTCTGGCATTCGATTGGTAGAGAAATCAGTGTTTGAAGTGTACTTTTTTGCATAATTATCGGCGAAATGTACTACGAATGACGCGGACGTATGTCTAAAGGTTGCCTTTTCAGTTTGCTAAGCCGTGATTACTTCGTAGTGGCCATGAAACTGCGATCAGCTAGCAAATTTCACACCTAGAGCATTCCCAGATTTTTCTTTCTTTTTACATTTCAATTTAGCTCCAATCACAAATTAATGATACATCGTGATACCAATTTTTAATAGTTCTTAAATGACGTATATATATGCAACCTTTCATTTAGCGAACCTGGTAATTGTTTGCAAGTTACTAAATATGGATGAGAACTGGATAAACATCCTATACTCTGTCCCATGATCTCTCTGGCCATCTCTTCCCCTATCTATATGCCTACTTCTTACCATCATATTTGTCCTCTTACGCCTCTCTCTGTATTAGATAGCTCAGTTACACATATATTTATTTATTCTAGTATTCTATGAGTCCACGTGCTTCTCGCCTCGCTTTCTATCCGTCTCCTCCTCTCTTTATCCTTTCCCTCTTCCGCAACCTCTCTCTGCTGCTTCTCCTCTTCCTCCCCCTGTATCCACGCATCCACCCCTCTGTCTCTAACCCGCTTATTGCCAATCTCCTCCTCCTGTCCCCTATGTTTATTCCCTCCGTCCCCTGTACATAGAAAATTACAAATATCTTCCAAAATCCATGGTGATAGGTCAGTCGGTGCCAAGTCAAAAGTCAGGTACCCGCATCCATGCACTGTATGAAACCTAATGTAGACATTTTTTTTTTCTTTTTACTGTGAAGTGTGCAAAATGTTATCGTAGTCAGATGAACGGCATGGGAGCGCTTAAAATACGAATCTAATCCAATTTAAAAAAATTCGATATTTCAGCGACAGCAACCGGATCTAATTGTTATTCTAAACCATCCAGGTATAAACAAACATACAAAATTCCATCAAAATCGGTCCTGCGGTTTAGAAGGTGTTCTGTGACTTATACACAGTTCTTACAACACATTTGCGTCGTGTCCTTTTGATAAACGCGTTATTGACATAAGGTTTTTTTTTCGGGGGATTTTACTGAAAATAAAATACAGCACAATTATAATTAAATACACAAAAAATTACTAAGCACGTTTATGTCGTATGTAAATTTGGAAAAAAATGTAAAGTAAAATTAATTGTAGCAGGAAAGGAAGGTTTGAAATCGTAACAAGGCACCTCTGGATGTTTACCCAACCCAGATAGGTAAAGGTTAATACCCGACCCTAGATGGGTAAATCGCGCTCGACAGGACGCCACAACATTTATTTTACCATAAAAAATACTGAGATCAGTAATCAAGATAACGGCTATCCCGTCTTCTAAGTTGGCCCAAACCACGGATAAAGCTAAGGTCATATAGTCAGTTTCCCGCTAGATCACGGAAGATAAGCACTATCGGGCTTATTTAGCACATGGATGGGTCATCGTCCGGATGTCGAAGTCGGGGGTAAGGTACCCTCCGCCACGCACTTTGAAAATTAATAAGTAGACAGTGGCATTTCTCTTCTTTTGGATCTCAAGTGGGCAAAATTTTTTCGCAGTTGGATGAACGGTTTGGCCGTGCATAAAATAGTAACCTACTCATAAGTGGTGGCGCCCTCTTTGCGAAACAGACAATTTCGATTTTTCAGCTATTGCTTTGGGTTTACCCTGTTTTCTTTTCTAACCTACCTCCATATTAAAGCGATCAAAACAAAACAAAATATTATTCCATTCGGTGAGGCTATTTCGGAGTTTTAGATTGACTAACGCACAGAATTTATAAGTTCAGAGTTCGAAGCTTGTGTAACTAAGGGATCAAACTGCGCAGGTAATCGGTTTCTAGACCTACTGACTACTTCAAATAACTTATGTTAAGGACAACACGCAAGCATCCATGTCTGAGAGAGGACTCGAACCTCCGGCAGGAGCGGCAGCGCAGTCCGTGACATGGCATCCCATACCGCTCGGCCATCCGCAATCTATTTTTATGCCGGGGGTTCGAATCCCCCCTCGGGCATGGATATTTGTGCCGTCCTTAGTATAAGGTAGTTCGTAAGTAGTTTGTAAGTTTAGGGACTGATGACCCCATAGTTAAGTCCCATAAGCTTAACACACATGTATTTTTTTTTCTTTTTTTTTTATGCGTATAGATAATATACAGAAAAATTAAAATTAAATGAGATACAACAAAAATTTGAAAAGCACCGTCATTTCTGGCGTAAAACCGGAAAACACGTGTAATGTGAAAGAAATTGTAACATCAAGGAAAACGCCTTGAATTGAAAATAATAACTTCGATTGGGTCAGTGCGCGCTACAAAGTCTTCCGATTCGACGCCTAAAATGTCCCTAACATATCACAGTTATCCAACAGGAAAAAGGGGGACTACAAATTAACGTGTAATCCGAACCACACATAGCTTGTGGCAGTACATCACATATTTGAGGTGTAAGCTAGGTTAAAACCCAAAGTGAAAATATCGCTGATACCAGTCAGTTTCGAACCCGTGACCTTTTGCGTTGCAACCGAGCACTTTGCCGCTAGCCGAGACTGCAAGTTAATTAATACATCCAATTACTGGATATTTACCGAACCAAGATAAAAATATTTAATTGGCAATAAAATAATATTGGGGTCATTAATCGAGATAAAACTATCTTAGTAGCCAGTGTTTTAAGATGGACCAAATCATACACACTGTGAAAAATTTCATTAAGATGAGTAGTATCGGAGTTCATTCCGTACAAACATCGTAACACTGGATTTTTATATCTAGAAAGATACATCAACTAAGCAGTAAAGCTGTATTTTGCGACGTAAGCCTTGTCAAAAATCATGCTTCTGGGTATTCAACCGCTTATATAATATTAGAAATGTTCAATTTGCGTATGATACCGTTTGTATTTGATCCTGACAGATATTATTTTTTTTTTTTTATTTTCTGAGTCATCAGTTGCAAATTTAGGTAGTATACATAATTGTTAGTTCTAAGAAATATAATCTTTATGAGGCAAATATTCCGACAGCAAAGAAGTAAAAGCACAGATTACACTGATTAAAACGTAAGTATTTCAGTGAAATACTGTCAGGAAAGCATTTTTGGATCGGAAGCCGGACGTTGAGAAAATTTCTGAATTTCTTCTCGATATTTGAAGATCAGATTATTCTTGTATCTGGAATGCAAAGCAGATTTCATCTGCTGTCGTAATACGTATTTTCGTAGCTTACTAAATGTCATAAAGGCGTACTAAGTTTCAAAAAGTTGTGTTCCTTGTGCCCCTTTAAGGTTTTCGGGATTATTTATGTAGCTTGTTAGTTGGCGTCCGTTTGGTGTGTGAATTTCTGTGCGGTGAGTCACAGTCGGTTCGATACCGGCTGCGTCGTACCAGCCGACGTTGATTTCCCAGCACCATTCCCCCCGGGGTCTCGGCTCTGCCTACCGAGAAAAATTAATGGTCCGACTTCAGTGTCGCTAACTCCTAGCCGAGGCCACTGGCGATCTTCACATCATCGCTACTGCCACCTTTCATTTCTGCCAAACATCATCCGCTACCGCATTTCTGCTAATCTATATCTATAAATGTGAATGTCTGTTCGGTGTACGTTTGTCACGTCTGAACCACAAGACATAAAGAGCTAAAAATTTGTACAGTTACTAATTTCTACACGGGCAAGGCTTTAGGCACGGTTTTATGGCGATCGGATAGCTATTTATCTATATATATTTATGTGAATGTTCGTTCGGTGTACGCTTATCACGTCCGAACGACAAGACGCAGAGACTCAAATATTTGTACAGTTACTAATTTATACATGAGGAAGGTTTTAGGCACGATTTTATAGCGATCTGATAGATATTTATTTAATATAACGTGAAATGAGGAACAATAATTATTCTTTCAAAATTATATTTACTCTTTGAAAATGGTTTTATTGGTTGCATTGTTGCTTGAGGGGTTGATAATGATAAAAGGGGGAAGTATACTGGGATGGAAAGTTATCGGTGTATATAAAATTCTACGTGTGTGTGTGTTAATATTTCGTTCTGCAGCGAAAACTACAGAACGCAAACGAATGGTTCAAAAAAATTTTAAAAAAATGGTCAAATGTGTGTTAAGCTTATGGGACTTAACTACGGGGTCATCAGTCCCTAAACTTACAAACTACTTATCAACTACCTTATACTAGTCGGCCGCGGTGGCCGAGGGGACTGAGGCGCTTCAGTCACGGTCTGCACGGCCACTACGGTCGGGGGTTCGAATCCCCCCTCGGGCATGGATATTTATGCCGTCCTTAGTTGTAGGTAGTTCATAAGTAGTTTGTAAGTCCCTTAAGCTTAACAAACATTTGAACATTTTGAACCTTATACTAAGGACGGCATAAATATCCATGCCCGAGGGGGGATTCGAACCCCCGACCGTAGTGGCTGTGCAGACCGTGACTGGAGCGCCTCAGTCCCCTCGGCCACCGCGGCTGGCCAAACGAATGGTGTGTGTGTGTGTGTGTAATTGTTGTCCAAAGTCTCCCGTTGTACACCATAGCAGTTCCATGCCGACAGCTATAAGGATGTGGACGATATGGTGGTTGGAAGTCGTCAAATTATAAAAACAATTCGGACTAAAGGCCAGCGATGAAGTTTGCGACTCTATAACAAGGTTACGTACAGCGAAACGTGATGCCACAGACCATATCTTTATCTTTGGTCTATGCATGCTACAATGTCTTCAGAGCTTTCTCTGTAAGGATACGCATACGAATAATGAAATATAAGGATAAATAAAGCAGCAGAAAAGAAATTTATTTCAATATATCTCTTTAAAAAAATCGATTTGACGTTTCTCGCATTGCATCAAGTGATCCATCTATGATATTATTATAATCATTATTGTTGAATTTCGTGATTGGATTCTTCGAAACGAGTGCATTTTTACCTGTGATTTCTTATATATTCTCTGATAAATGTAACATGTTTTTAGAAAGAAGGAGATGGACAGAGAGAGAGTGGATAGGAAAAGTACTAACTCAAGCTTGGAATAAATAAATAAATACCCGGGCAACGCCGGGTTTTCAGCTAGTAGTGACATAAATGTCACGATTGAATGTTTGGATACCTCACAAAAATTGTAACGGAATCCAACATTATGGTGTGACGATTACTTCTATGCGACTTATACATTTTTTCTTGCGGTGTCTGACATAGTGTTTTAGTACTGTGTTCTTATTCGTTCAACAAAGTTGCAATAACTGTTCTGACGATTGCAAACGGACCCATGACGAACTTCACCGTTTCATGTTTTCTTCTCTTACACTTGTATAGAGCGCACATTTATCAATATAAAATAATTACATGCAACTTATAGAAAATTTCAGGAACAAATACTTTAAAGCAGAACACTCAAAAACACTCAAAAAATTTTAAAAATAAATAACTTTTCATGTAAATTGCTGTTTCTTCTTGATTCAGGTGCTAGGAAATCCGATACATTATCGGTTTGCCGGCTTCATCAGTCCAACAAAACGTGTCTCAGTAAAATAACTAAACGTCACAATCAAATAACGCAGTGTTTAGTTGTTCTTCTGTGTATGGCTGCATCTTTTCCTGTCTTAGCTGTCTTGCGTCAATAGATAATACGAGGTGGACCTCAATTGACGATAAATTGCCATGTAAAGGAGACTATACCTGTCTTAATACCACACTAATCATTATCACACCTATACACCTCAATTCTGCTTTTTCAGTATTAAGCGTCATATTTATATGTATTTAAATAATCCTTCCATTTGTACCTACATAATTTAGTTTTCTGGGCGTATTTATAGTTTCCCACTCTTGTTCAACATTTTAACAATTACCATCGCAGGCACTATGATCTAGCATAAAATCTTCTGCCATTCATCAGAGTGCCTAAAGTGTCTGTAGTACAGTTTTATGAAGACAAACTTAAATACAAAATTTCGCATCTCCTTCGTTTTTTAATGACATGTGACTTAATGTCAAATCAGTCCCCAAAATAAATCGTACTTAATGTCAGGATCCCTCTAATGACTCTGCTTTGGCCATCGGTATACCTTTGATAAGTTCTGTATCCTTAACGACGTCACAAGTCGTGTCATATCATGACTGATTTCGAAGAGGTGGAAATTTCTATGCAAACTTAGATATTTCGAAAGATTATATCGTAATGACCACAGTTTTGTTAGAATTGTCTGTAGTTTAGTTAAAGTATACGTAATCTGCACGACACAATATACAGTCGTGCAAGGTTTATATTTCGTCGTAAAGCTCTTCTACACTTGCAAAGACGTCATACGGAGTCATGTCTTCAGCTGATTACGGGTGTCTGCTCCTTTCACAGTAAACAATTGTGTTCTTCCGGAAACCGTGGTAGACAAAAATGTTAAAATGTTTGTAGACGTGCATGAATAGGTTATCTTAACTTAAAATATTTCACGATACTGTGGATGAGGGACATTACCATATTAGCCGATAAATAAATACTTAATTGACAAGTAAACAATCGAATACAGTTCTACTAATACTGGCATTTCTTGGTCTTACGACATAAAACGATTTCTTCAAGGATGATAATCATCAACTTTGATTATGGTGCTCCGTGCAAGCTAGTTCATCTTGTAAGTAGGGAAAACATATTGCTTATACTACTCTTAGATCTTATCTGCTCTTAGATCTTATGTATATGTAAGTACGAAATAATCCGATGACTTATTGTTTTGTTCCTAAATCTTTTTTCAATTTCTTACCTTCTGGATAAAGGCTTTTGACTAAGGTACGTTATGTGAAAGAAAAAATACTCAACGTAAACTCGGAGTTTTAGTAGGAGGAAGAAGTAAAATTAGGGTTTAGCGCTTCATCGACATAGTGGACATTAGAACCGGAGCAAACTGTTGCTCTTTGAGGGGAACCATTTGTCTGGAGTGACTTGGGAAAATGACGGAAAACTTTAAAGCAGGATGAGGCTTTGAACTGCCGCCCTCGTGAATGCTTGTCCAGAGTGCTAGCACCACAGCACCAGACTCGGTTCTCTTGTCGTAGAAAGGAAGGTCGCAATTCAGTATGCTTTAGAAGTCAACGTACTTCGAAAGTACGATCCAGATTTTGATGACCGCACAACTCTTTAAATTTTCACATGTTACAAATAGTTTTCAAATATAATGCAAAGTACAGTCTGAAGAGGAGCATAATATTTACAGCAATAGAACAGTTCCTTTAACATCTTATTTTGGGAAGGAGCACCTAAGCGCATTTTCAATGAAAATGACAGTTAATTTGTGCTCCCTTATTTAAATATTTGCTCTGTTAGCAGCATGATTATGTGCCGATGTTTTGATTTAAATTTTTTCGTCAACTCGTTGAATTACTTCAATTGCATGCTGGGACGGGGTGACTGTTAATGTCTTTCACCTCTGTTGTTGGTACTCTGACCTCGATATGTAAAACATAAAATAAAAAACAATATAATTAAAAAAACAGTTGTCATGCTGTTTCTTCTGTAAGCCTTTGCAGTCCTCTAAAGGTATTTTATTTTGTTCTTGATATTCGATTTTGCAACGAATACTGTACATGGTTTGCTAGGTCCCACATTTATCTCGTATTTTCATAAATAATCCGTTTAAACCACCAGGTCACTTTTCGGCGCCCGTTCAGCCAAAATTTTACATGTGGAAAACGGCATAAATAGTGTTACATGACAGTAGGTCAATAACCATTGTCATGATTACAGTTGTCGCTCGTTTTACGTTACAACAGAAATTTACCTCTCTATTTTCCATCTCCCACTATGTTTTAATTTTAGCGTCTCTTAAGAGTTAAGCGAGGCTTTGTTTCACTCAGCATATTTTACTAATAGACGTCACATGTTTTGACGCTTAAAGCGAAGAAGATAGCAGTTTTTCGCCGTTTTATATCTCATGATATCCATACTCCGAGAGAAGCGTCTTCACCTTGAAGAAATACAACTTTTATTTAGCAACTGGTTTAGAACACCGTTTGATAAATTCGGACTCCATTGACTGCAGCAATGTTTGATAGAATCGTGCCACTTTCTACTATCTTAGTCATTTACGTGAACAATGTGAGTCGTATTCTTCTACCAAGGACAAAACGTTTTCCTCAGGTGTATTTGATGTCACACAGAGGTGCGTTTGGTTTTGTTCACAGGTACAAAGACTCTAATGCTCAGCTACATAGTGCAATCGTCTTTCTGCTTCGTTTATTTAGGTGACAGTTAAAAAAAAGTTTTGCCGAAGTGAAAAATTTCACCTATGAACTTGCGCGGATTGGCCGCGTGGTCTAGGACGTCATGCTACGACCAGGGCGGCCGTTTCCGCCGGAGGCTCGAGTCCTCCCTCGGCCATGTGTGTATGTGTGTGTGTGTGTGTGTGTGTGTGTGTTGTCCTTAGTTAGCTTCTAAGTCTATGGACTGATAACCATAGCAGTGTGTCCAATAGGTTTACGAACATTTCAATAGTTTCAACTGTGAATATCCCCAACCCGTTACTTCGGTGGAGACATCCCTATTCGAGACATTCCCTCCAAAACTGATGCACCTTTAGTTTTCGAAAGAAACTATGCCTCAGAACACTTCCCCAAATTTCTTTCCTCCGCACCGACAACCTTTGATATTATCGCTCTACAGCTGTAACACAAATGGAGGTATCAAGATCTTTGGTGTAGTGCACATATAGATAGTTTTAAACATGCTACCGGGAATCTCTTAACTTGTGTTGCTGATACTTTATATCAAGACCTCTTCTGTCATCAATGTAACATTATTTAATAGTATCAGTTAGCTGTTCAAGAACCAGTCAACTTCAGTACAACGGATATGCTACATATAATGTAAAAGTTTCATCAACGTAATTTATTTCGCCATTTCTGATCCTCGGCAAATTTTAATTTCATCTTTTTACACTCATTCTTTGCACGTTGTCATTTACTAATTTCGAAAAAAGAAGAAAAATGTGTTTTCCTCTAACCTACTTATTTATTTATTTAGTTTTTTGTTTTACTTTTTTATTCGTACTTCGGATGAGCTATACATGAGATGATGGTTGCATGAGTGACTACACACATAAATGTTCGAGGTTCGGTCCGAGGATTTTGTTCTGATACTTAAAGTTACTTTTATTACTGATTGTGCGCTGTGTCTGAATTTCATACTACACCGTAGTACTCTAATAAGTACTATAGAGCCATTTTATGGAATGAAGGGCGCAACGACCTAACGGATTCCAAGAGACCACTGTGTCATATTTAAACCACTAAAACTTTGCATGTCACGTATAGCGATAT
Organism: Locusta migratoria; assembly: GCA_026315105.1. NCBI lineage: Eukaryota > Metazoa > Arthropoda > Insecta > Orthoptera > Acrididae > Locusta > Locusta migratoria. The sequence continues at coordinate 229,947,046 of CM048755.1, forward strand.
CGGTCACGAAAACCGACAAAACTGCCTAGTGTATGGGTCACTAAATACGTCTCCCTCAATACGTTGATGCCTTTGGACGGAGGATGACACGGAGGTCGGTTGGAACCTATTGGGCCTCTGGAGGTAAAATGAGGAAATGTTTCAAAATGTTCAAATGTTTGTAGAGCTTATGGGACTTAACTACGGGCTCATCAGTCCCTAAACTTACAAACTACTTACGAACTAGCTAATACTAAGGACGGCACAAACATCCATGCCCGAGGGGGGATGCGAACCCCCGACGGCAGTGGCCGTGACTGACGCGCCGCATTACGCTCGGCCACCGCGGCCGGCATGTTTTACCAATAGTTTTAAACTACATAGTGTTTTACTTCCCATTTGTCCTGAATCTAAAGAATTAACAATGTAACATAAATAGCAGTAATATATTATACAGCACTTAAAAGTGTAGAATGTGAAATATTTATAAATGCCGGTAAAACACAACATCATGTCGAACACAACAAAACAGTAGTAACTGGCACAAAAACATTTTTGGCGGTCTTTAATGCGTATTCCTTCGTTTGATTCTAAAAAGTAAGCAGGAGACCTGGTATCGAATCTGGTCCATGGTAAATTTTCCACTTTCCCCACAGATGTAATTCAATGTTGAAATGTTTATAAATCTATCGGACCAAACTGCGTGGACATCAGTCAGTAGCTTACAAACTACTTAAACTAACGAAAACTAACCTAAGGACAACAGACACATACCCATGCCCCAGGGAGGACTCAAACTTGCCGGCCGCGGTGGCCGAGGGGACTGAGGCGCTCCAGTCACGGTCTGCACGGCCACTACGGTCGGGGGTTCGAATCCCCCCTCGGGCATGGATATTTGTGCCGTCCTTAGTATAAGATTGTTGATGAGTAGTTTGTAAGTTTAGGGACTGATGACCCCGTAGTTAAGTCCCATAAGCTTAACAAACATTTGAACATTTTGACTCGAACCTCCGACGGCGAGCAACCGCGCGCTCCGCAACGAGGCGCTTTAAACCACTCTGCTACTCCACCGTGGCACGTAATTCAGTGCCCATAGGCAACAAATGCCTTTAATTCCCTTGTTTTGAAAAAAAAATCCCATTAACTTATATAACACTTTGATTTTACATGCTAATGACACTGATAGCAAATTCACATCTGCGGAAGCACTACAAATTTGGATTCAGTTGATGTGCTGTTGTTGAATGTCAGTAATGTTGGAAATGACAGTATACCAACACAAAACCACAGCGATCACAAGTTCAGGACAGTTTCCCGAGACGTTGTAGCCCAAGGGGAAAGACTACGTCATTGTGGCAAGCTGCGGAAAATGAGTGGTTGATAGGGCGGCGTGGTTATTTGGTGGCGAGCAGGCCGCGTTGGTCGATATGGCTCAGCCGTGATTGAGCCGTCGCGCACGCATCTCGCATTCTGCAGCGCCTCTTCCGGCCTCCGTTTTCTGTCTTTGCTCCCTCGTTTCGTCGTCCACTAATGTGAAAACTCTGTCGAAATATAGGCTTTAACTTCTATCGAACTATTACTCCGTAATTGTTTAACAGATAGTATATATCGAAACGTTTACACAGCATTAAGTATCTTCTTCGTAATACTACACGTGTGGATATTCTATTGAGCTGCCTGTTTATATTGTTTACATTTATTTTGCTTTATGGATTTCATATTCAACCTGAGGTGTCAATACAGCAGGCCAAATCAATCTGTACTTGCACGGTTCGAGGAAGTCACATATGTTAACGTACAAAAGCGGTATGCAAGCCAATATTTTAATCAGAAGAGTCAAGAAGTGCACAGCCTAACTTCAGTGTGTACAATATATGCCGCGGTGTAGTAGCTGAGCTGTCTAAAGCGCCTCGCTGCGGAATGCGCGGCTGCTCGCCGTCGGAGGTTCGAGTCTTCCCCTGGGGCATGGGTGTGTGTGTTGTCCTTATGTTCGTTTACTTTAGTTTATGTCAAATGTTTGTAGAGCTTATGGGGCTTAACTACGGGATCATCAGTCCCTAAACTTACAAACTATTTATTAACTAGCTAATACTAAGGACGGCACAAATATCCATGCCCGAGGGGGGATTCGAACCCCCGACCGTAGTGGCCGTGCAGACTGTGACTGACGCGCCGCAGAATGCTCGGCCACCGCGACCGGTTACTTTAAGTAGTTTGTAAGCTATGGACTGATGGCAACGCAGTTTGGTCAGATAGATTTACGCCGGCCGCGGTGGCCGAGGGGACTGAAGCGCTCCAGTCACGGTCTGCACGGCCACTACGGTAGGGGGCTCGAATCCCCCCTCGGGCATGGATATTTGTGCCGTACTTAGTATTAGCTAGTTTGTAAGTAGTTAGGGCCTGATGTCCCCGTAGTTAAATCCCATAAGCTATACAAACATTTGAAAATATTATAAGTGTTCGTTGTAATTTCGAGGGACCGGTTTCTTCATGAAAAATCAAAGTAGACCTGTTTTATACTTTATGTATACAAAAAGGTAGATGGTCAGGAAGTGTCACATAAATAATAATAAAAATTTAAAAAATAATGGTTCTTGAAGTTAGGTGTGCGCCTATCGTCAGTATCCATGGAGAAAGCTTTTATGTGTTTTGAATAAATCATTTTAAGCCTTAAACTGTATGTTATGCCTCTTTACTACTACACCAGTTTCACTTGTCGCAAACATCATCAGGAATTAAAAGCGAACATCAGTAAGACTAAAAATAAAATTAAGCCAAACGTTATTGCGTGTCATTTGTATAAAAAATATGTAGAAGCGGTTCATTTAATGTATTTGATCTACTGTCATAATTAGACCTCAGACTTTTAGGTTCTAAAATTCTTAAATTAGGTACCTAAAATACGTTCTATCACTTACAAAAATAGGTTATAAAAATCAGAATATAGGTGAACGAAATCTAAAATTTTATTGTCTAGAAAGATAAATAGATTGCCGCGGAGGAGCGTCCGAGCGCATTGAGGGGCTATGCTCCGATGCGCGAGGCCGTTCTCCGTCGGTGGTTTGAATACCCCCTCGGGCGTGGATGCTTATGTCGTCTTTAGTATAAGGTAGTTCATAAGTAGTTTGTAAGTTTAGGGACTGATGACCCCGCAGTTAAGTCCCTTAAGCTTAACAAACATTTGAACATAAATAGGTTGTCAAAAATCAATATTACTTTATTGTCCATGTCCATAATTACAATCACAGTAAATAACTAACAATGTGAAGTGTTGATTCTGATGAAATGCTGCGGTACAAATATTTCTCTAGAAAACTTTTGAATTGCCTATTTTCAACTGCATTAAATGGTGTTTGCTGCAACAGTGACTCGACGTGGGTCAAGTTGAAATTATTTTTTGTGTTTCATTTGGGTCTGGTTAGAAACTTTTGTTTTAAGTTTGGTTTGTTTTTAAAATTTGCCTGGTGTTTAATCAAATGTTCAAATGTTTTTTAAATCTATCGGACCAAACTGTGTGGTCATCAGTCCGTAGCTTAAAAACTACTTAAACTAAGGTAAACTAACCTAAGGACAACATACAGACCCATGCCCCAGGGAGGACTCGAACCTCCAACGGCGAGCAACCGTGCGCTCCTCAGCGAGGCGCCTTAGACCGCTCGGCTACTCCACTGCGGCGGTGTTTAATCCCTGCAACACACTTATTAAATGCGACCTCTGTTTAAAACATACCTAAAAATAAAAATAAATGAGATCCACTTAGCAAAATCAACCTACATTAAGGGTTGGAAAACTGTATTTTTCCATAATTTATTCATTACTCATTAGTGCGTATATCTGGTACAAGTTAACTCGGGAAAACAGAGGCAACGCTGTTCTCTGAGTGGACGTAGCAGATACAACGTTAACATTTTTACTTGCGTTTTGTTGCACACATTGCAATGAATAACTCTTCAAGGTGTAGAGAAATCCTGAAATTCTTGTAACCACTGACGAATCAGAGGTGATTTGGAACTGGCATGCTCGACTTTCCGCAAATACACTGTCGCAGTAAAATATTTCACCACATCGAACCAGCAACGCCGACCGACTGAATGAAGACAGCGCCGGTGTTTAAAAGAGGCTGTTCCGAAGGGGCAGGAAGGCGCCGGAGGCAGTTCACAAGGCCCCTCCGTGCCCTGCCGGCCCATTTGACGGTTCACAGCGAGAGACAACGCTCTGCAGGGCACAGCCTGGCGTACGTTGCCGTCGTCTGACTCACGATTGGCGTTCACGCACGCAAACAAACCAGTTATCATAAATTACTGTTTTCCAAGTAGTCGGGAAAAACAGTAGGGTAGTTTTACTCACACAAATTTTATGTGTTTTTAAAAATTAGATACAGTCAGGTTCTAATATAAAATCAGGTATTTTTAGGATTTTTAAAAATGAGGTATAATCGGGTTATAACATTAAATTAGTTATTTTAGTTGCGTAATTCGTAGATGTAAAGACCACGAGAGAATGTTAGTCTTAAAACTTTTTTATTATTTACATTTTAAAAATTTTGTCACACTCAGGTACTAAACTGAAATTAGATGTTTTCAGGTGCTATAAAACTAACGTTTTCGAAGATAAATTGGTGTAATCCGTGTATGTACAACTTTTATTGCCTTTATTCAATGAGGAACACAATTGGTTTTTATGTAATAAACTAAATTTAGCCATACTACAAAATAGGACGCACAAGTGTAGTGTAGGCAGTTTTTTTAGCAGAACGATATCTGAATTGTCTCAAGTATGTCCGTTTTGCCGCGGCGGATTAGTCGTGCGTACTGGAGCGCTGTGTTGCGGTGCGCGCGGCCGCTCGCCGTCGGGGGTTCGAGTCCCCCATCGGGCATGGATGTTTGTGTAGTTTACCTTAGTTTAAGTAGTTTGTAAGCTACGGACTAATGACCACGTAGTTAAGTCCGATAGATTTGAACTTTTTTGTGTCCGTTTTATATACTTGAAGCCCACATTCAGCTAGGTGATGCTTTTAACTTTCCAAATCATTTGCTGTAAGCGTTTGGACCACTACCACATTTCCGTTGACAACACGGTTATCACTTCTGCGCACACCCCTCGCCCCTGCCCCATTGAGAGTTGGCGTCTTCAGGCTAGGCTGTCGGCTCAGTCTAAGACAGCAGTTTACCAGGGCAGATACCGTGAGTATGTTCATTTGGTGTTACTACCCTCCACTTTCAAACACACAAAAAAGTGTTGCATCACCATGTTTTGAAAACAGGAAAATGAAAGAGATTCTGACTTCTCAGATCACTGTTTAAGATTAAAATAAAATTTACTGGTTCGCGTTTATTCAACGCTTTTTATCTCGTGAATATGACGATCTTTTGACCTCTGAAACGTATCAAAATGTCGTTAACTTCGACAATTATGTTAATAATCTAACAAACTCGAAGAATTATAAACGTTGCTATCAGTAAAAGTAAAAAACCTTTCATCGGGTTTAAAGAAGTACAGCTCTTATAGGACGTGACAGGTTGTCTCGGCTGGCCATCGTGCCCCGTCCTCTCTGGGCCAACCTGCCCCATTGCCATCTTTACAATAAATTCTGTTCTTTAGAAAACTCACTGAAGCAATTAAGACTGTATGACATATAGAAGTAATCCTTAAATTGCGATCTTTTATTGTACTACTCACCCCGTTGCGCCTAAAGCAAGCAAAACTTAAATAACACACATTAATCGACGAGTAGAATTTTAATGAAACACACACAAAAATATTTAAGGACTACAGCTTGTTCAAAACTTCGCCGCCTGCGATATAGGTCCTGAATTAGGAGAGGTACAGTGCTGCCTATTTTCTGATTGATTCCTAAGACGACCTAGTGTCTATCGTATGAACAAATTCGACTACCCTATGGCCACGTGCCCCGGTCTCCCCTACACTGCTTGTCATCAGCGAAGTTTGGTGGTATCCACAATGTTACTTTGTACCAGGAGCGACACATATCCTGGAAAGTTTCCAGACCTCTCGGAGTTAACCGAAGCGATCTTGTTCGGACGTGGAGGAGATACACGAACTATGATAACTTGCCTCGCTCTGGCCACCCAAATTGTACCATAGCAGCTGATGACCGCTACTTATGGAATTCAGCTCGGATGACCCCTAAGAATAACGCCATCCTGCAGAATAATGGTTCTCGTCCAACCACAGGGTATCGTGTTTCGACTCAAACGGTGCGTAATAGGATGCAGCATGAAATGCAACTTCACTCACGACGTCCATGGTGAGGCACGGCTTTGCCTCCCACACATAATGCAGCGCGGTACAGACGGACTGCATGCCGAATGTAAACGTCACAACTGTGCAATTCACAGATGAGACGCGCATCTGCCTTGGACCAGACGTTATTGGACGTACTCTGGTTAGCCTGAACGTCTTACACACACCGTCCTGTGAGTTCACCAAGGTGTTGTGTGGAGCCACCGTACGCTACTGGTGGTCGTAGAAGGCAATCTAAGGACAATACGGCAGAGGAAGGACATCTGTGCAACCATATCGGAAGCAGTTCTGAGTGCGTCTCGTGGGAACAGCCGTGCACTCTAAGACGCCTTGCTGCGAAATGCGCCGCTGCTCCCCGTCTGAGGTTCGAGTCCTTTCTGGGGCATGGCTGTGTGTGTGTTGTCCTTAGCACAAGTCAGTTCAAGTAGTCTGTAAGTCTAGGGCTGATAACCAAAGCAGTTTGGTTCCATAGTGATACGAACATTTGAACATTTCTGTGTGACATTCGTCTTAATGGACAACAATTCTCGCACTCATCGCGCGCATCTTGTGACGTACTTAATGATTTGTATCGCAAGATTCGAATTACCGGCATATTATCCAGACACGAACCCCATCGAATTTGAAAAGGGTTGTTTTTGGATAAAACTTCCCATCAACCAATCTGAGAGTTCTACGCCGAATCGCCGTTGAGGAGTGGGCCAATCTTGACCAACGGTCCCTTGATGATCCAGTGGAAAATATGCCACTATGAATGCAGGCATGCATCAGTGGAAGAGGGCGTGCTGCAGGGTGTTATGAGTACTAGTGTATACTGTTTTCTGGAAGACAAATCACAATTTGAAAATGTCCAAGTCATTGCTATACAACCTGTTAATTTCTGTTAGAATGAGCAATAAAGAAACTTCAGTATTGTTATCGTGCATCACTGTTCAATTTTTTAGTACAAGGTCATGAATCTTGTGAATCTTGGTGGTGTATTTCTAGTCGAGACATTTTGGTCCATTGTTCTTTTAAGGGGCTTACCTTCTTTCTACACCAGCAACAAACTGTGTGCCAGGGCGTGTAGCGACTGACTCGATCGCGCAGTCTATAACATAATCTGAATCGCCTTTCTTAAAAAAAAAAAAAAAAAAATGTTAATTGTTTGTAGAGCTTATGGGACTTAACTACGGGGTCATCAGTCCCTAAACTTACAAACTACTTATGAACTAGCTTATACTAAAGACGGCACAAACATCCATGCCGGAAGGGGGATACGAACCCCCGACAGGGAACGGCCTTGCGCATACTAGCATAGCGCCTCAATGCTCTCGGCCGCTCCGCCGCGGCCGCCTTTTTTCAGGATTCATCTAGTGTTCATACTATATCCTCATCCTCTTCACTCCCTTCTATATGGTCGCAGTTATTTGTCTCCCATAGATGAGACTATAACGTTCCAAAAGCGGAAGTGGCTTCAATAACAGTCTTTAAACAAGTGAAGCGAATTTTTTCACAAGAACCATGCCTCACTGTTGTGGATGTCCGAATAAAACAGATTTATATTTCTGGATTAGCCAGAATTTTTTTTCGTCGCTTTAGTTCGGTATCTCCTAATTAGTTACGTGATCTACCCATTTAATATTCAACATTCTCCTATAGCCAAATTTCAAAAGCGTCTGTCATGATTTGTCTGAACTCCTTATCGTCTACGTTTCACAAATGACTTCAGACATCTTAACATTTAAATTAATATTCGACGTCGACAAATTGCTTCAGATATGTTTTTCTTCCCGTGGCCGTGCTGCATATTTTATCTTCTTGCCGGCCGAGGTGGCCGAGGAGACTGAGGCGCTCCAGTCACGGTCTGCACGGCCACTACGGTCGGGGGTTCGAATCCCCCCTCGGGCATGGATATTTGTGCCGTCCTTAGTTGTAGTTAGTTCATAAGTAGTTTGTAAGTTTAGGGACTGATGACCCCGTAGTTAAGTCCCATAGACTATACAAACATTTGAACATTTGAATTATCTTCTTTACTTTGGCCATCGTAAGTTTCTGCCCAAGTAACAAAAATCATCTACTACTTGAACTATATTATTACCTAATATAATTACTTCGTCATAGGCTTATTTTCTTAGACAACATTCCATTAGCCTCATTTTGCCCTTCCGTCTTTAATGACCACGCTGTCGACGGGACGTTAAACCCTAAGCTTCCTCCTTTCCTTTTCATTTTGCTCTTGTTAATATTCATCTCATACCCTCCCCCCCCCCTTTTCAAGACACTATCCATTCCGTTCAGTTGCTCTTCCAGATCCTTCGCTGTCTGTGGCAGAAATATGTCATCGACAGACCTCAAATTCAATATTTCTTCTCCCTGTGCTTTAATTCTGTTTCCAAGTTCTCCTTGCTTACCTTCACAGCTTGCTCAATGTTCAGATTGAATAACACTCTGGAAAGGCTGCAATCGTGTCTTCTCCCTTCCAATAAACTGCTCTCCTTTGATGACAGTCGACTCTGTAACTTCTTTCTGATTTTGTAACAAGTTGAACATAACTTCTCGTTCCTTATTTTTTGCCCCTGCTAACTTCATAATTTTTACATTGTCAAAAGCTTTCTAAAACCTACAAACATTATGGACGTTGGTCTGCCTTTCCTTAACTTATAAGATAACCCTTAAGGTGAGTACTCCCTCACGTGTTTCTTCATTTCTCCTAAATCTAGACTCATCTTCCGTGAAATATGCATCTACCAGTTTTACTATATAATTCGTGTTAATATTTTGCGGCAGTTATTTATTAAACTTATAATTATTTGATTAATACACGTGCCAGCACTGTCTTTCGTTCTTTGGGACTGGAATTATTACATTCTTTCTGATATTTGAGGGTATTTTCCCTGTGTCATACATCTTGCACACCAGAAGGAACAGTTTCGTCATTACTGCATCAGAGCGAATATTGGTTACTCCAGTGGCCTTGTTGTGAATCAGATCCCTCAGTACTCTTTCAAATTTTTCTGTCATTGTTGGATCGCCTATCTCATCTTCCCCTTCATCTGCTTGCTCTTACGCTTCTACAAATCTGCCTTCAGTTCTTTTCTCTTCTATAGGCCCTCTATACATTCCTTGCACCTTTCTGCTTTTCTCTCTTTGCTTAGCAGTGGTTTTCCATCTGAGCTCTTGATATTCATACAGCTGCTTTTCTTGTCTTCAAACGTTTTCCTGTAGGCGATGTCTCTCTTTCTCCTAGTTATACATTCTTCTGTGGACTTGCTCTAGTCCTCTAGTCACTCATGTTTAGCCAATTTACACCTCCTATCAACCTCATTTTTAGCAGCCTATACTTTGTTTTCGCCGCTTTATTTGCTGAATTCTCATATTTTCTTCTTTCATCAATTACCTTCAATATCTCCTGTGCTATCCAAGGATTTCTTCTAGGCCTTCTACCTATTTGATCTTCCGCGGCCTTCGCTGTTTCATGTCTCGAAGCTATCCATTCTTCAACAATTAATAATACTGCCATGCATAATCTACGAGATAAAGTTAGAAATGAAGATATCTATGGCAAACGTTATGCCAATAAAGTTAATTATCAAAACCAGGGGCTTCCGTATTTACAAAGGATCATCTGAGTTTGTCTCCCGTGGCAGCTGTCTCTTATGAGCACGATTTCTACGCGACGTTAGATTCTAAACTTTCTCCTTTCTTTCATGCCGCAAATATAAGTCCGTAAAGCCAAAGATAGACGAGAAGTAGGTCGATCGCAAGCAAACAAGAGTCAGCAGTTTCATTAAGTTCGGAAACACTTTTTTTCTTAACTTTTTTTAGTGGGAGGAGAAGACGAAAAAGGAGGAAAAAGAGGAAACACACAATTTAAAACTGTGTTAGTCATTGGGGTTCGTTTTCCTGTCAGTTTCATTAATGGAACTTATAAGTAGCTATTTTCTACAAATGTTCAGAAAATGTTAAAATTTTTGTAATCTTAAGAGATCAAACTTCTGTGGTCATGGATCCCTAGACTGACAAACTACTTAAACTAACTTATACCAAGGGCAACACACACACACGCACACAAACACAAACACAAACACACACACACACACACACACACACGCACACATGCCCGAAGGAGGACTCGAACCTCCGACGTGAGGGGCCGAGCAATCAGTAAGGTGGCGCCCCCACAACACACGGCCTTTCCCGCGCGCCTGCTATTTTCTTCCTGTTTGGTTCAGTACACTCGGGGAACTTTTTTTAGGATTACGTAAATAGGTTCTATACCAAAACCTAAACAAATACTTGAGTTCAATCAAAAAATCAGTCAAGATCGCAGTTTTTAATTTATCTAAAGGTTGCCGGTTTCGACCATCTAAATAAATATATTGAGTCCATTGAAAGCACAGTGCTGGCCACCGGCCGCGTTGAGCAGGAGCTGCCTGGATGCTAGATGTCGACTGCTATCACCCAAGTAGCTCCTGCTTAATGTAACCGGTGGCCAACGCTATATCTGCAATGATCTCAAGATGTCCATTTAATTGGTCGAAACCGGTAACCTTTAAATAAATTAAAAATTGCGATCTTGACTGACCTGAATGAGCTCTTGACTGAAGACTTTTCAAATCAGTTTTATTATTTTAATCGCTGAATCTACAAAAGTTTTAAGAAATAAATACTTGAGTGCCTTGTGACAACCGAAAATACGTTATTACGTATTTTATAGGTTTTTGGTACGGTCCCATAATTAATATTGTTTCTGAATGTGTAATAAAATGTCGGAAGCATTCAGAACATTTTCCAGTCTGTTCCGTCTCACGCCGATATGTAACAAATTACAGATTCCCGGCGCTCGCTGCCGCTGCTATTTAGTAACACTGCTACTCTTTGTGCAGTCATAAAACAACTGAAGACTCCCCTCCTCACTATTCGACACGTAACCGCCAATTAATTCTGCAAAAAAGACTATAATTTTATCAATATTTTTTTCGCAATAGCGAATTTCTCGTAGCGTCGCTGTATAAGGTATGGATGTTCTAACAAATGGTGACGCTAAGAGAAATTCGCTATTGCGAAAAAATATTAATAAAATATATGATCACTGTAATTCGTCACCATACAATAAGACTACAATTAGCGCAACTGGTGCAAATAACTCTGAATATTCGTTGTATCAAACTAGTTAGCTGCATAAGAGTCTTGTCATTCAGTATAATAATTACACAAATCAGTGTAATGCTATAAATACATGTAGCCATGTACGTCTGGTTAATGCTTCTCCTCCAGTCATTTAAAAAACAGCCACTTAATTCAAATGATTACTTGTGTCAAAGTGTAACAAAAGATATTATGCTTACGTTTCGAAGGCTCCCATTTGCTTAGAACACGGAGTATTTTTGTGCAAGGACAAGGAATGAGAAGTGAAAAGGGCGGGTAACATACCGAACCAGTCTACTCGGTACCCTGTTCACGTATCACTCTTTTCACGAAACGTCGTGTGCTTTCTCTATTTCGTGAGAGTATACTGCTGGAAATACTATGATGCGCTGAATTTGTTTTTATTTCACTGTTGCGGAATACTCTTGCTGGAGTTTTCCGAGAACGACAAAGAGGCAACTAATATTTATGTGACCAGAATTGAATACGTTTGTGAAATTCTGAGTTACAGTTAGTATTTTTCCTAATTTGCGAAGAAATAGGCACCACCAAGCACTCCAGTATAATCTGAATAAAATCTTCTCAGGACTTTAAAGTGGAAAAGTCCTTGGAAAGCACTTTCATAGTTCAAAAATAATCTTTCGTATGGTAATCTTATTTGCAATAGCAACTGATATGACTATGTTCTTATATACCTATATTCAATCACATCACCCAGTTCTGCCTCTTGCTATTTTTTTGATGACTTGTTCGTTGCGTCTGTACTAGCATTCCATTCACTAATAGAATAATCCTTACTTTAAAAAGACTTTCACGAGAAAATATGATGATGAAGATATTTTGTAGAGCAGTATCTTTGAGGTTTATTCACTACTATCAAGAGGGTAAATGAATTTTTCTTTTTATTTGTTACTCTTTGTTATTTCTTGTTCTATTACGGAAAGGGGTTCAACTTTTCGTCATCACTTAATCCCAAATCCTATCAGATCAGAAAGATTTACAATTAATACATACAGTTTTAGTTCCAGTTTGAACAATAAGAGTGTCAATATGTATAACTTGTTACAACTATGTTTTGTCTCAATCCAAAGAGCCTACAAATAAATACACATTTCCGACTTTGAAAATCTTTCTTTTTCAGTCCTATTTCCTGCTCAACAAACATGCACATTACTTCTTTAAATAATCTCGTTTCAATCTTATCTAGCAAATATTGCTATTTATCATCAAAGATTATTTTAATATTCTTTATCTATGTTTACACCTATGTCTCTGATACTGCGAACTAACACACCATAACCTAAATAGGTTAGGGTGTGTTAGTTAGGGCGTTAATTCTTAAGATCAAATGAAACTGGTGAAGCATGGTATTCAGTTTTTGGAAAAGGTAATATCATAATGTTAGACATTAATAACATGTTATAAATATAATGCACGTTTTTTAGGTATGAAAAAGAAGAGAATGAAGTCCAGGTATGAGAAAATACTTGATGAGGAGAATAGATTGATATAAATTTGCAGATAATGAGTACATCGAGAAACGAAAGAAAATAGAAGAATAGAAATGTCTATCAAAATCGTCCTACAGATGTTCAGATCGTTTTAATGAAAGTCGAAAAGCTGGAAGTCTCTATCATTAGCGTGTAGTAAAGTGGGTGAAATTCTAGTCAATTATGGCAGAGTCTACGGTGACTTAGGTACGAAATAAAATCAGTATGGAACTTAAATTGTTAGTGAACACACAAATTTATCAGCAACTTATCTGCCAAATTCCTTAATCGTAGCTTGCTTGCATCACTAAAATTTCTGTTGCTTTCCTTTAGTGCAAGATTTATAGTGAAGTTTCACGTTTACTTTTTGAACCTTATAAATGCGTTAGAGATAAATGTATTAACTAACAATATCTCCTTAATATCACGCCAAGACTCTATAATTGTTATATTACAACATTTTATGTTTTCTAGTATGCGAAATAACGCAATTCAAAAAAGCTTTACAATTCTGTATATCCTGCGCAAGCTGTTCTGCATTTTCAAACACGTTTAGCGCGGAGTCGCGTTGACTCCTTAATCTAACTTGCAAGATACCTTATTGCCGCGGCGGAATAGTCGCGCGTACTGGGGCGCCGTGCTGCGGTGCGCGCGGCCGTTCGCCGTCGGGGGTTCGAGTCCCCATCTAGGGAATGGGTGTATGTGTTGTCTTTAGGTTAGTTTAACTTAATTTAAGTAAGCTAGGAGCTGATAACCAAGCAGCTAAATCCCATAGATTTACAAACAATTGAACAGTTTGATACCTTATTTCCTTACCTTCTCAATACTGAAATGCATTTGTTAAACACGGTACGAGAATTCTAACATAAACCGGGACATCATCTTGTTTCGAGGGATCTTCTACAGGTGGGCTTCTTTCACTATCATAGCACTGCTGTTACAAAATCTACTGCATTTTAAAATTTGAAAACAAGTGTTACACGGTAACGTTTATGAAAAATAAAGAGCGTTACACAACGTTCACGATACTTGTTTTAAAACTAAATCGTATCAGCTTTTCTATGGAGTTTGGTGATTAACAAGGAATCCGCTTTCTCATTTTGTAAGTAATTCTAGTTGTCATGAAACAACTCTTATTGCTCTTCTTCAGTGTGTTTTATGAATGGATTAGCTTACAATTATACTGCTGGAATAGATCCTGAACGTACGACGCTATACGAGGAAGCATTCAAAGAAAGAATAAAAATTTAGGCTGATAAACCTATTTTGCGGTGTCATTAATGAAATTCATTATTTATTCTAAACTTTAAAGACGAAGAAATTAATTTTACTTCGAACGAGACATATTTAGAGGAAGTTTCCATTAAAGATGTAAAATTGAAATTTTATTGTAAGGGGAAAATATTAGATCTAAACAATATTTTAATAGGATGCGCTCTGAGTGAATCTCCATTGAAGTGACGATAAAACATAGAACAAACACAGATTGGTATTATTTATTTTGTCAAAGTCTAAAGACAATAGTAATTTTTAGATTGCATCTATACGCCAACACTGATTTTGATATATCATAAGTGCATTTCCGCTCGGTTATGCTTAACAGTAGTGTCAATCGTATTTGCAAGTTGACTTCTGAAGTTTGAGAATTTACTATATCGTCTTTCTATCTTCAGTCGTCCCTTAAGAACCCCCTCCTCTTTCTGCCTCATGAATTCATTGCAGAGCAACACATTCCGTACCTGCAATTACCAGCTCTTTTCTTTGCCGTGCTATTTATAATTCATATATTTTCAATCAATAATGAGAATTTGTTGGGTAATTTCCAGTTAGAGTTTTATAGTAACCGTGTTCTTTGCGGTAACACTTTTACTGTAAGAAATTTTCATTCTTAATTTGTATTCTCATAGCCATGGGGAATGTAAGTTGTTAGGGATATGCTGATATATTCTTGATTTTCTGCTGGTATAAAAATTAATACACAGTAGAGACCAATAACGGCCCACTGAAGAAAAATTAAGAAGCACAGTTATCATAAATGATGTTTTCAGTTTATACCCAGCTTATATTTTTCAGTATGCTTTTGAAAGTAAATTACCAATCTGGGCGAAAAAAAGTAACGCATCCCACTGAAAGAAACATACATAGGTAACTAGTAAATTTTATATTGTAAATATTATTTATAGGTTTTAATTAACTGTAATTGACTTTGATAGCATTCATACTTATGCTTAACCTAGTACAGAGTACCAGTACTTATAATTTCTAATGTAACAGTGCAGCAAATATACCTTCATATGGTCGGTACTAATTGTAAATGTTGCAACTATTTAGTTCATAGGTTTCACAGTAGTTAAAGACCTACGAAAACGTTTTAAGCTACTGTACAGGATTACAGGAGGTAGAACTTTTTAATTTACACACAACATAATAGCCTACACTTAATTTAATTGAGGACGTAACCTTCCCTACATATTTTTAAAATTTACTCTTTTAGACAATAGGCATTAGTATCGGCCGTCTGTATTCTGTCAGATACCAGGATAGATGCAGAACAATGCTTTCCGTTTAGGTACTTGTTGCTGCCTCATGTTACAAAGTCTATGGTAAATGATACTCAGGAGTAAATTGCTACCACGTTTGAATCCGTTCAAATGTTCAAATGTTTGTAGAGTCTATGGGACTTAACTACGGGGTCATCAGTCCCTAAACTTACAAAATACTTATGAACTACTTACAACTAAGGACGGCACAAATATCCATGCCCGAGGGGGGATTCGAACCCCCGACCGTAGTAGCCGTGCAGACCGTGACAGGAGCGCCTCAGTCCCCTCGGCCACCGCGGCCGGCTTGAATCCGTAGAGCTTTGCTGGCGTGTACCTCTTTCTTCACGTTTTCCTCGAATAACGTTATCTCATTTAATCGGCTTGAGATCCCGGTAACTTTTCACAGGTCGGAAGATGTTTCTTAATCACTTTGTGTATGTCTTAAGACAGTTCAATATTTCTAAACTTCATCAACAGACAGCGTGACTGAAGGGCAGAAAAAAATTAATTAGTCATAATAGGAATGGACTCTTCCGTTATCTGAGAGCACTAACATGCATCTGTGTGAGGCCTCGCACAAACTGGATCAAATTATACTACGTTCGAGTTTCTTTCTGTTGTTAAGTAGAATGAAATAAAGTTTTTATCACCTCCACGTATCTACTGGAGAAAAATTTGTATGGGTATTACATTTCTATGCTTCACTGTTGTGGCATGGATTTTTTGCTAAAAAAAGATGGTATAAATATGAAGTTTGACATCAAACTTAGCAGACACGTAGCACTAACTTATCAGGAATAGCAAGAAGATGAAATACGCTGTGTACTTAAGCAATCGTGGGAGGGAAAAAAATCTAAATCTGCAATTTAGTGTCTTAGTCACTTCTTACAAAGTAACTGACACAGTTACTTGGATCATTCTGTACTGTTAGGCATATCTCTGCTGCGGAAATTAATCTGTTTGAAAGAAGGGTAAAATTAGTGTCTTAACACGATATACAAAGCGCAAAAATTATCTTAGTAAATTGAAGTTCTTAATCTCAAGGCAGCCGAAGATTAGAAGTGGAAAACGTTCAAAGCGTCATTCTATCACAAAATATGTTTTTCCTACTAATGTGCTGTTGGTACTTCGTTGCATGTTACTAGATGTGATGCAGGACCGAAACCTTGGAGAGACTCTTTCAAACATTAAGTAGTAGATGGTACTTCCTCTATGTTTTTCCCCTCTCTAATTCCAAAATGTAAAACAGTACAACTGTTAAAACCTAATAGTGTATTTTGCACTTGTTTTGCCACAGATATTAGTGCCGCAGTATTAATGACTTTTTTCTTGCTACTTTTTACGAAATCGATATTTGGCTTTATTTTGGCGCGCAGAATGACAGAGTGGTCTAAGGCAGCTTGTTACGGACTGCGAGGCCGTTCCCGTCGGAGGTTCGAGTCCTTCCTCGGGCATGGGCGTGTGTGTTGTCCTTAACGTAAGCTGGTTTAAGTTGCTCGTATGTCTACGGACTGATAACAATAGCAATTTGGTCCAATATGGTAACAATCATTAGAAACACAAATTTTACAAATTAGAAAGTTGCAACCATCAGCTATTAATAATGGTAGTTATTTTCACACATTATCCGTCAGTGGTGTCGAGTCCCCAGATTCCTCTGGACCGGCTGTTAATGTGTATAGTGTCTTTATTGTTGTTTACATGAGGATTTGGAAGCAGACAAGCAGACAGACAACAAAAGATGTGACGAAAGTGAACAGTCGACCGAAGATGAACTTGACGGTTCTATTTGTAATACTAAAGAGCGGTGATTGGTTACTGTTTTCTTCTTTTGTAAGAATGAATTTGTAAAAATTCCATTATTTTTTTATTGTTTTCCTAGAATGGCCCTTAGTTTTTATTTTCGTATTTGTTTCATGATTTATGGCAGTAATGCAGTGAGCATCATAATGCACGTTGTACACAATTCAGTCATGAACACCCGGAGATAATTTTTTTTAATAGCTTATGGTACTTAACTACGGGGTCATCAATCCCTAAACTTACAAACTACTTATGAACTAGTTACAACTAAGGACGGCACAAATATCCATGCCCGAGAGGGGATTCGAACCCCCGACCGTAGTGGTCGTGCAGACCGTGACTGGAGCGCCGCAGTCCCCTCGGCCACCGCGGCCGGCCCGGAGATTATTATGTTATTTTTTAATTCTGCTGACAAATGTCAGATCTGGTAGCTAGAGCATTTTCTAACTCCACTCTTTAATATTTGCAGTGATAATATTCGGGATTATTGTCCTGAAAGCAGGTATAAAATCTGTGTTTTACAAAAACGAAACTTTCGACAAAAGGAGCTACGAATCGCACTAAACGTATTTCTGTTCCGATGCCTGTGTGTTAGTGACGTGTAGATAGGGCGTGCCGAACGCACTGTTGAGATTCCTGGCCGCTGTGAGAGAGTGCAGTAATTTGGTTTAATGAGGAATGCGAAAGCCTGGGAACAACGCGCGGGTACTTTGCCATTGGACACGCGCCTAGTGTGGCGGGGCCAGTCTTGCTCACGCCTTATTACTTCATTACGAGCCAAGACCGCCCAGTGGCCTACAAAACCGCTTAAAATCAAACTCAGCCGTGGGAACACATCCTGCTCTAATATACGCTAATTTCCAAACATTACACTCCCTACTCCACTAGACATGCCAATAGCATTCTCATTATTTTGCTAATAAAGCTCTCGTAGAAAATGAAAGTTCTAAGAATAAAATTAAGTGGCGCAATGGCTCAAGCACTGGAGTTGTGTACGGAAGGCTCAGCGATAAAGTTGTTTGGAATTTTACTCAGTCAGGTATTCTGTTACTTTTCAGATGTTTGTATAGTCTATGGGACTTAACTATGGGGTCATCAGTCCCTAAACTTACAAACTACTTATGAACTAGGACGGCACAAATATCCATGCCCGAGGGGGGATTCGAACCCCCAACCGTAGTGGCCGCGCAGACCGTGAATGGAGCGCCTTAGTCCCCTCGGCCACCGCGGCCGGCCTGTTACTTTTCAAAATGATTTCGGTCTAATACCAAATGGTTGCTTCAACAGTTCAAGAACTATTTTTTCAACTAACCTGCAGCTTAGTTTACACTACCTGTAATAACGTTCATATCAATAATGTGTGGCGTTCTAACAAAGCTTTTTCTGTGCTCCATTTATTCATTTGAAAACATGAAAAATGCCTGAATGGCCAATTTTTTTGCAATTAGTAATCAGGATATGTCAAGGTCGTTTACGAAAACACGTTTTAGTAATTTTCCTCAACCATAAGCTACATTTAAAAATGTTAAAAGCAGTCTACACATAGCAAGGACATCGGTATTTTACGATTTATCCTTCATTTTTCCAACGGCGCAATACCGATACTTATATTAAAAGGGATTAGTTATCCAGCTCTTTATTCGTCCAGAATCTATAATTCTTAGTTTAGCAGTCTCGGCTTGGATACCAGACAGACACGCTGGAATATTAAAACCAGTTTTGTGTATGTAGGGGACAGAACATTGTTGTCGTTACTACTGGGTTAATTACCGTTGTTGGCCAGAAGAGCAAAGCAGCCGTCAATTGCCAGTTTGAGGTAATATTTCGGCATTTGAATGGTCCTCCGGAACAACGTTGTATATCACTTTTTGTCCATTTTGAGTTATATACGTAGTAATTTTGTATTTCATCTCAGGAAACTATTGCTGCTATGACGCGAGTATGATATTTCTGAATTGTTTTCATGGACATTAAAAGTATATCTCCCTGGAATAACGTTGTATATCGTAACAAGATGGCCGATGTTAGGTGTGTTAGTGTGTCTCCTAGTGCCTTAAACTCAACAAACAAAGATAGGAAACGCAAAATAAACCAAGATAAGTGGTCAACAAATATGAGAAAGAGGCTGCGGAATACTGGAAAACCTGATACGAATGTAAAAGGTCGTAACATCAGTGGAAAGTCGCCAGCAGATAAGGCATGTGAAAAACGTTGTATATCACTTATAGACTAAAGAGTAAGTAATTCTTAACGACAGTGGATTGAAATTATTAATTTATATGGATTGCGTTGATGTTTTTGATAAAATAATACTTCTGTGTCGCCGGCCGCGGTGGCCGAGGTGACTGAGGCGCTCCAGTCACGGTCAGCACGGCCACTACGGTCGGGGGTTCGAATCCCCCCTCGGGCATGGATATTTGTGCCGTCCTAGTTCGTAAGTAGTTCATAAGTAGTTTGTAAGTTTAGGGACTGATGACCCCGTAGTTAAGTCCCATAAGCTTAACAAACATTTGAACATTTTTGAACTTCTGTGTCTTAATGTTTTCATTAACGTATTACTAAAATTTATGTTTATATAAATGCTAAAAATTGATATACAAAGTGTTCTAAATTTATATACAACATTTTTCCATAAAGACTATTAAATAAGTATATATGTGTGAATACACGTATTTCACAATGTCTGATTAATTACTCTGCTTATTTTTATATACATGTAGCAATTTTATCAGGAAACAGACCTGGAATACGTTTTTCCTCAATGCTGAAAAGTTGCGAAAAGCGACGTACAACGTTGTTCCGGGGGGGGGGGGGGGCATTCTTTTGTGTGAGCTTGTTTAGGCAGTCACGACAAATCTAAATTTGGATGCGGTTACTTACTGGAAGTTGAAACCACTCCTCGTAAATACGTTTAGTGCTTCCTGGTTCAATCTATGTGCCTCACGGGATCATTGACAGCCTTAATGCACACGAGCTAGAACATGTTCATTGCACTATAGTGTACATTAAGTGCGATGAAATGTTTAAATATGACCTATTAATTGGGAAAAACCTGTACTTTGTGCATACATTACACACCCAGGATCAGATGCATGCGTGAAACGACCATGGTATAATCCTAGCACGAATAGTCGAAACATGTTTGGTAAACGCAAATGAATAATTTATTTCCAAAACATGGATTTTTTAATTTGATAAAGCATAATTTGCACTCCGCATGTAATTCCACTGGTTATTCAGCAGAAAACTGGCAATACTAGCACACTTGCATTCTATCTTACACGTGATAAGTGGTAATTTAAGCAACTACAAAACTTTATAAATCATATACGAATTTATTGTAGAAAAACGTAGCCTACTATAGTAATGAAGGTTTTTGATATTATTGTATAGGTGAATTACATCATTTTTCAGTATGGTCGGAATTACCTTCGTTAACGGAGCTTAATCTGTATGTGTGTTACGTAGAGAGCTGATTTGCGAAACAGGAAAGAGATGCAGTCCGCGTGTCGGATTAATTAGAGTGGGTTTCAAACCCTCGTCAGCCTCGGTAGGATTTTTATGAGGATCCCTTTACCGCATTAGATATATACTGGGAGGGCCCATCATACTCAAAGCAGAAACATAAGCAAACAGTTCATACACCGACCAAGCTTAATAGGTGGTTAACAGATTGCCTGTGTACATGCTGCAGTCTTTAGGTATATGTCGCTTTTTGTGATATAAAAGAGTTAGTTTTATTTCAAACTATGTATTGATGATTATAGATAATGAACATTATCATCTTCGAATTGCGTGTAGAATGTACTGATCCCTATTATTGGCTGAAATGAGAATGTGACGTAAACAATAGTCAAATAAACGTAACCGATGCTAAGTCAAGTGTGAGAGCGTGCCGATTATGTATCAACCCTTAATAAATGAAAATAAAGGCTGGATATGTACGGAGAATATACAGTTACATTTCAGGGATCGAATAGCAGTACCGTGTGCGGTGGTTGCAAAGTATTATCAGCGTAACATTCAAAGACTACTATCTGTATCATGTTTTATGTAAGCTCATGCAACACAAATAAAGAATTTTTAACTGAAAACATTTGCCTCCGCGTTGATTAGTAGTTTATTCTCCAATGTCGAATACGTTATAATGTATTTCATGTTGATAATGTTTTATTTTCCATGCCTAATAGCAGCATCATTGTAACGTCCAATATAAAACGGATAATTTAACATTGCCGTTGTCCGCTGCAGTCACAAAAGTAGGTTACTGCCATTACGTTCAGGTTACCAATGCAGACCGTACGAATAAATTAAGAAATTAGAAATGCTATTGGCACTCACATAAACATTCAGTCACTTTGGGAATATTTATCAGCAGAACAAATAATGTATGAAATAAATAAACAAGCCAGGTTTCATGAGCTTGACCGCTCATGATACACTATATGTAAGATTACTGGCAAAACAGACAAATATTTATTAAATAGTTGTTTGCATTCGCTGAGTTACTGTGGAGGATACGATGTTCTGAATATATTTTCATAATCAAATAACAACTGTAACAAATCCTTAAATAAATAGATTCAAGTTTTTTGCTTTCCAGGTGATAGATTGAGGTAATAAGCTACCATCTAACAAGGAGACCACATAGGTATCGGATTTTAGAATTTTTTTTTATACTTATGGCAAGTGAATTTCAGAACTCAAATAACAATCAGCCAAATCCATTAGACGCAACTCTCAAAAATTATCAAGAAAATCGACTTTGAATTTTTGCAAGTGCACAGAAGTACCGGTAATTGAACCTACTGTAGCCTCTGTCGGTGTAGCTCAGGTGGTAGCGTTGTGGCCTAACAGACATTGGATCGGTGGTTTGAATGCTGTTGTAGGAGGTGTTTTTTCTTTTCGTTGTGTTCGAATGCTTACACAATTTTAATATCTAATGGTAATTTCTACAAAAAATGTACGTGTATTTGTATATTCGTAATTTTCTATATTTTATGAAAGGTTGTTAATAATGATCGTTTCAATCAATACAATTTGTTACGTTTGGGCTTCACTATTAGTTAGCGACAGTAGTCTTAGATTTTTCAGTTTGTAAAGAGCTACGACGCTGTTTTTCGAAAGTCATCTCCATAGCTACTAATGGCTTTCCAAGAAGCTAACCTACTCAGTCATCGTTTTAGGTGACGAAAAGGTGTTCAGCTTGTCTACATACACATCAACAAAAACTGATACAACATGGAATTAGAGATCCCAAAATGTTTTATATCACTGAATTAAAGCGAAAAACAGGCCACAGTGAGATTCGAACCACCGACCTTACGGTTGGTAGTCCAGAACGATACCGCCGGAGCTACACCGACACTAGTTGCAATGTTTATAGTTATTGGTATTTACATATACTTGCAAAACTTCAAAGTCGATTTTCTCGAGAATTTTTGAGAGTTCCTTCGAATGACTTTGGTCGATTGTTATTTAAGTTTTGAACTTCACGTACAACAAATATGAAGAAATTCTAAAATCCGATACCCATTCGGTCTCCTTGTAAGACGTAGATTGTTGAAATCGCGCCACACATTCGAAAGTTGTTAACTCAAGTTTAATTTTGCTACATTCACATATTGTTAACATTAACTTTTGTGGTTATCAGGATATTAAAATACTGTTGGCTCACGAGATGCATCTATTTTTTCTGACATCGTAGAAGCCTTCAGCATTGCTGGAAATATAACTCTGTGATTTATTATTTATTTCTAAGTTAAGATAGTGTCCATCATTTAAGTATCCACCATAGAGCCCATTAAGAGATCTATCTGTCGTCTCAGCTACTCTCAGAAACGCGGGCTATACCCATTTTCAGTGGTTGGTCATTGTCCCCCAGTGTCTTCCGTGGTCTTCAGGGGCTGCTGGGGGCAAACCCAGTCTACCGAAGTATCTGGCCTGGCACTCCGAAACGTAAGTTGCACGCCTCGCTCGATTGCACTAGTGCCACCGCGCCTCCCATACAAATCCACCAATTTGAATAATTATGTGACATATTGAGTATGTATCCATTATGTTACAAGCTGAACAAGAATACAGAATATGGTAGCATTGATTCGAAATTACTTAAAATAATTTTTAAACGTATTTTTAGACTGTATAACTGTTGTATGAAGCTTGTGTATGGCAGTAATTTAAAGTTTACTTGCTCTAAACTCTCTATAAAATCTGGTATCGACCTGAATTCAGTGCATGATAGTTACGATCACTTTGGCACATTTTGGTGACGACTGCAGACCAGGTTCTAATGCAGTCTTGAGGTACAGTTGATACTCCGGATACAGTGCTTATGCTATCGACACGGAATTGACAGGAGTATTGTGTCTTCTTATATCCTGCGTTTGGCGGCCGGATGCCCACTTAGGCACAGTCTAACACAGTCGCAAAATTCTATAGGGGATAAAGTGCAGCTGGAACGATGCTAGCGCTGCTAGTTGTCAGTAGGTAGTAGCAAAAGAGTAGCATGATACAAAATGAGTAGTTACTGTATTTTATGCCGTTACTTTCATATTTCCTAATCACTAAACGTTGTTGTGAATTTTCTGATACAAATATGAGAACGTCAATCAAGTAATATCACTGCCTCTGTTAATGGCAGTCTATAATAACAAAATGTCAGTGTAGTGTAATTCATACTGCTCACAATAGCTGAGTCGTAATCGTATCGCCCAAATATGTTTTAAGAGCATAAGTTAATTGCAACCTGATGTGGTCAAGGACAAAAGGAAGTGATGATGATTATATTCGCGTGCTCGGTGCGTACTTTGACGTTCAAGAGTTTTGTTTTAGCGCATTGCGGACATTGTAATATTTTTCAAAACTAGACTTCCTGGAGACTTAGTTCTACATGTCCTTATAAACGCTCTTTTCACTTTGTCTTTGCCTCTGTCTCTGTGCCTTGCGTGAAGCTATCAAGGTTTCTCTCTCTCTCTCTCTCTCTCTCTCTCTCTCTCTACTTACCAGCTACCAGTATCAAACTGAATATCTCAAATAGTGTGACGTGCTAATATTAACAGTTTATACATGGACATATTTATTCGTAGCCGCGCATTCACTTTTTCAAACTAGTAGATAAGTGCCAAAAAATGACGGCATATCGTCCTATAATTTTTGTGAAACTGAAGTACGAAACTAAGCAGGCTCTGCTGAAATAGTGCCTTAACTGCAATCAGAAGCGTTCAGACAATACTTTTATACAATAGTAATATTATGAAGTAGTGGTTAAGCATTTGTGATTCTACAGACGTCGAACTAATTCTCAAGGTTAACACTTACAGTTTTAGCAAACAGTTGGAAAATATTGCGAAAAGTCGTTGCAAAAGGAACATTCCTGTCAGGGAACAGATCAGCAAACCTTCGATGAGTTCCTTCCATTAGTCTCAAAGTGCGAGGAAATGATGTCTACTCTCTCTTCGATCGTCAACAGCGTGGAAACTTGCGTAGAGATGTGTACAGAAATAATCATTGAAGTAAAATAAATAGTCTGACCGTGGACAGAGCACGATCAGTCAGCGTTTCATCCAATTGAGGTGAATAACATTTATTGCTACTTTTCTTAACCTGATCTGTATTTTTCTAAATATTCCGAAAAACAGTATTCATCATGTGTTCAGAGTGTCCCGAAACTTCGTAGGCATGTCAAGTACTCTTTAGGCCCGCGGAGATCGACGAAAAAAATTTAGTTCCAATTTCTACAAACCGGTGAAAATATAGTAGTCAGAACGTGAATTTTTTCCTGGTTTGAGATCGGTACGCTGTTGGGTGTTTGACGACGCTTGTTGGCGTTTGTGAAGTGACTATTGGTGTAAAGGGAGCCGCGGCGGAGCGGCCGAGCGCATTGAGGCGCTATGCAACGATGCGTGAGGCCGTTCCCCGTCGGGGGTCGAATCCCACCTCGGGAATGGATGTTTGTGCCGTCTTTAGTATAAGCTAGTTCATAAGTAGTTTGTAAATTTAGGGACTGATGACCAACAGTTAAGTCCCATAAGCTTTACAAACATTTGAACATTTGGTGTAGAGGATTAAGATTGCTGAAGTTTTTCGTACGAACTGCAGTGACTACTGATAGGAAAAACAGGCTACTGCTCGTGCAGTTGTTTTATCAGAACGACAGTAACAGCAACGCTGCTTTGCGGAAATATCACCGACAAAAATAGCTGCGAAGAGGTCACATGTCAATATACGGGCTAAAGGATACATCAAGAAATTTGAAGAAACAAGTTAATTAGGTGGTGCAGCAGGGAGAGAAAGGTGTCCCATTCCAATAACGGTTGTTGATGAAGTTGCTGACCGTACAGCACATACCTCAAAGTCTGCCATCAGCGCTCGGACTGTGGCACGGGGATTGTCTCTCAACTGGTCAACAGTTCAAAAGATTTTATGGCGCATTTTACACTGGTATCCTTATAAGACTCGTAATGTGCATTAAATGACGATGCCGTGTGGCACTTTTGTCCGTTAGACCCGAGCTAGGTTCGTGTTCGGACTGCCTGGTGCAAGTCTTGTTGACGCCACTTGGGCGACTTGCGCGTCGATGATGATAAAATTATGAAAACAGCATAACACTCAGCTACCGTGTGGAAAAAATAGACGCCCGGACCAGGAATCGAACCCAAGCCCCCACGTTGTCCGCTGGAATGCGGAGGCGGTCATGTGCACCAAATGCAGTCCAAGGATAGATTACAACGTTTTTCTTTTGGCGCATATGGAAGTGGCCGACATATGGCCAGGGAATATTATTTTGACGAACTAGACACACATTATTCTTGTGCACGGCACCACTGTCGCATATGTGGGACTGGATAGGGGAAATCCTGTGAGAGAGGACACTGTTTGTAGTAATCGATGGTAAGGCATCGACTAAAACAGAGGTGATGTCGGGCGTTCCACAGGTTAGTGTTATTGGTCCTCTGCTGTTCCTTATTGACATAAACAATTTGGGAGAAACCCTAAGCAGCCCTCTTAGGTTGTTTGCAGATGACATCCTCATTTACCGTCTAGTAAAATCATCTTAAATTCAAAACCAACTGCAGAACAATCTGAAAAACATATCACTATGGTGTAAACATTGGCAACTGACTCTAAATAATCAGAAGCGTGAAGTCCACATGAGTACGAAAAGAAATCCGTTAAACTTTGTTTACAATCAAAAGTGAAGGCCGTAAACTCCACAAAATACCTAGGAATTACTATTACTTCAGACTTAAACTGGAAAGAACACGTAGATGATGTCGTGGGAAAGGCGAACCAGAGACTGCTTATTATTGGAAGAACCCTTCGAGGAGATGACACCTCGTGGGCCTATTAAGTGTACAGTTCCAAGTGCACGTTACAAAGACCACCTCTTACATCACATGATTCCGACTTTGCAAGAACGAAACTGCCTCCACACCACTATTTCCATGCAAGATGGGGCCACGCTACATGTCGCTTGCCACGTGAAAGAGGTGCTTCGAGAAACCTTCGGTGATGACCGCATCATCTCTCGGCACGTTCAAGATGTGTGGTCTTTCATATCTCCCGACCAAAATCCGTGTGACTTTTGGTTGTGGGGATATTTGAAGTATCGTATCTATCAGGGATGTATCCGGACTCTTCCTGACCTAAAGGATAGCGTACGATGACTTATGTTCCACATTACACTTGATACGCTGTGGCTAACCGTCGACCATATCGCGTTACGGATGAACTTGTTGCTGAGTCGGCAGACCATTTGAAACATGTCGTAACCTCTGTCCAGGTCGTAATAAATGTGCCACAACAAACGTTATCATGTGTTTGATCGTTCTTCTCTTATTCCTGCACTAATATCACTTCGTGACTGCTTACAGCTCCATATTTACGCCTGGTGTCGGAAAGTGGAACTATTTTTTTTCATGATATTCCGCGAGCACACCGATTACTGAACATACCCAAGAAGTTTCAGCATTCTGCCATGCATACAGCCCGCATGGGTTTTTGTGTTGCTTTAGTACAAGTTAATTTAAGCTACTTTTAGTAGTTTGTAATCCTTGGTACTGATGACCATAGCAATTTGGTCCAATAGTTTTACAAACATTTGAACATTCGATTTTTGTGAGCAGATCTAGGCGAGAGTAAGACACGCCAATAATTCATAACGTTTACTTAAAGCCTCATCTGAAGTGGTAATTCTGACATCACTAACGGATCCACCTATTACTGTTGCATACGCGCTTGACGCATGGGAAAAAATATTGTCTGTATATAAGGTTTTTTTTTTTTTCTAATTTTCCCGTTGTGGTCATGGCCTGAGAAGTATGTACAATGAAGCAATATGTTTTCTGTTTCCGGAACGTTTTCTCTCAAAATTTCAATATGAAACCTCGTCATGGACTATTCCTGTCGCGTTGCGCCTGCCAGTGGAATTTCTTGAGCAATTCTGTAACGCTCTCTATCAAACTGAATTGTCACGTGACGCTCTTCTCTGTACCCTACATCTACATAATTACTCTGCAAATCACTTTTAAGTGCGTAGCAGAAGATTCACCGAACTTCTTTTATGATATTTATCTACAGTTCCATTCTCTTATAGCGCGCGGGAAAAAAAACACATGAATCTTTCCGTTTTAAATCTGATTTCTCTTATTTTATTAAGATGATCTTGTCTCCCTATGTAGGTGGATTCTAACAAAATATGATCGCATTTTGAGGAGAAAGTTGCCACTACATAACAATAATACAATACTAATTGCCTTTCTATGAACTTTCTGCATATTTTCCATCAGTCCCACTTCATGGGATCCCGCAGTGCTCAGCAATACTCCACAATAGGACGCACAATTATATTGTAGGAAGTTTCTTTAGTAGAACTGTTGCATCTTCTAAGTGTTCTGCCAATGAAACGCTACCTTAGATTCACCTTCCCTACGATACTTTCTGTGTTCTTTCCAATTAAAGTTGTTGGTAACTGTAATTCCTAGGTATTTAATTGCATTTACGCCCTGTAGATATGACTGATTTTTCGTCCCTCCCCCCCTCTAAATTAGTGTCCCCCCTGGGTGTGTGTGGTGGAAATGCTTTCCCAAGTGTCTGCCTATAGTGTTATACAAAGGGATATGGACATTTTTTAAATATTTGTGAAACGTGTAACTGAAGCGGGACTTGGGAACCAGCCCGGTATTCACCTATTCGTATGTAGGATACCACCTAGAAGCCACATCCAGGCTGGCCGGCAGACAGACTACGTCGTTAATCCGCCGAGCGGATTCTAATCAGGGCCGACACACCTCCCGTCCCGAACTGTGGTACTTAAAAAAATATGTTCAAATGTTTGTAAAGCTTAACTGAGTGGTCAGCAGTCCCTAAACTTACAAACTACTTATGAACTAACTTATACTAAAGACGACACAAACATCCACGTCCGAGGGAGGATTCGAACCTCCGACGCGGAAGGCCGCGCGATCCGCAACGTGGCGCTCCAGACCGCTCGGCTACTCTCGCGCGGCGTGGTACTTTAAACCACGCTGCTAAATAGTCAGGTTTCCCAAAAAACATGATAATAATTGAGCAAAAGCTTGTTCTTTATTCTGCAAGATATTGATGCCAGCAATGTAATTATATGCGCATCTCCTATGACGTGGAGGTATGGCACCAGGATCGCTGCAGTATCATTGTAAGAGCAGGAATTGTCAATGTCAGCCTTTTACTTCCATACATTTTACCAGGTACATTAAGAGCTCCTGTGTTGGTCACGTATTAGGAGCGCTATTGGAGAACACTACCATGACTGAGAGACACCGACTGCTGTTTATGTACGAAGGGGCATCACCCCATTTTCTTCAGATTATGCGATAGTTCCTCACCGCAACGTGTCATCATGTATCGATCGGTCGATGTGGTCCTATATCATTATCTCGTTCTCCAGACCTGAATCAGCTGACATCCTATCTATGGCCATATTTGAAGGTATTGATGTATGCTAAACCCATAGACAATGTGCGATGTGCGGGTGTTATAGGAGCGTGAGAATAATGGATGTCACTGGCGTAATGAATCGAGGGGTATTCCAAAGAGAGTGCGAATCACTGCGACTAAAAGTTGCGGGATCTCCCAGTAAACGTAGAAACCACACATAGTACAAACTGACTGTAATACCTACTTTTACTTAAGAAATAGATGGGAAGGATAAGGCATTATCAAATACACTAATAAGTATCGGTATGCGGACGTATGAATGTACAAACCTCTCTTCTGAGTTTGAGCAATACTATCTTCTGTAGGAATTTGACGCCCTAACTGCGTAGTGTTCACACTCGCTAATATTAACTGAAAATTAATTTTGTGTTGCCTCTTCAAATTGTTACATCTTGATTGTGACAGCTTGTTTTCTTTAAGTTATTGAGATTGCCAATGGATTTGCCACAGTGGATAAAGCCCTTGTGAGTCCTGTTGAGAAGCTACTTGACTGAAAAGTAGCGGCTCCGCTCAAGAAACCCTACCCAACGACCGGTAGTCTTGGGCTCTGACCACGCAGCCCTACAGACCGCAGCCTTCGGTCGGGTGATGACAAGGCGGCCGGTCGGTGCCTGTTGGGCCTTTCAAGGCCTCTAGAGCGGAATTTAGTAGTTTTGTTTTAGTTTTTTAAGTTATTAAGCAGCTACCTAAAAATACGTTTCAAACTCACCTACTTGTAATTTTCAATTATTAAGTCACTATACGAATTGCATTCACGGTTGCAGTGGTATCATAAATACCGCGCGGGAGTAGCCGAGCGGTCCGGAGCGCCACGTTGCGGATCGTGCGGCCTCCCGCGTCGGAGTTTCGAATCCTCCCTCGGGCATGGATGTTTGTGTTGTCTTTAATATAACTTAAGGCTAGTCTACACGACAGCACCAGGTTGCAACACTCGTTTCATGAAATGAATTGCGCGCCACTGGTTTCGTGTATGTCTGTAGACACGGCGCCAATACTATACACTTCAGTTTCGTTGCTTTGTGAGTGCCGTAGTCACCACAGAATGCACGTTTTGGTAGCTGTAAGAGTTGTGGCGGAGCTATTTCTTCTCTGTGTGAAGTCACTGCATAAGACTAAACATAAACAGAAACGTGTTTCGGTTTGTGACTGGATTAAAAAAAAGTCAGCTCGGTTGCTTAGCGACCTTGATGAAAGAAATTGTAATTGAAGACCGTAGAAGCTATTTTAATCAACTAAGAATGTCACCAGAGCAGTTTACGATCATTTTAAACAGAGTTAGTAATGCAATAAAGAAACAAGATACTCTTATGCGTGAAGCATTGTTACCAGAATTGAAATTACAAATTGCTTTACGTTTCTTGTCAAGTAGATATTTGTCTATACAGTACCTGTACTGTGTTTCCAAATCCACAATTGCCATAGTTCGTTTGTATAGGTATTTGGAACTGAATATATTTTAGTCTGCAATTCACTAATCGTCAAGGCATCAATATTTAATTCACAAATAATTGCTTCAAGAGCACTAACACGCCGCTGCTTATTCCTGAAATTTTCATCGTTAAATCACACAAACACCTATGCATCACATATATGTTCAAAAACCGAATTATTTCTTCCGTTCCCCCCTTTATGTTGTCTTTTGTTCTGTATTGGTTATAACCTAACCCAAAAACAAGCACAATCAGTTTCGCCAAAGTTGGAAGGAGCCGAAACTGTTTAGTTTCACCAACGAGTTGCACGAACGCCTGCCGCGCATGTGCACTGGATAGTGCAGTTTCATGAAACACAGTGCCGTCGTGTAAACTAGCCTTTAGTTCATAAGTAGTTTGTAAGTGTAGGGACTGACGACCACGCAGTTAAGTCCCATAGGCTTAACAAACATTTGAAAATTTTGGTATCATAAAATAATAACTTTTAATATAGTGTCATCGAATGGACATATTATCTAGTTTATCCAAATATAAACGTCTTTGAAGAACCAACATGGTACAAATTATTTGAACTACTATACTTGTACAGTATTATGAAGCGTATTTGAACTTCATTTCTCTGTTTTTATTTATTTAATATGTTTTGCGTGGGATACCTGCCATGGTTACACATTGTCATGGAATATACCCCAACAAAGGCTTGATTCTTTGTAAGATACGAAACAAGTGCCGGCCGCGGTGGCCGAGGGGACTGAGGCGCTCCAGTCACGGTCTGCACGGCCACTACGATCGGGGTTTCGAATCCTCCCTCGGGCATGGATATTTGTGCCGTCCTTAGTGTTAGCTAGTTCATAAGTAGTTTGTAAGTTTAGGGACTGATGACCCCGTAGTTAAGTCCCATAAGCTATACAGACATTTGAACATTTTTAAGAAACAAGTCAGCTAAGAAACTCGTTTCCATTGTGTTTGTGAAGTACTCGAGGGGTGTTGGAAAGGTACGAAACGTCTTAACAACAAAAACCGGCTAAAATTTGAATATGCCGCTTTCGGATAACGTAGTTCGACAGCTAGGGACGGGAAGTATGCGTCGTCACCTCCCCCTAAAAAAAATCAAGGCAGTGCCCTCAGCGAGCAAGGTGATGCTCGCCATCTTTTCGACGTCCGAGGTCGGATACTCATCGAATTCTTCGAGCACGGAAAATTCGTTAATAGTGACGTGCAATGTGAGACACTCCGTAGTCTGTACAAGTCCATCAGGAGCAAGCGGGCGGGGCTGGTCACGGAGGGAGTGATTGTGCTCGGTGATAACGCGCGTCCACACGTCTCCAGGCCGGCCGCGGCCCGAGGAGACTGAGGCGCTCCAGTCACGGTCTGCACGGCCACTACGGTCGGGGGTTCGAATCCCCCCTTGGGCAAGGATATTTGTGCCGTCCTTAGTATAAGGTACTTGATAAGTAGTTTGTAAGTTTAGGGACTGAAGACCCCGTAGTTAAGTCCCATAAGCTTAACAAACATTTGAAACGTCTCCAGGGTACTGGCCCAGTTCAACTGGGGACAGCGCGCCAAGGAGGTCTGTTAGGCGAGGAGGCTGTGGCTCTGCAGAGAGGCTAACGTCACGTGGGTGCAAATGTCTCGGATGGAAATAGCTATCACGGCTGTGCAGTCTAAGGCGTCATGCCACGGATTGCGCAACCGCTCCCCGTAGGACGTTCTACATCTACACATATACTCCGCAGTCCACCGTAAAGCGCGTAGCGGAGGGTAGAATGTACAACTACTAGGCATTTCCTTTTCTATTCCACCCCCAAATAGAACGAGGGAAAAAAGAATGTCTATATGCCTCCGTACGAGCCCTAATTTTTCTTATCTGGTCTTTGTTATCATTACGCGAAATGTAAGTAGGCGGCAGGCTACTCTCAGCTTCACGTTCCAGCCCTCTAAATTTCTTCAACAGAATTTCTCGAAATGAACGACGTCTTTCCTCCAGCAATCCCCAAATTCAAAATGTTTGTAAAGCTTAACTACGGGTCATCAGTCCCTAAACTTACAAACTACTTATAAACTACTTACGAATTAGGACGGCACAAATATCCACGCCCGAGGGGTGATTCGAACCCCCGCCCGTAGTGGCCGTGCAGACCTTGACTGAAGCGCCTCAGTCCCCTCGGCCACCGCGGCCGGCTCCAGCAATCCCCATTCGAGTTCCCGGAGCATTTCCGTGCCACTCACGCAGTGGTCGAACCTACCAGTAACAAACCTAGCTGCTCGCCTCTGAACTGCTTCCACGTCTTCCTTTAAACTGATCTACTGCAGGTCCCAAACAATTGAGCAACACTCAAGACGTGGTCGTGCATGCGTTTTATACGCGGTCTCCTTTACAGATGAAGTACATCTTCCCAAAATTCTCCCAATAAACCTTCCATTTCATATCGCTATGCAATGTTCCGCCTAGATATTTGTTTGTTCAAATGTTTGTAGAGCTTATGGGACTTAACTACGGGTTCATCAGTCCCTAAACTTACAAACTACTTATTAACTAGCTAAGACTAACGGCGGCACAAATATCCATGCCCGAGGGGGATTCGAACACTCGACCGTAGTGGCCGTGCAGACCGTGACTGGCGCGCCGCAGTCCGCTTGCCCACCGCGGCCGGCTATAAATTTGAACGAAGCGACTTCATCAAGAAGCTCACTACTAATGCTGTTTTCGAACGTTATGGGACTGTTTTTCCTACTCATGCGCATCACCTTACATTTTTCTACATTATAGCTGATCCTACAGGGTTTCGCGAAAACAGTACTGCCTTTGTTTCAAATATTTCCTCGAAGGTTCCCAGATCATTTTTGTCTTATTTCTGTACCGTCCACATCGACCAATTGAAATTCTTAGAGTTCTTTCTCCTCCTCCTGTCATTACTACTTGATAAGGACTGCAAGAGCTTGAACAATAAAAGAAAAATAGTAGCAGTGCAATCTTGTATACAGTTTTCTCCTTTACACTCCGCTCTATTTTGAAGTTTTAGAAACATGGAAGTCGTTCTTCCAGCTTACTTACTACACTTTTTTCTTTCATGCTTGCTCCATTTCAGATTCCTTCTTTTTTATGTATTCCTATTATTAAATGAGAGTTTCCGCCTGGTTCCTTTGCCTGAATCCGTTGATGAGCATGCAATATATGCATGCTATCTGCTCCAAATTTCCCTGCCGTGTTGAGGAACACTTTATGGCACCGATGGGAGCTACCATCTGGTCAGCGACAGAGGGGGGAAAAGCAGTAAACTGGTGCTCCAACTACACAGAGCAGCCACGCTTGACATAATCTAGAGGCGCTTATCTACTGGGTGTCCATAAAGGTCTGGAAAGCTTGTAAGGGTGTTGCAGTGTAGAAATAACTGTCAAGAAAAGCTTGTGATGTAATTAGCATTGAAGTCAGACAGTGACGTTGCGCACAGCAGCCTGCCTGTCGTGTTCTTCGTTTGGCTTCTTCAAACCGAACAGGAGAGCGATACAAAATGCTTACTGTCACTTTTTTGTTGAAAAATACCCTGTTTACCCAAAACGCCATCCTTTCGAAATTTAAAT
The DNA here is from genome assembly GCA_026315105.1 of Locusta migratoria. Taxonomy (NCBI): domain Eukaryota; kingdom Metazoa; phylum Arthropoda; class Insecta; order Orthoptera; family Acrididae; genus Locusta; species Locusta migratoria. The sequence continues at coordinate 229,981,246 of CM048755.1, forward strand.
ATGCGATGCTTTTGTTTAACCCTTTCCATTCCCAATGTTGTTCCTAGACAACACCATATTAATAGCTTCTTTACACAGTATTATGCGTATCAATCATTAACGTCGCACTGTTGTTGAGGAACAAGATGCATCTAGAAAGACATTTTGTCGCTTGGTGGGGCATATACCAAATTCAGAAGCATTAACCACTCCGAGCTGGAGGTCGGGTTACGTTGCTGTCTGTAAATAGCTGTCAGCAGGAGTGTGATTGAGGCTCGTGTTATTTTATTTCAGGAGTGCATTGCCTTCTCTTTGGTGTTGTGGTGAAGATTATTGATGTAACAATCCTAAAAATCAATAAAATAACGTTCCAACTAATAAGATACCTTGACAGAAATGTCTTTTTGCATGAAAAAACAGGCATAAAATAATAATTGTTCGGTCAAAAATATTAAAGAACATTTTTCTATGATTAATGCATTGCATTAATACAGAAAACACTGAAATTTAATTTTTTTCAAAGGAAAATTCATAATGTGGGAATGAAATGGTTAAGTACCACAAGCAATGCTGATTTCAAGAAGGGTAGCCATCTTCCACGAAATCTTTCATTTTCTGTAGATGGTACAGAAATAAATTTTTGTCTTTTAAGACGTCATATATTAGATCGTGGGTAGTCTACAGCTAAAGCCATGTGGATACATTGCACCATGTTTGATTTTCAGCTGTGGTTCAACACCTCGAAATAACTTTACTTACTCTCAAAGCATCACCAATGATCCTCAAGCTGCCAATGGGCTTTGCAATAATAATATCGAGATGGTTTTCTTCAAAATAATTGTCCCGCGCGAATCATTATCGTCCAGTATAAACTTGATTATGCTGCGCTGAATTGCCGCGTGGTCTAAGGCGTCATGGTATGGTCTGGGTGGTCGTTCACGCCGGCGGTTCGAGTCCTCACTCGGGCATGGGTTGTGTTTTGTCCTTAGTGTAAGTTGGTTTTAGTAGTTCGTAATTCTAAGGACTGATGCCCACTGCAGTATGCTCCAACAGTTTACAAACATTTGAACATTTGAAACTTGGTTAATAAGAAAACATCCAGTCTCCCGCAAGCGTCTATCAACCTTTAGAAAAGTATTTGTTCATCGTGGAATGAATGCCAGTGACACACCATGTTGCTACTGTGTCCACTGTTGTGAGAAATGTGTGTCAAACCGACTCTCGTAATTGTTCAAATGTTTGTAAATCTATCGGACCAAATTGCGTGGTCATCAGTCCTTAGCTTACAAACTACTTAAACTAAGGTAAACTAACCTAAGGAACCCCCCCCCCCCCCCACACACACACACCCAGGCCCCGTCGACCTCCGTCGCCGTCGACGAGCAACCGCGCGCTCCGCAGCGAGGTGCCTTAGACCGCTCGGCTACTCCACCGCGGCCTCGTCGTTGTTCTATGGCACCTTTCCCTGTAAATTCGCAGTTAAATTGATACGTTGGACAGATCGATTGCATAAATACTATTTATGAAGATGATCAAATGACAATAAGGGACAAATTACCGCCGCGGATTGGCCAAGCGCATTGAGGAGCTATGCTCCGATACGCGAGGCCGTTCCCCGTCGGGGGTTCGAATCCCCGTCGGGAATGGATGTTTGTGTCGTCTTTAGTATAAGGTAGTTCATATGTAGTAAGTTTAGGGACTGATAACCCCGCAGTTAAGTCCCTTAATCTTGACAAACTTTGAACATTTTTGAAGGGACAAATTGTGCTACACAATTCTTTCCATTAATGTCAGTTATCAGAAAAAAGGCTAGTCGTTTGCTCGGTTCCTATTCTCATTACTGTTCAACGTCCAGTTTCTATATCGCTCTCTTGTTCAGGTTGAGGGGAAAAAACTAAGAAACGGAGGTAACGTTTCGAAAAACTGTCTCTGGTGGGCTGTTTGATTATGTACGTGCAATGCCGTGATTGGCTGACTTCAGTCGTAATTACATCACGAATGCCGCAACGTATCGCATTTCTTCCTGAATAACCTTCAGCACAACCTTCGTTGCAGCAGCCTTTCAAGTTTTGCGGATTGTTTCTAGCCACACAGTATGCATGTCATGAATTAAACTCCGTCACCACGCAACTCTTTCTATGAGAAGCTTAGAAACCACCAAAGAGATTTCGACACGGTTTTCAGCTTTTCAATAATAGATTGATTCACGATTTGCGCACTTAATTTGCTACCGCTACGCGTTTTACATATATCCACCACTTTTGTTTTCTCTTCGTTTAATGCGTTATGTTACACTAATTCCCATTTCAAATGTTCAAATGTTTGTAAATCTAAGGAACTTATCTACGTTGGTCATTAGTCGCAAGGCTTACAAACTACTTAAACTAACTTATTGTAGGGAAAACACAAACACCCATGTCCGAGGGAGGACTCGAACCCCCGACGGCAACCCGCCGCGCGCACCACAGCAATGTGCCTTAGTGCGCACGGCTATTATGCTGCGGCTATCCACATTTAAAGCTTAGTTAATGACCATTTATCCCATTATGACAAGTATCTCAAGTAAATACAAACCGTTACACATGTATGACGTTAACGCTAGACGGTAGGCAACTAGCGGTCGAATGTATCGTTTTTCATGGAAAATAACCGCACCACTCACTTGAGTACTTAACACGATTCGGTGGCATCTGAGTTTTTAAATAAAGCCTTCCTCATATTGGTGAACATTTTTACGAGTGTATTAATTTACCTGCGCAATTCATGTATTACAGCATAGTTCAGTGTGGCAGCAGACCAAGAGAAATATATTTTTATTTAAAAATTGGAATGAGTCTAGGAAATTTTTAGGCATTGAATGTTCTTTTCAGCTGAGCGAAAGCGTTGATCCAGAAGAAGGATCTGATCTTTCACAACATTTCCAGTATACTGTTCTCGACGATAAAGACAACATATTTCGGCAGCGATAAAGCAGAAAAAAATTCGTACATTCTGTTTTCGAGCGAAGCTGAGTCGGTCTCCTGTATGGTATGCCAGAAGAAATGGCCGCCGTTATAAAGGACGGGTATCGACCGTGACTTCGAGAAATAGCTACCTAACTACAGATCTCAGGAAATTGTGTCACGGTCGCAACATAACACTGCGTTTCCAAGTAAAGTCTCGTAATTCTGGCACAGTGCCGCGACATGACGTAAGTAGAAGCCAACCTGGGCCTACTGTTTGTGAGAAGGAATGCTCGTATTCTCTGAATTCAATGTCCTTAACTGGTTGTTTCGCTCCACTGCAGCTACGTAGTAAACTATTTCACCTTTCGAATAGTTCCTCCTAAGCCACACGGATAAGCACTTCCTCTACGAGAAATTGTTCTCTAACCCATACCTTTGTTGTGCCTGTTTCTCATTTCCCAAGCTCATACGAATCTCTTTTCGACGATTTTCGAAAAGGAAAACAATTCATCAAACCTGTCGTATAGCTGTATTCTCATTCAGCAGGAGTATGTTTCAAAGTCGGCTCTAGGTTTTCCGCACTTCCCGCAGATCACTCGACATGAATTCCAGAATGGTTTCTTAAAGTTTCGGTCTGTTTCCTTGTTCATTCTTTCCTTCCGTCTGTAATGATATCGATATAGACCTATCTTTTAAATCAAATTTACCAACATTTTTCTTCCTGTTGTAACGAAATACTGGGTGGTCAAAATAAATTTGTCCCAGAAACTGTTATCGCCGCGGTGGAGTAGCTGAGCGGTCTAAAGCACCTCGCTGCGGAGCGCGCGGTTACTCGCCGTCGGAGGTTCGAGTCCTCTCTGGAGCATGGTGTGTGTGTGTGTGTGTGTGTGTGTGTGTGTGTGTGTGTGTGTGTGTGTGTGTGTTGTTATTAGGTTAGATTAGCTTAGTTTAAGTAGTTTATAAGCTACAGACTGATGACCACGTAGTTTGGTCCGATAGATTTACAAACATTTCAACATTTTTTGAAACTGTTATCTTCCCCTGAAGATGACAAGAAAGAAACTTTCCGAAACGTCGGAGACGAAGCACTGACTCGGCTGTCAAACAGCAGATTTCATCTCCGACATCGCCAAGAAAGCCTGAATTCTCATATTCTCATAGTAAACTCTAATACGATTACAACGACAAGAAAACATTAAAAAATATATAAAAAGTAGTCCCCAGAGAATCGCGATATGTTACGCAGGTAGGAGTTAAATGATATTTCTTATCCTAATATTACGAAATGAAACTGCATCTTTGAGAGTATAATTTACACCATGTTGAGTTAATTCTTTCAGAGCGAGATGTGTGTATTTCTAACAGTGGATTCTCTGTGAAATGCATCGGTACATGTTACATCTATATCTACATAGATACTCTGCAAGTCACATTGACGTGCATGGGACAGGGTTCACCGAACCGCTTTTATGATATTTCTCTACAGTTCCATTCTCCAATAGCTCGTTGGAAAAAGGAACACCTAACTCTTTTTGTTTTCGATGTTATTTATCTTATTTTATTATGATCATGTCTCCCTCTGTTGGTGGGTGCTAACAAAATATGTTCGCATTCGGAAGAGAAAGTTGGTTGCAGAAATTTCGCAAATAGATCTTGCCGCAAGGAATAATGCCTTGCTCTTAAGATTTCCACCACAACTCGTGCATCATTTCCGTGGCACTCTCTTCCCCTTATATCGCGATAAAACAAAACGATCTGCTGTTCTCTGAACTTTCCCTGAATTGTCCGTCAGTGCCACCTGATGTAGAGCCTACAATGCGCTGCGCTACTCCAAAATAGGACCACAAGTGTAGGGTAGACAGTTTCTTTAGTAAAAATGTTTGTACAGCTTATAGGACTTAACTACGGGGTCATCAGTCCCTAAACTTACAAACTACTTATGAACTAACTTACACTAAAGACGGCACAAATATCCATGCCCGAGGGGGGATTCGAACCCCCGATCGTAGTGGCCGTGCAGACCGTGACTGGAGCGCCTCAGTCCCCTCGGCCACCGCGGCCGGCTGTTTCTTTAGTAGACTGTTGTATTCTGCCAATGAAACGTAGCCTTTGGTTCGCTTCCCTACAATATTTTATTTGTGTTCTTTCCAATTTAAGTTGTTCTTAATTGTTATTTGTAAGTACTTAGTTCAATTGACGGCCTGTAGATTTGACTGATTTATCATGTAACTGAAGTTTAACGGATACGTTTTAGTGGTCAAACGTATGACTTCACATTTATCATTATTGAGGGTCCATTGCCAATTTTTGCATCATGCCAGAAATCATAGCTAAATCAATATGCTGTATATTTTGATCTTCTGGTGACTTTACTAACCAATAAATGCCGCGGTGGAGTAGCCGAGCGGTCTAAAGCGTCTCGCTGCGGAGCGCGCGGTTGCTCGCCGTGGAGGTTCGAGTCCTCCCTGGGGCATGGGTGTCTGTGTGTTGTCCTTAGGTTAGTTTACCTAGGTTTAAGTAGTTTGTAAGCTACGGACCGATGAACTCGTAGTTTGGTCCGATAGAATTACAAACATTTGAACATTTTTAACCAATAAATGACAGCATTATTCGCGAACAGTGTAAGACAGCTGCATTTACATCCTTAGTCCTCAAATTAGTCAGATATGCCTTCATTCAGTCCGTACACCTCTAAACACAATGAAAATGGGCAATTGCTCATCTAAATATACACACCAATACTTCAAATAGCAGATATAATGGTAATATTAGCATTAGGGGTGCTATTTCCTGTTAAAGTGTTGTTCTGATCAGCCTGTCGGTACACGTGGAGCTATAAAATTTAGTCTGTTTTAAACAAAGGGCTGTTGTATGGTGTAAGCAAATTTAATTTTTTTTAAACTGACTGTTGACCAATCAGTTGATACAGGTATATAATTTCTTTTAGGTGCCTAATGTTTTATGGAAACTTCCACAGAATTGTGACTAACAGAAGATTAAAATAATATATAAAGGAAGGAGCATAGCTACTGGTACCTCAATAGCGTATATTACTTACGCTCGAAAGTCAGGAATACATTTATTGCTAGTAGACTGGACGAGACTAGTGAACTTAATAACGTGGTAGGAGGATACAAGGGACTACTTTTTATAATTTAGATTTGTTTTAAGAAATTACATCTCAAAATCAACAATTGTAGACTTTCGTACGTAGCGTAATGAAACAGAATCAAAGTTTGAGTAAAACATTAAAACCACTTGTTTAACATTATTTTCGTATGCCATAAAGCTAAGAGAAGCGGTTGAGTGGCTCATTTGGTGAGATGTAGAAAGAGAAGAAGAAATAAATGAAAATGAAATGAGAGATACTATTCCTATACTGAGAGAAGAATTTGACAGAGCACTGAAAGACCTAAATTGAATTATGGTTCCTGATGTAATGACATTCCCTCAGAGCTACTGAAGTCTGTGGGAGATACCCAATCGTAACAACTATTTCACGTGGTGTGTAAGATGTATGAGAGTGGCGATACAACCGCGGATTTCAAGAAAAATATAATAATTCCAATTCCAAAGAAAGCAAGCGCAGAAAAGTGTGAAAATTACAGAACCATCAGTGTAATAAATCATGGCTGCAAAATTTTAACACGAATTATTTACAAAGGAATGGAAAAGCTGGTGCAATCCGACCTCGGGGTAGTTGAATTTGGATTTAGGAGAAATGTAGGAACACGGGAGGCATTACTCACCTTACAGCATATCTTAGAAGGTAGGTTAAAGAAAGACAAACTAACGTTTCTAGCTTTTGTAGATTTGAAGAAAGCTCTTGATAATGCTGATTGAATACGCTCTTTCAACTTCTGAAGTCAGCAGGAATAAAATATAGGGAACGGAATGGTATTAAAAGTTGTACAAAAACCAGACAGTGGTTATTAGTGAAAGGGCATGAAGAGTAAGACTGGGGTGCAGCCTTACCCCAATGTAATTCAGCCTGTACATTGAGCAAGCTGTGAAGGAAAGCTAGGAGAAATTTAGAGAGGAGATCAAGTTCAGGTTGAATAAATAAGAACTTTGAGTTTTCCTGGTGACATTGTAATTCTCTCCGAGCTAGCAAAGGTCCTTGAAGAGCAGTTGAACTTAATGGACAGTGTCTTCAAAGTAGGTTAGAAAATGAGCATTAACAAGACTAAAACAAGGGTAATGGAATGTAGACTAAGAAAATTGGGCGATGGTGAAGGGATTAAATTAGGTAACGAAACAAGAAAGGCGGTAGATGAGTTTTGTTACTTGAGCAGTAACATACGATGGCCGGACTACAGAGGATATAAAATAAAGAATGGCAGTAGGAAGAAAAGCATTTCTAAAAAAGAGAAATTTGTTAACATTAAATATTAATGTAAGTGTTAGGAAGTCCTTTCTGAAGGCATTTGTGTGGAGTGTTGCCTTGTATGGGAGTGAAACATGGACGATAAACAGTGCGGACAGGAAAAGGATAGAGGCTATTGAAATGTGATGTTACAGAAGAATGCTGAAGATTAGGTGGGTAGACCGTGTAGCTAATGAAGAGGTTCTGAACAGAATTGGGAAGGAACGGGATCTTTGGCGTACCTTAACTGAAAGAAGGGATCGATTGGTAGGACATATTCTTAGACATCAAGGAATCGTAAATTTAGCATTGGAGGAAAGTGTGTGGTGTAAAACTCGAAGAGGGAGACCAAGAGACGAACATAGTAAGCAGATTCAAATAGCTGTCGGTTGCCGTTCTTATGAGGAGATGGAGAGACTTGTTCAGGATAGAGCAGCGTGGAGAGGTGCATCGAACAAGTCTCCGGAATGAGGACCACAACAACAGCGTAAAATTTTGTATGATGGATGGCAGACGCTAATTTACCTACTAACGTCGACAAAACCTAATATTTTGTTCCGATTTTGATGAAATTTTGCACACGTAACTTTCAAAAGAAGAGGAACATCACCGACTAGCTATGATCTCATACGGTGCATGGCAGAGGTTACCTTAAAGTATACTTTGACACTACTTTACTGATCACCATGAAAGTTAACGTTTGACAGATGGAGGAGGCAATGGACTGAAAAGGTCGAGGACGCGTTGGACAGATAGACGAAGAGGTGAGAAAGAGATGGGGTAGGAGAAGATGAAAAGAGAGAGAAAGAAAGAGAAGTGGACAGAGAGACAAAAGGAGAGTAGGGACGGATTGTGGTAAGACTTGAGATATAAGTACCCGTGCGACGCCGGTTGAACAGATAGTATGATATGACAAACGTGTTTCAATGAACTTCCAGAGGAAATTGTGTTGATGATAAAAGTTAAATAAATTGTGCGCTGTAGCATTTTATAAACTGAAAGCCTCTCTAAAAATATGCGGATTGCAGTAGTTCAAAAAATTCAAATGTTTGTTAAGCTTATGGGACTTAACTACGGGGTCATCAGTCCCTAAACTTACAAACTACGTATGAACTACTTACGAACTAGGACGGCACAAATATCCATGCCCGAGGGGGGATTCGAACCCCCGACCGTAGTGGCCGTGCTGACCGTGACTGGAGCGCCTCAGTCCCCTCGGCCACCTCGGCCGGCACAGTAGTTCAGTTCCTACCATTCTCTCTTTTACTTAAAGAACACCTGTTACGAATTCGCCAGGTAGCGTAAAAGCTGCGAGGCATCACAATATGTAAACAAAATCCACGTGGAGGTGTCAGAACAGGAAAGCGGCCGGATAAATAAATGATCACATCTCACGAGGACGTTTGCTTGAGCAGCTGTCAGAGACATGCGCTATCCGATTAACGGATAACCGCGTCGGTCTGTTGTCAGCATGCGGGTTGCTTTATAACGCCGTGAACGGTTGTTGGCGTTTGATTTATGACGTGATAATGGTGCGTCGAAAGCGTTCACTGGACAGTTTATGCTGGTTTAGCACTTCTGGATTACAGAACGCAATGAATGTGTAATAGCAGTTCCGTCAACACATTAAGCGCTGAAAATTGTGTGTAGTCGGCTTCTTAATTTGATAAATTGCCTTACAAGCCATGTTTCCGGTACTGATGCTTCAAGAGGCGAAGTGACAGAAATCTATAAATGCTCGGCTGAGAAAAGGACGCGGCGGGCGAATGACTTTCACGGCTCATTTCTAATCGCTGGAGTGAAGTGGTTATAATGGAGCCGTATCAAGAATTTCACTCGCCACACTTGCAGAAAATAGCTGTCCCCCAAGGGCGATACACGTAAATCATTGGTACTTACGTAACAGCTGTGAGCCCACGGTAGCTCTGGACAGAAGTAATTGCGGAGGAGAAACAGGCGTGCTTACGGTTACCGCTGTAATTCACTTGTATCATTTGTTACGCATTCCCTCTCGCGCTCCCAGTGATGTAGCCGCTGGCGGGCACAGACTGCTTTCAAATGGAGTGACGCCACGCTACGTAAAACTGATCGCTGGGTAGTGCAGGTGTCTTCACTTAGATGTACTCAGCAATCACTCAGCCGTGGTTGTTTACTCTCGGCACTGTGCTTTCTAGTTTGTTTGTTTGTAAATCTATCGGACCAAACTGCGTGGTCATCAGTCCGTAGCTTACAAACTACTTAAACCTAGGTAAACTAACCTAAGGACAAACACACACACCATGCCCCAGGGAGGACTCGAACCTCCACGGCGAGCAACCGCGCGCTCCGCAGAGAGGCGCTTTAGACCGCTCGGCTACTCCACCGCGGCGCGCTTTCTAGTCTTCATAATATAGATTCTAGACGAAAGACTAGCGTTAAACCATCTCGTCCAAGTCGGAAGGAACAGCACAGGCGGATATAGAAGAGGGTGGCCCAAAGAATCGTTCTACACTTAGTAACGTATGGAACATTAAAATTCGGATGGCAGCACGTCACTTCTAAACATCATCCGAGTGGTCATAGGTAAGTCATGTCGTACCGCATCCAACAGAACCATACAGAGCATGGTAAATCACAATCGTCGTACTCAATTTACTCATAGTAGGGAGAGATCTTATTATATTAACCCTTTAATGCATAGTGTAGCAGATCAGCTACATACCTTATTTTTCCCATTATCTCTGAAACTGATCAAAATTTTACCACAAATTCATTTGTAGCTGCTTGTATACATAGTGTTACATATGCTAGTAGCTCTTCCTAGAAATTATAAATTGCAGAGTGCTACTGAATCAGTTCGACAGTTAGCTGCATTGAGTTACTCCTAACATGTGCGTTTGTTTACTTTAGTATTCCTCCTTTGCCATGTAAAAGTAGTCAATCACATACTACTGTTGCATTATGAGTTACTGTCTGGAAAGATTAGAGGCGTAATAGTGACATTTACTACATCACGTACATCGTGGAAGCATTGTATAGCTGATCAGCTTTGAAAGTTTTGTTGCTAGTAGTGCACAATAATTTTAAGGAATTTTTTTTATTATTATATAGGCACTATACATTAATCGTGTTAGTTTTAATACCTTCAAATAAAACGTCACGCGTTACAGGGTGAATACAAAGAGAAATGCCAAGAACACGATTTTTATTGTTCATATACAAGACGACCGGTTTCGAAAGTTGTATGTATACATCCAATGTTAATTACTTAGGGTCATATTGACCCAGCGATATCAAGTGTAACAAGAAAATCCCGGTAGTGGGAGGGATAAACAGACACAAAATCCCCAAGACTGGCAATCTTTTACATAAACTCGAAATTTAACGCGTTCTTCTATGTGAGAAGGTTATAATAGATTAAAAAAAAAATTGTGTCTCATACTTTGGTAGAAATTGCAAAGAAATTCTGGCCATATGTAGAGTATAATAGCTAACACGAACAATACCTTCACTACGCGATAACAATGGTGAGACTAATGATGACAGAGATGATAAAACAGAACTGCTAAATACATCTATCCGGCATTGATTCACCAAGAAGACCAATCAAATACTCCAGAATTGTAATCAAGATCAGGTGACTACATGTGGAATTTAGAAGTAGATATCCTTGGAGTAGTAAAGTAACTTAAAACACTTAGAAAAAGCAAGACTTCTGGACCAGTCAGCACTAAAGGCTGTATATTCTACTAAATACCTTGAAATTACAATTACGAACTACTTTAATTTAAAAGAACACACAGAAAATATCGTAGGGAAGGCGAAGGAAATGCTACGTTTCATTGCCAGAACACTTAGAATATGCAACAGTTCTACTAAATAAGTTGCCTACACTACACTTGTGCGTCCTATTTTGGAGAACTGCTGCGCGTTGTGGGATCGTAACCATGTTGGACTGACGGAAGATATAGATGAAGTTAAGAGAAGGGAAGCTCGACTAATACACTCGAGATACAACGAAAAGAGTGTCACGGAAATGATACACGACTTTGTGTAGAAATAATCGTCTTCAAAAATAAGAGAAATCAGATTGAAACCTAAAGGATGCAAGCGGTACGTAAGGTTTTCTACGCCGAAGTTTGTCTGACTCGCTACCGTGATTGTACGGTTTTTCATATGATGGTTCGAGATGATTAGCAAACTTTTTTTATTGAGGTATATCACTGATTCATTTCCGTTTCTGTATTTTGAAATTATGATTATCATAATTATAGTATGGGTTCAATAAACTGCAATATTAAAGGTTTGTCATCCAAAAGTGGGATAAAAATACGTAAATATCTATTTGGATCAGAATGAATTTTCACTAAGCAACAAAGTGTTTAGTTATTCAGGAAAAATTTTCTGAGTATGTTGCAAATAGTTATCCAGAAGTATTTGGAATAGAATTCATTGCACTTATATCGGACTATTTCTCCACTGATCCTCTTTCAAGCATCACGTTTTGGGAAAAAACTGCTAAATCTTCCCCTGGGAGCTGTCATTCCTCATATTTTATTATTACGGACGTTCCTGCCAATGTGTGCGACAGTCAAAAATATATTTACGGATTCGGAAGAGAAATTTGATCGTCGAAATTTCGTGGGGGGAAATCTGGCAACAAATCAATATACTTTTGATTTTATGACTGGCACAGAACCTCACGCCGGCCGCGGTGGCCGAGCAGTCTGCGGCGCGCCAGTCACATTCAGCACGGCCACTACTGTCGGGGGTTCGAATCCCCCCTCGGGCATTGATATTTGTGCCGTCATTAGTATTAGCTAGTTCGTAAGTAGTTTGTAAGTTTAGGGACTGATGACCCTGTAGTTAAGTCCCATAAGCTCTACAAACATTTGAACATTTTCACAACCTCACGTTAAAACTCCTATCCCTATTTCTCAATAATACAGAATGGAGTGCCCTTCACTGAACTTTTTCAACGTCGTATTATCTCAAAAGAATCCTATACTGCGCAACAGTATTCCGGTAGAGGGCTGTTATAGTAGTGTAGACACTTTAGGTGCATCTTCCAAGTATTCTGCTAGTACAAAGCAGACATTCGTTTTCCTCATGATATATTCAGTGTGATAGTTCCATTAAAGTCATTCGTGCCTGGCAATCCCTAGTTATTAGTTGGATCGATAGAAGCCGCAGCAGTCTGCACGTTTGGTGATGATATCGTGGCGAACGAGAAGTTGTCTTTGTTGATTGTTAATTGGACGATGCAAGGTGATTTACAAAATATTTCTAGTTGGTGTGCCGAGTGACAGCTTGCTGTAAATTAAGATAAATCCATGTCAATGCTGACGAGGAGGATAAACAACCCTGTAATGTTCGAATACATAATTAATGGTATCCTGTTTGACACAGTCATGTCGATTAAATATTTAGGTATAACGGTGCACAGTCATAAAAATTATTACTACTACGTATGGACTGTAGTGAGGAAGATGCACGGTTTACTTCGGTTTATTGGAACAATTTTGGGAAAATGTGATTCATCTTCACAGAAGATTGCGTATAGAAGACTAGTGAGACCCATTCTTGAAAACTGTTTGAGTGTTATGCCTCCTTATTTGGTCAGATTTAAGATACTCATGAAAGCCACTCATAATCTGGGTGCTAGAGTTGTTATCAGTAGGGTCGCGCGAGTGTCCGAGCGCTCTAAGGCGCCTTGCTGAAGAGTGCGCGGTTGCTCCCCGTCGGAGGTTCAAGTCATTCTTCGGGCGTGCGCGCGCGCGCGCGCGCGCGCGCGCGCGTGCGTACGTGCGTGCGTGCGTGCGTGCGTGTGTGTGTGTGTGTGTGTGTTGTCCCTAGCATTAGTTTAAGTAGTTTTTAGGTCTATGGATGGGTGACCACTGCAGTTTGGTCCCTTATCTTGAAAACATTTGAATATTTGATAGGTTCTATTAACACGCGAGTATTACGGAGATGCTTCTTGACTTTAGTAACGGAATTCCTGGCGAAAAATCTTCCTTGTTCTTCTTCTTCTCCTTCTCACGTTACACTATTGAAAAAAAATTAGAGAAATGACGCTTCAACCTGACCCTGAACATAAGAGAAAGTATATATACAGCAGCTTTACCTCGCCCTGCTGTCGAGTGAAAGAGGGAAGGAAATTACTAGTTGTGCTGCGAAGTACCATATCGTGGTTTGCAGGTTTGTATCAAAATATTCATCGTGTAACCAAAATTTAAAGGAATGCTTTAACTACTCATACGGTCCACCTCTGTAGTCCAGTGGCCTGGGTTCAAGTCCCGGTCGTCTTGGAGATTTTCTCCACTCGGGGACTGGGTGTTAGGTCGTCCACATCATCATCGACGCGAAAGTCGCACAAGAGGCATCACTCAAAGGCTTGCACCAGGGAGGCCGAACACGATAACAGCTGAGGTCTTCCGGCCAAAAATGGCACACCAAATCATCCTCATCATTACTCACGTGGAGAACTTCGCAAATGTTCGTATCGTGGTCATTTTATGTCTGAATCATTTTGAGTTTCTTTTTATACAGCAAGGAGGCGATCCAGTATCATGAAAGGTTCCAAAAAGGATAATGCCAAGATCGCTGATATATAATTTTATTCTGACGATCGGTTTCGATGGTCTCTACCATCATCTTCTGGTCTGTAAATGTTTACAAAGCCGTCAAGTGTTGAAATGGCGGAATTTAAAACGTGCATGTCATTATTACAAAAACGAGTAGATACACCAATTGCATTGACAAGAGAAAGATCGCTTACAACTGTTGACATCGCAAAATATGTCTCTTTTCTAAATGTAAGCGATATTTCTCTTGTCAATGTAATTGTTGTTTCTACTCGTTTTTGCAATAATGACATGCACGTTTCAAATGCCGTCATGTCCTTTTAAACAGATGATGACTTTTAAACATTTATAGACCAGAAGGTGATGGGAGAGACCATCGAAAGCTGTCGTCGGAATAAAATTATACATTAGCGATTTAGGCATTATCCTTTTTGGAACCTTTCATTAATTATTTTGATTGGGAAGACTATATAAGAAGGAAAATGACAGCATTATCTGCGGTCTACGACGGCATTTTATGTTGTCTCCTAAATCATTTATGTATTGACATCTCCTGGATTTGGGTGTACTGCCGGTCTTTCAAACACGATATTTCGACACCGTAACTCGGCGTGCCGGCCGCGGTGGCCGCGGGGACTGAGGCGCTTCAGTCACGGTCTGCACGGCCACTACGGTCGGGGGTTCGAATCCCCCTCGGGCATGGATATTTGTGCCGTCCTAGTTCGTAAGTAGTTGATAAGTAGTTTGTAAGTTTAGGGACTGATGACCCCGTAGTTAAGTCCCATAAGCTATACAAACATTTGAACATTTAACTCGGCGTCTTCATCAGGTGATCCCTGAGACAGTCTGATGAAGACGCCGAGTTACGGTGCCGAAATATCGTGTTTGAAAGACGCGGATCACCGGCAGTACACCCGAATCCACGAGATGTCAGCGAATTGCCGGGAAAGCCTACGAGATTACATTTATATATTACTCACTGTGAACAGTGACCCAAGTCACAGGAAATTCATAATACCGTCATACGAGTTAGATGAAATTCCACAAGCAAGAAATCAGTGAGAAGGCATTTTCAGAAACAGTGTGAAAACCATATCTTACTTGTTTAGTGTCATTAAATAGCCTCTGAAAGTTCTGCGAAACACTAGTACCGGATGATCAAAAAGTCAGTATAAATTTGAAAACTTAATAAATCTCGGAATAACGTAGATAGAGAGGTAAAAATTGACACACATGCTTGTAATGACATGGGGTTTAATAAGGAAAAAAATGACGGAGTAAAAACATTAATGAGAGTCGCAGCAGATGACAAGCTATCACTACTAAAATCCTTCTGGGTCATACGTTTTACTCTAGATTAATCTGGAGTTGAATGTTTTCGGTAACAGTGTACGCACCGGTGCTGTAATACAGTTGTTTAAACAAGACTGGCATTCAAGTGAATCTTCCGAACAGAACTAATAGTGCCTCACCATAACTCCGGACATGCTTTACAGTGCTGTTCACAACATTATTCCTCGACTACAGCTATTGCTGAGGAATGATGGTGAACATATTGAGCATTTCCTATAAAGAACATCATCTTTGCTTTGTCTTAATTCGTTATGGAAATTATTGCTTTTCTGATAAGATGAAGCGCCATCCATCGGACATTTTTTGAACTTTTGTTTTTTTCTAATAAACCCCATGTCATTCCAAGCATGTGTGTCAATTTTTACCTCTCTATCTACATTATTCTACATCTACATGTATATACATACTCCGCAATTCACCGTAAGGTGCGTGGCGGAGGGTACACTGTACCACTACTAGGCATTTCCTATTCAACTCCCAAATAGAACAAGGAAAAAATGCCTCCGTACGAGCCCTAATTTCTCTTATTTTGTCTTTCTGATCACCACGCGAAATGTAAGTAGGCGGCTGCAAGATCGTACTACACTCACCTTCAAATTCCGGCCCTCTAAATTTCCTCAACAGAAATTCACGAAAAGAACGTCGTCTTTTCCCCAGCGATTCCCAGTTGAGTTCCCGGAGCATTTCCGTGACACACGCGCATTGGTCAAACCTACCACTAACAAACCTAGCTGTTCGCCACTGAACTGCCTCTATGTCTTCCTTTAAACTGATCTGCTGCGGGTCCCAAACACTTGAGCAATACTCAAGACGTGGTCGTACAAGCGTTTTATACGCGGTCTCCTTTACAGGTGAAGTACATCTTCCCAAAATTCTCCCAATAAACCGAAGTCGGCTGTCCGCCTAAACTCACAACTGTCCTTACATGTTCGTTCCATTTCATATCGCTCTGCAATGTTACGCCTAGATATTTGAACGACGCGACAGCATCAAGAAGCTCACTACTAATGCTGTATTCGAACATTATGGGATTGTTTTTCCTACTGATGCGCATCACCTTACATTTTTCTACATTGAGAACTAGCTGCCATTCTTCGCACCAACTAGAAATTTTGCCGGCCGCGGTGGCCGAGGGGACCGCTTCAGTCACGGTCTGCACGGCCACTACGGTCGGGGCTTCGAATCCCCCCTCGGGCATGGATATTTGTGCCGTCCTAGTTCGTAAGTAGTTCATAAGTAGTTTGTAAGTTTAAGGACTGGTGACCCTGTAGTTAAGTCCCATAAGATTTACAAACATTTTTTCAACTAGAAATTTTGTCCAAGTCAACCTGTATGCAATTACAGTCAGTTAAAGATGACACCCTCCCATACACCACAGCATCATCAGCAAACAGCCGCAAATTACTACTGACTCTGTCCATCAGATCATTTATATAGATAGAAAATTTATTATGTTTTCAAACTGACTTTTTGATCACCCGGTATATTGAACCTACTCTACAGATTTCTGGCAACTGTTCATATCTGGCTGTTCAGATCGTTTATTTCCTATTTCTCGCCGAAAAAAAAACCCAAGAAATCCCTGTTCCGGAAGACAGTACATCTGCGGCGTCCACCCTTTATATCGCCGACGGTATCTCTGTTCGGTTGCCACCGCTTGACTCCAATTCCCCTCACAATCTGACGACAAACGTCTGGGCCGATTTCGCAATCGTCGTAACTCGTCGATTCGCCTGACACGACGGAGGCTACAATGGCGACAAAGAGACGGCAGTGGGAGGGGGGGGGGAGGGGCGGCAGCGCAATGCCTAGTGCGCGTGCGCCCAGCCGCAGACGCAGTCGCAGTCGCCGCGGACTGCGCCCACAGTCGCGCCAAAATGGCCGCGCTGCTCACTGTCCCCAGTCGCATACCGCCCTGCGCTTCTGCAAACACTACAAAACACTTTTATAAACTGCATTCGGTTATTCTGTTCCTGAAACTACCGTTGTAGCAGTCATTTGATATGTTAGTAGTACGACAATCACGAAACTTTCAAGGAGACAACATCTACATCTACATGGGATAGTCTGCAAATCACTTTTAAGTGCCTGGCAGAGGGTTCATCGAACCACAGTTATACTATTTATCTCCCATTCCATTCTCGAATAGCGCGTGGGAAGAAGGAACACCTGAATCTCTCTGTTCGAGCTCTGATTTCTCGTATTTTATTCTGATGATCATTTCTACCTATGTAAGTGGGAGTCAACAATATATTTTCGCATTCTGAAGAGAATGTTGGCGATTGGAGTTTCGCAAGTAGCCCACGCCGCAGCGATAAGCGCCGTTGTTGTCATGATTCCCATCCCAGATCCTGTATCATTTCTCCCCTGTATCGTGACAATACGAAACGAGCTGCCCTTCTTTGGACTCTTTCGATGTCCTCCGTGAAACCCACCTGATAAGGATCCCACACTGGGCTCCAAAATTGGACGGACAAGCGCAGTGTATGCAGTTTCTTTTGTAGTTCTGTTGCATCGTTTAAGGGTTCTGCCAATAAAACGCAGTCTCTGGTTCGCCTTTCCCACGATATTATGTACGTGTAATCTGAAGTAATAGTAATTCGTAGATATTTTGTGGAGTTTACGGCTTTCACATTTAACTGATTTATCTTGTAAACGAAGTTTAACGGATTTCTTTTCGTACTCATGTGGATGGCTTCACACTTTTCATTATTTAGAGTCAATTGCCAATTTTTACACCATACTAATATCTTATTCAGATCGTTCTGCAGTTGGTTTTGATCTTCAGATGATTTTACTATACGGTAAATGACGGCGTCATCTGCAAACAACCTAAAAGAGCTACTTATATTTTCCCCTAAATCGTTTATGTAAATAAAGAACAGCAGAGGACCAATAACACTACCCTGTGGAACGCCCGATATCACCTCTGTTTTAGTCGATGCCTTACCATCGATTACTACGAACTGTGTCCTCTCTGACAAGAAATCCCCTGTCCAATCGCAAATTTGGGGCGATATACCATAACCACGCAATTTGATTAAAGGCCGTTCGTGAGGTACGGTGTCAAAAGCTTTCTGGAAATCAAGAAATACGGAATCGATTTGCGAACCTTTGTCGATATTTTCTAAATCCGTGTTGACCTTGGGTCAATAGATCGTTCTGTTCGAGATAATTCATAACATTTGAATACAGGATATGTTCCAAATGCGTATCGGATTTTAGAATTTCTCAATATTTATGGTACGTGTAGTACAGGAGGTAAAATACCAATTAGCCAAAGGCATTCCACGCAACTCTGAGAAAAATCCAGAGAAAATCGACTTTGAAGTTTTGGAAGTACTCCTAATTACCAACAGTAAAACAAGTTGAAGCATCTGTCGGTGTAGCTCATCGTGTCGGGATAGCTCAGTGGTAGAGCGCTCGTCCGCGAAAGGCAAAGGTCCCAGGTTCGAGTCCCGGTTCCTGTACACAGTTTTAAAGCCGGGCGCCGTGGGTCAGCGCGCCCGGTCAGGGGGGACTAAAACGTTCTCTGTAATAAAAAATCTGAGACGAAAATTCAACGAACAATCCAAGAACGAACTGAACCGACGACCGCGAAGCCTAGATCTAAAAGGGGGGAAAAATGGAAACGCTCTGGCTTTGCAACTTTGGAGTCAATGGTTCGAATCCTGCCGTGACACATTATTTATTTTTTTCGTTGTGTAGGAATACTTACACAATTTTAATATCTAATGGAAATTTTCACGAAAAATGCACGTTTCTTTTATTTGCAATTTTGTATATTTTATAAAAGGTCGTTAATACTGATGGTGTCAATAAAAAAATACATAAGTTATATTTTTTACAGTAATTGTTGACGACGGTAGTCTTTGATTGTTCAGTTCGTGAAGAGCTACGACGCTGTTTTTGGAAAGTCATATCCATAGCTACTAATGGCTTTCCAAGCAGCTAACCTACTCTTCCATCGTTTCAGGTGACGGCAAGGTGCGCAGTTCGTCTACATAGATATAAACAAAAATTGACACAGAATGTGGAATTAGAGAACGAAAAATGTTTTCAAATGTTCAAATGTTTGTAGAACTTATGGGACTTAACTACGGGGTCATCAGTCCCTATGCTTACAAACTACTTATGAACTACCTAAGACTAAGAACGGCACAAATATCCATGCCCGAGGGGGGATTCGAACCCCCGACCGTTGTGGCCGTGCAGACCGTGACTGGAGTGCCCCAGTCCCCTCGGCCACCGCGGCCGGCGAAAAATGTTTTATGTAACTGAATTTGAAAAGGAAAAATAAACCTCTGTCACAGCGCGATTTGAAGCACCGACTCTACGGTTGTGAGACACTGCTACAAAATCAGCTGGACCGAATGCTTGCACTATTTGGAATCTTTAATGGATGAAGTTGCTGCTCATGGTGAACTCTCGTGACGCTGCTCTGGCATGGCACCTGATATGGTGGAGTATTCGTTAACGGTTTCTGATCGACAACTGAACTTCCTTTCCCACGTCAACATTGCGGCGTGTGAGCAAAGACCACAAATGAGACCACTATGGGTCTACTAACCTTACAGCCGTTGCTTCAAACTTGCAAACATGGCATGTGATGGACGGGCGCGACCTGGCAAACATTCGTCATACAGGCTTTGTGTTAATCTACTATTTCTTCGACTTTCACCGTAGACGATCAGTAATGCGCCCTTTTTCTCGATCACTCAGTAGCAAATTATGTACATGCGTTTATTGGAATGTTGGATTTCCTCTGATAACACGTGAGATGACAACTTTAAAAAAAAAATGGAAAACAGGATGCAGACCTCTAGACTTGCAAGACTTCGGAAGTTCGAGTCCTCACTCACAGTCGGAGGTTAGAGCCTTTCCTCGGGAATGGCTGTGTCTGTTTTTCTTGGGTTATTTTATGTTAGTTTAAGTAGTTTGTAAGCCTAGGGACTGATAACCACAGCGGTAAAGTGTCATAGATTTACAAATATTTGAACATTTTCTTCTGTGCTCTTCTTGTTTGTCCTTTTGATTCTCGACATAAATGTATCCATTCGTTTTTGGTATTTGTAGCATTACAGTTTCTAAAATGATAACGAAATTGAAACAGCATTGTTACGTCTATTTTTGACAGTCTTACATTGTCATAATATTCTTGAGTTATCATGATAAACTTCACTTTATAATACGATCATACGAGTATCGAACAGAAAAGAAATTTTTTACAGGTATTTTTATGGCACAAGTGAACCTAAACGTCTACAAGCTGCGGTTTTATATTGTAAAACTGTCGCGCTACGTATCACCTAATACGCGCTTAATAGTTTGAAAAACAGCTTGTATTTCTCGTACCCAGTGACGTGGTTCATTGGTAAAAGAGCACACTCATACTCGAGAGAACGGTGGTTCAAACCCGCCTAAGGCCACCACAATTTAGATTTTCCGTGACTTCTCAAAATCCTGGTAAATGCCGGGATGGTTCCTTTCAAAGGGCGTGGACGATTTCCTTCCCTATCCTAAGCAAAAAATGAAACAGTGCGAGTGCTCCGTCTTTACGTCACACTGAGTGCATTCTTTACATGTTCTTGGAAGTGCGCTATATTTTGCTGTAGAATATCTCTTCGAGGGATTTAAATTGACTTCAATTAAAAGAAATGTATCTCCCCAACAGGCAACAGAATTTCTGTGCGGATACGCAAACACGCTCCATCCCTTACGAGAACACAATCATAGCTACGAGCAAGAGGTAGTCATGGGCAGAGGACAATGCCATCGTATTGTGCTATACGTTGACAATTTGGGTAGGAAACATGCCTGGATAGCCTAATCGGTTAATGTGACCGCTGGCCCGAATTGGGATATCCTAGTTAGAATTCTACTCCAATATAGATTTTCAACTTAGCCATTTAATTTATTTCAATGGCCTGGCTCGAGATGTTTCAATATTTAAAATTCACAGTTAGGTAATTGTATAGAATATACACTTAATGAGTGAAGTCGTTGGTGAGGGAGCGAAAATGGCCACTTCAGAACATTGCTGTTTTGCCCCATCGAGTGACGTGAAGGATGTTGTTGAAACGTTTGTCACAAAAAGTGGTCGCCAAATGTCACTGTCACACGCAGACATGGTCATTACACAGCAAAGATATAGTCAAGGTTTGTTATTTTCTCATTGTTATCAATTCTCGGAAACCGTTTTCCTGACATTGGGCACAACTGCAGATAATTTGCTAATCCCGTTGATGACATTGGCCAATAACAATTACTGCTCGTGGTAGACTACGTACTTGGAGATATCTACTACACTGAGAGGAAGAGCGATAATGGGAACTGAGTGTGCCTTTGGCATATTGTTAGTTACCTTACACACGAGCCGTGAGACTAAACGTCCTCCGCGCGTTTGATAGCCGATCGACGGTATAAGGTAGATATTTTACATCACGCACTCTGTAAAGTAGATGATTCGCGCGTTTGTCTTCGAGTGAATGCAGTTTTACGGGGTTATCGGTCCACGCACGACACTGCACTACCAGTATGTTCCAAAAAGCCGAGCCGGAAGATGAGATTTTTCAGGGGGTCATATCTGCGGTGCTATTGATCACACGGGTCGAGATATTTGGATAGCCCTTGCCATTATGGTCATTCGTGTAACTATCGGAAGAAAGAGCATACTGTAGTTATCCCATAGTACAGGGTCAAAATGTAAGCCGCGGTGGAGTAGCCGAGCGGTCTAAAGCGTCTCGCTGCGGAGCGCGCAGTTGCTCACCGTGGAGGTTCGAGTCCTCCCTGGGGCATGGGTGTGTGTGTTTGTCCGTAGGTTAGTTTACCTAGGTTTAAGTAGTTAGTAAGCTACGGACTGGTGACCACGCAGTTTGGTCCGATAGATTTACAAACATTTGAGCATTTGTAACTATCGGAAGAATGAGCGTACTGTAGTTCTCCCATAATACAGGGTCAAAATGTAAACATCACACACTTCCTCCAGTCTATGCAAATTGCATAAATCGAATGGTTCTTTTTCTTTTTGTGCAGTCTAGCGTGTTCATTAGTAACTTATAAAAGTACTGTTTGTTTATGGGCAGTTCCTGAGAAAATACACAAACTGTTTTTTGGGTACAGGAAGTACCAATTGTGTGAATGGAAATTTCTATAAATTCTGTACACGTCAAATTGTTGACATTCTTATGGAATGTTTTTGAGGTGATTTTCTAGGGAGGGATTGAAACTTTTTTACATATATTATCCGTACTTATCCAGAGATACGCCGCAGTGGAGTAGCCGAGCGGTCTAAGGCGCCTCGCTGCGGAGCGCGCAGTTGCTCGACGTCGAAGGTTCGAGTCCTCCCTGTGACATGGGTGTGTGTTGTCCCTAGGTTAGTTTACCTTAGTTTAAGTAGTTTGTAAGTTACGGACTGATGACCACGCAGTTTGGTCCCATAGATATACAAACATTTGAACATTTGATTTATCCAGAAGTATCGTACTTATGTACAAAATATATATACGTAATACCTGGCGTTTTGCGTTCTTGTGGCATCATAAAGGTTTGTAGATGGCAAAACTATATATTTAGTCACCATTTATGCAGCAATAAAACCTTACGACTCCGCTGCCTCTTCCGTGTAATGAGCAATGACGTCTATGCAGGTTGTCTTAACCTGGAAATTATTTGGTTGTGCCACCTGACGGTGCAACCCTAGTACTTAACATGATAGCGTCAAACGAAATTCCTTGCCATCCAAGTAAAACATGGAAGTTTTTGGTACACTGTAAATATAGCCTAAACATGTTGTGTATTATTATGTAGTGTAAAGGGCACTTCCGTTGGATTGGAAACGATTTTCTGCTAACCTTATATTGTTATTTATTGTTTATACGTGGAAATTTCGTAAGTATTGCACAACTTGGTATTAAAGTGGATTGTTTGATGCAACAATTATGAAAATGAAGTCAGATGTAGATGGGAGCTTCAGGAAGATGTAATCCGTTCATCTTTTTTCTGTGTAATCTAACATAAAACCGGCAAGAAGAAAAATGTACCCTGTTAAGGTCTCTGATTGTAGAAGGTCAGAAGTCGTACATCGAGATAGAAATCTTACGCGGCTAAAAGAAACATACATACACAGTACGTTAAATGAAGTTTTTCTTAAGTTTATGGGGGTTCATAGTACAGTTTCACGTTGTATTAATTGATTTCGTTATGGTTGTATGATGGTAATCCAAGATCCGGAAGGCCAAATACATCAAATTATGAAGTGTGAAACGTGTGACAGATGCTCTCGAAGAAGATCGTATTGTGATTTTCTGAGGAGCTCTCTGAAGCTACTAGAATTTCCCCATCAGTATTCCATATCATAAAAAATAATTTGAAGATAAGAAAAATTTCTGCGAGAAGTGTGCCCACTTTGTTTAATTGTTGGAGAACAGCAGAAACGCCTGCACATTGCAAACTCGCTCAAACAACTATTCGACCGCGAAGATCAAGGATTATTGTGTCGATTTGTCGCTATTGAGGAAACACATTAGAGACGGTGTTGTTAGAATAGTCCTGTGAGTGGGGAAATTCATATTTCTACTCACTCAGTTAAAGCTGAATCAAATGATGAGCTTTGTTTATGATCACCAAGCAATCACCAAAGCAGATAGACTTCAATGCGGAACAAGTGTCACAGCGGTGTATTATCATGACATCATGCAAAACCTGCACAGAATAATGCAGAAACGCCGACCTCAATTGCTTTAGGGTAGGCCAACACTTTCTGGGCGAGAATGCTCGACGGCATATCAGCAACTTTCTAGCCCAAAAATTAGGCAGATATTCAGGGAAGCCGGCCGCGGTGGCCAAGCGGTCTGCGGCGCCCCAGTCACGGTCTGCACGGCCACTACGATCGAGGATTCGAATCCCCCATCGGGCATGGATATTTGTGCCGTCCTTAGTATTAGCTAGTTTGTAAGCTTGGGGACTGATGACCCCATAGTTAAGTCCCATAAGTTCTACAAACATTTGAACATTTTTTTGTATTCAGGGACGAGATGCCGCATCCTCCCACCAGCCCGGAAATCAGTCCACCCGATTTCAACTTGTTACCGAATTGAAAAATCTATGTATGGACGTCGTTACCTTTCTGCGGAAGGGAGAGCTTACTGAACGTTGGGATTCAATCATATAGAAGCAGGGAGACTATAAATAGATATTGAGAAAAGTAAACGTATAAGTACGCAAAAATAGTGTGCATTATTTACGAAATGCCCCACGTATGTGTGAAAGTATATAAATGTGTCGAAAAATAGCCTACAATTACTGACAGCTGCTAAGGGACAATTGACCCTTGTTAAGGAACAATTGACAATTGCAATGGATCAAAGGGCAATTGCAGGAAAAGGAAATGTAGAGAACAGCGCGTGTTAACTGTGTTCCTATAGTACGGTGTTCAAAGACCTCCCCAAGGGCGCTACAGGCACGGAATAATTTGAAACTTGTGTTGGAATCCATTACGGTGAAAGGAGTCTGCTAATTTTTGCGACTGTACGAACATAGGTCAAACATTTATCATTTGTTGAATGCTCAAATGTTTGTTAAGCTTAAGGGACTTAACTGCGAACTGCGGGTCATCAGTCCCTAAACTTACAGACTACTTATGAACTACCATATACTAAAGACGACACCAACATCCATGCCCGAGGAGGGATTCGAACCCTCGACGTGGAACGTCCTCGCGCCTCAATGCGCTTGGCCACTCCGCCCTGGTCGAGAGCACTAGCGATAGGCTAAAAGCGCAGATCATTCCCGTTTTAAAGAAGAATCGTCGATCAGATCGGCAAAACTATTCAGACAGTCGCCTAATGAACAAAGTGCGAGCATATGGAATATCAGAACAATTGTGTGACTTGATTGAAGCGTTTATAGCTAACAGAACGGATTCTGTCATCATTAACGTAGAGAAGTCTTCAGACGTTAAAGGTATTTCAGCTATACCCCAGGGCTGTGTTATAGGACCACTACTTTTCATAGTATATGCAGCGTGAATCACCTAACACTTGCACCGCAGATATTGCAGAAACGGAAAGTGAGACTGATGTGCAGTTTTCATAGAATGGATTGGTAGTCAGAGGCTCGTATTTTTAGCCAACGAACAGATTGTAATATTACTTAGAAAGTGTATTTTTTATGCAAACATACAGTTTTTTTAATGGAACAGTGGTTGCTTCTATCATGCACTAGAATTTTTGATACCAGCTGTGTACAAAGAATTTTGAATGTCATTTTTATCACGTTTAGTTTGGCAGCTACAACCGTTTAAAGTTTCGGAGGTGGAGGCTGCGATAGCGTAGCTGACTGGTAGAGTGGATAGCCCCTTGGGCACGGCCCACTGTCTCATGAGCACCAGCCAGTTAGCTACGCTGTCGTAGCATCCTTCCCCTAAACTTTGAATGGTTTTAGCTGCCAAACTAAACGTGATAAAAATGTCATTCAAAATTCTTTGTACACAGCTGGTGTCAAACTTCCAGTGCTTGATAGAAACAACCATTGTTCCATTTGAAAAATTGTATGTTTGCAGAAAAAATACACATTCTAGTTATTTTTACAATCTGTTTATTGTTTAACAATACCAATCCAATCTGTGTTAGGTGATTCGCCCTGTATAACTGACCTTCTATGTAACATCGGAAATTCAATGAGACTTTTTGCTGATGATGCTGTATTTTATCCAGAAGTCGCAACACTGGCAAAGGGTAGCGAAATGCAGGATGATATGCAGAGTATTGATTCATGGTGTATGGGATGGCAATTGAGCCTCAACATAAACAAGTGTAAAGGGCTGCGTTTACACAGAAAGAAGGATCCTTTATTATTGAACTACGCAATAGCAGCACAAACACTGGAAGCAGTTACTTCCTTAAAATATCTGGGAGTAAATATAATGAGCGATTTTTAATGGAACCGCCAGGCCGCGCGTTCTAAGGCGCCGTGTCACAGGTTGCGCGGCCGCTCACCGCCGGAGTTTCTTGTCCTCTCTCGGGCATGGATGGGTATGTTTCCCTTTGCAAATGTAGTTCAAGTAGTTTGTAAGTCTAGGGAACGGCGACCTCTGCAGTTTGATCCCTTACAAACATTTGAATCTGAATTTAGAACGACTATATGAAATTAGTCGTGAGTCAGGCAGACGACAGTATGAGATTCAGTGGAAAATCCTGAGGAAGTTCAGTCCGTCGACAAAGAAAGTGAGTTACAGATCAGTCGTTCGGGCACGGCTTGAGTATTTCTCAGTAGTGTGGGATTCGTAACAGTTACTGTTAAAATAAGGCATAGACAAAATCCAACGGAGAGCAGCACGCTTTCTTAGGGGTTTACTTAGCAAGCGCGATAGCATCAGAGATGATTAGGAAACTCCAGTGGCAGACGCCGCAAGACAGACGTTCTGTATCGCGGTACGGTCTTCTGTCAAAGTTCCAAGAGCATATCTTTCTCAAATGTCATATTATGTATTGATTTCTCCTGAGTGTATCACGCGAAACGACCAAAATATAAAATGACAGAGAGTATATCCCACACGGAGGCAAAATGCCAATCGTTTTTTCCCGCGAACCAGACGCGACTGGAGTTGGTGGAAGTGACAATTGTACAGAAAGTACTTTCCGCAGACACCCTTGATGTAGCTTGCGGAGTATGGATGTAGATGTACAACAGTTTGGTAGCCAGCATGAATAACAAGTAAAAGCTGTGCATTAGTGCCCTAAGAGGACATATTCCCCACTGAGAGGCAGATATCGACCATTTTGTTGAGCGTCGGACCTATTACAAACATGGACGTTATTTATGCCTGTTTCCTGATTTCCTATGAGGTGAAATCTGCACTATTTTGGTTTTAAATATGGTTCATCATCTCTATTAGTAGTGTTTTTCTTACCGTCCATCATTGATTACAACTATACCTACTCAACTACACTGAAGAGCCATACAGACTGGCATACCTGCCTAATATCGAGCACGCAAAAGTACCGCCACACGACATTGCATGCGCTCGATGGGAGGGAACTGTCACCATGTTTCCTGACGTACTGTCCATAAATCCATGAGGACCAGGGGTTCAGATCTGTTCTGAAGAGTACGTTGCTAGGCATCCAAGATATGCTCAATAATGTTCATGTCTGGGCAGTGTTGTGGACAGAGGAGATGTTTAAATTCAGAAGAATGTTCCACGAGTTTCTCTGTGGGAATTCTGGACCTGTAGGTTGTCGAATTCTCCTGCTGGAATTGCCCAAGTACGTCAGAATGCAAAATAGACATGAATGGATGCAAGTGATCAGCCAGGATGCGAAAGTACGTGTCACTGCCAGAAGACGTCTCAGGGGTCCCATATCACTCCAGCTGCACACTCCCCATACCATTAAAGTGCCTCCACCAGCTCACCGCCCTCTATAAACCACCCAAGTCTGTAAAGGGAATTTCCGAAAAACCATGTGTAAGAAGCACATCCTTCTGTAACAGAAGGGAACCGGTGGACAAAGCTCTTCTAGGAGTCTTACGAAAGACGAATATACTCCTCTTTTAAGGACTCTGATAGTGAGGTAGGGAACCAACTGTCTCAATCATCATTCCGCCCTATGTCCGTAAAAATAGTCACCGTACATGTAACCATATATATGCCTCAAAGGTAAAAGAGAAGTATCTTGAAGAAATATAGGCTTGGTATCCGAACTCGCCTCGGAATTTCAGACAGTGAACTAACTATTCAAGTACTCGATGAGTACACAACGTGGAAACGTAGAACTGCACGGCGAAAATTAGAATGGCCCATATTAGTATATACAAGAAAAACCAAAGAATGAAAGAAGCATGAAATATATCAATTACCGTCGTCAAGGAGATCCTGGGGAGAACAATGACTATGATGTGGCATTTGAGAGGCCATATTACTACAAGAAATTTTCTTCGATGAGCAAAGGCGATACGTGGAACTAATAGATCACAAGGAAGACCTCCAGAACGATAGTACATACGCCTGCGGCCGATCGATCGAGTCACCTGGCTGAACACCGCGCAAGACCTTCTCTCATGGAATTTCCAGACATAACGAACTCAGTAATTAGAGACACCACATCATTTATTGACAGTAATGTCTGATGATGAGGAAGAGTGCTATGTGTTTGTATGGGGACTCTTAGGATGAGAACAGAGCAAAGCACCTAGAGTGTGTGATATGCCTGTTTTCTTGTCACCGCTGGCAGTACGATCCTTATCTATATGTCCCACTTACGCGTGAGATACCGAATCATCGCGTTACCAATCAGGGCGTATTCCGACGTGCACGAGAGCACGACAAAAAACTTACCGTCAAATTACACGAGTGGTATATTCGGAGTTAAAGTAAGCTCGTGACAAAAGTGACTCAGTTTAATTAAAAGCAGAGGTCGGGGGACAGGAGATGTGTGGCACAGGTAGCTCAAATCTAGCGACGGCCGGCTAATTAGAGTGGTAGGGCGACTAGTAATTTCTGAGAGAGTTTAGGGCCCTGGCGGGACCTCGGAACGCACCGGCGCTGCCCCTAGGTCGCGCCGGGCATCACGCACGCCGCCGGCACTGGTTGACAGCTTTGTGTTCTGCCCCACAGCCGGGCTGCAGCAAAATCTTCAACAACGCGGCATTTGTAAACAAAGTCAGCATCGTGCGATTCCTGTACCTGACCAGGTAAATTAATAAGGGATTCAAGACACCGACGTAAGTTGCCTGTAATACCGTACTGTTTCCTCCTTTGTAGATATTCAACTATGGCGACTACAGCGTTTCCAAAAAAAGGTAATAAACCATATACTGTGACAACTCGGATAGCATGTTGCGTGCCTACCATCTTGGCGGCGCGCGACGCTAATCAACGCTTAGCGCCGTACGCTAAGGGTTGCGGACACGGGTTACTATATGAAATATGCTTGTTATGACCTACTCCACCAGCCCTCTCATTTTCTATATTCGTCTCTCTCTCTCTCTCTCTCTCTCTCTCTCTCTCTCTCTCTCTCTCTCTCTCTCTCTCTCTCTCTCACACACACACACACACACACACACACTCTCACACACACACATATATATATAGGGTGGTTCATTGATAGTAGCGGGACAAATTTCTCACGAAATAAGCATCAAACGAAAAAACTACAAACAACAAAACTCTTCTAGCTTGAAGGGGGAAAACAGATGGCGCTATGGTTGGCCCGCTAGGTCAAACGGATATCAACAGCATTTTTTAAATAGGTACCTCCATATTTTATTACATATTCGGCTAGTATGAATGTTTTATTTGGAAGTCTCAATGACTTTGTTCCTAGAGTGACGTTTTGTCAATTAATGCAACAGCAGGCTGTAGTCAACCCTCGTTTATCATGTAACATTTTCGTTACAGACGAAGCATGATTCAAACGCGATGGTGTTTTTAATTATCATAATACACATTTGTGGTGTGAAATAAACCCACATGCTGCTCGTGAGTCACCACATCAGCAGAGTTTCTCATTGGGCCACACATTCTTCCGCCAAAACGTAATGGGCGGAGGTACCTTAGGTTTCTTCGGCGACAGCTTCCAGAATTGCTTGAGGACGTTCCCCTTCAGCAGCTTCAGAATATGAGGTACATGCAGGATAGAGCTCAGGCACATTTTGCTGCTGCTGTGAGATGGCATCTTACACGCAGATATTGCCAAAGGTGGATAGGTCGAGGCGGACCTGTACATTGACCTTCAAGATCACCTGATCTAAATCCTTTGGATTTTAGTGGCTAGGCTCACCTGAAAAGCAAAGTGTACAGCACACCCGTTAATACGGTTGAAGAACTGGAACGGAGAGTTGTACACGCTTGTCAAGAATTCCGAAATGCTCTAGTGGTTTTCGAAAGAATTCGAAATTCATTGCAGAGACGAGCACAGTACAGAATCCAGATGGAAGGAAGACACTTCTAACACCTCCTTTAACAGGTAACCCATGCCTGAAATGTGAACTACATGAGATGTAAAACCAAATTGTAAAGTCTAAATTTCAAATTAATGTGTACTAACTAGGACGAAGTTTACAACGAGGTCAGTGGTGGCTTGGAACAAAAAAATCGTAATTATCTCGTAGACGCCTCGTTTGCAAACCCATGTTTACTGGGACATTTTGGCTTCCATTATCGCGTACTTTAAACCGTTCGTACCCCTTTCTCTGCCCATCTCCGCCATACCTTTTTTCTGTCAATCACCCACTCGCCTCTGTGTTGATCTGCGTAGTAAATTTGCCAAGTTTGTGACTGTGAGACATGGTGATAACGGCAAGTGGACATTTCTTCCACATAATGGCAGTGGTGTGGCAGCAAGGTGAACCCCAGGGACAGGCGCTACCAACCGGTAGAAAAAAAAAATGTTCAAATGTTTGTGAAGCTTATGGGACTTAACTACGGGGTTATCAGTCCCCAACCGGTAGTTCCAGGTTTCAACATACAACAAGCACAGCAAAAGGTAGCATCTGGTGGTAAGCGGCAAGTTTCAGCATGTCAGAGGAGCTACGGCCATGCAGACGTGCATCCGCACTCCTGCCACTTCTCCTGTCGGAGGTTCGAATCCTCTCTCGGGCGAGGGAGTGTGTATTGCCCTTAGTGTAAGTTAGTTTAATTAGTTTGTAAGTCTAGGGACTGATGACTGTAGCAGTTTGGTCCAACAATTTTACAAACATTTGAATTCGGGGTCTGTGTGGAATGAGTTCATTTTACGACACACTTATGCACAACAGAGAAGACTTTAAGAAGTATATTGCCGCAGTGGAGTAGCCGAGCGGTCTAAAGCACCTCGCTGCGGAGCGCGCGGTTGCTCGCCGTTGAGGTTCGAGTCCTCCCTGGGGCATGGGTGTGTGTGTTTGTCCGTAGGTTAGTTTACCTAGGTTTAAGTAGTTTGTAAACTACGGACTGATGACCACGCAATTTGGTCCGATAGATTTACAGACATTTGAACATTTGAAGTATATTACTTGTACGCACCAAGCGCAGGAATGCATCAACAACCACATGCAACAAGACAATGTGGATGATGATGGGGGAGACATCTATGAGGGAGAGGAATATTGTTCAACAAATAATGATGATGCATAAAAATGATTGGGCATACCAAGGCAATGAGTTACTGCTTATGTTGGAACTGAGTATCATTTCTGAAGTCGAGTCTACTTGTACCACCACAGGAAAACCAGTAGTGAGGATACCAAGAGCAGAGAGATCTGATTCCCGAGATAGAACGATACTATATTTTCTAGAATGTGACCAGAAAGCGGAAATGCACCATACCAGTGAAAAGATGTGTATGCATTGTGGATGAATGGCCTCTCGACGACAACTAACTACATTTGCTGGACCTTCCACTTAGTTTTGAGGTTTGCAGCTCACATTTGAAAAAAGTAAGTAGACTCCTATCCACCATTTATATTCGGATATAATTATGGTATTATTTTTTACGCTTGCAGTCCAGTGCAAGACCTGATCCAACGATGAGACCCAGCATTCACCAGCCTGTGAGAGATAGGAAAAGAGTAAAATGATGAACTCTTGGTTTTCATTATATCACCTTCATCAGCAGAGGGAGGGGCAGATGAAGTGCTGTCTAGGTGTACTGATTACATCACAGTAGCCGATGGAATGGTTATCATCTATAAAATGTATGCATTCTATGGAAATATGTAAATAACTGCCGCGGCGGATTAGCCGCGCGTACTGGAGCGCCGTGTTGCGGTGCGCGCGGCCGTCCGCCGTCGGGGGTTCGATTCCCCCCTCGGCCATGGGTGTTTGTGTTGTCCTTAGTTTAGTTTACCTTAGGTTAAGTAGTTTGTAAGCTAGGGACTAATAACCAAGCTGTTGAGTCCCATAGATTTACAAACATTTGAACATTTTTTATAAATAACTTATTTGGCGATGTAAAAGGGGAACTTTGAAAATAAAGATCTGTATAATGTAACTGTGTTATTACTGACTTTTCCCCGTCAGGTTATATATACATATTGCTTAGATAGCCTGTTAATCTTGGTAGGGATGGCTGTAGAAAGTTATTAAACTGACATTGTGGTTTGAGCTTAAATCCTGTGCATGCTATCGGCGTTGAATACACAACATACAAGAAAATGGAAGCTCACATATAGTAGAATCTCAAAATATCCATGTGCTGTTCAGATGACGCTACCTTTTTCGGAATATATGTTGTAAAAGTCTTTCTCAGTCACCTGTCTGGACACATTATAAAATCGATACTAAGATCACGGATAACTTTGCTGACACATGGGCTCATGATTTAACATATACATTTGTTAAATATGTTTTTATATTTGAAAATATTATTATTAATCCAACCTGGTAAGGCTGACAGTGTGGTGAGCATGATGTTTCCATAACATGCATATGCTCTTGAATTACAGAAACGCACTGTTAACAGGCAGCTATGCAGCAAGCTCAGCGGAAGGTAGCATCCAATGGGAAGCGACAGGCCTCAGCATGACATAAGAGACTCAGCCATGCATACATGAACCTCAGTTCCTGTCACTGCAATCCACGTATTTAACAGCTAGCTCATTCAGGGTCTGCGTGTGTTATTACTTGTAACCACTCAGTAAAGGAACGTATGTGTCTTATAGGCATGTTCTGGTTGTGGGGCGGCGAGTTGAATTCTGTTTGTGTCTGTCGTTGGACTCTTTAACTAATTGTTTGTTATTGCACGTTAAGTTCTTTCCACCACTGCCTTTTCTAGAGCCCGGAAATTCTCATGAGCAGTCAGGTAGCGATGGAGAACATAGACATGTACATCTACAAGGGATACTCTGCAAATCACATTTAAGTGCCTGGCAGAGGCTTAATCGAACCACCTTTATACTATTCATCTACTATTCCACTCTCGAATAGCGCGCTGGAAGAAAGAATACCTGAATCTCTCCGTTCGAGCTCTGATTTCTCGTATTTCATTCTGATGATCATTTCTACCTATGTAGGTGTGAGTCAATAATATATTTTCGCATTTGGAGGAGAATGTTGGTGATTGGAGTTTCGTAAGTAAACCACGCCGCAGCGATAAGCGCCGTTGTTGTAATGATTCCCATACCATGTCCTGTATCATTTCCGTGGCGCTGTCTTCTCTGTATCGTGACAATACAAAACGAGCTGCCCTTCTTTGAACTCTTTCGATGTCCTCCGTTAAACCCACCTGATAAGGATCCCACACTGGGCAGCAATACTCCAAAAAAGGACGGACAAGGGTAGTTTATGCAGTGTGACTCCTGATTAGCAACCTTTACTTTTTAATCATCATGGTTAGTATCAATCTTATTAGTCTTTCAAAATATGATTTCATTTATTTCTTTTCAAGCTTGAAATATGATTTTATTTCAGTCTTCACTGATTCTGTTTCAGAATATAGCAATTGCACCCAATCAGGCATCCCAACATTACCGATCTGAATCCTCATTGGTTGACAAGGAGTTCCCAGTATTGTCTGACTTCCTTTAAATACTGGATCTTCCCCTTCCTCTGCATGTCCAATTCCATTTGAATCTACTTTTGACAGTTCATCCTCAGAAACAGTGTCTGACTTTTATCCTGATCAGTAATACCTGGTTAGAAATTGTCAGTAAATACACTAAGTATCCTTGACTTAGATGCTCGATCTCGACATGAGATTCTGGCACGATGAATCAGTAATCGCGATGTTTCACCGTGTAGTGAACTGCAGACAGGGACTGCGAAGATGGTGGCAACGATGGCGAAGGGTATCGTCTATTGCCATGGATCGTGGGGAGGCTGAAATCATAGAATGCGACACAGCTCAGAGACCCATGTAGCCTGTGACGGCGATCTTGAACCTGGCACCAATGAAGCTCGTAGCTCCGTGATGCCTCCTTCTCCCGTTACTGATTATAACAATGTCTTTGGGATTGTAGCAACTCTCTCTTATAGTGTCTTCGCTGTCACCTATTTGTCTGTTACATCTATTCAGTAAGTTTATTTTATTTAGCGTATGGCTACATCACAAAGTTTACAGATATATGATGTTTTAATAACAAAGATACATATAGTATTACACGTGTAACAAACTACAAATTAATATCAAGTTCATGAATATAGTCCAGTGATCCCTCCTTAACCATCAGGAACTCTGGTCGCCAGAGGAGCCCACAGGGGACATTCTTGAAACACATGGGAGACAGTCTGCTTTTCAGCGCCACAGTCACAGCTTGGAGAAGCTATTTTCTTCCACTTGTACAGAAGGTCTGCACACCTTCCAGTGCTGGTTCTTATTCTGTTAAGTGCTGGCCAATCTTTGCGCGGTAAATCAAAGCCAGGTGGCTTGGTTGATATACACGGCATCTTCAGTTGTTCAGGTGTTGCATTAATCTGCCATGTTTGTCTCCAGCAGTCATCGGTATTAAATCTGTTGGTAACTAAACTTCTTGCAGTCTCAAGGGGTGGATGACGAGAGCGAAGCCTTGCTTTTCTTATGCTTGGTATGTCTTCATGCATAGGAAGGTGGGGATTCTTTTGCAGCTTTTTGTACTCAGATACTAGTGCATTTTTCCGCCGTAAAGATGGAGGTTGTATGTGGCTAAGTATGGGTAGGCAGAAAGCTCAGTAAGTTCAATATTATAATAAAAAAATCACCTCCTTTCTTCCTATAACTTTAGGTGCATCCTTATTACTAAAAGTCTTAGCTAGCTTGGATTTCCTGCGATTATATAGTACAGAAAGAACGGTTAGTTTCTCACAATGAGTATGTATTATTTTCATAAGAAACATTACGTTTTTTTAAATAAAAATCTGTTACTATGCATAGCGAATTAAGTCTCAATAGGCATTAGACACCTGTAAATACTTAACACACTTTTCGCGTCTGTATAGCGTGTATTCTCCTTACGTAAAGATCTGGCTATCAAAACTGTTTACTGTAATTTCGAATGTTATTAGTTCTCTTAGGCCTAGTTGTAGGCTAGCTATTGGGTGCTTACTTTAGCATTTTTTATTATATTTGATATAAATTTAACGATTTGAAGTATTTATTTCATTCTATAAACGGCAAGGATATACCTCTATGAAAATGATAGATTTCACCTCTTTTGGCAAACAGTTCAATTGTTTTTAGGTCTGCTACGCCTGGATATAGATAAGGGATGCTTACTTAATGGATGTTGGGCATTAATTTGAGATAACCCTCCGAAATTCTATGTAAATATCACGATTTGTAGAGTTTCCAGTTTTTAAACATAAAATCACATTATTTAACATACATATCGCTTTTTCTATATGCACATTCCATACTACTATGGAATTTTGGTTGAAGAAACTTTTTAATTTAGTGTATTAATGGCCGCGGCGGAGCGGCCGATTGCATTGAGGCGCTATGCTGCAATGCGCGAGGCCGTTCGCCATCGGGGGTTCGAAACCCACCTCGGCCATGGATGTTTGTGCTGTCTTTAGTCTAAGGTAGTTCATACGTAGTTTGTAAGTTTAGGGACTGCTGGCCCCGAAGTTAGGTCCCATAAGCTTAACAAACATTTGAGTGTATTAATGCGTCTCAAACGATGCAGGAAAAAATATGTAAGAGTAAAAGAGTGGTATAAAAAACATACTATGTGCGCAGTTTTCTAGATTAGGTTAATAGACTGATGAAAGTGTCATCAACCGTGTTGGAAATGCTATAATGACATTTAACTAGAGGCACAAACATGGAAATTGACTGAGTAAGCCATTCAGTGCACATAGAGAACAAAGCACGATTATTTCTTTTTACATATTAAGCCAGTACTGCTGTCACTGTTCATATCGAGTCAGTGCTGACATAAATCAAAGGCACGGTTAAGCTGGGAAAGGACACGTTGCCCTCTCTTCAAGACAAAATTGTGGCCGGCCGCGGTGGTCGAGGGGACTGAGGCGCTTCAGTCACGGTCTGCACGGCCACTACTGTCGGGGGTTCAAATCCCCCCTCGGGCATGGATGTTTGTGCCGTCCTAGTTCGTGAGTAGTTCATAAGTAGTTTGTAAGTTTAGGGACTGATGACCCCGTAGTTAAGTCCCGTAAGCTGTAGAAACATTTGAACAAAATTGTGCTTCCAGGTTATGTCACAATGGCAAGAGTTTATTTTTTTACTATTTTTAGTTAGTTCAGCTACTATAGCATCAGAAAACGTAGAGAGTTTAATGTTTGGATAACATTAGCCGCGGTGGAGTAGCCGAGCGGTGTAAGGCGCCTCGCTGCAGAGCGCGCGGTTCCTCGCCATCGGAGGTTTGAGTCCTCCCTGGGGCATGGGTGTGTGTGTTGTCCTTAGGTTAGTTTACCTTGGTTTAAGTAGTCTGTAAGCTACGGATTGATGACCACGCAGTCTGGTCCGTAGATTTACAAACATTTGGTAACATTACAATATTAACCATTTGTCGTAACTGCTATCTGCTAGGACCTCATTGCTGCCACCTTCTGTTAGAGATGACCAAATAGAAGGTTACTCTAAAAAGGAAATTGCATATTCCTCTCTCATATTTATTATTATTACCAGCTGTAAACACGGCGATGCCCGGGTGTTTATTTATCCTGCACTCTCGTAGTCCACACCCCCCCCCCCCCCCTCACTGCATCCACCTCTTTCTCTCCCATCTCTCCATCTCTCTGTTCATTTCCACCTTTCCCTCTCTCGGCAAAGTTTTCTTCAAGGTACCCTCTGTCATGTACCATACAAACATTTATGCACCCATTATCTTCCTCTTGGTTTAAAGGTAATGTGTGCAAAACTTCATAAATATTGGAGCGAAACTATGCATTTCGTAAAATTCCGTAAGTTAAGTACCCCTCACCACGCACCGAACGAAATTTTATACAGTGACATTCCTCTTGTTTTCGAGGTAGAGTGTGCGAAATTTCATCAATATCGGAACAAAACTATATATTTCTAAGCAACAGAAACGCAGGGTCACATTGACAAACGCACTTTCTTTCTCTCTAATATTCCATTTTTATTTCATACAACCTTTGTTCTGAGAATAACGAAAAAAAAAGAACGATAGAAAAGGATCTGTGAAACGAGCCGTTCTCAATTTATGGCTCGTCCAAGGTATTTAGGGATCCATTTTTAAGTTTCAAAGTACCCTACCCCATGCACCGTATGAAACTTAAGGTAGACGGTGATGTTCTTCTTGTTTTGAAAGTCAACAGTGCGAAATTTCTTGAAAATCGGAATGAAACTGTAGATTTCGTGAATCTGTAGGAGAAATACGCTCCCCCACGCACCTATCACAAAATACTTTCTTAGCTGGCGTTTTCTACCTATAAAATACATTCCTGCCAAATTTCAGCTTCATAGGTGAAGTAGTTTTCGAGATTTCGTGTTTAGTCAGTGAGAGTCCTTTCGTTTTTATATAGATATTAAGAAAACGGATTGCTTCATTTTGGATGGAAGAGAATTAAGGGAGACTTGCAGACAAAAATAAATAGTAACATGCTAACTTTATTTGATACAAGGTCATGCCTGATGCGACGGTTTTACGGCATCTACAGCGAAACTGTTGTGAGCGGTAGACTTCTTTTCATCATTTTGTGTGTGTGAGGGGGGGGGAGGGGGTCAATAACATAACGCTTCATAAACGTCCGAAATTACATGCAAATTTTGTTGCAGGTCCGTAACTACCCCCATTTTCCAATAATTGACGCATAAATCTGGGTATTCTCACACTGTGGCCTCTCATTATTTATGACGTCACATCTCCCGAGCTACGTGTCGTGTTCTTTTGTTTTTAGGCCAGGAACCTTCGTGGGCGTACGGTGAACAGTTCACCAAAGTTTCATTGCAATCGAATGAATGGTTTATGAACACATATAGGACATAGAGGCATATATATATATATATGGGGGGAGTATGATATACGGTAGTAGGTTGGTTGACTGGCTGCCCAGAACTCAGAATAGCAACCTAGGACTTCATGCTTTTCTTCCGCAACTACGAAAGTGCTCTTCTGTCATCTGCCAGTGTCGGTACTAAATACGCCAGAGATGAAGAAATACGAGTTACGGACATTTCGGAAGAACTTAACAAAATCAGTTCTTAATTACTCATCACGATTAAACGTGGTCGAGAATTTAAAAAGTTATTGATTCATTACAGCTGAACTGACAATCAAGCCAGGACATTCCAGGTAAATGCCCACAGAGTTATTGCCTCTCGACCTTGACGTTTCTGTTCTGGTGGGGGTGGATTTGGATTGTCTACTTGGAAACAGCAATCACTGATGATGTACTTGGCAGCTGCAATTCATATTAATGGTTGGCGTGTATCACACGGCATCTGATGCGATCAGTGAGGGGCAACACAAAGTTATGTGGTGTCACGATAGCAATTCAATTATCACGGCATGGCCACATGCGTGCCCCGTAACTCAGTCACGGGCTCCCGACAGCTCAGTTTAATCACTTGGGGCCTGTAGCCTGCACACTCGAGTCTTTTCTACTTTTCTAGCCGATGTTCGCTGAGTGGCGGAGGGTGTACCATGATCCAGATTTATTTTCGTCTCTTACCGTTTCATTCAGCCGTAAGTGCATGGGAAGGATGTTTAATGGAATCACTCTGCGTACGCAACAATTTCTTTAATTTTGCTTCGAAATCATGACGCTTCATACAATTAAACGGTACCTTTACATGTATGGAGACGACTTCTCGGATATTTTAATGTAAAGCTCTCTACGATTCTCAACACTCTTTACTGTTAGGTCTTCGGTGGGAGTTTGTTGAGACATCTGTGTCGTCGGTAGCTAACTAAATAAATCTGCCACGAAGCGAGCAGTTCTCATTAAATTTTCACACCACCTTTCTTAAGATTCCCTCAGACTGACATATTTCTTCCAGGCTGCTAGACTTGCGCAGACTTTCAAATTTAAATCGCTCGGAACAGATATTCCGTAATAGTTAGCAGTAGCTAGTCGATATACCGGGAGTTTGAGTATTTTCATCACAAACGAAAGAGGCGAGTAGGGATAATGAAACAAACACAGAATACTATTAAAACATAGGACTGCAAATCAGCGACTTCCCCTACACGTCGTCTCCATAAATGCAGTCATACCAATGTTACAATACAGTTAAGGTCTCAAGATACGTCTATGTTCTAGTTGCACTGGTGTCACATACTTGTTAGTTGAGTTAGTTACTTTCATTGGTGAGAAGTAACCAACCACGGCTCGACTTTGAAGTCAAATTTCCTCTCGGCCAACTTACTGTTCATATATTCAAACGTTTGTAAATGTATGGGGCTTAACTTCTATGGTTATCAGTCCGTAGGCTTACAAACTACTTAAACTAATTAAACTAACCTAAGGACAAACACAAACACCCATGCCCGGCGGCGGACTCGAACCTCAAAAGGCGAGCAGCCGCGCGCTGCGCAGCAAGGCGCCTTAGAACGCTCGGTCACTCTACCGCGGCTGTTCATATATACCTTCATATCGTACAACATAAGTTAATCGACTATTTTTATGCGTTCCTTGTGGTAAAGGGTTGTATATGAGGTACATACCTAATAGCACACCAGCACATTTTCATAGGCCTGTTAATGAATATGTAACACAGCTTCGGCCATGGCTCGCAATACTTGACCAAAACACGTTGGTTTTATTTATTTATTTATTTTGTATGAATTTGTTTAGAAGCTTCGAAGTATTCCAGCCCTGTTCATATTGTCGATTAATACAATGCGAATAGTATGCCAATGCAATCGGCTGACGCATGCTATTTCTTAACTTGTACGAGCGTTGATAATGAGACGTGCCTAATGCCTACGATTCACATAAACGGTGGCCATGGAGTATTCTTGTTGTTGTCTTTTTTCCTGAAGCGCATATCTGGTATTGGGCTCCTCGAAGGAAAGAAGGAAGAATAGGGTTTACGGCCCGTCGACAGCGTGCTCGATAGAGACGAAGGGCTCCTTGAGCATCCTGCCGTAAGGTGTTCATGTAACCAGTCGCAATGTATGGAATACGGGAAACCAATGGTTTCATGACCATTATTGTTTAAAAGTATTTATTTGTTCCATTTTTCTTACTAGCCCCTTTCGTTTTTGCCATGATAGTCTGCTACCCTGTAAGGTATTTTCGTATTCTTAAGCTTGTTGCGTTACATTTATTGTGGTCAGATGACTATCTTTCTGTCAAATGATGATCACTCTGACCTCTTCCTTCATTTCGACACAATTTGTGACGACTTTTCTGCATTTCGTTAGAAGTGTGTCATATACGAACTGCCCAAGATAGTTCAGTAACAATTCTATCGTCATTCCTCCAAGTTAATGTTACTTTCGTTTCCGACTGTGTCTTCCCATCAAGAACGAAAGCCGGCCGCGGTGGCCGAGGGGACTGAGGCGCTCCAGTCATGGTCTGCACGGCCACTACGGTCGGGGGTTCGAATCCCCCCTCGGGCATGGATATTTGTGCCGTCCTAGTTCGTAAGTAGTTCATAAGTAGTTTGTAAGTTTAGGGACTGATGACCCCGTAGTTAAGTCCCATAGACTATACAAACATTTGAAACAAGAACGAAATAGGGCCTACTAGGTTCTGTCTGCTTGGACTTTCTCAGATCATTCTCATTTGTTTTGTTAGGTGGTAGAGTGGGATAATATTAAAGACCTTATGAAAATGCAGAAACACACCACCACTTCGACTTTTGTTTTAGTGTCATCGTGATCAATCAGAATGTGTTACTGGACCATACTTTTTTGGTCTTTCGACATCTTGGGTATT
Source organism: Locusta migratoria (assembly GCA_026315105.1). NCBI lineage: Eukaryota > Metazoa > Arthropoda > Insecta > Orthoptera > Acrididae > Locusta > Locusta migratoria. Next base: position 230,022,211 of record CM048755.1, read on the forward strand.
AGACTTTTTTTTTTTCATTTCACTGATCGAGACACAGATGATAAGTTTTGCTGGGGAACGAGTTTCGAATTCCTCCAGGCCTCAGTGATTAAATTTGATATTTTCAAGTTTCCTCCCAGACGAATTATTCCAAACAATCTAAATCTTGCATTATGTATACCGTATAGCTGTTTAACACTACTGCGGCACCGTGGAGATAAGATTAGATATTTGCGTTTGACTCGAAAGCAACTTCCCATGATCCTTTCGTTAATTGAACGGTCCAAATTTATTGTACCACCTTTTCTGTTATTTGAAGGAAACAAAATACACGGGTTTACACTGACGCGTTTCTGTATGTCTCATAGGAGAGTAGAATATTGCGTATGGAATAGTAACCACTTTAGACATCACAAGATGACAGTCATTTATGAAATACCTCCTGCAAGACAATGGTAAACAGTGCAACTTCTCTGTGATGTTTAGTGTTTGTTCGTAGAATAAATTACTAGTTAGTAATTATGGGTTGCTCTCCTCTAACATGTAATTTGAGTGTCTCCTTGGCCCTACGAACAGGTGAAGGTCGTGTAACACTAGTACACTATGAAAAGAGAAAAAATCTTAGGGAGTCAAATATTATGTTTCATGATTGGTTAAACTTTTTACTTTTAAGTGAAGGTTAGATCACTGCTTCATCAGTCTCAACAAAACATTATTTTTGTACACTGTCATAAAGTAGTGTTTCAGAAACGTTGCATTGTCTGCCAATATATTAAAACTGTTTAAATGTAATTTTCATTATTCAGCTGCAATGCTCCTCATATAAAAGCAATTTCTTGAAATATGCCATATTTTTTATAAATGTTAGGTTATCGCGGGCCGCGGTGGAGTAGCCGAGCGTTCTACAGCGCCATGCGGAGCGCGCGGTTGTTCGCCGTCGGAGGTTCGAGTCCTCCATGGGGCATGAGTGTGTGTGTTGTCCTTAGTTTAAGTTTAGGGATATATAACCATAGCAGTTTTGTCCAATAGGTATACAAACATTTGAACAGAAATGAGAGTAACAATTTAAAAAAATATTTTTTTCTAAAGAGGATTACATATTAATTACCTTCACAATGAATATTTCTATGTTCAGTTATCGGATTTTTGGGTGAGGATAGGAGAAGGAAATCGGCCGTGCGCTTTGAAAGGAACCATCCCGGCATTTGCCTAGAGTGATTTAGGAAAATCACGGAAAACCTAAATCTGGATGGCCGGAGGTGGATTTGAATCACCATCCGTCCGAATACGAGTCCAGTGTGTTACCACTGCGCCACCTCGCTCGGTTTTAAGTTATAGTTCTGGTGCCTACTTTAGTCCGAAACTTATATTTGCTTACGTGAAAATTGTCTAGTTTTGATGACGGTGGTGTGGGCACGATACATGTGACTCAGAGACTTCGTTTGTCACCCCAATTGCATCTAAAATGCACCTCAAAACAAACTGTGTTGCTTTTCGCGTCTAAAAATTGAAACAAAAGGAACGAATTGCAATGATCTAAATTTGTTCTACCATTTTGTCGACTTGTTCTTGCGATTGCCTTACACAGAGTGTCTTTATAACTGAAGACTAGTCTTTCTTCCGTCTTCTTCCATTCTCTGCGATTAGAACAAGGGACTGATAACCGTAGTCGTTTAGTCCCATTTAAAATCAAACCATCCATCCATTTCTTCCCTCATTCCTCCCTGGACTGCATTTCCTTTCCCCCGCTTCCTTTCCTATCCTCACTCCTTTCCTTCCCTACCGGAGGACTATCACCTTAGCAGTTTGGTCCCTCTGTCCAAAACAAATAAACAACCAACCAAAAACAACTGAACACTTAAATAACTTAAAAACCATACTAGATATTAACAAATGGTTTTCAAATATGATACGTTCCCTTCATTATTCATGCATATCAAAGTGCCCTCCCTTGGTGGCACGAATAATGTCTAGTGGGAATTCCATTTCACTCCACATACGATTCACTATCTCCACGATGACATACTGAAATGCGCCTCTTCAAGTCCTGAGGTCTCTAACCGTGGTTCGTTACAAAACCACGCAGGAAGAACTCTAGGCCGGCCGCGGTGACCGAGGGGACTGCGGCGCGCCAGTCACGGTCTGCACGGCCACTACGATCGGGGGTTCGAATCCCCCCTCGGGCATGGATATTTGTGCCGTCCTTACTGTTAGATAGTTCATAAGTAGTTTGTAAGTTTAGGGACTGATGACCCCGTAGTTAAGTCCCATAAGCTATACAAACATTTGAATTTGAAGAACTCTAGTGATATCAGGTCAGGCCACTGAATTGGAACATCTCGTCCAATCCACGTACCGGAAACTTTTCATATAGAAACTGACAGTGGTTTCTTCTATACTGTGTTCGAAAGTTTAGTTCTGCTGAGGTACCGGACGTCGTATATACCATACACCATACACAAGGAGATTTCCCTGTTGCGTCCGTATTTTATTCGATATTAAAGCTGAACTTTGCGTCAAAATTGTCGCCTGGAAGGTAAATAAACTTAGTTATTTTATCAAATATTGAAAACCAATTTGTTAATATGTAATATAATCTTAAAGTTATAAAAGTCTTAAATTGTAATGATTATTTGTGGACGCGACGTGTTTCTACCTGACTAGGACAACATAATTCCGTAATTTCAATCTTTCTTGCGAAATTATTCTGGGATACTATAGTGTGATTGGTAAGAAACTACTTGCATAATTCCAAACATCGAAAGTAGTAGACTCTGACCTTTTACACTTATCTTTATTGTGCAGCTTGTATCGGACAAAATAGCCTTTAATTTTGAAATAAACATTATGTAACCAAAACACTTAGTTGTTATTTCCGTATATCGCTTCGAAGCATCAGACCTTGGCATTGACAGAGAATGATCTCATCGACGGAGCCATTCAGCCAGGAACCTCACCCCACCTCACATCCTTAATCTTCATCTTTTAGTATCCCAGTTTACAAAAAAATGTTCAAATGTTTGTAGAGCTTATGGGACTTAACTACGGGGTCATCAGGCCCTAAACTTACAAACTACTTATGAACTAGCTAATACCAAGGACGGCACAAATATCCATGCCTGAAGGGGGATTCGAACCCCCGACCTTAGTGGCCGTGCAGACCGTGACCGGCGCGCCGCAGAGCGATCGGCCACCGCGGCCGGCCCCAGTTTACAATCACCAAAGCATACCAACTCGCGAAATAAGCCAATGTTCCTTGATGATATAAAGTACTTCTTTTGCATCTCTGAAGAGATACATGTTCAGAATAAACAATTATTGATATGGTGTCTGTTCTTTCTGACATTTCCGAAATAACAGACACAAGTTGTTGACAACGGCCGTTAAGGGCAGGGGGCTAGAAGTTGAGAATTTGGGTTGGAAGTGAGGCGTCCTGGATAGCCGAATTATTTATGTCGACCGCTGGTCCGAAGCGGGAAATCCAGTTTCGAATCCCGGTCCAACACAAACAAATTTTCAACTTCATTGTTGAATTTATTTCAACTCTCCGAAACGGTCGAACTTTTTCAATATAAAACTTCCTGGCAGATTAAAATTGCGTGCCGGAACCGGAACTCGAACCTGGGATCTTTGCCTTTTGCGGGCAAGCGCTCCATCACTGAGCTATCCCGACACGACTCACGGGGCCGTCCCACAACTTCAATTCTGCCAGTGCCTCGCCTCCTAATTTCCAAACGTCACAATACTTCTTCTGCGAAAGTTGCAAGACTAGCAGACTTGGAAAGTCAAAGGTCCCAGGTTCGAGTTCCGGTTCCGGCACGAAATTTTAAACTGCCAGGAAGTTTTATATCAGCGCACACTCTGCTGTAGAGTGAAAGTTTCATTCTGGAAACATCCCTTACGCTGTGGCTGAGCCATGTCTCCACCATATCCTTTCTTCCAGGAGCGCTAGTCTCACAAGTTTCGTAAGAGAACTTCTGTGAAGTTTGGAAAGTAGGAGGCGAGGTACTGGCAGAATTGAAGTTGTGGGGCGGCCCCGTGAGTCGTGTCGGGATAGCCCAGTGGTGGAGCGCTTGCCCGCGAAAGGCAAAGGTCGCAGGTTCGAGTCCCGGTTCCGTCACAAATTTTAATCTACCCGGAAGTTTCATATCAGCATACACTCCGCTGCAGAGTGAAAGTTTCATTCTGATGTTTCAATATTTCCATTTCCTGTGTTCAGAATCGTTAGTCTGAAAACGTCTTTCTTATTCCCGAAAATGGCAATGATCATTTTCAATAAGTAGGTTTCCTTCGACGACGCAAGGCTAATGTCGATTGTTTCCACTCTGATCCATCGAAATCGTGTGGTTGATTTAGTGTTGCGCTGCAAATGTTAAGCTCCTGTGAGCAACAATGAAATGGGAGTGGAGTGCGCCTGGGTCCCTGAGGCCACGTTGCGTGGTGTTGCGTGTGTCAGTTGATGAACTTCCCTCCTGGGACGCTCACCACCATTCGCAAATTGAGCTGCACCCCTAAATGAGCAACCTGCTCATTGTTTTGTTTCCATTTTTTACCCGCTAAATGGATAGTGTATAATTTATCTTGCGCGCGTGCGGAGCACGACAACCTCCGCATCCAGTGGCGCAGGCTTTGCCAGTAATAAACATTTCTGGACGCCATTTGACCACAGTTTTCCCTCTCCGCTGTGACGCCGTGCTGCTTTACTGCTCTGATAGTGATTCCTTTTGTTCTAATTAGTAGGATCGCGGCCCGCGGTCGTTGCGTTTTATGCGCGGGATCCCGTTCGAGCAGAGTGGAGTGTCAGCCTTTGAGGAAAGTGTGTTGGTTCCAGCGTACGCCACACTGGGCGATATTATTGGCCGCGCGCTAAGCCTTCGATGTGACCGATATCACAAAGGTAATCGGTAGAAACGCCGTACGCTTTAGCGCCAGTGTGCAGTCTTGCAGAGGAAAAGTGATCAAATTTTTGTACGTCTATGGGACTTAAATACTGCGGTTATCAGTACCTAGGCTTACAAACTACTTAAAATAACGTAAACTAACCTAAGGACAACACACACAGATTAGAACCTCCGACGGGGAACAACCGCGCGTTCTTCAGCAAGAGGCCTCAGAGCGCTCAGCCATTCCACCGCGGCCCTCGCAGAGTAACGAGATTGTATCTTCAGTCGAATAAAAAAAAAAAAAAAAAAAAAAAAAAACTATTTTAGTAGGTTCCTATAAATTCCCTACAAATTGGCTTACCAACTATATATCGGGGATATTTTTTCTGAAATCCTTTTAGTTGCATTTTTTCGGCATTTTCAGCACGCGAGAAGCTCAACTATTAATCAAGCAATTGTTATATTGCGAGGTATTTTAAATTAGCATCTCTAGAAGGTTCTATTTGTATTATTTTGTATGCGACCACCATTACATTATTAACTTTATACGTTCTTATTTTATTAGCCGTGCGGGAGTAGCCGAGCGTCTGGAGTGTCACGTTGTGGATCGCGTGGCCTCCCGGGTCGGAGGTTCGAATCCTCCCTCGTACATGGATATTTGTGTTGCCTTTAGTATAAGTTAGTTTATAAGTAGTTTGTAAGTATAGGATTGATTTGATTTGATTTGATTTTTCCAGGGAAGCCAAAACAGTCTTGGTCCAACCCGCCACTGCCCGCACCGAAACTAAGTTTATTGTGCGGTATCGCTCCCTGTATATCTAGTAAAGCCAACCAATGCCCTTGAACAGTGCAAGGAGTCCCTTTACCAGTTCTTTATTAAACACAATTTCTTCGGGTCCCAAATGTTCTGTGCCTTTTACTCTCCAATGCAATGCATTCGAAGATTAGATGTGATGCAGTTTCATCACCGTCATCACAGATCCTACATTTAGGGTCCTCTTCTGTTATTCCATTCGATCATTTCATTTTTTTATGGGAGGACAAAAGGTTCCTCCATTCCAGAGATGAAACGCTGGCTGGTTAGTGTACCGCAGAGCCTACCATGAGGGGGGGGGGGGGGAGGGAGGGAATGGAATCCAGTATCACCCCATATCGTACTACCAGGTGAAGACCAGAATGGTGATACATGAGGCAACATTTCAAGAAACTCTCACCACTGCATCGCGGTGGTGCAGACAGAATGAACATTCGTCGGTGAAAATAATGTCATTCCATTAGGTTGTTCATATTCGTCATTCATCGCACCATAGACAGCGCAAAGGCCTCGTCGTTGACTGAGAGGTAAACGAAACAATGGACGCCTTGCGGACAATTGACCCTGCTGCAAAAGACGAAGAACATCGCTATTTGTGCTGACCTAATCTGTTGTGATATGGCTCCTGAAGTGGCAGAGGGTCCAACAACATGTTCTTCATCACGTTTAGTGGTGAAATCAGTCCCATCGTTCCGTCGGTCCCTTCTGTATCCGTCAGCGTCGATTATAGAGCCGCATCACAGTTACTTAGCTACGTCCGACATGATAGCTGATTTCTCTTAAGGATAATCCGCAGTCTCTATAGGCAACTATTCTTCCGCGACCGAGCTCCAAAACGTTCTTGAAAGACGCTCCTTGCCTTCTACGACGTATACTGAAATTGATGTTAAACAACCGCGCCAAATTACGTGCACATGGCGGCCTGTTCCCCCTTTATGTAGCGTTTGCAGGTTTCAATACTAGCGATCATGGTGTGCTCCCGCTGAAATACTGGTCATGTGCATTTCCGTCGCCGTAAGAGTCTTCACGTCTTTGTAAAACTAAGAGACCACACTGCTGACGTCATCGCTCCCAAGACTTACTATCCTTCACTGTTCCACGGCCAAATAATGCGAGGGAGAAACTAACGTTTCTATGTCTCTTTACGACCGAGCAATGTGGCGCAGTGGTTACACGGTAATACACCAGACTCCCATTGGGGGGGATGATGGTTCAAATCCACCTCTGGCCATCTAGATTTAGGTTTTCCGTGATTTCCCTAAATCACTCCAGGCAAATACCGGAATGATTCCTATTTTCCAAAATTCCTTCACAAATGAAGACGAAGCAAATACTCCAGAATTCATATAAAGAACAGCTGTCAAAATGCGTAATTTAGAAGCTGATACCCCTGGTGTATTAAAGCAACTCAAATCACTCAACAAAAGTAGGTCTCCCGGTCCCGATTGTATACCAATTAGTTTCCTTTCAGAGTATGCTGATGCAATAGCCTCATACCTAGTAATCATAATACAACCGCTGGCTCAGCGAACGTTCCGTACCCGAAGACTGGAAAGTTGCACAGGTTACGCCAATATTCAAGAAAGGCAATAGGAGTGACCCGCAAAATTACAGACCTATATCACTGACGTCGGTTTGCAGCAGGATTTTAGAACATATATTTTTCACAAATATTATTAACTACATCGAAGAGAACGACCTCTTAATCCATAGTCAATACGGATTCAGAAAGTATCATTCTTGTGAAACACAGCTAGCTCTTTACTCAAATGATGTGATGAGTGCTATCGACAAGGGATGTGAAATAGATTCCGTATTTCTAGATTTCCGTAAGGCTTTCGACACTGTACCTCACAAGCGTCTTCTAATCAACTGAGTGCTTACGGAATATCGCCACAATTGTGCGATTGGATTCGTAATTTCCTGTCAGAAACGCCACAGTACGTTGTAATTGACCGAAAGTCATCGATTAAAACTGAAGTGACATCTGGCGTTCCTCAGGGAAGCGTTATAGGGCCCCTAGTGTTCCATATTTTTATAAACGATTTTGGAGACAATCGGAGTAGCTTCGTAAGTTTGTTCGCAGATTATGCTGTGACTTATCGGTCAAAAGCAACTGCAAAATGATTTAGATAAGATATCAGCATGGTGAAAAAAATGGCTATTGACCCAAAATAATGAAAAATGTGAAGTCATCCATATGACCACTAAAAAAAATCCCGTAAACTTAATTTAATAAATCAGTCAAACTACAGGCCGTAAATTCTACTAAATACCTAGGAGTAACAATTACAAACAACTTAAATTGGAAAGAACACCTAAAATATTGTAGGGAAAGCGGACCAAAGACTACGTTTCGTTGGGAGAACACTTAGAAGATGCAAAAGCTCTACTAAAGAAACTGCCTACACCACACCTGTGCGTCCTATTTTGGAGTATTGTTGCGCATTGTGGGATCCCCACCTAGTGGGATTCAGAGGCGATTTAGAGAAAGTACAGAGAAGGGCACCTCCTTTTGTATTATCGCGAATAGGGGAGAGAGTGTTACGGAAGTGATGCACAAGTTGGGGTGGAACTCATTAAAAGAAATAAGTTACACTTTGCGACGAGATCTATTTGCAAAATTTCTTTCAGCAACTTTCTCTTCCGAACGCGAATAGATTTTGTTAGCACACACCTATATAGGGAGACATGATCATCAGAATAAAATAAGAGAAATCAGATCGAAAACAGAACCACGCCATGCACTTCAATGTGACTTGCAGAGACTTTTAGAGGTAGTATACACTTGGTCCGAGGTAAAATGAAACGTATTAACTAACCCTGTAATAGATTTGTAAGAATCCGAGCTTTGCATTACGCGTTGACTTATCAGACGGGAAACCCACAGTACCTTACGTGGGACAATCGTGGACGCCATGATAAACAAACGGAAGCGTGCTAAGCCGCTGTTAGACATCCACCGAATGAAGGACGAGACGAGACAACGACTGTCTCAGACACATGTAAGCAAAGATACCTCTGAAGTTACGAACTCCCAACACTTGAGACGCTGTTGCGAAGAGGATAATTGAACAACAACCTGCTCTCTCGCCGCAAAAGCCGTAACTGACGCGACTGGAACACAGCGATCACTGTGATTCTTCAGTTTCTCCCGGCTTATTAGATAATCAAAATATCCACGGGTGTACTGCCGCTCTATAGTGTCCAACGGGCACTATAAACCGGCAGTACACCCGTGGATATTTTGATTACAGTGATCACTCTATTCCTGAACGGGCTATACTAGCATGCATCCCTACGGACGCAAATTTTTAGCTTATACATAAAATACTGGCGTATTCCAATTTCACTCATTACTCGCGACATTTCAGATTCCCGTTAACAGTTTTCGCCTGCGAAGCTACTTCACTGAAGAAAGTATCATTGGCGTTCTTTTCCGTATGCCTTTCAGGCCCTGCACGAACAATTGTGCGTTTCTGGTTTTGCTCGTTTTATTTCTTTTTGTGATTCACGTTAGGAAGTTCAGGCCTGCATCACACAATCGTGGATGGACTGCGGTAGCGTGCGCAACGTGTTTTACTTTCATGTTTCTACACTGGGTGACACCAGCAGTCGGCAAACTTCCAGTACACTGACAATGGCGTCAAGAAAGACTTGTTAACAAGGTGCTGATATCCTTGTTTTGATATGTGAAGCTATCATACCTGACATCCAGTTGATTTTATATGATCCTGATATCATTTACTTCAAAGACATATTACTGTAAAGCGGTGCAGATCATTAAAATTTGTAGTGAAAAAGGCCCAAAAGAGACAGTTGTGTGGGTACAAAAATTTTGAAAATAAATTTATTTTTTTGTAATGAATTACTGTATGTATTTTGAATCTTAAACGTACCTCTCTCTATTAATGTCACAACACCTACAACCTTGGGTCTGAAAGGGTTCATTACACAGGGTGTTACAAAAAGGTACGGCCAAACTTTCAGGAAACATTCCTCACACACAAAGAAAGAAAGTATGCTATGTGGACATGTGTCCGGAAACGCTTAATTTCCATGTTAGAGCTCATTTTAGTATTTCTCTTTAATGTAAAATGAAATAATTCGTGCAAATAATTGTCAAAATACCCAACTGATTTTTCGTTAGTATGTACTGTACTTCCTCGATTAACCGCCAGTTGGCCCAATTGAAGGAAGGTAATGTTGACTTCAGTGCTTGTGTTGACATGCGACTCATTGCTCTACACTACTAGCATCAAGCACATCTGTACGTAGCAACCACTGGTTAGTTTTCATCACGAACGTGGTTTTGCAGTCAGTGCAATGTTTATAAATACGGTGAATCGAGGAAGTACAGTACATACTAACGAAACAATGGGTGTTTTGACAATTGTCTGCACGATTTTTTTTAATTTACATTTAAAGAGAAATACTAAAATGAGCTCTAACATGGAAATTAAGCGTTTGCGGACACATGTCCACATAACATATTTTCTTTCTTTGTGTGTGAGGAATGTTTCCTGAAAGTTTGGCCGTACCTTTTTGTAACACCCTGTATATATACGTGATACCTGTTCTTCTAGACGTTATATGATACCAAGCATATGCATATATTTTTATTCTTGGCTTAAGCAAAAACTTGGAGATAAAAAATCTAATTGTACTTCAACAAACAAGTTTTACCAGAATTATGCAGCACCTGAACAAGAACAGTCGACGGAAACTGTATTCTTATCCTTCAGGACGGACTCACTTGAACAAAATTGCGAGAAATACGTTATGAATTGTCATCCAGCCTTACTGTGGCGGTAAGTATTGACAGCAACAGCGGGCTGAATGTTTACTGCGAGATGAGAGAGAGGGTCTGGTACAGCTGTAGGCAGGGATCTGGCGCACTATTGTGCTCAAAATTAGACCGGAAGTCCGTACCAGCAGCGATATGTCACGAGGAGTGGTGGCGGTCGCTGCTCAAAACAGTACTCGCTGCTTTGTCATAAACGAGTTTTTTATTTTTTATTATTTTACCTTTTCGCACGAATATTCTGTATATAATTACATATGATGGTCTAAATATCATTTTCAACCGTTGTTAGTCTTAGTCTGAGTAACAGTTCATAACCGTTGTTAGGTAAATAAGTAATTCGACAGTTCTTCGCATTTCAGCCCAGAAATTCATATAAATGGTAGAGGAAAAATTCGCTTCAATTGCACACGAAATGCTCCTGTTCTTGTACTCATTCACTAATAATAATATATTGTTTGGGTATCCAAATTTCGCATAATGGTATTCAAATGTTATGTCGTTTTATTTTTTATTATTTTACCTTTTCGCACGAATATTCTGTATATAATTACATATGATGGTCTAAATATCATTTTCAACCGTTGTTAGTCTTAGTCTGAGTAACAGTTCATAACCGTTGTTAGGTAAATAAGTAATTCGACAGTTCTTCGCATTTCAGCCCAGAAATTCATATAAATGGTAGAGGAAAAATTCGCTTCAATTGCACACGAAATGCTCCTGTTCTTGTACTCATTCACTAATAATAATATATTGTTTGGGTATCCAAATTTCGCATAATGGTATTCAAATATTATGTCGTACCACATTGTACAAATAAATATACAAAAACTCCCGAAATTTTTGTGAAAAATGCGTCAAATTTGTTTGAAACTCGCTTATAGATATCCAAATGAGATAGCTGTCACTTCACGCGTATATTTTCGCGAGAGTAATTTTGATGTATGAAACACACCGTCAGATAATTATTGTTCTATTAGATCACTATATGCGTAAAATGTGGTTGAAAAACGCCTACAGATAAGCAAATGAGATAGATGTCACTTCGTGGGTTTATTTTTGTGCGGGACATTTTGATTTAAGAAACATTCCATATAATAATTCTTACTCTATTATTTTACTATGAAATATCAGGCCTCCCTCGTCGGAGCTTCGAATCCTTCGGGCATGGATGTTTGTGTTGTCTTTAGTATAAGTTAGTTCAAAAATGTTCAAATGTTTGTAAGGCTTATGGGACTTAACTACGGGGTCATCAGTCCCTAAACTTACAAACTACTTATGAACTACTTACGAAATAGGACGGCACAAATATCCATGCCCGAGGGGGGATTCGAACCCCCGACCGTAGACCGTGACTGGCGCGCCTCAGTCCTCTCGGCCACCGCGGTCGGCTATAAGTTAGTTCATAAGTATTTTGTAAGTTTAGGGACTGATGACCCGCAGTCAAGTCCCATAAGCTTTACAAACATTTGAACATTAAATATCATGCTCTGCAGCTACAAAGTATTATTATGTATAGATCAGTGAGCTGATGTTTACATTTGTGAAACAGCTATTCACGAAATAATACGCCAACGATTTACGCTAACCGTTACGCTACCAAACAACGGCGTATATGTCACACATCTCTTTAGTCAAAGCTAAGCGACGCGTGATGTAGTATAAAAAGCGACGCCACTGTACAGTTAACGGAAATTAGTGATTTTGAAAGATGCATAACGCTATAACCTGTGGGATTCCTATGGATGTGTTTGTCTTCGGAGAATGGTTTGTGACCGTTACCTAAATTACGAAGCGGTGATATTTCATAGAACCTGAGTGTGATCTTTTAATATTTTACGCATCTAGTTTCATAGAGACAAACTTAGGATCAAGTATCCAAGGTCAAGGAAGAAGTCAACACAAGAAATTAACGTCAGAAAAATTAAGAATTAAAATTAAATGTACACAGAATCTGTGCAGGCGAAGAGTCGCATGTGAGTAGCCGCATGTTCTAAGCCATAATGCTACGGACTGAGCGGTCGCTCCCCGCCGGAGTTTCGAGTCCTTCCTCGTGTGTGTGTGTGTGTGTGTGTGTGTGTGTGTGTGTGTGTGTGTGTTTGTGTTTGTGTGTTTACGTGTGTGTGTGTGTGTGTGTGTGTGTGTGTGTTTGTGTGTGTGTAGTCCTTTGTGAACGTTAGTTTAAGTGTTAAGGTGTGGTCCATTTAAGCATTATGTACTCTGCACTCAAAATTAATAGTTTGGAGACTACGATTTTTTGTATCACCATGACAACTAATCTGCAAAAAATCTGTAGTTGTGAGGCAACGGTTTGTGCCAATCGCATTCCTGAAATAGACTAGCTTGTCCATTGTCACAACCTGAACCAGGAAGAACGCCATAAGGAAGAATTAGAATGTCGACTTCGGTGCAGATCTCAGATTCCAATGACACTGCCTCCCGCAGTTTCGGAACTCTACTCCCCCGCAGACAGAGACCTTATTGAAGATGTCCCCAGAAGAAACCAATAATGTCACACGTCACGAAAGTCATGGGGTACTTGTAATATCGTATTGTACTTAGCTGTGCCCGGCGAAGTGCAGCAGCCCGACGCGGGATAGACTCAACAAGTCGTCGCAAGTTCAGACCCTCTACAACCAACTCAAATGTTCAAATGTTTGTATAGCTTATGGGACTTAACCGCGAGGTCATCAATACCTAAACTTACAAACTACTTATGAACTAACTTATACTAAAGACAACACAAACATCCATGCCCGAGGGGGGGATTCGAACTCCCGACGGCGAACGGTCTCGCACATCGGAGCATAGAGCCTCAATGCGCTAGGAAACTCCTCCGCGGCTATCCCACTCATAACAGCTAAAGTGTTGCTGGTGCAGGATTTTGTACACCAACTGACCTTTCGATTGTGTCCCATAAATGATAGGTGGGATTCATATCGTGAGATTTGGGTGGCGAAATAATTCGCTGGAAGTGTGCATTTTGTTATTGAACCCATTCTGAAACTGTTTGGGCCCGGTGACATCGCACACTCTCACCCATAAAAAATTCCATCGTTGTTTTGAATACGAAGTCTATGAATGCCAGAAAATGTTTAAAAGTAGCCGAACATAACGATTTCCAGTCTATGATTAGTTCATCTAGACTGGAAGACGCTCTCCATTTCAAATAGAAACGGCCCACACAACCAGCTTGCACAATGCCTTGTTGGGAAAGTAGGTCCATGGCTGAGTGGAGTCTGCACCATACTCGAACCCTACCATGAGCTTTTAGTAATTCAGTTCGGATTTCATCTGAGCAATACACGGTTTTACAGTCGCAAAACCCGATATTGACACGAGACCAGCAGATGATCTGCAGGGGGTATCTTGCTGCTAGCAACGGCACTACAGTCGGTCAGCTGCTGCTGTAGCCTGTTTACGTCAAATTGCAACGGAATGCCCTAACGCATACGCTCATCGTATGCCCCACATTAATTTCTGCGGATTTTTCACGTAGTGTTGCTTCTCTGTTAGCAATGACAACTTTACGGTAACGCCACAGACTTTGGTCATCAAGTGCAGGCCGTCGTAACCACTACGTTGTCCGTCGCGAAAGTTAATGCTTGAAATATGGTACTCTCGGCACCCCCTCGACACTGTCGATCTCGGAATATTGAATTACCTAGGATATTTCATCTACATCTACATACATACTCCGCAATCCACCGTACTAGGCATTTCCTTTCCTATTCCATTCTCAAATAGAAAGAGGAAAAAAAGAATGCCTATATGCCTCCGTACGAGCCCTAATTTCTCTTATCTTGTCATTGTGATCACTACGCGAAATGTAAGTAGGTGGCAGCAAGATCGTACTACACTCAGCTTCAAATTCCGGCCCTCTAAATTTTCTCACTAGAAATTCACGAAAAGAACGTCGTCTTTCCTCCAGCGATCCCCAATTGAGTTGCCGGAGCATTTCCGTGACACTCGCGCACTGTTCGAACCTACCAGTAACAAACCTAGCTTCTTGCCTCTGAACTGCTTCTAGTCTTCCTTTAAACTGATCTGCTGCGGGTCCCAAACACTTGAGCAATACTCAAGACGTGGTCGTACAAACGTTTTATACGCGGTCGCCGGCCGCGGTGGCCGAGGAGACTGAGGCGCTCCAGTCACGGTCTGCACGGCCACTACGGTCGGGGGTTCGAATCCCCCCTAGGGTATGGATATTTGTGCCGTCCTTAATCTTAGGTAGTTCATAAGTAGTTTGTAAGCTTAGGGACTAATGGCCCCGTAGTTAAGTCCCATAAGTTCTACAAACATTTGAACATTTGAACATTTATACGCGGTCTCCTTTACAGGTGAAGTACAACTTCCCAAAATTCTCCCAATAAACCGAAGTCGGCTGTCCGCCTTACAACTGTCCTTACATGTTCGTTCCATTTCATATCGCTCTGCAATGTTTCGCCTAGATATTTGAACGACGCCACTGCATCAAGAAGCTCACTACTAATGCTGTATTCGAATATTATGGGATTGTTTTTCGTGCCCATGCGCATCACCTTACATTTTTGTACATTGAGGGGTAGCTGCCATTCTTCGCACGAACTAGAAATTTTGTCCAAGTCATCATGTATGCTATTACAGTCACTTAAAGACGACACCCTCCCATACACCACAGCATCATCAGCAAACAGCCGCAAATTACAAGTTCGTCTGTCCATCAGATCATTTCTATAGATAGAAAATAATAGCGGTCCTATCACGCTCCCCTGGGACACGCCTGACGATACACTCGTCTCTGATGAACACTCGCCGTCGAGAACAACGTACTGCGTTCTATTAATTAGGAAGTCTTCCAGCCAGTCACAAATCTGTGAACCTATTCCATAAGCTCGTATTTTCTTTAGCAGTCTGCAGTGTGGCACCACGTCAAACGCCTTTTTGAAGTCGAGAAAAACACAATCCGCCCGTTGCCCTTCATCCATGGCTCGCAAGATGGCTGCGTTTCACATTAACGATGTTTCCTGAACCCGTGCTGGTTCGTGGAAAGAAGCTTTTTCGCCTGAAGGAAATTTACTATATTCGAACTGAGAATATGCTCCAAAATTCTACAGGAATCTGATGTCAACGATATTGGCCTGTAATTGTGTGGGTCAGTTCTCTTTCCTTTCTTATAAACGGGAGTCACCTGCGCTTTTTTCCAATCACTAGGAACTTTGCGCTGAATTAAAGATTCGCGATAAATTCAAGCTAAGTAAGGGGGCAATGCCGCATAATTCTCTTTGTAAAACCGAACTGGAATGTCACATGCTTATAGCATAAACTTCTATTTCGCTTTGAATATCTGTAAATTACCATCGTGTCGCCGTTATCGTGTGGGAAACGTTTTCACGTAAATCACTGGAGTACAAATGACAGTCCTTACAATGTACCGCCCCTTGATTCCTCGTATACGCGTTACTACCGCCGCCTGTATTTGTGCAGAATCACATTAATTTTTTCCCCTCGGTGTAAAGTTGACAGGTGGATCCGCTTGATAGATGTGGGGATACATTTGATCAGACAGTGTAGACATTACAGATTCAAAGCAGTGTATAATTTATTTCTGGCGATTGGAGCGGTGTCGATTACGTTCTCGGACAATCTTCAGCAGGCGTGGTATCGACGGCAGCAAGAAGTAAGCGTGTGTTTTGAGCGGTGGGGCGCCCGGCTGAGATGACGGCCGGCGCGGCGCGACTCGTATTGACCGCGGCGATCGCCGGCGCCTCCAATTTGCTGACCTCCGGCTCCAGCCCTGCGCATGCGCAACTGCGCGCCTCAATTTTACCTCCCCCTCCCCCCCCCTCTCCACCCACGCAGGCTCATTCCGGGTGGCGGCGTTTCACCGGAAGCGGCGCTCTGTTGTCATCGCACCGCTGATGCCAAATCGCTGGAAAAATTTAAATATTCGCATTAGATTTAACAATAACGCTTTCGAAAAAGAGTTGGTATGTTAAAAATGGATTAATTATGAATAATTACTTACACTTTTACAGTTATTGGATTGTTCGATTTCTGTCAGGGGGTATAAAATATAATTGTGTCCCATCTCCTTAAGCGGAAAAACTATTTATCCAAATTGAAATACCAATTAAGACCGGAGATATCACAGTAAATTTTGGGAGGTAACACGTTGTAACGAATATCGTGTGACAGAAAATACAACCCTGTGTGAAGTGACGATGATGAAATAGATACTGAGGTTTGCCGCCATTCCCCGCTATAGTCGCTGCTTCACGCCTCTTACTGAATCAAACAAGTAAGAGCCTCTGGATTAGGGATGAGAAAAATCGACCGCTTAAAACCGTTACCGGTATTTTAGTTCTGAATAACCGGTTTTTTTTCGATATTATTTGTGTGCGGTTGTAACCCGATTTTTTAGTTATTGCCAATAACCGAGTAAAAACACCGTTATAAAAATTTTCTGTATTATAGGTTCTAAATGTTTTTTTTGTTTTCAAGTAATTAAAAAGAAATTAAAAACTAGTAATATTTATGTAAAAAATTTGGCATTCTGTGAAATATTAGGTTACAGAAACTTGGAAATGTTATCAGTTATAATTTAAGACCAGTCCCGAGTCAGAAACGAGCAACAAATGCATGCGATAAGAATTGGTACAGCTGCTGTTGAGGCATCAGTGCGTTTGTTGCCTTGTGGCGTGATCTATTAGAAGACGCGCACGCAAGTGCAGTGTGCAACACTTAACTCTGGCTGCTCATACGACAGCTCCCCGCTGTCGACTTCGGACAGTAAATAACACATATGTGTGTTATTTTCTGATCTTGACAGTTTTAACAATTGCATCATCAAAACAGAGTGTTCTTATCTCAATCGCACTTTGGTTAAAACTTTAAACACAAAAGAGCTGATTTACTGCCTGTGACAACATTATATATCTGTATTACTAAATTGAAATAAAGTATCAGAGCAGCAAATTAAAATAAATTAATTATTTCAGTTTAATAATTTGCCGCCCTGCTACCTCAGTAATAAGTAATTTTATTCGTTAAACCATAGTCTTCAGCGATATTTTATTAGTTCAACCTTCACGCCCCCCTCCCCCTCCTCCAAACCACAACGTGACTGTGGTCATGTGGCCTGCAGTTTTATCAGCCTGCACCTTCTCTATTTCTAATATTCCTTGCTTAGGGAAGATTCTACGTAGTTTAAAGTTAACTTCTGCCTTTTAAACTGGTTTTTAAATTTCTCCTTCAACCTCTGATGATCCCAGAAGAGACGAAACGTGTCATGTGTAAATAAGTGAAACAGGAAAGAACACGTAGATAATGTCTTAGGCAAGGCGAACCAGAGACAGCGTTTTATTGACAGAACGCTTAAAAGATGCAACAGAACTACTAAAGAGACTGCATACACTACGCTTGTCCGTCCTCATTTGAGGTATTGCTGCCTAGAGGGGGATCCTTATCAGGTGAGTTTGACGGAGGACATCGAAAGAGTCCAAAGAAGGGCAGCTCACTTTGTATTGTCACGATACAGGGGAGACAGCGTCACGGAAATGATACAGGATCAGGGATGGGAATCATTGCAAAAACGGCGCTTATCGCTGCGGCGTGGTCTACTTACGAAACTCCAAACACCATCATTCTCCTCCGAATGCGAAAATATATTGTTGACTCCCAGCTACATAGGTAGAAATGATCATCAGAATGAAATACGAGAAATCAGAGGTCGAACTGAGAGATTCAGATGTTCTTTCTTTCCGCGCGCTGTTCGAGAATGGAATGGGAGGTAAATTGTATAAAGGTGGTTCGATGAACTCTCTGCCAGGCACTTAAATGTGATTTGCAAAGTATCCCATGTAGATGTAGATCGCTTTTGTGCAACCAAGATAGTTGTTTTACCAAAATATCTATTACAGTTGCTGTGTCAGCGGCACACAAATATGGAGTGGTGTGATTTCATCTCATCATTTTTCGCAGCGGGTGGTGTCTCTTGGGCCAGTCGTTCCGCGATCGCCGACCAGACGTTTTTGATACCCGAAAGATGGAGAGAACAGGACGGCCATGGCAGCAGTGTAGCCGAACTGCAAGAAACAAGTCTTCAACATTGCGTGCCACGTATGGTCACTCACTATGCTGTTGAAATGTGATCGTCAGCAAGTTCCAGAGGAATGGGAGGACAACAGGTACCAAAACGTCAGAGATGTGACCACGACTCAATAGTGTACCAGCAATGCGTGTATGGGAATGGAATCTATTACCGCCCATAAACCGCACCAGTACAGCGACAGTTCAACTGCCTCCCAACACGGTGCCTGCAGGCTCTTATCCTACCACTGTTGTCGTGCACGCTGAAACAGTACTCGTCTGTACAAACACTGTCGTTAAATTCCAAATTCTTCTTGTACCACCACGACGGTCGTATTTAAAGTCTGAAGAAAGCGTTTAGAGAACTGTTGCCTTTTGCATCGCTATCCCAGTCCTACACCAGGTATTATGGTTTCATGTGGCATTGAATTCCTGACAGGCATCCCTACCTACCATGTATTTCCGGTACGCTCATAAGCTAGCGTTACATCTCTGGTGTGTTGTCGTCCCGTACCTTCGGAGCTTGACGACTGCATTGCAACAAACTTGGAACATTGACGATGACTGCATTGCAACACGATAATACGCAACTACTCACTGCACGCATTGTCGGGACTTCTCTTCCATGGGGCCACATTGCTGCCTTGGCTACCTACTCTCTCGACCTCTGCCACGGTGGAGTTTCCGAGCGTTCTAAGGCCCCTTGATGCAGAGCGCGCGGTTGCTCGCCGTGTGACTTTCGAGTCCTCCCTGGGGCAGGAGTGTATGTCTTGTCCTTAGTTTAAGTTCGTTTAAGTAGTTTGAAAGTCTAGGGACTGTTAACTATAGTAGTTTGATCCAATAGATTTACAAAATTTTGATTTTTTTCTCTCGATCTCTCGCTTTACAGAATCGCCTGCTCGATGATTACCGAACGATTGGCCACAAAAACAACACATGTTGCTACATCAGATCAGCTTCGGCAGTATGTGGAAGCTGCGTAGACTGCTATCTATATCCTAACAACACATCCATAATGTCGTTAATTTCATGCCGCCGCGGCGGAGCGGCCGAGCGCATTGAGACGCTATGCTACGATGCGCGAGACCGTTCCCCATCTGGGGTTCGAATCCCCCCTCGGACATGGATGTTTGTGTCGTCTTTAGTATAAAGTAGTTCATAAGTAGTTTGTAAGTTTAGGGACTGATGATCCTGCAGTTATGTCCCTTAAGCTTAACAAACATTTGATTTGAATTTCATGCCGAGGTGTGTAACACCGGTTATAGTCGCAATGGCGGGCGGAAACACGCAATACTCATTTCATCGTCTTCCTCACTTCACGTGGAACTATATTTTAAATCATATGATCTTTGTAAAACGTGCTATCTCCCAATCGAATTTCGCTGTCGTATCCCTGGTCCTTCTTGGTACTACATTTTGAATAGCTAGCCAGCATTGTATTAACAACCTCTGATTATATTCACTGACTGTTCCGTCGGTTCTTGACGAAACATTTTATTCATTTTGAATGAAACACGAGATAATTGCATAATATTCTGCAAATTTATTGTTTTTACGAACCGGTTTCCGACTGTTACCTCATCATTAGGCAAACACTACGGACACGGCGGCTTTTTCATTCTCAAATAAAAGTAGATCTTTCCCAACCACCTATCGACTGTTTAAGCAAATATAGAATATCATGAAGTGGGAGACTTGAAAGAGATCCAGACTTCAAACTAGTTTAGGGACTGATGACCCCGCAGTTAAGTCCCATATGCTTAACAAACATTTGAACATTTTTGTTGTCAGAAACAGTATAACAAGCTCGTAACTGTGATCCCGAATGGTTTTCCACATTATTAATTGTCAAGAAAAAGTATTTCAAATTTTGTGCTGTTTCTCAACATTGAAGTTAATCTGTTAGGTCTTTGCTCATGGTAATGAGAGCGATGTACCAGTAACGGGTGTTGCCATCCGTGTGTCCTCAAATCGAACAAGTTGGACATTAAACGGCAACAAAGTTCGAACCACAGCCAACAGTTGAGAAGTGTCGTGAAAAACCATTTCTTTCCTTTGGTTTCAGCTAATCAAAGAACACGTTTAGAAACACCGTCTCAGGCAAGCCGCTTACATGATAATGATCGGCGCAACGTATCTAATTTCTTATTAAAAGTTATCTTTCAGCACAAACTCCCCGCAACACCATTGAAAGCTTTTCATACCGTTTCTGAGCACCCTGTATAAGAAAGGGATGACCCTTCGAATAGAGTTTTGCGTGACACATTTCAAAT
The DNA here is from genome assembly GCA_026315105.1 of Locusta migratoria. Lineage (NCBI taxonomy): Eukaryota > Metazoa > Arthropoda > Insecta > Orthoptera > Acrididae > Locusta > Locusta migratoria. Next base: position 230,043,034 of record CM048755.1, read on the forward strand.
GTATATATTTTTTTCTAAATCAAATGTTTGTAGAGTCTATGGGACTTAACTACGGGATCATCAGTCCCTAAACTTACAAACTACCTATGAACTACTTACAACTAAGGACGGCACAAATATCCATGCCCGAGGGGGGATTCGAACCCCCGACCGTAGTGGCCGTGCAGACCGTGACTGGAGCGCCTCAGTCTCCTCGGCCACCGTGGCCGGCTATTTTTTTCTAGAATCAGGTATCATGTAGTATGTATTTCTATTTCACACCGTGACTGTGTTAAGTCATTAACACTCGTTATTACTGCTCTCAGTCACTTAATTAGTTTTTGTTTAATTTAAAACACTACATCGCGATTCGTTTAAAACATTCCCGGAAAGTCGTTACAGCGTTTTAAGCTATACACAAGCAAATAAATTGACAGGTAGCTGTAATAACGAATGTAGGCTATCCCAGTGTACACTATTATGGAATCTTGTCGGCCTTACAGACACGTGGCAGTGTTAAGATACGGCGATATTTCAATGAATGTGATACTCATCAAAGTATAGTGAAGTTCCGCAGCGAATATATGGAAATTCACCATATTCCGAAAATTTCGATGATGAATATGAAACGCGTCAAACCACTGGGTTGTTGTAAGACTGCTACCCAACTGGAAACCTGAGAGTTCCTTATAATCTGTTATGGTGGTTACAAGGTACGATACGAAATAACGTTACAGCAGAAGATGAGAATATTAAGCTGTGTGAAATTTGCCACGCCTGGGAAGTGGGGCAAGCAGATAGCGTACATACCAGCCTGAGATTCACCAGCTCCTCGCTAAAGATACACAGCAGCAGTTGTCGTAAAGATGTAAAGTGAGCTACACTTGGCCGTAGAAATCCAGGATTATTATTATAAATACATGTTTGCAGCTCATACATCAGAGCATTCAAAGATAAGATCTGCTTTTAAATTTAAAATTTTAAATGTTTGTAATTCTATCGGACCAAACTGCGTGGTCATCAGTCCGTAGCGTACAAACTACTTAAGCCTAGGTAAATTAACCTAAGGACAACACACTCACACCCATGCCCCAGGGAGGACTCGAACCTCCACGGCGAGCAACCGCGCGCTCCGCAGCGAGACGCTTTAGACCGCTCGGCTACTCCACCGCGTCTAAGATCTGCTGCTACTGTCGAAAAATACAGCGGGGGAAAGAATATAAACAGAAAGTAATATGCTACATCTACTTGCCAGTTGACGCCATTGCTCAGGCGTTAACACTATGACGCAATTGCAGTATAAAACTGACGTCCGAAGTCTTAGACGTTACAGTGCTGTTTGTCATACGTTTTCTTCTATGGGGTCAATATAAAGACTCGGTAGCGTTCGGAAGCAATAAGGAAGCGATTAGATGATGTATTGTCTTGCTGAAGTACAATTCGCATATGGAGTGCTGTGGACTGACAGAAGGATGAACATATTTGCAGATTCACGTGCGCAGCGATGGGCAGAGAGGAACCCATTCATTTCTTTTAAATTTCCCTCAAACGAGGACACTTGCACCACCTGCTTGATCGGTATCCATCGAATCTAATGGCAAGCACCGTCTCTCGTAGTTTTAGATGTAATGGCATCGTTCTGTTGACTTTTAGTGACATCTTTTCGGACAATCTGACTACATACTGTGACATTTTCATGCTCATGTTCCTACAGTAATGGCAATGTCTTTTCCCAGTGCCATGAGCGGAGCAATATGAGTGGCTATTGGCTTCTATATCACATCGATGAGAGGTAGTGCTAGATCGACAGTGGCTTTTATCTAACACTGAACTGCTGACCCATTTGCTGCACCTTGACCTTTTATCAGTTGTTAAAAATCCACAATGGTCAGTGACGACCATTGTCATTAACACCTTGTTAGTTAGAGTAGTTGATTCTGGTAGCGCAAAGTTTCTCCGAATCGAGATGTCCACATTGTTCCCTTTTTAACGATGATCGTTGAATTTCTATGGCCTGCACAAGCTTTAATGTGGAGGGCAAATGTACTGACATTCAGCGCTTTGTCCATCCTACATCCGACTGTCGCGCTGATAACCAACAGAAGGCCTCGCGACATCTCAGTCAAAGGACACTCCCATCAGTTCAGTTCGTCAGCAGGCATATGGAATCCAATTTCTCATGACAGTATTTTCTAATAAAATTTGTGTATCAAGTGTAGCTACTTCATAACTGATAAGTCACCAAAATGTTCAAATGTTTATATAGCTTAAAGGACTTAACTACTGGGTCATCAGTCCCTAAACGTACAAACTACTTATGAACTACCTACATCTACATCTACATGGGATACTCTGCAAATCACATTTAAGTGCCTGGCAGAGGGTTCATCGAACCACAATTATACTATTTATCTCCCATTCCATTCTCGAATAGCGCGCGGGAAGAAAGAACACCTGAATCTCTCTGTTCGAGCTCTGATTTCTCTTATTTTATTCTGATGATCATTTCTACCTATGTAAGTGGGAGTCAACAATATATTTTCGCATTCGGAGGAGAATGTTGGCGATTGGAGTTTCGCAAGTAACCCACGCCTCAGCGATAAGCGCCGTTGTTGTAATGATTCCCATCCCAGATCCTGTATCATTTCCGTAACGCTGTCTCCCCTGTATCGTGACAATACGAAACGAGCTGCCCTTCTTTGGACTCTTTCGATGTCCTCCGTCAAACCCACCTGATAAGGATCCCACACTGGACTGCAATACTCCAAAAATGGACGGACAAGCGCAGTGTATGCAGTTTCTTTAGTAGTTCTGTTGCATCTTTTAAGGATTCTGCCAATAAAACGCAATCTCTGGTTCGCCTTTCCCACGATATTATCTACGTGTTCTTTCCAGTTTAAGTCTGAAGTAATAGTGATTCCTAGGTATTTTGTGGAGTTTACGGCGTTCACATTTGATTGATTTATGTTGTAAACAAAGTTTAACGGATTTCTTTTCGTACTCATGTGGACGACTTCACACTTCTCATTATTTAGAGTCAATTGCCAATTTTTACACCATACTGATATCTTATTCAGATCGTTCTGCAGTTGGTTTTGATCTTCAGATGATTTTACTAGACGGTAAATGACGGCGTCATCTGCAAACAACCTAAGAGAGCTACTTAGATTTTCCCCTAAATCGTTTATGTAAATAAGGAATAGCAGAGGACCAATAACACTACCTTGTGGAACGCCCGATATCACCTCAGTTTTAGTCGATGCCTTACCATCGATTACTACGAACTGTGTCCTCTCTGACAAGAAATCCCCTATCCAATTGCAAATTTGGGGCGATATACCATAACCACGCAATTTGATTAAAAGCCGTTTGTGAGGTACGGTGTCAAAAGCTTTCTGGAAATCAAGAAATACGGAATCGATTTGCGAACCTTTGTCGATAGCACCCATCACTTCGTGTGAATATAGAGCTAGTTGTGTTTCGCATGAACGATATTTTCTAAATCCGTGTTGACCTTGGGTCAATAGATCGTTCTGTTCGAGATAATTCATAATATTTGAATACAGGATATGTTCCAAAACCCTGCTGCAAATTGACGTCAATGAAATAGGCCTGTAGTTTAGTGGGTTACTCCTACTGCCTTTCTTGAATATAGGTGTGACCTGTGCAACTTTCCAATCTTTTGGTACAGATCCTTCTATGAGAGAGCGGTTGTATATGACTGATAAGTAAGGAGCTATCGCTTCAGCATAATCAGATAGAAATCTAATGGGTATACAATCCGGACCAGAAGACTTGTTCTTGTTAAGTGATTTTAGTTGCTGCACTACTCCGATGATATCTACTTCTATGTTACACATTACGGCATCTGTTCGTAATTCGAAATCTGGAATATTGGTTTCGTCTTCTTTAGTGAATGAGTTTCTAAAAGCTAAGTTTAGTAACTCTGCTTTAGTAGCGCTGTCATCGGCAGGATCGCCATTACTATCACGTAGTGAAGGTATTGTTTGTGACTTTCCCCGAGTATATTTAACATATGACCAAAATCTCTTTGGGTTTTCAGTCAAATTACGAGAAAGAGTTTCGTTGTGATAAATGTTGTAGGCATCTCGCATTGAAATCCTCGCTAAATTTCGAGCTTCTGAGTACAATCGCAAATCCTGGGGATTTCGTGTTCGTTTAAATTTAGTATGCCTTTTCCTTTGCTTTTGCAACAGTGTCCTAACCTGTTTTGTGTACCAAGGGGGATCGCCTCCTTCTTTTATTAATTTATTAGGTATAAAACTTTCAATTGCTGTCGATACCACTTCTTTGAATTTGAGCCACATCTGGTCTACACCTACGTTTAGTGTTAGAAACGAGTGGAAGCTGTCTTTCAAGAAGCAATGTATTTTGTTTCTATCTGCTTTCCTGAACAAATATACTTTGCGTTTATTTTTGGTAACTTTGGGACTTTCGATATTCAATTTCGCTACTACAGCTCTGTGTTCACTAATACCTGTATCCGTTTTGATGCTCATTATGAGCTCAGGATTATTTGTTGCTAAGAGATCAAGTGTGTTTTCACATCCATTTACAATTCTAGTTGGCTCATGAACTAATTGTTCGAAGTAATTCTCAGAGAATGCGTTGAGTACAATTTCGGACGATGTTTTATGCCTACCTCCTGATTTGAAAATATAATTTCGCCAACAGATCGAGGGTAAATTAAAATCACCACCTACTATTATCGTGTGAGTCGGGTACGTTTTTGTAATTAGACTCAGGTTTTCTTTGAACCTTTCTGCTATTGTATCGTCAGAGTCGGGAGGCCGGTAAAAGGAACCGATTATTAACTTCTTACGATTTTCGGGTACAAACTCTACCCATAATAGCTCGCACGAACTATCAACTTCAACTTCGCTACATGAAATACTATTTTTGACGGCGACGGCGACAAACCTACAACTAAGGACGGCACGGCCCGAGGGGGGATTCGAGCCCCCGACCGTAGTGGCCATGCAGACCGTGACTGGAGCGCCTCAGTTCCCTCGGCCACCGCGGCCAGCCTGTAACCAAAAATTTATATGAGAATTAGTATCTAAAACGTGATCCTGACAAGTGGTGAAGGAATTATTACTAAATAAAGACCAATTTGCCAGTCAGAAGAATTTAATTGTATCTTTTCTTACAGAGGCAGAAGTGCCTGTTAAGGTTCTAGTAGCAGCTTAATGATTTTTTAAGGCTGTTGCAAAGTAATGACCAATCATAAATGATTAGATTAACTCCAGGTTTGTACGGAGGCTGGGACTACGACTGGTAATTATTTAAGAAACAAACTCCAAAACCCGCAATTATACGTGTTTTATTGAATTAGACTACTAATTCAGGAGTCCTATTAACACCAGCTTCAGGATCCGACTTACGAAATTATGCAAGTAACCAATCAGCATGCTTAATGACTGGGGCATCTGTTTAAGCTGTTATCCGTAAATATGGTAGATCTTGGTATGCGGATGGGCAGCATGCGCACTAAGATCTACCAGGTATGTTCAAATGTTTGTATAGCTTATGGGACTTAACTACGGGGTCATCAGTCCCTCAACTTACAAACTACTTATGAACTAGCTGATACTAAGGACGGCACAAATATCCATGCCCGAGGGGAGATTCGAACCCCCGACCGTAGTGTCCGTGCAGACCGTGACTGGAGTGCCTCAGTCCTCTCGGCCACCGCGGCCGGCCTACCAGGTATTACTATACCAGATTAAACAGAGGCCACGTTTCATTAAGTTTACTGATTGTACAGTTGCATCAGTTTGTATGTGGTTGCCTAAAAAGGTGTTAATTAGACACGGAAACTGGTAGCCCAATCAAATAAAAAAAACATGTAATTTCGGCTTTTTGCGATTATCACCTCAATTGAATGAGCCTCTTTCTCTCCCCCCCCCCCCTCCCTCTCTCTCTCTCTCTCTCTCTCTCCCTCCCTGCCCCCTCTCTCTCTCCAAACGTTCAAATGTTTGTAAACCTATTGGGGCAAAATGCTATGGTCATCAGCCCCTAAACTTATAAACTAATTAAACTAACTTACACTGATAACAACACACACACACACACCAATGCCCGAGGAAGGACTCGAACCTCCGACGACGGACAACCGCGCGCTCAGCAACAATGTGCCTTAGAGCGCTCGGCCACTCTAACGCGGCTCTCTCTCCATTTGTATTGTGGACTAAATACATGCCTACGTTTCATGTTTCCAAATTTGCATGTGTAGCTGGTGATGGAAATATTCACACCGCGATGTAATTACGGTTATAGTCATCTGAAAATAGCAACGGTAAAGAAATAAAAGTTTCTTTATTACATTTTCAGTTTGGATCCATGCAAAATTAGATAGTAGCCATAGAGATCCATCGTGGATAAACGACTACCAAGAACTTCTTGCCCTGAAATGAGTAACTATCAGTAGGGTAACACTTTTGAGGTAATCTGTTCTGATCAGTGATGGAAACAACACATACTCTATGTAATATTTATATTTGATTCCTGAATTCTGTTTCTCGTTCAGTTTAAATATGGAAGTAATTTTCAATAGATGAAATTAAATATCCTACGAAGGTAAAGAATTATTCAGGCGCATGAGTTTTGGCTTCATCATTATATACTTCGAGTATTAGGCGGTTGATAATAAATAGTTTCTTTCATTACTACAACGATTTTCTCAGTCGTTCGTGCCGCACTAAGAATGAGATCTACTTGTGACTCCTTGCACGGTTAGGTATGCTATTCGCTGATTGATATTCGGATAGCTTGGCGTCAAACCACGCACAACCCGTGTAACCAACAGGTCTTTCCTTCCAGTGATACGTGCAGTCTAGAACCAGGATATTGTTATTTTGCAGTGCGTCATCTCACATATCGACGTGTATTTTAAGTTAGAAACTTTGAGCTTTTGCGGAAACAATTGTCTTTTTAAAATTTCTTCCTTCGCTGTCTGAGGGAAGCCGGCAAATAAATGGACGTTTCGCGCCTTAACAAACTGCGCGCTTTTAACGGCGGTGCACCGCGTGGGCCGCATTATAATACTAACGAGCCTATAAGTGTCTCCGCTGCTTGCCTATTTTTTCCAGACCTCATTTTCCACTCTTGGGAGTCAGTTGTAAAAACGAAATTAACTGCACCTTCTTTTGGTCATTTGTAAAGACGTAAAATAAACGAACCAGTTTTCGGTTTCTTTCAACGATTGGTCATCAGTTCGCCTGTTTATACTCTAAATGAATATAGGGGACTTTCGGCCAACTAAACAAAATGTTTTCTCTCCGTTTTAGAACTCGCTAAAATAGTCGTACACTAAAATTGATGACACGGGTGTTTTGCATAGCTCACTACTGCAAGTTCCTGCCAAAGTCGGCTGTAGGCGACAGAGCAGTACAAGTTGTCTGTTTTGATAAATATCACTGTAAAGTTTCAATAAAATCCCATAATTAAGGCACTTCAAGTACACACATTTTCATTTATTTTTTTCAGATAACTAGATGTTTGCAAATGTTTCTAGATAATTTTGAAATCGTATAATCTGTTGAAACGCTTTTTCTAAAAATTCCATAAATGTGAACTTAATTTTGTTTAATTACAATCTAAGTGCACTTAACATGAATTAGCTGCGCTGGAATGTCCAAATAGTGTAAAGCTCCATGCTACGGATTGCGCGATTGCTCCCGCCGGAGGTTCGACTCCTCAAATGTTCAAATGTTTGTAAATCTATCGGACCAAACTGCGTGGTCATCAGTCCGTAGCTTACAAACTACTTAAACTAAGGTAAACTAACCTAAGGACAACACACACGCCCATGCCCCAGGCAGGGCTCGAACCTCCACGGCGAGCAACCGCGCGCTCCGCTGCGAGGCGCCGTAGACCGCTCGGCTACTCCACCGCGGCTTCGACTCCTCCCTCCGGCTTGGGTGTACTTGTTGTCCATAGAGCAAGTTAGTTTACGTCGTTTGTAAGTCTTGGGACCGATGACCCTAGCAGTTTGATCCCATAGAGATACAAACATTTGAACATTTTTAAAGACTTTTAGCATTTACTAACCACAATTAACTTTTTGTATGGCTTAACGATACAATTCTGTAAACCCTCTTAACTTTACAAGTTAAAAAGTTGCGATTTGTTTCAGTTTTATAAAATTAAGTTTTGTATTACCTGTTATAGAATACACAACACTATTTACATATATTCATTTTTCAGTCTTTTAGAGGCTGTTTTGACTGTGGAAACTATCAGTTTACACGAAAAATGATGTGTTGCACTGGGTCCTAGTCCAAGTGAAGGTAACTGGTAAGTCAGTTCCAAGATCGCAGGAGGGCCAACATTGCTATTTTGAAGCAATCTTCGGGTTAAGGACAGTTTAACATTACTGCACTGTTAGGAATATTTGCTGTCACCAGCGGTTCACTTATGCTTTTAGTGTCTATATTACAACAGCAGGAGTTCAAAATGTTTGTTAAGCTTAAGGGACTTAACTGCGGGGTTATCAGTCCCTAAATTTACAAACTACTTATGAACTACCTTTACTAAGGACAGCACAAACATCCATATCCGAGGGGGGATTAGAACCCGCGACCGTAGCGGCCGTGCAGACTGTGACTAGCGCGCCGCAGACCCCTCGGCCACTGCGGCCGGCACAGCAGGTGTCATTAGATCTCTTTATAGAAAGGTTCATCTAAAAATAAATATTCGGTTCGTCAATCCATATTTAATCAGTGTGGAAACACAAGTGTTACCCAAAAAAAGCTATTGTACCATTTATTTTTAATAGCCTTTTGAAATATGGTCACTTACTATCTCAACATAAGAACTTCATCTATAATTTCCCTAGAATGCGAATGAAGTGAATGTGACGCCGCTCCCCCTGTCTGCGGTCAACCAAAATGCTGCCATCATTTCTACATCTACATACATACTCGCAATTCACCCAACGGTGCGTGGAGGAGGGTACCTACTGCCTCTACTAGTGGCTTGCTTTCCTGTTCCACTCCCATATAGAACGAGGGAAAATGAATACTTGTACGCATATCTCCGATCTTATCTTAATTACCTTTACGCGAAATGTAGGTTGGCGGCAGTGGAATGTTTGTGCAGTCCGCTTCAAATTCCGGACCTCTAATTTTTTTCAACCATCTGTTAAGGAAAGAGTGTCGCCCTACCTCCAGCGACTCCCATTAGAGTTCACGAAGTATCTCAGTAACATTCGCGCATTGATCAAACCTAGCCGCCCGCCTCTGAATTGCTTCTATATCTTCCTTTAAAACGATGTGGTTCGGATCCCAGACAAATAAGCAGTGATCAATACGGGATCGCAGAAGTGTTTTTTATGCGGTCTCCTTTGCAGACGAATCGAATCTTTCCCAAAATTCTCCCAATAAAGCGAAGTCGTCCATCCCTTCCGCACAACTGTCACTATATGCTCATTCCACTTCATATCGCTGTCCAACGTTACGCCTAGGTATTTAACAGACGCGACTCTGTCAAGCAGCACACTGCTAATGCTGTATTCGAACATTACAGGATTGTTTCTCCACTCATCTGCATCACCTTACTTTCTTCATTTAGCGCTAGTTGCCATTCGTCACACCAAGTAGAAATTTGGTCCAAGTCATCCTCATCCTACTACAGTCATTCAATGACGACACCTTCCTGTACACCACATCATCATCAGCAAACAGCCGCAGATTGCAACTCACTCTGTCCGTCAGATCATTTATATAGATAGAAATTAATAACTTTCCTATCACATTTCCATGAGGCACTCCTAACGATACCCTAGTCTGTGACGAACACTCGCCGTCGATGACAACATACTGGGTATTATTACTTAAGGAGTATTCGAGCCACTCACACATTTTGGTACCTATTCTCTAAGCTTATACCTTCTTTAGAAGTCTGCGCTTTGGCACCGAGTCGAACGCCTTTCGAAAATCGAGAAATATGCAGTCTGCCTATTGCCTTTCATCCATAGCACGCAAGATGTCATGAGAGAAAAGGAAAAGCTGAGTTTCGCAGGATCGATGCTTCATAAAGCCTTGCTGATACATAGACAGAAGCTTTTGGGTCTCAAGGAAATTTACTTTATTAGTAATGAGTATATGTTCAAGAATTCTACAGCAAACTGATGTTAATGAGATTGGTCAGCAATTATGCGAGATCCGTTCTTTTACCTATTCAATAACCGGGAGTCAATTCCGCTTTTTCCCAGTCGCTTGGAACTATGCGCTGGATCAAAGATTCGCGATAAATGCAAACTAAGTAAGGGGTCAATGAAGCAGAGTACTCTTTGTAAAACCGGTTTGGTACCCCATCTGGACCTGGTGACTTGTTTGTTTTCGACTCTCTCAGCTGTTTCTATACACTGGCTATGCCTATTAGTATGTCCTCCATTTGGGAGTTAGTGCGCTCATTACATGAAGGTATGTTTGCATGGTACTCTTGCGCGAATGATTTCTTAAACGTTAAATATAACATTTTGGCTTTTTGAATGATTAACGAGTGACTGGATGGAAACCTCTGGTCTGCTTCCGGATTTTACATGGGACCAGAATTGTTCTCGGCAGCTAAGGTGGTAGTTATTGTATGCTTCGCGTATCGATCTTTTTACAGACGCACGAATCTCTACCAACTTTTGCCTGATTTGATTAGATTGACCTTTTTTGAACTGAGACTGCAACTGCCTTTGATTTCTAAACATTTTTCCAATATTGTTATTTTCAAATAAAAACAACCTGGATTCGTACTAAAACACTATCTGATGCCATTCTTGTCCCCAGTGAGGTAGTTCCATGCACCATTACCGTTTAAAATATTTCTGCACATTAGTCAAATGCAGGCGGAGAAGTGGAAAATGCGAAAGTAGAACATGCCCTAATAAACGACGCAGATTTTGAGCGCTGATATTGTACGATGTGTTACACTGTTCGCCGTTGTACCAGAGCCGAGGGGGCCGCAGATCTGTTCTGCAATGTCTTCTGAACGTGTTGGAAATCTTCTCTGGATGTAGTCTGAGTGTCGCGACCTTACCCATCTCGTCGTGCTCTACGGACTTTAGTGAAACATTTAGAACACAACCGTTTCACTGTCGACACACTTCGACCCATACGAATAGCATTTTCACTGATGGATGCATCACACTCATATCAGTAATGCTTTCTCTAGGAATATCACCAGTTTGGCTTTTCGGGTCTGCGTCAGCCAAAGACACTCTGATCCTTTATCTACGCTTTATAGTGACCACGAGAGCCAGAGGCACATTTAACCGGCAGTTGGTGTTGCACCGCGAAATCGATGTTGACCTTGACACCGAGGCCTGACATGGTTCAAATTCTAATCATTACCTCTCCATTAGTGTATTTCCTTCTTGCTGTTATCGAGGAGTTGGATATGTGCCAGCACAATATTTCTTCCCCTCCCTTTCCTTGTTGCTTTTCTGGAGGTTTTTTCTGTATTCCACCACTAAGGTCCACAATCCCCCTTTCATTTTTGCTGACCTGGAAGAGTTAGCAATGTGTCAGCACTAGGTTTCCCACTTTTCGTTTCCTTGTTACTGCTCTATAGGGATTGGCTATGAGTCAGGATCGTGTTCCTTTCTCTTCCTTATTGGTGTTCTGTTATAGTTTTATGCCAGAACTAGTTTATTCTCTCTCTCTCCCTTTCCTTGTTGCTGTTCTGGAGAGGTTGCGTGAGTGCCAGAATTAGGTTTCTCTCTCCCCCTTTCCTTGCTGATGTTCCGGGTATGTGCTAGCACATGGTTTCTCGCTTTCCTTCCCCAGGTACTTTCTGGAGAATTTGGCTATGTGGTACAATTAGGTTCCTGCCTTTCCGATTCCAAGTTGCAGTTATGAAGGAGTTGTCCAGTTGCCAGCACTAGGTTGCTCCCTCTCCTTGTCGCTGTTCTTGAGGAGTTGGCTATATGCAAGCACTAGGTTTCTACAATCTCCCTTACCTCATTGCTGTTCTGTATGAGTTGGCTTTGTGCCAGCATTAGGGTTCTACCTCTTTCTTTCCTTGGTGCTGTTATGGAGGACTTGAGTATGTGCCAGCAATGCGGTTCTGCCTATCCCTTTCCTCGCTCCTGTTATGAATGAGTTGGCTATGTACTAGCACTAGGTTTCTGCCTCTCCCTTTCCTCTCCGTTTTTGTTACTGTTATGTAGGGGTAGGCTATGTGCCAGCACTTCACCGATAACACAAACCTGACCACACAATGAGCATATGACAGAAATATGCACTTCATATGAAGCTGGAGGAAGGACACTGTAAACCAGTTCCAATAGTTACTTGCCGGTAACTGTGATGCAACTGTACTGCATCTGTTGCCTTACGATAATGCTCCGAGCATAGGACTATTTTGTCTTTTGATACACATTTGGTTCCAAAGTCTCTGGTCAGCTCACTTTGCACCCTCTACATGATACCATGTTTTGGAGGTGAATGCATGTAATGGCAGCATCTAGACAACATTACTATACGTTTCCTATTAGAACGCGTCACGAAAAGAAATTGACTTTATGCTAGACACGAATGTGGTGACTCGTAACTTGTAATTTTGTGATAGAAAATGCACGAGAGTTGCAAGTACTCCTGAGATTGGTGGCATAGTGGTTATGACAATCGGCAAGTAGTCTTAGCTCCTCTGTGCTTTAAACATCTGGCAGATTTCAAACTGTTACCTTTGAAAAGGACACGTTTGCTTCTGTTCCTCTTCTTTGTTCAATCCGTAACTGCTTTGTCGTCAATAAAATATGAAACTTCAAGATTATATTTCCGAACACAGTGTCACTTATTTTATTATGATTCTCAGGCTGCAGAAAACCACTAAGATTAACGATACCGCGCTAGGCTTCAGAAATAAATCGGAGCGGCGTACGCGAAAGCGTACTTTACGAACTATTCACAGATATCCTTATCAGTCGTTACAGAGGATTTCCATTGCATGGTAGTGTTATGATACAGCATTCATGGTCAGGTTCCTATAAAAATGACACTAATTAGAAGAGCGAGTAAGTGACATGATGTAAACAAAGTCGTTCGAAAATGTTCAAATGTTTGTTACGTTTAAGGACCTTAACTGCAGGGTCAGCACTCCCTAAACTTACAAACTAACTATACTAAAGGCAGCACAAACATCCATGCCCGAGGGAGGATTCGAACCTCCGAGGCGGGAGGCCGCGCGATCCGTAACGTGGCGCTCCAGACCGCTCGGCTACTCCCGCGCGGCAATCAAAGCCGTCATTAAACACTAGTGCAAAAATTCAAATGTTTGTATTCCTATGCGACCAAACTACGTTGGTCATCAGTCCCTAGTGTTACAAACTACTTAAACCAAGTTAAACAAACCTAAGGACAACACACACATCCATGTCCGAGGGAGGATTCGGACCTCCGACGCGGGAGGCCGCGCGATCCGTAACGTGGCGCTCCAGACCGCTCGGCTACTCCCGCGCGGCTAACCACTAGTTAGTTTGTACACTGTGATGAATCATAGTATACGACGTTGCATCTTCACGATGGACGTGTACCAACCTAACGGAAACCTTTTGAATGATAGTCACCCTTTATGTGTTATGTAAAACGACGAATGCTATAATCTGTGTTTGATTATTCTATTTGTGGTTCGACCATTATATTAAATCGATGGCAAATGTAACATAGATGCTTGTGGAAGAAGTTTTTGGTAATCCCACCCCTGCCATATTCTGGGATCAATTTATAATCATTTGGTTTCATGAGGACAGACCCGCCCCACCGTGATAACTATCAAACAACTGTCGATTCACCACACTTCAGAAACAAGGTCTCATAATCAGTGGCTCATCACTTTGGGCAAAGCCTTATCCGAAGATTGAAAACTGTAACTGTAATAATTCAAGGTACGATACACTATTATTTATATTGATGTCGTCACTGGTTCTTCGAATCGTTTTATGAACGACGTGTGTTTGCAGTTGCTGCACAATGGACTGATTTTCTGCATACCTGAACAAATGTGTCAGAGATATGCTTTGTGTAGGAGCATGTTACAAACAACGGCAGTGTTTGCTGAGGTCATGTGAGCTGGTATACAGACGGCGCCTGCTAGCAGGGCGCGTGATGGTCGTGACGACTGCGGCCTGGCTGGGCGCGGAGTCGCTTTTTATTCCATCGGGGAAGCTTTCTTGAATTCCAAGGAGGCGCGCCACCCTTATTGATCCCGCACAGCGAGGCCGACGATGCAGCGCTGCATGGCAATCTTAACGGCCCCATACTTTAAATACACGGGCTACATTCTCGCTTAATTATTCCTCTACTGTGTTTTGCAAAGTGTTTCTTTTTCACTAGATAAAACTGAAATGTTTCACTGATTTGACTTCGTAAATTAGTCACTGTAATTCCTAAAAGTAATTTAAATATGGAAAAATACAACAGTACACGTTCCTAAGGCTAATTAACGTCGTTACTTAAATTTCTGGCAATACATATCTCCAATCGAAATGCTTCAATTGCGAAACACGGTTTTATGCACTTCCTTTCGCTTTACTTTACGAGACCAAAGTTTTCCCGTCCTTTACACAATCGCTCTGCTATATTTGCCAACAGTGTGACCCGATGAACGCAGTCGGTCTGAAGATCTGGAGTTTTTCCTAGCAAATAAACTAGTTACATGGTTATCCAATGAACACCACTGGTAACACACTGGACTCGCATTCGGAAGGACGGTGGTTCAAATCCACCTCCGGCCATCCAGATTTAGGTTTCCCGTGATTTCCCTAAATCACTCTAGGAAAATGCCGGGTTGGTTTCTTTCAAAGGGCACGGCCGAATTTCCTCCCCTAATCCTTCCCCAAAAATGCGAGCGCATGCTCCGTCTCTAATGACCACGCTGTCGACGGGACGTTAAACCCTAAGCTTCCTTCCTTCCTTTCCTTCCAGTGAACACTCTATTGATGAAGAGAAAGGCAATTCACTGCTGCGTCTCTCAAAGAATCGGCATGGATCAGGGCTAAATCACTCATTATGTTTTAAGAAAGAGTAATTTCAGATCAGCAGATACGTCCCATCTTCATATTTAGTCGCAACAAGTTAAACATTATACTACATTGCAGACTGTGAAGAATATCGAATCATGAGAAGTTACTTTGCAAATATCTACATTTATACGCGCCAGCCAACTTGCGTTGTGTACCGGAGCTATTTTGTGCACCGCTGTAACATACCGTTTTCCTGCTCCAGCTGCGTGTACTTCGCGGCAACATAACACCGATTTAATGACAAATACAAGGGGCGTTAAGTCCGTGCAAAAATAAAAATACTAACGCGTTTGGGGAAAATCGTTTTAATTTTCGATATAGTTTCCTTTTAGATTCATAAACTTCGTCAAACGCTGTTCTAATTTTTTTATCCTTTTCGAATAATAGGAATTGTCCAAGCCTGCAAACTAGTTATTAGTTTCAGCAATCATTCCTCGTTTGATTCGAATCTTCGTCACGCCAGCCATTTCTTTAAATTGTGGAACGAATAGTAGTCCAAGGGAGCCAAGTCTGGAGAATAGGGGGGATGTAAAACGAGTTGGAATGCTATTTCCAATAATTTTGCGACCAAAACTGCTGAGATGTTTGCCGGTGCATTGTCGTGATAGAAAAGGATTTTTCTGTAGGCCAATCGCCGGCGTTTTTCTTGGAACTCGGTTTTCAGACGGTCCAATAACGATGAATAATATTCCCCTGTAATAGTTTTACCCTGTTGCAGATAGTCTATGAAGGTTATCCCTTGCGAATACTAAATGACCGTCGCCATAACATTTCCGGTCTTCGCCTTTTTTGGTGCAGATTCTCCCTTGGTAACCACTGAGCGAGGTGGCGCTGGACTAACATTCGGGAGGATGGTGGTTCAAATCCACCTCCGGCCATCCAGATTTACGTTATCCGTGATTTCCCTAAATCACTCCAGGCAAATGGTGGGATGGTTCGTTTCAAAGGGCACGCCCGATTTCCTTCCCCAAATCCGAGCGTAAGCTCCGCTTCTAATGACCACGCTATCGACGGGGCGTTAAACACTAAACTTCCTTCCTTACTTCTCCTTTGGTAACCCACTGGTTAGATTGTTCTTTGGTCTCAGGAGTACAGTAATGTATCCATGTTTCCTGCGGATTCTTCCTGAACAGATGCAAACCTTCCTTGCAACACTTCACACAATTCCGTTTATGGTCACGCGTGAGCAATCGCGACACCCATCTTGCAGATAGCTTTCTCATATCCAAATGATTATGCAAAATATTATGTACCCATTCATTCGAGATGCCCACAGCACTAGAAATCTCACGCACCTTAAATCTGCTGTCACCCATCGACATATCATGGATTTTATCAATGATTTCTGGGGTTGTAACCTCCACAGGTTGTCCAGAACGTTCAGCGTCACTTGTGCCCATGTGGCCACTCCGAAAATTTTGAAACCACTTATATACTGCATTAACCGAAGGGGCAGAATCAAGCTTTTCTTCAGTCTCCTGAGGCGGTTTGCCTTTCACAAAGTAATGTTTATTCACCACACGAAATTCCTTTTCGTCCATTCTTTGCCAGTCACACGACTTCCTTGATTCACGCGAATGCCAAACACAAAGGAATAGACCAATATGGTTGAAACTTGGTGTGCGTTTTTTTCCCCAAAGATGCTACTATCTAAACATGACCTCGAACACGCTGGTGGTGCCATCTCTCGGACTTTGCACGGACTTTTCTATCGCCTCTCGTACACTACCGGCCAGCCAAAATGGCACACCAGACAGGATAGGATCTAACGCAGCCACATTTAGTTGGGCTATAATATGTTGTACAAAGATCACAGGATTGAAAATACAATCACATCAGATGGCGTAATTAGGATTCGCCGGTAAAAAACATCGTTCCAATTCCGATTCTGCCTGCGCCGACACTCTCGACGAATTGCAATCTGGAGACACCATGATAAGAGGCTGTAGTACTTTTTCTCCTTTATAGGCATCGTCATACAGGTCATGCACCCTGTGAGCCCCCAGTACGTATTCCCGGTACACTAACCAACTAGCGTTAATGTGTTGGTGCTGGTTGTCCTGCCATAATTTCAGAGCTTGCCACGGCCACATTGTAAACAAGATAACGCACGACCACATGTGCCACTCAGTGTTACAGGATTCTTGGTCGCCCATCTGATTGCACATCTGCCTTAGGCCGAGTCCTACAGAGCGATAACAGCGCGCGACATGCAGCTACGTGACACTGCCGCTACAATCGGGTGTCCTACGTGGCCGCGACAGCTTCTCGCTACAAGAGAACCGATCAGCTGTTTCTAAATTTTGATACCAATAAACCGTAGAATACTGATGGCCCCCAGAGTAAGGTAATAAAGTTTTATTTGCTGTAGGAAATAAGACGAAAAGAGAGTGCTGTTCATTAAATTTTCAAAGCGAGGAATATTTGTGGACTATTTCATTCATAACTTCAAATATAAAAATATACTGAAGATCGCTAACAAAATTCTTCGAAAATACTTCGACGAGTACAGATACTTTCGACTATGTCGGATTGGATGTTTTAGGGGGACAAAACTGCAAGGTCATCAGTCCTCGACTATGTCGTCAATGAGTCTTTTTTATGACTATAAAACATCAACAATTGCATAAGTACGAAATGAGTCTTATTGGAAGGAGGCAATTAAATTATGTAATACACGTAAATGTTGATAGTAATCGGCGTAGCACTGGGATAGCGTTTTGAGCTACGAAGATGTACGTTTTAAGACCGCTGGTTCAATTCCCGTTCGATTTTATATTTTAATTCCTGTAACTACAACCCTTACACCTGTTATTTGTGCAAAGCTTTATACATTCTCTTTGCAGAGCACCGGAATCGTTATCTTTATTTGCAGACACACGTATCCCACTGTACCAAACTTATTGAATTCCTAATGAAACATTATATCGAGATATTTTACTCAGAAACGTAATTACACACGCATCTGTGAACATCTTAGTGTTCTCTTTTTAGGTGTAAGTCTGTTTTTAATATCAAAGATTTGCAAATGCATAAAGCTCACAAATACTAGTAATTGTCCAAAACACGTTCACCGCTCAGAACAGTAATTGTCCAAAACACATTCACCGCTCAGAACAAAAATACAGAAGACTGACATATTAGAAACAATTTAAAAATGTAACTTCTATCGTCTATAAAGTCCAAAAGAAAATTTACGAGTTATTTCATTTAGGAAACTTCTTATCTAAATCAAAATTCTTCATTATATGTACAACTTCAATTTCATATTCTGTTATGTCAGAAACAGTTGCAGTTTCATAAACTCCAGGGATAATTAGCTCGCATATTCTTGCGACATCCTTTATAATCTCTACAAACAGACGATTCTCAACGTGCCGCGACACTCTGTAGCGCTTGCGACAGCGACAAGATTCAAGCAGGTTTGAGATTCAAGCGTCGCCCGTTGTCGTGTCTGTCGCGCAGAGCTGCAGATGTCGCTCACGTAGGACAGACTCGTAACCATACATGCGGTCGAGATTTGTCGCTTGATGTCGCGCGCTGTAGCTCGCTTTTGTCGCTCGCGTAGGTCACGGCGTTAGTCTTCCTGTTCTCCTGATCTCCCGCCTCCAGATCAACTTTGGCAATATACGGAAGAAGAATGAATTTTTATACACCACCAACACGTCCAGAGATTCTCCTATTCAATGCCGAGGCGTGTAGCAACGGTTATATCCAACACTCTCGGCTACTCTCAGTACTGATTTCATCACATTCCTCTCTTCATATGCAACTGTATTTTCAATCGCATCGTCTTTGTACATCGTGTTTTCTCCTAAATAAATTAGGTTGTGATATCTCGTCTGCTGAGGCTTGAAAAATAGCGTCATGTTTTCGCTTCCCTATGCCGAAACTGCGGAACTTTTTCCACAGGCCGGCCGCGGTGGCCGAGGGGACTGAGGCGCTTCAGTCACGGTCTGCACGGCCACTACGGTCGGGGTTTCGAATCCCCCCTCGGGCATGGATATTTGTGCCGTCCTTAGTATTAGCTAGTTCATAAGTAGTTTGTAAGCATAGGGACTGATGACCCCGTAGTTAAGTCCCATAAGCTATACATTTTAACATTTTTTCCACAGTGCAGCAGGATTAGATAGGCCACATACGACAGAGCGTGCATGTCTGATTTTGGCATTCCTCACACTTTGCTTGGCTCTGTTTCGGAGTTTCCTGTAAGCTCCATACAGCTCAGGAATTGGGTTACGCTTGAGGGCTCTATGTGCAGCATCGCGTTTATTCATGAATTGCCTTAATTCAGTCGAAAGCTACGGAGCGGGAGCTCTCTTTACCTTGACAGAGCGTTTAGGGGCATGTTTGTCATACAGTACAATAATTTTGCGACATAATTCACGAACTTTACCGTCTAATGTCGGTTCATTGCTTATATCATGCCAGCGGATGTCTGAGCCATTATTTTGAAGAGCGTCATGGTTAACTTTTTTTAGGTTTCCGTAGGTTACTAGGTGAGATTTTTCTCTGGTAGTCTGAATTGAGTAATTTAAGAATATCTTGTCATGAGCAGAGAGTCCCGGAGCAGACGTCTGACTGGCGCGAATTATTTTATCTAGTTGCTTTGTTGCTATTATATCTATGAATGTATGGCTGTGTGGCGTTTGATTGGTTGGATTAGGCGAGATTATGCTCATATCATTGGAGGGAGATTTTTAACTATAAATTGATATTTGTGTCGCCCATAACAATAGTATGTTCTTACTGTGACACGACTGATGAAAGGGCAGATTGAAAGGAGGATAGAGCGCCGACGTTTGGAGGTTTATATATTACTCCAATTAGCAGTTTCTGATTGTAGGTATGTATTTCGAAAAGAAAGAATTCTGCTTTTCCTTCGCCATTTACATCTGATGTGCATAGTATATTAGGTTTCAGGTCAGAGCGAACACAAGCACCCACACCACCCCCGCGACGTGTTTCACGATCCGCTCTTAGGAGAGAGTAACCGGTGACGCGGACAGCGTCAGAGGAGATGTTCGGTTTAAAGCCAGGTTTTAGAGACAAGACTGACATGAAACAGCGACTGAGAGAACAGGTCGTGGAACTCGTCAAAGTGTGTCGCTAACGACTGCACATTCGCGTGGGCTACAAAGAGGCCGCCGCCACAACCAGTCTGTTCCATTGTGGCCGCCCGTTAACTGGGAACGTACTCCAAACCGAAGTAAGCGAGACACCACGATTCTGGTAGGAATAACGTTTAAATTTCACACAGATTGACCCTGACATTCTGGTGGTATGTGGGCCAAATACAATATCTCTTCCAGTCGCCGTGAAATGATGAAGGAAGGAAGGAAGCTTATGGTTTAACGTCTCGTCGACAGCTTGGTCATTAGAGACGGTAAAATTATGAAAAACTGCGCGAGAATGTCCGCACGGTCTCACGCATCACCCCACGGGCTGCGCGGCCGCTCCCGTTGGACATTCGCGTCGTCCTTCGTGTATGGATGCATGTGTTGCCGTTAGTATAATTTAGGGGTGCTGGGTTGTTTGGTTGGGTTAGCGGGACGAAACTGCTAAGGTTATCGGTCCCTCGCTGGGGAGGGGAAAAAGTAAGAATAGGAAAGGAGGGGAGGGGGAAAGGAAATGCAGTTCGCGAAGTAGAGAAGGAAGGAAGACTGCATTAGCTCGGGACCCCGTGGTTGCCACGCACGTACTCACGACAGAACCCTAATCCCCCTAGGAGAGTATAACTTAGTTTAAGTAGTTTGTAAGTCTATGGACCGATGACCTTAGCAGTTTGTCACCGTAGACATACGAACATTTAAACATTTATTTTTCATTTTAATTGTGAAAGCAATTTAACCAAGAACACACCACAATACTATCCGCATCATTCCTTATGCGATTTCCCTCCTTCCAGGCACCAGAAAGATCATTTAGGGAAAAGAGATTTTTCCAAAGATCAGGGAGGACTTCCATTCAGCGGTTCTCCTACGGCTCCGTGACTAAATGGAAACTGTTTGGAAAAATAGTGTCGTATAGCTGCGTCACTTTGAAGTGTAGTAGAGCCTTGGCTGACCATAATGTCTAACTTACTTTTTTATTTCCCTACCTGAATTAAGCAACCCTTTCATTCCCACATTATGAATTCAGCTTTGGAAAAATTAAAATTCAGTGCTTTCTGTATTAATACAGTGCACTAAACATCAAAATATGTGTTTTGAAATTTTTCATCGAACTATTGTTTTTTTATGTCATGTACTTCATGCTCAACACAGACGTTTGTATCGAGGTATTTTATTACTTGGGACGTTATTTTGTTGACAGATAACACTGATATATAAATAATGCTAACATAATCTTCGCTAGAGCACCAAAGACAAGACAATTCACTGCTGAAATAAAATAACATGAACCACACTCACGCTCACACTCAAAGCTACATACAGACGGCAAAGTAACACAACCTCCCAGAAGGATACATTAATGTCTCAGAAGTGGCTACACGCCATACCAAGCGGCAAAACGTCGTACTAGAACCATATTGTTCATCAACAACCATGCAACTGATACACAAAATATGGTACAAATTAGCTTTTAATACGTTGTTATCCAGGAACAGCACTGGGAATGAAAGGGTTAAATGTCTCAAAAATATAATTTATGAAATATAATTGCTTATGGCCCCAAACCCGAAGGAAAAATAGAAAGACCGTAATATTGAAATGAACACTCTAAGCCATGTACTTTTATATCGTCTTGCGTTGTGTATTTAAAGATGCAGACGTTGCTTCAAAAGGCATTGTTTTACCGATTCCCCGATATTCACCCTGCACTCGTCAAATGGTGGTACAGGAAAATACCCTCCTTATCGCTGACTCGTAAATGCTATGTTCCATCTCTAGAACGGCGACTATGACGACACGTTGAAAGTTACTGAAATCGTGATAACGTGCCATTGTACAGGAAGTAACTGATCCAACACCTGCGCAAGACTCCTGTTGTCTTATATACTCTTTATCGTTCGCAGCTACGTCCTCTGAGTGTTTACGTTTGCATACGCATGACTATAAAAGTTTCAAAAATCAAATGTTTGTAAATCTATCGGACCAAACTGCGTGGTCATCAGTCCGTAGCTTACAAACTACTTAAACTAAGGTAAACTAACCTAAGGACAACACACACACCCATGCCCCAGGGAGGACTCGAACCTCCGACGGCGAGCAACCGCGCGCTCCGCAACAAGGCGCCTGAGACCGCTCGGCTACTCCACCGCGGCTATACAAGTTTCTTTAGCTCTGCAGTGCCTTGTGAAACGTCCATGCTGAATATCTCTGTTGCACGGACTTGAGTTGGATCTTTTTATGTCACAAAACATAAAAACTGTTGTCAGAAGATCATAGCAATTTCCGAAGACTATACGTACGTCTCCGCGAAAGTGGTATTAGTGAGGAATTATTGTCAAAGTTACTGGTAAAGACTGCGAGAAGTTTTTGTGGGAGTACGTTGGGATGCTTTTCCGTAATTACTGCTGATTTTCAAACAGGTTCGGTACGCTATTAATTAAAATAAATTAGCCAGAATTTCACCTAATTATAAACGACAGCCTGATAGGCGGGGAAGATTACTGGTGTGCATTTAATCTTGTCGTTAAATAAAACATTTTCTTTCCCCTAAGATAACGCTTAATTCTTATATTACTTTGAAATTAATAATATACTAGAAATAAGACATCTTAATGGGTGATTTAGCTGTCTATTATATGTCCAATTATACAAAGCGATTAATTAGGTGATAACAGAATTTGCAACGGACATATGTTTACGCGCAACTGTTGTTTAACGTATGACAGCGCCGGCACCAGTTCGGCGGCCCATCCTGCATCAAGATAGTGAACCAGTCAGGTACGATGCCAGTATGCAGATACGCCCGCTGGCTGCCCAGATAACGTCGCTAGCGGCGAGAAACCCCTCTGCTGGAGGAAACTCTACCCGGACAACGCTAACGACCAACTTGTGGCCCGTAATTTGTAGGAAACGAACTAGTCCATTATAGGGTAACAGATTCGGCACTAAAAGTACGCTCACCGTTTTCCGACTGGAAATGTATCGCTTTTAGGATCTTTAATTCCGAATAGCTCTCAAAATATCCTGAACAATCAAAACGTAATTCAATCAGTATACTTACCATTATGTAAAGTTGCTTAACACATATCCTAAATCCGTCTTTCGTTTCATTATTTATTCCTTCACAGTTCAAAATGTCTTCAATTTTTTGTAAATCTAAGGTACTTAATATGCGGTTATCAGTCCCTAGACTTACAAACTACTTATACTAAGGCTAACACATACACATCCATTCTGGAGGGAGGACTCGAACCTCCGACGACGAGCAACCGCACGTTCCGCAGCAAGGAGCCTTAGAGCGCTCGGCCACTACACCTCGGCCCCTCACAGTTCAAATGTTTGTAAACCTATCGGACCAAACTGTGTGGTCATCAGTCCGTAGTTTACAAACTACTTGACCTAAGGTAAACTAACCTAAAGACAAACACACACACCCATGCCCCGGGGAGGACTGGAACCTCCGACGGCGAGCAACCGCGCGCTCCGCAGCGAGGCGCCTTAGACAGCTCGGCTCCTCACAGTTGTCTCCTATTTTGAAAAGTAACTATATCACCTTCAGCTTATGAACAGCCGTGGAAAGGAAGTAATTACGAAAGTGGAAACAGAGGGAACTGAACAGAAAGGAAACTGAAAGAAGTCTTGCGAAAGTACATATATCCCGATTTAAATCTACAAATCTAAAGCACTCACTTTCATTTGTACCTTCTGATCAATTCGCCACGCGGGAGTGGCTGCGTTGTATAAGGCATCATGCTATGCAGTGGGCGGTCGCTCCCACCAGAGGTTCGTGTCCTCCCTCGGGCATGGATGTAGTTTTCGTTAGTTTAAGTTAGTTTTCGTTACTTCAAGTTAGTTTATGTAGTTAATAAGTCTAGGGATTGATGGCCATAACTATTTGGTTCAATATATTTACAAATATTTTAACATTTTAACCACTTAGTTCTGCATATATTATGCACTATGTGAAACCACATCTGCTTTATTCGTATGCACTTTGGCAAATCAAATTAATATATGGTCTCTTCTGTAAAAGAGGTATTTAAGAATTAATTTTATTCTAAGATAGGTAATGTAGTCTCGTGTTGCGCTCCTTGCAAAAACAAAGAAAAGAAAAAGACGGGAAGAAAACATTGATAGTGATGAGGAAGAGGGAGCACTCATATTGCTCTCTGAGTCCTCTCACACTGAACACACATGTACGCTGACAGACACAAGGGTATCTTCGATTTTATATTTTGTTCTTGCAGTGAATAACTGAATGTATTAGTTTGGCCTGAAAAGCTCAATCAATGCTAACAAGTTATCGTAATTAGGCATAGAACACTTCCGACAACGGTTGCACCGTGGTCACGCATTGTTGGATATGGAACACGTCTGCGAGCGTTCTAGAACGTTAGTGCTTACACTGCCTGTATACGGGGAATCAGTGAGAAAAAAAGTGAGAGTCCGAGTGGCTTAAGCGCCTTAGGGACGGGAAGGATGGTATCGAGGGTGAATTACGTTTGGGTCAATCCAGACAGAATCGAAAGAGTGGATAATCGGCGGCTGTCTTTGCGAGCGTGAGCAGAAGATTAAAGACAAATTAAAGTAACATTATTCAAAAACATACGCACTCTTGCTGATATCCACCAGCGCCTGATCACAGAGCTTACAACGATTTCTGGAGAAGAGTTTACACCAATATTGAAGCGATGTAGGAAGGGTGCTGCAGCTAATGTAAAGGTATTTAATTTGTAACTCTTGTTTTCTTTGGTTTTTGGGACCATTGACCGAGCATTTTAGACAGATGTTGTATGAATAGCCGGTGAGTAATAACATTATTTGATTATTTTCAAATTTACTGCAGTCTAAGAAAAAAGTATACGGAGAAACTGTGAAGAACATAAACTTTCCGATTTTTTCCCAACAAACCGTACGACAACGGGATTGTCCATTTTCGTAGCAAACTAAAACAAAAGTGAAATGCGTCGCCACAAACAAACATGAACGAACGTGGTTAAACGTAAGATACCACAAAAGCATCTCAAAGGGGTGTCGAAATGACACTTCCATTTACTTCGAAGCGGATATCAAGCGAGGGATAATTGAAAAGAAGCTGAGCACCTTTTTATCGCCACGACTACGTCTCATTTAAGGGGACACACAGAGGCACGCACACACACGCCAGTGCGTGTTGGTAGCGTCTGCGGAGAGCCGGTGACGGCTTGCTCAGGCGTACTGACAGCCGTGACGGATGGCGACCTGGGTAATGCAGAGGCCGGCCAAACACGCCGTGGCCCCACACACGACTGCACGTCTTGCAAGTCGCAACGTGAAAGCGGCCACTCATCCAGTTTTAATTATCACTGCAAAATCTCACGCTGTGCCCTGGCAACGTTCCTTATAGTGTTCATTCATCTCTGCATATTCTTTCTTCATTTTCTCGATTTAAACAGTTTACACACGCAGACAAATAACATACATTGGTCCTCTATTATAACCGAGCAAGGTGGCGCAGTGGTAACGCACTGGACTCGCATTCGGGAGGACGGTGATTCAAATCCACCTCCGGCCATCCTGATTTAGGTTTTCCGTGATTTCCCTAAATCATTCCAGGCAAATGCCGGGATGGATCCTTTCAAAGGTCACGGCTGATTTTCTTCCCCATCCTTACCCAAAATTCCGAGCGTTAGCTCAGTCTATAATGACCAAGCTGTCGACGGGTCGTAAAACCATAAGCTTCCTCCTCCTCCTCTATTATCATAATATTAATATGGCAGCACGAAAATTGAAGCACCTTCTTTTAACACGAGAAGGGCCAGGATAGTTATGTAGTAAGAAAAGTGCAATGAGCGTAGATTTAGGTTACCCATTAAGAGTTTTAAAACGAAATTGTGCGTGGTCATCCATAAATACAATGTATCTCTTTCTATCACGCATTCAGACCTCCAATAATACATCACTACCGAAAATTGAAGTGAAACCAAACTCTGACCTGCATACCGATCAGGTGCTGTGCCTGAAACGAGACACGAATGTAACAACGTTTCGTGAAATCGCTTTTTAGGAATGTTTGTGTTTAAACTGGTTCACTTGCAACAACAGTATAACCAATTACAATGCCACAACTGCTAGTGGATATCAAAACACCGCAGTAACCAAGTCTGTAAACAACGATTTTTCTGGCTTCTTTAATTCGCTTAATTTTCTTTAATAATAACTCTGTGGGCACATGCTACCGTTACCAAAAAGTCAGAAGGAAGTTCCTAATTTTTAATGTAAATTTTATTACTTTCGATGGGGGAGGAGGAACGAAGATTAGGATTCCTATTCATCCCAGCATGTGCCTGCAGTGATTTAGGGAAACCTAATTGTGGATATCCAGAGGTGGGTACCAACCACCGTCCTTCAGAATACAAGTACAATGTGTTAACGACTGCGCCACTTCACTCGGCAGAGAGTAGGAGATGGACAGAGACGGCGAAGGAGGAGGGGAGTGGGGAGAAGAGGTTGATGGACAGAGAAAGAGAATGTGGGGTAGATGAACAGAAATTGAAAACCGTATCCATCTGACTTACGGTACAATGGGTGTGCGAAACACCACTAGCCAAAGGGAGCACCAAGAAGAACTAAACATGGTCATCAACGTAGTGCGAAGCATTCGATAAACACCATGACACTACACAACACCATTAAAAAAGAAAATACACGCCTTGCTATGAAGCGCGCCGTTGCTCCTCGTCGGAGGTTCGAGTCCTCCCTCGGGCATGGGTGAGTGTGTGTGTGTGTGTGTGTGTGAGAGAGAGAGAGAGAGAGAGAGAGAGAGAGAGAGAGAGAGAGAGAGTTGTCCTTAGGTTGTTTTAATTGAGTTTACGTAGTTTGTAAGCCTAGGAACTCATAACCAGAGTAGTTAAGTACCATACATTTACAAAAATTTGAAGGAAAATATAAACAGAAACAATAAATTAAAAATTCGTATAAAGTGTAAAGTTTTCTAGCTGAAAAGTTTTTTATGTAAGGAATAGCTACATTTTCAAATCTTTCGCCACTTCGCCGTGTCTCACATCGTATTTCATGAACAAAAACTTGTCATTGGCGTCTAAATGTCTAAACAGGGTGTAAAGCCCTAGCTCCCGTCTCCTTCATTTTTCGGAGGGACTACCCGGCGGCGAGGGGGGGATGCAGATCGCTGTATAGTTTCCAACCCCCATCCCCTGTCTGTGAAGCCAGTGGATATACGTGAAATCCCGAGTTCTACATGTGACTCACACCAAAAAAAAAAAAAAAAAAAAAAATTAACTGAAATGATTTAAAATAATGAAACTTGATCAAACACGGGGAATAGTTCTAATGAGAGAGAGTGGGAGCCCACTGGCTTAACACGTATCGTGGACTACAATCATTTACGAAACCTTTATGGATTTCAAAGTGAATCTAAAACAAGGTGGGTTTAGAGAGTTCGGAAGTGCTCTCGTTTTCAACTCTACTTCTTTCAGATTTAGTTGTAGCTATGCTAACGATAGGATTTCACTGAAACATTTTATGCAAGTACCATATTTACCAGAAGGAAAAGTGATGCGCAAACTACAGGCGCTGTCCTTAGCTACTTCCGACAGCGCGTAAAAATACTTAATAGCTAAGTCCTTCGTTTTTCCTTACCCCCTCCTCCTCCCTTTCTCTCTCGCAATTGTCTAGCACCTGTCAGTTTGGTAATTACCGGAATTGTCAAGGTTACTTTGACGGATGGCTGGATCTCCTTCATGTCACCACCCCATTGCCTTTCGTGGGGGAATATGTGAACCCCAAGTGTCTGTCTGTAGTGGTCCCGCGCGAAAGCGTGCAGAACTTGTCTAAATGTTTGTGAATCGTGTGACTAAGGCGGGACGTGGGTACCAGCCTGTTATTCTCTTAACTGTATGTGGGAAACCATTGAACCGCATCCAGCCCGCGTCACTGATTCGCGAGGCGCTTTCGGTGGGTGGCCGGCGCACTCGTCGGAACAAAATGTTCAAATGTTTGTAGAAAGAAATACATTTATTGGTACGTTTTTTTTCTGAATTCATTTATGATGCACATTTTAAGTTTAGACTGGCCAAAACACTTAGTGTCCATAAATGTCCTTTATATAGACCAGCTGCCTTTGGGTATATAATAATTAGATAAGTTAATGGTGAAATTCATGGTGTTACATATTTAGTTATTTATACAATTTTAAATTTAATTCGATTACTATCTATGAAAAAGGGATACTACAAATTATAAGGAAAAGGAAGGGCAACTCAAAAATCATTATTATTAAGGAGGATAAATAAAAGAAGATAGGAAAGGTTATGTAAAGTAAAAGTTGCTGGGGAGAGTCTACCAATGTTTGTAGAGCTTATGAGACTTAACTACGGGGTCATCAGTCCCAAACTTACAAACTACTTATGAACTAGCTACTACTATGACGGCCGTAGTGGCCATGCATACCGTGACTGGAGCGCCGCAGACCGCTTGGCCACCGCGACCGGCACTCGTCCGAAGCCCGGAAGTGGTGTATCACTTGAAAGACCAGCTTTCCTGAGTCCTTCTATGCTACAGCATTACGTCTTACAAGTACGATTTCCTCAGTTATTTTGTGTCGTAATTGCTACACAGTACTGAACCGCCACGATGGATTGGCCCAGCGCTCTAAGGCGCCTTGCTGCGGAACGCGAGATTGTTCGCCATCGGAGGTTCGAGACCTCCCTCGGGCGCGCGCGCGCGCGCGCGCGCGCGCGCGTGTATGTGTGTATGTGTGTGTGTGTGTGTGTGTGTGTGCGTGCGTGGGTGTGTTGTCCTTAGCATACGTTAGTTTAAGTAGTTTGTAAGCGTAGGCGCTGATAACCATAGCAGTTAAGTCCCTTTGATTTACAAACATTTTAACTACTGAACCGAAATATGAGAAGTAACCTTGAAACGCGTATGGTGAGCTGCGAGTCGCCATGTGGAAAGCGGCGGCAGGAACGGGGCCGTGGCTTTCAGAGCGACGCGTTCGTCGCTCTTTACTAATTACTACCAGACTGACAAAATTATTTAACGCACTTCCATGCAGCCACGGCCGGTTGCCCATTACTCTAACTGGAGCATAATATACAGCACAGGGTCACTCCCTCTTCCTGCTTCTCAACTATGCCATAAGCAGGTTTTCTGCTTAATTACAGAAATAAACTAGCTGAAAAGCGTTGTATATTTAACAGCTAGAATCTATATTTTTGTGAGTCATTCTACTATATGAATAAAAGGGAGAAAGCAGATATTACTCGCTGAAACGTGCCACAGCTTTGCTGTTGTATCTGATATTCGATTCTGAAATTTATTTTCACCATTCCTGAATATCCTACGCAACCATTATCAGACACGCATAATACATAATTGTGAGCTTGCGCTAAAATCTGGTGCAGATAATACTAGTCCTTTTTTGGTGGATGAAGTTTTCTACCCGAGGTGCATATTAGTACTTATCACAAGCGGAGCTGACAGTGGCGGAAGCTCCTATATTTTCCGCAAATGTAATGTGGTATTCTCCTTTTGTTTCCTGCTGTAGGCCGTAAAAATTAAATGTTTGTAAATCCAGCGGACCAAACTGCGTGGTCATCAGTCCGTAGCTGACAAACTACTTAAACCTAGGTAAACAAACACACACACCCATGCCCCAGGGAGGACTCGAACCTCCACGGCGAGCAACCGCGCGCTCCGCAGCGAGACGCTTTAGACCGCTCGGCTACTCCACCGCGGCTGTAGGCCTTAAATGATGGTTAGCGCAATGAATGAGAGTGATACTGACGGGGACGACAACAAATCAACTGAATGGAACATATAGTACTTTCAAAAGTGGTTGCAAAATAAACGGAAAAAAAACGTATTGCAATGGGATGTGATAGAATTACCGGCCGCGGTGGCCGAGGGGACTGAGGCGCTCCAGTCACGGTCTGCACGGCCACTACGGTCGGGGGTTCGAATCCCCCCTCGGGCATGGATATTTGTGCCGTCCTTAGTATAAGGTAGTAGATAAGTAGTTTGTAAGTTTAGGGACTCATGACCCCGTAGTTAAGTCCCATAAGCTTAACAAACATTTGAACATTTTTTTGTGATAGAATTGACAAAGACTGTTCGGAGAAAATTCTCGACAGGAGACACTAAAAGTAGTAGATGCATTTTGTTAATCCGGGAGTGTAATAATGTACACTGAACAGCCAAAGACACTAGTATAGCCATGCGTATACAAACACGCGGATTTGTAAACACTCAGATGTCAGGCGCAGCCGTTAGATCGGTTACTGCTAGTACTATAGCATTATGTGAGTTTGAAAGTGGTGTTACAACAATCCAGCATCTCCGAGGTAGTCATTTTCCCGTACGACCACGTCATGAGTACACTGTGAATATAGCGAATGCTGCATAACATCAAACCTCCGATATTGCTGCGTCAGGAAATATATCTTGAAAGAACACGGCTAACGACGACTGAACAGAATCGGTCTACATCAACATCTACAAATGTTGAAATGTGTGTGTGAGGACTAATGCGACCAAACTTCGTGGTTATCAGTTGCTAGACTTACACACTAATTCCTTGACTAACTTAAACTAACTTACTCTAAGGACAACACAAACATCGATGCCCTAGGGAGGATTCGAACCCCCGACCGTAGCGGCCGTGCAGACTGTGACTGGCGCGCCGCAGACTGTTCGGTCACTGCGGCTGGCTCTACATCTACATGTGATACTCTGCAAATAATATTTAAGTGCCTGGCAGAGGGTTCATCGAACCACCTTTATACTATTCATCTCCCATTCCACTCTCGAATAGCGCACGGGAAGAAAGATCTGAACCTCTCCGTTCGACCTCTGATTTCTCGAATTTTATTCTGGTGATCATTTCTACCTATGTAAGTGGGAGTCGACAATATATTTTCGCATTTCGCATTCGGAGGAGAATTTTGGTGATGGAGTTTCGTAAGTAGACCACGGCGCAGCGATAAGCGCCGTTGTTGTGATGATAATGATACAGGTCCTGTTATTTCCGTGACGCTGTCTCCTCTGTATCGTGACAATACAAAACGAGCTGCCCTTCTTTGGACTCTATCTATGTCCTCCGTCAAACCCACCTGATAAGGATCCCACACTGGGCAGCAATACTCCAAAAAACGACGGACACTCGTAGTGTATTCAGTCTCTTTTAAGGGTTCTGCCAATAAAACGCGCCGGCCGCGGTGACCGAGCCGTCTGCGGCGCGCCAGTCACGGTCTGCACGGCCACTACGGTCGGGGGTTCGAATCCCCCTCGGGCATGGATATTTGTGCCGTCCTTAGTCTTAGCTAGTTCATAAGTAGTTTGTACGTTTAGGGACTGATGACCCCGTAGTTAAGTCCCATAGGCTCTACAAACATTTGAACAATAAAACGCAGTCTCTGGTTTGCCTTTCCCACGACGTTATCTACGTGTTCTTTCCAGTTTAAGTCTGAAGTAATAGTAATTCCTAGATATTTTGTGGAGTTTATGATCTTCACGTTTGATTGATTTATCTTGTAAACAAAGTTTAAAGGACTTCTTTTCGTACTCATGTGGACGTCTTCACACTTCACATTATTTAGAGTCAATTGCCAATATTTACACCATAGTGATATCTTATTTAGATCGTTCTGCAGTGGACGAGAGAGCTGTTTACATAAACTATTGATGAGATCATAAACTTTTTTGCAGCAAAGAAAAGCTCTAAAATTGAAATTTCTTATTTATCATTTGTACAGTGAGTAATCACGTTTGATGTTCGTATTATTTAATTTGTATTTTTCTTTTGACTTAGACCTTAATTCAGTCTATTAGATAAGGTGAGGTTATGAGATGTTGACATTTAAAAATGTTGAAATGTTTGTAATTCTATGGGACCAAACTACGTTGATCATCAGTCCCTAGTCTTACAAACTACTTAAACTAAGTTAAACTAACCTAAGGACAACACACACATCCCTGCACGAGGGAGGATTTCAACCTCCGACACGGGAGGCCTCGCGAACCGTAACGAGGCGCTCCAGACCGCTCGGCAACTCCCGCGCTGCTGTTGACTTTTAATTCGGAATTTATTACCTAACTTATTGTTAAGAAACTGTTGAATTTGATGTGGGGTGGGTGGAGGTGAAAAAATCGGGAAGCAAATATAAGCTTGCCCTCCTTTGGCAAAAACCCTAGTTGCGTCCCTGTATTTTTCCCTCTCATGTCATTCCGTAGAGCCATTATTAATGTAAGGATGAAGTTTCATGTGTGATCGCAGATGAATCTATGCGTAAGTATAATCTTGTTTTCCATCTATGTACGAGTGTGTGTGTGTGTGTGTGTGTGTGTGTGTGTGTGTGTGTGTGTGTGTAGGCGCGCGCACGTTGATGTGATGGATAGCGGCTTTTCACAAACGTCCAAATCTATTTAAGCAGAAGAAACAAGGTCCCGCGTTTTGTCACCCGCAGTCAATACTGTTGAGGTGTACGATGGCTGTTAGTCACGAAGCTAGCGACACGGCAGTTCTCGTGAATGAAAGACATGGCAACGAGCTCCGCATTCTTAGCCATGCACTATAGAGCAGGTGGTAGTATCGGGCTCCTGCGAGTTGCCTAAGATTTGCATAACCAGTTGGTCATCTCTCTGCGAGGGTACTTGCACACTAGCTAGGCAGGTGTCCAGGCGCTGCTCTTGCGTCTCAGATGACACTCGACGTTAACGCAGGCGCATGCACTTTCTCTTTCTCCTTTCCTCCTTCTCTTTCCCTCCCTCCCTCCCTCCCTCTCTTTGTCTCTTACAAACACACACATAGACATACACACACTTACACACAAGTGCGCGCGCATACATAAAGGGACGCCCAAGTATATACAACTTCACTGAATGCTTGATACGCAAGTTTAGTGTACGCTTATGCTTCATTTTACATACCTACTAATACTCTTCTTTTGACTTGTCTCTCTGTTGACCTCGTCCGTCTTCGTAGCTCAGTGATTGCCGACGCGGTATCTCAGTGCATTCGGTCAGAGGATTAGCCGTCCTCTGTATGTAGAGACTGAGTCAAGAACTCAGCAATCACCACAGGACAAATACTATCGTACGTCCGCAAATGACTGAATCAACAGAAGATAAAGCAAAAAGTTCGCAACTTCGATGAGTACCATACAGGGGGTCCAGGTTCGATTTCCTTCAGGCGACTAGGTGTTGTGTGTTTATCAACATTTAATCGTTATCGGAACACAATCACCCACATGGTCACAAGTAGAAAAACTTGCAAAAAGCCCACGTAATGGGAAGTGCTGCATGTATCCCATCGACTTCAACATACCAACAACATTCTGATTGGTGGAATCGGTTCTGTGTTGGGAGCAGCCGGCCGCGGTGGCCGAGGGCACCGAGGCGCTCCAGTCACGGTCTGCACGGCCACTACGGTCGGGGGTTCGAATCCCCCCTAGGACATGGATATTTGTGCCGTCCTTAGTATAAGGTAGTAAATAAGTAGTTTGTAAGTTTAGGGACTGATGACCCCGTAGTTAAGTCCCATAAGCTTAACAAACATTTGAACATTTTGTTGGGAGCAACAGCAGCTATTAAGCAGTTTGTTATATTATTGGTGCATGAGTATACCTTTTGATCCATTATTTTCCAAACTAACGGCACATTTATGAAAACTGAGTGAGAATATGGATTACAGTGGCTTAATCACTGAATCAGTCGTCAACATTCAGTGATTAAACGTTGTCAATCACTCTGTTTAAAGGGAAATTGTATATGAATATATACCGCTTATCATTCATAAACCACGTGCACAAATTTATTATGATTTATCGATCTCATAAGGAAATACTAATATGTAGAGTTGGAGAAATTACGTACGAAGTCATCCTGGGGCACAGCAGTGCCCCCGCCAAGTCGAAAGCACAGCCGTACCATTCTTTTCTCGAAGCAATTCACGGCACTTTCGACCCCCCCCCCCCCCGCCCCTGCATCTTCGTTGTGGATAAAGCGAAAGCCTCCATTTTAGGTGAACAAGAGTACCTACGATAACTAACTATATTTCCAAATGATTGTACTCTCAGCCTTGTAGTGTACGAAATATTGGAAGTCAAAAATCGTTACTTCTGTCATTCATACACCCATCATCAAAATTCTAACGTACTTCTAGCAGACATACAAATGTCAAATTTCGTATTTAGATGATGTTTAGCCTGTAATGGAAGGAAAAACTGAAACATCCGTAAGTATCAATCCCGTTTTTCAGCGAATTTTCGCTTGACTCAGTAGTACGTGGTAGCTTGGGCCTGTAATTAACGTGTTAGTAATGGACTTGCGGCAAAGTGCTGCACTCTCGTCGGAGAGATCGCAGTTTCGATTAACGGGGTAATTTTTCATTTTTTCACTTTTCCTTTTAACCCGGCCGTCATCTTTCTATGACGTGAGGCGTCGTCAGAAATGACATGTGCTTCGAATTCCAACTTAAACTGACGGATTCTTCCGCGTTCTCATGCGGTAAACTGTGCGTAGCCCTTTCGAGAGTGAAACGTTGGGCAGATTACAAAATGTTCAAATGTTTGTTTAGCGTATGGGACTTAACTACGGGGTCATTAGTCCCTAAACTTACAATCTACTTATAAACTACCTTATACTAAAGACGGGCACAAATATCCATGCCCGAGGGGGGATTCGAACCCCCGACCGTAGTGGCCGTGCAGACCGTGACTGGAGCGCCTCAGTCCCCACGGCCACCGCGGCCGACTGGGCAGATTACATCGAACAAATTTCGACTTCATTAGTATCAAAGGTCGATAGTCTACAGTCGTTGAATATAACCCACGTAGACGCATTTTCCACCCGGACTAGTTAATATTGTTACATCAAGGCCTATGAGTAGTATTTCGTTTACATAAAGCCTACGAAATCTGAGGCATATTACATTTAATAATGAAGATCTAAAGTCTATTATCTAACTACACATAAACACAGAAGATTAATCACATAAAAAGTACAGTACAGGTTCGATTGTTCGAGGCAACCGGGACCATCTCGAAGTATTGGGAACGCGGTCTATCGAAACTTATGTGGAGAGGACGAATAAATCGATGTTGAATAGAATATAGGTGTCCAACGTGAAGTTTGTTATTTGGGGGCACGGCAGCGCTCCGACACACAGTCGTAGCATCATGTTCTCAAAGCCATTTACGGCACATTCTAACTAGCTATATTCCCAAATTGTATTACGCTATATCTTATAGTTTACGTAATATTGATAGTCGAGGCTTGCTAATTTGTGATTCACTCACCGATAATCAAAATTCTACGTTACTTATAGCATACACAGAAACTTTAAATCTTGTATTTAATTAGTTATTTCGTTAATACTGTGACTCACTCTCCGATGATCAAAATTCTAAGGTACTTCTAGCATACCCAAACTTAAAATGTTCTATTTAGTTAGTGTTTAGCCTATAATGGAAGGAAAAATTCAAACACCCCTAAATATCTATCCCGTTTTCCAACTTTCAGAACGTTTGGTCGAATAGTATCTGCTAATTTTTATTGTAAAGTGATGGTAATGGTCTTGCGCTGAAACGCTGGACTCGCATGCCAGAGGTCCTAGGTTCCGTACCTGGCGCGGTAAAGTACTTTTAAAACTTATCATTTTGTCATAGCGTACACTTCTCTATGATGTGACGCGTCGTCAGAAATGACCTGTGGCACCGCATTAGAAAATGGAAAATGAATATTTGGCTGTTTATTTCCGAACACTTGACGATTTTCGAGTGTGTGGCTACTTTACACAATCTGCAACAGTTAATAATGAAACAATGAGCTACAAGCAAACCATTCTAGTTTGTTTCTCAGGTGGGTAAAGACCCTGAACCAAGTACATTGACAGAGATGAACATTTCTATATCTGAGAAGTGATTACAGACGTTTATCGTTGGTAAGATGTAGCTTAAATTGCAGCAAATGGAACCAGCATTAACGACATCTACGTTCTAGCTTGTAAAAAGGACTTTGTTAGTATTTACGTATTTGTCATTTTTAAAGATTGTGGTTAGATAGCAACTACACTAAGTAATAATGCTGAAATGAGCTTGTTCTCAAAAAGCACTTTCAACTGGAGCCCAAAATGATGAAATATAAATAAATATAATGACTTGGCAATCACATTGGTACATAAACTAATATTTAAAATACTTTATGCATATATGTGTGTACTTCATTCATAATATAATTACGTTTGGTTACAGAATGAAATATAAATTGTCGAAATTTAATTGTCAGATCATTATATTTATTCTTATGTCATTATTTGCTTGTGCAGAAACAAAGATATATAATATCGATATAGTCGCTATAAATGTTGGTAGATAACTAATTTGATAACAAATTATAACCGACTTGGTGTCCCTCGAGAGCTTACAACTTTTTATGGGGGAAGGAATACGTCACAAAACTTTATGTTTTTGATGGGATTACTAATTTACATAGACCAGACAATAAGTTAGAATGATAATATAAGGAACCCTTTTCATTGCAATTAATTTTGTTAAATATCTTACTCCATTCTTTGGACTGATACATAAGTGTGCAGATAAATATTACAATTTTATAAAACGATAATTTAGTTTTTCTACAGTAGAAAAATTGTTACATAATTCAGTAAATTGTGATTGGAGTGAAGGAAGACCTTTATCTGTGCCGCATTTACATATAATATATATGAGTATAAAAAAAGGTAAAGCAGTGAACAATCCGAAGATTGGTTTGAACACCACAGTGCTTTACTAGGCATGGACCTGCTTGGAGGTGGTATGCCATTGCCTTCCTCCGACCTTGGAACTGACTTATCCAGCCAGATATAGGGGGACCTACAGTTTAACGTGGGTTCCGAACCACGGTGCTACTCGGTATTTTTCACATCAGTAATACTGCCAGAGGTGAAAGAAGTGGAAAGTGACAGATAAAAATCCTAGGACCTGACGGGGATCGAACCCGCGACCTTTGGATTTCTAGTCTGGCACTCTACCACTGTGCAACCGAGGCGCAGGTATATGAGTATATACAGTATTAATCATCGATTATCTTAATGTAAACAACCATCGTTGATCAAGTCATGTCAGCTGAGTCGCCATTAAGGTACTGTATGTAACAAGTTATTTTCATGTAGTTTTTAGTCTTGACACGCTGATGGCGTAGATGGTCACAGCTCCCTCCTATTTTAATCCAGGGCCGATAGTTGACATGAAAATCATTTTCAGTTAATAACATACAAGGTATGTTTCTTCAGATTTATAATACATACAGTGTTAGTACGATAAATATTAGCCACCTTCACTTAGAAATGTTAGCAACTTTTACGTATTTAGCAGCTTAGATCTGCAGAAACTTTTTAAAGCGATCTTGGGAACCTATGCTTTTTTGCAAGTTTTTAAAAAACTGTACAGATCGCGTACGACGGCAGAAATGTCAGAAATATAATATGAAAGTTTGTAGACAAATATATTTTTTCATTGCATAGATTTGTATACTTCGCAAGTCAGTGTATCTCGAAATAGACTTGGGCACCGTTTGACTTATTGCCGTGATGGTCTGCAGACACACAACTTTTTGTGGAGGAAGTTATTTATACTCCACAGGCTACCGTACGGCGAATGGTGGAGTGACCAGGCTATTGAATAAGAGTGTAAAGAGAGAAACAAATCTCTGTCTATATAGGTCGATGTATGAAAATGTAGGTAGATAGAGGGAGAGGAAGAGATGTATGGAGAGGAGGGGGGAAGGAGGAGATGGACAAGAGAGACGGGATGAGGAGAGTGAGTACTGGAAGAAGAAATAAGTGCAGGTAGGTGACTGCCCGGGCAGGCAGCAGAGCGCCGGCTCAGGTATTGGGCGCACTGTCAAAACTCATACTCGTCCAGCCGCACTCTGCCCTTGCCGGCCTCGTATTACC
The DNA here is from genome assembly GCA_026315105.1 of Locusta migratoria. Taxonomy (NCBI): domain Eukaryota; kingdom Metazoa; phylum Arthropoda; class Insecta; order Orthoptera; family Acrididae; genus Locusta; species Locusta migratoria. The sequence continues at coordinate 230,081,117 of CM048755.1, forward strand.
GTGCAGAAGCCGCCAGCCGGTCTGTTCCAGGCCACTCTCCGCTGCACACACTGCCCTGCTGCGATTATTTCCCACCTTCTGTTGCAATGATGAGCAATACACTGTATTGCTTCAAGCTCTACTTCAGATATGCGAGTGTAGTACAAACAGGGCAGGATGATTCAGCAGCCTGTAACTGTACTAACTGGGCACTCGCTTTATCCGTTTCCCCCCCCCCCCCCCCCTAGAATATCTTTTGGACCGGGATACAAACCTGGATGTGGGCGCGTGAACAAGTCGTTTTCATTGCTTTCTTTCTTTTCTCTCTGTCTCTCTCTCTCTCTCTTTTCTTTTCCTCCTGCATCAGGCCAGAGATCACTTTAACCAATCTTTTTTTTTAAGATCAAACAGAAAAGAGCATCTTTCTGGGTTCTAATCTCGCTAATCACTCTTATTTATTCATTTTACTAATCAGGTAACATCTTCATTTGGGGTATATTACAATTACAACTTAGAAGAAAAAAAGAAGAATAAGGAAAAAAACATCAGCGATTTCTTTAGACGGATCCGGCCATTATATTTCAATCTGTGAGTATCGTGGCACGCTTTACATGCCTGAACTTCCTTTGGTCACCCCACTGAAGTTAAACAATTATGCACTGCCGCGATGAATGTAAAAATAAATGAGTTCATAGTGTGAACTCTCTGACAGTGATGGTTCAGTCGGCTTCTCGAAACCGTATCTAATTGTTAGTTCTTGTTTCCTTCCTATTCGAGTTCTCCATTGTATCTTCCCAGAACTGATACACCCCAGATGTTTGGTGACTCTGTGAATACTATTCTTAAGAAATTGACATAATGTGTTCTGTATTTTTTGTAGCGTTGCATTTTTTCGTGTTGTTCGTTTAAGTGTATCCAAAACTGCATCATTTCCATGCCATTATCGTGAAATATTTAACTTGCCTTCATCCCTGCCATCCTTTTTTGCATTTCATTTTTGTTCGGGGAAGTAATTAACATCCGGAAAAAATATTACTGCCGTGTTATCTCTGTATGTGTCGTTTGTCTCAGACAGGCCATAATTCGGCGCGTCGAAATCCACACTTAAATTGCTTTACCACATTCTGGACGTTGTTTATCCGTATCTACCAATCCGCACTGCGCAGAAGTGACTGTACAATAACGGTATTAATAGCAACACTCATGTATACACTTAGTGAGTATGAAGTGCTCCACATATCCAACGGGCGTTTCCTGTGCTATGCCCAGTTTCTGTTAGTATACAGTATTTGAATTGTGAAAATTTGTTTGAATTATGAAAATTTGTTTGACTTGAAGAAATATTTACACCATCATGTGTAAGGCGCACCAGGGAATATTTTAAATGACAATCTGAAAATAATGGTATGGAGGCCATTAATTCAGTTTACTGGCATATTTAGGAAGTAATAACTCATATGCATATGGAATTTGACGTGTTCTTCCTGAATTTTAGTATATAAAATCGCTAGTTACTATCCGAAATCTTGATTTTCAGTAATGAAAGATTGTATTTCATTCTATTTTAACGACGACAGATTTTTGCTGACCACCTTCCATTTGTCTAGTTACATGCACCTTACCCTCCATTATCAGTGTGGTGATAATTACGTCTTATCCTTGAGTGTATCTTCCTCTCTCTCCTTGTCATTCGCAGCAGAGATTACAGAGATTACTACGTAATACGCTGATCAATGGTTTTCGCGCAAACAACCTCAGTATTAAAAGTCAGAAGAACCAATATACACTAATTGATAAATTTCCTGTTTAGACAGAACTGAAGCTGATTTTGATACCTGTCTTTATTACACCAAAAGTGATCCTGATAAATTTTACTTAATTATTTATTTATTTTCTTGTTGATCATCACAGTATTCAGCTGCCCCAAATACATCTACATCGGTGACTTTATGTTGTTTCGTACTATTTTTTTCCGATATGTTGCCTGCATTTTATTTCAGTCTAATAGTTGGTAAATTTTCAGGCCTACTTTCAAACGCCGGCCGCGGTGGCCGAGGGGACTGAGACGCTTCAGTCACGGTCTGCACGGCCACTACGGTCGGGGGTTCGAATTCCCCCTCGGGCATGAATATTTGTGCCGTCCTAGTTCGTAAGTAGTTTGTAAGTTTTGGGACTGATGACCCCGTAGTTAAGTCCCATAAGCTTTACAAACATTTGAACATTTTTACTTTCAAACTTGCCGTAGCATGGCAACATCATCTCCTATTCTGACAACAACCCGTCTCTAGCGACCACACTCATGACGAAACCTTAAACCCTTATCTTCCTTTCTACTTTCCTTCTTCCTTATTCCGATAACACGGTACATCATCATAAACAAAAGAAAATGTTATGTCGACTGTGTCTAAAAGTTAAAAATGAAACCTAAAGTGTCATATATGTGTTCATATGTTTGTAAATCTATCGGACCAAACTGCGTGGTCATCAGTCCGTAGCTTACAAACTACTTAAACTAAGGTAAACTAACCTAAGGCCAAACACGCACACCCATGCCCCAGGGAGGACTCGAACCTCCACGGCGAGCAACCGCGCGCTCCGCAGCGAGGCGCTTTAGACCGCTCGGCTACTCCACCGCGGCCGAAATTGTCAGAAATCACTCAGTATTTTTATCTCGACTCTCTTACAGAGAAATTTATATTTACAGCATAGACTGGCAATAGAAATGGCGTCTATATTGAACCATTACTGTTAAAATATTTTCAGTTCAGTGGGACGATGAGACTCATGTCTTCAGTTTACGCGCTGCTGTGAAACTTCAAGGCACTTCGTGTTTCTTGTACAGTGCTAGCGATTTCTTCTATGCTTAAGGGTCTACATGCCCTATCTGGTGCTTAGATTTAGATTATCCAGTACCTTCGAAAGGCGATTGAACCTGTTTTCCTAAATTGTGTTCTAGTTTAGATTTAATGAAAGCTATGGCTAGTGTTCGAATGATTCTGACGGTGAGATGGGTGGAGGAGACGTTAAGGTTTAGTAATTACGTTACTTTATTTCAGTATTCGTAGTAATACCAATAGCAGTAATTCCAATATTGTTTATTTTGTGTCCCAACTTCGTCGCCGCTTTTGTGTCCCAGCCTCGTCGTAGGTGTCGGTGGCCGAGTGGAACGAGACCGACACAGTAACAAAGACAGCACGCCGGTGCAGGTACGGAGGGGAGCAGCCAGAAACTACAAACACTAGAGTAAATTAGAAAGAGATATATATTGCACAGAATGTAACAATACTTAACTTTTACATAGTACTGCAGAATTTTGATACATAGTTGTTAGAGGCCTGCCTAGCGCCTGTACAATAGCAAAGTCTTCACTGGTGCCTATCTGATTACGAAGGTCCTAACTGGTTGCTATCTCAGTCCGAAGTGCCGATGTCCTTCAGTGGTGGCCACGAGCGGAGTTGTCGCAGAGGGCGCTCGTGGCTGTCGTCGTGAGAACGCCGCGCCGTGCGTGCATGGCGGCGCGCGGCGAAAGCAGGTGGCGCGCACTTTGTACTTGTGCGACACCACAGTTTACATAAAACATAGTAGTAGTAGTAGTAGTAACAGTAGTAGTAGTAGTAGTAGTTGTCGTTGTTGTTGTGTTGTACTATTAAGGCAGGCGTATATAAACAATAAAGAAGTAACTATTGTACCATGCGTAAATACAAGAACAACAAATCAACAATTTATAGACTCAGATTGGTTTGATGTAAGAAAATGCCTGTAGCAATCGTCATTACTGGCGCAGAATTGCTGAAACTGTGACGCAATGTACCATTTTAGGTAATGAAGCTGACAACTGATTGTTGTATAGCTTACTTGGAACTTTTGTTTACTCAACAACTCGTACTCGTGCCATGTACAGTCTGGTTCGAAATTGTCCGTGTCTCCTATTTTGAAAGAGCAGTAATAGGACTTAGAGTAAAAACAAGATAAAAAGCATCGAAAGTTACAGTACATGGGCGCTAAAAAAACTCGAAACATGTACTGCCAGGGAAGAAAGAAGGAAGATTATGGTTCCCGTCGACATCGAGTCATTAGAGACGGTGGTAGGAGGGAGTAGTGGGTGTGCTGAATGGAAGCTAGCTTTAAATAAAGAAAAATGTAAGGTGATGCAAATAGTAGGGGAAACAATTCCATAATGTTCGAATACAATCTTAATAGTGTACTGCTTGACATAGTCGCGTCGATTAAATATTTACGCTTGACGTTCCAGAACGATATGAAATGGAACTATTATGTAAGTGCAGTTGTGGGGAAGATGGATGGTCGTCTTAAAGTTTGTTGGCAGAATTTTGGGAATATGTGGTTCATCTATAGAGGAAACCGCATATAAAAAATCTTGAGTACTTCTCGAGTGAATGTGATCCCCACCAGATTGGTTTAAAGGAAGACAAAAACAGTTTCGAGGAGGGCTGGTAGATTTGTTACCGGTTGGTTCGATCAACAGGACAGAGTTACGGCGATGATTCGGGATCTTAGATGAGAATATTTGAATGAACGACGACGTGTCTTTCCAGGAAATTTAGAGAGCTTGCATTTGAAGGTGGCTGTAGAGCGATTTTACTGCCGCCAGCTTTTTCAAGCAAGATCCGAAAAGATAAGAGAAATTAGGGCTGGTACGGAGGCATATAATCAGTCTTTATACCTCCGCTCTATTTGAGAGTGGAACAGTAAAGAAAATGACTAGCAGTGTTACGAGAAACCCTCTGTGACAAACCGTATAGTGGCTTGCGGATGATGTATACAGATGTATTAACATTCGGCCTCGCGGTCTAAGGCGCCATGCTACGGACTGGGCAGTCGTTCCCGCGGGAGGTTCGAGTCCTCCCTCGGCCATGAGTGTCTCTGCTGTCCTTAGTGTAAGTTAGTTCAAGTAGTTTCTAAATCTATGGACTGATGACTGTAACAGTTTGATTCAATTGACTTACAAACATTTGAACATTAAGATTCAAGATCTTGTCAAGAGTGTTGCAATAATGTTGGGTAGAATGAATTTAGTGTTGGCTTGTTTGGTCGGGAGGTGAGAGTGTATAGCGGCGCACGGGAACAGCTGATCGGTGTTGGGGCGCTACAATGGAAACCCTGTGAGAGAAGGGGCGCATCCACTTGCGGGGCTTCCGCCATCTCAGCCAGATAAATGTCGCTGCAACACAGCGCACTGTTTAACGCTAAGCACTCGCACTAATCTTTCCTTTACATTGTGATTTACTTTTGTTGTCAGACAGCTGTAAACGTGACGCTGAAAATGTAGTTTTGTTGGAGTTTAGAGTTATGCTTGCTCTAAATTCATCAATATGATACTGCCTCATCTTGTGTGAGGAAAGTTATTTAGAAATTAACGTCCCGTTGACATCACTGTCATTAGGGACAGAGGACTAGCTCAGCTACAGAAATATGATGGAAATCGAAAATGACTCTTCTGAAGTACCTATACGAGAATTTTACTATCATTACTTACGGGACTAAGAAAGAATGCAGTATGTTTGGATTGAAACTCCAGCTTCTTGTCCCAATGAAACGTTTTAAAGAACTTACAGTGAGAATAAAAATGTTACTTCACTAATCTGAACCTCATCAACCGAATCTCTGTGTCATAATTACAATAATCATTTTTAACTTCGTAATATCTATTAAAAATATCGTTAGTAAATGAAACGCATTATACTTAAAGCATAACACTTAAATCTCTTTTATTTGGGCAATTCCCGTCAACACAACTACCAGAAATCTTATTTGTTAACCAAAAGCGTTTCTAATTATCCAAGAAAAACGTGTTCAATTATCTGAGGAAAAATGAATACAGTTCCCTTGATTGAAACGAAATGCGATCTCTGGTGCAAGGTTATTACTATTTATTCCAACAATAGGAAGTTTTCGATAAACCGTTTGTACAGCAATTAACGATACATAAATCTTCAGTTACTCTAATCTTATTTTCAATACAGAATTTAGTTGCAACTTCGGAGCTCATATCGCGTAGTCTAGAGTCTGTTCTTTAAAGGCGCATAGTTGAAAGTACTGCAGCCATCTACAAGCGTCATAAATATTATTGCTTTGCCATCATACTGAACGGTGCTGCTCAGCTAGGATTTCAGTTACCATTTTCAGTTACGATTTTTTTCCTTAAAATAATTTCGTACTCAAAATCAGTCGTTATTTTTCACTTTTTTCTTCGCCGCGGCACTAAGGCGCCCAGCTGCGTTGAGCGCGGCCGTTCGCCGTCGGGGGTTCGAGTCCTCCCTCGGGCATGGGTGTTTGTGTTGTCCTTAGCATAAGTTATTTTAAGTTAGTGTAAGTAGTTTGTAAGCGTAGGGACTAATGAGCACCGTAGTTACGTCCCTTAGATTCACAAAGATTTCATTTGATTTTTTTACTTTTTTCTCTTCATATATGCGGAATTGGACGTAGGTCACATTTCCAGAATCTGAAGATCTATTTAATTGTCAACGAGCCCTAACGTTTCGAGAGATGCTCTATAAACAAATGTGGCTTTCAGTAAAACTGGTTTTCGGAATATTTAGAAAAATACAAACCGAATTAAAATAGTTGTAATAACAATTGTTCACCTCCAAGATGGACATGCATTAACATAAAGCTCAACCCCCTGCAACACCCCCGGGGGCTGGAGGGAGCGGGGTGACTGAAATCTTAAATAGGAATCCCTATTTTTATTGCAGATTTAGATTCTACAGGAAAAAATATATAAACTTTTGTATGTAATCCTTTAGGCATCATGATAGATGGCGATGTTATTGGTAAACATCAAAATGGTTAAAAAAACTGAATTATCTCAAACAAATACATATCAGATTAGTGAAATCGAAGTACAATTATTGATGTTTTTTTTAATGCTGTCATGTGACACCTCCCACAATCGAATGAAACACTACTTCAGTGATTCGGACTGTACACATCTTTACGCAATTTTTCCACGATGTTAACGATTGTAGAGACAGTAGATACCATTTCCTCGTACTCTGAGGCTCAAAGAAATGTTGAACAACCTCGTCAAACGTCTGCTAATCTGTTCTCTTATAAGGAAGTCCTTTATGCAACTTCTCTTCGCAGTGTTTTCCAACTTTTTACTGAAACTGGAAGTGCGAAACCTAGAGAAAGAGTACGATGTCTATTTCTTACAGATATTAATGTTCTCCAACAAATTTCAACTCATTAATATTTTTGCCGATTACAGCGCCATATAGAAGTTACATATTTTTTCACGGAAAATCCAAATCTGCAATAAAATAGGACTTCCTATTTAACATTTTAAAGTCACTGCCCTCACGTCCCAGGGGTGGTGCAGGGATTGGAGCTTTATATTAATGGATTGCCCTCTTCGAAAGGAACAACTTTGTTACAACTTTTTTTAATCCAATTTGCACTTCTCCAAACATTTCGAAGAAAAATTTAAATGTCTACCCTGAATGTATATACTGGATGAATCGCCTAAAACTTTGCTGTGGCGGAATAGCCGTGCGCACTGAGGCGCCGTGCTGCGGTGCGCGCTGTTGTTCACCGTCGGAGGTTCGTGTCCTCCCTCGGGAATTGGTGTATGTGTTGTCCTTATCATAAGTTAGTTTAAGTTGTTTGTAAGCTAGGGACTAATAACCAAGCAGTTAAGTCCCATAGATTTACAAACATTTGAACCGAAAACCTACGGTTTTCACAGGATGTGTTGATAGTCAGAGGCTCGTGTTTTTAGCCAATAAACTGATTTTAGTAATACATATAAAGTGATTTTTTGTTAAAAAATACACTGTCTAGTGACACTAACAAACATACATTGCCTATTGAAACTAACAAACAAAAGTAACGTACTATTAGGGAATTCCGCTCCACCAGTTGTTTTAAATAATTGAACTTTATCTACATTTCGACTACTGCTAAGGGTGTCTTCATCAGAAATATAATTAAAACATGAGACGTTTACACAAAGAGCTAAATGCGCTCATGTTTTATACAGTAGGTTAAATTAGAATGTTGGTAGTGTTTGTTGCAGGACTCTTGTACCCTTTTACGAGATGTCATTTTGTGACAAGTTTTTTGTCCGAGTCTTGTTTGAGCCCTGAAATCTGCGTTGTTGCTAGGTACGATGTTGTCATGTTTGCTTACACAGTGCTTGTGTGTTTCTTGAAATCATTGCGACGTGGTAGTCAGAGAGTGACAGTCCAGGCTGTAGGTTCTGCGCGGATGACTGGATTCACCGATGCCTAAAAGCCTTTTGTGTACGGAGAGTGTAGAAAAATTGCAGTACGGTGTATACGGAATCATATCGCAATCCCATTACGGCAATTATTTATCAACCTCTTCAACCAGTTACGTGACTGTGGTAGTGTAACATCTAGACAGCGTAACAAAAGGAAACAAGGCTGGGAAGTAAACGAAATTAATATGTTGGCTACTGTTGCTATTGATCCGCACTTTAGTTCCAATTCAGTGACACGAAGAAGTGGCATGAGCCAGACAAGAGTCCTACGCATTCTCCATCGACATCGGTTCCATCCGCATCACATCTCTTTCCATCAAGAGCAGCACGGAAACTATTATGAAAATAGCGCTACCTTCAGTACATGAACTTTATGACTGATACTACAAATACATAATGTATTCAGTGATGAAACCACATTTATCAATTATGGTCAGGTAAAGCGCTGAAACATGGATATCTGGTCTGTTGACAATCTCCGTTGGTTTTGTCAGATGGAACGTCAACGTCCATAGAGCGTAAATATTTGGTGTGAAACTTCCTGGCAGATTAAAATTGTGTGCCGGAACCGGGACTCGAACCTGGGACCTTTTCCTTTCGCGGGCAAGCGCACTACCGACTGTGCTATCCCGACACGACTCACGATGCCGCTTATCAGTTGCACTTTCCATTTCTGCAATATTTGATATGCCAGTATTAGGTGAGTCACCTGTATATCCGCCAACTTATTTATTTATTTGGCCCGAAATTTCTACAAATGGACAATAACAGCTTCTGCATCGAAATGATATTTTGACCAAATGTATTACAGATAAAGATTCTCACCAGATGGATTATCCAGCAAAGTCTTCACATATGAATCCTATGGAGCGAATATGGAATACATAGGGCAGACGAACCGCAACCAATCAGTTATTATGATCATATGAATTGTATAGCATACCAATAAAGATATTCAGCTATCACACAGGGAGTATGCCAAGTTGCTGGAAAAAATGTGAGGCAGCTAGGCGGAAGTGTCCTCAATTAAATGTTTAGTTTTAAAGGAATAGATTTTTCCTGTTTATTACTTTCATAAAAATTGACTAGTTCATGGTAGGATTTGAAACCGCACAATAAATGTTGTTTCATCATGCCGCACTGGAATGGCCATGCGCTCTAAAGGCGCCTTGCTGCGGAGCGCACGTCTGCTGCCCGTCGGAGGTTCGAGTCCTCCCTCGTGCATGGGTAGGTAGGTATGTATGTAGCGTAATTTAAAGCAATTTAAGATTACCTGACATTGTCAGTTTTGGAGGCGATCGGATATGATTTTTAGTCTTCAAAATGAAATGCCAAGATCGCACATTAACAATTCATGCAATGACGACCGGTTTCGGCGAACTTTGTCATCATCATCTGGTCAAATATATATATATATATATATATATATATATATATATATATATATTACAAGCTGGTCATCTTGTTAAAAAAATTGGTATACAATAATAAGTGCAACATAACACTTAGTCACTATATAAAAATACACAAGTTAAAAACATGACAGCTTACAAAACACTCAGTAGTTAAAGTATTTGTAACTCTAGGGACCGATGACCACTGCAATTTAGACCCGTAGCTTTCAAACATTTGAGAATTTTGGATTTGAAGCGCTTGTGTTTTCCGGTAAGAACATCGACGGGGGTTAGGCCACTGTTATTTTCGTCCCCCCCCCCCCCCCCTGCGCTGATAAACCAAATCCGCAAACAGCTGCTATCGGAGAACCGAACTCACTGTGACACTGTGAATGACATTTCTTCATTATCTTATATTTCTAAGATGACTACGAGGAAGGTGATGAATACTTAACCCAAGAGGATAACACAAAGGCAAATGTAAATAATAACACTAAAGGAAAGAAATGTTGCTATGATAGTGACAGTGTTGACCTGGTCGATCATTTTAATCTTTTTAATACGGAATAAAACAATAATGGCGGAACGTTTTAAAAGCAGGGAATGTCTGCTCCAAAGCCTGTCTCGGAACTAACCGTCTGCACCCCGCCTGCAACCTTGACACAGTGAGTCGATTGGCGGGTGAGGGATTTTTTCGTGGCCGTCTGGAAGGTGTTTTGCATTAATAGATGGTTATAAAACGCACGGGGGCCGGGTACTGTAGTTGTATTGGTTTGAGATATGTGGTTAGAGAAATTACACGGCGGGCAGCGCCTGGGAATGTTGCAGCGCCTGCCCGCCTAAACGCCAAAGGCAGCAGTCACACACCCCAGCAAGCGCCGCGGGAATAACTACCACTCATCCAGCTCAACTGATTAACCAACCCAAGTAAGAGTGATACATTTTATAGCTGTTTGAAAGGCGTGTCTCACAAGCAAATAAAACAAAACAGCAGTTGAAAGGCGAGCTTTTGCACTAACTACCCTCTGTCCCACTCATACCTCGCATCGACCGTACGGCGAGCCAGCAGCAAGCCGAGACCGACCTGATACGCACGTACGCTAATCTCTCAAAATCCTTGGCGCAAAAGCTCGAACTCTGTGTAAAAAGAGAAACTCAACTGGTAGTAGTTGCGACGGAGACCGACTGTTAATGAGAATACTATAACAACGATACAATCTTTCATTGAAAAAGATGTTGATGTGTCTGTTTATCATCCATCTCTCCTCCTACGACGGTGATTTCAAAGTCGTGGAGAGCTATTTTACCACTTGTAATTATGTATCCCTCGACACGATGTTTTCCGCGGCGGAGCGGCCGAGCGCATTGACGCGCTATGCTACGATGCGCGAGGCCGTTCCCCGTCGGGGGTTCCAATCCCCGCAAGGGCATTGATGTTTGTGCCGTCTTTAGTATAAGCTAGTTCATAAGTAGTTTGTACGTTTAGGGACTGATGATCCCGCAGTTAAGTCCTTTAAGCTTGACAAACATTTGAACATTTGAACTTTCACGATGTTTGTTCGCGATGAACACCGAAACTAGTAAACTGATCTTAATGAAATTTCAAAAAAGTATGTTGTGATTTTATTCAACTTCAGTTCGTCTACGTTAGTGTTACAGGACTATTCAGCGAATTTCATTGTCAGAGGTACTGAACGCATTCTCTGAAAGCTATCTCGAGCGTTTAGTTCATGAACCCACTAGAATAGTAAATGGTTGTAAAAACATACTCCTAGCAACAAATAATATGTAGCTAATAATGAACATCAAAACAGATAGAGGGATTAGTGAATACAGAATTTTCGTAATGAGACAATATGAAAATTCCCAAATCCACCAAAATTAAATGAAAAATATGTTGATTAAAAGACAAATAAAAATCGATTAACGCTTTCCTGAATCACGAGTCTTTAGAGAGTAACAATGTGTGTGTAGATCAGACGTGGCTTACATTCAAAGAAATAATATCGACTGCTATTGAGAGATTTATAGTAAATAAATTAATAACAGAGGGTGCTTACCCGCCGTGGTACAAAAAAGACGTTAGTTCACTCTTCCAGCTGCAAAGAAAAAAGTATGCCAAATATAAGTAGGCATTGCAGAGGAAGACCAAGAGATGGATGCAGTAAGCAGATTCAGACAGATGTAGGTTGCCGTTCTTATGTGGAGTTAAAGAGGCTTGCTCAGGATAAGGTATTGTGGAGAGCTGCATCAAACCAGTCTCCGGACTGAAGACCACAACAACAACAAGTAGACATAAAATCCCCAAGACTGGCAATCTTTTAGAGACACTCGAAATTGAGCTCGAACTTCAATGAAAGAAGCTTATAATAGTTTAAACCCTGTCACGTAATTTCGCAAAAAAGTCCGAAGAAATTCTTGTTGTATGTAGAGAATACTGCCGGCAAAACACAATCAATACCTTCACCACTGGATAGCAATGGTGATGCTTCTGGTGACAGCTCTGCTAAAGCAGAATTGCTAAACATCACTTTACGAAATTCTTTCACCAAAGAAAACGAACCAAACACTCCAGAATTCGAAACAAGAACAGATGCCAGCATGCGTAATTTAGAAGTAGAGATCCCTGGAGTATTAAAGCAACTTAACTCACTTAAACAAAAGCAAGTCTCCTGGTCCAGATATCATACCAGTTAGGTTTCTTTCAGAGTAAGTTGATGAAATAGCGCCATGCATAACTATCATATACAACCGCTCGCTCTGCGAAACAACCGGAAAGTTGCACAGGTCACTCCAATGTTCAAGAAAGAAAATAGGAGTGATATGCAAAATTATAGGTCTATATCATTGACGTCGGCTCGCAGCAGGATTTTAGAACATATACTCTCCTCAAACATGAACTACCTCGAAGAGAATGACCTATTGACCATTAGTCAACACGGATTCGGAAAGTTTCGTTCTTGTGAAACACAGCTAGCATTTTAGTCACATGAAGTGATGAGTTCTATCGACAACTGGTCACAAAAATCTTTTCCAAATTTCTACATATCCGGAAGGCTTTTGACACTGTGTGTCACTAGCGACATCTCATCAAATTGCGTGCTTGTGGAATATCACCACAGTAGTGCTATTGGATTCACGATTTCCTGTCATAAAGGACACAGTGAGCAGTAATTAACGGTAAGTCATCGAGTAAAATAGAATTGGTAACTGGCGTTCCACAGGGAAGTGTTACAGAGATGGTACTTTCCTTATCTTTACAAACGATTTACGAGACTAAGGGAGCAGCTCGCTTCGCTTAGACTATACGCGGATAACGCTGTCATTTATCAACTATTCAACTAAATACCTAGGAATTATCACTCACCTACATATGGAGACAAGATTATCATAATAAAATAATATAAATCAGATGGGAAACGAAAAGATTAAATGTTCCTTTTTCCCTCGCGCTGTTAGAGAATGGAAATTTTGCCATACCCTTAAATGTGATTAATGGAGTATTTATGTAGGTGTTGATGTACTTAATGTTCCTTTCAATCTACGACAAACGTCACTCGGTGTAGAGATCGTCGTAAGGAGATATGTTTCTGGCTCACAGTGTATTTTACCAAAAATCGAGTACTGTAGATTTAGGTAACTCTGAAGTTCAATCCTCAGATTTCAAAGGAACTCGTGTTTTCGATAGGCAATGCAAAAAGAAAGCAACAGTGTAGGTACAGGTAAGGAGTATAGGTATCTAACGCTGGCCTTGAAATTAAGTCGAACTACATTAAAATCCATCTCCAGCCCTGTTTCTAGTTTGATGACAAGTCAAAAATCTGTGCTGGAACACAGCAGGAGCTCACAAGTTATGGGGCCGTGCGGTTCTAGGCGCCTTGTTATGGACTTGCGCAGCCGTTTGAGTCCTTCAGCGAGCATTCGTGTGTGCGTTGTCCTTAGCGTAAGTTAATTCAAGTAGTTTGTAATTTCAAATCAAATGTTTGTATAGCTTATGGGACTTAACTACGGGGTTACAAACTACTTATGAACTAGCTAACACTAAGGACGGCACAAATATCCATGCCTAAGGGGGGATTCGAACCCCCGACCGTAGTGGCCGTGCAGACCGTGACTGACGCGCCGCAGTCCCCTCGGTCACCGCGGCCGGCAGTTTGTAAGTCTAGGGGCTGATGAGCACAGCAGTGTAGTCTCTTAGGGTTACAAACATTTGAACATCACAGGTTGTTCGGATATTTCAACGCGTCAGGGAGAAAATAATAGCTGAACTGGCTTTATGTTATGTTCACAATGGTGAGACGATTTGTTTTGACCCTACCTCTCTACTTGTACAAGGAATCGTGGTATAGGAGCACAAAAAAAAGTTTGTAATTCTATCGGACCAAACTGCGTGGTCATCAGTCCGTAGCTTACAAACTACTTAAACCTAGGTAAACTAACCTAAGGACAAACACACACACCCATGCCCCAGGGAGGACTCGAACCTCCACGGCGAGCAACCGCGCGCTCCGCAGCGAGATGCTTTAGACCTATATGGGAGCACATATTATAAGCACAACCAGTAGATGAATTGCTCGTCGAACATGAGCTTTGTTTGAATAAAAGCCTGAAGACCGCCAATGAGAAGTAATTTCTTACAGATACAATGGACGTGGAGATGAGACCAGTTACTTCTCCCACGTAAGTGCATAAAATTCGTATTAACTTCCCACTGTACGTTTCCTTTCGTCCTTATTACTGTCAAATATTTGTGTAAACGATCACTTTCCTGTAACGAGCGGTGCTGTGATTACGATTTGACATGAAGCAGCCATAATATATAAATACGTTTAGTAGCTTCGAATTCACTTATCAAGTCGAATAAACAAACGAGGCAAAGGAAAAGTATGTGAAATGAAGAAATAAGTTTTCTAATTTTTGTTAACTTCCATCTCCATCTTTGGTCTTTTGTACAAGACTGAACCAGGAGGGGATTTTTATCTCGCACGCGTAAATAAGTAAACCAATAAGGTAATGAACACAGATTTTGTGTGGCTTCGGTAATCAGCTTATCTGCCGCTAAAGCGTCTGCTAACCAAGCGACTGGGGCGCGTCGTTAAAATAAGGTATCGCCAACGTAATCCCATAAAGCTTTGTACACAGTCGGCATGTAACACAGAGCTAACACTCAGCTCCACTAGCGCGAACAAGACTCTGAATATTCGTATAATCTGCCAGTAGGTCCCTTATAATGACTCGGTAGGGGACTAGAAACCTCTACGTAAAACAGCACATACCTCGTGATACGATGTAGGGGTTCACGCACAAGCGACAAATATGTAGGAATAATCATGTGAAGCGATGAAAGTAGAAAGAACTCAAGAAGCTACATTTGTGGCATATTAATAAGCACACAGAATATTAAAAAGTAGGCTCCCCAGGAGATACCGTCCCTTGATAGCAGCTGCAGTTGACATAGGGGGGAAAAAAAGAAAAAAAAAAGATACATTTTCTTCGGGTATGCTACGAACATTGTGAGGGCACTAACTGATGATTATATACCGCGCGGATGTAGATTGCTATTATTCATTTGTTGTTTCATACACTTAAAGTCATTTATTATGGAGTTAGGATCACTAGAGGTGGGAAAACTATTGTTGTCATTTTAGAAGGTGAGAGAATGAAAACCTCAACACCATGAAGATTTGTAAAGAAAGAAAACATCTAGGTTTACGATTTCGGTCAGCGGGATGAGTGGACTCAAATAACAAATGAATTTTGAAATGTTTGTAAACCTATTGGACCAAACTGCTACGATCATCAGTCCCTAGACTTACAAACTACTTCAAATGACTTACACTAAGGACAACACACACACACACACTCTCTCACACTTATGCCCGAGGGAGGACTCGAACCTCCGGCAGGAACAAGTAACAATAAGAGTAACACCCCCAAAACGCCTGAAATGCACACTGCAAACACTCTGGTTAAGAGCCACATTGCGCCTTGGTGTACTTTGTGCGTTGAATCACAATAAAAAAGCAAAATTGCGCTTTTCCCCCCTCAAAACTGCTGTGTTGTTTGGATCCGAGAGACGAACACTTTTGTGTGCCGCCCTGAACAGCTGACTTACACTGCGGTGACGTAAGTCATGGGACGACGACGTAAATGACGGTACATGGGGTATAAAAGAGAAGTGCACTTACATAGCTCTCATCTGTCCTCCCTCCATTCGTGTTAAAATGTTAGCGACGCAATTATGGCAGCGGGATGGTAATTAACAGACTTTGAACTCAGAAAGTTACTTTGTGCTAAACACTTGGTAAATTCCACAAGGAAATTTCCAAGAGATTCTGTATTCCGAGAAATACAGTGTCAAAAGTGTGAAGAGAATACCAAATTTCACGAATTACCTCTCACTACTGACAAGGCAGTTTACGAATAACTTCACTTAATGGCCGAGAGCAACGGCGCTTGCACAAACTTGGTGAGTGCTAAGAGACAAACATCACTGCGAGAAACAATCGCAGACATTAATGTGAGACGTACATTAGCTCCATATAGTGTTAATGGTATATGGCAGCAGACGACCGACTCGAGTGCAGTTTCTGACAGCATGACATCGCCTGCGCTGCTTGTCTCCGGACCATATCAATTGGGCCCTAGACGACTGGAAAACTGTAGCCTGACCAGATAAATTCCGATATCAGGTAGTCACAGCTGATGGTGGGGTTCAAGTGTGATGTCAGGCTATCGACGCCATAAACCTAAGTTGTCAACAACGTTCTCTGCAAACTGATGTTGGCTTCATAATGGTGTGGTCTGTTTTTACATAAAATGTTCAAATGTTTGTATAGTCTATGGGACTTAACTACGGTGCCATCAGTCCCTAAACTTACAAACTACTTATGAACTACTTACGAACTAGGATGACAAAAAAAATCCATGCCCGAGGGGGAATTCGAACCCCCGACCGTAGTGGCCGTGCAGACCGAGACTGGAGCGCCTCAGTCCCCTCGGCCACTGCGCCCGGCCGCATAAAATGGAATGGGCCTTCTGGTACAACGGAACCGGACCGGTCATTGATTGTAAATCGTTATGTACGACTGCATAGAGGTCTTTTGCAACCATTCCAGATTTCATGTTCCTGAATAACGTTGGATTTTTAATGCGCCATTTCGCCTGGCCAAATCTGTTCGCGATGTGTTGAAAGAGCACTCTCGACAGTTGCAGTGAATGGTTTGGTTCATGCTACAAGACATCCATCTAGCATTCATTGGACATAATAGAGAATCAGTTGGTGCCCAAACTGCTGCACTGACATAGCTTTCGTCACTATGAAAGCCTATAGAGGCAGCATGGTCCAGTGTTCAAAAATATTCAAATGTTTGTTAAGCTTATGGGACTTAACTACGGGGTCATCAGTCCCTAAACTTACAAACTACTTATGAACTACTTACGAACTAGGACGGCACAAATATCCATGCCCGAGGGGGGATTCGAACCCCCGACCGTAGTGGCCGTGCAGACCGTGACTGAAGCGCCTCAGTCCCCTCGGCCACCGCGGCCGGCAACAAACATATGAACATTTGAAGAATGAACACCTGAATCTCTCCGTTCGGGCTCTGATTTCTCGTATTTTCATTCTGATGATCATTTCTATCTATGTAAGTGGGAGTCAACAATATATTTTCGCATTCTGAGGACAATGTTGGCGATTGTAGTTTTGTAAGTAGCCCACGCCGCAGCGATAAGCGACGTTGTTGTAATGATTCCCATGATGCGGATTATCCTCCATAGAAATCGGCGTTTTCGTTGGACATAGCAATTGTGATGCATATTTGTAACCGATGGATGCAGGAGAAAACGACGGGACCAATTCAAGCATCTAGGTGTTACATTTTTGATAGCCAGAAATGTATTTGGTACAGCGTTGCAAATACTCATATAGTCGATCAGATTTAGGTTTTTAATGATTTCCCAAATCGTTCCACGAAATGGTAAGTTGATTTCTTTTGTAACTTCCTTCCCCATCCTTCCGCAACAAATCTTTTCTTTTGATGTCACGTTTGAAGTGTAAATTTTGCGTTTCCACGTGGCCGGTGTGGTGCTAATACGAGTGTTTGGGTTGTAAGAGTTGTTGGTTGGAGGGAGCGGCGGGCTTAATGAGGCGGGTCCTGCGGCCATTACAGTATCGATTCGCTCCAGCGCCGCCGCCCACGCTGCCGCCTATCACAGCCTACGTATTTATTTGTAATGTTCTGGACCGCCGTACGCTGTTACACAAGGAAGCTTTGAGTAAAATTAATACAGGCGAAATGTATTTATTTGGTCTAAACTAGTCAACAACCTGACGGTCTTTCAAGGTGAAAGTAATTTTTAGCGCCTTCGAGGGGAGTTTTATAGGGCTTTCACTTTTCATTACGATTTTCGTGAATAGTGCCACAGCAGTGAAAATGCTGAAAAGTTGTACCGAAATGCAGGAGTATATATAGTGTATCCTCTCTTGGTCCAAAGAATTGCAGTTGATTGTCACGACTCTCAACGTAGGCAAATGTAGTGTTATACATAGAAACAAACATTCTTTCCTGTATGACTACACAATTGCTTAACAATCACTGAAAGCAGTTACTTACATAGGATAGGCAGATGCCAGAGTGAAATTCCTTGGAAGAATGTTCAGGAAATATTAGTCCATTAAAAATGACGTAGCTTACAAAACTTTAACATTTCTCGACAGTGTGGACTCCGTTAACGACAGGATTCATAAAGGACATGTAGAAGATCCAAAGGTGGACAAAGTTCTGTCCAGGTGCATTTTGCAAGCGTGAAAGCGTCAGGAGATGATGGGCCAACCCCAGTGGCAGACGCTGCAAGAGAGGCGTTGTTGGGGTTGGGTTGGGTTAGTTGGTTGGGATAGGGAGACTAAGCTACTGAGGTTATCAGTCCCCCGGTGGGAAGGGGAAGGAGTGAGGATAGGAAAGTAGGGGAGAGGGAAGGAAATGCAGTCCGGGAAGTAAAGAAGGAAGGAAGACTGCATTAGCTCGGGGCCCCGTGCTCGCCACGCACGTACTCACGAAAGAACCGTGAGACCCCTGGGGGTGAGACGCGTTGTGCATCACGGTATTGTGAAAGTTAGGAGAGCGTATGTTTCTAGAAGAGTCAACAAATACAATGCTTCCTCCTACGCATATCTCGCGAAAAGACGACAAGAATTAAATTAGAGAGATAGGAGCCCGTGTGGAGGTTTACATGTAGTCGTTTCTCCCGCCAACAATACGCGACTGGAGCACGTAAAGGAATGACTGACAGTGGTACATATACTGTTTTCTCCACTATACACCGTGAGTTGGTTTGTGGTAGATACAAGTAGACGTGGATATAGGCGGTTGGTTTGAGCACCACAGTGTGTTACAAAACCTGAAACTACTGGCAAATACTGGAGAAAAAGGAAGGAAGCGCATAATGTCTTGTCGACAACGTTCTCATCAGAGACGCACACTTGCTCGGATTATTTTCATTTTGTAACGGACAGGGGAAGGAACCGTCTCATTATTTATGTGTAGTGATCTACGGAAATAATGGAAATCTGAATCTGCAACCATCGTCCTACCGATTGTGAGTCCAGTGTGCGAACCACTGCGCCAACTTACTCGGGAAATACTAGGGTAGCGTATTAGTAATGGAGCAATGAATCTCCCGGGGACAAAGGGAGTTCCCAATAACGTCATTAAAGATGGTGGCCAGGGAAACCAATCTAATATGGTGTCACATCCGGTTCTGGTACCAAGACAGCTGCTGTCAGAAATTAAGAAATAGTGGATCGTTCTCTACTCTCGATTATGAGATGAGGGACAACACTAAACAGTTAAAATTCAGGAAACACGCTCCATGAATCACTCCCAATCATATATATATATCTTACTTCCTGTCCTCGCTTCCCACTGACGGATACTAACGCAGTTTAAGCTAGAGATATTAACTTACAAACATAGCCGCTTCTGTATATACATGTAAAGAATAGTATTCGCATTTTAGACTACATATGTGTGCATATGCTACATCTGTGTATGTCAATATATGAAAAAATATTTCTAACATCATATCTTGCAATACATTTCCATATGTACGGCTCTCACCTACACAACACACCCTACATCCTATTATTTAAACGTAAGTACTACATGTGTCTTTCTATCCTGGCCTGAGACTAATTCAAAATATATCTTAAACCTTCTGATTCTGTTTACAGCAGTTACGCATTGGTTTTACCCATCTATCGAATTAATATTGCTGCAATTTTAATGCTCAATCCCTTATTCCATTAACCGTCTGTCTCTACTCAACGTCTGCTTGGACATGCAACCCGTACACTACTCTAGGGAAACCAGATATCGAAGTTTACCATCACTAAACACTCGAATTTCACTAAATACGCTGCTTATTAGTAAGCGCAGTTTCACATCATACTTCCATATTCTAAGTAATAAAATGGCGGACTTCTCGCGTTAATTTCCTCCCACTGCCGGGCACTAATCCCCTTTGTGTCGCAGAACTCTCTATCTCTCGGTGCGATTATGTTTTTCGAGACAGAACAAACTCATACTGTCTGTCAACGATCCTAATGTTTAATACATCTTCACCACCTCTAACATATTCAAAAATGCAGATGCGTGTCGCTAGGACCTTCAAGAAATAAAATGCCTACCCAGCTCAAATGCGCCAAATGTAAATGTACAAGCTTCTTGTTCTGGACACAGCTATTTGCGACCGAAATGTTTACTCTCTCCCTGCTATAATTACAGCTAAATTCACATATACCATTGAATCCCATTAGCGATATTCTCATATATCTCGAATTTTTAACTGTTTTCGTTCACGGTAAGATTTATGAATCTCAGCATTGACACCCAATACAACATTCGAGACTGCACACATTAGACTTTAGATAACATAATTTGGGCCCGCTCATGTTCTCCATGTATTTTTGTAACCGCCAGTTTTGTACTTGCATACAATGTGTCAATCCCTTCTGATTTTTCCTGTTGTAAAGACATCCTCGTCTTAGGTTAACTACCCACTAAGTGCTTTCCACGTTTGTATCCTTGCGAATTCGGCAAATCACCTAGTGCATCCTTATAAAGGTAAATTATGGATTATGTCGCCGCGATGGAGTAGCCGAGCGGTCTAAAGCGTCTCGCTGCAGAGCGCGCGGTTGCTCGCGCTGGAGGTTCGAGTCCTCCCTGGGGCATGGGTGTGTGTGTTGTCCTTAGGTTAGTTTACCTAGGTTTAAGTAGTTTGTAAGCTACGGACTGATGACCACGCAGTTTGGTCCGATAGATTTACAAACATTATAATTATATGGATTATTTCAATTAGAGTTCCTAGTGTTACGTATAGTTACTCATTTACCCTACCCATTACCGATTCCGTGTACTGAAACCAACGTTCCGATGTAGATTTTACCATTATCATTTGCCTTCTGGAATGTAAGCAGAGCTTTCACGAGTAAGTTATCGAGTATCCCAGAGTAATTATCCTTACTACGATTTACACATTTTTACGTCCACATGAATTCGAAACGTCCTCCAACGAATAGCTATAGCTCTGAAATGCGGTCATTTCTCCAAATCACCCGAGAAACATCACATGAGAATGCATCCACTACATATTTCGCGTAATGCATCATGATCAGTGTAGACAGTAGCGACAATGGAACAGTATCGGATTATGAGTTACAGAACATTCCAGAGTGGATATCTATTGCCACACGCAATGTTCTATGCGATAAATTAAGTGTTAGAACGTTCGAAATGATTTTACCTCTCCAGATGTACGTGCAGTAAATTACATTCCAACCCTGCCTGCATCGATTTAATACCACCGCTAAACTTGGAGAACACAAACCTCACTTGTCATTATACAATCCGCTTTCTGCCTCATACAGTGGTCTGTATTCTGCAGTCCTTAGACTTTTTAGATCTGAACAGACATATAGCCCAACCATTCCATATATTACTGTACGTTTGTAGGCAGTTCAGTTTGCCCACAGAGATGTATTAGGTTCCACCCATCTACATTTTGAACTCTAAATACTCCCTCTGTCCACCATTCTCTGGCTGTTATACGAGTTTAAATCTAACTTTGGCTCAAAAAGGGGTGAATTATGCTGCCACAAAAGTCTTTGGTCACTTACCAAGTAGCATCAAAAGTCTGACAGATAGCCAACTAGTATTTAAAAAGAAATTAAAGGAATTTCTAAATGGCAACTCCTTCTACAATGTAGATGAATTTTTAGATAAAACATAAAAAAAAATTTAAAAAATAAAAAAAAATTATACAAAAAAATTCTTAAAATATAGATTGTCAAGTATAGACAAAATTTACTAAACTGACACGTTCCACATCATTACGAAATGTCGTATACATGATCTAAGGAACAAGTATTAATCTAATCTAATCTAATCTAATCTAGTTATTTCCCCTACTTAACGCAACGCATACAGACCGTGATGTGCATAACTTATGCACTGCAAAGTTCTACAATAGACCTGATTTCTGAGTCGCCTTCTATGATTCCATCTAGAGTCATTGTTTCCAATGCCTTGTACGTTAAATAGTCATTTGTGCAGAAAAATACTTTCGCTGTAATTAGTTGCTACATATCGAAAACCTTCCAGTGACTACAGTCATCACCCTCTCGGTTCGACTGCACACCCATTATTACTGTCAATAATCATGGTAACACTCATCAGGTTCTCACCTACACAACCATCCATACACTCTTTAAATAATAGATTTTCCCGCCCCGTACGTTGGTTCTCTGTTTCCATTTACTAAAGTCCAGATGGACAACAAAGTAGTAAGTTGCAAAATAAACGGACCTTCCAACAACCTGCAACATAAGACGTTCATCACCACGCCATACGTAAGTCTTGATAAACACACGTAATACACACGTAATACATCGTAACTATGAACAAAACACATAGAGTAGTTTACTAGGAACGATCTGTCTTTAGAGCAACTCTAAGTTCTTTTTCGTATTACATGACAATCATCTGTAATACGCTACCGAATTCCTACCGTAAGTACCACTAAATGGCATGCTGTACTGTTTGTAGGAAATTATTCAACTCTACACTTGGAAACTGCTAGTCTATAGACATCAAAAAATTGTTAATGCACATAATTGTTTAAAGAAACCTTCTCTCTATGTAAGATTTTTTTAGTACTATTCAGAGACCATATGTGGTGATGCCACTCGATGACATGTAATCTTAGGCTGACAGTGACCTTTAGAGAATATTAACATCCAATCAAAATGTTTGCAAATCTATGTGACATAAATACTCTGGTTATCAGTCCCTAGGCTTACAAACTACTTAAACTAAGTTAAACTAACCTAAGAACAACCCCCCCCCCACACACCCACACAAACACACACACATACATACACACCACATGCCCCAGGGAGGACTCGAACCTCCGACGGCAAGCAACCGCACGCTCCGCAGCGAGGCGCCTCAGAACGTTTCGGCCACTCCACCGCGGCTGCATCCAATCGAAAATTTCTGTAAATTAGCCAACGCCAAGTTCATTGCCCTCAGCTACCTGACCATACTTCCTAGCTGACTTTTTAGAGTCTAATTGTAACAGAGCAAGATCCACCACAGCAAACATGCAGTACTTTGGTTCAATTAGAGTAATTATAACAATTTTTCTGACGTTCGCACCTAGTCCACCTTGTTTGCAACAGTATCTGTAAGCGGTCTTAGCAATAACCAAGTCCAGTCCAGTGACAGGGCCAGCCTTGCAGCTGCCATTAACCTACAACATAGGAATCTACCCATTTCCAAATTCTCTCCTTACTCTGAAAACAATCATATTATTGTCAACAAAGAGACCTCTCCAGTATGAATGCAAATTCATCTGTTTTGAAGATAACACTAAAAAACTATAAATATGATGAGCTGTATTTAGATTTTGTTCTGCGCTACCCCTCTCGTAGCTCTCGATAACTGTCAGCCCCAACCAGTGGCTCCTATCAATCAATCATGACAAACTCCAGGCAATAATCTTTGGTTGTACCCCCTACTCTTCCTCCTCCACGACTTCTAACTGTCCCACCCATCTTACCCTCGCCGCCAAGTACCTGGTCCTAACACTTGACCGCTCCCCATCCTGGAAACATCACCTCCATACAGTCTGCCAGAAATCCCTCAACCACCTCGGCCTGCCCAAGGTCCTCTCTGACCGCACATGGGGCCTCCAACACTTCCACCCCGCCTGGGTCTCCGCCCTCCCTGCTGATTACAAGCCCTCCAGATCCTTGAGAGCTGCACACTCTGCCTCACTTATCGCAAGCACCTCCACTCTCCCACTTAGATCCTGTATGATGTCATCCCTTTTCCCCACTTTCTGAAATTCCTGGAGCTCACCTGCATCCTTTACTCTCCCACCCTCACGACCTCCAAGCCGTCTGCCATGCCTACACCTCCACACACTCCATGTCTCTCAGGGTAACTTCCACTGCCTCTCCCTTCCAGATGACACCCTCTTTCCTACCACCTCTAATCCCCTCTTCATTACCCCCCCCCCCCCCACTGCATCTCTCCCCCTCCCCTTCCCTCCCCATGCTTTGTTCCCTCTCCCTTCCCCCTCCTCCTGGAGTCCTTACGCTCCTATTCCAGTGTCCCCTCCCTCATTTTTCCTCTTCCTCCACACCTCCCCTACCCTCCTCGCCTCCTGCAGGGTATCCGTATACTGCATTTTATCAGTGCATTCTGCGTATCAGTATTGTTATTCATCATTTTAAAACTGGTGCACCCACTGACGCCGGCAGAATAAATGTTATCTGTTATTTCAACTGTATCTCCATCATCATGCAATTATGAATGGACCAAACTCTACACATACACTACCATTCACAAATTTTAATACACCCAATAATTTTTATCTAGTTCTCCGTAGATAAGATCTAATGCCGTGGGTACCGTTGACGAAGCAAAGGAATAGTACAACAGTTGTGCACATGTCATGATTTTTGTTTGTGGTCATCGAGATACAATAGTATCCAACAAACAAAGTTGTGTACATAAACGTTATGTAGCTATTTGATACGTTTGTTTACCTATTTGCCGAGGGATGCCGCATTTGTTGCATCTGTGTTGTTCCCTGTAGTTATGTGGTGTCCGCAGCGAACATCAAGCACTGCTACGATACGTAACATCTGGTTCCTGCATGTCAGTTCCTTCGTGACAGTTGAAGTGTAGACGCCGGCCGCGGTGGCCGAGGAGACTGAGGCGCTCCAGTCACGGTCTGCACGGCCACTACGGTCGGGGGTTCGAATCCCCCCTCGGGCATGGATATTTGTGCCGTCATTAGTCTTAGTTAGTTCATAAGTAGTTTGTAAGTTTAGGGACTGATGACCCCGTAGTTAAGTCCCATAGACTTTACAAACAAGTGTAGACGTCGCTAGTATG
The DNA here is from genome assembly GCA_026315105.1 of Locusta migratoria. Taxonomy (NCBI): domain Eukaryota; kingdom Metazoa; phylum Arthropoda; class Insecta; order Orthoptera; family Acrididae; genus Locusta; species Locusta migratoria. The sequence goes on from CM048755.1 coordinate 230,106,202, forward strand.
GCCGCCAGAAGACAACAGGTACAATACGGACATACCACGACCAGTATGACCTCTTAAAACAACTAAAAGTGATGATAAATATATCAGAATTACCAGTAAAAGGAATAGATTAAAAACAGCGCCCCAAATTCGTGCAGAATTGGTAGAAATGAAGGCGACAACAATATCTGTTGCAACAGTAAAGAGGAGATTTACTAAAGCAGGCTTGAAAGGTTGTGTCACAGCAAGAAAACCCATTCTAAGGCCCATAAATAAACAGAAGTGACTTGAATTGGCTAGAAAACATCGTAATTGGGCATCGCAAAAGTGGACAAAGGTGTTATTCACCGACGAATCGAAGTTCGAGATTTTTGGAACCAGAAAGAGAACATTTGTTCGCAGAATTTTAGGGGAAAAGGTAGCCCAGCAGTGTGTTCCACCTACAGTTTAACACGGTGGAGGTTCTGTTATGGTTTGGGGATGTTTTGCCGGAGATAGAGTTGGCGACATTGTGAAAATGCAAGGATGTTTGGATCAGAAGCAGTACCACCGCATACTTCAAAATCATGCAATACCAAGTGGATTGCGCTTAATAGGGAAAGAGTTCGCCTTGAAACGGGATAAAGACCCAAAACATCGGTCGGCATACTGTAGGAACTACATTACATCAAAGGAAAAACAGAAAGTACTGAAAGATATGGCATGGCAGTCTCAAAGCCCCGACTGTAATCCCATTGAAATGGTGTGGGATGAAGTGGACAGACGTATCAGGGAAGTCAATATTATCTAGCAAGGAACATCTCTGGAATATTGTTAAAGATGTGTGGGATCATATAGATTCACGATACCTACAAAAACTGATTGACCGCATGCCTCGAGTTTGTGAGGCAGTCATTAAATCCAAAGGAGGAAACTTTGATGAAAGTAAAATATAATTATTGTGATTGTATTATATATGTGTAAGTTGATATAATTATATTTTGTGAGAAATAACGTTTGATTTGTATTGCAAATCTGAAATACCAGAGTGTATTGAAATTAATGAGCAGTAGTGTATGTATAGGTATGTATTTTAGCCATCGTGGTCCCTTCTAAAACTGAATGTATATTTTCAACTCTACATGTCGTTTTATGAATCTCCATTTTATCACCATATCAAGTCTTTTTAAATTCTTCATTTGAACTCATTTTCATTGTCTTATGGGTCCTCATACTAATTTTGTAACTGTGTTTGCCTGTATGGCATGTATGCCAGCCTGCTTCCAACAGGGGTTTTAAATATCAATAAAGAAAAGAAAAACAGCGAAAGAGTGTTCTTCACAATGTAACCTCGGAGGTAACTGTTTAATCAATTGTCCTTGAATATTAATGCGGTAGGAGTTACCATACTGTCACAATTCATGCACGTCTGCCGTTGTGTCATAATCAGTTATTACGTATTCTGACGCAGAATTCCCACCGTGTAGGTGGTGGGATATTTTTTATCGATCCCCTCCTTTGCATATCAAGGTGGTGACGCCAAGAGGTGGTCTCCCAAGTGAGTGAATGTGGGGGTGGCAGTGGTGGTAGCAGCTGTCTTGTCAGCTTCCAATTATATTGAAGTTCGGGAGTTAAGTGCAATATATTGAATCCAAATTGCAGTGTCATGTTACATGTAAGTCACCCAGATTGCATTCTTTACTTTGTTGGACAAGGACCGCCATTGTCCAGGAAAGGAGTGTTGGAGGTGAACTTACAGCTGGTCACCAACTTCAAAGAGGGAGTGGCGGAAGGAGATTCAAGGCCACTGGCGCAGGATCCCCAGCACTATACTACTAGTTTACGACATATTTCGCGGTTTTTGTTCTTAAGAGTCATTAAGTTGTGTTCTTTGCTGACCCCTACGACTTTCTTTCTCTTGCCTCTGAACTATCTCAACCAATCAGAAGGGATTGTGTATGGAGGGTTGAGTTTGTTGGGAGGGGGTGGGATAAAGGTATGGAGAAATTCGAACTGTGCTGCAACTTGTTATATGTCATGTCATTAATGTTAGAGAGTTGTCAAGTTCACATCAAATTTGAAAAATATTTATTATTGCTCGAACAAGAAGCACCTCAAAACAGCAACACGGATAGAATCTGAGACCCGTCTGTCGCCGACCTTATTATTTCGGTGGTACAGTTCGTACAGCACGTCAACGTTAATACAGTTCCTGTCAATGAACGAGAGTCCTGCAGAGGTGTCGCAGATAATGCTGCCTGTGTGGCTTAGTATGAAGGCTCTACTGCGTTGTGGAGTATAATACTTTTTGTTTTTGTATTATGGATGATCAAGAAATCGAAGCAGTTGCTAGCTTGATTACAAGTGTCGTTTAGTAAGTTATTCCTTTCGAATAGCACATATAGAATATGGGACCTAACTTCCTGAATATCATCAAGTTAGCTGAGGCTCCATATTATATGAACTAGAACCGTTGACAAATAATAAGTGGGAAATCTTCTAGGAATTGCCTATCATAATATCTTAGCAACAACGGTACCGCTACGCCCATGTAACTTCCGATTCCATCGACTTCGCTCCGGGGTCCCTCATTTAAAATTAAAACTTTTGCCTTTATCCATCACCCCGGGAAGCTTGTAACATCCCAAAAGCAACCTATACTCACAAATATATATTATAATGGAATCATAACCACTTGGTTAATACTGTGAAAGGTCGCAGTCGTGCCGCGGTGGAGTAGCCAAGCGGTCTAACGCGTCTCCCTGCTGAGCGCGCGGTTGCTCGCCGTGGGGCATGGGTGTGTGTGTTGTCCTTAGGTTAATTTACCTAGGTTTAAGTAGTTTGTAAGCTACTGACTGATGACCACGCAGTTTGGTCCGATAGATTTACAAACGTTTGAACATTTTTTGGTCGCAGTCGTCTCTAGTAGTGCGAAATCAGTAGCGGCAGCTTCAAACAAGTGGTTGGTAGCAACCTTCTGCGTTGGACAACTATACTGCGAGTAACAAAAGTGGTGGAGTATGTCTCGAGTCATGACATATTTTATTTTGCGGTGGTTGCCCAGTAAATAAAACGCCACACACACACACACACACACACACACACACACACACACTCCATCGCATAAGCTCTCTGCCTACCTACCTTATGTCTATGCCTATTTCTTACCTATCTCATTGTCTTCTTAGACGTCTTTCTAAAAAAAGCTAGTTGATCTGGTGTTGATTTATTCCACCGTTCTGTTAGTCCATGTGCTCGCCCACCTCCATCCCCCTCCCCTTCTATCAACCAGTGCCTGCCCCTGTTTCTCCGCTACGTCATCCCCTGTCGCTCTCATTTCCGCCCTACTCTAATCTCCGCCTCCCGTTCAAACGAAAAATTTCACAGAAATCAGCGAAATTTTTTGATGATCGGTCAGACGAATCTAAAATGATCAAATATTTGTGAAGCTTATGGAACTTAACCGCGGGGTCATCAGTCCCTAAAAAACATCCGTGCCCGAGGGAGGATTCGAACCCCTGGCGGGAAACGTCCTCAAAAAAAAAAAAAAAAAAAAAAAAAAAAAAAAAAAAAAAAATCAAATGTTTGTAAATCTATCGGACCAAACTGCGTGGTCATCAGTCCGTAACTTACAAACTACTTAAACCTAGGTTAACTAACCTAAGGACAAACACACACACCCATGCCCCAGGGAGGACTCGAACCTCCACGGCGAGTAAGCGCGCGCTCCGCAGCGAGACGCTTTAGACCGCTCGGCTACTCCACCGCGGCGGAAACGTCCTCGCGCATCGGAAAAGAGCGCATCAATGCGCTCGGTCACTCCACCGCGGTTCGGTCAGACGGTGACGGAAAACAGGAGTAAGGCCCTCCGCCATGTACGGTACGAAATCTGAGGTAGACACTAATGTTTCTGTTGTTTCTAAGGTGAAATGTGCAAAATTTCATCTACATCGGAATAAAACGGGAGATAGCTGTCAAAGTTTGTTGCAAAGAATCCTCCGCCAGGCATATCTTGTAGACAGTGCAGGTCCTCTTGTTTTGAAGGTCAATGGTGCAAAATGTTATCGAAGATGATGGCATAACAGCACATAAAATACGAATAAAATCTGAAGTTACCAAAATTACCAATGTCAATTGTTTCGATTTTTCAGTGCTGTCTACCGGCCCCAATTGTGAATCAAACACAGACAAAATTTCATTAGAATCACTCCTGGGATTTAGTAGCAGTTCAGTAATATACACATGGTCTTTTCAACACGTTTGCTTCATTTTTTTGTTACCCACATTATTGAGGTTGAACTTTATCGGGACATTTTACTAAAAATAATACAAAAGACAATTAGAATTAAAATGAAATACACGAAAAAATTTAAAATACGGTTATATCGCCTGTAAATTTGGAAAACATGTGCAACGTAAAATAGCCGCGGTGGAGTAGCCGAGCGGTCTAAAGCGTCTCGCTGCGGAGCGCGCGGTTGCTCGTCGTGGAGGTTCGATTCCTCCCTGGGGCATGGGTGTGTGTGTTGTCCTTAGGTTAGTTTACCTAGGTTTAAGTAGTTTGTAAGCTACGGACTGATGACCACGCAGTTTGGTCCGATAGATTTACAAACATTTGAACATTTGATTTTTTGCAACGTAAAATAAAAGATAGCATCAAGGAAAGGTTTAAAGCGTCATGTATTACAAGCTTACCCAAGCTAAACATTAAAGGTTAAGTTCAACGTTCTGGCCCTAGATGGGTCAATGGGGTCTGACCATGGGTTGCTGAGGCTCAGTTGTGCGAGGGGTGTTCAAATGAAAAGGTAGGAAACTTCTTAACAGCCAAACCGGTTGAAATGTGAATATGCCGCGTTGGGATAAAGTAGTGCGACATCCAGAGACGGGAAGCATGCGTCGTCACCTCCCCCTAAAAACCCCAAGGCTGTGCTCTCCGAAAGCAAAGTGATACTGTGGTGTCGCACAAGTACAAAGTGCGCGCCACCTACTTTCGCCGCGCGCCGCCATGCATGCACGGCGCGGCGTTCTTCCGACGACAGCCACGAGCGCCCTCTGGTACAACGCCGCTCGTGGCCACCACTGAAGGACATCGGCACTTCGCACTGCCCTTCGGACTGAGATAGCAACGAGTTAGGACCTTCGTAATCAGATAGGCACCAGAGAAGACTTTGCTATTGTACAGGCACTAGGCAGGCCTCTAACACTATGTATCAACATTCTGCAGTACTATGTAAAAGTTAAGTATTGTTACATTCTGTGCAATATATATCTTTCTAATTTACTCGAATGTTTATAGTTTCTGGCTGCTCCCCTCCGTACCTGCACCAGCGTGTCGGTCTCGTTTCACTCGGCCACCGACACCTACGACGAGGCAGGGACACAAAAGCGGCGACGAAGTCGGGACACAAAAGTGGCGACGAGGAGTGATAGACGAACCTTGGACCAACCCGCTAGCAGCAGCCAGACAGCAGCAGTCGGAGCACGCAAAAATTGCTCCCGCCCACCCACCCTTATTATAAGATTTTTGGGGGAACATTTTCAGTTACGTGTTTGTGGACTTTTTTGTTGCAGAGCGTCCTCTTTCATATTGCATTTGTGTTTTGTACTAATTTTCTTGTATACGCGGCGCCTAATCGGTCAGCATGGCCACTACCCCGAACCCAAACTTAATGGAAATTATTCAGTTACAGACGGCGCAAATTACCCAGCTTCTCCAGGCCGTGTCGCAGTTGACGACACAGGCTGCTCACCAACAACAACAGTCGTCACATCAGCAGCCCACACCTGCCGCCGCACCGCTTCCGACGTTCCGCCAGTACAACGAACGTGAGGAAGAATGGAGTGACTATTTCGCGCAGTTTCAAGAACTCATCGCGGCTCATCAAATTACAGGTCAGAAAGTGAAGCATCTGCTATTATCTGTGGTGGGCCCCAAAACTTTCGTGTTACTGCAAAAACTATTCCCGCACGCATCTCCTCGTGATGTAGACTTTGAACAAATTGTAGATGCACTGAATGCTCATTATGAGAGAAAAGTTCTTGTAGCCGCTGCACGATACCGATTTTTCAGACTTAAAAAATTACCGCAGCAATCACACCAAGAGTGGATTACGGAATTGAAGGGCTTAACCCGCCAATGTAAATTTACTTGCTCTTGTGGACTTTCGTATAGTGACGTGATGTTGAGGGATGCGATTACGCAGAATATTCAGGACCCCAGAATTAGAGCAGCAATTCTGAAACAGTCTGACCCTTCATTAGACAGTGTACTGCAGCTTATAGAAGCGCATGATACTTTTGACTTAGCTGATGTAGAAATGCAAAGCCACAGTGTAAATTCAGTGCGCCGTAACAGACGCTTTCCTAGCCGTAGTTCTCAGTATAGCACTAGTGATTCTTATTTTTCTACCGGCCGTGCTGAACAGACAGTGAACAGTAGCCAGTGTAAAAGTGCGACACAAAGGTCGCCCCGTCGTGTTAGAAACAGTGATTTGAATAACGGGCGCCAACGCTCATTTCAGAAAAATGTACGTAAATCTTGCCCCCGGTGTGTGTCTCGCCACAAGCGTGCTCATTGCCCTAGTCGCAACGCAACCTGTTATCAATGTGGCAAATCGGGACATGTGCAGTCTGTGTGTATGCAAATTAAAAACTCAAAGAACAGTAACGTTAGAAACAGTGCTTCGCCGAGTGCGAGAACAGTTCATTCTGTAAATGTTATACGGGCTGTGGAATTGAACAGTGCTTTAGTTGGTTCTCAATTACAAGAAAGTTCTTCTGCACCTATTGCAAAACTACATAGTGCTCCACGTAGCAAGCGCCGACGAGCGCGTAAAATAGTGCAACGAAAAAGGGTTCGGGACAAGCAAAATGACTATGAACAGTGCATTCCTGTAGTGAAAATAGTGCCTTCTGCAACTTCTAATTGTAATAGTGCCCAGTACTGTGTAGCTAGTGACAGTAGAATTGGTGTAACTACTCAAAGTAATTTTAGTGCAGTAGCCTCGCATTGCGCGGACGCCGATCCGGCGGTAGTGTCATCTAGTGACAGTGTGGTTAATCCGCTGTGTGCCGAGTATGCGCCGCTTCCTACCGTACGCAACCCGCGCAAGCGCAGAAAACAATATGTATTAGACGTTGCCCACATTCGCGCACCGGTCGTGCGCCAGAAGCACAAGCTGTTTGTTACTCTCTCTATAGATAATGAGACTGTGCAATTTCAGCTTGATACTGGTTCCGCTGTTACATTAATAAATAAAGACACATATGAACTTCTGGGTTCGCCAAAATTGTCGCCGTGTCAACAAGTGTTAACAGCGTACACAGGTCAAAATATTCCCGTGCTAGGAACGTGTAGCCTGCCTGCCTCTTTCCAAGGTATAACAAAAACAGTTGCTTTTGTTGTTCTTCAGGCCAAATCTACGCAGAACATTTTTGGACTAGATGCTTTTGACTTGTTTGGTTTATCAATTCAAAGAGATGTGCTTCAAATTTCGTCAATAGTGCCTCAGGATAAAATCAATGCATTGTGTGACAAATATAGTGACTTGTTTTCGCCGGAACTAGGTTGTGCAAAAGACTTCGTGGCACATGTAACTTTAAAAGAATCTGCAGTTCCAAAATTTCGTAAAGCTAGACCAGTGCCTATCGCCTTGCGTGATACAGTTGCCGAAGAACTTAAACGTTGGCAAGATAGTGGGGTGATTTCTCCTGTTTCTGCGAGTCAGTGGGCCTCGCCTTTAGTAATTATACCCAAGCCGTCGGGAAAACTTCGTCTCTGTGCGGACTTCAAATCAACAGTGAACAGTCAAACAATTGTGGACACTTACCCCCTGCCCAGACCTGAGGAACTGATGGACAAATTAGGACAGTCTCGCTTCTTTTCCAAGATTGATTTAGCAGAGGCATACTTACAGATTCCACTTGATGACGAGTCAAAAAAATTTTTCGTCATTAATACTCACATGGGCCTTTTTCAATTTCAACGCCTACCCTTTGGCAGTTCTTCCGCTCCCGCTATTTTTCAGCGCTTTTTGGAACAGCTGACAGTTTCTGTACCGTGTTGCTCGAACTACTTAGATGATATTGTGGTATCCGGACGTACAGTTGAAGAACATTTAGCAAACCTGGAGTGCCTTTTCAAAGTTTTGACTGCAGCAGGTCTACGTTGCAATAAAGCAAAGTGTTCGTTCTTTCAGACTGAAATAGAGTACCTAGGCCATGTGATTAATGCCCAAGGAATTCATCCCTTACAGTCACATCTTCGAGCAATCAAAGACTTGCCTCCTCCTAAGAATGTGCATGAATTGCAAGCAGTGATGGGAAAGCTGAACTATTATTTCAGGTTTATTCCCAATGCCTCTCAGATTGCAGCTCCACTGCATCACTTACGTAGGAAGAATGTTCCTTTTGTATGGTCTAAAGATTGTCAGGTTGCCTTTGACAAACTAAAGTCTGCACTACTCAGTGATGCATGTTTGATTCCCTTTGACCCCCAGAAGCCTGTAGTGTTAGCAGTTGACGCCTCATCGTACGGTCTCGGCGCTGTAATCTCACATCGTATTGGATGTCACGATCGTCCTATTGCCTTTGCATCCAAGCTACTGACGCCGACGCAACAGAATTACAGTCAGATAGAAAAGGAGGCCTTAGCAATCATTTACGGCGTCACAAAGTTTCATCATTATCTCTATGGCAGAAAATTCTATTTGTTGACAGACCACAAGCCTCTCACGTCGTTGTTCTCACCCACAAAGCCGATTCCGCCACGTACGGCACAAAAGCTTCAGAGATGGTCCTTGATATTGTCTAATTATCAGTATGAGATTTTGTACCGACCTACCACTAAACATGCTAACGCGGACACACTTTCCCGACTTCCGGTTGGCCAGGATGTGTCGTTTGATTCTTCAGAAATGGCATGTTGTCAGATAGACTCCAGAGATGCTTCCGCTGTCGCAGATTTCCCTTTGAACTCTCGTCGGGTTGCACAGGAAACGGCTGCGGATGCAGACTTAAGTGTGGTAGCACGTTTTGTTCGCTTTGGTTGGCCTGCCAGAGCCAAAGACATTGATCGGCCTCTGGTTCGACGTTATTTTGCACAACGTCATGCATTATCTTTAAATCAGGGTGTACTGTTGTTGCATACCGACAACGACCAAGCAAGAGTGATTGTTCCTCGTTCCCTGCAACGTGAAGTGTTACGCCTCCTGCATCAAGGACATTGGGGCATTGTTAGGACAAAGCAACTGGCCAGACGTCATTGTACCTGGGTTGGTATGGACGCTCAGATAGAGGACATGACGTCACAGTGTACTGTTTGTGCGGAGCATCAGGCGGCTCCACCGCAACGTTTCTCAGACTGGCCACGCCCCAAGGGACCATGGCAACGTTTACACATTGACTTTGCCGGACCTTTCTGGAATACGCGCTGGTTAATTGTTGTAGACGCTTTCAGCAAGTTTCCTTTTGTGATTGCCATGAACTCAACGACAGCTTCTAGTACAATCAGTGCCTTAACATCAGTGTTTTGCATCGAAGGCTTGCCTGAAACTATCGTCAGTGACAATGGACCTCAGTTTGTTAGTGCGGAATTTCAACAGTTTTGTCGTGTGAATGGCATTCAGCATATCACCACCGCGCCTTTTCACCCTCAGTCCAATGGTGAAGCAGAACGTTTCGTTCGAACATTCAAGTCTCACATGGAGAAGATGAAAGGTCAGCACTCCAGGCAGCAAGCTCTTCAAATTTTCCTGTCTACGTATCGGTGCATGCCACGTGACGGCCCGTCTCCTGCCGAGCTGCTACACGGCCGCCGTCACCGCACTCTCCTTCACCTGCTGCAGCCTCCCACGCACCGAGTCGGTTCGTATGGCGCTACGCGTTTTCAGGTTTCTACGCCGGTGCTGTACAGGGTGTTTGCTGGAAACAAGAAGACATGGTTGCCGGGCACCATTCAACGCGTGCTTGGGCGCAATATGTTTGTTGTACGTTCTTCCACAGGGTCGGAGCTGCGGCGCCACGCAAACCAATTGCGCCTGCACAGACCGCGCGATCCTGTCTCCGGTTTCTTGATTCCAGACCCAGTTCACCGCCAGGGAGCACAACCACATCGTTCGTCCCCGGACTACGAGATCCCTATGGACGTCGACGTACATCCGACGCAGTCGTCGCCGCCGCTGTCGCCGCCGCAGATGACAGCGTCACCGAGAGGGACTCCGGGACCGTGCGGGCCCCCCCAGCTTGGGCCACGCACCTCAGAAGATGACCTGCTCCCTCTGGGCGGGGGCGGGCGCCCTTCCCCAGGTTTCGGCGGGTTCCCTGGAGGATCGCAAGGCGGATGCCGGGGCGCGGACGGCGTCTCGATCCCGGCCTCCGCTACGACGCCCGTCCCACCAGTAACGCCCCCGCCCAGGCCCTCCTCCCAGTGCCGTCGCCGTGGCCCTCAGCCCTACGCCACGACGGCGCGGCGGTTTGGGGGGGAGGGGTGTGGTGTCGCACAAGTACAAAGTGCGCGCCACCTACTTTCGCCGCGCGCCGCCATGCATGCACGGCGCGGCGTTCTTCCGACGACAGCCACGAGCGCCCTCTGGTACAACGCCGCTCGTGGCCACCACTGAAGGACATCGGCACTTCGCACTGCCCTTCGGACTGAGATAGCAACGAGTTAGGACCTTCGTAATCAGATAGGCACCAGAGAAGACTTTGCTATTGTACAGGCACTAGGCAGGCCTCTAACACTATGTATCAACATTCTGCAGTACTATGTAAAAGTTAAGTATTGTTACATTCTGTGCAATATATATCTTTCTAATTTACTCGAATGTTTATAGTTTCTGGCTGCTCCCCTCCGTACCTGCACCAGCGTGTCGGTCTCGTTTCACTCGGCCACCGACACCTACGACGAGGCAGGGACACAAAAGCGGCGACGAAGTCGGGACACAAAAGATACCATCTTTTTCGACGTCCGAGGTCCGAAACTCATCGAAACACGGAAAAAACACTAACAGTGACGTTTACTGTGAGACACGCAAGGCCATAGAGAGCAAACGGCCTGGGCTGCTCACCGAGTGAGAGATTGTGCTCCATGATAACGCACGTCCACAAATCCTGACGGAGCGTATTAACGGGTAATCTTACCCACACGTACGGCACACATCTGGGTACCCGCTTCTGTTACTCCTACATTAGAAATATTAACATATGCAGAGGTGACAGTAGAACTATTGAGTTGGTTACCATGCTAGTGGGAGCGTGGAGGGGTTCCACTCCCGCTAAATATATACGTCTCCAGTGTACTGGCCAAGTTCAAGTGTTCCTTTCAAAGGGCTCGGCCGCTTTCCTTCCCCATCCTTACCCAAAAATCTAATGGTCTCTAATGACCATGCTGTCGACGGGACGTTAAACCCTAAGCTTCCTTCCTTCTGCTGTTGGTCCAGACAGGCGGGGCGTACAACACGAGGTTTCGGCGTTGGCGTGTTGTCAGTTGAGGTAACGGTGGCACATATTGGCCGGCGGCCGGCAGTCGGCACACAGAACCCCAGCGCGCAAAAAAACGAGCCGGGAGAAACGCGCCCACCCCTGGCCTGATGAGGAAAAAACGAAAGTGAAAGGGCCACCTAAACCAGCGCCCCAGCGCCGCCTAGCAGTAATTGCTTTTCTAGCGTGCGCCTCCCAAATGCGAACTTATTTTTCGTGCTGGAAACTGCTCTGCTCCGTGTTTATCCGTCTACTGGCGAGGTGGTCAGTGTGCCACGAATCGGCTACTGACAAATTCTTTACGGTACTTTAATTGCAGTGTAAGTTCGCAACCTTGTGGACCTTCGGATTTAGAAACACATTTTTACGCGCCTTTTTAGCGTGCGGTGCTGTTCGGAAGTTGAAAGTTGGATTCGTCTGTAAAAGTTACGGGTCTAACTATAGAATGATGAGAAGTTATTTGGCAATACCGCAAGAAAATACAGGATGTTTCAAATGTAGCCGCCCAAACTGAATGAACTCAGATAGGAGACTAAATACTAAAACTTGGGAATAGTAACTTGTCACCTTGAAAGTAATCCTGAGTCAGAGAAATCTTCGGAACCGTACAAACAACAAGAGGCACAGTCTCCCAATTTCGGCAGATATACTGTCTCTTCAACAATATTTACATAAACGATTTAAGGGAAAATCTAAGTAGCTCTCTTAGGTTGTTTGCAGATGACGCCGTCATTTACCGTCTAGTAAAATCATATGAAGATCAAAACTAACTGCAGAACGATCTGAATAAGACATCACTATGGTGTAAAAATTGGCAATTAACTCTAAATAATGAGAAGTGTGAAGTCGTCCACATGAGTACGAAAAGAAATTCGTTAAACTTTGTTTACAAGATAAATCAATCAAATGTGAAGGCCGTAAACTCCACAAAATACCTGGGAATTACTATTACTTCAGACTTAAATTGGAAAGAACACGTAGATAATGTCGTGGGAAAGGCGAACCAGAGACTGCGTTTTATTGGCAGAACCCTTAAAACATGCAACAGAACTACAAAAGAAACTGGATACACTACGCTTGTCCGTCCATTTTTTGGAGTATTGCTGCCCAGTGGGGGATCCTTATCAGGTGGGTTTGATGGAGGACATCAAAAGAGTCCAAAGAAGGGCAGCTCGTTTCGTATTGTCATGATACAGGGGAGACAGCGTTACGGAAATGATACAGGGTCTGGGTTGGGAATCATTACAACAACGGCGCTTATCGCTGCGGCGTGGGCTACTTACGAATGCGAAAATATATTGTTGACTCCCACTTACATAGGTAGAAATGATCATCAGAATAAAATACGAGAAATCAGAGCTTGAACGGAGAGATTCAGGTGTTCTTTCTTCCCGCGCGTTATTCGAGAATGGAATGGGGGATAAATAGTATAATGGTGGTTCGATGAACCCTCTGCCAGGCACTTAAATGTGATTTGCAGAGTCTCCCATGTAGATGTAGAATATTTTGCATTACAGGTATTCAAAATTATGACCGGTACATTCGATACAGGCATAATACATTGAAAAGCCAAAGAGACTGGACTAAATACGGGGATCCAAACACAGAGATATGTAAACACTAGAAGACGCCAGTGCGTAGGGTAAGGTGGTAAAAATTCGATATACGTACAATTCCGCCGGCTGCATTGGCCGAGCGGTCTGCGGCGTGCCAGTCCCGGTCTGCACGGCCGCTGCGGTCGGGGTTTCGAATCCCCCCCTCGGGTATGGATGTTTGTGCCGTCTTTAGTATAAACTAATTCCTAAGTAGTTTGTAAGTTTAGGGACTGATGACCCCGTAGTTGAATCCCATAAGCTGTACAAACATTTGAACATTTGATCGTACAATTCCGATGAACATAAGGTTTCGCGCTATTTGCCAGTCTCGTACTGTTGGTAGCACTTGCGTTTGTGTGGCGTTGTAGTGTAGCAGACTTCTACAGCTCCTACTGTCTTTTCCAAGAATACACCAATTTGTGCTACGGAGATATTAATTTTTTCCTGTTTAGAGATAAGTGAAACTATTTAGTCTAACGCCCTCTTATAAATTTTCTAGGTAAGGGGACTGAATTCGCTGCTAAAAAATGCAGTGTTTGGTACCACGAAGTATGCGTTGGTGCCTGATGGGAAAAGTGCTTTTTCTGCGGAAGATTATACCAGGAAGTGATTGATCGATTTTTCTCAATTCTGTAAACTTTTTTTGTGTTTATACCCAAATTTGTAATTGTCTAATATTTTTGTTACATATTCATTAAACATCCAAGAACAAGTGTCCTAGTTAAAATTATTTCTTTTCTCTATATATTTCCAGTTTCAATAACATTTGTCCGAAATGATCGCAATTGTACCACTTTATCCTATACAAAACGTGTCTGGCGCAAGTATTAGATCGGTTACAATGCCAAGGTAACACGATTTATGAGAATTTGAACGTTGTGTTATAGTCGGCACTAATGAAGCAGAACTCATAAACAAAGGTTAGCGAAATTCTTTCGCCGAAAAAGGCGAAGGAAATAGCGCAGAATTCTAATCAAGAACAGCTACCATCATGCTTAATTTAGAGATAGTATATGTCGAACTAGTGAAGAAACTAAAATCGCATAACAAAACCAAGTCTTTCGATCCAGATACAATACCAAGTACGTTCCTTTCAAAGAATGCTGATGTAATAGCTCCATACCTAGTTATCCTACACAATCGTTCGCTCAGCGGAATATCTGCCACAAAGACTGTAAAGTTGCACAGGTCACATCAATTATTCAGGAAATATAATAGGAGGATTCACAAAATTACAGGTCCATGTCATTAACGTCGATTTTCAGCAGAATTTTGTAATATATAATTTTTCTAACATTGTAAGGAGAGAAGAGATTGATACGTAGTCTACAAGGATTCAGAAAGCATCATTCCAGTGAAACACGACTAGCTGTTTACTTACATGAATTGATAAGAGCTGTTAACAAGGGATCTCAGTTTGATTCGACATTTCTAGATTTCCTGAATGCTTTTAATTCGGTACCTTACCTCACAAGCGACTTCTTACCAAATTTTGTGTTTTCGAATATTGCCTCGGTTGTGAAACTAGAATTGTGATTTCCTGTAGGCAAGGCCATAGGATGCAGTTATTGACGGAAAGACATCAAATACAACGGAAGTGATATCTGGCGTTCCGCAGGAAGGTATTATATAATTCCCCTACTGTTCCTTATATTTATAAACCATTAAGACTCAGTCTGAGCAACTCTGTTAGACTGTTCACGGATTACGATGTCTTTTATCAGTTAATAAAGTCATACGAAGATCAAAACTAGCCGCAAAATAGTTTAGATAAGATATCTGCATGGTTCAAAAATTGACACTTGACCCTAATTTATGAAAAGTGTAAAATGAAAAATTTACACGATAAATCAAACAAATATAAAGTCGTAAACCAAATACCTACCAATTACAATTACGGACAACATTAATTGGAGAGAACACATAGAACGCATTGTGGGGAAGGCAAACCAAAGGGTGCTTTTAATTGGTAGAAAACAGAACATGCAACAGAAACTGCCCACACTACTCTTATTGGTCCTAATTTGGTGTATTGCTACGCATTGTGGAATGCTCTCCGAGTGGGACTGACGGAGGATATAGAGAAAGTTCCGAGAAATATTTCTAATTTTGTATTATCGCCATACAGGAAAGAGAGTGTCACAGAAATGATTCAAGACTATGGGTTGAAAAGAATTAAAAGAAAAGTGTTATTCGTAGTAGCTAGATATATTTGCGAAGTTTCTTTCACCAACGCTCTCCTCGGAAAGCGACCTGTGAAGGGAGGCATCATCATAACAATAAGTGAAATGTTATCAAAAACGGAATTATTTTTTCAAGTCAACTATTAGAAATAGAACGGCAGAGGAATATTAATAAAGTGGTTCGATGAAACCTCTGTCAGGCACTTAAATGTGATTTGCAGAGAAAATATGTAGATGTACCCTCCTGGCCATTAAAATTGCTACACCACGAAGATGACGTGCTACAGACGCGAAATTTAACCGACAGGAAAAATATGCTGTAATATGCAAATGATTAGCTTTTCAGAGCATTCACACGAGGTTGGCGCCAGCGGCGACACCTACAACCTGCTGACATGAGAAAAGATTCCAACCGATTTCTCATACACAAACAGTAGTTGACCGGCGTTGCCTGGTGAAACGTTGTTGTGATGCCTCGCGACATTGCTGCTCGCGTCGGTCGCGATCCAATGACTGTTAGAAGAATATGGATTCTGTGGGTTCAGGAAGGCAATACGGAACGCCGTGCTGGATCCCAACAGCCTCGTATCACTAGCAGTCGAGATGACAGGCATCTTATCCGCATGGCTGTAACGGATCCTGCAGCCACGTTTCGATCCCTGAGTCAACAGATGGGGACATTTGCAATACAACAACCATCTGCACTAACAGCTCGACGACGTTCGCAGCAGCATGGACTATTAGTTCGGAGACCATGGATGCCGTTACCCTTGATGCTGCATCACAGACAAGAGCGCCTGCGATGGCGTACGCAACGACGAACCTGGATGCACGAATGGCAAAACGACATTTTTTTGGATGAACCCAAGTTCTTCTTACAGCATCGTGATGGTCGCATCCGTGTTTGGCGACATCGCGGTGAACGCACATTGGAAGCGTGTATTCGTCATCGCCATACTGGAGTATAACCTGGCGTGATAGTATGAAGTGTCATTGGTTACACGTCTCGGTCACCTCTAGTTCGCATCGACGGCACTTTGAACAGTGGCCGTGGCTCTACCCTTCATTCGATCCCTGCGAAACCCTACATTTCAGCAGGATAATCCACGCCCGCGTGTTGCAGGTCCTGTACGGGCCTTTCTGGATACGGAAAATGTTCAACTGCTGATTTGGCCAGCACATTCTCCAGATCTCTCACCAATTGAAAACGTCTGGTCAACGGTGGTCGAGCAAGTGGCTCGTCACAATACGCCAGTCATTACTCTTGATGAACTGTGGTATCGTGTTGAAGCTGCATGGGCATCTGTACCTGCACACGTCATCCAAGCTCTGTGTGACTAAAGGCCCAGGCGTATCAAGGCCGTTATTACGGCCAGAGGTGATTGTGGGTACTGATTTCTCAGGATCTATGCACCAAAATTGCGTGAAAATGTAAACACATGTCAGTTCTAGGGTAATATATTTGTCCAATGAATACCCGTTTATCATCTGCATGTCTTTTTGGTGTAGCAATTTTAAGGGCCAGTAGTTTAGTTGTAGAAGTAGAGTCATCCATAGCTGCGATAGTGTTGCCAGTGTAGGCTTTTATGTGTGGACTAACCTTTCAGTTAGGTCCCATAAACAGGAATCAAGCCGAGTGATCTGGATAACGAAATTATTCGCTGCAATTGTCTGCGGACGCTATCTCGCGATGTTCCTGATTGCGAACATGGGTCCATGACTTCGGAGTGTCCGCTACACACTCTAAACCTACCATAAGTTGTCACCAGGGCACTGGTTTTTAGTCCTCTAGTGTCCAACCGGTATGGCCACAAGCCCAAGCGAATCACTGTAGGCGATGTCGCACTGTTAGCAAAGGCAGTTGGGTCGGTGGTCTGCTGCCATAACACCATTAACACCAGATTGCGCCACACTGCCCTGATACTTTCATCGTAGTGTATTATTAATTTCTGCGGTTATTTGATGCAGGTTAGCTGTCTGTGAACACTGACAACTCTGCGCAAACGCGGCTGCTGTCGCTTATTAAATGTTGGCTCTGGCCTCTGTGTTGTCAGTGATGTGTTGTCCTTGGTGTTTCCGGCACATGGTATACGCAGTTGATCTCGGATATGATACTGCACAAAAAATAATAAAATAAATAAAATTAAAATTAAAATAAAAATGAATAGCATAGCTTATCAGCTACACACCTTATTTTTTTCCATTATCTCTCAAACTGATCAACATTTTACCACAAATTCATTTGTAGATGCTTGTAGATATAGTGTTACATACGATAGTAGCTCGTCCTAGAAATTATAAATTACAGATTGCTACTGAATCATTTCTACAGTTAGCGGCATTGAGTTACTCCATGTGCTTTTGTTTACATTAGTATTCTTCCTTTGCCACGTAAAAGTAGTCAATCACGTACTACTGTTGCATTATGAGTTACTTTCTGGAAAGATGAGAGGCATAATAGTGACATTTACTACATCTAGTACATCATGTAAGCACTATATAGCTGACTAACTATGAACCTTTTGTTGCTAGTAATGCATAACAATTTTAAGGATTTTTTTTTCAATATTTTCCTCAGTATATATGCACTGTATATTAATCGTGGTATTTTTATAGCTTCAAATAAAAAGTCATGCATGAAAGGGTTAAAAAAACTGAAGAAACACGTACTATAAGGAACATTCAAATGCAGAGATACGCGTTGAAAAAAGGAAGTGAACTTTTTATTATTTCAATATTAATCACCGTAACTACTGTGCGTAAAAGGCGGACATCGCCTTCATGAAATTTGTTTTGGGGCCATGATTGGTCCAAAGCAAATCGACGACCACGAATGTCGTCTTTCAGAATTTCAACATTATGGAAATTGCACGGGATGTATAAAGGCTCCCTAGTGAAACTTCTGCAGCGTCGTCGAAACAACTTTAGCTACATGTGGGCGATCTGTAGCCATTATCTTTAAACGGAATGACGCCGTTCCACTACACTGAAAAAATTCACTGTGTCGCCCTTACACATTGTTCATAGAACCCTGATCTCTCTCCATACGATTTCCATATTTCTGAATCCCTGAAGAAAGACATTCGTGATGGTCTATTTACATGGGTGCACGCCTGACTTCGATCATGGTTCCTTAACCAACTGCAAACAACAATCCATGAATGCAGTGACGGTGTAATCTCGCAATGGGCTGAATGTGTAAACAGTTATTGTGATTACTTCTGAACCAATGAACAGTTAATTCAGTTGTTTCGGTCTTGTTTTCTTTCTCTGACCCTTATAAAATAAATAAATTCCTGGACTAAAGGTGTTCAACGATTCAACATATTAGATTCATTTTTACTATACTCTTTTTTTTTCAGGAAAAAGTTAAAATACAAAAATAAGACAAATTTTCTTCTAAATTATAATAATGAACAAATACTCAAAGAAAACCACTCTGTCTATCACTAAGCGTGTCGATTTTTGCCGCGTTTTCGTAAACAGCCACCGGCGTGACATTTTCGATATTCGCCGTCGACGTATTAACTTTAGCTCGAGAGCACACTTTCAGTGACAAGCTTTGTACGTAATGGGGTATTGTCTTACGCGCCACACATCAATTTCAAGCTTTTGGCGAGCGTAAAAGACAAGAAGTGGCGTCGGAGCAGTAACCCAATCTTCCGACTATCGGCTTTCCCTGGCTGCTGTGCGCTCGCATGCGAGGAGGCAGCCGGGAAAAGAAAACAGACCAAAAAGACGAGTCCGAGAAACGAGGCGCTACAACCGCCCATTGATTTATGGGGCTTATTGTAATTGGCTTCCCATAGCTCGGCCGTTTCACTGTGCAACTCGCCTTCGCACTCACTTACGGCTGCCGTCAGTGGTACTATTGTGTCCCCGCCTACGGACCAGCCGCGCCTGGCTACGCTTCACCAGCGATTTAAACAACTAACTGTTTTCGGAGGGCGTTACAGATATTTTTCTCCAGATTTCAAAATTATAGCGAGTTATTTTATACTAATCGTATGAATTCTTCCTTCCCTGAATTAAATAATACGTTCCTCCACACCTTAACTTTTCGGGTCACTCTTCTTAATAATGTATTCTTCGTCATAACACATTTCGTAAGTGATTTTTCAGTACCCTTGTTGCTTCTTTAATAAGTGTCGGTTCATAAACAGAAATATACTGAGCTCGTGCCGAATTTGAGAAAAATGATTTTTTCTCTAACACTTTTTTCTGCACTCGGGTATTCCTGCCTGCAGTTGAAATTGGTCTGCAGGGCAATCTGGTTTTCAAAATATTCTTCCGATTAATGACTGGTTTTTGACATACTATACTATTCGAATTTCCAGTATACATTAACAATACAATGAACAAGATAGATCGCTCTAGTTGCTTGCCGCGATGGCGTGAAAGAGCGTTCTAAGGCGCCTTGCTGCGCAATGCGTGATTGCTCGCCGTCAGGGGTTGGAATACTCCCTCGGGCATGGGTGTTTGTGTTTTCCTTAGCGTAAGTTAGTTTCAGTAGTTTCTAAGCCTTGGGACTGATGACCAACGTAGTCCCTTAGATTTACAAATATTTGTATATTTGTTGTTGCTTCTCGCACTGTGTTTCAACAAACAACAATGGTGTCTAACCTCTCCATGAATTGTGCAAAATAGCGAAGCATTTGAAAGGCTTTATTGAAACAGGGCTGCCAAATATATCCTGAAATAATTCGGATAGTATAACAGTTTTTTTCTCCCGACTTTATGTAAGAAAGTTGTCACTAAACGAATCTTAGTCTCTTGCCATTGATATATCAATTACTGCAATATTTGGATGAAGTTTTCTGAATGAAAATTTAGTATTTCACGCTTTTAGCTACTTAAAATTCAAAGAGATAAACATACCTCGTTTAATAATAACTTTCTAATAATTCTTCTACATGTAAATGTTGTTGTTGTGGTCTTCAGTCCGGATACTGATTTTATGCAGTCTCCACCCTACTCTATCCTGAGGAAGCCTCTTCTTCTCATCATAAGAACGGCAACCGATATACATTTGAATCTGCTTACTGTATTCGTCTCTTGGTCTCCCTCTGCAATTTTCACCCCACACACTTCTCTCCAATGCTAATTTCACGATTCCTTGATGTCTAAGTAAGTGGCCTACCAATAGATTTCTCATTTTAGTCATGGTATGCCAAAAATTCCATTTATCCCCAAATTCTGTTCAGTATCTCCTCATTAGTTACACGTTCTACCCACCTAATCTCCAGCATTTTTCCGTAGCACCACATTTCACAACCCTCTTTCTTTCTGAACAATGTATCTAACATGTTTTACTTCCGTACAAGACAACACCTCACACAAATGCCTTTAGAAAAGGAAGGAAGGAAGGAAGCTTAGGGTTTAACGTCCCGTCGACATCTTGGTCATTAGGGACCGCCGGCCGCGGTGGCCGACCCGTCTGCGGCGCGCCAGTCACGGTCTGCACGGCCACTACGGTCGGGGGTTCGAATCCCCCTTCGGGCATGCATATTTGTGCCGTCCTTAGTATTAGCTAGTTCATAAGTAGTTTGTAGGTTTAGGGATTGATGCCCCGTAGTTAAGTCCCATAAGCTATACAAACATTTGAACATTTTTTATTTGGAGCTAACGCTCGGAGTGTTGGGTAAGGATGGGTAAGGAAAGCGGCCGGGCCCTTTGAAACGAACGATCCCGGCATTTGCCTGGAGTGATTTAGGGAAATCATGGGAAACATAAATCTGGATGGCCGGAGGTGGATCTGAACCACCATCTTCCAGAATGCGAGTCCAGTGTGTTACCACTGCGCCACCATGTTTCCTGAAAGTTTGGCCGTACCTTTTTGTAACACCCTGTATATGTAATAGTACCAAATAATCTAGGAAGAAGATCGGGCAAGAATACACATTTTCGACCCTATACCGTCAGAATGCGTAATCACACGCTACACCTTCGACTGTAGCAACTACGTTAGGAACCTTCCTTCCCTTTGTGTATGTCCAGTCTTCCTCGGCCACCACCACAGGATCCCTTTGGCCAAATTCGTCGCCTCTCCTCCGGTGCAGCACCACTGGAACTGCCGCAACGTCGGCCGCGCGTTAGTCGTAGCCACGTGATACCAACACCACCGGTACCCCAGTGCCCACCGTCCAACCCCACGTACTCTCCTCCATGCCCGTGCGCTTGCCAAAGACCTTGTTCCCCACTCCACCAGTGAGGTTACCTCTGGTCCACAATTGGCACTGCCAACCGCTGGCGTATCGATAATTTTCAGACATGTGTCGATCACGGCACAGTCTCGTGAGGGAATTTAATGAACTGAAATTTCCACACCTCTCGATGTGAACCAAAGCGATGTTGCTCCGACGTGGAGGAGGTACAGAGATACAGGAAATGTCGATGGCTTTCCTATCTCTGGCCGCTCAGAGGCTACCACAGAATCTGATGGCCGCTGCTAACGGATTTCAGTTCGGAGGAGCCCTGTGAGGAACGACACCTTCCTCCAGCCACAGGACGTCATGTTTCGACTCAAACTGCTCCTTATAGGCCGTATGACATACAACTTCAGTCCGGATGTCTATGGCGAGGTTCAACTTTGACTCGTAGACACCATGCAGCATGGTGCAGATGGACTCAACAACATGCTGAATGTACCCGTCAGAACGGACATATAGTGCTATTCACAGATGGGACTCGCACCTGCCTTCAACCAATCGTCGGAGACGTTTTTGGAGGCAGCCTAATCAGCGTGAATGTGTTAGACATACTGTCCAGTGAGTGCAACAAGATACTGGTTCCCTAATGTTTTGGGGTGGTAATCTATGGGGCCACCTTACGCCGTTGGTGGTCGTAGAAGGCAAGCAAATGGCTGTATACTACAGGGATGATACCCTACGACCATTTCGGCAGCATTTCAGTGAGGGGCTCGTCTTAATAGACGAAACTTTTCGCGCTCTTCGTGCAGATCTTGTGAATGCGTTTCTTCATAGTAATGACATTGCTAGATTAGAATGGCCATCATGTTCTCCAGATATGATCCCTGTCGAACATGCCTGAGAGACATTGCAAAGGGCAGTTTCTGGACGGGAAGACCCACGAACCAATCTGAGAGATCTGAGCCGGTTAGTCGTTGAGGAAAGGACCAACATTCCCTTGATGAACAAGTGGACAAGGTGCTACGACGAATACAGGCAGTGCAAGAGAACGAATTACCGTGTGTTGTGACCTCGTCGCCTTTTTTTTTTGTTTTTTGTTTAGATGACCCGGTCTGGTTGTCAATAAAGGTATTGGTACAGAATCCTTTGACATCTGAAAGATTGATATAGTTAGTATTACGAGATATTTGTTGAATGAAATTTACAATACTAATCTTTAGAGCATATGTCTGTTTCTTCTCGCTTCTTGCTTCTTGTTGTGTCTTCCATATGATACTAGCTGCGCTGTAACCGAGTTACCGCTAAGTTCGTAGCCGCATTCAGATTTCCTATTTCTGTCTTCGTAGCTGCCTAGTAACTGACTGAGCTCTGAATAGTAACTACCGTATTCCTGAATAGTAACAGACGGGCTGTCCAGACGTATGTCGGCCTAGATATAGACGCTTGTAGAGGGCGCGCATCTTCGGTTAGTCCCTTGGCTTTCGGTCGATCGCTGCCTTCTCCACGATCGTTCTCTTACGTCTGGCGTGTGGCGCTGACTTTACGCCACAACACCGTGTATTAAGGGTCTCGATATGTGCTGCAATCTGGAAATTTTTTTTTGTTAAGCTTATGGGACTTAACTGCGTGGTCATCAGTCCTTAGACTTACAAACTACTTATAAACTAACTTATACTAACGAAAATACAAACATCGATGCCCGAGGGAGGATTAGAACCTCCAACGGGGAACAGCCTCGCGCATCAGAGCATAGCGCCTCAATGCTACAATCTGGAATACAAATTCAGAATGTCTAGGTTATTGTCGTACAACTTCTCAAATTCTGTTTTCATGAGGAATAAAGAGAACTGAAATGTTGTTTTTGTATAGGTCTGTTACATTTTTTAAAATGTTATGAACCTCTAGAATCACGGTGATGCAAAACTGTTTTTGATGAGTATCCAACAGCTCGTTCGTTTTTCTTTCCTGTTTCGCGTTTTAGTTCCGGTAAGTTGGGAGCCACGTGATTGTTTAATAAATACTGTGGAAGGGGGCAAGGTTACAGCTTAATTTTTGTTTCGCATGAAAGAAGAACACCGAGTCGAGAATGGGATCATTTATGACCTCACACAAGCTCAGCAGGACAACAATGCGTTACAGAAGTAATATTGGCATCTAAGATGAATTATGGGGGATAAATGGAAAACAAAGTCAGAACTTTGCGAACCCTGCAATTCCGAAAAAGAGTTCAGTGTCATGACAACGAGGGAAACTAAGGTAAAGTCTTAATCGAAACGAGAAAACGCAAATTAGAATCTCTTAAAGACGATTCCAACGCGTTAATCTCAGCGCCGCTTTCCTCGCAGTAGACGCTGTGTACTGCTGTGAGTAATTAAGCCGAGTATAGAAGTCGAGGTATTTACATGTGTATAAAATGTAGGATAGGCGAAAACGCCTCGTTCACAAAAGCACTAAGAGAGGGCAGCCTACGTAGCTAATTTACAATTTAAATCGTGAAGTGTGGAAGTTGTGAGACGCGGGAATATAAATGCGGGCGTGACCACTTGGTCAAACAGCGTATCTGAAGGCGAGCACGCATCATACGGCAGCTCTCCGCTTCACAATTCCTCGCGCATTGACTGCTTGTAGGGCACTACACTTACCCTAAAACAAACTACGCTTAAAGTAATCAATATGCGACTACGTGACTGTGATGGAATATCTCTTTGTTAATGATGTGATTGTCAACGACCTATTACGTACTTTAAATGTTTCGTGAAGTTAAATCATGGCATTGATGCAGTGCAGCTCCTAAAACTGACGTAAGTCGATGACTGATACTGACAGATGATTTTTCCTGAGCAGACGGTGTACTAGAATTCGTTACTGTGTTATTGTATCAGAAAGTTGCTATTTTATGCAGTGTCTCCTCTAAATATTGCTTCTCTGTTAGTGAACTACATTGGTAGGATAATATTTTATCTAGTTTTAGTCGCTTCAATTCCAAAAAAATGATCAAGCTTTCCGCCGCATTTTCTTCGTCACTGCCACGACGGTTGGCCGCATGGTCTAAGGTACCATGTAATGAATTGCGCGGGGGCTCCCGCTGGAGGCTCGAGTCCTCCCTCAGGCATTGGTGTGTGTGTGTGTGTGTGTGTGTGTGTGTGTGTGTGTGTGTTCCCTTGGTGTAAGTTAAGTAGTTTTGAAGTCCAGGGACTGTTGAACTAAGCAAAAATGTATAAATGTTTGTAATCGGACTCAGCTGCGTGGTTATTAGTCCCTAGCTTACAAATTACTTAAACTAAGGTAAACTAACCTAAGGACAACACAAACACCCATGCCCGAGGGGGAACTCGAAGCCCCCCCCCCCTCGACCTCAGTAGTTTGGTCCCTTAAGTTTACAAATATTTCAACACTATTTCCGCCATTGTCAAATGGTGCCTGATGTATGATTTGTGCTGTCGTCTACATACAGCAGCGCTGCCTTCTGTGACGTCACTGGTGCTCACTCAAATGCCATATATGTTTACATGGCACGTCTGCCGCTTCAGATTCAAAGACCCTATTGCCAGGACCCAAGTTGGGCTTAGCTGCAGGCCGCCGACTTTATTTATTTATTTGACCTTCTGAGTGTAAACTCAATGTGGCCATTTACAACACACAATGACAATATACTTAGAATTAAATAAACAAAAACAAGATGTACATTTGACAAAATAAGAAAGTGGAAACTGTAAGCTAACAACGAAATCCGACAGTAGTAGCGAAACTATTAGAAAAAAACTAGTGAAACTGCCTTACACTACAGTTTAAATCATTTTTAAGTATCTTCACATGCAAGATCTTATATTATCAACGCAGTTATGACCTATGGGTTGTGCCTAGCTGTCTTAAGAAACTTAATTATGACTTTATGAAGACGAATGTCTTTCGTAAATAAAAGAGAAGAAGTTGAATGAAGAAGGGAATATCCCATATTTAGCAATGTCTGCTGGAATTTCAACCGTTCATGGTCAAATTTTAGCCGGCCGCGGTGGCCGAGGGGACTGAGGAGCTTCAGTCACGGTCTGCACGGCCACTATGGTCGGGGGTTCAAATCCCCCCTCGGGCATGGATATTTGTGCCGTCCTTAGTCTTAGCTAGTTCATCAGTAGTTTGTAAGCTTAGGGACTGATGACCCCGTAGTTAAGTCCCATAAGTTCTACAAACATTTGATTTTGTCAAATTTTAGACACATGAACAGGATGTAGTTGACATCAGCAACCGTCGCAGGATCACACTCACATGTTGCAGAATCGTAGACGTTGATTTGATGTAGATGTTGTGAATAAGAGGCGTGATTGAAGCGAAGCCGAAAACGGTCGAAATCGCGGATAGGTCCAGGTGAATCTTCATAAATCACGGCCTTGTAGAAATCCGACGTTGTAACACTGCCGAAGAACCATCTTTTATTTCTTGGGAAACGTTCCATATCTGTTGTCACTGCTGTTTTGCGTGATCCCTGACCGCATATAGAGGAAGTCTGTGTATGGTATTTGGAGGTTCAGGACAGAGCCTAAGGATGCCACTTGTATGTTCAATGTATCAACTTCCTTGTCGTAGTAGATACCAGCATGGGAAGGCACCCATAACAAATTAATTGTCCGCTCCATATTTGCACGGCGAATATATGCAAATAAGCCGAAATCACTTCCATAATATAGCTGTTGTTTCTTTTGTTTCATCTCCGACGGTGAATGGTTTGAATGAGACTTTGAGAGTAAGACACAATTACTACCTTAGGTAAGCCACCAGATTTATTGAGGGTGTTGTCACAAATTAGTGGTGCTGGCCTCAAGCCTTAGATCCCCGCTGAAGCAGGCGTGGCAGACGTGCTATGTAAACGTTACCACATATGGCATTGGGTTCAGTACAAGTGAAGTCAGAAAAGCATAAATCATACACCACTTGGCGATGACTCAAGCTGATGGATTTTAAATCATTTGACACGTTTAGAAGTTTGAGAAAATTTTACTAATTACATGTCGCAACGAAACAATACATTCGTATATCACATTGGTGAGTTCAAACGTAAGTGAATTCTCAATATTCTTACGAAGCCAGTTGGAGGAGACTCATAGTTTAAGAATAAGTAACCTTTTTAATGCGTTCAGAAATATAAAGGTCCTTCTTCCGCATTTTATCGTAGATTCTCTACAAATTTCTTGAGTCCTGTGTTCCAGAGGTAAAACTGATAATTAAAAACGGAAAAGAAGAAGGAGGAATTTCCTCGCGTATACACTTCATCTCAGTAAGAAAAATTAGATAATTTGTCGTTTCCAATGTTCCTGACATTTTCTTCTCAATATAATACATACAAGACTCGGCACAAAGTCATTCAATAATAATCGTGCACTTACTGGCTTTCAAAGGTGTAGACATGTTGTGAAATTCATTTTGCAGAAAAATAATCTTAGTACGTAGCAGAAGGCAGTCTTTCACAGAAGGTTTTTATTTCTGTTTAAATTGAGCTGAGGTTGCATCGGCCACAGTACACCAGGCCAGCAGCTTTAACACAATGTGTATGTTTCCTACGACAACATAATGAATTTACGGCTAACCCCCACTCCCTCCCCTTCAGCATCCTATCATAATAAAGTTTCCATTCTTCCGCCAAAAAATTCACCAATAACATCGCTTATTTTAAAAAATTATGACGTACTGTCTAATTGAAAGTAAATATAAAGTGTAGTAACAACCAGCTCACATCGGTATACCCAGATGAAGGCCACTGTAACGTTGACCGGAACGTCGGTTATTTAAGTAATAGCCTTCTTACATCATGACGCGGTACAACACCCAGAAAACTTTTATGTCATCTGACTCTGGCCGCGGAAGCCTACGTAATTATAGACCTACGTTTGTTTACAATACCTACATGATGTTATTGGCAGGAATTGCATGCTGCTCTTATTCAGCAATGACGAGTTTCTACAGCTTGTTATCTGTAAAAACAAAACTTTTTTCCCCGAAAATTATTTCTTTTATCATAGTTTCGTTTGGATATTGTGATGAAATAAAGTCCTATGTGGCTGCTAAGCGACTTACTTACTTTCGTGTTGTGGTATTGTTCCTTATTGCTTGTGGCGTGTAATTATGTTTCGTGTTTTTTTTTTTCTGTTTCTTGCACTTTTGTTAGGAACTATCACTGTTTACGTCGCAATTTGTCTTGTTGTGATGGGTGTATAGTATTCATTTGTGTATGTGGCATGTGTGTGATGTGGCGCACGACTTTAGAACGGTTTTGGCATCAAATAACCTGAAGTTATGAACCACAGTGCGCCCAGTGGGAATCCGTCTAAGCAGTTGGTATCTTGCGCATGTCTGTAGCACGTTACGTATCAATATGTGTAGTGCTGGTCTTGAAGTACAGAAGAGTTTGTGTTGAGGTATGGAGGTGTTTATGGTAGTTACAGTGTAATCCTCTTATTTTACTCAAGAAAATTCTAAATGCGGTAGAGCGTGAACACAATTTTCAGTATTGAATACTGCCATCAGTAGAGCAACTGTTTGAGTACAATGATTGTATCAACACGACAATGCTTCGTAATACGAAGTATTGTCCGTGAGGCAATGGTTTGTGGACAATAACGTGCCTGAAATAGACTGACGTGCCCTGGGTCTCTACCTGATCTCAGTGGAATCTCTGTGGATTAATTAGAATGTCGACTCGGTCAAGTCTCACGACCTTCTCTGGTTCATGAATTAGTTGCCGTTTGTCCAGAGACGCTCAGCCACTTCACTGAAAGTTCCCACAGTGGCGAAGAATTGACACACTCTGTATCAATGCCCACTAACCCTCACAATACCATGCCATTTTCAGTAACTTGTATTACCAAGGGGGGGGGGGGTACTGTATGCCTACCATAGAAATTTAAAGAATAAATAATATTCTTTAATTAGTCTTGACTTACATTAATAACATACCTTTGAAAGATCTATTAATTCATGATCAGGATCCAGAACCTGAATATTTCATGTAAAACTGTTTTCAATAATGCATTTCATATCTTTCACCTAATTCGACCTGTACATACTCAATCATTGTCCACATCTTCACGCACAACACATTCCACTTCAGGTTCACTCACTACATTGTCAGTTTCATCAAATTCTATTTCAGAATCTGTAGATTCTTCCAAAATCTGATATTTCCCTGTCAATAAGTGACTGTCGATACATTTTCAATCACAGTGGCATCTAACACTGGACTAAGTGCCAATGAAAAGGAAATAACAAATAACCAATGGGAAATGAATCATTATTGAGACCATTGTTGCTGTCAACCCAGAGAAATATAATGTCCGTGTGTTCTAAGGCCACGTAATGCTATTATCTGTGAAGACGACCGTTGTGGGAAGTCGCATCTTCTACCGATTAAGCTTAAAAGAAAAATGTAAAACAATCATAGAATCTGGAAGAAGACTTCATTAAAGACAATAAATATTTTTTTTACAAAATTTTCAAAAATAAAGTAACTGAGTACATTTCAATATTTTCAGAACGTGGGCATAATGTATTCCCCCCCCCCCCCTTGGTATTGCAAGGGTTAATACATGAGAGGTTATTTTTGACAGCAAGCTTGAGAACTGGTCTGTTTAAAATAAGAGCACAAGCACTGCTTGACTGTTTCTAGGTAATTAGTACCAGATAGATAGTAAAATAGTGACAACAATTTACTTTGCTTCAGAGGGAATGAAGAGAAATTCTTCATTCGGAGTACAATCAGTTTGCGGAAAATCTTTCACCAAAATTAGACGCTATAGTAGTATCACATGGATATCTTACACACAGTAAGAAAGGGAAGATTGACGTCTTCGGCACATGTAGTAATGTAGGTCATGCTACTCCTAACCAAAAGTATAGCAATCCATTAAGTGATAAACTGATCTGCTAAGGAAGCTTCACAGGGACTACGCCGCGACGTCCTTTGAGTCGCAGTATCAGTCTTGAGCGATATGCGGTAGTCTGTGGGAAACGCCCTGCGTGTCCCGAGGCGTGCGCAGCCGTGAACGTCCTTAACACCTGCAGCTCGTGCGCGCACACCGACTTCCTTATTGCATGTGGAGCCGGGTGACAGCCTGTCCTCACTTAGGGCTCGATTAATGGCCATCGTTCTGTTCGTGGCAGGAAGACGCGCTGACCGCTGCGTGCTACACGCATACTGACGTCACGTGGGGCTGGTCAGGTTTCGCGTGACACAAACAGAACATCTCTCTCTCTCCCTCTCTCTCTTTCTCTGGATTTCGTGTCGAGCATGAGGCACCAGTTCATGCTCTTTACTGAAGTTTCAGTTCTTGGCTTGTCGTCATTGACGCTTGGAATACGTAATAGTTCAACACACACTTCTCTCTCTCTCTCTCTTCTTGGTTACACACAATATCAGTCAGTCTATCTATCTATCGTGTTTATATTTACGCTGTACCCCGTCTTGATTTACTACATCATACATAAATAACGATAAAATAGTGTCACGAATAAGATGAAATCTACAATTTCTGTCGTACTATAAACGTGCGTCGAAGTTTAATGGACGCGTCAATAAAAAATTCGATTCTGAATTCATTTTCTAAAATATCCGTATCATATAATAATTTCCATAGCACCTCACACTTTTATTAACTAACGAATACCTAAAACTGTTGTATATACAGGGTGTTTCACTAAGTATGTTTGCCTCTGTAACTTATAAAATAATAGGTGACGGGAAATTTTAATGCGGTAGGTCAACACAAGAAATATTACACTTTCTGCGGAGCTATGAACATAGTTTATTGTATCATTTTCCAAAGAGTTACAGCACAAAGATATAATTTCTTAAATGGAACAATAGTTTTTTCTATCGTACATTGGATTCGTTGAAACCAGCGAGTGGCAGCCGAGTGGCTATCCCCTGGGGCACGGCCCACTGTCTCATGACCACCAGCCAGTCAGCTACGCTGTCGTAGCCTCCGTCCCCTAAACTTTAAAGGGTTCTAGCCCCCAAACTAACAGTGATAGGAATGTAGTTTAAATTGATTTGGACGTAGCTGGTTTAAACGAATCCAATACACGATAGAAAAAACTATTGTTCCATATAAAAAATTATATCTTTGTGGTGTAACTCTTAGAGAAAATGATACAATAAACTATGTTCATAGCTCCGCAGAAAGTGTAACATTTCTTGTGTTGACCTACCGCATTAAAATTTCCCGTCACCGATTATCTTATAAGCTACAGAGGCAAACACAGTTAGTTCAAATTGTTCAAATGTTTGTTAAGCTTAAGGGACTTAACTACGGGGTCATCAGTCCCTAAACTTACAAACTACTTATGAACTACCTACAACTAAGGACGGCACAAATATCCATGCCCGAGGGGGGATTCGAACCCCCGAACGTAGTGGCCGTGCAGACCGTGACTGAAGCGCCTCAGTCCCCTCGGCCACCGCGGCCGGCACAGAGTTAGTGAAACACCCTGTATATACGCCTGTATATGTGTTTACCACATCACAGCCTAAATTACTGAAACCGAAGTCAGCCAAAATTTGTACACACATAATTATCTTACTGCCGGGGCAACACTCGCTGTCTTTACAAACTACCTATCTTCCAAAGCGTTTCAGGTTTAAAAAAAAATTACACAAATAAAAAAGAGAGATTGGCCCTCTATAAGTGCATAAATGGAAGCTATTCGTCCTTCATTTGAGAACGAGTATACTTAACGACTAGTAACAATCTCTACACACCATCTTTATGAAACTTTTCTCGACCATAAACCCTACAAAATCATGAAAAGAAATACAAGGTTTATCGCTTACTCCTCTTCCGCTGTTCATACAGTAAAAGTACGGTGTCTGGCAAGCGTTACAATTTATTACTTCCACACTGTCAGCCCTCCGTACCTCAGCGCGTTCGATCAGATGACTGGCCGTCTTGTGCAAAAAAATAATTGAGCCAAGAACTCAACCGTAAAAAAATAAAAAATTAAAATTAAAAAAGAAAAGAGCGAAAACAATTTCTCGCCTGCAAGGGAGTGTGCTACCAGATAAAAAAGTTTTCATCGTCATTGACTACCACCCAAGGGGCCCGGGTTCGATTCCCGGCTGGGGTCTGGGTGTTATCTGCATTCTCATTTCACCATCTACGTCTATATCTATTTTCTGAAAATTACATTTAAGAGCCTGGCAAAGAGTTTCTGGAATCGCTTTCATAACATTCTCCACCGCTACGCCGCGCGGTTCTAGTCGCCATGTCACGACTTGGCGGCAGCTCCCGCTGGAGGCTCGAGTCCTACCTCAGACAGAGTGAATGTGTCGTCCTTAGGTTAGTTTAAGTAGTTTCGGGAATGATGACCGCACTAGTTTGGTCCCATATGTTTACAAATTCTTGAACTTTTTTTTTACAGTTCCCTTCTCTAATAGCGTGGATCTAATTTCTCTTATATTTCATTATTATGTTCATGTCTCCCTACATATGTAGGAGCAACCTATATATGTTCGCATTCGGCGGAGAAAGTTGGTGAAAGAAACTTTTCTTTCTGTGACACTCTTATTTCCTGGATCGCAATAATACAAAACGGTAAACTGTTCTCTGAACTTTCTCTATATCCTCCGTCAGTTCCACTTTGAGAGGATTCCACAATGGGAAGCAATACTCCAAAATAGGACGAATAAGAGTAGTGAAGGCAGTTTCTTTAGTAGAACTGTTGCATCTTCTAAGTGTTCTATTTGTTCTCTCCAATTAATGTTGTTCGTAATTGTAATTGCTAGCTATTTAGTTTACGGCATTGTATTTGATTGATTTATCGTGTAAAAGAAGTTAACCGCATTTATTTCAGGGCTCATATGGGTGACTTCATACTTTTCATTATTTAGGATCGACTGCCGAGTTTCGCACCATGCAGATATCTTACCTAAATCGTTTTGAAGTTGCTTTTGATCTTCTGGTGACTTTATTGACCACTAAATGACAGCACCATTCACGAACAGTATAACAGATGTTCTCAGATTGTATCTTAAATCCTTCATAAAGACAAAGCACAGTAGGGGCCCTTTAACACTTTCCTTGGGAATACCAGATATCATTGTGTTTTACTCTATGAATTCCCATCAATTGCTGCGTGCTGCGTCCTTTCCGACAGGAAATCGTGAATCCAGTTGCACAGCTGTGGCGATAGTCTACAAGAATTTGTTTTGACAAGAAGCCTCTTTTGAGGTACAGTGTCAAAAGTCTTCCGAAAATCTATAAATATGAAATCGATTTTAGATCGCGTGTCAATAGCACTCATCACTTCATGTAAGTAAACACGAAGCTGTGATTCGCAAGAACTATACTTCCTTAATCCGTGTTGACTATGAGTCAATAGGCCGTTCTCTTCGAGATAGTTTACAATGTTCGAAAAAGTGTATGTTCCAGAATCCTGCTCAAAATCTACGTCAATGATATGGCCTTGCAAATTTGCTGATTACTCCTATTACCTTTCTTCAATATTGGAGTGACCTGTGCAACTTTACAGTCTGTGGATTCAGATCTTTCGCTGAGAGAGCAGTTGTATGTGATAGGTATGGAGCTATTGCATCGGCATACTCTAAAAGCAAAATAATTCTTATACAGTCTGGACCGAAAAACTTGTTTTTGTTATGTGATCTAAGTTGCTACTCCAAGGATATATAGACCTACTTCCAAATAACGCATGCTGGCAGTAGTTCTCAATTCTAATTCTGGAGTATTTGCTTCGCCTTCTATGATGGAGGAATTTCGGAAAGCTGTGTTTTGCAATTCTGCTTTAGCAGCACTGACATGGATAGCAACACAATTGCTAACACGTAATGAAGATATTGATTTTTTTTTTTCGCTAGTAGGCTTTACATACGCAGATAATATCTTCGGATTTTCTATAAATTTACGAGGCAGGGTTTCGTTGTGGAAACCACTATAAGCTTTTATTATTGAATTCCACGCTAAATTTCGAGTTTCCGTAAACTATTACATGTCTTGGGGCTTATTCGTCTGATTAATTTTGGCATGCTGTTTTATTTGCTTCTGCAAGAGTGATCTGACCTGTTTTGTGTACCACGGGGTATCAGCCTTTTCTTGCTACGTTATTTGATACCAATCTTTAAAGTATTGTCGATTTTATATCTTTTTATGTAAGCCACATCTGATGTACACTCACATTGTTAGTTTTGAAAGACTTGAGACGCTAACTAACGATAGTGTTAAGCGAAATTTTGTCTGCTTTTTTGAATAAATATTTTTCACTTAATTTTGTTGGATTTGGAAAATCCGATATTCAGTCTCGCTACGAAAACTATATTATCACTAATCCCTGCATCTGTTTTGATGCTGTTTGCTAGCTCCCGGTCATTTTTTCTAGGAGTTCAAGTGTGTTTTCAAAATCATTTTGAATTCTCGTAGGTTGATGAAGTAATTGCTAGGAATAGTTTCCGTATAACGCGTTCAGTACAAATTCGGATGATGTATTATGCTGTCCCCAATTTTGAACATTCATTTTTACCAACATATCATGGGTAACTTAAAGCCACCACCAATTACAATGTTATGATTCGGGTACATTTTAAAAAATTGGACATCTATGCAATCGAATCATTTGAATCACGGGATAGGTAAAAACAACCAATAATTATTTTTTTCCGATTATCAGGTATAGCCTCTACCAATACCAACTCACAGGCACTATCTACTTCAATTTAGATACCCGATAAACCGCTTGTGACAGCAATAAAAACGATACCACCTATTTTATTCACTCTATCCTCTCTGAAAAATTCTCGTCGCCACAAAATCCATCCATGTGGCGTCAAATAAAAAGGATTGCCATAAGGAGGCTTAACTAGCCCAAACGGAGTCTCTCGGCCAGCAGATCATACGGTCATTTCATCTTTCACTCTCAAACTGTATTCGGAAGGCATTTTATGGACATTGTGCTCATATACCACAGACCCTACTTTCGAAATTATATCACAGTACGATTACGAAGAACCAACATCGCTTTAAGAAAAAAAAATTTCCTCAAGTTCAATACAAACGTCCAGAGACGAGGTTAATATTACAGGCGTAACATTAGTTATTAACGCTAACAATAGCAACAAATACAGTACACAAAGAAAGGAGTCATTTTCCAGGAAATCTCTAATCTGTTAAACATCGTGTCACCAGCATTCGATTCCTCCCTGCCAAGTAGACAATTGCCCGCAATTCAGGATTACGGCAGTGATCGGTTAGATTACAATTAAGCTAACAGGAGAAGCCAGATAAACTACGCTCAGAGGGTATTATGCTGGCTACCAGGAGATTAACCCCCCTTTCCTTCTAGCAATAGCCTGCTGTCCCGACACAGACTAGATGTTACACTGGTAAACCTAAAAATTAAAATTCATTATTTTAACTAATTAATAACAGTGCAGAATAATTTATTTTGTGAAATATTGTTGTTTCGGCACATTGCGAAAACAGATTTACTCTTTCGCTAGAATTAACAAAAACACTGTTAATTCTGCTCCTGCGCAAATATTTACATCTTCCTATAGTTATATGGTTCAGTAAAATTCCTGAATTCTTTATTCACGGACAGTTGAAAATCATACTCATGTTTCAGAGAAACAGTTAATCAGTAGGAATTGAAGAAAAACTTTTGGGTTATTGTTATGTCGCAGCCTATATAGAGTTAAACAGCTCATATGAAATGAATAGAGCATGTAGCTCTTTTTAGAGAAAAATATTTCGTGACCAAGGAAAACCTAAATATGCATCACCCAAGCGGCCAAATAGGGGTTTGAATACTAACAGTCAAGTTGGCATGAAGCGTGCTACAAGCTTGGATATTTCTGTACAACTATCGAAAGTTTAGGAGTAACGGTGTATACAGTCAGTGTACAATGAGTCATGGGATATCTCTTAATACACCGTCAGAGCTCTTTTGCAGAATTTCGACGTGGCGTAGACTCAACAAGTCGTTGCAGGAATAGTCTGCTACGTTGACTCTGCAGGCGTCCATAATTGCGAAACTGTTGTCGGTGCAGCTGTTGAGCACGAAATGTACTCCTGATTAGGTCCCGTAAATGTTATATGAGTTTCACGTCGGGCGGTCTTGATATCTGGGTAGCCAAATCATTTGCTGGAAGTTGTCCAAAATATTGCTCAAACCAGATGCGAACAACTTTAGGCCGGTGGCATGACGCATTGTCGTCAATAAAAATGCCATAATTTTTGGATACATGAAGTCTATAGAAGACTCCAAGTAGCACAACGTAATCATTTCCAGTCAATCATCGTTTCAATCGGACTAAAAGATCCATTCTATGTACGATGTGCGTCTGAAAAGTTCGGTAAATGGTCTCCGGAAATATAGGAAACAAGAGTTACAAACAAAATAACTTTACGGGTCCTCAAATTAATCGTCATTGGCTACATTACACTTCTGAGATCGGTTGTACAGCTGTTGGATACTGTCAGCAAAAGCTTCTTGTGAAATCTCTCGAAGAATCACTGAGCTTTGTTGGATCTCATCAACCGTTGCAAAGCGTAAGCCTTTCGGGACTCGTTCTCAAAGACAGTCGCCTATCATTCGCAATCATCCGTCGCACTCATTCGAGGTCGACCCGAATGTGGCTCATCCTCGACACCTTCCTTTCCGTCCCTAAAGAGTTTAAATCACTCAGACTCGCACCTTTTATTCACTTCTTCAACACCATACACTTGCACTAACGTCCCATGGGTCTCAGTCGGCCGTGGCGGATTAGCCATGCGCACTGGGTAGCCGTGCTGCGGTGCGAGCGGCCGTTCGCCGTCGGGGATTCGAGTCCCCCAGCGGGCATGGGTGTTTGTGTTGCCCTTAGGTTAGTATACATTAGTTTAAGCAGTTTGTAAGCTACGGACTAATGACCAAGCAGTTGAGTCCCATAGATTTACAAACATTTGAACATTTTTGGTCTCCGTCGCCGTTTGGCCTAATTTGAAACAAAATTTGATGTTAAAGAGTCGCTCCATTTTGCACTCCATGTTGCAATGACACGAGTTCTCACACTGACCGTGTTAGCTCGCCGTAGCAAATACCCCCGCTTCACTGTAGTGCTTTGCACAATAGGGGGCGGTTGTTGACATGTCCCTCAATATGTATGCGTGGGCACGTCATCCTCGCCAGCGTGGTTTGTAAAATATGGGATCACTCACCAAACTTTTCAGACACACCTTGTAGAAACAGCTCACACCATTAGGGTAACACCACCAGCTTGCATAATACCTTACTGACAACTTGGATCCATGGCTTCGAGAGGTCTATGCCACACTCGAACATTACCAAAAATATATTCAAATGTTTGTAGAGCTTATGGAACTTAACTACGGGGTCATCAGTCCCTAAACGTACAAACTATTTATGAACTAGCTTACACTAAAGACGGTACAAACATCCATGGCCGAGGGGGGATTCGAACCCCCGACCGCAGCGGCCGTGAGGAACCGTGACTGGTACGCCGCAGACCGCTCGGCCACCGCGGCCGCCCGAACATTACCATCAGCTCTTATAAACATAAATCTGGACTCATCTGAATAAGCTAGCGTCAACGTATACGGTATGAAACCCAGAAGAGGAACTGCAGGCGATGTCCTGTTAGCTAAGGTACTCGAGTTGCCCGGCTGCTGTCATAGACCGTTATATCTAAACAGCGCCCCTCTCTTCTCAACGTACATGGATTTCTGCGGTTACTTAACGCATTGTTGCTTGTATATCATCACTGGAAACTCTACGCAAACCCCGTTGCTCTCAGTCATTAAGTTCAGGCCGCCCATCACTGCGTTGTCTGTGGTGTTAGGTAATGAATAAAATTTGGTTCAAAAAATGTTCAAATGTTTGTTAAGCTTATGGGACTTAACTACGGGGTCATCAGTCCCTAAACTTACAAACTACTTATCAACTACTTACTAACTAGGACGGCACAAATATCCATGCCCGAGGGGGGATTCGAACCCCCGACCGTAGTGGCCGTGCTGACCGTGACTGGAGCGCCTCAGTCACCTCGGCCACCGCGGCCGGCTAAAATTTGGTATTCTTGGCAGATTAGATTAGGTTGTTTATGTTCCATACATCACGAATATCACATTTAGTAATATGTGTAACGCTTCACTCTTAACACGGTGGATCTCGTAAAAATAGAATTCCCTAATGATATCCGAAACTGTGCAGTTCAAGCGTCTAACTCTAATTACCATTCGGCGTTCATAGTCTGTCATGCAGCCATACACACGTCGGAAACCGTTTAACCTGAATCATCGGAGTAGTAATAACAGCTGTGCCACCGTCCACTGTTTTATAACCTGTGTCCGGGACGCTCCCGCCATCTCCATTTGTAACTATCGCTATCGCATAACGTTTGTCACTCAGCGTAACTTCACATTGCGAAATCGCTATTGAAAGCTCTTCGTGAATGAGAGAGTTGTATTTCATGTAAGAAGAATGAACATTTACCTGCATTAGTTTTAATCTCACAGCAGACAGATCATTCCCTAACGAGACTGCTTTATCGTCCCTCTACAGTGTTGCCAGATTTGGTCAGGGTGGAGGGAAAAGATCGACGAGGGTCATAACCTACGCTTTACAGGATCTCAACGTCACCCATGGGAGCAGACTTACTGATACGGCGTGGCAATGCAGAATGGTATAGCCTCGGGGGGTACATTGTGCCAGGAAATCGTTCGCTTCCAGCAGTGTTTCCACAGTAACAGTCCAGCCTCACCTGGAGCTTGAAGGATTTTCAGCACAGCGACCGTTATTATTTCGTCCATTAATGCCAGCAGACGCCGCGGGACCAAAGTACATTACAGTACATTTTTCATCATCTTGGCCTCACACCTACAGTGACTCTTATGGTGGGTATGGCATGGTTAGTGTTAAGGGCTGGTTGAATACTCTTCCTTTCGTCACCCCTTTACATCCTGGGAGGAATTATGTGTTCCAACTGTCTGCGTGTACTGTTATACACGTGGAGTGTATAATCCCCATTGGCTACAATACACTTCTTACATCGGTTATACAGCTGTTGGAAACTTTCAGCGAACTTCTTGTGGAATCGCTCCAAGCACTGAAGTCACGCGTTGTTGGGTCTCCGCAGCCACTCAAAATACACTTTTTATTCACTGCTTCAACGCCATACACTTGAACTAACATTCCACTGGTCTCCGTCGCCGTTTTACCTAATTTGAAACAAAAGTTGATATTAACACGTTGCCCCATAGCCCTGTTTTGCGCTCCATGTTGCAATGACACGAGTTCTCACATTAACCCTGTTATATACGCCACATTTACTCCTGCAGTTTTACCTGTTCATATTCACGAAATGTATGACATAAACTGCGAATGGGTAACGTTGAAAATGTGTACCCAACCGGGATTCGAGTCCGGGTCTCCTGCTTTCTAGGCAGTTGCGCTGACCCATACACCACTGAGGGCACATCTCTCAGCACACCTGCACGGAATTACTCAAGTACGCTTTCCGCCAGATACAAATTCTCAACTTTACGTTGCCCATTAGAACTCAAACTTGTAGTTCCTTTGAAAAACTAATTGCCGTAAGAGTGAGGGCCTAGAAGTGCCTCAGCACTGAAGGAAGGATCATTGCCCGGTAATACATATACAGTTTACCGATGATGGGTAATGATCGCCGCGCGGGAGTAGCCGAGCGGTCTGGAGCGCCACGTTACGCATCGCGCGGCCTCCCGCGTCGGAGGTTCGAATCCTCCATCGTGCATGAATGTGTGTGTTGTCCATAGGTTAGCGTAACTCAGTTTCAGTAGTTTGCAAGTCTAGAGACTGATGACCAACGTAGTTTAGTCCCATAAGAATTACAAACATTTGAACATTTTTGGTAATGGTCCTTCCTTGAGTGCAGAGCCACTTCTAGGCCCTTACTCTTACGGGAATTAGTTTACAATAACTACGAGTTTGAGTTCTAGTGGGCAGGGTAAAGTTGAGGATTTGTATCTGGCGGAGAACGTGCTTGAGTAATTCCGTACAGGGGTGGTGGTCTCTGCGTCTCCAGTGGTGTAGGGGCCAGCGCAACTGCTTAGAAAGCTGGAGACCCGGGTTGGAATCCCAGCTGGCTAGACATGTTCAATTTTATCCATTTCCAGTTAACCCAGATAGCGCTGACGTCCTTCCAGAAGGACGAGAACATCAGCTTACTTTTTTATTCTCGTCTGTAAGAATTCGTGCACAGCATCATATTTTATTTCTTTGAATCGCCTGCTTCCATTGCAGATCAATTTTAGTTTGTATTGTCGATTGCAAAGTGCTTGGATACAGCTGCAAATTTGAGGTTCATACAGAAGATACTGAAGACTTCCTCGTAGTTGGGTTTATATTTCTAGAACTTTCTTCAATTTTTGAGAAATTTATATGTATATATTTCATCTTAAATGTTGTTTTAATAATAGTGATTCATCAGATTAAAATTATAAAACATTCATTTTGACATCAATCCAGAAAGAAGGGCAGTATTGCAAAACTAATGGCGTGATTGTGAAACGAATCACATTTTTAATATATTTTAAGTAAGCAGTCCTTTCATTGGCTGCTAGTGATGGGTGGAGACAGCACAGGAGGGGTCTTGTGGTTTTAAGTGCAGCTGACCTCGCTCCCTCAAGCCGTGACAGCACCTGAAGAAGGTAATTAATAGCTTCTGAGAAAGAAATTAAACGAAAAATAATTCCGCGATATCTGGGTTAATGTCAGACATTACGTGAATATGAGTTAACCCTGTTAGCTGGGTCGCAGCGTGTACCACCACTTTACTGCAGTGCTATCCACAATAGCGGGCTCTCGTTAACATGTTCCTCAAAGTGGATGCGCAAACAACCCAATCTCGTCAGCGCGGTTTGTAAAATATGGGACCATTCACCGAACACTTCAGACTACCTTGTATACAGGGTGTTACAAAAAGGTACGGCCAAACTTTCAGGAAATATTCCACACACACAAAGAAAGGGAATATGTCATATGGACATGTGTCCGGAAACGCTTAATTTCCATGTTAGAGATCATTTTAGTATTCCTCTTTAAATGTAAATTAAAATAATTCGTGTAGACTATTGTCAAAATACCCAAATGTTTCGTTAGTATGTACTGTACTTCCTCGATTCACCGCCAGTTGGCCCAATTGAAGGACGGTAATGTTGACTTCAGTGCTTGTGTTGACATGCTACTCATTGCTCTACACTACTAGCATCAAGCACATCAGTACGTAACATCAACTGGTTAGTGTTCATCACGAACGTGGTTTTGCAGTCAGTGCAACGTTTACAAATACGGAGTTGGCAGATGCCCATTTGATGAATGGATTATCACGGGGCAATAGCCGTGGCGTGGTACGTTTGTATCGAGACAGATTGGTAGAGGCTGACCAATTCTATGGCCTCCACGCTCTCCTGACCTCAACCCTCTTGATTTTCATTTATGAGGGCATTTGAAAGCACTTTCTACGCAACCCCAGTACCAAATGTAGAGACTCTTTGTGCTCGTATTGTGGACGGCTGTGATACAATACGCCATTCTCCAGGACTGCATCAGCGCATCAGAGATTCCATGCGACGGAGAGTGGATGCATGTATCCTCGCTAAAGGGAGGACATTTTGAACATTTCCTGTAACAAAGTGTTTGAAGTCACGCTGGTACGTCCTGTTGCTGTGTGTTTCCATTCCATGATTTATGTGATTTGAAGAGAAGTAATAAAATGAGCTCTAACATGGAAATTAAGCGTTTCCGGACACATGTCCACATAACATAAAAAATCAAATGTTTGTATAGCTTATGGGACTTAACTACGGGTCATCAGTCCCTAAACTTACAAACTACTTACGAACTAGCTAACAATAAGGACGGCACAAATATCCATGCCCGAGGGGGGATTCGAATCCCCGACCGTAGTGGCCGTGCAGACCGTGACTGGAGCGCCTCAGTCTCCTCGGCCACCGCGGCCGGCCCACATAACATATTTTCCTTCTTTGTGTGTGAGGAATGTTTCCTGAAAGTTTGGCCGTACCTTTTTTGTAACACCCTGTATAATGGGCAATGATCCTTTCTTCAAGGCGGAGACACTCCACGGCCCTCACTTTTACTTGAATTACTTTGAAAAAAAAAAAAAAAAAAAAAAAAAAAAAAAAAAAAAAAAAAAAAAAAAAAAAAAAAAAAGAAAGAAAAATATGATGCAAGTTTCAGTAATAGTGGGCAGGGAAAATTGAGAATTTTTATCTGACGGGAGGCGTGCTAGAGTACTCCGTGCAGTTATGATGATCGTCGTGTCCCCAGTGGTGTAGGTGTCAGCGCAACTGCCTAGAAAGCAAGAGACCCGGGTTCGAATCTCGGTTGGGTACACATGTTCAGCTTCACCCATCCACACTTAATGTCTTGAATTCCGTGGATACGAAATCTCCATTAAGCCGTATTGCTCGGTATGACCACTCGCAGACGTGCCGCGGAGCTGACCTGCCATTCTCTCGATAC
Organism: Locusta migratoria; assembly: GCA_026315105.1. Lineage (NCBI taxonomy): Eukaryota > Metazoa > Arthropoda > Insecta > Orthoptera > Acrididae > Locusta > Locusta migratoria. The sequence continues at coordinate 230,148,076 of CM048755.1, forward strand.
AGAGCAACCCCACACCACCACCTTCGTATTGATCTGTTTCGGGAAACGCCCAAAGACACGACGCTCGGACAGGAAACTGAATTCCCTTTCTCCGGAGCGTAAATCCAGTCCCTTACGAGCGACCCTCATAGCTCGTTACGTCTCAGTGTTTCTCCCCTAATTAACGATTAAATGTTACGGCTACAGGCGTGCATGCGGTCCGCCGGGCTGTCAGCATTCGAAATGGAGACCGCGGGGAGCGAGGCGGCGGTGCGCGGCCGCAGTGTGGGAAGGAGTGAAGGCGTGGGCCGCGCTTGATGCTCATATAGCACCTTGTCCAAAAACAAACGACGACATAATCTCGGCGCGCAGTCGCACTGCGGCCGCCACCGGTAGCAGCGGCGAGGCAGCGCGCGGCGCGGGCAGCCGCCTAATGAATGGCAAGCCGCGCGCTATCAGATGAGACACAGGTTTCACATTAGTTGCGGACGCGCGGGTGTCGCCCGACACGCCTGCTTATCGCCGCCCAAACATTCACCTTCGATTTGAACAGAAATAAATGGTGGTAGCAACCGATATCGGTTCCGGGGAAGTGGGAGGATAGTCGCGCTCGCCACCAAAAATAAACGAACGCTCTTGAAAGGGGGAAAAAGTAATAAAAACAGGGGCGGAGAGACAACGGGTGGAGAGAGAGAGAGAAAAAAAAAAGAAGGTGCAGCGACAAAAGGAAGACAATCGGAGACGGAGGTGGCGATAAAACTTTTAATGGGTTTTTAAGTGATGGAGCATTTTAAATCTGTTTTCCAATTAAGGCGAAAGGTTTCGAAATGGGGAACTCTAGTAGCCCGAGGTCAGTATTTATGTACGGGACACTTGTCTCTTTCTGATGGAAATGGCTAATTAATTCCTCGTACGCGAGCGGGAGCTCCCGGGCGTGCTCGGGTGCTTGCTCCGTTATCACGCCGCAGCCGGGCGTCGCGTTTCTGTACAAAGTGGCTCTCGTGCCCGCTTCACAGCTGCACCGACGTATTACACGGATCGCCCCTTTACTGTCTACACAGAAAATCCAAAGAGGTATCGCAGCGCTCGACAAACTACATTTCTGATCTGGAGACGTGGGCTTCAGTCCTGTTCTAAAGGAGCCGGTGTCAAGCCCCTTCATGGTTAGATTATCGCAGAATTTTATGCATTTTTGCGAAATCATTATAGAAGAATACCGAACATTTTCACGACGCTATCTACGTGTACATTAACCCACATACACTCAAATCACTGTGGACGGCATGCAGAATGAACGACACACTAGGGTTTCCTTCCGTTCTGTTCACGTTGGATAGGAGGAACAACGATTGCCTCTGTGGGTCCTGTAATTCGTCCATTCGTGTCTACGGGGTCGTAAGTATATTTGGAGCTTATAAATTTATATATTTATTTACTTTTGTCAGTTGTTGACAATGCCGCGGTGGAGTGGCCGAGCGTTCCAAGGCGCATAGCTGAGGAGCACGCCGCTGCTCGCCGTCGGAGGTTCGAGTCCTCCCTCGGGCACGGGTGCATTTGTTGCCCTCGAAAGGGGGAACGGCCTCGCGTATCGCAGCAAAGTGCCTCAATGGGCTCGACCACTCCGTCGCGGCAAAGGAATTCAACATACATCCTTGTGGAACGAATGTTATTTTCCAACATTGTCATTCTAATAACGGTTTTATAAACTTTGTAAGTAGACATTTGTGGATGAACTGTTTTCTGTCTTCAAGCGTTTGCCTTCTTAGGTTTTTCAGCATTTCTGCAAAGCTTTAGCGTGAGGTAAGCTTTGCAATGACCGCGTATCTTTCTCATCTTCACATACTTTCACTATCTTGTTTTAGTCCTATTTGACCACTGCGCATACCATTTATCTTAATGTTAGTTCACAGTAGTGTGAATGCAATGTCAAGTAACGTCACGTTACGGTACAGACTGACTACAGTTGCTTGGAAGTTGTCATAAGGCTATAATGCCATATATTACTGGCTCCTTGAAAAAATACTGTTGTAATTTCCCTTTGGTGTAAATAGCACATGTGATCTGATAGACCTTGAAGCAATCGTGTGGCCTCTCCGAAGCCTTTTCAAGTTTATGGGTAATATGATATTCTCGAATACAAAGAGTAAAACGTACACTCCGCTCACAAAACTGGTCACAAATGGTATTCAACAATATCATATCCAAACAACAAATTTAAGTTTTTCGAATCTCGACGTTTACTGACTTTTTAAATGTTCAAATGTTTGTATAGCTTATGGGAGTTAACTATGGGGTCATCAGTCCCTAAACTTACAAACTACTTATGAACTATCTAATCCTAAGGACGGCACAAATATCCATGCCCGAGGGGGGATTCGAAACCCCGACCGTAGTGGCCGTGCAGACCGTGACTGGAGCGCCTCAGTCCCCTCGGCCACCGCGGCCGGCACTGACTTTTTAGATGAATTAACTATTGTTAATTCATACGTAATAATTGCTTTGAGAAACCGTTATTCGTTTCTATAAAAGTCACAATATTTTCACGAAACTTCTTCCATTTATAGCACCATTACGACATACTAATACTGTACTTAGGTTGATACTGGGTAGGTATCTGGTAGCAAGGAAATTCATATTCCCATCGGACATTAAGGTTTTCCGCGACTCCTTTAATTTAGTCTCTTCGTGCTCCATCTCAGCATAGATAGAGTGTTTAACTACAATCGTCATTCCTTCCATTGGGAGTATATGCTGTATCTAGTTGCAGTTCCTGTAGGATCTACGGGAAATGTGTGATGCTTAATTCGCACACTGATTTCTCCTGGCCTTGTGTCACATTTTCAATCACACTAGTTTCGATGGCACTATCTTTTGTGGTGACAGACACATCTTCTACCGCGAAATTTTGCGTTCATCAGACCGAGGTCGAAGTAGGCGCATGATGTAGAAATTGTGATTCATACATTCATTGGACCACTACAGCAGAGTTACTGACATCTTTGCTCGCGGCTAGTACGTAAAGTAGTACAAGCATTTTATTCCATTGCCGACTCCGGTCAACATCCCTAAATGGCCCATTACGCGAGTTGTGTAGTGGAGGATACAGTGTGTTTCCTTAATCGTCCTGGAATTCTGGCTCTGGGAGTTTTGTAAGGCTTTCTGTGTTTTCCAATTCCTGTCTTGTAGCGCTTCCCGCTGATATATTTTGAAAATTTATTTGTCACTCTCAAACTCTTTAATCAAACTTGCTACAAGTAACACAGCTCTTCTTTAAATCTTACACTTTTCTTCCGTAAACCCATAGTGGTAAGGACTTCATATCGTCGAACGGACTTAATGCCAGGCTGTTTACAAATATTGCGTAACAAACTATGTGGAGCACTGGGAACGCATGGTCGAATATCAGTGTATCTCCCTACATGCACACACCCATCAGCGGGTACGTAAATATTACTGAGTTACATTTCTCTGTCCTAGGTAGTGTCACCACGGATGGTAAAGTCTATAAGGCATCAAGTATTGAATGATAACTGAGAGAAATTTACCACCACGCAACAAGTGTCTTATTCTGCGTTTCCATTGCGCTAGCTGGTCGACTCACTCAGATTTGTTTGGCGTCCGAATGTGATAATGGCCTGATGTTTGACCGCATGGGAATATACGGAAGGGACACGCATCGTTAAGATTACGGCCGACCGTGTGTGACTGCCATATGGAGGGTCCCCGTATATCGTAATACCATCACATATCTGCCTGCATTCGAAAACAAGTAATGGGCTTCCTACAACATTCTATGATATCTCGGAGAGTAGCAGCAGCCCGCCGAAGGAATTACCGCCTCGTACATAAGCTGCCGTCAATATCATAACACAAACGGCTGTATTTGGTGTGGTGCTCTGAATTGGAAGTAAGGATAGTGTCGCATTGTGTTCACGCTGAATCGCGGTTCTCCACTACCCCATTCTACCGTTGTCGGCGCATTCGGTAGGATGGTGGTTCAAATCCACCTCCGGCCATCCAGATGTAAGTTTTCCATGATTTCCCTAAATCACTCCAGGCAAATTCCGGGCTGGTTCCTTTGAAAGGGCACGGCCGATTTCCTTCCACATCCTTACCCAAAACCTTCCGAGCGTAAGCTCCGTCTCTAATGACCACGCTGTCGACGGGACGTTAAACTCCAAGATTCCTTTCCTTTCCTTCTACCGTTGTCGGCTAGTATGACGGCGACCTATGGCGAGATCGGACTCGTCCAGTGTTTTGGATAGGCAAATGTGTGTTCTGTTGAGCAATCGGTCGTAACTTCTAATTGGGAGAGTTAAAATTGGTATGACTTCTACTGGATATATAATCAGTTGGGTTAACTTCAACTGTGCATGACTCCTATATTGTATGACTGTAATCGTGTCACCGCTACCACCTAAAGGGAAGGCCGCGGCGCTGTCTCGTCTGTGACGCTTCACAAACAACTCCGCGATCGCGTATCTCACTGGCCAGCAGCTACAGCGTAGTGGGCTGTGCCTCAGCTGACAGCCAGCCTGCTGTGCGATCGCGCCACCGAATACCTTTTAGGCAGTGGTGGTTCAAATGTTTGTATAGCTTATGGCCCTTAACTACGGGGTCATCAGTCCCTAAACTTACAAACTACTTATGAACTAACTAATACTAAGGACGGCACAAATATCCATGACCGAGGGGGAATTCGAACCCCCGAGCGTAGTGGCCGTGCAGGGCGTGACTGGAGCGCCTCAGTCCCCTCGGCCACCGCGGCCGGCGCAGTGGTGGTCGAACATCAGTGGGCTGTGACTTCAATCGGCTATCACTTCAATTGGGTATGACTTCAGATTGTGTCTGATTATGACTGAGAGAACTGTGATAGCACGATGGTACATCACAGACATTCTGAGTCCTCATGTAGTTCACTCATGCGAAACTATGGTGTTACCATTCTTCAACATGGTAAAGATCGTTCACTCGACACATGGGACAGTCTACACGATATTAAAGTTCTGCTGATGCCAGTAAGATATCTACATCTTTTTGCAATATAATATGTCAACTTTTGTCCACTGTCAGTACTCGACTTATCGAGGATCAATTACAAGGGATACCATCCACATTGTCTGAGGCGAGAATACAATGGCTATACTAATCAGTGAGACCGTACTGGCCAGTTCCATTTGTTAACTTATTTAACTTAATTTATAATCGCGGTAACAGCATTGTATGCCTTCTCAAAACGTGAAATTACATTTAGTTTCTTCCTCTCTTCTGAATGCGAGACTTTCTTTTTCCTTTATTTATTCGCCAAGCAGTATACTTATGTATATTGAAGAAAGGAGCTTCAACAAAAATTTAGGATTTGATTTTTGTCTTCCACTTAGCGTAGAAATGAGTACATATGTGTAATTGACGCATTTGTAAATGGAATGAGGCCAGGAAAGTACTCACAGACATTAGAAATAAAATGAAATACTTCCAAGGCTACCATAACACAATCCTATAACCATATCACAAGTAAATTTAAAATATCCAAGCACACAAGAAGTAAAAAATTGGCATAGCTCATTAATTAACCCAAGTCAAACTAAATTTAAAAGTAAAAAAATTCAGCAAATAGATATCAGGAATTTTCCAATTTTCTTCTACTAAAACTAAATACTGCTATTAGCAAACAATCTCGACAAATCTTAATCACAATATTGAAATTAATGCAAACACAAGTTAATCAATAAAAGAAAAAAACTGAAGACTGCGAGTAGGAATTAAGATCTCCAAAAGCATTCAAAATTTGAAATAGTAACAAATCAGAAAATGCACATGATTTATTACTGATAACTAGAAAAGAAGCCTCCACTTTAATAGTGCAATCAAAAAGGCAGCATTAGCGACAATTAGCTTAGTTAAATTGGAAAAGATTACTAAGATCACGACATTTACAATACTTCTGAAAGCTAAATACATACCAAACCCAAAATGTCTGCATGGAGAAGAACAACAGACAACTGGCACTTAAGACGAAATAAATCTACAGATCAGATTCTAGAATATTTTCTAAAAATGTTTGTAAATATCTCTACCTGAAACGCCCTTGATAGTCAGTCCAGATTCACAAGCACCGACTGCATAAGAAATTGTTAACAAATTAAAATGTTGGGAAAATAACAAAGCATTCTGAAAAGACAGGTTTATTATAGAATTCCTAAAATCAGTTGACCTAAAAACATCAAGAAAAGGAGATATAAGAAAACTAAAATGACCAGATGTCCGTGTCCGTAGTTCAGAGTTGAGCGCGATGACTATCATACGAGATAGTAAGTCGATTTCCGGCTGGACTGAAGATTTTATTCGCGCGAGGACTGAGTGTTGTTCATAGTTCCCTCATCATCCACGTGGAAGCCGTAAAAGTGACCGAACATCCAAGGAAGACGTCTTCTTGTTAATTATATTATTAATTCGTTTTGTTTCTTAACAATGACAATGCAAAGCATAAGCAAACAGAGAAAATTTTGGATGAGTGATACACCTTTACTACCTGAAACGGGTTCAAAAACGATGTTAATAATTAATTCCCTTCTTCTAATTCAATACAGATTATGGTTTCATTGTTTCCTGGATCGAATACAACAGTTTAAATGCAACACTGGGGAATACTACGCAGCTTTCTAACGAACAGATCTCATCCAGAACAGGTGTTATTCCTTTAACGAAATTTCAAGTATGAGAAAATGTATAACAGGAACATAGTTTGAAACTTAGCGATTTTTTAAAATTTATGAGTCAGTAGACTGGAAGTCTCCAATCCAAAGCCCGAAAGAATAAAATCTGGATTTCAACATTACAACAGTTAGTAGTGAAACACTAAGTGGTACAAAACCTGAAGGAAATCTACATTGACGCGGTGGAATGGCCGATCGCTCTAAAGGCGCCTGTTTGCTGAGCGCGTGATTGCTCCCCGTCGGCGGTTCGAGACCTCCTTCGGGCATGAGTGTGTTTGTTGTCTTTAGGTTAGTTTAAGCAGTTTGTAAAACTCGGGACTGATAACATCAGTTGTTAAGTCCCATAGATTGACAAACATTTGATTTCAAATCTACATTTGAAACAATATAATGGATCGGAATTGTGAAATATGACCTGAGGAAAGCAGGAATTAAAATTTTATGTGACAGACAAATAAAAAGTTCGGCAGAAAATTCACTGTCCAAGTTGGTGTGTCAGAAAAATTCAAGAACCCTCTTGGTCCGACGAGTGGAGAAAAGTCAATTCTCCGGGTATAGGAGTAAAGTAGGCACATAGGAAAGCTAATTCAAAACTCTGAAAATGCCTCTCGTTTGATATTTCGTGGTCCAGTAGGATCAAAACTTGAATAATAACAATAATATTGATAATGATAGATAGACGTTCAACTAACAACCCTAGTGTTAATTTACAAATAGTCTGACGATTTGACATAGTACAAACCCTTTTAATACAAAAATTGTCGTTTAGTTATTTTAGAATTTTAGCAAACGAGGATATTTGTTTCCGCACGCTTTCCGATGCCTTACACGTAAATCCGAGTAATCGCCCTGAAAACGGATGCATAAATCCGCCATTAAGTCGAAATGCGATCTAGAGTTTTATCCGGCGGTCAATGAGAACGGCAGACGCTGTTGCCCTCTGTTTTCACACAATGGCAGTACTATAAAGGCTTCCCCGGTTACTCATCCCATTAGTCGGATTCCCTTACGGGTTCTAAAGCTTGCATTAACTCACCTGATTACTTCGAGCTTTGCCAGCTGGAAATAGATAGGCTCCGAAGCGCCGGCTAAGTCTGTAAACAAAGAGTTCCAAACACAGCACGATTAAACAAAGTAATCCTAAACAGTGATTTCACTTTCAGAGCGTGAATAACAGACATTTGTATAAAACCTGACAGCCTAGGGAGGAGAGTATTTGATTCGATTCATGATCTTGCTTTGGTTCTATTGTCAAATAGTGTTACATGCTCTTTGATTCACATAATTATGTCAGTGTTGTTGTGGTCTTGCCAATTACCAGTTTGATGCAGCTCTTCATACTAGTCTATCTTAAGCAATCCTCTTCACTTCTGCGTACGTACAATAATCCATGTCCATTTAAGAAAGCTTATAGTAATCAAGCCATGATCTCCATCTACACACACGCGCGCATATGCGTTTCCAAAAATGTTCAAATGTTTGTAGAACTTATGGGACTTAACTACGGGGTCATCAGTCCCTAAGCTTACAAACTACTTATGAACTAGCTAAGACTATGGACGGCACAAATATCCATGCCCGAGGGGGGATTCGAACCCCCGACCGTCGTGGCCGTGCAGACCGTGACTGTAGCGCCTCAGTCCCCTCGGCCACCGCGGCCGGCCAAGCGTTTCCCTTTAATATCAAATTGACAATTCCTTGACGCCTCATATTGTGTCTTGTCAACTGATCCCTTCTTTTAGTAATGTTATACCACAAGATATTCAATATTAGGCGAGGCATTGAATTAAAAGTTTTGCCACGCTGGGATTCGATCCCGGAATCTCCTTCTTCCTAGGAAGTCGCTTTACCTACCCCCCTCTCTTTTATATATCCATTTAGTACAGTTCTGTTCAGCACCTCCTCATTAATTATTCGATCTATCCATCTATTCGTCAGCATTCATCTGTAGCACCACAGTTCAAAACCTTCTATACTCTTATTTTCTGAACTCCTTATCATCCATGTTTCACTTTCGCACAGACGAATACCTTTAGAAAATAGCTACTGGATATTAACAAATTCCCTTTTCTCAGATATTATTTCCTTACTGTTACCACTCTGCATTTTATATGCCCCTCTACTTCGGCCATCATATTTTATTGTCCTTTTATCAGAAATCATCTACTACGTTTAGTTTAACGTTTTCTAATTTAATTTCCTCATCAATGCACAATTTAATTTGATTACACGTAATCACCCTTGGTTTAGTATTGATAATAGTCATCATATTACACTCTATCTGTTCATTTCGACTGTCCTTCCAAATTCTCTGTCATCTCTCTCAGAATTATTGTCATCGTCAATCAGCAATTTTAACCTGGACTCTGGTGATTCACGAACCACAATGAAACTGACTCTCTAAATCAAGTGTTCAAAATATTTGCCGTGTATTTTTATATATTTAATTATTGCTTTTTGTTTCAAAATGTTCAAATGTTTGTATAGCTTATGGGACTTAACTAGTGGGTCATCAGTTCCTAAACTTACAAACTACTTACGAACTAGCTAACACTAAGGACGGCACAAATATCCATGCCCGAGGGGGAATTCGAACCCCCGACCGTAGTGGCCGTGCAGACCGTGACTGGCGCGCCGCAGTCCCCTCGGACACCGCGGCCTGCGCTTTTCGTTTCAAGACCATACAAAAAATCGTAATTTATATATGCCATTTGCGACTATGATGTTGGAATATTGTTTATGTACCAATTTACATTAATGTAAGTGCTTTTTTTTCAAAACTGATTGAATACACTACGCTTATCTATATACAAAATTTAATTAAAGCGAGTTACAAAAAGTGTATTATTAAATAACATAATTTGCAGCGCACTTTACGTATTCACGTTGTCGGCTGATGTAATTGGGTAATTGATGTCCGTCCTAAAGGCAATGCAAATTATTGGTTTCTGTTCCGCCGCTTCGGATTGATAGCTCTCGCATATGGTCCTGTGTTGCCAGTCTCTTTCTTCCAAGACATTCTCCAGAATGCTTTAAAGAAGAGAACAGTGTATGCAAAACTGATCTCTCACAATCTGACTGCCGAGCAAAAGCAATGACTTACGGATTCCAAATAAAAGAAGTTCAAATGTTTGTAAAGTTATGGGACCTAACTGCAGTAGTCATGGGTCCCTAAACTTACAAACTAACTTATCCTAAGAACAACACACACACGCTCATGCTCGAGGGAGGACTCGAACCTCCGACGGCGAACGGCCGCGTGCACCGCGGCAATGCGCCTTAGTGCGCGCACACACAAACAACGATAGAACTGTGATCCAGGAGTACAGAATGAATTTCTTTATTTACGTCCATGATCGAAACTTTGCCGGTAGACTATTAGTTATGAACGTCTCCAGTTTCATTTTTTTAGTTTTTAATATAATGAAGCTATAGCGGCATCGTCAAAAAATAGAAACATCAGATTAACATCGTCACACAACTATTACGAACAGAGGCGGCGTTAACAGGAAGACTGACATTGCAGGTTTACACCGTACTTTAAACATAGGTGATGAAGCTAAGCTGATATTTTGTTTATTTTTTGACACTGTACCGTGGCTTCATTGTATTAAAATATGTTCTAAAAAACAGAACTTCAGGTGGTCATTACTGAACGAAAACGGTAGTCTACGGACCAAATTTCTTTGATAAAAGACATAAATCAAAAAAATTTATTCTAGTTTTGTTGTTCTACGTACGAACCTACCACAAAATGGCAAATTCACATGACGGGTAACGCTTTTACAACACAATCAACATTCAACTCAATGCAATTCGCGAGTGAAACAATATGTCAGAAAAGGACTTTTCTGGCAGTTTTCATATCGGTGTATTAAAGTTCTGTGTGTTGTAGCCAAGTGGGGTAAGACTATGTAGAATACATCAAAACTTGAAACCGTCTTATTTTTTCTGTATTTTATGTAGTCTCGAATCTTTTTGAAGTGCCGGGCGTGTTGTAGTGATAACTGGCTGCATCAGGCAGTAGGCCCCTCCTACACTTATGGGAGAAAGGCGATAGTAGACCTCCGTTAATGGGCCAGTGTCTGGAATGTACTATGTTCTCCAAAAAAAAAAAAATGTTCAAATGTTTGTTAAGCTTAAGGGACTTAACTGCGGGTCATCAGTCCCTACACTTACGATCTACTTATGAAGTAGCTTATACTAAAGACGACACAAACATCCATGCCCGAAGGGGGATTCGAACCCCCGACCGTAGCGGCCGTGCAGACTGTGACTGGCGCGCCGCAGACCGCTCGGCCACTGCGGCCGGCCCAAGCCCTCTAAGGCGCTTTGCTGCGGAGCGCGCGATTACTCGACGTCTGAGGTTCGGGGGAGGGTTGTCTTTAGCATAAGTTAGTTTAAGTTAGTTCAAGTAGTTTGTAAGCCTAGGGACCGGTAACCGCAGCAGTTAAATTCCTTAGATTTGCAAACATTTGAACATTGTTTTTGAAAAATAATCAACACCCTTAATAACACGATAATTTTATTGAAATGAGGTAGGCGGCAATTGATCAGTATAGGATTATATGATGAATTCAGAATTATACACTCTTGTCATAGTAAAGGGTGAGCAGTCGCATCATTACTCAATTTAGGGTTTTTGTGACTGCCATGTGGGCGTGTTTTCTAACAGGCAAACTATTGCTAAGGTGCCGATTGGCATCCTGCGATATACTGCCCTCTGCTTGTTGCGTTTTTTGTTGTATTTCGGCAGTGGTTTTCCAGGCCATGAGACTAAGTAAGATCCTAATTCAATATGTCCCATATTTACGGGGCGGGCAAAATCATATGAACTCCTAACATAGACTCAGTATACAATTATTAAATGATTGATATGGTGTCTGTTCTTTTCGGAAATGCCGCGCCAGAATGGTCGTGCTGTCTGTCGCGCCACATTACGGATAACGCGGCCGCTCTCGTCGGAGTTTCGAGTCCTCCTTCGGACATGGGTGTGTGTGTGTGTGTGTGTATGGGTTTGTTTCCTTTAGTTTGTTTAAGTATCGTCAATAAAATTCTTCTGGGCACTGGACTACATCGTCAATATATGAAAGTTCAGCGACGCTTCAGTCACTGTTGCAAACAGCTTTCATTTACATTAGTTTAAGTAGTTTGCAAGTCTAGGCATCGATGACTAGAGTATTTTGGTACTTTAGAATTATAAACAGCAACGGACATGTCGAAAAGAACAGACACCGAGGTTGACACTAATGGCCCGAACGGTAAATAGTCGCCGGCCGCAGCGGCCGAGCGGTCTGCGGCGTGTTAGTCACGGTCTGCACGGCCGCTGCGGTCGGGGGTTCGAATCCCCCCTCGGGCATGGATGTTTGTGCCGTATTTAGTATAAGTAGCTCATAAGAAGTTTGTAGGTTTAGGGACTGATGTTCAAATGTTCAAATGTCTGTAAATCTATCGGACCAAACTGCGTGGTCATAAGTCCGTAGCTTACAAACTACTTAAACCTAGGTAAACTAACCTAAGGACAACACACACACCCATGCCCCAGGGAGGACTCGAACCTCCACGGCGAGCAACCGCGCGCTCCGCAGCGAGACGCTTTAGACCGCTCGGCTACTCCACCGCGGCTAGGGACTGATGACCCCGTAGTTAAGTACCATAAGCTCTACAAACATTTGAACTTTTTTTGGAAATAGTCTTACATCTTGACCATTGCAAGGCATTGAAATAAATTCAATAGCGAAGTTGAAAATCTGTGATGGACCGGTACTTGAGCCCGAATTTCCCGCCTCCGCCCAGTGGCCGCCTTAACCAATTCGGCCATTAGGACACGCTTCCCGTCCTCCCAAATTTCTCAACTTATAGCACACCACGATAGCCCATAATAAATTTTCTGCTTCGCCATTGAATTTATTTTATTGCTCTGCTCCCGTCGAGATGATAGAATATTTCGAATTCGTTAATCTACTGTCGTTAATGTCAACTAGTGATGTAAAGAAAGAGACACCATATCAATAATTGTATATACTTGTATGTTCCGAACAGTCTGTTGACAATTTCCATGCGGATTCATAAATATTCTCGATCCCTTGAGGAGATCCAGTATAGGCTGCGAGCAAGAGGAGCATCGTAGTGTGCTATAACTTGGGAGCTAGGGCAGGGTGTCTGGATGGACTAATTGGGCAGTTGGCCCTCGCGGCTGTAGCGGGAGGAAGTGCGTTGTTTCCGTCTTCGCGGTTGTTGGCCGAGCGCAGTTGGTGAGTGGAGCGCTGCAAACCCGTTTCATACAGAATACACAGTAAAAGTTAACATAATGGAACCTTGAAGGAAAGACTCGTTAAAGTTCACATTCGAAAACACCTTTGTACAACCCAAATCGTTTGAAATAAAAGACATTTTGATAGAAATTTTAAAGTTAACTAATGGGGACATAATCGGAATACATCACTCGATTAGTTGCTGCACCGTGTATCTGAAGTTAATTAATCCTGCAAAATTGTCAAATTATATGGAAACAATTTGATGTTCAAGCGCCCGATGGCAATGTCGGTGACGTTAAAGTTATTCATGCAAAGACTTGGAATCAGAACTATATGTGTTTTCGAACTGCCGTTTGGAATCACTGTAGTGGAAATGAGTTCCGTTTTTTAACCGTACGTCACAATTCTTAGTAGCATAGCGTAAATGGCCCCTGTAGATAAATTTCAGGTTATGAACGGCATAAAACAGATCAAAGTTGATATGTTCAAACACGCTCCGTGATATATAATCGTCTGTGGATATGGGGCTATTGTGACTTACGAAGGGTAGCCGAAAACGTGTTTGTGGAGTGGTACCACTGCGCATGATGTGTGTGCAGCACCGCCGCACGCGAGTAGCCGCGTGGTCTGGAGCGCCACGTTGCAGATTGCGCGGCCTCCCGCGTCGGACGTTCGAGTCCTCCCTCGGGCATGAGTATGTGTGAATGGTTCTTAGGTTTAAGTAGTTTGACTGATGACTACAGTAGTTTGGTCCCATAGAATTACAAACATTTGAACATTTTTGTGCAGCTCCAAGTGGCAGTGTTACCGAGAGGTGAGACAGCAGTACCACCACCCACTGTGATATAGCTTCCGCTAACATACGTAGCAGCATCTTACGGAATTTCGGTAACAGCAACAGAAACAGCTATCCAGAACGCTGTTAGTAGCTTTGAGGAGGGCACGCGAATGGAAAGTGCGTAGAAAAACCTGTCGTAGATGTGGTTCCAGAACATTCAGGTGAAAAGGAAAAGAAAGGCTGTAAAGACACGACACAGGACTGCGCACAAATAAGGAAGAGCCTGTTTCCCGCACCCGACAAAGAACTATATTCTGCGATGACGTGTCATTATTGGCAGCTGACGATACATCAGAAAAATCTTTAAAGGACAACGAAAAACGACGAATCACCCATAAAGAGTGACAACACGGTCCTTACGCTGACAGAAAATATCAAAAAGGTACACGCAAAAATTGCAGAACATGCCATCGACCACACAAGAAGACAATCTACAAAAGTCAAAGAAATCACGGACGGAGGAACTGCCACAACATGTAGTGGAACAAGTAGGGCTGAAGGCAAACTTCACTGAGACTTTCCGAGGTGCAGAAGACACGAATTGCCAACCTGCGAAATCATCAAAAGAAACAAAAAAATCGCACTGACGTGTTTTACGGCCCACTTTAAATTTGTAGTTTTATAATTTTTTGCAAACATTTCGGGCAAAAATAATAATGCAAATAATAAAAAATTACAGTGATATGATTACGACTCTACTATTGTGATAATATCTATGCACCCAACACGTAACACTTTTAGGAAAAAAGGATAATTAATTTTTTTTTTTTTTTTTTTTTTTTTTTTTTGGTGGTGGCGAGTCCCGAACGACGGACCATGTGCATCACAATCCAACACGCTGCCTACTACACTACGGCGAACAATTACGAAATTGGCCCTTAATTTTCGTACTATTGATGGCAGTTGTTAACTGATGCTAATGTGGCATTTTAAGACACTAGATTATCATTTTTCGTACGAAGAACGACGTGTTTTTATAAATTCTTCAGTACGCCGTTGCTTTGAAATAAGAACGTGTAAGTTATAATAAGAAAATCATCAAATACGCAACGCAAGATGGCGTATGCCAGAGAGAGTTCTGGGCGTGGAATGTCACGTGACATCTGCGAACGGCTGGTTTTCGTAAGATCAATGGAGGATGTCAAATCTCCGTTGTTTTTGCAAATATCTCTGCAACGATGCAAGATATGAAAAAAACATAATAGAGCGAAGTTGTAGAGAATTTTCCCCTCTAGCAATTAGGTTATTCAATTTTCACGTCAGATGAACGTTTCGTTTAAAATTACAATTATATTACAAACGGCTTTTTTTTTTTGTATTACTGCCATATTCTTTGTCCGAAAAATTTGAAAAAGGGAGGTTCTGCTCTCTGGCGGCCTACAATTATGTCTGTCAAATTTGGTGCTGATCGTTTGAACGGTTCGTCTTAAAAAGTGGGAACACGTCACGGACAGACAGACAGACAGACATCCCAAAATCCCCGTTATTTTTGCAAATATCTCTGAAATGATACGAGATATGAAAAAAAAAACATATGAGAGCAAAGTTGTAGAGAATTTTCTCCTATACAAATTAGGTTATTCAATTTTCGTATCACATTAATGGTTAAGCCGTTATTTTCATTTAAATTTCGAGCTGTCAAAAAACAATCGCAAAGGCCCACTTTTAGTGTTACTACCGTAACATAAGTGGGCCAAAAGTACACAAAAACCAACCAATTGCAAGCGAGTGTGGATGTCGATGTGGGAAGCGTTTCAAACCAAGAAATGGCCGAATCTGCGGAAGGAAAGAAACAAAGTGGCCTTTACGTGCCTACACGTGCCGACCTAACCACGCTGTATAAGGCAAACACGACATACGTGTAAATGGACTACGTACGGCTGTGTTGCAGAAATATGGCTCGATGTAGCCTTCAGGTCAAATCGTATGCGTCTGATTTCATGTACATCATGTACAATAGCTGCAAATAGTACCTTGTAATCCTACAGACATCCACTCTGTTCATAGGAAAACACTTGCGAAATAATATTGAAATATAAAATAAAGATAAATTTTTAATTAATAAAAGTGGTTTCATTCAAATGTTTGCAAATGGTACAGGCAACGCAAGATATCTCAGCTAAATAATGTTTATCCAAAAACACGTATTAATCTATTGGAAGTGGTCATACACAAACAAAAGTAATAAATTTGAAATAAAGCTTTTGTAATTATCAAAATAGATGCGTTAACTGCGCTATGAGAAAGGTAGCAAAATCTCTAACTAAGTAATCACTGATGATGGTCAAATTCCAAGTCCATTTTGCGATCACACAACACGAAATAATCGTCAGCCCAAAATAGTCCAATAAATGACACAAAAACACTAGTAAATTATCGTGTAGAATCACATACGCTGTTCGGTTATAATTGCGAAAAAGAATCGGAGAAAGTTCTTAAACTGGCACTCATTAAACCTTGCCAAACTAAAAGTCCTGACAAAAACGGTCGTTCGCTGCGCAGATTCTAACTCTGTCGCAAACGAAGCACTTCAGCTAACCAAGCAGGACCTCCTCCTTCAAAGACCAGACATAATGTCTTCCTATAGCTCCAACGAACTTTCCTCACGAACCGTCAAAGTATTTTACTTGACCACAACAGTTTTCTGCCCTAGCTACTTTCTGATTGGCACATGGCCATCCCATCTAAATGTAGCAAAGTTCACAACATGAAAGGTTTGTTTTGACCTAACTTTACCACTTCCACATTAACTTAAAATGTTGATAATATCAAATAGAAAACTTCTTTATTAAGAGATCCACTGATTATCGTCTTGTGATGTCAGTGTCATTAATGAAATGTCTAAAGAAATATTATTATCAATTAAAAGTAATATATGTAAAGTAGCTGACAAAAATTTCATTTAATAAATACGAATGTAGTAAGTTATAATTATGTTCAATTAAGAAAGCTTATGCAGCTGGATTTGTGGTGATCGATCGGTAGGAAACATCGGGGAAGACATATTGCTGCCAGTAGTCACAGATGTATTCGGTGGATGCCATATGTTGGCATGACGATGGTATGTGGTAGTCGAAATCCACTGGCAAAGATGCTACACCAGAGCAGAGAGTGTTGGCGGTGTTACGTAGATATGTCGTCGCCAATACCTTCAAGTTTATTTACATACTAGCTGTAAACCCGGCGTTGCCCGGGTGTTTATTTAAACTACACTCTCGTAGTCCACATCCCCTTTCCTCCTCTCTCTGCATCCACCTCTTTCTCTCCCATCTCTCTGTTAGTTCGTTCGTTTCCACCTTTCCTAAATCAAAAATGTTTCAAATGTTTTATAGCTTATGGGACCTAACTACGGGCTCATCAGTCCCTAAACTTACAAACTACTTATGAACTAGCTAACACTAAGGACGGCAGAAATATCCACGCCCGAGGGGGGATTCGAACCCCCGACCGTAGTGGCCGTGCAGACCGTGACTGGCGCGCCTCGGTCTCCTCGGCCACCGCGGCCACCCTCTCTCGGCCAAGTTTTCTGCAAGGCACCCTCTTTCATGTACCATACAAACATAATGTACCTAGTGAGCTTCCTCTTGGTTAAAGGTCATGTGTGCACCATGCACCAAACAAACATTTGTATAGAACGTGATATTCCTATTGTTTTTAAGGTAGAGTGTGCAAAATTTCATCAATATCGGAACAAAACTATAGATTTCTATGCAATAGAAACGTATTGTCACATTGAAAAACGCACTTTGTTGTTCTCAAATATTCCAGTTTTATTTCATACAACCCTTGTTCTGAGAATAACGAAAACAACAAAAAAAGGATATGTGACGTCGGTAGGGCGTTCTCAAATTATGGCGTGACCAAGGTATTTAGGGACCAATTTTTATTTTTCAAAGTACCCTCCCCTATGCACTGTATGAAACTTAAGGTAGACGGTGACGTTCCTCTTGTTTTGAAGGTCTAGCGTGCGAAATTTCGTGGAGATCGGAATGAAATTGTAGATTTCGTGAGTCTGTAGTATGCTCCGCCATGCACCTATCACAAAATACTTTCTTAGCTGGAGTTTTCAACGTATAAACTACATTCCTGCCAAATTTCAGCTTCAAAGGTGAAGTAGTTTTCGGGATTTAGTTTTTAATCAGTGATTGAGTGAGTGTCGTTTCGATTTTATATAGATAGAGATTAATAAAACAGATTGATTAATTTTCAATGCAAGAGAATTAAGGGAGACTTGCAGACAAAAATAAATAGTAACACGCAAATCTGTAATACTAACTTCATTTGATACAAGGTCATGCCTGATGCGACAGTTTTACGGAATCTACAGCGAAACTGTTGTGAGGGATAGACTTGTTTTCGTTTCATTATTTTGAGGGCCGGGGGGAAGGGGGTCAGCTACAGAACGCTTCATAAACGTCCGAAAGTACATACAAACTTTGTTGCAGGTACGTAACTATTCCCATTTTCTAATAATTGACGCTTAAATCTGGGTATTCTCACACGGTGGGCTCTCATTATTTATGACGTCATATCTTCTGAGCTATGCGTCGTGCTCTTTTGTTTTTAGGTCAGGATCCTTTGTGGGCGTACGGTGAACATTGCACCAAAGTTTCATTGCAATCGAATGAATGGTTTATGAACACATAGAGGACATACAGCCAAACATTCATATATATTATATAACTGAAAATAGTAATTATATCTTACTCCATAAATATTTATTAGCTGAATGTTTTATCAGATACTGTGTGAATATTTATATTTTATTATACTAATAATAGAAGACGATAATTATTTGATCTTTTAATGAAAGAGTTTTTAGATCACCTATAAAAATTGTTAAAACCTTCTTCTTACATAACCCTATACAAATAATCTTCAAAAAAAAATTTATGCTTTTATTCACTTATTTTGATCGTCTTTTCATGTGAACATTCCCCATTGGGTAAGACTGACTTCACGTGACAAATTGCGCCCTTTTGTGTTTCTCAAGCCGTGGCAATTCAACCTCCAGCAGCAGTTATCAAGCGGGACAACCACACGTCTGCCCCCGTGGGGTCGAGCCAGTCATATGGCTTAGTTTCACACTTACATTTACACGCTCTACAACTTTGTATATTTTTAAATTATTTGCAGGTCTGAAGATGACCTGCTAATAGACCGAAACCGATTTAAATAAATGACTAATACGATACTGAACTAATTTGCTAATTAATGAATTTAGTACGGCGTATAGAATGCTCGCTTTGAACGAAAAGTATCATTTTATGATACTCGTATACTATATACGTCAGGAAAGAAGAACAGCCTCTTCAACATTTACTTTTGGTACGTTTAAGTCTGTCGAGATGTGGATTTTCTGAATAAAGTTTTTGATTACTGCCCCGACAGGCGCTGGTGGAAAAATCGTGTGTATTCTGGCAACGGCAGGGTAGTCCTAAGGAGAGGCAGCGTGGCGATAAATAACCTTGATGTCGCTATAAAGACGAAAGCGGCTCCCGCGGCGCTCGCCTCAAATCTGCCAGCACTGGCTGTACGCAGCATGCCCCCCCCCCCCCTCCCGTCTCTTTTATGGCTCATCTAACCTTCCAGCGACAGTTACGAGGCTATTGCGAAAGTGCTGGGATGGGTAGTACCATCCGTACAATCGATCTCCAGTTACCCTGAGGCCTCGCTTCACTCTTAATGCTACATTTCTCCTGGGCTTTAAGGTCCAATTTTTTTCCTGCTATTTGCTGTTTCTATCTACTACTATGCTATCTGGAGATACTGCAACTATGTGTACATGTCACACAACTTTCGAAAGACGAAAAGCGAATTAAAAAAAAAAAAAAAAAAAAAAAAAAAAAAAAAAAAAAGTTTTCGACTTTCGTATTTGATTGTTGGGCATGAATTAACTTTGCTGTTCCGCTTTTAGTGTTGTTACACACCGTTAGAACCACATTTTATATGTGTTTCATAAATAAAAGTCATACATCACTTTATTGTCTCAGTTGTTCAGTGTTGATCCAGTACTTTGAACAGCTCGCCTGCATTTTTTTCTACATCTACATCTATATGGGATACTCTGCAAATCACACTTAAGTGCCTGGCAGAGAGTTCATCGAACCACCTTTATACTATTTATCTCCCATTCCACTACCGAACAGCACGCGGGAAAAAAGAACACCTGAATCTCTCTGTTCGAGCTCTGATTTCTTGTATATTATTCTGTTATTCTGATGATCTACTGTACCTTTTAAGTGGCAGGCAACAATATATTTTTGCATTTGGAGGAAAATGTTAGCGCTTGGAGTTTCGTAAGTAGCCAACGCCGCAGCGATAAGCGCTGCTGTTGTAATGATTCTCATACCAGTTCCTGTATCATTTCCGTAACACTGTCTCCCTGTGTCGTGACAATACAAAATGAGCTGCCCTTCCTTGGACTCTTTTGATGTCCTCCATCAAACCCACCTGATAAGGATCCCACACTGCATCTGTTGCATCTTTTAAGGGTTCTGCCAATAAAACGCCCTCCCCACAACATTATCTACATGTTCTTTCCAGTTTAAGTCTGAAGTAATAGTAATTCCTAAGTATTTTGTGGAGTTTACGGTCTTCACTTTTGATTGACTTATCTTGTAAACAAAGTTTAATGGATTTCTTTTCGTACTCATGTAGACGACTTCACACTTCTCATTATTTAGAGTCAATTGCCAATTTTTACACCATAGTGATAGCTTATTTAGATCATTCTGCAGCTGGTTTTAATCTTCAGATGATTTTACTAGACAGTAAATGACAGTGTCATCTGCAAACAACCTAAGAGATCTGCTCAGATTTTCTCCCAAATCGTTTATGTAAATAAGGAACAGCAGAGGACCAATAACACTACCCTGTGGAACGCCCGATATCACCTCTGATTTAGTCGATGACTTACCATCGATTACTACAACTTGTGTCCTCTCTGTCAGAAAAAAATCCCCTATCCAGTCGCAAATTTGGGGTGACATATCGTAACCACACAATCTGATTAAAAGCCGTTTGTGAGGCACAGTGTCAAAAGTCTTCTGGAAATCAAGATATACGGAATCAATTTGAGAACCCTTGTGGGTAGCACTCATCATTTCATGTGAGTAAAGAGCTAGTTGTGTTTGACATGAACGTTATGTTTTTAATATTAAAACATCGGGTTCTAAGCTATATAACCATAAAATGTGACCATTTTGATGAACCAAGTTATTTATTGAAGTAGTAACACACACAAAGAATATTTATACTGACATACAAATGACTGGCTACAATGTCATTGTAAGACTGTAGTAAGACTAAGACTCAGTATCAACTAACTGTAATCGCGCCAATTCGCGCGTATAAATACATCATGTGATTTCTAGATCTACCAGGGGAAAATACGGCGGTCTGGAGCGCCACCTTGCGGATCCCGAGGCCTTCCGCGTCGGTGGTTCGAATCCTCCCTCGGGCATGGATGTGTGTGTAGTCCTTAGGTTAGTTTAACTTAGTTCAAATAGTTTGTTAGCTACGGACTGATGACCACGCAGTTGAGTCTGATATATTTACAAACATTTGAACATTTTGGACAACACACATTCCCATGGCCGAGGGAGGACTCGAACCTCCTTCGGCGAGCAACTACGCGCTCTGCAGCAAGGCGGCTTAGAGCGTTCGACCACTCCACCGCTTTGCGACCATCACCATTTGAGTCATATTTTGATTATCAATGCAATGTTTTGGTTGACATATAGGAAGGTGTAATTGCAGGGTCCAGATTTTAATTTAACGTTATTTGTAATGACTTTTATGGTTCCACTATCTTGTGAAAGCCTGAAATATTGCGAACAAAACTCCATATGTATTTGATTGGCGATCTGTGTTTATATTATGAACTAGGGACGGACCCTGGTTTCACAACAGGTGCAAATTATCAATGAATAAAATGAGAGGTGCGATAAGCGAAGAATATATTATATATATATTATTGCATAACACATAGTTCAGGCTGTACGTTATCTTTCATTGAGTCAGGCAGTTGGTCAAGAAGGGATTCATCCATTCTAATCTTTCCTAAAATTTGATTGACTTGAAAGAAAAGAGTTTCACTACGAATATGAATTTATTGAGACGAAATAAATCGGGTTTGAAATTAGTTTCCTGCAACAGAGATGTGTAACTCATTTGAATGATTAATCATGGAGTGAAATCATAATTCATTGTCTTGACAGTCAGTTGTTGGTGTTTTCAATGCTTTCATCACAAGATTTGGTTATATATGAGGTTTTTGTTTTTCCATTCAAGTATTTGTCTTAGTCTTTTGTTACTCTATCTATACCAGATTCCTGTAACTGTCTATATCCTCCTCCATCCTCCTATTATAAACGATAGTACAGTATGTGTAACATTAACATTTTGTAATTTACATATTTATTCTACATTTCCATCAGTCCATCTCCTCCTTTCTCTGTTACTTATCCGTCCCCCTGCCCCTCTCTGTGTCTCCCTCTCTCTTTTTATCTCTTCCTCTCTACTGACTATTGCCTCCTACCCTTTAACAGTCCCCTCCTTCAGCGTTTCTGTGTCAGTTTCATTCCTCGCCACCTATCTTTACGTACAACTTCGCTACCACCCCTACGTCAATCTCCTCCTCTTCCTACTCCTCCTCCCTCTGTTAATCTTCACCTCCCGTATACATCTACATTTACATGGGATACTCTGCAAATTACATTTAAGTGCCTGGCAGAGGGTTCATCGTACAACCTTTATACTGTTTATCTCCCATTCCATTCTCGAATAGCGCGCGGCAAGGAAGAACACCTGAATCTCTCTGTTCGAGCTCTGATTTCTCGTATTTTATTCTGATGATCTTTTCTACCTATGTAAGTGGCAGTCAACAATATATTTTCGCATTCGGAGGAAAATGTTGGCGATTGGAGTTTCGTAAGTAGCCCACGGTGCAGCGATAAGGTCCGTTGTTGTAATGAGTCCCATCCCAGATCCTGTATCATTTCCGTAAAGTTGTCTCCACTGTAGCATGACAATACAAAACGAACTGTCCTTCTTTGAAATCTTTCGATGTCCTTCGTCAAACTCACCTGATGATGATTCCACTCTAGTCAGCAATACTCCAAAAAAGGACCGACAACCGTAGTGTATGCAGTTTCTTTAGTAGTTCTGTTGCATCTTTTAAGGTTTCTGACAATAAAACGCAGTCTCTGGTTCGTCTTTCCCACAATATTATCTACGTGTTCTTTCCATTTTACGTCTGTCCTCTCTGACAGGGGGATTGATGATCTAGATGTTTAGTCCCCTCAAAACAACAGCAACAACATCTCTCTGACAGGAAATCCCCTATCCAGTCGCAAATTTGGGGCGATATACCATAACCACGCAATTTGATTAAAAGCCGTTTGTGAGATACGGTGTCAAACGCCTTCTGGAAATCAAGAAATACGGAATTAATTTGAGATCCCTTGGCGATAGCACTCATCACTTCGTGTGAGTAAAGAGCTAGTTGTGTATCGCATGAGCGATATTTTCTTAATACGTGTTGACTTTGGATCAATAGATCGTTCTGTTTAAGATAATTCATAATATTTGAGTACAGGATATGTTCGAATCCCCCCTCGGGCATGGATATTTGTGCCGTCCTTAGTGTTAGCTAGTTCATAAGTAGTTTGTAAGTTTAGGGATTGATGACCCCGTAGTTAAGTCCCATAAGCTATACAAACATTTGAACAGGATATGTTCCAAAACCCTGCTGCAAATTGACATTAATGAATAGGCCTGTAGTTTAGTGGGTTACTCATACTGCCTTTCTTGAATATAGGTGTGACCTGTGCAACTCTGCAGTCTTTTGTTGCAGATCCTTCTTTGAGCGATCGGTTGCATGTGGCTGTTAAGTGAGGAGCTATCTCTTCAGCATAATCATGTAGAAATCTAATGAGTATACAATCCTGACTAGAAGACTTGTTCTTGCTATGTGATTTAAGTTGCTTCAGTACTCCCAGGATAACTTCTTTAAAGTTACACATTCTGGCCTCAGTTTGTATTTCGAAATCTGGAATATTAGTTTCATCTTCTTTGGTGAATGAGGGACGAAAAGCTGTGTTTAGTAACTCTGCTTTAGTAGCGCTATCATCGGCAGGATCGCCATTACTATCACGCATTGAGGGTATTACTTATAAAGTGTATATTTTATGCAAACATACCGTTTTTTTAAATGGATCAATGGTTGTTTCTATCATGCTCTGGAATATTTGACACCAGCTGTGTACAAAGAATTTTGAATGTCATTTTTATCACGTTTAGTTTGGCAGCTACAATCGTTCAAAGTTTTGGGGGCGGAGGCTGCGATAGCGTAGCTGACTGGCCGAGTGGCTAGCCCCTGGGACACGGCCCACTGTCTCATGACCACCAGCCAGTTAGCTACGCTGCCGTAGCCTCCGCCCCCAAAACTTTGAATGGTTGTAGCTGCCAAACAAAACGTGATAAAAATGTCGTTCAAAATTCTGTGTACACAGCTGGTGTCAAAAATTCCAGTGCATGATAGAAACATCCATTGTTCCATTTGAAAAATTGTATGTTTGCATAAAAAACACACTTTCTAGGTATTTTTAGAATCTGTTTATTGGCTAACAATACGAGTCCTTAACTACCAATCCATTCTGTAAAAACCGCACATCAATCACACTTTCCGTTTCCACAATATTTGTGGTACAAGTGTTAGGTGATTCACCCTGTATAAATAAGAACGGCTTGACAGAAATTGCGGGGTTTAGTTTTTATACTCATAATTTTCGGGACAAGGTTTGTATCGAAGAAAAATTTTGAAAGTTTACAAAAAATTGTGAATTTTTTTGGAAAAAACTAGTCTTTCCTTCCATCTCTCTCGTTTTCGCTCTCTTTTTCTTACTGATATATATGTACCAGAAAGACGACACACACACACACACACACACACACACATATATATATATATATATATATATATATATATATATATATATATATATATATATAAGTCACACTAGGTAGATTAGTTATACAATTCCCCCCCCCCCCCGGAAATATAAATCTGTGTGCGAACCTCTGGGAGATACACGTATCTGACGTAGAACAGGTGAAGGGACTGATAACCGTAGTCGTTTAGTCCCTTTAAAAATCAAACCATCCATCCATCCATCCAGAACACGTGAGCTACCTAGCCTAGGAAGCGCATTCCCCCCGAATATACAGATCCCATGTCTGGGAGCAACAGTTAAAACTCTTCAGCAACAGAAATGTGTACTATGAAAATAGGCACATTACTTTTGATTTATTTTGACAGTCTCATAAATAACTTTACTGGAGGATCGCATGCATACACGTTCCTTCTCAGAAAATCGGAGTTCCAAGAGTGTCGTTCCTTGAGAAACACATTCAAAACTGGGATTCTTATCTACGCCTTTTAAGGACGGCATTGTGAACAAAGAATACAATTCTTAATTATAGATGCAACTATTGATGAAAAAGTGATTTGATACAGTCATTTAAAGACGTATGGAACCGGGAAGGATTCAATTTGGGTTCTACCAAGAGAAATAAGCAAGGGACACCACGTAATAGGGAGATAAAAGTATGCAAGAGGAAATGGAGAAACGAGGACTGGAAGAAGGAATTGCACAGGCAAGGATCGATGGCGCTTAGGATGCGAGAACCGGCAATGATGTTGCAAACACTTACAATATAAGAAAAAAAAGAACAATTCCAATAAATTGTAATCAGGCTATCAGTTCTGGTCACGCTATGAAATATTTTCTGGGTCATTTTGCTTAACTTTTCTATACATAATTATTAAGCAATGACAACTTGACTGCCGGCCGTGGTGGCCGAGGGAACTGCGGCGCGCCAGTCACGGTCTGCACGGCCACTACGGCTGGGGGTTCGAATCCCTTCTCGGGCATGGATATTTGTGCCGTCCTTAGTATTAGCTAGTTCATAAGTAGTTTGTTAAGTTTAGGGACTGATGACCCTGTAGTTAAGTCCCATAAGCTCTACAAACATTTGAACATTTGAATTTGACAACTTGACTTCTTGCTTTCGATAAGGTTTTCAAATTTACCTTGCCCTACTGACACATCTAGCTATATACTCTTATGTCCCTTCCTTACGAACTCGACTAAGCTCCCACCGTCGAAGAAAGGCGCCCATATT
This sequence comes from Locusta migratoria, assembly GCA_026315105.1. NCBI lineage: Eukaryota > Metazoa > Arthropoda > Insecta > Orthoptera > Acrididae > Locusta > Locusta migratoria. The sequence goes on from CM048755.1 coordinate 230,174,055, forward strand.
ACGGAAGGTTCCGGAAGCAGTGCAACTTGCCAAAGAGTAGAGGAAGACCCAGTACTCTTAAATTACTCCGTAACAGCGAGAAGGGTGTTATACTATGTTTTTATTGTAAATAGATAGAGCCTTTTCGGTAATGTAAACACATGATTTCTTTCATGTTTTTCAACAGACCTGAAAAAGTTAACTACAGTATCTGAAATCAGCAATTTTGAGATTTTGAAACACCGATCGACAGGTGGAAGTAAAAGCTATGTCATGAAATTGATTAATTTGTAAGATTTGTGAGCTACAAAATATTACAGAACTATCGGTTGAGTAAGTCATGTCTGCAAAATACTAATACAAATTATTAACGGAGGAATGTAAAGCCGTTGGAGCTGAGCTCGGGGAAAATTAGTTACTTTTTTGCAGAGATGTAAGATCACGTGAGGCAATACTCGCTTTAGAAGGTAGTTTAAGAAAAGACAAACAAAGTTTATATTATAGCACTCGTACATGCGGAGAAAGCTTTTGGGAACGTTGACTGGAATACACTCTTTAAAGTTCTGAGGACAGTAGGGGTAAAATATTGTGAAAGAAAAGTTATTACAAATCGTACTTCAACCAGATATCCGTTATAAGAGACGAAGGACATGTAAGGCACGAAGTGGTGAGAAACAGAGTAAGACAGATTTGCAGCTATTCCAGAATATTATTCAATCTATACGATTCCGAATGAAAGCAAGCAGAAATTTGGAAACGGAACTAAAGTTCACGGAGGCAGGCCGAAAGAACAGACGCCAAATATATATAACTTATAGAAATGCTGACGACGGACAATGTTCCTTTCTTCAGTGCGGAGGCACTTCTAGGCCCTTACTTTTGCGGGAATTAGTTTACAAAAACTACTAGTTTGAGTTCTAGTGGGCAGGGGCAAAATTGATCATTTGTATTTGACGGGAGTCGTACTTGAGTAATTCCGTGCAGGTTGCGTGATCGCTGTGTCCCCAGTGATGTAGAGGTCAGCGCAACTGCCTAGAAAGCAGGAGACCCAGATTCGAGTCACGGCTGGGTACACATTTCAACTTTACCCATTCGCAGTTAATGTCACAAATTACGTATTCCGTGAATGTAATTAGGAGGCACTGAAAACAAATGGAAAGAATAGAAATTTCTGGCATATCTTGACTAAAAGAAGGGAATTATTGGTAGGATATATTCTGAGGCAACAAGGAATCGTCAGTTCAATATTGGAGAGAAGTGGCGGGGGGGGGGGGTGAAAATCGGGGGAGGGGAGAAGACGAAGAGACGAGTTCAAGTTGAAATGAAAGATTTTTTCCGCTGTTATTCGGATATGAAGCGGCCTGCACAGGTTCGATATCGTGGAATCCTGCATCAAACTGAAGACGACAACAGCAAACAACGAAAGAGCTAAACTTAAGCAAATAAAGAGTTAGTAGTTCCATTACACACAAGTTTTTTGTCAACGTGTGACTGGATATTGCCTTTTTAGGAACAGTTTTGTAATCAGTAAGCATATGAGTGTCGCTGGAACGGTTAGCAGCATGTGGAGGTTCCGAAATTCGCGACGAGGCGGTGTGCCGGAGGAGCGACGCGGCTCGGCTGTCGGCCGGGCGCACTAATTCAACGGCGAGTCCCCGTCATTAGGACACGCCACTACAAAAAGAGCCGCCCCAAAGCCTTCCGTAATGTCCTAAATTTCTTTATAATTTGCCTTGCCATGTTGCCGGCACTGAGTAATGACGTGCACGTCCAGGGGGGAAAAAGCCTCTAACTATAAATATGGGGGCGATACTGCCGGAGAAAAAACTCACCGTTCTGTACACACATGTCGACCGTTTCCCAGATCAGTAGTATACTCTCGTGTGACCACATCACAGCGAGAAATAAGACGACAGTGCAATGTGGTGAAGAAGAAAATTACATTTAATACTACGACGAACTTGGGCAGCAAACACACGAACCAAATGAGCCCGGGATGCTTTCACACACGATAATTGGTGCTTCAGTTCTAATCGCGCTGACCCGTTACATTCGGCCTTACATCTCACGTAGCTGTACGAGATGCAGTCGCAGTCTATAATATCTTAGCTTTCGAAAGTGACATTAGGTGTTTAAAATATAGTACGACTCAATGATAAAAAATACTTTTTACAGCACAAAGTGAATACCAGGTCGTATTTATGAAAAGTAGTGGCACTGATACTGGTATTTGTATGTCGTAATAAGAAGAGCACGTTTAGCTTAAAATTGATGTTTTAGGCGGTACTGTGTCTTGAAAATTTCCACTCTGCCAATTTATCCTCTAAAAAAATGTTCAAATGTTTGTATAGTCTATGGGACTTAACTACGGGGTTATCAGTCCCTAAACTTACAAACTACTTATGAACTAACTAGAACTAAGGACGGCACAAATATCCATGCCCGAGGGGGGATTCGAACCCCCGACCGTAGTGGCCGTGCAGACCGTGACTGGAGCGCCTCAGTCCCCGCGGCCACCGCGGCCGGCAATTTATCCTCTATTTCCCTGTCGGACCACGTTGAATTTTCGTCAAATCTCAGACACTGTGCCAGAAACCTGAATCTCTGTAGTGTCAATGTAGAATACTTACAATCCTGTAGTGTCTCTGTCCCAGAGTACTAAATTAACCTTACCAACTTTATAGATTCCACTCAAATACGAGGGCTGGAACTTAAATACTGGCAACACTGCTATGGAGACACTACGAATCTACTTTTACCGCTATAGCACAGGTTGTTAACATACCTACTTCACCTCCGAACAAATGGACTCGCCTGTCCCACGTCACCGGCGCGCGCACAATCGAGGGAAACACTGTCACTTGTGGGCGAGCGGTCTAACGTAACGGTGTCACTATCTTTTCGAAACAGGAACAACGGAGTTGGATCAAGACTTAATGTGCCACAGGTAGTACAACACGACAGTGTCATCAAAGTCTTCAAGAGGCGTGCGGGGAATCAGCATTGCCGTACAGAACAGTGGCATGTCGGGTAAAAGCCTTCAATTGAGGTCGGAAAACTGTGGCAGACATGCATCGTGCAGGTCGTCCTAACGTCTCTGAAGAAGAAGTGCATACTGTTGTCGCGTTAGGGGACAGTGATCGGATTAGCGCATACGACTGTGCTTTGCATCCCGTAGGAACATCTGGGCATGGGAAAAATTGCATCACGATGGGTTCGACATGAATTAATGAAAATGCAGAAGTGGATGCGTTACGACGCTGCTTAGACGCACTTCGTGGCGTCTGCTTCAGAACAGTTCCAGAGATTCGACAGGCAGTAGCCCGCTACATTCGCACCAACAGCACACTTTATGCTAACGGTATGCTACGCCTTCTACATCGCTGGCAACGGGGTCTACACGCGCTCGTGACTACTTTGAAGGACAGTAGCAGGTGCAAACGTGTAACGCTTTTGTATCGGTTGTGAATAAATAGTTACCACTATTTAAGTTCCAATCCTCGTACATGTGACCAAACATTTCTTTAATTACAACTTCATCTTTCTCATGAATGAAGGTCTGAGACGAAGAGTATCAAGAATTAGCAGATTTAATACATTTGTTAGTATGTATCACTACTTCATTCACTGAGAAAAGGCGCCATATTTCCCCTCACAGCCGGCCGTGGTGGCCGAGGGGACTGAGGCGCTCCAGTCACGGTCTGCACGGCCACTACGGTCGGGGGTTCGAATCCCCCCAGGGGCATGGATGTTTCTGCCGTCCTTAGTCTTAGCTAGTTCATAAGTAGTTTGTAAGTTTAGGGACTGATGACCCCGTAGTTAAGTCCCATAAGCTATACAAACATTTAAACATTTTTTCCCCTCACACCAGGAATATGAGACAATATTATGTGACGTCGTTCTGCTGCAAGGATTAGGCATGTTTTATCCATTTCGTACGCTTGTCCTTACGAACAAATTATTTCCTATTGTTCCGATGTTTCACTGTCATCCCCACTTTCGTCGCTTTCTGCATCGTGATCATTATGTAGTTCAACGTGTATGTCTACATATTCATCACCTGACTCGTCACTGACCATTTCATTTCGCGGTCCATCGTTACACAGATCTTCTGTTTAATCCATTATAGCCCTCGTCTGAAATACTGAAATAAATCGGCTGATTCAGCAATATGAATGGGCTCTACAATAGTATTTGAGTCGAGAAAAAATATACCGTCATTGTTACTCCTGTAAACCCAAGCAGTACTTACTTTCTACGATCGGTCTGGCACACCTAGACACTTTACAAGCACTCCTATGTGCACTCTATATGCACTGTTTCAACAACAAATCTTGAGTGAATTGTATAACTGTAAAATGGCGTAATAATTTTTATTTCCTCCGGCAGTGTATTGCTGCGAACTCTCTATTCTCGACCCTGATATAATTTACATATTAAGTACGTCGCTACATTGTCACTAATATTTGGACCACATTCTTAGGATTAATTCTCTTCCTGACATCACTGCGCATATTTTACACAGTAACGCGTATGCCAACGTTCCAAAAGACACAGTCCCACTGCAGCTATGCCATTCACGTAACTAGAGCAGTTGTTAGTGCAGTTAAAATACGCTACTGTTTGATGTTGCTAGCAGTCATGTTAATGCCACAGACCACCGTTTTTTTGTGATGGAGTGGTACTCTAAACAGAGTTTTTTTGTAGGTTCCAACGTTCTAGGTCAGAGATTTCTCTTTGACGTTTTCAACGTGCATTACATAGTTTGTTGTTTGTGTGGGAAATATTGCTGGCAATCGAAGAGACGCTCGTCACTTCAGCTACATTCGTGATCTGTAAGAACGATATACACGCCTCCATAACTCTGTTACGAATTATCTTTTCCAGAGCATGCAGGTAGTGGAAAGCGTTACGCGGCCTCTCAGCAATTTGAGGCTACAAAGATACTGTGGGAACAGTTCACCCTACCGTTTTCAGGCCATTATCTTTGTACTACCTGCACTTACCAACTACAAAATGTACCTGCACTTTGTCGACCTAAATTTGAATCTCGTATGTAACTTTCACGAAGTTCTATCAAAATGAAAATGCAACTGCATTTCACGCGTAAGTTTTATGCCTAATTTAAGTGTGACGGCTACTTTAGCAGTTTGAAATCACTTGTCGGACTGTCAGAACTCACATGCGAATTTCGTTGCGTATCATCAAAAACATTTTCTATTAACTTTTCTATTTTAATGGTTGGTTATCACCTCCTAGGACCCATACTTCCGCCACAGGAAGCAGAGCAATATCAAATTCAAAACATCACTTGTAAGCTTGTTACAGCGTGAAAGAGTGCCCATACAACCATAATACGGGAGTTGTATGAGCCGTTCTGGAAAGGTGGAGTAATATCTGTTGCGTGACAGCACGTTCTCCTTAATTAATAGCGCTTGACTTTTTCTATAGGATCTTTATTCTAATTACCATTAATTAACTGATCAGTGATACTTCCCACGACATAAAACAGAAACTTTGTATGCTGTTGGTATATCTGTGATAAATTTCTCCGAATTTGTCTTCGATAAAATTTCAAATGTTCAAATGTTTGTAAATCTATGGGACTTAACTACTTGCGGTTATCAGTCCCTAGGCTTCAAACTACTTAAACTAACCCAAGTACAACACACACACACACACACACCCGTGCCCGAGGGAGGACACGAACCTCCGACGAGGAGAAACCGTGCGCTCCACAGCAAGGCGTCTTAGATCGCTCGGCCAATCCACCTGCCTTTAATAGAATGTAATTTTAATACAGCTGACGGTATTCATTTTTGAGTTCTTTACGGATGTTTAATGCACAGAACTCATGTTGTTGTTGTGGTCTTCAGTCCGGAGACTGGTTTGATGCAGCTCTCCGCCCCGCTCTATCCTGAGCAAGCCTCTTCATCTCATCATAAGAACGCAACCCACATCTATTTGCACCTGCTTACTGTATTCGTCTCTTCAGTCTCACTCTGCGATTGTTGCTCCATACACTTCCGTCCAATTCTAATATCACGATACCTTGATGTTTAAGAATGTTTCCTACCTTTCGATCCCATCTTTTAGTCAAGGTATGCCAGAAACCCCTTTTCTCCCCCATTCGTTTCAGTAGCTCCTCATACGCTACGCAACCACCGAATTTTCAGCATTCGTCTGTAACACCACATTTCAATAGGTTCTATCCTCTTCCTGTCACAACTACTTATCGTCCATGTTACACTAGTGTACAAGGCAAGACTACACACAAATAGCTTCAGAAAAGACTTCCTAACACTTAAATTGATATTCGATGTTAACAAATTTTTAAAAGTTTTTGATACGTCGCGTTTTGCAGCTCTTAAATGTTGTAGGTAAGACTTTTTACATTGCACCAAAGCTGCTTTTATTTTAAATGCTGACTAGTTTCGGGCTTTGCCCATTTTCTTAAGCCATATATATATATATATATATATATATATATATATATATTGCTTAGGTCACACTGTTTGTTTTAATTACTTGGTGTAATTTTTAAGCAGTGTCCAAATATATATATATATATATATATATATATATATATATATATATATATATATTTCGATACTGCGTAAATTACACCAAAGTAATTAAAACAGTGTGACCTATATATGGCTTAAGAAAATGGGCAAAGCCCGAAACTAGTCAGCATTTAAAATAAAAGTAGCTTTGGTGCAATATAAAAATGTCTTTCCTATAGCAAATCTTTCTTTTTCAGAAACGCTTTTCTTCGCATTGCCATTCTGCATTTTTTTTATCATCTATTCTGCGACTATCGTATATTATTTTAATATCCAAGTAGTTAAACGTATCTATCACTCTTACTGTTTCGTCACCTAATATAATTCCTTCAGCATCACATAATTTTACTGCACTGCATTCCATTACCCTTGATTTGTTCTTGTTAATGTTCATCTTATACGCGCCTTTCAGGATAATGCCCATTCCATTCAGTTGCTCTTGCAGGTTCTTTGCTGTCTCTGACAGAATAATTACAATGTCATCGGCAAACAACAAAGTTTTTATTTCTGAGCTCTGAAGTTTAATTCCTTCTCCAAATTTCTCAAAAATGTTCAAATGTTTGTTAAGCATAAGGGAATTTACTGCGGGGTCATCAGTCCCTAAACTTACAAACTACTTATGAACTACCTTATAGTAAAGACGACACAAACATCCATGCCCAAGGGGGGATTCGAACCCCCGACGGGGAACGGCCTCGCGTATCGTAGCATAGCGCCTCAATGCGCTCGGCCGCTCTGCCGCCACCCAAATTTCTCCGTACTTTGCTTCACAGCTTGCTCAATGACAAATTGAATAGCGTTGAGGAAAGCCTACAAACCTATCTTACTTCCTTCCCAACCAATGCTTCCCTGTCATGCCCAGTGGCGGTCTAAGGCTGTTGGAGGCCCGGGGCGGCGGCGAAACGAAAGGAGGTCCACCCCCTCCCGTCCACGTGGAAATACATGTATTACTATAAAAAAAGAATTGGAGGCCTCTTACAGGACGAGAGGCACGGGACAGTCTGAAAAAATAACTTTCGAGATTTGGAGGCCCCAGCAGAACGAGATGCCAAGCGCGCTTGTAGAGGCCCCCCAAGACCGGAGGCCCGGGGTGGTCCGCACCCTCCCCCCCCCCCCCTCGTTAGTCCGCCGCTGGTCATGACTTCGGCTCTTATAACTGATATCTGGTTTCTGTAGAAGTTGTAATTAATCTTCTTTTCTCTATATTTACCTTGCTGACTTCAGAATTTGAAAGAGTTTATTCCAATCAACAAAAATGCATTGCTGAACATTATGTGGGACGTTCCGCTTTTTACAAGAAGTATGTAGACAGTGTTGTTGTTGTTGTGGTTCTCCATGTTACTCTATCTTGCGGAAGTCTCATCATATCTGAATAAGAACGACGACCCTTGCCCCTCTGAAGAAGCTTACTGTACTCATCTCTCGCTCTTCCTCTGGGACTTTTATCCCACATACTTTTCTCCAATACTGAAATGACCATTTCTTGATGACTCTTTTAGTCAAGATATGCCAGAATTTCCCCCCTCCCATTTTTCTTGAGTACTTCCTGATTAATTACCCGATATATCTATTTGAACTTCAGCATTTCAGAAATCTCTAACCTCTTCTTGTCTAAACTGTTTATTGTATTTGTTTGTATAGTGTATGGGACTTAACTACGGGGTCATCAGTCCATAAACTTATGAACTACTTACGAACTAGGACGGCACAAATATCCATGCCCGAGGGGGGATTCGAACCCCCGACCGTAGCGGCCGCGCAGACCGTGACTGAAGCGCCTTAGTCCCCTCGGCCACCGCGGCCGGCTTATTGTATTTATCATACAGGCCGGCTGCAGTGGCCGAGCGGTCTGCGGCGCGCCAGTCAAGGTCTGCACGGCCGTTACGGTCGGGAGTTCGAATCCCCCCTTGGGCATGGATGTTTGAGTCGTCTTTAGTGTAAGGTAGTTCATAATTAGTTTGTAAGTTTAGGGACTGATGACCCCGCAGTTAAGTCCCTTAAGCTTAACAAACATTTGAACAGACAGGTTTTACTTCCGTATGTTACACTCCGAACAAATAACTTCAGGAAAAACAAAATTTCATAACATTTATATTAATATTCGATATTAAACAATTTCTCTCCTTTAGAAATATTTTTATCCTAATTGTCATTCGACATTTTATATTTTCTCGACTAAGGACATCAGAAGTTATTTTACCTCCCAAACAACAAACCTCACTAGCTACCTTCATTCTCTCGTTTCCTAATCTAATTCCCTTAGTATCACAAAATTTAATTCTACTACATTTCTTTACCCATGGTTTTCTATTGTTAAAGCTCACTTTATACCCTTCAAGCAGGATACTATCCATTTCATTCAATTGCCCTTCCACGTCCATTAATTTCTTTGATATAGTAACAATGATGTTGAGAATTCGCACAGTTTTTATTTTATCCCCCTTCACTTTAATTCCATTTCCAAACATTTTTTAATGTACTTCACAGTTAATAAAATCTTCTCGAGCTTCCAGCCGCGTCAAGTGGTTGTGAACCCACGATATTCACAGTTTGCTCGTAGTATAGACTGAATAACATTAGGAAAGAGTTACAACTCTTGCTACTCACTGCGTACCTTTCATACCTTTCGGCAATTATAACTGTTGACTGGTTTGTGTACAAGTTGAATATAACTTTTCTTTCCCTACATTTTACCTACCTCTGTTATGTTCAGAATTTTAAAGAGTGCAGTCCAGTCGACAGTGTCAAGAGCTTGCTTCATGACTACAAAAGATAAAACTTTTGTCTGTCTTTTCCTAACCTGTCTTCTAACGTAAGTCGTAAGGTGAGTATTGCCTCTTGTGTACCTACATATGTAATAAATCCAAATTTAAGTTTCCCGAGATTCTGCAGTTTTCCCATTCTTCTGTAAATAATTCGTGTTGGTATTTCCCAACGATGACTTATTGATATTTCGTAATTTTCACTCCTGACTGCACTTGCTTTCTTAGGAAATTTTATTATTACATTGTTCCCCCCAAAGATAGCAGCAGTTCAGAAGGAATATCATTTATTTCGCGGTTCTTGTTTCGAATCAAGCTCTATGAAACTCTTCCTGCAGTTTCATATCTCATATCTCTTCTTTATACACTTTCTCTCCATTTTCTGCAATACTGCCCGCAAGTTCATTTCCCTTATAGGCCCATAGGTACTCTGTTTATGCCTTCCATCTTTCAGCTTTCCATATTTTGCTTATTACTGGTTTTCCATCTGAGCTCCAGATATTCATACAGCTGCAGCTTTTGTGGCCGAACAGAAGGAAGGAAGCTTTGGGTTCAACGTCGCGCCGACAGTGTGGCCATTAGAGACGGAGAACACTCTCGCATTTTTGGGTAAGGATATGGAAGGAAATCGGCCGTGCCCTTTCAAACGAACCATCCCGGTATTTGCCTGGATTGATTTAGGAAAATCACGGAAAGCCTAAATTTGGTTGGCTGGAAGTGGATTTGAACCATTGCCCTCCCGAACGTATCTTTTATTTTCCTGTAGGCGGTGTCTGTCTATCGTCTAGTTATACATTCTTCTAAGGACTTTTATTTAACCTGTAGCCACTCCTGCTTACCCAATTTTCACTTCCTGTCAACCTAATTTTTTAGCCTTCTGTACATATTTTTCTTTATTTCATGAGCTGCAGCTTTTTTTTATTTAAGTTCAGTATCTCCTGTGTTATCCAAGGATTTCTAATAGGCCTTCTATCTCTACCTATTTTATCCTCAGAGGCATTCATTGATTCATCTCTCAAAACTACCATCTCTTCTTCTACTGCGTCACTTTCCCCTATTTCGGTCAAGTGTTGCCTTATTCTTTCTCTGAAGCTCTCAACAACCCCAAGTTCCTTCATTTCATTCCTTCATTTTCTGCCTTTATGCAGTTTCTTTAGTTTTAACCAATACAATTCAAGTTCTTCATCACAAGCAATTTCCTTTTATCTTTTCATACATTTCTTTCTATCCTTTCTTCATCGGCAGAGTTACCGCAGACAGTTCCACTACAAAATGAAGAGAACAGACTTCATTCGTATAAACAAATAATGACGCAATGATGAACGTTGATTGGAAGAGAGCGCGTGACTTCCGCGCCATGCGTGGCGCGGCAGGGGTGAGGGTGTGGGTTACGGAAAGGCGAGCAGCCGCCGCCGCCAGACCGCAAACTCTACACCCACAACATTCCCGCCTCTGACGTCAGTCCTGACCATCCAACTACTGCACAATGTGAATGCCGTGGCTTCACAACCACAATCTCAACACCAGTTTGTAGTTTTCCTATTTTTTCCCCTATTCTTTCGAATTAAACTGTTGCAGTCCATCTTCATGGGTGTCAGAGGGATCCGTTAACATAGTTTTCTCTTCACGGGACATTCACAACAGTTGATCTTCATAATGAATAATAGAATCTGCCGTAGTCGAAAACATTGCAAAAATTTATTTCTTAAACGGTAGGCACGACCAGGATTTCAGGGCCTATGGCACATCACTAGGAGCATCTGTAAAGTTACCATACGGTACTCACGCCTCTGAAGTTGATTAAGAAGCTAACTAAAAACTACAATAAAAACCACCAGAAAAAGGGCTATTCGATGCAGCGTCATGATTCCCATTTGTACAACTGTGGCATCCATATATCACTACCGTTTGTGTATTTCTGCATATCAGAGTAGTGAATTGTCTGTTTTTTTAGGTATGTTGTAAAGGGACAAGATTACAAAGTGCTTCCCAGGAAAGTACGTCAAATTTAAAAATTAGGGTTTTCTAGGCCGTTCGAGATGGGACGCTGACTCTTCGACAGAGGAGGAAAGGAAATAATCCGTTGTCTGTTCGAAGAAACCATTTCAGTATTTTCCTCGACTGTGGAAACTCTTCCGGCGTAAAAATAATTCCTGGAATGCACCAAGGCAGCATTATAAGCCCATTATAATTATACAGATATATGTGCCATATGTTATTACAGACATGTCAAAAGAACAGACACTACATACACAGTGTCCCATTCGACTTTTCACCCCAAATAGCCTTTGAAAGCGGACTTTAACGGACATGGACGTACGCCAGCGGCTTATGATAGTAAATATTACGAGAAATACTAAAATGTAAACAAATACTATTTCCAATAAAACTTTTAATTTTTAAATGAACACCCCATATCATTTGTTTTAGAATCAGTAGCGTGAAATACCACAAAACGGCGTTGGTTGGATCACAATACGTCAGTTACAGCCTGAGAAACTGCGAAGTGAAGTTGGCGCTTCAAATATAGGAGGCGCGCACGTCCCGAGACTCAAGCGTGAACCTCTCGCTGCCCGTAATCGTGGTGTCATTGACGTACTACGATGTGGCAAAATTTGTACTTACTCTTGTCGCACTGATGTTTACTGGACAGGTAATCGTCACAAATTTCTAGTCACACAGAACGAAATATTAGGAAAAGGTTTACTCATCGGTGCTTTCTTGAGTTTTCGCATTTCATTATATAATTTTACATGTTCAAAAAATGTTCAAATGTTTGTAATTCTATGGGACCAAACTACTTTCGTCATAAGTCCCTAGACTTACAAACAACTTAAACTAAGTTAAACTAACCTAAGGACAACACACATCCATGCGCGAGGGACTACTCGAATCCCCGACGCGGCAGGCCGCTCGAGAACGTGGCGCTCCAGACCGCTCGGCTACTCCCGCGGGGAAATTTGCATACAATTGTACTTTTGCACATGGTGGAGCCATTAAAGAAACGTACAATAACACGTACATAACAAACACATTTTCTCAGACACATACAAAATGTACGCAGGTGTGTCATCACACAACAGAAACTCTGTAGCGTATGTACTAAGAGACAGCTATGTACATGACATCGCAGCTGTGCACGGTCCAACACTGATCGACTGATTTCTGTCATAGTTTCTCATGTTAATGCAGCAGATACAGCGGTAATGTAGTGAGTCTTTTCAAAGTTTAATGTCAATGAGTTGGCCTTAAACCATTTATTAATGTTAATGAAAGTATCATTAGCAGACCTTTCTAAAACTTAGCTCAACATGCTATTTATTGTAATACTTGTATCATCTGCAAACATAACGAACTCTGCTTCTGGCAGTGTAACTGATGAGAGGTCATTAATCTACACAAGAAAAAGTAATGGCCCTAAGATGGATCCTTGTGGAACACCACATGTAATTTCTTCCCAATCTGATGATGACTGTTGGCTTAATTCACTAGCCCCTTACACTGTCACGCTTTGTTTCCTGTTAGCAAGGTACGACTTGAACCATTTTACAGCAGTTCCTGTGAAACCATAGAATTCTAATTTACTTAAAAGGATGTTATGGTTCATACAATCAAATGCCTTTGATAAATCAAAGAAAATACCTGCTGCTTGTAATTTAGTATCTAATGAATTTAGTACATTCTCACTGTAGGTGTAAATAGCCTCCTCGATATTGGAACCTTTCAGAAATCCAAACTGTGTTCTAGAAAAAATTGTCATTTGAGGTTAGGTGGTTGAGAAGCTGCTTGTACATTACCTTTTCTAGAATTTCTGAGAATGCATGAGCAGCCGTTCCAGCCCCAAGTTCACTCTCCTGACAGTAGAGTTCAAATAAGGCCGATCATGGCGCCTCAAAACAGACACAAATCCCACACTAGTATGCTTCGTTGCCGATGCTACCTTCACCAGGACACTCTCTATGGAATATTCAGAGTCTTTGTCAATGCAATTTCCCAGAGCACCTACTATAACCACGGTATCCTCCTTTGTGAAATCCTTGCATAAATAACCTACATCCTCCGTTACCTGACCCAGACCCGCATTTGGTTTGAAAAAAGTTTGTGACCTGGTACTCTGGACCCTAGCTCTTCCTACAGTAGTTGGCCAACACCTCTACCACGAGAGCTACCTAACAACAAGACTTTCTTTCTTTTCACAAATTTCCCTACCTTTTTCAAATCCTTCTTGAAAGTTTGTTGTGACCTTTCTACAGCTTCAGCTACATGAGGCTCATCGATTTTGACTGAGGCAACAGGTCAAATATATTTTTCATATTAATGACAAAACTGTCTGAAACTGTCCTATGCATGTTCCCCGTGTTACCTGTTGCCACTTCCCACCGCTGTTCACCCTTCTCCCTCCTTAACCTGCTCAGGTTCTCCCTTGCCTTATCTACTTCAGCTTGAAGAGCTGCAATTTTCCCCTCCTGCTCCACTATTTTCCTATCTCTAGTGCAGTTCCTACAAAACCATTGGTGAGCCTCATTTATCTCCCCCTTCCCCACACCACAATATTCGTCCCAATGAAAGAACCCACTACAACTATCACACCACACCCCGGAACTAACGATCCTACGGCATATCACACACTTCTCAACCATGGTAAAAACAGAAATCTTTCAAAACTTGATTAAGTATTTACTAAAACGTAAAGGTTACACCAAGAGCCACTTTAAAAAAAACTGTTCACACAAGTATAAATAGAATAAACTGAAAGGGCACTGAATAAAAAGAAACTCGCTCACGAAAACAAAATTAGGCCTACAAACACGGATAACTACACACTTTTGCTAAATCACGAAATTTTAATCTACACTGTTTTACGGTTATTTGAGGTTGATAGACTTTTTAAACCTTAACTACTACATGTAGGGAGTGAAAAATAGAAGAATACGTAAATAGATACAAGTTTTAGTCACTATTTACAACGATTCGTGCGCGTTAAATTAGGCCTACAAATTACGTGCTACTGGCGTGAGAAGAAAAATTCACTTTTTACACGGTTTAACTTATTTAAAACTACGCTAACACTTCAACTAATGTAACAACACTTAGAAATAAAACAACTTGAAACGTTTACAAAAGCTTAAAAACACGGTTTTTGTGATTGTTTACTGCACCAAATACTCGGCAGGTACGCTCGGGCGCAGTGTGCAGTTCAGCTCAGGAGAAAACCAATATATTTCTTCCTCGTATTTCACACCAAAAGACCATGAAAATTAGATAGCTTCGATCCCTCATGGAGGCTTACCGGCAGTCATTCTTGCGGCTGGAACAGGAAAAGAAATAGGAGGGAGAGACAGTGCTACACGAAGTACAATCCGCCGCACACCACGAGCTGTATCGCTGTAGATGTAGATGGAACTCTGGGGGACAACGCTAAAACAAAGCTAAACCTCTCCTTGCCAGTATTAATACCTTGGGTTACCCATTGCACATCCCACTAGAATCCTCAACTCCGATGGCACTAAAGAAACCATAAAGCTCAATGTTTCTGTCGGATGGACTTTATTATCAAGAGAGTCACATAACCTAACTAGAGCAGCGCTCATGCTTGGCTGTAGCACCAACGGTACAGTAGCTGCAGCCGCGGTGGAGTAGCCGAGCGGTCTAAAGCGTCTCGCTGCGGAGCGCGCGGTTGCTCGCCGTGGAGGTTCCAGTCCTCCCTGGGGCATGGGTGTGTGTGTTGTCCTTAGTTTAGTTTACCTAGGTTTAAGTAGTTTGTAAGCTACGGACTGATGACCACGTAGTTTGGTCCGATAGATTTACAAACATTTGAACATTTTTACAGTAGCTGCAGGTTACTGGCTATTCTTCGTGCTTTACTTTCCTTGCTAATACATATCGGTAAAGCGAAATCGCATTTGACCACTATGGGGCTGCTCCGTTGAATGAGGACGAAAAAAAAAACTTTAAAATACATTTTGTTTGATGCTGATATCAAAGTGACACTTCCAGTTAACAATGGGCGCCGCGTGGAAGATATTATTAGTAATGTTTGTTTAGGCTGACTCCAACTACACATTAAAAAACGAAATTGCTCATATCTACCTAAACACCGAAGATAATAACGCACTTAAAAACTCTTAGGAGGGACAGTAAAAACGAACATTCGTGCCCGAAGTGGCCGTAAAACTTGATAGTTTCGTTTTACGAAACATTGCAACTGACTCGAAGTAATGAACGGCGACAAACGTTTCTCTGTCATTTAAAATACCTCTAACTATACAAACAAGCAACATTTCGCGAGTCATCTGCCGCCTTTTCCCTGGAAGCGCCCCCTGAAAACACGGAGAAGTTGTGTAGTTTTGTGCAGCGGCAGACGGTGCGTGCTTTTGTGTACGCAGCAGCGATTATGTCGCATGCGTGTCGCGTATCGGCAGACAGATTGGAGCGGTTTGGGCGGCCGGTAACGATGCGCCGGCTATTAGGAATCACTTGTGTCTGTTTAATGTACAATTGATCCAGCATCCCCCATTCGCAACGGCCGTGATACGTGGTAGTCACGCACACAGCTCGACGTGTTACTTGCTGGTTCTCAGCACGTACACGCCCTATCGAATCAGCTGCAAAAGCGTATTCTCCGACGAGCTTTCTTTCGTTCTCGTTGCTCAACACGTATAAAGCACTGGTATACACTATACAATTTCTGAACTTATAAATAAAGCCACTTGTTGGTCTGGGACATAATTAATGTTTGTAAATCTAGGGGACTTAATTTCTTTGGTTATCAGTCCATAGGCTTACAAACTGCTTAACCTAAGTTAAACTGATCTAAGAACAATACACACCTATGCCGGAGGGAGGACTCGAACCTCCGACGGCGAGCAACCTCGCGCTCCACAGCAAGGCGCCTTAGACCGCTCGGCCACTCCACCGCGGCTCGATATGGGGCAACCAAAATCAATTTTTTTTCTACGCCGCATGGGAAGGTACCAGTAATATCACCAATTCGTTGAAAGTAGCCGCGGCGGAGTGGCCGAGCGCATTGAGGCGCTATGCTCCGATGCGCGAGGCCGTTCGCCGTCGGGGTTTCGAATCCTACCTCAGGCATGGATGTTTGTGTTGTCTTTAGTGTAAGTTAGTTTACATGTAATTTGTAAGTTTAGGGACTGATGACATCGCAGTCCCATAAGCTTGACAAACATTTGATTTTTTTTTTTTTTTTTTTTTTTTTTTTTTTTTCCAAATTCTCTCAGTCGAACAATTCCGCGATTTACTTTCGCCACTTCGCTCTGTTCCGAATGGACGGGTGTGTTTGATTGTTGTGACACATACTAAAAACACGAATTTTTTGTGACTATTCAATAAGCAAATATTTCTTGATGACAGTATACGTAAGTTATGGAGTAACCACAGGGGAAAACACAATATGCACTGCAAAATAAGACTTTTCACAAACCAGTGGTATGAAAGTGGAAAGTATATATGCGGTATGATGTACGAGGGTCGTCCACAGCTGACTGCGGCACGCAAGTCCGGTCTGCACGGCCACTACGGTCGGTGGTTCGAATCCCCCCTCGGGCATGGATATTTGTGCCGTCCTTAGTGTTAGCTAGTTCCTAAGTAGTTTGGAAGTTTAGGGACTGATGACCCCGTAGCTAAGTCCCATAAGCTATACAAACATTTGAACATTTTGGTCGTCCACAAAGTAAGTTCCGTTTGTATTTTAATCCGCGGCAGTGCTACGATTGCAGTTCTGAGAATGCGCTGCAGTTACTCTGACTCAAGGAAAAGACATGTAAGCCATTTTCAGATCGCTCCTGCCGACGTGTGCTTTGTTGTGCTTCTTTATAATGTCAGCCGTAGTTGAAAATGCCGCCGCGTATGAAATCAGATCTGTGATCCATTTTCTAAATGAAAAAAAAGTTAAACCAAAGGAAATTAATCGGCAAATCTGCGCGGTTTACGGAAAAAATGCTACGAGTAATTCATTGGTTAGAAGATGGGTCAGACTGTTCAGTGAAGGACGTGATCAAGTGCACGATGAACAATGAAATGGTTTCTGATAAACTGGTTCACACAGTAGAAGATTAAACAGATCTGTAAGTTTACACTTAGTCCTTCCTATGGAAGTTCCGCAAATGAACGATGATGACGAGCTGAAAGAACATGTTACCTCATGTTTGAATAAACAGGCGGAGCCTTCTATGAAGAAGGTATACAAAAACTTGTGCCACGCTATGACAAGTGCGTACAAAATTTCGGAAGGTATGTAGAAAAGTTGTTTAACAGTTATAGATTTTTTACAATAAATATTTTTTCTTTATCTGTAAACGTTTGTTTTATATAACCAAACGAAACATACTTTGTGGACATACCTGTAGCATGTCCGAAAGAACAGACACAATTATTGATCCTGCAGCTGGTATCAATCACACAAAAGGGAACTAAGGTGCTACTTGCCAGTGGGAATTGAAATAAATCAATGGGGAAAGTTAGAAAAAAGCCAAGCCGGGAAATGAACCCGGGTTCTCTTGTTACTTTATTTATTGACTTATATATATTTTTTTTATTTTTCTGTTAGTACGGTTCTTGACGCCGTGGATGATAATTGCCAGCGGTCTCCCCGAATGTACTAAGCCACCGCGGCGGCATCTAGGCAGTACCGGTGAGAACTAAAGGACAAAATGCTGCGACTAATGAGTGATAATGGACAAGGGCACTAAGTAGTGAGTGGATAAGTGGAGAATTTGAGTCTTACGAGAGACATTCAAGGGCAGCCCCGTGGTTGTGGTGATCACTGTGCCCCCAGTGGCGTAGTGGTCATCGCAGCTGCGTAGTAACCACAAAGACGCGGATTAGAATCCTTTTCAGCTTTCTCCATTGACTTAATTCAGTTCCCACAGGCAACTAGCTTCTTAAATTCCTTTGTGTAAGGAAATATAAGTGTTCCATGACATTTAATTAACATTTTGTCACCATCGTCAGCGTGTAAAATCTTACTGGATTAGTTTACGACAAAACGACCCGCCCCTTTACAGGAATACATAGGGATTTCTAAACCAGGATAATTGGAGGTGAATTTGAAACTTTTGTCGTAGACAGCAAGATTCTCTAGCGCTGCCAGTGCCTGCACACTTCACATGCATGCGCTTTATCAGTATAAAGTGTTAATGACTGCTTTTTGGAACTGTTTAATGGCCGTCATTTTTACACTTTGGCGGAAAAACATTAGTAGGCCTATTCCTATCAAGACGATCACGATTTTGATCCCATGATGACAGATGCCAAGTGGGGGATACTAGATGTACTGGTAATGGTTTCAACATTGTCCGTAGTGACGTAGCTGCCTGAACACCATCTTTGTGTAGCATTTATTAGGGGCTGATTACAGCCATACGAGTTAGTAAGATATCAACGCGTGAAGCAAACAGGGACCATGACGCGGATATGCACACGTGCTTCCTACAGCTAATTGAGTGAGTATCGAGAGAGTCAAAATATGGCCTCTCAAGTGGAGGGTTTTGTGTCTTTGGGATGCGGCGCTGTGAATGGTAGGTTCGGGAGGTGGACCGTGGCTACCAGGGATTGTGGACAAGGTCTGCAACTATAAAGTAAAGAGAATACTCAACTTTTAGGTTGAGCGTGTGGTATTACAGTTGTGATAGTACAGTTCAGTTATGCTTCACTCAGTCAATAGTAGCGTTCCAGCTTGTGCTGCTTGCTCGCTGTGGATGTATCTCCTGGAACTGCTATACTGCCTGGTACTGACGGCTATACTCGTAGTCTGACCCGTTGACTAACTGTCGTGGCTGTGGTGCGCCGGCATGTCTTGGCGAGCCTCCTTCTCCTGATTTGTCGGCGCGCGGAAAAGGCAGAGAGGTAATGAGACTTGAGGCGCCCCCGGCGGTCGAAGTACTGTGCAGCGACTTATCGCGTGTGTAGACCGTCGGCGTTGTGGCGAATAGCGACGCCACAACAGAGGGAAGATTCTTTCGGTGAATTGCCACTAAGTTAGACGTGCTGTATCAGTTGTACGATGACGCTGGATGCAAAGGTCAAGTGAATGTTTTATCATACGTAGATGAAGTTCCGGACGTCCACACAGCATAGACCTCCACCTCCACCAATATCGTCGTATTGTAATTGCAGCAGTGGCAGATCCTACAGGTAACTCCGGACAGATAAGAGGGCTTGTCAGCCCAGAAGTGTCAGTACACAGTGTTTCCAACCATTTATTTGCAGTGGGACTATGGGTATGCATACCTCTAGCCCGTCTTCCACTCGTGCCACAGTATCGAAATGAAAGGCTTGACTGGTGTCATCACAGGATCACTGGGAAGACAATGTTGGGACGTGGTCTTCAGCGATGAAAGCAGATTTTGGTGAGCGTTATCTCGTAGACTGCATTTGTTCTAGCCACACTGGCCCTATCCAAGGCCTCATGGTCTGGGGTGTGATAAGCTACATGTCTCGCCCACCTTTGGTGTATGAAAGGAACGGTTACTAGCACTCGTTACGTGTAGGATGTTGCAAGTCCTGTTCTTCTGCTATTCTTGGAACAAGAAGGTTGTGTGTTTCTCCAACAGGATAACGTTCGCTTCGCCACACACTGCGCGTGAAACGGAAATTGCTCTACAAGGCGTGCAGCAATATCCTTGGCCAGAACCATCTGCTGCTTTGTCTCCAATCGAACACCTGTGGGATATGATGGGACGACAACTGACACATGCGATTCGTCAGTCCACAACGCTGAGAGAACTACCTGAACAGGTGGATCAGGCGCGGAATAATGTAGGCCAAGACAGTATTCGTCATTTGTATAATCTAATGGATACCAGAATCGCAGCCGTGTAAAGCGCGTGATAACTTCAGGAATTTTCGTACCACATTGTGTGTATCTTATTCATCCAAAAGTGGCATTTGCAATAATTGATACAATTATAAGTATAATTATGGTATACAAATAGTCACGCACATTTCATTTTGCTTGCCTTGGCGTTTTCAAAATCTAAGGCGATCTCCTTTAAATCAATTGTGTCTGCTGTTTCTCGTTCAGTTGACGAAGTTGCGAACTCCCCAAGTCTTGCTTGAGTCATTGTGGATCGCAGATATGTTTTTATGAGCTTTAATTTCGAGAAATTGCGCTCACCACTGGCTACAAACACAGGAGGACTAAGCAACACTCTTAGTGCAGTAACCAAATTAAGTACAATGTCTATAACTCTATTTTACAAATATAACTCGGAACATCCTGTGACTCTGAGTTATTGGGTGTTCTGCTAGCAATGGGTTGTAATCATTCCATAGATCAGTGGCATCAATATCATTAGAGTCTTTGTGAGTTAAAGACTCTTCCAAATTAATTCATTCTTCAAGAACAGCTTTAGGAGTTTTATTTTGTACATCGTGTATGTTGTACAGACGGCCAAATACACGATTTAGGTTGTTAGTCTGACGAAATCTCTCGTCAATTGAACTTATTGCAGTATCGCCAGCTTTGATCACGGAAAAATTAGTTGCAAACTGCTACTCGTCTTTTCATTAAATGCTTACCAGTAAAATTCTGAAGAGTCCAAGAGAATGCATGTAACATGACTTGCGTCTTGTCTCTTGCCTGTTACTCTGTCTATGTATAGAAACCGGGAATTCGTCGCTTACGGAACCGCAGCGCAACAGCAAAGTAAACCGCACCACGAGCGCACGGGGTTCGTCGCGCACGACAAATTTGCCTCCCCCAAATTCGAGCGCCCTAGGCAATTGCCTAGTTTGCCTATATGGACGGGCCGGCCCTGCTTATGGTTGTCTACAAAGCTATCTTTATATACTTTTTACTTTTTTTTAGTTCGTTTCGGCCTACTAGGGACCACGAGGCTCGTCTTAACTCTCAGCTAGAGTCTTCTGATTTTTCTTGGCCCAATACGCCTTCATTTTCTGACTGTGAGCCTGCTTCCTGTCATCCGTCCATTTAGGTCTGGTGGTGCCTGTACACTTCTTGCTTGTAAGAGACAGTGGGAAGACTCCATGTAGAATGGCCTGGCCGTTTTGAGTTCGGTTCTCGGTTATCTGTAATGGGATCTGCATTTCCTCTAAGTCTGATCTAACAGAGGTGAACCACTTGGTTTTCGACGCCTTTTCCCTGCTTGTCACTATGAGGATCTTGTTGGTGAGTCTCGAGTGATTCAGGCGGGTCATGAGTCCGTAGGTCAGTCGCCTTTTCCTCATACATGTGACTATGTCTTCCTGATGTTCATACAGTTCGTTATTGTGCCTGATTCTGTAAGTACCGTCTTCTTCTCTTATGGGTCATAATATTCTCCTCAGGATCTTCCTCACTTTAAGTTCTAGTTTCTTGAGTGGGCCCTTTCGATTCATCAAGAGGCAGAGAGTGCAGAGGGTCTTACTACCGAGTTGTAGTGCTTCCGTTTTACGTTCTTGCATAGGTACTTGGAAGTATAGATATTGTTACAGGAATGACAGGCTCTCTCTAACTTTGTGCACCTGGCGTCTATGGCCAAGGTTTCGCTCTCACTTGCTGAAATCCATTCTCCCAAGTACTTGACTGCAGGAACTTTACAGATATTATTGTTTCCTAGTGGGATTGTAGAAGAAGCCTGTTTTATATTGGTGATGAACTCAGTCTTCTGTATGTTGATTTTCAAGCCGGTTTTTACTGCAACATTATAGAGGCTCTGTAGTTGATGAGTAGCCTCCTCCCACGCTGTTGTCCAAAACGGTGAGACCATCAGCAAAGGCTAGACATGGTACAATGAGGTTATCTTTCTTGTAACCAAGCTTCAGTCCTGCTTCTGGTGACAATGTGGAAGTCCATTCTCTGATGATTTTTTCCAGAACGCAGTTGAAGAGAATACACGAGAGGCCATCCCCCTGTCTGACTCGTCTGGATTGGAAAGCTCGCTGAGAGTTCACCCCTAAACTTGACTTTGGAGCTGGTGTTATTCATGGTAGCTTGGACCAGTCTTTTAACTTTGTTTTATTCTTAATAAAGGAGGTAGATGAGTTTTGTTACTTGGGCAGTAAAATAACAAATGATTGTCACAGTACAGAGGATATAAAATGCAGAATGGCAATGGGTAGAAAAGCGTTCTTGAAAAAGAGAAATTTGTTAACATCGAATATTGATTTAAACCTAAGGAAGTCCTTTCTGAAGGCATTTGTATGGAGTGTCGCCTTGTATGGGAGTGAGACATGGACGATAAACAGTGCGGACAGGAAGAGGATTGAGGCTTTTGAAATATGGTGCTACAGAAGAATGCTGAAGATTAGGTGGGTGGATCACGTAACTAATGAGGAGGTACTGAACAGAATTGGGGAGAAAAGAAATTTCTGGCATACCTTGACTAAAAGAAGGGATAGATTGGTAGGGCACATTCTTAGACATCAAGGAATTGTGAATTTAGCGTTGGAGGGAAGTGTGTGGGGTAAAAACCGCAGAGGAAGACCAAGAGATGGATACAGTAAGCAGATTCAGACAGATGTAGGTTGCCGTTCTTATGTGGAGATGAAGAGGCTTGCTCATGATAGGGTATTGTGGAGAGCTGCATCAAACCAGTCTCCGGACTGAAGACCACAACAACAACAACAGATATAGATTACTATTTTAAGTGTTTGTGTAATGACTATGAAAAATTTCGGTGGCGCTGGGACGAGAGGTGAGGAGTGTGGTGGGCCTGTTGCAGCCTGAAGCCCCCGCCGAAGGACGGCGTGACGAAGAGCAACCCCAGCAAGCGGCACCGCGAGCGCCTCAACGCCGAGCTGGACACGCTCGCCAGCCTGCTGCCCTTCGAGCAGAACATCCTCTCCAAGTTGGACCGCCTCTCCATCCTGCGCCTCTCCGTCAGCTACCTGCGCACCAAAAGCTACTTCCAAGGTCAGTCCTCTTCTCCGACACCCCACGCTGCACAAATATTCCCACAAATGGACATCACTGACCAAACACTGTACAGATCGTATTACCACAATCTAATATATACAGTCGCGACACTCACTGCTGTGAAACCTGTTACCGCCTGATATTTGGAGCGACACTAGCGCTCCAAGCGGTCGTAAAGCCGGCTGTCTCTTACAGAGGTATACGACACATTATAATGCCCGCTTGTAATTACTTTTATGTGTGGTTTTTTCTAAATATTGTATATATTCTTGCACTCCAAGCTTTATTTAAGTATCTTGACACGACTGAGTCTAAAAGGAACGTAAACCGAGCAGAAACTCGTTGTGATCTGATACAAACTGCAATATATTCCGAAGTTATTCTTTAGAAATTGCTTGCAGCTTAACGTGCTGGTAGTGATAGATAAACATAGTATTTTGCGCAGACAAGCATATAATTGAACTTTCAAGGGACAGTGAAATATCAATTAATGTAAATTTAGCAAAAACTCGCGAATAAACTGACGCTAACTGCAACATATTTATGACAAAATTCTTCAGACATTGCACCTTACTTTTCTGGTAAACACAGTATTTCGCACATGAAAAGTATGTAATTAGCCTTCCCGGTGTTAAAAAGTGCGAAAAAAGGCCTGCTCTTTAGTTATGAGAACACCCACTGGCAATGAAACTTTCGTCTAATATAAATTTGCTGCAAGGCTATTTCAACTAGACGTTATTTTAAGATAATACGTCGATTACACGACAGTGTAAATGTCATATTATATGGATGATTCTCAGTAATTACCACAGTCTGTCATTGTATGGTTGATAAAAGAGGGAGGAGTGGGAGGGACGGGGCGACGATTGTCTGTAAAATAAGACGGCTCTGTGGTTTCAGGTAAATTGGTTTCTGTGTTAGACTGCGGTTTCCATTAGATAAAACAGAAAACATTAATAACGGCAACACTGAACACTTCTTTTCCATACATTTGCCTCAGTAGTAAATTATTTTCGAATGCTCACACAGAAATGCTCAGCAGTAACTGAACAAGAATAGTTTATCTCCAAAAACGCGGCATCTTTAACTAAAAGATCTTGTCGTCTGCTATTTATAAACCATTTCTTGATCCTAAAAAGAAATAATCTTCAATAAGAGTCTGTTGCTTTCAAGATAATCGCAAATAAGCATTACCGAAATGTGATGTTACATACCTCTCAGGCTCTGTAGGAAACCTAAAGAATGATAAATGTGGCGTCTTCTTCTTCTTGTTGCTGCAATTTATTGCACTACACACGCTTCCCTTCGTAAAAACCATTTCGTACACCAAAACACACAACAACCAACACACGTCTCGTATACGATATAGAACAACGTGGCTTTACGTCCGCAAGGAGCGCTGCAGTCGCCTAGTATAACAAAAATCAGCGGTAGTGTCGCGACTGTATATGTTAGACTGTGGTATTACTGAGATAGTGTAAGGTGGTACAATTTCGATCATTTCGGACAAATGTTATTGTAACTGGAGATATATTGAGAAAAGATGTAATTTTAATTGTAACACTTGTTCTTGGATGTTTGACTAATACGTAACACAAATATTAGACAATTACAAATGTCGGTATAGACACAAAAACAGTTACAGAATTGAGAAAAATCGATCGAAAATGTACCACACTAGGTACAATTGTGATCACTTCCTAGAAGAATTTTGACTAAGGGCATCTTCCACATAAAAAGCACTTTTTCCGTCAGGCACCGACGCATACTTCGTTGTACCAAACATTGCATTTTGGGTAGAGAATCTAGTCACCCTTAAACAGAAAATTTATAAGAGCGCGTTAGACTAAGTAGCTTCACATACCTCCTAACGTGAAAAAATTTATTTCTCCTTAGCACAAAGTGGTGTATTCTTGGAAAAGACAGGAGGAGCTGTAGAAAACTGCTACGCTACAATGCCACACAACGAGACAATACGAGACTGACAAATGGCGCGAAAATTTATGTTGATCAGAATTGTACCTATATCGAATTTGTACCACCTTACCCTACCGCCATGTTTCTTTCATTGGTGCGTCAGAGGTCATTTGTATTAGTGACTATTTTCCAAACCAATTAACGTTTTTAGTCCATTTCCTATATTCGAGTACACCATTAGATGCGATGTGTAAAAAATGTTTATTTAATCCTTACAGCCTATGTGGTTTCGTAGAGAAACCACCGTAATATTTGAATGCTTTGGTGAGGCGAGTGTCAATAACCCGTCATATATTTCATAAAATGCATTTTAAAACCATCGTCTGTTTATTAAAAACCAGTTTCGGTCAATAGACCATCTTCATAGATAAACTATACAAAAAATACAAAATAAACGTAATTAACGTGCACAAAGAGAGGAAATAACCAGCAAAATTACATATAATGAGATTGAAAACAGAAAATCATGTCAATTTAACTTGTTGACGACTGCACTTTGTAACTTTGTTTACTTTTGTATCCAAAGATGTACATCCATTAAAGGTATTACCAATATCGATAATTTAGGTTTCTTAGTCTGTGCAATTAGCACAAGGCACCGACTCCATTTTTATTCTTAGCCTGTTCTTACCCTTTATGTTGTGTTGACTGATAGGTTTTACCTAAGATGACCACTGTATTTTAATATTTTTAGTTATACTGACTCCTGTTTGTCTCAGCTAGATGTATTTTATTTGATGCATTTTACCATTCAGTTTTAACACCTTGTAAGTATTCTTAACTATATGTTAAATTGACATGATTTTCCGTTTCCAATCTCATTATTTGTAATTTCGATGGTTATTTCTTCTCTTTGATTGTGCACATTAATTACGTTTATTTTGTATTTTTTTAATAGTTTATCTGTGAAGATGTCAATTTCCAAATATTAGATAATATTAAATATATAAAACGTTTCAGTAATATGTACTCATATTTATGTTGGTGGTTTCAATCCAAACCACCGTGGCACAAGACAATTTCGATTGTTAGGTTACGTATGTAGTGAATCCTTGACAACAGAATACATTACCGAATAACTTTATAAATCGATGATCTTACTTTGAAATATTCTTACATTTAATTATTCTGATGTTTATTCGTGGCATTAAAACTAAAAGCGGCAATGAAAGGTACCAGTATACAGTATTTACTTTTAACAATTATATTACTTGTTTTGCCATACGTGAAGAACAGGCAGAGATCCTATTTGTGCCCTTGAGGCTATGATGGAAGAGGAACTTCGCAGTGGCTATCAGTCTGAAGATTCTCTAAAAGATTTCAGTTTTTATGTGCAGGTCTGTTGAAGATGGCATCGCT
This sequence comes from Locusta migratoria, assembly GCA_026315105.1. Taxonomy (NCBI): domain Eukaryota; kingdom Metazoa; phylum Arthropoda; class Insecta; order Orthoptera; family Acrididae; genus Locusta; species Locusta migratoria. The sequence goes on from CM048755.1 coordinate 230,200,574, forward strand.
ACAGTGGTTTCACACCTAAACTATCACTTTATGCCATAATGACAAAGAAAAAATGAATACAAACGTTAGACTCAAGTCTCCTTGATATAATTCTATAAAAAAACATAATTTCAACTCGGTTTTAAACAATAATTTAATCCGTGGCTCAAAGGGTTAAGAAACTTTTTTAGCACTCTACAGGTAGTCAACTATAATGCGATTCACTGCAGTAATAACAAACACATATACCACGGAACCCTTTGAGTGGGTGGTCTAGTTTAGTCCCTAGTAAGACTCATTTGAGAGTGTTGTATTAAACTGCAGCTATACTTACGAGGTAGTCGGTTGTGCGATAAGCTCCAAGCAGACTGTTTCTCATGTGGTTGCATTCCACCAGATCTCATCAATCTGTATGCATTGTTTGACAGTGGATACCAAGCTGAAAGTCGTGCACAGTTTGTAACTAGTAAGAAGATCCCCAGCGCTCTTGATAGTGCCAAACTTTGTGATCAATGTGGTGCGGCAAATTTTCATTCGGTGTTCATGGTGTAACTTAGTGGTTTGCTTTAAGCATTTCTTGGGCCTTGATGATGTTCATTTTATGAAGTGTAATTGACACTTGCAATAGTAGGTTGTTCTCGGCACCTCACGGACATTAATTATCTGTTTATCTGTCGCCGTCCTGATGAACATTTGATTCAGTAGAAGCTAAGATCTTCCTCATTTTTTTAAATCAAATTAGCCATACAAGAGATTGAACATGTGAACTTATAAAATGTGCATCAATGAGAAAAATATTAATAAAATAACACGAACTCGCCTTCAGTCGCATAAATTGTGTTTTATTGTACACAAAGCATTTCGAGCCCTGAGAGCTCATCATCAGGTGCCTCTTGGCTTATTAAACAGTGTTGCACAAACAAGTCTGGTGTAGTATGAGAATTGTCTGCCCTGGAGCACATTTGCAGGTATAAATAATCATTATCACAAACGCTTCCCAATATTGAAGCACATTGTGGAATAACAACAAGGTACTTCACAATGTGCCTTACCATACTAAGTGTTTCTAATGATGGTTATTTATACCTGCAGATGTGTTCCAGGGCAGACAGTTTTCATACAATACCAGACTTGTTTGTGCACCAGTGTTTAATAAGCCTAGGTTTTTCAATATGTATAAAGAATCATAGAGGCACCTGATGATGAGCCTTCAGGGCTCGAAATGCATTGTGTACAATAAAACACAATTTTCGTGACTGAATGCGACTTCGTTTTATTTTACAGAAGTAAAACAGTCGCGGAAGATTCACTGACAATACGTAGTGTTCGTAGTTGTATATTTGATATTTACTTTTGTTAAGTAAATTAAGTGTCGTCGAAAGGATTTACAAGCTGATAATATGATCGTATTGATAAAAATCTATATCTTTTAATTCTCAGATTTCTTTCGGTAATTCATTGTTACTGAAACACTTGACACAGTCAGGAGGAACATTGGCGTACAACGTCTCATTTGTGACTACCACGATTTTACTAGACTTTGTTAACGGAAAAGTTTGCAACCAGTAACAAACTAGATTTACAGACGACTCTGATGTCAGAGCAACCGCAGCTATAACGTGTTTCTGTTGTGCATCTGTTCACGCATGTACTATCCCTGCCACGGATATTAATGTACTATGAACGTCTGGCCTTCTACATTCTCCGCTATGTCATTTAGCAAGTTTTAATTTTTGTAAGTACTCTTACATTTTTTAAATGGAATGGTCAGCTTCCTTCCACATCCTAGTAAAAAACGACTCGAGCTTGTGCTGTCTCTAATGATCGCTATTTTGAGGGGACATAAAACCCTAATCTTCCTTCTTTTTCTTTTCTTATATTCTATCTTTTCTTTCAGTTAATTGCCTACTGTTGTGCTATAACTTCTAGTGCAGGCAATTTGTCACTGTCATTGTTTATGTCTTGTCGTTCAGCTGTTACAAGGCATATGATATTTCTTGTGACACAAATTTCAGTACATTGACTGTTCGTCGGTTGAGCGTATTTTCTTCGCCACGCCCACCATCGCTGTGTACACATTCAAATGTTCAAATGTTTGAAAAGCTTAAGGGACTTAACTGTAGGGTCATAAGTCGCTAAACTTACAAACTACTTATGATCGACCTTATACTAAAGAGGACACAAACATCCATGCCCGAGGAAGGATTCCAACCCCCGACGGGGAACGACCTTGCGCCATGGAGCATAGCGCCTCAATGCGCTCGGCCGCTCCGTCGCGGCTTTACACATTCACAGGCGGTGCAGTTGTTAGATAAAAGGCGCCTATCAGACCCTCTTGGATCGAATATCAGAGGAAGAATGGATGCAGAATATTTTCAAACCGATTTGGCCCTGTGACTTAATGGTTCTTTTGTTTCACGAATGTGGCGACATTTCAAAAAGACCAAAACTGTATCCCGTAGAGCATTGCATGGTCCACCACGTTTGACATCAAAAAGAGAGGAGCATTATTCGGCTGTAAGGGCCCACGTAGTAGTGTACGGCAACTGACACCTGCCCTTGCAGCAGCCAATGGAGGAATGTTCGGAGGCAAACAGTGCAGAGATGACTTCGGCAGACGGCCTTAATTTGGTTAACATGAAGTCTATATCGCACAAAATGCTACGCATTGACCGGTTTCGACCTATGTAACAGTCATCCACAGAATCCACACCCCATATGGCTGGTGCCGGAGGCTACTCGGCTGAACTACTATTACGTATGTCGAAACCGCTCAGTAAATAGCACTTTGTGCGATCTAGACTGTTATTTCACCCAAATACATTATATCACAAGTCGTTGTACCTCCTGCGAGCCACGTCGTCCATATTCATAAGAGTGGCCTTCATTGTCGGATTCCTGCCGTATGCGTACCGCTGGCGTGTCTTCACAGAAAGCAAAGACTCGAGTGGTGTCATCGATATGCCTCGTGGATTCAAATGTTGTAATCTATGGGACTTAACTGCTTTGGTTATTAGTTCCTAGGCTTACAAACTACTTCAACTAAAGCTAACTAACCCAAGGGCAACACACACACACACACACACACACACACACACACACACACACACACACACACACACATGTGCTCGAGGGAGGGCTCGAACCTCCGACGGCGAGCAACCGCGTGCTTGCAGCAAGGCGCCTTAGATTGCTCGACCACTCCACCGCGGCTGCCTCTTGGACAGTCGGTCAGTGGGCCAATATAGTTTTTACAGATGAGTCTCAGTGATTCTCAACAGATTTTCCAGCTGGAGGGAACTTTGAACGCGATTTCTGGATCCAAACATTGAGGAAAGGGACCGATAACGAGAAGGATCCATAATTGTGAGGTCAGGGATTGCGTTTACCACTCGAATACCTCATCGTTAAATTGTATGGTTGAATCGGTAAAGTTTAATCGCTGTTAGGTATCGTGACGAGATCTTGACACCTCATGTACGGTTGTCGCGAGGTGCTGAGGGCCCAGACTGCGTATTGATGGACTATAGTGCTCGACCTGGGAGGACAGGTGTTGATGTTTCCATTAAGACGGAAGATATTACACAGTTGGTATAAATTCAAATGTTCAAATGTTTGTAGAACTTATGGGACTTAACTACGGGGTCATCAGTCCCTAAGTTTACAAACTACTTATGAACTAGCTACGACTAAGGACGGCACAAATATCCATGCCCGAGGGGGGATTCAAACCCCCGACCGTAGTGGCCGTGGAGACCGTGACTGGAGCGCCTCAGTCCGCTCGGCCACCGCGGCCAGCACACGGTTGATATACCCTGCTCGCTCTCCTGATATGAATCCCACAGAGCATGTCTACGACGCACTAGGGAGACGGGTTGTATCACGTCAGCGTGCACCAGTCGTTCTCCAAGACTTACGATCAGATCTGTATAAAGAATTACCTCACATGAGTTTCATGAAATAATTCGCAGCATGTTTCGTCTTTGACAGTCCTATATTTCTGCGAGTGTCTGAGCACATTAATGTCCTCGGAATGTGTTGGCAAATCTGTTAAGATGACAAAAGTGAAAAAAAAAAAAAAGATATTGTGTCTAACGTTATGTTTGTTTCCGTTCTGTATGCTTTACTGTCACCAGTTTTTACTGTTTTGTTCCAAAATAAACGCAACGTTTCAAAATTTTCGATTGTTGCTTTAATTTGTACAGCAGCGTAGATTGGTGGCTCCCGAGTGAGGTTTTAAACATGCCATGCATCTCTGCATGCCCGAATTTGCCAATTTCCATTTCCTATACTGTCGATACATCCTTCTCTATGAAAATTCCCTAGGGAATCGTTAACTCTAAATGTTGTAGGCCCTTGGGGTGCCAATTTTAAAATAATTCTTCTGATATAGAAAGTACTGAGAATATTTAAAACTTGTATAGGCTGTTCCTATAAGAATGCACAATTTAAAATTAGTGCAATTTTCCTTCAAATCGGTTACCAACAGTCGCTATTGTTCATCTGACATCTAGGGCCACTTCCATCAATTAAAATTAATCTATTTATTTCAGAACAACGATCTATCACCATCAAAATTTGTTAGAAATATGGAAAAAGTTTCAATTTGCAGACGAATGACATCCAACCATTTGCATTAAATTATTTATTTATTAAAACATGGACCAGATTTCGGCAGACTTAACTGTGCTTTTTTCAAAAGGTGTCCGACACGTGAAATCACGTAAGAATTGTTATAAATTAGAATACTTAGGCAGTGTAGTACACCCGCCTTGTGTGTATCATTGCTCCACAGTTTTAAAGTCTGACACGTCAAATTTAATATTTTATATTTTAACTGTTGAAGTGGATTAAAATATAATCTTCTTCAGAGCGTTTGACTCTGTTTTACTTTCTAACAACTTTTATGTGAATTACGTGTCCGGCACTTTCTGAAAGAGGAAGAATTAATTCTGCTAAAACATGGTCAAGGTTTTAATAATTTTAAAAAATATTTCAATTTGTTAGCTGTTATTTGTCTAAAAATGATAGTATTCTACCATTTCTGAACTGCAGTCATGTTTAAGATGGACAAAGTCGTTAGAGACATTTCGATAATTGCAATAAATCATCGAAAGATGAAAGTATCCATTTCATCGGCAATTTGACGACCAGCTTCAGTGTTAATAGACAGCGGTTCAGTTACTGGTGTTAACAAACCAAAACGATGTCGTACAGGTCTACAGGCTGAAAATATTACCTTTATAGATGGGTGTGTAGATCAAGTACCTAAATTGTGTGTTCTCGTCGACCACAATAATTGAAAGTGTTGTGAAGCACCATGCAAAGAATTGTGACAAAGAATCTTTAAGTATAGTAACTTCATTTATAGGTTTACAACGTTCACTCGATGACAATTTGTAATGCTGTTTGCAGACTAAAATACGGAATCTCTTCTTTAGCGATGAGGTGCCATTTTCAACTTTGCGGATAAGTTAACAGGTACAACTGTCGGGGCTACGAGACTCCTCGCAGACACCTCAACAGCAAACGCCTTGCATTATTTTTTATAGGTAGAGTGATTAGTGCATCGTTAGTGTAGAAATTAATGTAGTGTGCTTGAATTGGTTACAATATCTCAACAAGTCAGTGTTATGGCCCTATATGAAGGGGCTCCACCGCTAAAACAAATCGTTCCAATAACACGTCACCACCTGTTGCACAGCGTGCGAATAATGCAAGAGATATTTTCAGATGGACTCATGCAAACCAAAATTGTCCACCATGATTTTGTGGCACGTCTATATTTCGTGTAGGATTATGCCAAGTCACCCCTTTACCGAGAACTATTTTGGAGTTAAAAGGACCAAGTCGAGTATCATTGTGGAAATAGAACCTGAAACGTGCTAAAATTTCTTTCAACGTTAATAAAAGAGAATAATTGTTTGTCGATAAAATTTTCGTGGACATTTGCCTGATAATGCTTTCCAAATATTCAGTTTTTCGGAAAACTAATGTTTTATTCAATAATTAAATTTAGAGTTCTTATTTGGACATCCTACAGTTATATTTGCTATGTTTTAACAAGCTGGGAATTAAACGGGACACTCTGAAATTGGGTAGAAATGAAATAAATTAATTATTTATTAGCAGCTGGAAACCCTGGGTATTTATTTATTCCACACTCTCGCGGTGGATTTCCCCTCAAATCGTCTCTCACTCTCTCTCTTGTCCACCTTTCAATCATCCATCTCTCTACCCATCTCGTCCTTCCACTCTCTCGTCCCATGTCAACCCCTCCCCCCCCCCTCAACTCCCAACTCCTCGTCCTCTCGATGTTCATTCCTCCTCTTCAGTTCATCTTCCCCCGTCTTGAAAACTTACACATATCTGTTAACTTTCGCTGTGTTCATTAAAACACTGTCAGAGTTTATTATAAAGCACCCCATACGCTGACTTACGGTTTAAAACCCTCTCCATGAAAACATTCATACGTGAGTGCAATTTCTAATAATTAGAAAAGCAGTGTGAAAGCCTGAAAGTCTGTACCTTCTTGCTTTGATGGTGAAGTGAGCAAAATTTCAAGATAGGAATAAAACTGCAGCTATGTGTCGGAGTCTCCAAGTAAAGTACCCTCCGTATGGAATATCATGTAGACATTGACCATCCTATCCTTTTAAAGTTTAAGTGTGCAAAATTTCATTAAGATCGGAATAAATCCGTATTTTTTCTTAATTGCAAACATACACAGTAAAGGGACAAACTCCTTTATATTGAAGAGAGATAACATTAAAAATCCGTACTTCCATTTTCGTGTTCACGTATAATATTACGATGCATCAATGGAGTAAACGTGTGCCCCTTTTTCTTCCTAGATATGCACCTCCCACATAGTTGCTTACGCCAGGTTGCCTTTCGAGGGGATAATAAGCGTCGGACTTCAGCCTCACTTAAAATTTCCGGGCTCATAGGTCGAAGCTGAATTGTAAAACTTACTCCTAAAGTTTCATCTTCGGCTGCGGAACATATCAAAGGTAAAGTGGCAGTTCGACACATTACATCCGAGGATTTCTTCCGCAGCCGAAGATGAAACGTCAGGGGAAACTTTTACAATTCAGCTTCGATCTATGAGCCCGGAAATTTTAAGTGACAGCTTAAACTGTATGATCGTCGAACTTTAGATTATTTTCGGTTTTTAAGCTGCTTATTTGGGCTTTCCCTATTCTTCTTTTTTCTATACAACCCCTGTATTAAAGCGGCCAAAACATGTTGTTCTAATCAGCCAAGCCATTTCTGAGTTTTGTCGAGACAAATGCACAGCTATTCATTTTTATATAAAGGTAAATAATTTTTACTTATAACACTATTACAGGGAACTTGTTGCGGCAGTAGTAATTGGTACAAATATTTTTCGGAAGATTTCATCTTTCTTAGCAAGTCTTTTTTTTCCTTTTGCGTATTTATAAGATTCCATGCAAGCCTGCATGTATGTGAGACGACCTTAACAACATAAACTTCATTATCATCATCATCATCATCATCATTAGAGATCGATAATGCCTTTCAGCGTTCAGTCTTAGTTTCCCTTACACAATACCGCCATGACCCACTATTCAATGCTAACATTGATGCATCGTCTGATGTTAAACCTGATACTTCAAAATCATTCTTGACCGAATCCAAGTATTTTCTCCTATATCTACCTCGGCTCCGCTTACCCTCTACTGCCGAGCCCATAAGCCTGTTAGGTAACTTTGTGTCTCCCACGCGTGTGACATGACCCTACCATCTCAGCCTGTTTGCTCTAACGGCTTTATCTGTTGTTTTCATTCCCAATTTTTCCTTGATTTCCTCATTATGAAAACCCTCCTGCTATTTTCCCATCTATTAGTACCTGCAATCATTCTTGCTACTTTCATTTTTGCAACTTCAACCTTATTAATTAGGTAAATTGTATCTACTCAACTTTCACTCCCATACAACAAATTTGGTCGAAGGCTAGAACGGCGCACTACTTAGTCTTGGCGTTAACTTCCTCCTTGCGAAAGAGAGTATATCGTAACTGCATTAGCTTTGCTACACCTTGATTCCAATTTTTCACTGTGAGCAAATACATCCTAAGTACTTAAAACTATTCACCCGTTTTTTTGTTTTTTTTTTTTTTATACTCCTTTTTATCACTCAATCTGGTTAAATCTCTTTCCCACAGACATTACTTTCGTTTCGTAGATGCTGATATTCATCTGCACCGTAAACCATGAACTCAATTTGACGTCAATTCTGCTTCCTGAAAATCTACGTAAAGACCGATAATTGCCTGCAGACCTTTGCCTCCTATTCCACAAACTTGTAGAATTGACAATAGTATCCTCCTAGGAATTGGGTAATTACTATTTTCTAGATCTATAAAACACAGATACAACTACCTGTTTCACTCATAGCACTTCTCCATTATCTGGCGTAAACCAAAGATACGGTTATGACAGCCTCTAAGAGGCCTAAACCCACACTGATTTTCACCCATCTTTTCTTCAACTAATACCCGCACTCTCCTTTCAGCAATACCTGGAAATATTTTTCCAACAACGCTAATTAAACCTCTGCAGTTATTACAATCTTTTCTGTTTCCAAGCTTGAAAATTGGTTCGCTTACTGCTTTCGTCCAGTCAGACGGAATCTGTCACGACTCGCACGCCATTTCAGTTATCCTGGGTAACCCTTTGAGACCTGACATTCCACTACATGGGTTTTGACGTAATTTCTTCTAGCCCAGACGTTTTATTGCCCTGCAGTCTACTGACCATTCTCTCCACTTGCTCAAATGTGATTCTGTCTCCAGCGTCATAACTATAAATACCTATAAATCTGACACATCACTGACCTTTTCACATACATTGTGCAACCGTTCAAAATATTTCCTCCCTCTTCCCAGTGCATCCATAGGATTCACTAGAACCTTTTCTGACCTGTCCAAAGCACTAGCCCAATCCGTCTTCCCTTCATTTCGAAGACTGGTAATTACTCTCCAAAATGGTTTTCCCGTGACTTAAATAAAGTTTCTAACCAACTTCCAAAGTCTTTCCACGATTTCTGCTTGGAGTTTGCAATTATCGGTTTGGCCTTGTTTCTTTCTGCAACATGGCTGTTTTTGTGTCAACCTCAGTTGTATTATGGAGCCATTTTTGAAACACCTTTTTCCCTTTACAGGCTGCCTTGCCTGTATCAATCCACCAAGCTGTCTGCTTCTTCGTGCCTTGACACACGACCGTTCCAAGACATACTTAGCCACTTGGTGTAATATGTCCCTGTATCTTGTCCACTACTCTTCCAGGAAAAAACTACATTCGACTAACTGCTACTTTTCTGAGATCATTGATAACGTAAATAAATAATGAGTCTGCCCACGTATAACAGAGTATGCAATTACATGTTGCGCTAACAGATGCTGTTACTTCAGTACTTAAACGAATAACGTAACAGTATGAGCAGTATTCTGCAATATCGACAAGAAGTTCCATAACGACGACGCTTCTTACATATCGGGACGCATGGAAACCATAATGTCACTGGTCAGCACGGCCACTACGGTCGGGGGTTCGAATCCCCCCTCGGGCATGGATATTTGTGCCGTCCTAGTTCGTAAGTAGTTCATAAGTAGTTTGTAAGTTTAGGGACTGATGACCCCGTAGTTAAGTCCCATAAGCTTAACAAACATTTGAACATTTTTGAACATAATGTCACTCATAATAGAAAAACCCGTTTTCTTAATGAACGGTAACGTTAATTAACCATAGAGCGTCAGAATAGTGATGTTCTTAGACTCCGGTGATATTCTCCCTTCGACTGTTTCAGACGCGTAACTAATTTCTGCCATCGTCAAGGCATTCTTTCCTGTACAGTACAGAAGATAAGTAGTAGTTTCATGTTGATAGACTTGACATGGTTCTCTCAAAACCTCTCATCCCCTGGACTACACTCAAAACCAGTAAACCACCCGCTTTGTGGGATTTACAAATTCTTTCTTCTCTGCATTTACGCAGGGCTTCATTTTCTCAAAATGTTCAAATGTTTGTAATTCTATCGGACCAAACTGCGTGGTCATCAGTCCGTAGCTTACAAACTACTTAAACCTAGGTAAACTAACCTAAGGACAACACACACACCCATGCCCCAGGGAGGACTCGAACCTCCACGGCGAGTAACCGCGCGCTCCGCAGCGAGACGCTTTAGAACGCTCGGCTACTCCACCGCGGCTTTCTTTTTCTCTTCATCCTTCTGCTCTATTCAGTTTTCTCTGCAGCAAGGTCTATGCCATGCAATGGTAAGAAGTGACATTATTTTTCTCCATTAAATACAATTAGACTATTGGTACACAATTAAGCGCTGATATGAACACACATATTTTCCCTGGGCGAGAGGGGTTTCACAACATGGCTTTCCAAAGTGTTTGCCAGCTTGCCCTGTGATAGACAACAAAAATATCTGTAGTTCTTCATTGGTATCTCATTTTATATTGACTGGAAAAGTTACTGAAGAGCACATTTTATACTGAGGGATGACGTAATTAATAAAATATATAATAATTGCTGCGTCGGACATGTCTGAAAGAAAAGACGTTGCTGTGTGGCGCTGCAACTGTAGTAAATATAGATTTTAGCCGGAGTTATTGAGTCTCGGCAGCTCAAAGCTATAGCCTATAACCGCACAAGGACGTGTGAACATTTGTCTTAGTGGACGTATGAAAATTTGTCCCGGGATCGGAATTCGAACCCGAGAGCTCAAGCGTACTAAGCAGTTGCAATACGCCTTTGCGTCATTCCACATGTACGGGCTTAACACGCCTACGAGCAGATGAGACTCATAAATCCCAGTTAAAATATGTAAATACATTGTTTGCTACGTCACTAATTCTCCTCAAAGTGAGAGGATGCTCATAGTGACAGATTATACACTCACCTTCCACAAATAATCTTTCACCGTCTTTTTCTGCGTATCGGTAAAACACACTTTGAATTGATCTCTGGTAGCTTATACCGAAAAAGATTGTATAATACGAAGGCACTATCATAGTGCATAAAGATACACGTGAAGAAAACATGTGACATTTTATACCTCTTAATAAAACCTAAGGTTAAGACGTAATTAGAGAGCCCTGAAAAATTTCTGATGCTGAAGACGTCGTGGTTGCATACAAAGGGCCGATATCGGCAGGCACAAAAATGCTGTTCGAGGAACCAGATCGGCCATTAGCAGGGAAAGGGAGTAATAGAATGCAGAAGTAGTCTAAAATGGTAGCTTCATGCAGCTACCACCCTTCTCGGCAGGCCTGCGGCCAGCGCGAGGTGATATTTATGATAAAATTAAGAGGTAGGGCCAGCGCACCCTGGCCAGTGGCCTATGATCCCAAATAGTCGGCTCTGACGCAGCTCACCGGCCACTGCATAACAAAACTCGCCTCTCCTGCTCACCATGTGTGCAATGGAATACCCAGTGAGAACAATACATAATTTCGTGAAACAGCGCAAAATAAAGTGCAAAATTGTTCGCAGATTTACCGACGCGTATAAAACACGATTTCTCGTTCGTAGAACACTAAATTTCATGCTAAATCTTATATCTGGGCGCTAAAAATCCCCGTTACGTACGTTAAGAGATCTGTACGTTGAAACTAATTAACAGTTTTTGCATAAGGCCAATATTTTTCGAAATGTGGCGTAATAATATTACTATTTTATCGTATGAAAATTTATTTTAATTGATATCACATTTAAAAAAATCCTTCCTTGCAATTAAGAGTGTTCTGCAGTTCATTGCTACACAACATGACCACTTACCTATGGTACACTGATGGCCTTCCTATCTGCGCCTGCCTTTGGCCTGACTATTCCGTTAATTTCTTTACCAGGTGCCGAAGTGAAACTGAATCTAGGGCTTTTGAATGTATACAAATGTTTAATCCATCTGGCTATCGCTATACGTGGCTGTTAGGATGTCATAAGTAAAGAATATGATTTCAGTTTCACATGGTATATTTCTTTGGAACCATGCATGCCATGGAAACAGTGGTTGTTTCAAAGTACGTCATCTGCTTCATTATATAATGAACTAGCTGAAACAGAGCCGCATAATTTTGTCGTTACCTTTATGTGTTCCCTAAGACCACTCCAGATCGCCCCATAACATCGTAAAAACGATCATTAAAAATTGCAAGTATGTTATACCGACACGTTCAGAAACATAATCTGGAATTGTCAAAAATACTGCTAACTACACTTAACTCCACGTAAGTATTCAATAACACTTTGATATGAAATCAAGCGCTCTGCTACTATGACATTCTTTTCTTCGTAAAACACCGTAGACATTCCAGAACATTCAAGAACTATCCAAACATATCTATAAGTATTTGAGACAGATAAATGAAACTCTGGCCCTTTCTAGAATTCAAAAAATGCTAAAGAATTGTCACTATTATATTATAATACTCTGGAGTATTGTAGAACAATCACGAATCTTTCACATTCGAAAACAATCAAGGAACATTCGTAAGACCTCAAAAAAATTAAAGATAAAGGTCGATGTTTTCCCTTGACATATACATTGATGCGAAAGACACGCAAGAAGTCCTGGTGACAAGCACCGCTTCAAAGAAACTTATCTTCATAGCAGCTACCACTGCACCAAAACTGTCTTTCTTGCAGCCGGTTTTAACAGAAAAATGGTACACTGTAGCTAGGAAAGCTATAGCTGCGAAAAATGTCCATTATCGTACCTATAAACGCGAGTAAATCAGGCCATTACTTTTATATAGATAAGGTAGATGTATTTGCAGTTATTGAGAACAGCTCATTGCTCATAACTTGTACGGTTAATCATCATTAAGAGTATAACTAATAGACCGAGAGTACTGACTTCCAAACCGGTCAGTTTCTATGGTACGTAAATTGATAATAGTTCATCCTTTCGAAGGAAGACATGAAGAGAGAATTGTTCAGGACATGCGAGTAAGAACACGCATTTGTCAGGAATCGTGAGAGAATAATGGCCAAGTAACTGAAAAAGAGCATAGGTCACTCCTATTCACAAAATGTATAAAGTATCAGATGCATAGTATTATACACCAATTTCACTGAATGCTGCTTGTTGCAGGATCCCAGAACTTATCCGACGTTAAAACATTATCACAAAACTGGAGGAAAGCAAGCTTCACTCAAACAGTATGCAAGGATTCAGAAAAAAATTGTGAAACACTGTTGGCTTTAATCACATGTGACTCTTTGCAAACAATAGATGAAGCTGAACAGGTGAATTAGACGTCATAGATTTCGGAAAGATGTTGCAGACGGCGGAATACATTCAATTACTAAACACGTTACGACCATAAGGAATGTCTTTGCAAATATGAATATTCGTTTAAAGTACCGAGGATGTTTTACTTGACGAGACGTAATGGCTTGCGCTATTGACTCGCATTCGTGAGTAAAGCGTTTCAGATCCGTTTCCGGCCATTCTGATTTGGTGGAAGAAGGAAGATCGGACAGTCTGGTCAATATAGACGGTCATATTTGGGTTTTCTATGATTTTTCCATATCCCTCCAGGCAAGTATCAAGATGGTTTCTTTTACTTCCCAATCTTTAACAAAAACAATGCGTGGTTGTGATCCGTCTGTTTTGTGTACGATATCGACAGGTCGTTAAACAGTTATCTTCCTTCATATTTTTTCATCGAGTTTAATTCGCAGATACGAAAGTATCGTCGCGTGATCCTGAAAAAAGTACAGCAGGATATCCAAATCGCATGCTGCATGGCGCACACTATGTTAACAATGCTTAAAATTCTGACAGTTATCATTCATTTGTAAACAGATAACACCTGAGGATGCAACGGTAAGTTGCGAAACCGGTCGTGTGTGTCCTTCAATAAAGGAATTTAACAGTCGCAGCGGACCCGTTCTTTTAAAAAATTACGGAATCTTTTGACTGTGGTTGCCCTACATATAAAGTTTTATGTTTATAAAAAGCTGATAATCTTGGAAGACTTGTAGAAGGAAGTGAATACATAATATTTTTAAGAGAAACCCATGACCGGATATGGCATCCAATGACGCTATGGTGACTTCTCTACCTTTGATACAATGAAACAAATCTTTTCTGCTGCAAGTTCTTTGCTTTCGATATTTTTGGAGGATAGTATTAATAATCACAACAAGAATAAATGTCCACTTGTAGTGGTCTCTAAAATGTATACCTTACGAGCTAAGAGCACATGTTTATATTCGGTAAAGTGAAAACGTTTCTTCTACTTGAGGCACGCATTTTAGAGTCAATGTTTACTTGTCTTTCTTTCTTGTTTTGGCCCATTCTAATTCCTCCCAAAATATGGACAGCAATTAACTTGCGCGTAGAAGGGATTTGTTTCACAGTATCGAAAGTATTGATAGCATCTCTGGATGACATTTCCGCCGCGCGGAGGTAGCCGAGAGGTCTGGAGCGCCACGTTGCGGATCGCGCGGCCTCCCGCGTCGGAAGTTCGAATCCTCCCTCGGGCATGGATGTTTGTGTTGTCTTTAGTATAAGTTAGTTCATAAGTAGTTTGTAAGTTTAGGGACTGATGACCCCTCAGTTCAGTCCCATAAGCTTTACAAACATTTGAACACTTTTTTTTTTTTTTTTTTTACTTTTCCGTACATGGATTATTACTCAGGATATTATATTCTCACTCTCCGCTACGAGTTCTACAATTTTGTAAACGTGATTTTGAATCACCCTGTATACCCGCATTGGAGCTGCGCTACATTATATATACAAGTATTCTATCCAATATACCATAACAAAATGTTGTTATCTGGAGTATTATCAAATTGTGCTCGGTAAGCGAGAGACGATCTTGTACTTTCTCGCGGATACATTCAGAATCCCTGACAGGTTTTACATAATTTCGCAAAGTGACGCATCATTAAGTATAGATGGCAGCGGTGGGTGTCTTTTGACATGTGGAAGTACGCCTGTTTGAAATAGCATGAGTGTAGATAAATTGCATTTGAAGCTTACAAGGAGGGGTTCTGACATGTGCTTCACCGATTTCGATCAAATTTTGCATGGACTTTCTATATTAAATACAAAGATATAGGTGATTCGGCTTCTTGTAGTTCTTGAAAAGATCAAGGTCAAAGTTTATCATGGAAAATCGCATTTTGAGTGCTGTAAATTGAAAGATCGTCTGAAGATGAGCATTTTTTTTACTATATGTATTGGGTCGGAAGTTAATGACGTTAGAGTGATTAAGATTCTTGTGTTTTCATGCTGCTGCTTGGGTACTCGGAAACATGAGCGACTACCCGAGCGATGTCGCCGGTCGAGCGGTCCAGGGCTTGGACTGTCAAACCGTTGCCGACTCAGTGGAGCTCTGTCAGACGGCAAAGAACCGATCTACCCAAAATGAAGAAAAAAAAAGTGGATCCAGGTTCAAATTTCCATCATGGCAAATGTTTTAAAGATTTTTTTCTATGTATATCATAATAGTCACATAATTTTAATACTTTTTCTTGCCTTATTTTGAAACAGAGAATTGGAAAGTGTGATTAATATTCAATTAGGTGTATTATGTATTTACAGGCGTTTTATTTGTATTACGCAGTGGAAAAACAAAAATAATAAATAAAATAAAAACTTTTAAAGTATATTATTACGTAATTCCAATTACTGGCCATCTATTCGTCAGCGATCTCTCAACCAGTAGTGTGAAACTTATCATAAAAACAACCAAAACACTAGTATTTCTCACACTTTAGGTGCTGAAACGTGATACTGGATTCATGGTGTGGCCAAACCGACATGACGCGCTACGTCAGAACTTTTGTCGATGATGATGCTCAACCGACCTGCACTGTTAAAGTGATACCACCGAAATGCACCTTTCTTTATCATCCTTGTCACATTTACTTGTTTCGCCATGTCAAGAATTTTATCATATGACTTAAAAATCATGGCACATTGCACGAGAACAGAGAAATTCATGACAAATCAGATGCTATTAAAATTCATGCCTTGGTCTATAATTCGTTGTCCGCGCCTGTCTTTCAAGATATGCTTTTATAATTTTGGTATATCTGATAGACTGTCTTCAGCAATATAAATCAGATATCTCGGATAACATGTGAATGTGGCAATATGTCGCGTTCGTGTTTTGTGCATGGTGTGAGAAATATTTGGTTTTTTGGTTGTTTTGTGATAAGTTTCACCCTACAGGCTGTCAGAACGCTGACGAATAGACGACCAGTAATTGAAATTACGCAATAATATGGTTTACATTTTTTGGAATTTTATTTATTTATTAATATTATTGTTTTCCACTCCATATCAGGAATAAAACAGCTGTAAATAGATTATACACTGCTCCCTTCCGTCCCACATAGGCCGCGAGGGCCAATCGGGTACCGGCCGACCGCCGTCTCATCCTCCGCCCGAAGGCGTCACCGGATGCGGTATGGAGGGGGGCGTGGTCAGCGCCCCGCACTCCCGGCCGTTGCGTCGGTTTTCCAGACCAGAGCCGCTACTTCTCAATCAGATAGCTCCTCAGTTGGCCTCACAAGGCCTGAGTGGACCCAGCATGCCAACAGCGCTCGGCAGACACGGGCGTTCACACATCTTAGTGCAAACCAAGTCCGACTGTGCTTAACTTCGATCACCTAACGGGAACCGGTGTGGCCGATGGCATAACACACTTAATTCAATATTAATCACACTTCTCGATGCTGTACTTCTAGTTAAGGCAACAAAAGATATTACAAATATGAGAATAATATCAAATACATAGAATAAAAGTCTAACAAAACATTAAGATGCTGGAGATTCGAACCTGAATCCATGGTTTGACAGTGCAAGCCCTGGAACGGTTTTCTTTTCTTTTTTGTTCTTCAAGTTGTTCAGTCCGTTGCAGACGTGTGTGCCTTTTGTTCGTTGTTGATCACTGAGTTCTTGACTCAGTACTTTTATTAGAGAGAGCACCGAACGCGCTGAGCCACCTCACCGGCGCGCGGAATATAGTTAATGTGTACAAGTGTCCAAGCTACAGCATGAAAACACAAAAACTTTAGTTTACTCGAACGTCTTTAACTGTTGACCCCATATATATATATTAGTAAAAAATGCTCATCTTTAGACGATGTTTCGATGTATAGCATTGAAAAAGACAATTTTCTGTCAACTTTGATCTTTTCTTCTCTTCTCTCTCTCTCTCTCTCTTTTCCAAAAACTACTCAGTTTATAACAAAAAGCGGCAACCCGTGTCTCTTTATATTCAATATAGAACGTCCACGGTCTGCACGGCCACTACGATCGGGGTTTCGAATTCCCCCTCTGGCATGGATATTTGTGCCGTCCTTAGTATTAGTTAGTTAATAAGTGGTTTGTAAGTTTAGGGACTGATGACCCCGTAGTTAAGTCCCATAAGCTCTACAAACATTTGAATAGAACGTCCAAGCAACATTCGATCGGAATCGCTGCCCTACATGATGTCAAATCGTCTCCTTGTTACTGTTGAACGATGCTCAATGAAATCAAGAAGAACGATGGACGCTAATGATAATAATAATTTCGTGTGGCTCATTGGCCTGGTGCTAGTCTTTCAATTGGACGCCACTTCGGCGACTTGCGTGTCCCTAGCCTACCCCAGTTATCCAACCGGGGAAAGGGGACCTACAGCTTAACTTGGAATCCGAACGACGGGTCGTTTCTGGCGTCTCCTCACATCGTTGAAAGGTGAAGGATGGGTTGAAGTGCAGAGTGAAGAAATCCGAGGTCCTACCGGGTTTCGAACCCGCGACCCTTCGATTTCCAGTCCAGCACTTTACCCCAAGACCACCGAGCGCGACAAGAAGGACGACGAAGGACGCTGAAGGGATTTCTCTTCCACATTTATATTTCCTGCCGTCAGATTCACGTAGTAGTGCCACTGCAGTTGATCATTACTTGTGTTTCACAAACTTTCTTTTCTTTTTGCACATACAATTTAGGAAATTCTTCAACGAGTTCAAGAAAATATGCACTATTTTCTTCGCACGACATGAACTCCGTTAACAGGTGGTAGAAGCGAAAAATCCTGCTACGAAGGATGCGACATTAAATGGAGCGAATAACGGACTGGTCAGTGCCGCACTCACGGCAGGTCAGCGGTGGGAAACGCAGTTCTCCACTTTTCGTTCTTTCATATTGATTAGCAGCTCCATTGCTGGCATTAACGGCAATTTTGCTCTCCCCACCGTCCGCTAATCACAATTCTCGTCGCGAGCCCTTTGACCTGGATCCTTCTCGCCGGGAGTAATTTCATGTCGCCAAAAACTCTAGCTACTTCTCAGGCCTCTCCCGCTCTCACGCTACAATCCTGTTCCAGTGTCCATATACGGAACGAACCCAGAAAATTCAGGGAACTTTATTTTAATGTATGTATGATTTTCCTTTACAGGGACATTACTTCTTGTAACAAAAACTAAGCATAAGTTGCATAGAAGGAAACTACTAATGATGGCAAAATATCTGTATTAGCCGATGCAATTAACAATTTTCAAGTGACAGGTTTTGTACAATCGCAGTTATTTAAGTTACTAACACACTGACTGCTACAGATAGATCGTGAAAGTCTGTAGATGCCAGGGAGACAAGAGTTTTCGCTTCTTGGTGTGGAAGGTTGACACTAAGTGTATTTTCTGTCTTAGACCTATGAAGTGGTTTTCTCAGGAAGAGGTTTCCAGTTTTAAAAAAATCACAAGGCTGTGAAATGGTTCGAGTACGTAAAATAAGAAAATGGGATACGTCTTTTAAGTTTACTAACAACCTATACTCACGTAAACCAAGAGATAAAATATCTACCTTGTAATATTCTACAGGGCGAAGAAAAAAAGCCGCACATGGAGGATTACATGCGATTCCTCACCTAGATTCAAAATAAAAGTTTATAACGCAAAACCCGATCTGGTACATTTTCAAAACACTTACACGAAAACGAGGAGTCGGCAACACTGTCACATTGTGCAGCGTATCGGAACGTACAGAGGAACATTTATCACTTCATACCAGCAGTCGCAGCTCACGGAGTAGTCTCCTGCGATATCAAACCAACAGCAATCATAGAGCTTTTGGACGTCAGCTCCCTAGATATTGTTGCCAGCTCGTTGTTTCCAACACGTGCTTTAAATATGTATGATAACGCCGGATGAACCTTTTCCTTGTGTTAAAAAACACACATGCTTTCGTTTTAGAATGTTTCAAAATATGTACATTCATGAACCCCAGCCTTACATTGATACCGGTGGTGAAAGTTGTTTTGCAATAGCTGTTGTTGTTCCAGATATATTTTGGGCGAGCAAGATAGCTGGGACACTCTGTATATTTTTCCTTCTGCTATACAAGAAGTTAATAAAATCATACAAAACCAAAACAAGACACTAATTTAAAAAAATGTAACAAAAGTATTGACCCTTGTCACCCGCATTGAACTGATCTGATTCGACGGAAACGAAGAATATTTTTGTCCCTATATTGGTAGACCTGCGCAATTATATTTACCCACCGGTAATGCCATAACCTCTTATCCTGTATGTAGTGTGTAACAAATACTTAACAAATTATTAAAGAAGATATTAGAGATACATAAATTTGAATCCAGAGATGATTCACACTAACAGCACAATCTTCCATAAAATTCAACACAACAATCAACCCACTTGATTTTGTTTCTCACTTTCCAACTTATACACCTAGTTCCAATAGTAACCACTCTGTGGCAGCGCTTCCTGTGCCACTTCGTATGTCACGATTACAAGGACATTTATTAAATTATAGATTTTAACTGTAGTTTTAGTGTCTCACCTGGAAGGAGGAGGGAAACTTGGAGTTTGTCTGGTCGACAGCGTGGTCATTAGAGACAGAGCTTATGCTCGGGCTTTCTGGGTAAGGCTGTGGAAGGAAATCGGCCGTATCCTTTCAAAGGAACCGTCCTGGCATTTGCCAGCAGTGATTTAGGGAAATCACGGAAAACCTAATTCGGGATGACTGTAGGTGGGTTTGAACCACCGTCCTTCCGAATGCGAGTCCATTGTGTTCCCACTGCGCCACCTCGCTCGGTGGTGTCTCAGTTGCGTGTAGTTACAATGAAACATCATGGACATGAAAATTCGTACCGGGACCGGGATTCGAACCCGGAGCTTACTGATTACTAGAGAGCTGCACTACGCCTCTGTGCTGCGCCAGGCACTTGGGTTTAATACATCGGCAAGAGCTACCCAAGCACATATCCCACCCGACTAAAACTTTGTTCAAATCTTCAAATGTTTGTAAAGCTTATGGGACTTAACTACGGGGTCATCAGTCCCTAAACTTACAAACTACTTATGAACTACTTTCGAACTAGGACGGCACAAATATCCATGCCCGAGGGGGGATTCGAACCCCCGACCGTAGTGGCCGTGCAGACCGTGACTGGAGCGCCTCAGTCTCCTCGGCCACCGCGGCCGGCCCAAAACTTTGATATGTTCTATTTCAACCACTGTACAGCACGGCTCGCACCAGACCCTGTACTTCTGCCAGAGTTCGGCGCTCGTGTGTACCCACACTGAAAAAAGGATCACACCTTCAGTTACAAGGAAGAAGTCTTAATTCGTAAAAATGATACGATTCACATCCCGACCTGATTCGGCCAATCTTACTCTAGTGAATTAGGTGCCGGCAGATATTAGAAAATAATTTTGACGCATTTATACAATTTTCCCCATCCGCCTCCGAGGGTATGCTGCCTGCGCAGACTGCGATAGCAGAGGACACAGGTTCCCGTGCCGGCGAGTCACCCCAGTGTGGGACCTCTGCCACGGCATGGTCGCCCTCATTAATGAGACAACGCCGGCGACGGTCCACGTCAGCTGGGTTTTGACGCCTGATACGAAGGCCTCCCCCAAAACCAGGCTGAATGCGACGGTGTGGATCCTTGTCCACACGGTGCATGCCATTATCCACGTAGAACATCCCCTACTTAGGATAGCTGTGGCAGAACCACTTGAGTGCCCGACGATAGCACAAGTATGTGGACCTATTTGGAAATCTTCTCACTGTTGCTGTTATACAAGTTCTCGACAGACACTTGGTGTATGGACTGGGACGTATCCTAATTTTTCTCGGAGATACCATTTTGACTTTTCTTTACAGACCCCAGGAATCTTTGTGGGGAATCCGTGTGGCGCTGGAGCGCCTTTTCGTTCGTTTTATGTTCGATTTAATATGGGAGTTTGACCCAGAAGCAGTCTTCTGGCTCCCCAATAAAATTGTTTCTTATCCCTCACTCAGTTTATAAAATGTTTGTAAATCTATCGGACCAAACTGCGTCATCAGTCCGTAGCTTACAAACTACTTAAACTAAGGTAAACTAACCTAGGGACAACATACACACACACACACACACACACACACACACACACATGCCCCAGGGAGGACTCGAACCTCCGACGGCGAGCAACCTCGCGCTCCGCAGCGAGACGCTTTAGACCGCTCGGCTACTCCACCGCGGCACTCAGTTTATAGATTGACTAACAACGGACGAGTTTTGTCCCTAAAGGAGAGTTCTTTTAATTTTTTTCTTTCTTTTCTTTTAGGTTGTTTTAATTCCTTCGACTGTTCGCCAATACAAGAACACTGGGTGTGATTATCCCTGGAGAAAATGTTTCTTTTAAATACCTTTGTTTTAATTACTCCTTTATGGTTGTTTTTATTCCTTGGTGTGGTCAACCATGGCATAACTCATGGGTGCGTTTGGGTCATGTATGAAACTTTCTTTTTATGAACCTTTCGGTAGCGATCATACATTGGTTGTTCTGCCAATGCGAAAAGTTCTTTTTCCTTTACATAGCAAGTAGACAGTCTTTGTTTGGCCGTAGCTGTCGGTCCCCATTACTCTTTCATGTTTCCCTCACGTTATTTTCGTCTACTGTTATGTTCCGTCAGTGGATTACTTTTTCTGGCGACTGGTGCACACACGATCGCCTAAGTCAAAGGCTCTGAATCCACTGCATTTAGGTTTGAAGCCTATATGGGTACGGAAGGCACCCTTTTCACTGGAAACCAAGCGGCTTCAAAATCATTGTCCTCAAGGAGGCTCAATATGCTTTCATTTATTCGAAAGATGATTGTTTTCTTTTGTATTCGCCGATGAAGGCTTAATTGGTGTGAGACAGGACGGGGTGTAGGGCAGAAGGGTGCTCCATAAATAACAAAAATAAATAAATAAAAATAAAAAATGTAATAATACTCTAAACGCAGCCCACACAGTCCTACAACTGGAATTATAATACTTTAAGCATAAAAGCAAAGATAAAAAATAACAAAGGAATGTACACGCAATGGTAGTAAAGCCGATAAAACTTGGAGATTGCCTGCAATGTTAGTTAGAAATGAATGAGAAAGGAACGCAAGCCAGGGAGGGTTAAGCAGCCACTGTGACACAATGGAAAACGCGCCACTGTGTTTGGTGAACGTTTCCCCAGTGATTATCAAATACCATTAAACGAGCCCCCGGTTTACGGGCGACGTTTATCCGTTCAGTGATAATAGCGCATTAATTTGTGAGGCCGTCGTCAAGATTAAAACAGGCGCGTTTAATGGTCGGGCTTTAGCGACGGCACCGAATGAGAATCGAGTTACGCCGCTAACGCGCATGAAAAGTGATACCAACATCAACGCACACTCGGTCAGTATACGCTCGAATTAAGCAATTTTACTAACCAATTTTGTACTAAAACGCATTATACATTTTTAGTGACGTTACGTGTTAGTGATTGCTTTCCTTACTCGAAAATAAAATGTTTGGAAATCTAAGAGACTTAACTGCTGAGGTTATCAGTCCCTAGGCTTACAAACTACTTAAACTATCTTATGCTAAAGACGACACACACACACACACACACACACACACACACATGCCCGAGGTAGGACTCGAACCTCCGACGGCGAGCAACCGCGCGTTCCGCAGCAAGGCGCCTTAGACCACTCAGCCACTCCATCGCGGCCTTTACTTGAAAATGCAATTTTTAGACACGTAAATTTGTATAGTTTCCCCTCCCTGTGAGTTAAAACAGTAGTTCTTGTTAATAAATACATGACAATATAGCTTTCTGGCACTTGATTTGTATAAATCCATCAGCCGGCCGCGGTGGCCGAGGGGACTAAGGCGCTACAGTCACGGTCTGCACGGCCACTACGGTCGGGGGTTCGAATCCCCCCTCGGGCATGGATATTTGTGCCGTCCTAGTTTGTAAGTAGTTTGTAAGTTTAGGGACTGATGACCCCGTAGTTAAGTCCCATAGACTATACAAACACTATAAATCCATCAAAAGTTTTGCCTTCCTTAAATTTGAGAACTAATTAAAGTAATGTTTTCTCAAGATATATGAAGATTGCGAGAGAATATTGTATTATAAAAGACACAGGGCCAAAGGCAGCAGCCGTGGCGGAGCGGCCGAGCACATGGAGGCGCTATGCTACGATGCGCGAGGCCGTTCCCCGTCGGGGTTTCGAATCCCCCCTCGGGCATGGATGTTTGTGCCGTCTTTAGTATAAGCTAGTTCCTAAGTAGTTTGTAAGTTTAGGGACTGATGACCCCGCAGTTAAATCCCATAAGCTTTACAAACTTTTGAACTTTTTCAATGGCAGCATTTAGAAGTTCTGAGAGTCATATCTCACTCACAGAATGTGTCTATCGGTGAAGGTCATGTTGAGAAATCTGAACTGAAAATCACTCCAAGAAAGACGCTTACTGTCCTTGAAGACAAAAAAATTCGCACTACAGAAGAATTATGTGAAATGGTCACATATTAATATTTGGTGTTGACGGTAAATGGAAAACTGTAGACCTGGGTATGTGTGACGCCGCAACGTAATTTCATCGCGTAGTAAACAGAAAAATGTCAATACCAGAGCGAATTTAATTCAAGGAAACTCAGTTAGACAGTAACAATGCCTCGCAGACTGGCGATGAACAGCATACTAAGATTGGACTTGTGTTTGATGTCGGTTTGGGCCATTAACGAATATCCCGACTATTGGACGATGTTTGCAGCAGTGGGTGAACCTATATCGAATACAGCGTCAAGAAGCAAGCAGTCGGCCTAGAGCAATGGCAGAAGGTCAAGGCCGAACTATCGTCAGAGATGAACCAAGACACCAGAACTCATCATCGATCATATGTGCTTCTGGTGCTTCAGTGACTGATAACAGGCTGCTCACAGAAAGGAGGCTGCGCTTTGTTCTCTACACACTAACAAGTTCGTTTGGAATGGTGTCGGCCTGGAGTATCACTGGTAAGAGTAGAGCTGCCTTCTGTAATGACATTCGATGAGCAGGCGACCAGTAAAGTCAGCGGTGACTTTGGCCGCCAACCAGCAGTGATAGTCTGGGATGTCATTCAATAGACCCCTTGGGTTGTTATCGGCAGCACCCCTACAGCACAGAGGTAAGCCGTTAATATTGCACACCCCGTTTTGTTGCCGTTCGTGGCAAGCCTGGGTCTACTTTTCACCGAGATAACGTCCTCCCGCACACAGGAGAATTTTAAGTGCTTCTCTTTGTGTCCCTACCTTCGTCAGTAAAGTAGACGGATCTCTCCTCATTGAAGCTTCTCCAGCCAGTTTGGCTCGATATCCCTCAGGAGGACATCCAGCAAGCCTAGAAATCAATGCCGAACCAAACAACAGCTTGCATAAGGGCCAGAGGTATACAAACCATTATTAACTTCTTAAGCTCTTTCTCTCGAATAAATCATCCACTTTCCTTGTAATGCAATAATTTGTTCATCTACACGTGTACAATGAAAGGCAAAAAGATTGTCCGGCACAAATTACCTGGTGTCGAAGAAAAGAGCTTTGCTAATGCCCAACTCTAGCGGTCTCTGGAGCTTCAGCTCGGTGTTAATATCATCAAATATCAGCAATATAATAATTATGATACATTGTGACGATTCATTGCAATTTAACTCATCGTTTCTTTTCAAATCATTATTGGAGCATGTGGAAACGATTAAAATATACGAATTCGAAGGTGGTAGAATTATTATTCGAGTACACATTTTCAATTTTATCCATTCGCAGTTACGTCATACCTTCCGTGAATATGAATTATTACTATGATCAGCGTTTCATATTTTTTCAGTAGATGTGTGGATGGACTGACGGTTTACGAATATAAAACACGACTGTTGATATTCATGTCTGGTTTCCAGCCGGATCGTAGAGTCATCTTGACACAATATTTCAGCGGACCACCTGGCCGCCATCTTCAGGTGCTGAGTCTCGTAGGAAACTGAAGTCTTCCCGTGCCCGGCGGCCTTATATACGCCGCGAAGTACTAACGGCGCGTGCGCCAGAGAGTCGTGGCTGCGTCCTCTGCCGCAAGCAGCCGGTGCAGCGCCTCAGTGGAGAAAACTGGCAGGAACGATATATCGCTCACATGCGCTAGTTGTCACAGGTGGAGAAAAGAGCACGCTGTTTTTTAAAATTAGACAAAACTGGATTCCACATGTTGCTAAGAGGGAACCCCTTATCTCTATTTATTAAATCGTCCGCCAACCTAATCTCAATAAATTCCTTTAAAACGCATTCCTAGTAGCGAGACGCAGAAGCAAGTACACGTGTTTCGTCATACTTCATTCTGTGTCCTTCGGTTAAACAATGCTCCGCTACTGCAGACCTGTCAGGTTGTAACAAACGTGTATGTCTGTGGTGCTCGGTGCATCGATCATTGACGGTGCGAATCGTTTGTCCTATATATGCTTTCCCACAGTGGCAAGGAATCTTATAAATACCTCTACCAATTTTCGATCAATTCGAATTATTCTTTCGTGGTGGGTTGTTTTATGACATAGAGTGCACTTCTCGAAAGACTTCTTCTCAACCTGCTGGAATGTTATTTAATTAAGGTAGGCAGTTTCTTTGTAATTTCACTTTATTGTTGTGAATTACAGACAGCTTAGAGTGCCTCGAGAGTAGCAGCAGATTCCCTCCTGTAACTCAAAACGAGTTTTATGACTGCTAATTGGTTATATATATATATATATATATATATATATATATATATATATATATATATATATATATGATGTGAGAAGAGTTTTGTGACTCCTGCTCATTAGAAACAGAGGAATTTTTTTTAGGGATGTCAGACCAGTCTTTGTTATGCGGCTGTGTACTTGTTTCCTTTGTATTACTGAAAGAAGAATACAGAGACAGATCTCTCTCATGACGTTTGAGTTACTTTGTAAGCTTTTTGTACAAGTAAGACGGATCTTCCGCACGTTCGATGTGAAGACAATATTTTTGTGAGAACACTTCGAATTCTCTATGTATAACAACATAATTACAGGTCACTGTAATGAACTGCCACTGAGACGCATAAGTTTGAAACTGGGCACAAAGGCGGCTTAGCCTTCCTCTGTAATGATGGAGCCCTCAGTTATCACCCTGGGGCGCTTAAAACCGTACAAAAATATACAGCTGCTAATTTCATGTCACCATTCAGGTGACTTAATGATACCACATTGGCACCAACATTCTGCCCAACTCAACTGTTTACGTATCACACGATAGTATGTTCGTCGAACCCTCTCTCGGTCGTATTTCATCCCTTAATTTGACGCTTCTGTGATGGTCACATGTGCGACTCACAGTATTGTTAATTTTATTTAGCTTTATTTTTATGTATGTAAGAGAAAAATATTTCAGACACACCGCTTGTCAGAATCGACACGGAAAAGTGTTAGTTGGTGGCATAATGAAAGCGTTCGTTCCTTTGTCATTGATTGTCATAGCCTCGGAGCTACCTGCGCAAATTTTCTGAGCCCTTTCAACTCATTATTTCTACAACTATTGAGCTGAGTAATGGTCTATCGCCTGAATACAGACAACTCCTCCGATACGACAGGAATTGGATAGCAAGTGCGAAACGAAGGGCGAAGTTGCAGGACGCACCATTAGCGAGGAGGTTTTAAGAAACTTTTGCGTCTCAGTGGAAGGTAATTACCGAGTTTCGAAAATGTGAGTCTTTAATTTTTTTGTACAGTATATTTGTGTACCGGTCGCTATAGTGAGGAAAACCGTATTTAAACCTGCGTACAATTCATTTCTACTTATACGTAAGTGCTTATCGTTCGAGGGGTTGATTTACTATGAATAATAGTAAGCTGTCGTTGAAAGCGTGTAAGCTTAAAATTATTTATTATCTTAAAGTATTATATTTTTATAATGTTTCTGTAGCGTTATGTACTCTCATTAGGATTACGTGCCTTCGTGTGATCGAAGTTAACAGTAATAATACTACGTTTATTTTGTAAGGCAATAGAAAACTGCCGAATATGACGTATACGAAGGAATAGCTGCCGCTTCTCTGTATCGTTTTAGCGTGGGACATTCAATACTTCTGGATCAACTACTGAATTTCACCCCAGTGGTTTACTACTAGGAGTTCTTTAGACAACACGCTTTTGTCGTAAAATGCGTGTAAGGTGACTGTCCAAAGCAGCTTGTACAGATGGCGAACATTTTAACTGGCTTTAAAAGAATTTACAGTGAGACTGACGCGGAATTGATCTTTGTAATGAGCAGAAGAACTTACCGTCACATAAAATGCTAGTAAGCGTGATTTCTATGCATCAATAGGTTATTGAGTGAAGTGCAATTAGACTTTTCGATTCTCTGTTTTTAATCGCTCACCCTGTTCATTGCTAACAGCACCAGGATTTCCTTGACAATACTTTTGAATGCCAACCAAGCATTCTTTTCAAGTTCGGTCATTGCTTCTATGAAACGATCATCTTTAATAGGTTGCCTAATTTGTTTCCCATCAAAGACACAAGCCTTTATCTTCTCATATGACAAGCTAGTAAATGCAGAAATGATATACTTAAAACCAACTCCACACACTGCTTGCAGATTTTGTGAAGGGCCCACGATTTATCTTGGTCGCCATTTTATACTTTAAAATAAGAAAAATAGGCTTCTTTGACAAAATTACTGATTTTTATCCGTTGAGTGGGAATGGTAAAACTCCCTCATACATAACAAAACGAATCGGGGCTGTTTAAGGGCAAATTTATCTGCAAGGTACCCTCTGTCATGTACCACACAAACATTTATGTACCCAGTGATCTTCCTCTTAGTTTAAAGGTCATGTGTGCAAAAATCCATAAAGATTGGAGCAAAACTATGCATTCTGTAAAATTCCGTAAGTTAAGTATCCTACACCATACACCGAACGAAATTTTATACAGACATTGACATTCCTCTTGTTTCTACGGTAGAGTGTGCAAAATTTCATCAATATCGGAACAAAACTATAGATTTCTATGCCATAGAAACGCAATGTCACATTGAAAAACGTACTTTATTGTTCTCAAATATTCCAGTTTTATTTCATACAACCCTTGTTCTGGGCATAACGAAAACAACAACAAAAATGGATCTGTGAAATCGGTCGAGCTGTTCTCAAGTTATGGCGCGACCAAGGTATTTCGGGATCCATTTTTATGTTGTGAAGTATCCTCCCCTATGCACTGTATGAAACTGAAGGTAGACGGTGACGTTCCTCTTGTTTTGCAGCTCAAGCGTGCGAAATGTCATGAAGATAGGAATGAAACCGTAGATTTCGTGAGTCTGTAGGAGAAGTATTTTCCGCCATGCACCTATCACAAAATACTTTCGTAGCTGACTTTTCCTACCGATAAACTACTTTCCTGCCAAATTTCAGCTTCATAGGTGAAGTAGTTTTTAGTCAGTGAGTGAGTGAGTGTCCTTTCGCTTTTATATACATCGAAATTAAGAAAACAGATTGCTTAATTTTGGATGTAAGAAAATTAAGGGAGACTTGCAGACAAAAATAAATAGTAACATGCAAATCTGTAATGCTAACTTTATTTGATACAAGGTCAAGCCTGATGCGACAGTTTTATGGCATCTGCAGCGAAACTGTTGTGAGCGGTAGACTTCTTTCCGTTTCATTATTTTGTGGTAGGGGTAGGGGGCGGGGTGGGTTGATTACAAAACGCTTCATAAACGCCCGAAATTACACGCAAACTTTGTTGCAGGTCCGTAACTACTCCCATTTTCCAATAATTGACGCATAAATCTGGGTATTCTCACGCGGTGGCCTCTCATTTATGACGTCATATCTCCTGAGCTTGTGTCGTGCTCTTTTGTTTTTGGGACAGGAACCTTCGTGGGCATACGGTGAACAGTTCACCAAGTTTCATTGCATTTGATGAATGGTTTATGAACACACACACACACACACACACACACATACATATATATATATATATATATATATATATATATATATACAAATTCTTGCACTACGCGTCGAAAACAGGCTTCATTATATCAGAGCGACAAGTACACCTGTTTACTACAGCGTCTCATGCGTAACTGACGACATTATTCTAGACAATATGAATCTAAGCCTGTCGCGAGGCGTCTCTACCCCTTCCAATCGTCACTGGTTTAAGTTGTTCAAATGTTTGTTAAGCTTATGGGACTTAACTACGGGGTCATCAGTCCCTAAACTTACAAACTACTTATGAACTACTTACGAACTAGGACGGCACAAATATCCATGCCCGAGGGGGGATTCGAACCCCCGACCGTAGTGGCCGTGCTGACCGTGACTGGAGCGCCTCAGTCACCTCGGCCACCGCGGCCGGCTCTGGTTTAAGGTTCGCCGACAGGCTGCAGCACTGCTTTCTGTAATAAGCCAAGTTACCTGTCAAAAGCGTAATCGCATGCCCAACAACTGTGGAAAAAAACCTTGACGTGATAGGAAAAAACTAATTACAGTTTTGGAATCAGCATGTCAGTTTACCTATAAAACAACCTAAAAACCGAAGTCAACAGAAATTAAGTTACAAATTGTTCCCCAGTGTTATAGAAATTAATATTATTCTGTAAAGTATAATGTCCTCAGGTTGGTCGAGAGGTGTTCTTAAAATTCCTTGCCGCGGTGGAGTGGCCGAGCGCATTGAGGCGCTATGCTCCGATGCGCGAGGTTGTTTCCCGTCGACGGTTCGAATCCTCCCTCGGTCATGGATGTTTGTGCTGTCTTTGGCATAAGTTAGTTCATAAGTAGTTTGTAAGTTTAGGGACTGATGCCTCCGTAGTTAAGACCCATAAGCTTTACAAACATTTGAACATTAAAATTCCTTAAAAGTTACAACACACTTCGTAGTGAAGATCGGTGTGTTGGTCATTGATTCTGGGTTACCGGTTTCGGTAAGCAAAGTTTCCACCATCTGATCCCTGTTAAATGTGAAAAAAGGAATCACATGATGGCCACTTTGCATCGAGAAACCGGTAATCGAGAATTAGTGACCTATATAGCGATCTTGGCTAAGAAATGTGTAATTTCTTCTAATTCTTTAAAGTATCAAACACAAAAAAGTATTCCTGAAAGAATACCTCTTATTAATATTAGTGAAAGGGTGTCGCATTAAACTGTCTGTATTAGGAGAGTGTCGTGATTGGAAAAAGTTTGGAGAGCTCTGATCTAAGTCAACGAGGACCATTTTCTACTTAAATTGTTTCAATATGTAAATAGGTTCTACGAATATTTATTTCAAAGTTATTAAAATGTAATACCTGCACTGTGCGGAGTGTGTTTACAAAATTGTAGAAAAGAATCAGAAGTGGATTATGTATGCACTGCGAAAGAATGTATTTCAAGTGTTTTATTTTAGTACAAAAAAATTTCTACAGTGTTTTGAAATATTCTGGTAATTCGGCATCATGGATGCGTGTTGGCAAAATCAGAAAAAGACAAATAGCGTGATTCAGTCCAAAGCTACACGTTAATATCATAACTGGTGTAATTCTATGGAATAATAGATACTCTTTCTGGATAAGTATAGGAAAAAGGCTGCAACATTTATTAGGATTCAATAACAATAAATCTGCAACAACACAATCAGAGTACTACACGTAATGATGTTTTCCATATAAAGATGCATTTAAAAGGCTTAAACCTGCCAAAATATAGTATAAAACACCTCAGTCAAATTACAAGACTTTGAAAAGGCTTATTTTAAAATGAAATAACGTATATATTCTACAATCTAAACAATATGCTGCCTGACTTTTACCTGAATTTGTACCTTATTTAACTCTACGGGATTGAAAGTCATAATGGAAGACAAAATAGCCAAATACTTGTGAGAGCGATGATCTCCGCCCCCCTTAAAATGAATTCCTAATCTCTGGAGAGAAAAGAGTGAGCAAGTGCCTCAGACTGGGAACCGGAGCCGATAATACGGAAGACAGTTCGTGACGTTTCGCAGTATGTGACTAAAGACATGCAAGCTCTTCGGTCGCAAAGTCACACAGAATCTCCCATCGAGCAGCGCTACGGACGACTTACGTGAGACAAAGGTGAATGTGATTGGTATTCTCCGTGAGGAGAACTCTGAGGGCTGTGGACTTGTCTGGCTAGAGGCGTTTTATGGCCTGCTCCTCCCGCACTGCTTATTCTGGCTTGTAAAAGTTCCCAGACCCACCGTACACTCCGCGCCATATGTTTAGCCACTGCCATAACACAATAAAAATGGTTACTTGTACAGAGTGCACCAAATCTTAGCACCAAAATTATATAGACGATGTATGCTACTAAAGTGGGTATTTTGAGATGACGATCCGATAGCCGGAAATAAACATTTCAGGCAGTGCGAGTTCTTAATTGAACAGAGCATGCGAGATACGTGCTTGTGTTTCTTAATAAACAGCAGTCTCCTGCGCCGACCTTGGCGACGCAACATGAGAAAGAGTACACAGTCGATTGTAGCGTGTACGTCGTAAGTTTCAAAAAATGATCAAATGTTTGTTAAGCTTAAGGAACTTAACTGCGGGGTCATCAGTCCCTAAACTTACAAACTACTTATGACTTCTTTATACTAAAGACGACACAAACATCCATGCCTGAGGGGGCAATCGAAATGTTCAAATGTTTGTAAATGTATTGTACCAAACTGCGTGGTCATCAGTCCGTAGCTTACAAACTACTTAAACTAAGGTAAACTAACCTAAGGATAAACACACATACACCCATGCCCCAGGGAGGACTCGAACCTCCGACGACGAGCAACCGCGCGCTCCGCAGCGAGGCGCCTTAGACCGCTCGGCTACTCCACCGCGGCGAGGGGGGAATCGAACCCCCGACCGTAGCGCCCGTGCAGACTGACTGGCGCGCCGCAGACCGCTCGTCCACTGGGGCCGGCGTCGTAGGTTTACCACTGTTAGCAGTTTACGGTTGGCTGTTGAAAATGGAGCATTGCTTGTTACTGGAATTTATAGACATGCATTTAATGGAAAGTTGAAAGATGCACAGATACCCATCAAGGTGCAGTAGGATGTATCTCTCAGAAATCTGAAAAAAAGTACAGTCTGTAGTGTGGCACCGTGCCGAACTCTTTCCGGATGTCTAGGAATCTGGAATGTTCTTCTTATTCTTCATCCATGGTTCAAAGGACATGATATGAGAAAATAGAAAGCAGATTTATACACGGCCTATGCTTTCTAAATACGAACTAAGTGCTGATTTGAAGACAGAAGTTTTTCTTTCCCAAGGAACATTACTTTACTAGAACTCCGAATATTGAGTTGGTTTATGTTCTAGGAGGCGATCCAATTATGATATTGTAGAAAGATATAAAAAAGCCAAGATCGCTGACATCAATTTTTATTTAAGACAACCGGTTTCGCTGAACTATGTCAGCATCATCTAGTCCAATAAAATCATTTTACAAGGCCATAATCTTGTAATGTCAATCAAATGTCTGTCTGTAAATATATCGGACCAAACTGCGTGGTCATCAGTCCGTAGCTTACAAACTACTTAAACCTAGGTAAACTAATCTAAGGACAAACACACACACCCATGCCCCAGGGAGGACTCGAACCTCCACGGCGAGCAACCGCGCTCCTCAGCGAGGCACTTTAGACCGCTCGGCTACTCCACCGCGGCGTGTAATGTCAACCAGTTGTTATATAACGTAATATACAGTACATAGGTGCACTGTGTCATTATAATAAAACATAATTATCACAGTGGGTGACAATAGCAAACTGATACATGACGCAAGTCAAGGATAAAAGAATATGGTTTTCTTGAAAGGTCACAGCCGATTTCCTTCCCTATCCTTACTCAAAAATCGGAGAAATAATTCAGAATTTCGGAATTTTCATAATAATCAACAAATGAAGTATTATGGAAATGTCTTGCTATAATTATTTCCTTCACAGTTGCCACACTAAATATTTTCGCGGTCCATAAACTATCTGCTATGGAGGACGCTTTTTCTCCTTTTGTGTCAGCAGTTGTTCCACATAGAGGTAGCACAAACCCAGTAATGAAATACAAACGCCGCGGCGGAATAGCCTTGCACACTGAGACGTCGTGCTGCGGTGCACGGGACCATTCGCGTCAGGGTTCGAGTCCTCCTTCAGGCATGGGCGTATGTGTTGTCCTTAGATTAGTTTAACTTAGTTTAAGCAGTTTGTAAGCTAGGGACTAATAACCAAGCAGTTAGGTCCCATATATTTACGAACATTTGAACATTTTTTTAAATACAAACTTTTGCACCAGATGTCTTTCGATGAAAGTTGAAAAGGAGACACCAGTTTTTATCAATTCGCTTAACAGTTGTCAATTAATAAATTTCCTCTTCCTCAAAAAGCTGAGCTTCACATCTTACTTTCAAAATATTTTCATCAAAATCCAGTAAAGTTTTATGACTTTTACTTAACATATTTCCAAAGAAGAGGTTATTTGAGCTGAACACATTTAAATGAACACATGCAATGGATAAGCCCAGCGGACGTGGTCCAGAGCACACCTCTCCAGTAGCGTAGCAGTAATTTATCAGTTGTAAGTGTAACCGGCTTCTCTCTAGAAGCTACATATTTTTACTTTTCAGTGCGTTTTCCCTTGAGTGCATTAAATTTATTGTGTGCTCGCGTTTTTGTTTGATTCCTATTCGCGTTAAATATCTGGTTAGTGTATTATTCCGCCGTGTGAATCGCGTCGCGACAGTCGTCTGTCTTTGTTTTGAAACAGTTACCGTTTGTTTACTCCAGTCAGTCGCCCAGCGGACGTGGTCCAGAGCACACCTCTCCAGTAGCGTAGCAGTAATTTATCAGTTGTAAGTGTAACCGGCTTCTCTCTAGAAGCTACATATTTTTACTTTTCAGTGCGTTTTCCCTTGAGTGCATTAA
This sequence comes from Locusta migratoria, assembly GCA_026315105.1. Classification (NCBI taxonomy): domain Eukaryota; kingdom Metazoa; phylum Arthropoda; class Insecta; order Orthoptera; family Acrididae; genus Locusta; species Locusta migratoria. Next base: position 230,234,812 of record CM048755.1, read on the forward strand.
ATTTATTGTGTGCTCGCGTTTTTGTTTGATTCCTATTCGCGTTAAATATCTGGTTAGTGTATTATTCCGCCGTGTGAATCGCGTCGCGACAGTCGTCTGTCTTTGTTTTGAAACAGTTACCGTTTGTTTACTCCAGTCAGTCGCCCAGCGGACGTGGTCCAGAGCACACCTCTCCAGTAGCGTAGCAGTAATTTATCAGTTGTAAGTGTAACCGGCTTCTCTCTAGAAGCTACATATTTTTACTTTTCAGTGCGTTTTCCCTTGAGTGCATTAAATTTATTGTGTGGTCGCGTTTTTGTTTGATTCCTATTCGCGTTAAATATCTGGTTAGTGTATTATTCCGCCGTGTGAATCGCGTCGCGACAGTCGTCTGTCTTTATTTTCTGATTAGAAGCGACATATAGTATTTTGATTTTCGTCTACACTTTCTCGTCTCAATTTGTAAAGTTATACTGTGCTGTCGTGCGTATTGGATTCACATCCGCGTTCTAACGAACAGTTTAGTTTGAACGCATCGCGACTGTAGTTTTTGCTTTTGTTGGCATTGTAATCATGAATAGGGACTGTGACTGCTGTATGCGGATGCAGTCTGAGCTGGTGACACTTCGCTCCCAGCTTCAAGCTGTGTTAACCTCGGTTGCACAGTTGGAAGCTGCGATCGATGGGCGTCGTTGTTGTTGGCCGGCGGTGGGGACCGAACGGACTCCCGTCGTCTCCACCGATCGGCCTGCGGCAGCGACATGCCCTGAAACTGCTAGCAGTGAGGCAGACATCCCACCCGTGGTTGCGTGGGAGGTTGCTCCAGTGCGTGGCAGGAGGCGCAAGACATTCCGGGGGACCGATCGTGAGACCTCCCCGGTTCGTCTTGCGAACAGGTTTGAGGCGCTGTCTGCTCAGGACGACGTTCCTGAGTCGGATGGTGTCTCTCACCCTGTCACCACCCAGCCTGCAAGATCCGGGCTTTCACAGAGGGTGGGTTTACTTGTAGTTGGGAGCTCCAACGTTAGGCGGGTGATGGAGCCCCTTAGAGAGATGGCTGCCAAGGAGGGGAAGAAGGCCAACGTGCACTCCGTGTGCATACCGGGTGGAGTCATTCCAGATGTGGAACGGGTCCTCCCGGATGCCATGAAGGGTACGGGGTGCAGCCAACTGCAGGTGGTGGCTCACGTCGGTACCAATGATGTGTGTCGTTTCGGATCTGAAGAGATCCTCTCAGGTTTCGAGCGGCTAACTGAAGTGGTAAAGACTGTCAGTCTTGCTTGCAAGATGAAAGCAGAGCTCACCATCTGCAGCATAGTTGACAGGACCGACTGTGGACCTCTGATACAGAGCCGAGTGGAGGGTCTGAATCAGAGGCTCAGACGGTTCTGCGACCGTGTAGGCTGCAGATTCCTTGACTTGCGCCATCGGGTGGTGGGTTTCCGGGTTCCGCTGAATAGGTCAGGAGTCCACTACACGCAGGAAGCGGCTACACGGGTAGCGGGGGCTGTGTGGCGTGGACTGGGCGGTTTTTTAGGATAAAGAGCTTCGGGGAAATAGAAAATGGGCAATCTCAAAGGGTTCAGGTGGATCACAGGAGAAATGTAGATCCGGAAACTATCGGTATAACAGTTGTAAATTGTCGTAGCTGTGTCGGGAAAGTTCCAGAACTGCAAGCGTTAATAGAAAGCACCGAAACACACATCATTATAGGCAGCGAAAGTTGGCTCAAGCCGGAAATAAGTTCAGAAGAAGTATTTTCAAAAGATCTAACGATATTCAGAAAGGATAGATTAAACAAAATAGGTGGTGGCGTGTTTGTCGCCGTCAAAAGTAGTATTTCATGTAGCGAAGTTGAAGTTGATAGTTCGTGCGAGCTATTATGGGTAGAGGTTGTACCCAAAAATCGTAAGAAGTTAATAATCGGTTCCTTTTACCGGCCTCCCGACTCTGACGATACAATAGCAGAAAGGTTCAAAGAAAACCTGAGTCTAATTACAAAAACGTACCCGACTCACACGATAATAGTAGGTGGTGATTTTAATTTACCCTCGATCTGTTGGCGAAATTATATTTTCAAATCAGGAGGTAGGCATAAAACATCGTCCGAAATTGTACTCAACGCATTCTCTGAGAATTACTTCGAACAAGTAGTTCATGAGCCAACTAGAAATGTAAATGGATGTGAAAACACACTTGATCTCTTAGCAACAAATAATCCTGAGCTCATAATGAGCATCAAAACGGATACAGGTATTAGTGAACACAGAGCTGTAGTAGCGAAATTGAATATCGAAAGTCCCAAAGTTACCAAAAATAAACGCAAAGTATATTTGTTCAGGAAAGCAGATAGAAACAAAATACATTGCTTCTTGAAAGACAGCTTCCACTCGTTTCTAACACTAAACGTAGGTGTAGACCAGATGTGGCTAAAATTCAAAGAAGTGGTATCGACAGCAATTGAAAGTTTTATACCTAATAAATTAATAAAAGAAGGAGGCGATCCCCCTTGGTACACAAAACAGGTCAGGACACTGTTGCAAAAGCAAAGGAAAAGGCATACTAAATTTAAACGAACACGAAATCCCCAGGATTTGCGATTGTACTCAGAAGCTCGAAATTTAGCGAGGATTTCAATGCGAGATGCCTACAACATTTATCACAACGAAACTCTTTCTCGTAATTTGACTGAAAACCCAAAGAGATTTTGGTCATATGTTAAATATACTCGGGGAAAGTCACAAACAATACCATCACTACGTGATAGTAATGGCGATCCTACCGATGACAGCGCTACTAAAGCAGAGTTACTAAACTTAGCTTTTAGAAACTCATTCACTAAAGACGACGAAGCCAATATTCCAGATTTCGAATTACGAACAGATGCCGTAATGAATAACATAGAAGTAGATATCATCGGAGTAGTGCAGCAACTAAAATCACTTAATAAGAACAAGTCTTCTGGTCCGGATTGTATACCCATTAGATTTCTATCTGATTATGCTGAAGCGATAGCTCCTTACTTAACAGTCATATACAACCGCTCTCTCATAGAAGGATCTGTACCAAAAGATTGGAAAGTTGCACAGGTCACACCTATATTCAAGAAAGGCAGTAGGAGTAACCCACTAAACTACAGGCCTATTTCATTGACGTCAATTTGCAGCAGGGTTTTGGAACATATCCTGTATTCAAATATTATGAATTATCTCGAACAGAACGATCTTTTGACCCAAGGTCAACACGGATTTAGAAAATATCGTTCATGCGAAACACAACTAGCTCTATATTCACACGAAGTGATGGGTGCTATCGACAAAGGTTCGCAAATCGATTCCGTATTTCTTGATTTCCAGAAAGCTTTTGACACCGTACCTCACAAACGGCTTTTAATCAAATTGCGTGGTTATGGTATATCGCCCCAAATTTGCAATTGGATAGGGGATTTCTTGTCTGAGAGGACACAGTTCGTGGTAATCGATGGTAAGGCATCGACTAAAACAGAGGTGATATCGGGCGTTCCACAAGGTAGTGTTATTGGTCCTCTGCTATTCCTTATTTACATAAACGATTTAGGGGAAAATCTAAGTAGCTCTCTTAGGTTGTTTGCAGATGACGCCGTCATTTACCGTCTATTAAAATCATCTGAAGATCAAAACCAACTGCAGAACGATCTGAATAAGATATCAGTATGGTGTAAGAATTGGCAGTTGACTCTAAATAATGAGAAGTGTGAAGTCGTCCACATGAGTACGAAAAGAAATCCGTTAAACTTTGTTTACAACATAAATCAATCAAATGTGAAGGCCGTAAACTCCACAAAATACCTAGGAATTACTATTACTTCAGACTTAAACTGGAAAGAACACGTAGATAATATCGTGGGAAAGGCGAACCAGAGACTGCGTTTTATTGGCAGAATCCTTAAAAGATGCAACAGAACTACTAAAGAAACTGCATACACTGCGCTTGTCCGTCCATTTTTGGAGTATTGCAGCCCAGTGTGGGATCCTTATCAGGTGGGCATGACGGAGAACATCGAGAGAGTCCAAAGAAGGGCAGCTCGTTTTGTATTGTCACGATACAGGGAAGACAGCGTTACGGAAATGATACAGGATCTGGGATGGGAATCATTAGAACAACGGCGCTTATCGCTGAGGCGTGGGTTACTTGCGAAACTCCAATCGCCAACATTCTCCTCCGAATGCGAAAATATATTGTTGACTCCCACTTACATAGGTAGAAATGATCATCAGAATAAAATAAGAGAAATCAGAGCTCGAACAGAGAGATTCAGGTGTTCTTTCTTCCCGCGCGCTATTCGAGAATGGAATGGGAGATAAATAGTATAATTGTGGTTCGATGAACCCTCTGCCAGGCACTTAAATGTGATTTGCAGAGTATCCCATGTAGATGTAGATGTAGATGTAGAACTCGATCTAGTCAATTAACGTCTTGTGAAATGAACCTGAAATGTCCAAGAAATCAGACTCTTTCACGTCGCCATATTTTAATAACGAACTTAGCCGGCCGCGGTGGCCGAGGGGACTGAGGCGCTCCAGTCACGGTCTGCACGGCCACTACGATCGGGGGTTCGAATCCCCCCTCGGGCATGGATATTTGTGCCGTCCTTAGGATTAGCTAGTTCATAAGTAGTTTGTAAGTTTAGAAACTGATGACCCCGTAGTTAAGTCCCATAAGATATACAAACATTTGAACTTTGAATAACGAACTTATTAATGACTGAATTGTCATAGTTGGAAAAGTTGCACTTGTCATAAGGAAGCATTACGCTGTACCTACCAAAGAAATTAGAAGCTCGTGCCTCATTCATTATGAGTTAAAACCTCTATTCTTTTTGTTTGATTTCGACCACATGTGTTCTCCATTTGGCTACGCTGTTGATTACTTAAAAACAAGTCATTTCAATGTACATAACGAGCAGTAAAGAAGAAAAAAATAATGGGGCAATAATTATTTTGTCGGGGCCGCGCGGAATGGCCGAGTGGTGTAAGGCTTCGTGCTACGGAATGGCCGGCCCTTCCCGCCGGAGGTTCGAGTCCTTCCTCGGGTTTGGGTGTGTATGTTGCCATTTATAAATTAATTTAAGTAGTTTGTAATTGTACGGAGTGGTGCCCACAGCAGTTTGGTTCAGTAGGTTTACGAACAATGTTTTTCCTCTTTTTTCTTTGTCGGGATAACAGGACACTTGGGCTACATAAGAGACGCCCAAGCGAAATACGGGACGTCTGGTCACCCTAGTCTAGATCCGCCTTACAGTGCTTTTAGTCACCATCCTAACGCCTCAACAATTTTCTTACAATATTATTAGATTAGCGTTCCCGCGAGGAAGCATGTACTTTATAACGATATTTTTAACTTTAGAAAGAAATGTTACTTGAGACTACCCTTCCGTCTGTGTACGGCTGCTACTTCTACCATCGGTTATGAAGATGCTGAAACTTCAAAGCCCGCGGTCTAGGGCGGGGGCAGCGTCGTCGCCTCGTGTTCGTGTGTGTGGATTAAAAATTGTCGGTTTATATGCTGTAGAAGTTCAGCAAAAATTTTATACCCCATTTCTGGACTCGTAAACTCTCCTGTATACAAATTAACGCTGATTTCTTAAACAAACAATGTACAATGCAAACCCCCCTTTTTCACCCACGAGAGTGACAATGTTGTAGATTCCAGAATACAAGTTAATGTTGCGTTCCTCTACTTTTTGTAAAAAGATGTAAAAAAGCCAAGATCGCTGTTCATCAATTTTTATTTACGACGACCGGTTTCGCTGCACTATGTCAGCATCATCTGGTCAAATAAAATATTTTACAAGGCCATAATCTTGTAATGTCAATCTGTTGTTATATAACAATTTACAGTGCATAGGTGCACTATGTCATTATAATAAAACATAATTATCACACTGAGTGAGAATAGCTATTGTCACTCACAGTGATAATTATGTTTTATTATAATGACATAGTGCACCTATGCACTGTAAATTGTTATATAACAACTGATTGACATTACAAGATTATGGCCTTGTAAAATATTTTATTTGACCAGATGATGCTGACATAGTGCAGCGAAACCGGTCGTCGTAAATAAAAATTGATGAACAGCGATCTTGGCTTTTTTACATCTTTTTACAATATTATAAGTGGATCGCCTCCTAAAACGTAAACTTCCTCTACTTTCTTGAAGGCATTAGATACAGTACCACTCTCTTCTCTAACTGACAAAATAGCTGTGTTCGATATATAAGACGAGTTTTGTGATTGGATTTAAGAGTTCTAAGGAGATAAATTTACATTTAAATGTGTTTGATAACAATGCAGTTCATACACATTTTGGAGAATGTTCTCTACCGCTTTGGCAAGCTGAGACTTTTTCCAGCCGAACAGAAAGGTGCCAGTGTGCCACCTTGTCCATTCTTTATGACAAAGAGATTGTGCATTAATTAAAAAGCTATTAACACTTTCCTATCATGGATTCAAACAGTACGCGAAATTACGATTCGATCAATATGTCACAAGGTACGGACTGAATAGAATTGTGAAAGTCGATAAAATTAAAACACATAAATTTTTTCCGACAATCTAATATCAAAGGATGCTTGACTAACCAGACGATCTAGGGGCGGATTATTTTTCCGGGTTACAAGTTAATCACTATTATAATTTGGCAATATGGCGAAAAGCCTTAAGGGCAGTTCGAACCGTTATTTTGAACGATCGGACTCGGCTTCCTCGCGGTGTAGGGACACCACTTGACCACTTGACCGCCCTTACTTTTGCCGCTCCCCTCCTCTGCAGGACAACAACCAAAAAAGCGTGAAACCAGACCGCACATGCCGGAACCAACGATAGCAGTTCCTCCGACCGGTTGGATAGAAATTCCTGATTTTGCAGGCGGATTAATACTGCGTTTCGACGTACAAAGTAACAAAACCAACGAAAACAGCCTTCCCGTTCTCAGTTGGTTGCCAGTCTTGAAAGGTACCGGTTGACGCACTACTCTCGTGTGTAAATTGTCGCCATTGTAGTAGATCTTGGTGGTGACTCACGGCGGCACCCATGAACTTCGCCGTCTCGACGCCTACGTGTTCACGATCGCCCGCGAGTTTACAGAAATGCAACGCTTTGCATATAGAACAGTAGGCGCGATCAGTTTAAACATACACTCGCTGTACCACTAGGAGCTGCCCCTGCCTGGGCTCAGTTGTTCATACTCTTGGTTAAAAGATAACTTCAATATTCTCTCTAAGTAGACTCCCGTTCATTAAGGGCTGGACGAGTTAATAGAACCATCGTTTACTTCAATATGTGTTTTCATTTTTATCTTGTCCTTTTCCAAGATGTTATTAGTGTCAGGTTGCGTTCTATATCAGCAGAAGATTATCAGGTATGCCTACTTGTTAATTGGGCACTATAAGTTGGGCAGTTTTATTAATTCTAACAACTTCATACCTTGACGAGTAACGCTTGAAATCCTAAATCTTGGTTACTGAGGAAGATGTTGGTGATTTTAATTTCGTGGAAATATCTAGTTACAACGAAAAATACTACTTATTTAAAGATACAGAGTATTCGTTATTAGCTGAGAGCAATATTCAAACATAAAAGTAGCTTTCCCGTCAACAAGTTTAGTGTTGTAAGACGATTACTGTTCTCAATACTTTCACCTCCTGTTAGCATTATCTATGTCACCTATTGGCTAACATCAGGAGCTCAAACCCTGTTTTTGGATGAATTTATTTTATTAAGGGACTTCACAAAGTAAGTTACACCAAGAGCTTTTAGTAACAAGAATAGCGCATTGTCAGTAGAGAACAGTTTTGTTGTATTACTAATTATACGCCGGCCGCGGTGGCCGAGGGGACTGAGGCGCTCCAGTCACGGTCTGCACGGCCACTACGGTCGGGGGTTCGAATCCCCCCTCGGGCATGGATATTTGTCCCGTCCTTAGGATAAGCTAGTTGATAAGTAGTTTGTAAGTTTAGGGACTGATGACCCCGTAGTTAAGTCCCATAAGCTATACAAACATTTGAAACTAATTATACGAGTATCACAGTGTGCGAGTGAAGGTACGTGGCACTCGAAACAGTATTTTTCTTGTGGATAAAACGTTTAAATTGCATACAGATTCATTGTGCAATTCTGGCAATATATGGACCAATAACCGTAGAAATATTAACAGTTTAACCAACGCTGTACAGGCGAAGGTGATACTGACCTGGAAGATAGGAAGAGCTTCCATTTCCACCTTTTTTGTCTAGCTGAAACAAGATCTAATAGAAAAGAGACTTTCTAACTATGACCATCTCTAATGACCAAGCTGTCGACGGGACGTTAAAACCTAAGCCTCCTTCCTTCCTCCCTTTTTCTAACGATGAGAAGGTTCAAACAGCGGTGATCGCACATTGGAAGCGTGTATTCGTCATCGCCATACTGGCGTATCACCCGGCGTGATGGAATGGGGTGCCATTGGTTACACGTCTCGATCACCTCTTGTTCGCATCGACGACACTTTGAACAGTGGCCCATACATGTGTTACGACCCGTGGCTCTAACCTTCATTCGATCCCTGCGAAACCCTACATTTTAGCAGGATAATGCACGGCCGCATGTTGCAGGTCCTGTACGGGTCTTTGTGGATACGGAAAATGTTCGACTGCTGCCCTGGCCAGCACATTCTCCAGATCTCTCACCAATTGAAAACGTCTGGTCAATGGTGGCCGAGCAGCTGGCTCGTCACAATACGCCAGTCACTACTCTTGATGAACTGTGGTATCGTGTTGAAGCTGCATGGGCATCTGTACCTGTACAAGCCATCCAAGCTCTGTTTGACTCAATGCCCAGACGTATCAAGGCCGTTATTACGGCTAGAGGTGGTTGTTCTGGGTACTGATTTCTCAGGATCTATGCACCCAAATTGCGTGAAAATGTAATCACATGTCAGTTCCAGTATAATATATTTGTCCAATGAATACCATTTGTCATATGCATTTCTTCTTGGTGTAGCAATTTTAATTGCCAGTAGTGTAGATGCAGAATATGAAATCAATTTGAGGTCCTCAGTCAATGGCACTCATTACTTCAACACATTAAAGAGCTAATTGTGTTGCATTAGAACGCCATTTTATAGACCTGTTTTGATTAGGTTTCAATGTATAGTTTTCTTCAAGATGATTCATGATGTTTGAACAAATTATAAGCTCCAAAAGCCGCGGTGAAGTAGCCGAGCGGTCTAAAGCGTGTCGCTGCGGAGCGCGCGGTTGCTCGCCGTGGAGGTTCGAGTCCTCCCTGGAGCATGGGTGTGTGTGTTTGTCCGTAGGTTAGTTTACCTAGGTTTAAGTAGTTTGTAAGCTACGGACTGATGACCACGCAGTTTGGTCCGATAGATTTACAAACATTTGAACATTTTTGAAGCTCCAAAATCCTACTACAAATAGATGTACTGATACGGGTCTGTAATTTAATGGATTGCCCTGTTTCATTTCTTGAGTGTTGGAATGACCTGTGCAATTTTCCATTCTTTTCTGCAACCATAGCAGGTGGGATCGATAAAGGAAATAGAGTAGAGTCTTAAGTCCTTTCAGAGAACGCGAAGGCGCCGCGGTTATGTGTATCCAATAATAGTGGTAGACGCTGCAATCAACATTATCCACCTCTGTCTCATTTACTGTTCGAATTTTGACGCTGTACGTTCATTGAAGAGGCAAGCAGTGCATGCTTCCTTTTCCGTGTTTGGTCGTTTACACGGCTGCGCAGAGGCCGTTGCTACAAGCGGTAGCCCCTGGGTGCGTGTCCTAAGTGCAGTTCCTAAGAGGCGCGAAGGCACGCGACAGCGGCGGGCGCGTCACGCTGTGTGGGATCAGCTGACCACTCGAGGACGCGCTGTGCCAGCAGGCGTCCACTGCCCAGGGCGGCGTTTATGTTCATCCAGTAGACCGTTGCAACAAATTTTATAATGTAAATTACTAACGTACGAGGGCTATGCGTAGAACCAAATGTAGTGGGGGCAGTACCGCCCTTTCTACCTTATCGTGCATAGTGGCTCAATACGTTTCTAGCTGTGTAAGTTGGAGCATCGTACTGTCGCGTGACCGCGCTGAATAGCGGCGTGGTCTAAAGCGACAAGCTACGGATTGGGCGGCCGTTCCCACCGGAGGTTCCAGTCTTCCCTCGGACATGTGCGTGTGTACGTCCAGGGACTGACGACCAAAGCAGTTTGGTCTTATTAGTTTACAGAAATTTGTAATGTCGCGTGTTTACTACGTATAACTTACCAACATGAGTGCTTAGAGCATGGCGTTATATTTCTTCGGGTAAAACAGGAGTCAGTAGCCGAAATTCATCGTGAATTGTGTGCGGTTTAGGGTCCAAACATTGTTAGTGAAGCTGTTGACTGCCAGTGGGTACGAATGTTTTGAAATGGAAAACTAAACGTTGGTGATTAAGACAGAAGCGGTAGGTCTTCGCTTGCCAGTGATGACCTAATGAACAAACTTGGTGAAAACGTTTGTGGGAACTATTAGTTCAAATTCACGGAATTTTCTGCTGATTTTCCGCAAGTTTCGTAGAGTGTTACATGATACGTATGTTCCTTTGTAACAGATATTACATAATAAATCTATAAAGCTTTTTACGTACAGTTATTGTTATCTTCATCCCTATTTCAATTTTCAAATGTTTGTATAGTTTATGGGACTTAACTACGGGGTCATCAGTCCCTAAACTTACAAACTACTTATGAACTACTTACGAACTAGGACGGCACAAATATCCATGCCCGAGGGGGGATTCGAACCCCCGACCGTAGTGGCCGTGCAGACCGTGTCTGAAGCGCCTCAGTCTCCTCGGCCACCGCGGCCGGCTCTTCATCCCTTACGCTACTTATATGTGTCAGAGACATAAAGTACTGTTTGTTATTATAAGCACATATTGAAAAGTCGAAACTGCAAAACATAAAGTCTAGAACGCTGCGGCGGAGCGGCCGAGTGCATTAAGGCGCTATGCTACGATGCGCGAGGCCGTTCTCCGTCGTGGGTTCGAATCCCCCTCGGGCATGGATGTTTGTGTCGTCTTTAGTATAAGGTAGTTCGTAAGTAGTTCGTAAGTTCAGGGACTGATGACCCCGAAGTTAAGTTCCTTAAGCTTAACAAACATTTTAACATTTGATTTTGATTGATTCTGAAGAAAGCTATGTGTGATCATTCAACTTTACTTCCGTTTTTCCCAAGTAAAGTCAGTCGGTCAGGCCGTTCTATCTGTCCGTATTCCTTCAATTTTGCTTTAAACGAAAGGTATTCATTCGCAGATTTGTCATCAAGTATCAGAATTAACTTCAGTCTCTCCATCCTTTATTTTTTATTCAAACGCGGTATCCTTCTGTCCTTGCATTGAATATTTTAATCGGTTTGTTTACGGTATCTTCGGTTGTAATTAAGGTACGCAGTTCTTTTTGATCTAACAACACTCAGCGCATCAAGCTCTTCATTTGCGCTTTTTAACACTTGCATTGATTGATTCTCAAGTAAGCTATGCGTGAACACTCAACTTTACTTCCATTTTTCCCCAACTTTTTTGTCATTCCACTAACGGTGCGAAGTATTCGCACGGGTCCTCTAGTTTATCCACTTAATTATATAACATCTTTGTCATCTCTGCCGGAAGTTGAAGCCCAGGGAGAATTAGAACCCCAACTATTACACACTCCTACACACAGTGGCGTACCTATAGGGGGGGATGAGGGGGATAGAACCGCCCCCCCAGAACGCGAAAAGAAAAGAAAAAAAAAGAAAGAAAAAAAAAGAAAGAAAAGAAAAATCGTATAACAGCAATTTGGTAAAGGTAAAGATTGGAAACTTGGGGTGATTTACCATAAGCTTTCATTGGATGGGAGTGACTTAGTTTCTTCAACGGGAGTGGTAGATGGTATTCTGTCTGGAAACTTATTAAAATTTTGCTCGTCAAGCAGATCTATTCCCCCCCCCCCCCCCCCCCCCCAAAGCCAAGTCCTAGTTTCGCCACTGCCTACACAAGTATGTTGCTGAAACTTCCTGGCAGATTAAAATTGTGTGCCGGAACCGGGACTCGAACCTGGGACCCTTGCCTTTCGCGGGCAAGCGCTCTACCCCTGAGTTATCCCGACACGACTCACGGTGCCGCCACACAACTTCAATTCTGCCAGTACCTCGCCTCCTACTTTCCAAACTTCACAGTTCTCCTACGAAACTTGCAAGACTAGCACTCCTGGAAGAAAGGATATGGTGGAGACATGGCTAAGCCAGGAAGTTCCATATCAGCGCACACTCCACTGCAGAGTGAAAGTTTCATTCTGGAAACATCCCTTTGGCTGTGGCTAAGTTATGTCTCCACCATATCCTTTCTTCCAGAAGTGTTAGTCTTGCAAGTTTCGCAGGAGAACTTCTGTGAAGTTTCGAAAGTAGGAGGCGAGGTACTGGCGGAAGTAAAGTGGTGAGGCGGACCGTGAGTCGTGTCGGGATAGCACAGTGGTAGAGCGCTTGCCCGCGAAAGGCAAAGGTCCCAGGTTCGAGTCCCGGTTCCGGCACATAATTTTAATCTGCCAGGAAGTTTCATATCAGCGCACACTCCGCTGCAGAGTGAAAGTTTCATTCTGGAAGTATGTTGCTGTCTTCCGTACGAAAGAAACGACCCTATCTGAGCGCCGTATACGAATTTTTATCAATATTGTCTACTCTCGCACCGTTACCTTCGTGTGTACAAGCCGTCTAAACGTATGAACTGTTATGACGTCTGGGCGCGCAAAACAAAAAGAATTGCTACGAGTCGGTGACGTGTATGCCGACACAATAAGATATTATTGTAGTTGTTATAAATTGGAACGGCGTGGGCAGAGGAACAGTTGTAGGTTAATTGTGGCGCTTGGGCATGTCCCGCGCCATTGCGGCGCAGCTGTCCCTGCCGCCGGCGGGATTGCCTTCGCTCTATTATTGCGCGTTATAAAACACCGTAATTGCCTTAAGTTGGAGGCCCGCGAATGCATTTATAATGCGGCTGCCCCGTTTACAATGGCCGTCAGCGGAGTCGCCACCGGGCGGCGGCTTTTACGAGTCGGCCCCGCCGATACTTCTTTCTGCTTCCCTCGGTATTTTAGGCCCGACTGCTAGCTGTTAACTTTATTTTTAAGCAATTTAAGGCACATAGACATGATCTACTGAATTCACTTTATTGCGAGTATGGGTTTGGCTTGTTAGGCTGTGAAGGAAGAGGTGCGTGAAAGAACAAAAAGGCACGAGCGCGTAAGTCATCGTTACAAATTGAATCACTGATTGGAAAAAGGAAATAAGTCCAATTTTATCAAAAATAAGCTGAGATATACATTTTCTTCCGGAGCTGTCCGTTCGTCGACGAGTGGAAACGGAAATAAAATACCAGCAATAATGCTGAAGGTTCAGTATTAATTGGTGGAATAGGGAAGAAAATCTGGACATTGTTCTGTTTTTACAATGAAGGCTTTCACGACCGGATGTCATAGTTGCTGGTAGAACTTCCGGGTTATAAGGCCGTGGTACATAAAACTTTTCAGTTTCTCCTAACGTTTCGTCCAAAGCTGCGCCGGACATATTCAGAGGTCTTCTCACTTGCGTTGAGTCCTGCCGACTGATGAGTCGGGTGTCTGAGAGCGCCATATATACTGTGAAAAGTGGGCGTGGCCAAGCTGTCACGTTATCAGCAGAGATAGTCCTTGTCAGAGATAAAACATCACTATTTTAACAGGAAAGAAGAAGCTATGAAACTTAGCGACATATGGACAGTAGCTTTGAAAGATCGACAGGTTTTATCTCTACCGATTGAAACCGACAGTGATGTTTTATCTCTTACAGTGATTATCTCTGCTGATAACGTAACAGCTTGGCCACGCCCACTTTTCACAGTATATATGGCGCTCTGACACCCGACTCATCAGTCGGCAGGACTCAACGCAAGTGAGAAGACCTCTGAAGATGTCCGGCGCCGCTCTGGACGAAACGTTAGGAGAAACTGAAAAGTTTTATGGACCACGGCCTTATAACCCGGAAGTTCTAGCAGCAACTATTCTTCTGTTTTCCCATCACTAGTCTGAACTGAACCGCCATATTTCAGGCAAGGTATTTTGCAAAAATGTTACTGAATATCAATTAAACACATTGTTTCAATTTTACTGCAGAGGAACGCATATTAACAGGAAAAATACGAGTATAATTGAACCTTTTGTCAATACTAAGATACATATTTTTGGAAACATTTTTGTTTCACTTTTGGGATAAACAGCATTCCTATATGTAATCGAAGGCTTCCGCGGCCGTTGCCATTGTTGATAAAAACTCTTCTGGGTATTGGACCGCATCGTCAATCTATCAAATATTTCACCGACGTTTCGGCCACTATTGCAAGCGGCCATCTTCTGGTGTTACACCCATATTGACGATGCGGTCCAATACCCAGAAGAGTTTTATCAGCATTCTTATATTTAAATTTAAGTATAAAAACAGTCTAGAGTGCAATTATTTTATTTATATCAACTACTTTCGGTCCTTTTTTGGATCATCTTCATGGTTGCAACTTCAGTCATGTCGTGGAGCTGGGCACGTGCTTGGGAGCCTTCCAGTGACTACCTCTTTTTAACGTACACCAAAATCCTTAATACCTTTATTTGAAGTATTAATTATATATCCGTTCCCGTTTCACCGCTGTTCATTAGGAAATACTGTATCGACTCTTTTTTTTAGGGGTGTGTTTCATCCCCATGGAAACGTATAAAAATATAGGTGTCTCTTATTTTCATCTACACTATAATATATTAAAATATATTCATACATATAACATATTCAAATCCAGTGACACACTGGAAGGCTCCCAAGCACCTACCCAGCTCCACGACGTCAGTGGAGTGGCAACCCTGAAGACGGTCAAAAAAACGGATCAGCCGCGGTGGAGTAGCCGAGAGGTCTACGGCTCCTCGCTGCGGAGCGCGCGGTTGCTCGCCGTCGAAGGTTCGAGTCCTCCCTAGGGCATGGGTGTGTGTGTTGTCCTTAGGTTAGTTTACCTTAGTTTAAGTAGTTTGTATACTAGGACTGATGACCACGCAGTTTGGTCCGATAGATTTACAAACATTTGAACATGTTTGACGCCTGGGCTGGTCCCACACACGACCGTGACGTGACGTTGTGACTTACACAAGTACAGATCAACAACAACTATGCCAACTCGTGGTATGATTTTTGAGATGAATACTTGCTTTCCGTTTCTCTTTATATGCCTTCCATTTCATAACGGCCTTACAAGAGCAAGGCGAAATGTACGTTGTTCGCATTTTCCTCCATTGTTACAGTTCTCCAAGATGAAACTGTTGACTATTATAACGCCCAAAAGAAAAGAAAAGATAAATGAAGCTGGTACCTTATGAGTCACCTTCTACCAAAACGATATCTGATTTTCCGCTGATCGAACCCGTCTATAGCACCGAATAATATATATAAAATAATGTAAAAATTTTGACCAAAATCTAAACAAGCCTTTTTTCTTCCACATCCTTAACAAAAACAATCCGAATTGTAAACCTATTGGACCAGACTGCTATGGTATCAGTCCCTTGCCCTTATTACATTTACTGACTTACACTAAGGACAATACACGCACACATGCCCAAGGAAGAACTCGAAACTCCGGCAGGAGCGGCCTCCCAGTCCGTAGCATGATACCTTAGACCACGCGGCCATCCCGTGCGGAAATCCATGCTTTTTCTTCGTCTCTAATGACAACATTACACCCTAATCTTCCTTTTTCAGTCTTCGATGAATCTACTGATTCGGTTGGAAGGGCGTCATACAACCGTGTATCCTATTTTGGGAGTATCTGGCACACAAATGTATGTCCGTATCTGTGTGAGATGCTTATGGCTCCCGGCTTTTCAGTTTAAATAAGTAAAATAATACCTGCATCCGTATGTTTTGACTGTTTACTAGGCTACCAGTTCACCATTTTATCATGCTATCTTCAGGCCGGTTGACCAATGTGAAAGCATGATATATCCAGTTCCGGTCAGTAGTGTCGTAATGCGATGAATTTGTGAATATAGTGACGTAGTGCCGTCCTCCGTACTGACTGGATGCGTACCAGTTTTTCGTTGGTCAGAGAGAGAGAGAGAGAGAGAGAGAGAGAGAGAGAGAGAGAGAGAGAGAGAGAGAGAGAGGGGGGGGGGGGCTGAAGACGCCACAATGAAAAGTCGAAAGTGGTAAGTCAAAACAGACGGCTGAAGATATTATTTTATTTGTATAGTTGGACCTGGTTTCTCTAAATATTACATCGTGGCAATGAGACGAAGTTGACGCCTGGGCTGGACTGATCCCACACACCGCCGTGACGTGTCATTGTGACACCAGAAACTCGTCAGCGAGTAGAGTAGTGAACGTAAGTCACGATCTCTAGCAGTATGTCGCTAGGAGAGACACGGTTGTATCTCTCCACAGTACTGGAGGAATCGAACCTCTCCCATGTCACTGCTATAATCTCCGACGGTAGTCATCGACAAGTAATGCACAGAGATTCATCACTGAAAACAATTCAATGCTGGTCACGACATCATTCGAGAAGGAACCGTTTGGAGTGCATTACTATTTCCGGTATTTGCAGTTGATACCAAGACTGTGAACAGCGTAAGATGTCATAGATTTCAATATTCACTATGCAGTTTTAATTGTAAATTACTTACAGTGAAAGATATTGTCTATAAGGAAACCTTTTGTTTCGCGTGTTAGGCGGTTTACGTTATCTGGGCAGTGGCATTTGGTTTGGGCAGATCTCATGCTCTAGTTCAGACGATGCTGCAGCTGGACCATCGGGCTCTTCATAAGCGACTGCACGACTGAGGTATACTATTCATGCCATGTGGACTTATTGTCCAATTTGAGGCATTTATGTTCACGTGTTGTCGCGTTGTTGAAGGCCTGTAGAAGTTAGGCCCTTGCTGTTGATAATGCGGCCTCAAGGAGACCCAACGCACTTCTTCGTTCAAATGACCCACTGGTTGATTTCTCGAAACTTTCAGTATTACTGCAAAGTAAGGGACCGATAGAAGGGGAGCTTTCCACAGTTCACTTGTCTCGCATTCTGGAGGAGGGGAATCATGGCCTGTCCAACAAATTTCAAGTAGATCCCAATGTAACTAATTCGACTGAGGCGAATATAGGATTCGTTGCTATGAAAAGGACACGTCCGATTTTCTTCCCCCGCCCTATCCGAATCTATCCTCTGTTTGGAATTAATTCCTAGTCCATTAGGTGTTACAATCCATTTAAGATAAGCATTGTCACTGTGTCCCTCAGATCGGTCAACTTGCCAGGTTATGCCTCTCGTAGAAGCAACACAAAGTTCTATAGGTTGCAATACCGTGAAGACAAGTGAATATTTTTTTAGTTCAAAACACAGTTACAGACATCCTTTGACACTGACGAAGTAAAAATCGTCTATCACTCCTTTCCATTAGTTCTGACCGGCATTATATTTTGCTACTCTGCTCTGGATGAAGAAAATGGAAAGTCTGGGTTTACAATCTCATAGAGTTCGAGGTCATTCGTCTCGATGCACGGACCGGTTTCTAAGTATTATGAGAAAAAAATTAATTGGAGTCTCTTGAAATCCAGTATGTTCAAGAAACCCTAATCAGTCTAAAAGAAATTGGTTTGCGACATCAGCGTTATTACTAATGTTGTAATTAACTCATATCTTCTAAATTATTTTAAACAGAGACCTCATAGTAAGTTGATACTTGAAATTCTCCGATTTAGGCTCGAGAATGAGTTTTCTCAGCAAGAGTAATGTAAATCCACGCGACCTACTTTGTGTTGTATTCTCGTAAATATTTCTCCACTGCTTACCACAAGGAGTAACTTCAACAACGGTCACGCACAGGTCCAAAATTTCACCATGAATTATTAATCTACCCGTCGCAGTAACTTTAGAAAGAACAAGCATTTTATCTGCTTCTCAGCTTCGTCTGTTTCGAAATAGACATATATCTTCTAAGAATCTCCCAGCACGGTCTCCGACTGACGCAGTGCTTTTGTCTGTACTATTACGTAAAATCTTACACTATGCTTCCCCTCTAACTACGGAAATTACGTTCGTCGTCGTAATGGCAGAGAAAAACATGTAACTGTAATAGCAGACGACGATAGCTGCAGTCGCCTAGGATATAAGCAGACCAATAGCTTGATGCACTAGAAAGCGTGGGCGCTGTTATGGGTTCAGCTATAACGGGTGGAAGCCACAAGAGACGCAAAAGACAACGAGTCTGTACATATTTCAACATACCAAAGTTATTTTTCACCCAACTCAGAGAAAACGCTAAGTTATGTTGTGTATTTCGTACGGATACTCGAACAAATATAGTAACTGAGGCATTTCTCATAAACTAGTAGTTGCTGTAAATAAGACTAAAATGTTTACTTGTGCCGTAATTCAGTGGATATATGTCAAGTTCTTTTGTTAATGATATTTTTCTGGCGTATTATAAAGTAAGTCTGTCTTAATTGAAAACCTTTTATACTGGTTTTCAATAAAACGTCAGTTACTATAACTTAATTCTGACTGACGGGAGATAAAATGAAATGTTTGGAGTTCACGTTCCGTCTACGCTCGTTAAATACAAATCAAATGCTTGGATTGGAGAAGGATCGGGAGAGAAGCTGCCTACGTGCATTTTACAAAGACTTTTCCAGCATTTGCCTTTATTAAATAAATTGTGTCTGGAGAGCCAAGTGAGATTTAAACCCTAGTTCTGCAGTTTTTTAACTACTGTGCCACTCCGTTTTGTGATTATAGTAGAAATGTAAGTGCTGTAGTACAAGACGTAGGGAATTTGTAAAATTAAGTATTCAGCAAGTTGCACATAAGCTTTTCTTTGTATCAGGCTGATATTTTCGCATCTAGTATTCTCAATTTTATTAAAAGTATATAATATACAGTACATTCTGCACCTGTATGCAAGAAAATGCTAAATTATAGCTGCGCGGGAGTAGTCGAGCGGTCTGGAGCGCCGCGTTACTGATTGCGCGGCCTCCCGCGTCGGAGGTTCGAATCCTCCCTCGGGCATGGATGTGTGTTGTCCTTAGGTTAGTTTAACTTAGTTTAAGTAGTTTGTAAGACTAGGGAGTGATGACCAACGTAGTTCGGACCCATAGGATTACATACATTTGAACTTTTTTGATAAACAAACCCAATCCGATGAAAACGGCTCTTAGGAGGTAAACCTCTAATTATGTGAACCTCCATACGCTTACGGGTAAAACTTCGCGCTGAGCGGGAATATCTGCGTGTAAAACGCTTCATGTCACGGACTACACGACTGCTCCCGTCGGATGTTCGAGTCCTCCCTTCGGGCATATGTGTGTGTGTGTGTGTGTGTGTGTGTGTGTGTGTGTGTGTGTGTGTGTGTGTGTGTGCTGTTCTTAGCATAAGTTACAGTTAGTTTCAGTAGTTTGTAAGGCTAAGGAACATTGACCCTAGCATTTTGGTCCCTTAAGTTTACAAACATTTGAACATTTTAATTTATAAAACTGTATGAAGACGTCATTGCAAGACTGTCACTATCTGTATATTTGTTCTCACTCGTTCTTCCTGCCCCTTCCTCCAAATACACCACGTCTTCCCTACTCGTAGGAAGTTCACTCCTCCGGTGCAAGTAATGACTGTATATTTGGTACTGTATATTTCGGACATCATAAAGCTTTATTAGGCATGATCCTGAACAAAGATTTGGGAAAAAGACTGGTTAGGTATTATGTCTGGAGAATTGCAAAATATGGTGCAGAGACAAGGACATTGCGTTAGGAAGATTAATAAAAACATTGGAAGCACTAGAGGAGGAAGGGGAGATTATTGTTTAATGACCCGTCGACAACGTTGTCTTTAGAGGCGGTGGATACACTAGAGATGTGGATATGGAGGAGAATAGAACAAGTGAAATGAAAAGACCGGGTAAGGAATGAGGAAGTATGTTGAAAATCATTAGAAGGAGAAACACGAACTGGTTCGGACATCGTTTGAGGAGAGACTGTATACTAAAACAAGAAATTGAAGTAATGCAAAAGGGCAAAAGACGAAGAGGAAGGAAAGATGTGAAATACAAAGCAAACAAATATTCAGACATTAAAAACTTTGCTATAGACCGGCAAAAATGGAAGAGGAGTAACCCATGACACGACAGCAACGTCTACAACTATGTCACCGTGTGTGATCTACCACTGTCGCTTCTTTCCTTTCCTATGCCAGTAGCGTGTGGTTCGCAGGAAAGTCGATGCAGGTATGCCTCCAGGTGGGCTACAATATATTGTCTGACCCTTCAAGAAATTGTCCTCTCGAACGTTGACAGAAGCCCATATCGAAGTGCAGAGCGCCTCTCCAGCAGCTTCTTCCACTGCAATTGCTGATCATCTATGTCACGCTTTCGCCTTTCCTAAATGAACCTGTAACGAAGCTTGCGACTCTCCTTTGGATCTTCTCAGTCTGCTCTAGCAACACTATCTAATACAGATCCCCACACTGATAAGAAATATTAAAGTACTGGTATTTGTAATCTACTTCCTTTGTTGGTAGACTACACTTCCTGAGGATTTTTTCAATGAATCACAGTGTGGTATCTGCCTTATCCACAATTAACTTTTTGTGGTCGTTCCACTTAAAATCGCTCGTTATACCTGCTGCCAGATGTTTTATAGAAGTAACTGCTTCCAGCATTTGTTTTGCAATTGCATAATAATATAAAAAAGTATCTTTCTTTCTATTACTCACAGTAAGTTACATTTTATATTGTTGAGAGTTAATTGAAGCACCACGCGTCGATACGCAGTAGATCCTCCAACGTTTCTTACTACAGCATCATCTGCGGAAAGTCTTACTCAGCTTTCGATATTATCTATAGCATCATCTGTGAAATGTCTCACTGAGTTTCAGATATGGTCTACGAGGTTATTCATATATGTTGTGAAAAGCAACTGACCAATAACACTCCCTTCGGGCACTCCAGATATCACTTTCACTTCTGATGACGTCTTTGCGTTGAGAATTACATGCTGATTTCTGTTAACTTGAATCTTTTCAATCCAGTCACATAGTTGATTGTATTTTGTTCATTTTATTCCCTCTTTTATTATGCAGTCTCTGGCCAAGCGGTGTCCGAACCAATTCATGTTTATCCTTCTAATGATTTTCAACATACTTCCCATACTTCCTCGTTCCTTACCCGGTCTTTTCATTTCACTTGTTCTGTTCTCCTCCATATCCACATCTCTAGTGCATCCACCGCCTCTAAAGACCACGTTGTCGACTGGTCATTAAATTTTAATC
The DNA here is from genome assembly GCA_026315105.1 of Locusta migratoria. NCBI lineage: Eukaryota > Metazoa > Arthropoda > Insecta > Orthoptera > Acrididae > Locusta > Locusta migratoria. The sequence continues at coordinate 230,256,165 of CM048755.1, forward strand.
TCCCCTCCCTCCTCTAGTGCTTGCAATGTTTTTATTAATCTTCCTAACGTAATGTCCTTGTTTCTGCACCATATAGTGTAATTCTCCAGACATAATACTTAACAAGCCGTTTATTCAAATCTTTGTTCAGTGGTGCACAAAGTAATATCACGACTAATCAATTCCTACTTGGAGCCAACTTTCAAGCAATACTGATACACTTAAAGCCACGTGTGTCAAAAGCAGTGCAGCATGTGGGCAGTGCTTAAATTTGTGCCGCGGCGGAGTGGCCGAGGGCGTTGAGGCGCTATGCTACGATGCGCGAGGCCGTTCCCCGACGGGGTTTCGAATCCCTCCTCGGGCATGGATTTTTGTGCCGTCTTTAGTATAAGCTAGTTCATAAGTAGTTTTTAAGTTTAGAGATTGATGACCCCGCAGTTAAGTCCCTTAAGCTTTACAAACATTTGAACATTTCTTAAATTGGCTAGTAAGCAGTGCAATAAAAATCAATGAAGTTATATTAAAGATGAAGGAAAGACGAGAAGAGAAAAGAAAAGAAAAAAAAACGGAATGCGAGAACGTGCAGTAAAGATTTCTTCTGGTTTCTCAGGTAAACTCGTAAGGTAAAGCTGATTACACCAAATAAAGTTTGAGTTCCCCGATATGAAAAGAACCGTCTCGCGGCATCCTGTTGATGAGAGGAAACGAACAAATGCCCAGCAAAATACACAATAATTGATACTCCAAACTCCAAATTAATAATTTCTCATAAATTCAGCCACCACGCCGGTTTGTCAACCACTCAGTTTTTGTTTTTTGATTTTGTACGCATGGTAGTAAACTAACTTTTCTTTCCTGTACAAGGAGTCTCTGGTTGTTAGAGTCGTCGCAATTTGCATTTTCACATTACTTACTGACTTTATATGTAGATGAATTATTAATTGTGCCAGATATTCCGCCCTTAGTGAATCGGTCTCAGAGCGGGTTGTTTGTATTACTTGAGTTACTGGTGGTGCTACACAAAGTACGATCCATAAATATGCCAATAGTTCCTGCATGAAATCAGTAATCGCTCGAAACGTATTTATTTACGTACTGATTATTCCAAGTTATTTCCATTCAGCTGAATGAAACACTCAGCTTGCATTCTACTGGTTTTAGTGTTTGTTAAGAAGTCTTGTCTCGTGATGAATATCTCTGCTCGTTCAAAGTAGATTCAGTGACTTTATCTTTATCATCAATTCTATCTTTATGTCGAGTTCGAGATTAAATTACGGTAAGCATCGATACGAGTACATTGAACTAAACACTACTTTAAGATTACTTTCGCCGAAAAACCGTCTACTAACAGCAAGTAAATTTTTTGAGCTGCAGTTTCATTCAGAATGAGTGACTAAATCAATTAAAAGATTGCCCTGTGGAGTGGCCGAGCGCTCTAAGGCGCCTTGCTGCGGAAGGCGCGGTAGTTCTCCGTCGGAAGTTCGAGTCCTCCCTCGGGCATGTGTGTGTGTGTGTGTGTGTGTGTGTGTGTGTGTTTGTCCTTAGATTAGTTTAAGTTAGTGTAAGTAATTTTTAAGCCTTGGGACTGATGACCATAGTAGTTAAGTCCCATAGATTTACAAACACTTGAAAATTTGAATTAAAAGAGAACGAAAAATCTGTTTTCCTTAATTGTAGCAATAAACGGTATAGATTATCCGTTCTTATTAACAATTAGTTGATAACGAAACCTCCACTTGAGCTAAAATTTTTGAAATGTGACACTGAATGTTTTGAGGCGTAATACCGTTGAGTAATATGAAAAGTTTGTCACACAAGTAGTAACGTAATAAATAATTACCTTACAGGCTGTTTCTTCACGTGTCCTTTTCGTACGTCATTGTAACTTTTCGAGGATACTGTTTGCAAACTCCAGCGTTTTACCAGACTGTGCAGAATGGTTAGTCAATGCAAACGTTATAATGGGTGATAAGAGGACTAAGTTTAAAAAAGATTAGAAAATTGCGACAGTTGAATTAATACCGTAGGCCATACAGTGAGCACTATGACCAACCTAACAGCCGGTATGTCCATCTTTTGCGGCGACGCGTCTTAGTGTGGAAACAATGAATTCTTGGTAGGTCGCAGGAGGAATTTAGGTCACATCTCCCTACACAAGTCACCTAATTCTCGTAAATTTCTGGAAGAGGATGATGAGCTTCCAAGCCACGCTCTGTGACAGCCCAGATGTGTTTGGTCTGGTTCAGACTTGACTAATTATGGGGGCGATAAAATCAGTTGCACCTCGCCACTGTAGTCCTCGAAACACTCCATCACATCGTACTCCTTGCCTTGTGACATAGCGCATAATCGTGCTGAAAAATTGTGTTGCCGTTGCGAAACATTATCGTAATGGAGGGGTGTTCGTAGTTTGCAATCAGTGTACACTACTCCTTGGCCGTCATGGTGCCTTACACAAGCGCCACTGGACCCATAGACGCCCTCGTGAACGTAATTAAACCGCCGCCAGCTTGTCTCAGTCGCGTAGTACAGATGAAAAATCTGTTCCCGTTGAAGACGACGGATTGGCACCGATTCATCTATATGATCAAGAAGGTATCGGGATTCATCAGACCATGCAACGCTCCGCCAGTGCGCAATGAGACGACGGTCACGTGCCCATTTCAGTCATAGTCGCCAATGTCTTGGTGTCATCATTGGCAGTTGCGTGGATCATCGGCTGCAGATGTCCATCGATAGGAGTGTTGGGTGCGCTGTGTGTTCGAAACACTTGACACTCTGCTCATTGTTGAGGTCTGACGTTAGTTTTGCCACAGTGCACCGCCCGTGATGTATTAACTCACTTACATCCGAAATGATGAGTGGCCGTACAAACCCTTAACGTTTGGACGTGTATTCACCTTATTTCGGCACTTGTTGAAGCACTCACACAGCACTCGTCAAACGCCTGATAAGTCTTGCCGTTTTCGAAATGCTCGTACCGAGCCTAGGGGCATCACAATCTCTCCTCGGGCAAACTCAAATAGATGAGGCGCCTTCTCCATTTTAACACGTGGACAGCACGCTCACTGATACTACAGCCACTGTGAGTGTGCCTGACGCAGTCAGGTGTCGCTGCTATAGCCTGGACTGGTTTATACCAATAGTTGCCCTCAACTGAATGTTATGCACCATAATATTTTATTACCAACTACTACACTCATGCTCATAAATTAAGGCTAACTCTAGATTGTGGTGCCACCCAACGTAGCATTACACAAAACTGGCGCTAATAGCACAGGCACATAGGGAACACACACGACACAGATCTCAATTCCACGGTATTGGAGGTAAGTTGAGAAAATTTTCCCGAAACATATGTGCTACAAAACGCCACAGTTTCCTGCACATGTACCCCGACATCAATATGGGATGTAATCACTATGCACACGTACACAGGCCGCACAATGGGCTGGCATACTCTGGATCAGGTGGTCGAGCAGCTGCTGGGGTATAGCCTCCCATTCTTGCACCAGTGCCTGTCGGAGCTCTTGAACTGTCCTAGGGGTTTGAAGACGTGCAGCGATACGTCGACCGAGAGCATCCCAGACGTGCTCGATGGGGTTAAGGTTTAGAGATCAGGTAGGCCACTCCATTCGCGTGGTATCTTCTGTTTCGAGGTACTCCTCCACGATGGCATCTTGGTGGAGCCATGCATTGTCATCCATCAGGAGGAAGATGGGACCCACTGCACCCCTGAAAAAGCGGACATACTGGTGAAAAATGACGCCCCGATACACCTGACCTGTTATAGTTCCTCTGTCAAAGACATGGAGGAGCGTTCGTGCAGCAAACATAATACCACCCCACACCATCAAACCACTACCTCCATACAGGTCCCTTTGAAGGACATTTCGGGGTTGGTATCTGGTTCCTGGTTCACGCCAGATGAAAACCCGGCGAGAATCACTGTTCAGACTATACCTGGACTCGTCCGTGAATATAATCTGGGACCACTGCCCCGATGACCATGTACTGTGTTCTTGACACCAGGCCTTAAGGGCTCTCCTGTAACAAGCCAAATCCATCTCCGTATCCACTGTGGTTTCATACACAAGTGGTTGAGATATCCTCATAATAAATAATCAAGGAGATTCAGGTCAGGCGACCTCGCAGGTCATGTAATGAGACAAGGCGCATGGCAGTGTGTTCACCGTTACCATTCTATGGTATTGTACTGTCCTTCCCTGAATACCACTGAGTAATGAATTTGTCTAACGTCGATTTATAGTGCGTCCAGTCCTAGGACAATATAAATACGATACAACAGAACCACTTACGGACAAATAAAGCGAACAAAATCTGCTTCGTGACTTCCTAGTAATCAGGTCCGACCTCCTGGTTTCCTTGCAGTAAATAAAAATTCACAATTAAATTAACAGCACAGCACCAGTACTCTTGTATGCATGTTAGTTATAAATAAGTTGGGAAATAGTACTGCAGGGCAAATTGGTAGACAAATTTAGATTTACATCTTTTTAAGCGGGCTTCTCCGGCCCGCGGGTTTCCTTCCTCAAATTCTTCGGTGGGCGGTACTTTACGCCCTGTTAAATTTTTGCTCGCGCTTACGATAACGCCCCGTATATCGCACTGTATACGCTAATATCGCCACGAGCTACGAAGTACCGGTGGTGACGACGTCGGCTCGTACGCAAGAAATGCCTGCCTGCCCTGCACGATTAGTGACGCAGTGGGCTCCCCAGAAGGAGAGCGATGTTTTGTGTAACCTGTTCCGACGGCGCGCCGGTGCAAATGAATCATCAGGGGCGCACGCCGCGGCCCGTGTAGCTCAAACACTAATTTAGGGCGGACCGCTGTCGTTAAGAAACCTGACTTAGCCTGCCCTCGGCTCCTGCGTTGCTTCTGCTCTTATCTTTCCAGTTGCGAGAGTACTTTCAAAACTTACCCGAGTCACCGGCTTGAAACATTGCCATATCTGACGCCCACGATCCGCGGCGCTATTGGCATTGCCGCCAGTCCAAATAACTCCGCGAAGGAAACATTGGCAGCTCTTCGGCACTGTTAGGTAAAAATCAGAGCTCTCGTGAGGCACTTAATTTATGCTTATTAATGATACACTCTCCCACGAACAGGCAGCCGACATCAAAACCAGTTCGTTATGTGGAGTGTGTATATTATGTGTTGTATTTTTAATGACATTAAATAACGTTGAAGTTATTAGTGAAGAGCAAGAAATGAATATTCGATGGAATGAAACAAGCCCAGAAGTTTGTTGCGTCATTATTTATAGCCCAGACAGCATCGAATCGTCTACAGAAAGTTTTCACAATAATTCTTACTGGCTGTTTTCTTGCTCTTTAACAATGTGTAGTAATTAGGGGATTCCACCTGGTGGTCTAATGCTGGGCAACCTATCTGGGGTTCCCGGCTCGAATCTTAGTCGTTGGAGAAATTTTAAATCACATTTTATCTGTCTTTCACCTCGAAGGAAAATAAAATTGTACTGTCAAAGTGAAACGTTCATCAGTTCAGGATTTCAGGTTGACGTTATGTTTCTTTACATTCAGAGAGCCTTCAGGACAATTGTGCAGGCCACCTAGTAATCAACACACGCGGATATGAAATATTCGTACAAGAAATAATGTTAATAATTAATTGCAATCACATATATGTACTAATACACATGTGCCGTCAAAACCTGATTTGAGGAGGAATCGACTTGGAGCACTGTTTTAACCCTTTCATTCCCAGTGTTGTTCCTGGACAACAACGTATTAAAAGTTGAATTATTCAGTATTTTGTGCATCAATCCTTAAAGTTGCAGTTTTGTTGATGCACAACATGCTTCTAGTACGACATTTTGCGGCTTGGTACGGTTTGTAGCCACTTCTGAGGCATTAATCTGTCCCTCTTGGAAGTTGTGTTGCGTTGCCGTCCGTACGTGGCTGAGATTGTGAGCGTGAGTGTGGTTCCTTTTATTTTATTCCGCAGTGAATTGTCTTGTCTTTGGTGCTGTGGCGAAGATTATGCTAGCATTATTGATCTGGCAGTGTTAACTATCAACAAAATAACGCCCAAGTAATAAAATACTTCGGTACAAACGTCTGTGTTGTGCATGAAATACATGACTTAACAAAACAATACGTCGATCACAAATTTTAAAACATATTTTGATGTTTACTGTGCTGTATTAATACAGAAAAGACTGAATTTTAATTTTTCGTGAGCTGATTTCATAATGTAGGACTGAAAGGGTTAAACCCTTACATCCAGGAGTCAACTTAGAGAGATCAGTCTCATACGAACCGAGTTGCCTCCATACCAGACACTAGGTGCCATACTTAAGGATTTTTTTTAAAGTCACGGTGCACTTGTGTTCCAATTGTAAACGATTGAACAGTTTGACAGCTCAGTTCAGCTACGATAATTGTGGGATGCTGATTTGAAACAACATCTAGTACTTCAACAGCAATGAACACATCTCAGTCCCCCCCCCCCCCACACACACACAAAAGGATAATCTTGTTCCTGTCCCCACTACGTCATTCGTCAAAAGATGAAAGTGAAAGTTATATGCACTAAGTCTGTATGGTTTTGTATTTTAGCAGTTTGTTTGTTACGTTCCTGTGGTAGAGGAACGAAGACAGTCACCACAATAAGCCTGGCTCATTAGCAAACGTCCGTTAGGCCAATTAATGTATCAGATACCCTCTTTCGTGAAAGGGTCGTCTCTAATGACCGTGTTCTCGAAGGGAAGGAAAACCTAATGTTCTTTCCTTCTTCTTTCCTTCTGTCCTGAAAGGAAATACACTACATGATTTGTATGTGGCTTCTGTTTAAACTCTGGTAATTCTAGTAACTTCACACATACTGAGTGAGGTTCTTTGAAAATCAAAAAATTTCCTTCTTTCACTGACGGCCATCCAAAATGCAACACTAAGAAAGACCTGAGAGATCACAGCCAAATGTATTTGGAGAATAACAGGTTATACGATGTAGAGTCATTAACTAAGTCGCGCACTGGGGTAGACACGCCTGTACTGCGCGCTGTGTAAGGGTATTTCTCTGCCACTACGACACATCCGTCTTGTGGGTTGCAGCAGTTTAAGGAACCAAATACACACTCCTGGCCATTAAAATTGCTACACCACGAAGATGACGTGCTACAGACGCGAAATTTAACCGACAGAAAGCAGGTGCTGTGATATACATTTTATTAGCTTTTCAGAGCATTCACAATAGGTTGGCGCTGGTGGCGACACCTACAACGTGCTGACATGAGGAACGTTTCCAACCGATTTCTCATACACAAACAGCACTTGACCGGCGTTGCCTGGTGAAACGTTGTTGTGATACCTCGTGTAAGGAGGAGAAATCCGTACCATCACGTTTCCGACTTTGATAAAGGTCGAATTGTAGCGTATCACGATTGCGGTTTATCGTATCGCAACATTGCTGCTCGCGATGGCCGCGATCCAATGACTGTTAGCACAATATGGAATCGGTGGGTTCAGGAGGGCAATACGAAACGCCGTGCTGGATCCCAACGGCCTCGTATCACTAGCAGTCGAGATGACAGGCATCTTATCCGCATGGCTGTAACAGATCGTGCATCCACAACTCGATCCTTGAGCCAACAGATTGGGACGTTTCCAAGACAACAACCGTCTGCACGAACAGTTCGAAGACGTTTGCAGCATGGACTGTCAGCTCGGAGACCATGGTTGCGGTTACCCTTGACGCTGCATCACAGACAGGAGCGCCTGCGATGGTGTACGCAACGACGAACCTGGGTGCTCGAATGGAAAAACGTCATTTTTTCGGATGAATCCAGGTTCTCTTTACAGCATCACGATGGTCGCATCCGTGTTTGGCGACATCGCGGTGAACGCACATTGGAAGCGTGTATTCGTCATCGCCATACTGGCGTATCACCCGGCGTGATGGTATGGAGTGCCATTGGTTACACGTCTCGGTCACCTCTTGTTTGCATCGACGGCACTTTGAACAGTGGCCGTTACATTTCAGATATGTTACGGCCCGTGGCTCTACCCTTCATTCAATCCCTGCGATTCCCCACATTTCAGCAGGATAATGCACGACCGCGTGTTGCAGGTCCTGTACGGACATTTCTGGATGTGGCATATGTTCGACTGCTGCCCTGGCCAGCACATTCACCAGATCTCTCACCAATTGAAAACGTCTGGTCAATGGTGACCGAGTAATTGGCTCGTCACAGTACGCCAGTCACTACTCTTGATGAACTGTGGTATCGTATTGAAGCTGCATGGGCATCTGTACCTGTGCACGCCATCCAAGCTCTGTTTGACTCAATGCCTAGGCGCATCAAGGCCATTATTACGGCCAGAGGTGGTTGTCTGGGTACTGATTTCTCAGTATCTATGTACCAGAATTGCGTGAAAATGTAATCACATGTCAGTTCTAGTATAATGTATTTGTCCAATGAATACCCGTTTATCATCTGAATTTCTTCTTGGCGTAGCAATTTTAATGGCCAGTAGTGTAAGTTTCAGCTCAAGGGCGTCGCTTACAGGATGCAAAAGCTGTCACAAAAATTTCAATTTCCAGTCTTTTAAAGCATTCTCCAACGATAGGACGAGTGTATAAATTTCAGACTCGTAAACGCAGTACTGCGCTCGCACATGATCTTGCAGCGCAGCCGTCGGCAACCATGTCATGCATGGCAGGGTAAGGGACTCCACCCCAAATGTAACGCTAGCTGGTAAATGGTACCGGCATCCAATACCATAATACTGGACGCATAACCATTATTGACGAAAATAGCGATAAGTGAGTAAACTCTAGGCAAGTATTATTGAGCCTAAGATAAGATCCACTATCGAAGCAAATGTCTCCAAGCAACAGTACGAATTCAGACAGGGGAGATCAACAACGGACCTAATATTTTCCCTTCGCCGGTTAATGGAAAAATACTACGTTCGCAACAGAGACCTATGGTTAACCTTTCTGGACATCAAGAAAGCATTTGATACTGTGAACAGGGAGAAGGTGTGGAAATTGCTGAAGAATACCGGAATACATGATAGCATAGTCTATAGGAGAATGCCGGACACTTGCCACGCCGGACATTTGCCACACCTGACCCTTCGCCAGGTAGCTGGACTAGCGACCCCTCAGGCAAGGGACACCCTTCCCCGTACTCCTGCTGTTTGCTTCCAAACCTTCGTCTCCGCATCTTACTCGATACAGCCAATACCACTTGGTTCCAATACGTAAAAGATCTTTTTCTCCTATATTTCTCTGAAATGTACACATTCTTTTTAATATCCCGAAATCGAAATATTTATAACTTTTGGAAAACGAAAGCATTACCGTCGTCTATGTCAGTGCGCAATTATTTCTTGTAACCACAAATATGGATCCATTCTCCTTCCGTCTGTACGGTACCTTTCTTCCACACTTACTGATTACGATAGTAACAGTCCATCGCCATGGAAGGAACACGAAAGAAACGATATAAAGATAATTCGAATCTTCACTGATCATTCAAGTGTGATCACTGCATTTGTACATATATTCATTGCTACAAATGCATGACAAAAAATAAAGAGGAAAGAATAACGATACACTTCATAAATTTACTCTCTTGCGGCGAAGCATTAGTTAATAAAATGTATTGGGACAATGTTCAAAACAATGACAGAAAAAATGTTTACAAACAGAGGCCGGCTGCGGTGGCCGAGGGGACTGAGGCGCTTCAGTCACGGTCTGCACGGCCACTACGGTCGGGGGTTCGAATCCCCCCCTCGGGCATGGATATTTGTGCCGTCCTAGTTCGTAAGTAGTCCATAAGTAGTTTGTAAGTTTAGGGACTGATGACCCCGTAGTTAAGTCCCATAAGATTTACAAACATTTGAACATTTTAACAAAACAGAGATAAGAGCATCTATATTTTACAGGTCACCTAAAGTCGACATACAGTTTTAAAATATTTGAAATAAGCAAATGAAGTAATATAGAATGCTATGTTTGTAACGTACAATGTTGTTCTACATTGTGTAGCTTTGGTATCTACTGAGTCCAAAGGAAGCACCCTAGTTTTTTAAGGGAAAAGCCATTCCTATGATCTGCACTACAAAAGAAACAAAAAGCATAACTTTTGTAAATCGTAATGTAATATGTCTAATAGCTCACAAGCGAAACTGAAGTCGATTGTATCTGTGAGTTAGTATGAGCAGATGTTATACTCAACAACCGGAATAAATTAATAACTGACTCCGTTTACCGGCCCCCGCACTCTCATGATGCAGACGCTGAACAGTTCATAGAAAACCCGAATCTCATCACAAACAGGTACACTACTCATACAATTACAGTTGGCAGTGACTTAAATCTACCATCCGTATGTTGACAAAAATGCACCTTCAGACAGGGTGGCATATACATCTTCCGAAATTGTTCTAAATGCTTTTAAAAAAATGATTTTGAACAATTCATGAGCCCATTCAAATTGTAAATGGTTTCGAAAACACACTTGAGCTCGTAGTCACTAACACTCCTGAGCATCACGTCGGATACAGGAATAAGTGAACACAAAGTTGTAGCGAGCTCAAATCCGTAACAAAGATATTTACCAAAACTAAACGTTGACATATTCCTAGGAGACAGTCTCCATTTTTTTTCTAAATTAACTTATCTAAGTGAAGACCATATGTGGCTTACATTCAAAAAAATAGTATCAACAGCACTGTAGGGATTCCTACCAAATAAATTAATAAGAGACCAAACTGATCCCGCATGGTACACAAAACAGAATAGAAAGCTTTTGCACAAAATTAGAACGAATGCAAAATCCCCAAGATTGCCGAAGTTGTACTGAAGCTCAATATTTAGCGCGGCCTTCAACGCGATATTCGTTTTTTAGTCTTCACAACGAAACTCTTTGTAGAAATGTGGCGGAAAATCCAAAGTTATTCTGGTCCTATATAATCTACACCAGAGGAAAGATTAAGTGAATGCCTTTCCTGCGCGATAGTGCGGTAATGTTACTGATGACAATGCCTCTAAAGCAGAGTTATTAAATGTAGTTTTCCGAAATTCTTTCACCAAAGAAGACAAAGTAAATATTCAACAGTTTGAAATGAGGATTGCTGCAAACATAGAAGTAGATACCCTTGGTGATGCAAAGCAAATCACCGTATGAAATAAGTGATGTTGCAGACGAAATAATAAAATATGTATTCAAAAAATTTCTAATGCATAAGAAAAATACGTCTAATACATTTTTACGATATTCTTTTGTAACAAAGCTTTTTGAATAGCTTTTACTGCCCTGATTAAAGGTAATCAACAACATGGTGAAAAACTATAATTTTTAATGACTACAGCTAAATGTACTTCATGAGAAGTTATTTCTATCCTTGTCTAATTTTGGAGATATGGAAATTATTTCAGCACTATAGCTGCCGAACTTGTCAACCTTAGGAGCAGATCTGTTTTAGGGTGTCTATTTTAGGTGCAATTCAAAATTTAATATTCTTTATAAAACCTAAAGTGTACCTCATCAGTTTAACAAAAATGAGATTTTTTAGGAGCTACTTCCTGTTCTGAAGTTACAGGAAATAATTTTACACCTCACAATCTTTGACAGTATGGCCAATATATTAGAAGGCAGAAAAAATTCTCTTAACGTTATCAGCTATAGGAGCTTTTACCTAAATAGGAAATTGCAAATTGAAAAGCGGTAGATGTAACTATAAATTCTGGATGCAGAGAATCATTTGAGTGATGTTTAATGTATTTGCCTCGTTGAGTCAAATTTCGCTGCGTAATGATTATACGCTAGTGAACCGAACTAGGACCAGCTAGTTTCATTAAATTATTTCTACATCTACTTCTACATGGGATACTCTACAAATCACATTTAAGTGTCTGGCAGAGGGTTAATCGAACCACCTTTATACTACTTATCTCCCACTATATGCGAACTTTACCACACAGCCTGCACTTTGACGTTTCTAGTTCATTGTAAAGTATTTAACCATTTTTTGTAGATATTTACCTTATCGACTCATTCACATCACAGAACTAATATTACTTTTTTCCTTAGGTTTTCTTTCGTTGGGTAGGGAATTTTTCAAACATTTTCAGACACACTTTGAATAAAATCACGTCTTTCATAGCAGTGTGTTTCCCTATAACTTTCCGACACTATCAACTTAATCGCTATACCACCAATCTCTTGGCTTTATTGAATATTCATTCAAAGCTATACGGTTCTCGGAAGCCGCCTTAATAAAATTCCTTAAAACCGATAAATTAGTGAGCACCTCAGCCACCCTGAAAAACATTTGTAAAAAAACTACCGAACACAATTAATAAATTTTCTTCGTCTGACTTAATAGAAGTGTTCCTAATTTATTTCTCCATGTATTTACTTTGAATTCTATTTGTAGTCTTTAGTTGTTGGTTAAATTAGGCACAGCTACCATTTTACCAGGCTTGCGTACTCTTACCTCACAGCATGTGGTAATGGTATTCAAAATTAAATTTTAGAAAAAGTTTTAATAGTATACTAATAACAAGTGGATTACAGTGAAATTTTTACCCAATATTACCAAGATGCCAAACTACGTGTTGAATGTGTAAGTCATATAATATTGCTGAAAGATTAAAAAATATATTTCGTAAAATAAAAAATGTGGACTTTTACCACCAACCGTCCTTTAGTTATAAACGGAAAGGATAACTAGAAGACAATGAAACAAGCAAATAATCCGAATAAGACGACGTATTACTATTGATTCCATAAAGTCTTTATATCAGAATTCCCGAGAATCAAAACTAACGAACATGTGACAACAAGGGTTCAACATTTTCATCGTTCATGTGAAGGTAGGCTTCAGACACGTCTCCTCGTGGATGCCCGTACATGTTCAGAAATGTCAGGCATGTTACATACACACTCACAACCAACTATGGTGCGTTGCTGGAGTCTATCGACACTGACAACAGCCCTGAAATACTTTTGAACTATCCCCGTACAAAAAGAAATCCAACGGGTTGAAGTCAGGGGGCCTTGGAGACCACGGTGTTGACGATTCACGATCGATAGACGTAATGACCGAACGCCTGTTATCAGAATGTTGAATTGTTTTTTAAGCTTAAGGGACTTAACTACGGGGTCATCAGTCCCTAAACTTACGAACTACTTATGAACTACCTTATACTAAAGACGACACAAACATCCATGCCCGAGGGGGGATTCGAACCCCCGACCGTAGCGGCCGTGCAGACTGGGACTGGCGCGCCGCAGACCGCTCGGCCACTACGGCCGGCGCCTTTTATCAGTAGTCAGGCCTCTTCAGTGATGACAATATCAAACGAGGCCAGTTTATCACTTTGTAAGTTACATCTCACTTCCGGTGTTTCGAAATAAACATAGACTTTGGCATAAACAGTGTTGTAACATTGGCATTACTAGTTGTACATATGAGAGAAACCATAACTTTAGAATTATGTGTTTCATTGACCGCTACTTTCCCTTTTGTTTGTACCTTTCATAGTCAGCCGCCTTGTACATTTTGAACAGTAAGAAAATATGTCGGAACTAGTTATCTGTACAAACTTCCTTGGGAACTCCAGGAATTGCCTTTATATCTATCGATTTCGTTGCGTCAAGGATAATGTAGCGAAATTCGTGTGTGAGAATACAGGGGTTACCCTGTGTAATCAGGCAGCTCACTGGGTGGAGGCGGCGGTATCGGCCGCCCGCGCCCTTACAAGAAGTATCCTCGGGTGACGTCATTAGGTGCGCCGCGACGAGGAAACAGCATCGACCCGCTACCAAACAGGCGCTGCGCTCCCTCTGCCAGATCCACTACTCTTCCAAGTATAAATACGCCAACACAAAAGTCGCAAATCTTTTTACGCCTACATACAAACTCAGCAAGCCAACTTACAATGCGTGACACAGGGCATTCCTTACAAATACCCTATTAGTAATTTCTGCCCTGTTCCAGGTACGGCAATAGTTCCAAAATATTCATATCTGTCAGTACGTACAGAAGCATACCATAAGTTGCAATCATGGATGTTAATTACTAACACGATTTATTTATACAAAACTGGTTGACGTCGTCCTCGGGTAAGATCATTTTGGTTTCTGGAGAGATTTACGAACACGAGAGGTAGTACTGACCTTATTACTTGAAAGCTCGATTATGGAAAGAAAATCCACATGTATAGTATTTGTAGACTTAGAGACAACGTTTGACAATGTTGACTGGAATACACTCCTCTAAATTCTTAAATTAGTAGGGGTAAAATACAGGGACGAAAAAAGAATCAGACGGCAGATTCGAGGGATATTAAAAGAGAAGTGTTAATTGGAGACGGAAGTAATGGTCTGAGGAAAAAAAGACTTTCCAATGACATTGTCATTCTGTTAGGAACAGCAAAGGAGTTCGACGAGCACTTGAACGTAATGGACGATGCCTTGAAGGTAGGATCAGAGATTAATGTCAACAAAAATACAAGAAACTGATAATAGGAGCTAGACGAATTATCAGGCGGTTTTAAGGGAATTAGATCACTAAATGAGTCAAATAAAACGGTAAATCAGTTGTGTTATTTCAGCGCATGAGTAACTAGTGACGGCTGAAGCAGAAAAAAGTGAAAAATTTTGAGTGGCTACGACAAGAGAAGCGAGTCTGAAGAACAGAAATTTATTAAATTCGAATATAAACTTAAGTGTCAAGAAGTATTTTGTGAAGGCTCTTGTCAGGAGTGTAGCCTCGCACGACAAACAGTTCAGAGAGCAAAACAACGAAAGGTATATACGAAACGACATTGTGGTTTTAGTTGAAGTCTTCATTCAGAAATAATCACTAGAGGTCTGAGTACAAGTATCCCACTGTTCAATAAGCCGAAGGATTCCCTGTTCCCAGAATTCCTGTGGCTGTGACAAGAGCCAGTCTCCTCTACGGTGTCCTTCAGTTCGTCGTCTGTGTTGAAGTTCTTCCCTTTGAGTTTTTTTAACGCCTGTATGGCGGATTCTCAAACGGCCCCCACTGAACACGTTGCGTGACCCTGGAGACGTGTGGACGCGCGTTATCGTGGAGCAGAATCGCTCCCTCCGTGAGCAGCTCAGGCCGTTCGCTCTTGATGGACTTGCATAGACTACGGAGTGTCTCTCAGTACACGTCGGTGTTAATGGTTTTTCCGTGCTCAAGGAATTCAATGAGTATCTGACCTCGGGCGTCGGAAAATACGGTGAGCATGACGTTGCTTGCTGAGAGCATAGCCATGAATTTTTTAGGGGAAGGTGAAGACGTATATTTCGCGTCCATAGATGACGGACGACGTTATCCCAAAACGGCATATTCAAATTTCAACCGGTTTCGTTGTTGAGACGTTTCGTACTTTTTTATCTGAACACCCCTCTAACTACTGATGGATAGGTCATACATTGCTGGCCTGCAAGAAGCAATGTAACAGCAAGAAGAATCACAATATCACAACTAAAAATATGTCGGAAATAATTATTTGTACAAAGATCACATGATTGAAGATACAGCTCCATATGACGCGAAGAAGACGATGAAATCTGTCTTTAGTGTTGCCCCATTGTTAGTTGTAACTGCTGCTACACACATCCGCACTGAATAAAGACGCTCTGGATGTGTTGTTGGGTACAGCAGTTCCTGCTAGTTCCATATACTGCCAAAGCTAATTTGTTGTAGCAGTGGGTGATGAACCCCGAGTCATTTTCGATCGCTGATAAATCGGGAGATCAGGAAAACCAAGGTTGCAATGCAGTCCGATGGGCGAAATACGAATTCAGCTTCCTCACTTTGCATAGATGCATATTTTCATTCATGTGGTCTTTGTACATCGCGTTATCTACGAAATATTTATCTATTAAATCTCCGGTCCTTTTTGGTGTTGGAGTTTGGATGATCAGCACTGTAGAATTGAGAAAAACAGAAATTTGTTGCATAACTCGATTGAAAAAAAAGGACACATTGTCAGACGTTATGAAATCGTCGGCTTAGTATTGTAAGGAAGTGTTTTGGAAGAAGGGGTTAAAAAGTTTCGACGGAGGCCAAGAGATGTAGGTTGAAGCAGTAATTGAGAGTGGAAAAGCCTACACATGACAGAGCAGCATGATGAGCAGCATTAAACCAGTCTATGGACTGAAGACCATAACAAGTGCCAATTTTTATTTTCAATATTCTTATGTGGCTTATGCGATTGTTGCAGCGGACTTGTAATAGTATTCCTCAAATACAGCTTCTCTAGATTTACCAAAGAGGGTTTTATGACAACATCGTCACCTTGATTCCAGAGTTCGTCAGTTAAGTTACCTCAGCACCTCTGTCACCCTATCGTATAGAACATCCTGACCTACAGTCCTACATAGAAGTACGTTCCAGAATACGTTCCCTGTCTCGTATCGTCCTTGTCAGATAAGGACTTCCAAGTATTTGATGGAACTGAGCGCATGGTCACGTGCGTTAGAATGCCTCTTCCTGTAATCTGGGAGGGGCGTTGGCCATGGATCGAATCCACCACACGGAACGTCGGTACACCGGCTACCCTGGATGCGGTTTTGAGTCGGTTTCCAACACCCGTCTAAGTGAATACCGGGCTAATAGTGACGTTCTGCCTCAGTTACACGATTGAAAAACAACACGTGATCATACTTTCGCATGGAATAAAACGTGGCCCAGTTGAATTGTGAATACAAATTGCGTCCCCGGTGGATAGGGGAATTTCGGCAAATTCAGAACAGCATTGAAGCCCCGTGAATGTATTTTCCCTTTTAAAAATTGTTTAATCGTTTTTCTTTTATGAATAGACAAAAACCTGGAAATTACGAGCACGCGAAGAGACCAAAAGGTGTTAAATCGTTGACTACGTTATCAGTCATAAACAATTAGAAGGAAGTCAGCTTTAAGATTCATCAGTCACAGAACTTTAACGAACTTACACAAGGATGGGAAAGGCAACTGATTGTAACTACTTTTTAAAGAAGCGTCCCTGTAATTAATTTAGTGGAATGCATGAAAACTTACATCATGATGGCCAGAGAGGCATACCAGTTTCAATACTCCCAAATGCTGGCCCTGAATTGTAACCATTATAAACTCAGGAGTCAACCGATTCTTAATTAAGATTTTCATTCTCACCCTAAAAGATAGGGCGGGATGACCTATGATGCCAATGGCAGTCCAGTTGGTAAAGGCGCGAAGTGACTCCAAATTTGAAATTTTCATGACGGCATTTCCTATAACAACATTTTCCGCACAACTAAGGAAAAACTCGTGCAAAACCGTGGTAGGAACAGGGGGATTGCAATTAATTTCAATTTGTCGCATACAAAAGTACGAGTGTTTATTGTATGAATCGAGTATCTGCATGCGTAAATGGATAATATCGGTGACTTTCTAAACACGTAACGTACAGTGCATGGCCGTGTCAAGGCGATCATGCTAGTTCAGTGCAATACCTAATAACAAGTATGAGGACATCGGTGTGTAATGCGGAACTGATACAACAAGAGGTGGTGAATATTCTGTTGTGACTAGAGAAGCAATAACAGCAGACTAGGTCGGAAAGACCGCGGGAGTGCTCAGGAAATTGGAATGTTAATTATTAATTGTATGTCTCAAATGCATGGGAGCATTTTAACTTTAACCCATCTAAAGTTGCCCAGGTCGATTGTTCGTGACGTGATTATGAAGTGGAAAAAGGAAGGGACAATAACCGCTAAACCAATACTATATATAATTGTGAATTATAAAATCTTCTCGGATCTCCTTTTCCCCAGCGAACTGCGGAAACTGGACGTGGCATAGACTTGACAAGTCCATCACTGCGAAAGTGACATCCTCCCATACACCACAGCATCATCAGCAAACAGCCGCAAATTACAACTTACTCTGTGCATCAGATCATTTATATAGATAGAAAATAATAGCGGTCCTATGACACTCCCTTGGGGCATGCCTGACGATACACTCGTCTCTGATGAACACTCGCCGTCGAGAACAACGTACTGCGTTCTATTACTTAGGAAGTCTTCCAGCCAGTCACAAATCTGTGAACCTATTCCATAAGCTCGTATCTTCGTTAGCAGTCTGCAGTGTGGCACCGCGTCGAACACCTTTTTGAAGTCGATAAAAACGCAACCCGCCTGTTGCCCTTCATCCAAGACTCGCAAGATGCCATGTGAGAAAAGGGCAAGCTGAGTTTCACATGAACGATGTTTCCTAAACACTTCTGAAATGAGTTAGAGCGTCGGCTTGGCTCCAGAATCGACCCCAAGATCGTTCCTTCCCTGGTTTCATCTCTTGAGGAAGAATCGGTTGTCAGCATTTTGTAGCTCCTGCTGGCGCGACACATCCGGCGCGCTGGTCGCGATGCGTGACGGCCGGCGTGTGCCCGCGCCAGACCTCGCTTTCAGCCGACACCTGCACAGCCAGAAGGCGCATTGTCTCTCTCCCATTGTCGCGACCCGTTTTGTTATTCCCTGCCGTCATCCAACACTATTTACGTCTTAGACCAGCCGGAAAGCATCCTAGAATGGAAGGACACGGTGACGGTTAGAGAACCCGCTGATCGATCAGATGATGATGATGATAATCGTGTTGCATTTACGACCTTTGGAACCCGACGGAAGTCGTGTTCAACCTGCCCGGTGCAACTGTCTATAGCTTACGCCACTTCGGCGACTTGCATGTCATTGATTATGACGACTCAGCACCCAGTCCCGACCGAAATTCGAACCCGGGCTCGCTGTGTAGCAACTCCTCAAGCTGTCCACTAGACTTCAGAGGCGGACATAGATCAGATTAAAATACACTACTGGCTGTCCAAAATTGAATATCAAGAAGGACAGAAGATACACAGCAAAATTTATTTGGGAAATAATACTTTGTACAAAGATCACGTGGTTGAATGAACAGGTCCATGTGAAATAGAACGTAAATGTGTTATAGAACGCAGTACGTTGTTCTCGACGGCGAGTGTTCATCAGAGACGAGTGTATCGTCAGCCGTGCCCCAGGGGAGTGTGATAGGACCGCTATTCTTTTCTATCTATATAAATGATGTAATGGACATACTAACTTGTAATCTACGGCTGTTTGCTGATGATGCTATGGTGTGTGGGAGGGTGTCGTCTTTAACTGACTGTAATAGCATACAGGATGACTTACACAAAATTTCTAGTTGTTGCGAAGAATGGCAGTTAGTCCTCAATCTAGAAAAATGTAAGGTTATGCGCATGAGTAGGAAAAACAATCCCATCATATTTGAATACAGCATTAGTAGTGAGCTTCTTGATGCAGTCGAGTCGTTCAAATATCTAGGCGTAATATTGTAGAGCGATATGAAATGGAACGAACATGTAAGGACAGTTGTGAG
The DNA here is from genome assembly GCA_026315105.1 of Locusta migratoria. NCBI lineage: Eukaryota > Metazoa > Arthropoda > Insecta > Orthoptera > Acrididae > Locusta > Locusta migratoria. The sequence continues at coordinate 230,275,556 of CM048755.1, forward strand.
TAAGGCGGACAGCCGACTTCGGTTTATTGGGAGAATTTTGGGAAGATGTACTTCATCTGTAAATGAGCCCGCGTATAAAACGTTTGTACGACCACGTCTTGAGTATTGCTCAAGTATTTGGGACCCGCAGCAGATCGGTTTAAAGGAAGACATAGAAGCAGTTCCGAGGCGAGCAGTTAGGTTTGTTAGTGGTAGGTTTGACCAATGCACGAGTGTCACGGAAATGCTCCGACAACTCAATTGGGGGTCGCTGGAGGAAAGACGACGTTCTTTTCGTGAATTTCTGTTGAGGAAACTTAGAGGGCCGGAATTTGAAGCTCAGTATAGTACGATCTTGCTGCCACCTATTTACATTTCGCGTAGTGGTCACAATGACAAGATAAGAGAAATTAGGGCTCGTACGGAAGCATATAGGCATTCTTTTTTTCCTCGTTCTATTTGGGAATGGAATAGGAAAGGAAATGCCTAGTAGTGGTACAGTGTAACCTCCGCCACGCACATTACGGTGGATTGCGGCGTATGTATGTAGATGTAGAAATGGTAAGGATGATAAAATTAGTGCTGAGAGTTGCCGCCACTGCTGGGTGTAACCGCTGCTACACGTCTCGGCACTGAAACTAGTCTCTGTGTCGCTGTGGTATAGCAGTCCATGCTGCTTCTACATATTGCTAAAGAAGCCGTAGTTCCACTGTCTCTCAGCACGGTGTCTCTAGACTATATAACAACCATTGTTGTGGTCCAGGCATGGATTGGAACAACATTGCTTTTACCCAGAACCCAGATTCTCCCATCACCATCACGATCGTCGGATTAGTCTGGAGATACCATATTGAGAGTCTGTTCAACTGTTAACTTATATACCGTTGTACTGCTCCTATACCGGTTGTTATGGTCTGGGGTAGTATTTGATTCCACTGTTTCCCACCCACCTTCCTGCTAGTATGTATTACCGGTACACTAACCAGCCAGTGTCACAACTCTGAACTTTTGTCCTCCTATACATTTAGAGCTTACTGACGATCACACTGCAGTAGGATTATGCGTGACCACATGAGACACGCAGTGTTGTAGACGTCTTGGTCACCCATAAGATTGCATTACTACTCAGCTTCCCTGTTCTCATGATTTCTCGCTTGTCGAAAGTTATTGTGACTCGACTACTCATACTTGCGCTCTGGGTGACTGTACAGTTGTGCTGAGTTTGAAGCACCCGCGACCGAGCGAGGTGGCGCAGTGGTAACGCACTGGACTCGCATTCGGGAGGATGGTGGTTCAAATCTACCTCCAGCCATCCAGATTTAGGTTTTCCGTGATACCCCTAAACCACTCCAGGCAAATGCCGGGATGGTTTTCTTTCAAAGGGCACGGCCGATTTCCTTCCCCATCCATACCCAAAACTCCGAGCGTTAGCTCCGTCTCTAATGACCAAGTTGTCGACGGGGCGTTAAACCCTAAGCTTCATTCATTCAAACACGCGCGTTGCCTGCTGTGCCAAACCACAGGGCTGTTGCAGATTCCGCCAGAAAAATGTAAACACACTTTAAGGAACGAGAAATATTACTTATGTGTTTATTTTACATTTAATAATTGATCACACATATTGCACAACCATCTATTTAGCACATGGTTACTTTAAAAGTTTAAAATGTTGACCGTTAACGGCTATGCACATAGCGGAAGTACGAGCTGCCGCCGCAACTACGTCAGTCAATGTTTCAATGGAGATCGCTGTACATGTCACGGTAATCTAACGAAGTTTCTCCAGCGTCCGTGCCTTATGTCAATACACGTTATCTTTCACAGTTTTTCAAAATTAAAAGTCCATAGGTGTTAGATCTGGCGCCCGTGGATGGAAATCAGTGAGACCTCTTCCACAATACAATGTCTCTGAAAATTGTCATCCAGGAAAGCTTGGACGGATACGTGGTAGTATGCTGGCGCCCAGTCCTGTTGGTAGAAGACCTCCTCCTTAGCTCCACAAACCGTACGTATATCTCGCAAAATTGATGTGCATAAAATTCCCAGGTACACTTTTCCAGAGGAGAAGTAACAAACGTTACCAACACGAGGGCCGACGAAGCAGGACGTGTAGTTGTACGCTGGCTTCCTGACCTTCGCCGCGGCGGATTAGCCGTGCACGCTGGGGCGCCGTTCTGCAGCGCGCGCGGCCGTTCGCTGTCGGGGGTTCGAGTCCCCCCTCAGGCATGGGTGTTTGTGTTGTCCTTAGGTTAGTTTAACTTAGTTTAAGTAGTTTGCAAGCTACGGACTAATCACCAAGCAGTTGAGTCCGATAGATTTACAAACAACCTGATCTTCCTTTATGTATACCACTAATCGTTCCATGCAATTCAAACTTGTCAATAATCTGTTTAATTGTTAGGCAGATTGTCGGTTCTGTTTCAAACTCCCGCCTCCACTGACGTTGCACTTCAATGGCATTATCAAACTTGAAAAACCACTTCACAATACATTTTCGTTGCTCGAATGTCAAGCGTTTGCAGCCATCGTGTTTCCTCAATACCGTGATGAAATTTCTAACATCTTTTGAGACAAAGTCTATACTACAACACACTCGTAACTCAAATCAAACGATAATACTGATATCTCGATAGAGTTTGGCAAAGAGTTTGTACAAATTTTTCTGGGGGACTCACGTGATGCAGCAATATTTAGCGCATCTAATTGCTTATGACGTCGTATCTCCTGAATTATGTGTTGTACGTGATTCCTACAAAAATGGCGACGCTAATCTTTAAATTGGTTCAAATCAAATGTTCAAATGATAGTAAACCTATTGGACTAATCTGCTATGGTCATCAGTCCCTAGACTTACTAAAAATTTGAACGTACACAAAGGACAACTCACACATCCGTGGCCGAAAGAGGACCTGAACCTCCGGCGGGAACGGCCGCCCAGTCCGCAACATAAGGACGTACACCACGCGACCATTCCGCGCGGCTTTAAATAGCCTATGTACTGATTATCATGCCAGTTTGGTCCAATAAGTTCACAAACATCTCTTTAAATAGGTTTCGGAATGCTGTTTGTTGACCTTACAAGGAAAGTACATGGGCTCGAACAAACATATCTGTATGAACGTTTGCTTACAGGATCTCTACGTACACCTCATTGTGCTGGTGGGTGTCGTTTTTATGCAAAACTCTACAATCATGCTCCAGATAGCACTGTAGATGTAACTGTAGACGCCATACGTAATGCAGATATCTTAACTAAAGCTTATGTAATAATTATACTACATGTTCTCTAGCGTATTTTAATCAAAAGCCGTGATGATAGTTGCAACTTTAACCTTCTTCTCGGAAGACTGTTGGTATTCACTGCCACTGCTTCCATCGCTTCTTCCCGTACTTACCGTAGTACTACCGCTTGCAATAGTTGTTCGTCATTATCATCCCTATTACCATCATTATGCGTTATTGTTACAACCGTATTTAACTTACGCTCATATTTCTGTACCATAACAGTTACGAGAAAGGTTGCTGCGGTGGAGTAGCCGAGCGGTCTAAAGCACCTCGCTGCGGAGCGCTCGGTTGCTCGCCGAGGAGGTTCGACTCCACCCTGGGGCATGGGTGTGTGTGTGTGTTTGTCCGTAGGTTAGTTTACCTACGTTTAAGTAGTTTGTAAGCTACAGACTGATGACCACGCAGTTTAGTCCGATAGATTTACAGACATTTAAATATTTTCGATACGAGAAAGCATGCGAATGATTCATCTTCTACACTAATACCGCCGGCCGCGGTGGCCGAGGAGACTGAGGCGCTTCAGTCACGGTCTGCAAGGCCACTACGGTCGGGGGTTCGAATCCCCCCTCGGGCATGGATATTTGTGCCGTCTTTAGTATAAGGTAGTTCATAAGTAGTTTGTAAGTTTAGGGACTGATGACCCCGTAGTTAAGTCCCATAAGCTTAACAAACATTTGAACATTTGAACACTAATACCATCTTCATGAAGAAGGGTTCTTCGTAACTTCATCTCAATCTATCGCAATTCATTAGCAGGACTGATTACCAATCGCCACCCCATCTGACACTTCACCACACAAATAACGTCACAAAACGCTACTTCGGAGACACACTGCACCGTCCCTACTGGCGAACCGACGGGTCAAATTGCAATGTGCCATGCCACACGGAGAGGCCTCTAACGGACGATTGCAGAGTTTTGCAGATGCGGGAGTATCACCAGTGTAATAAGGGACCTTTACATTATCTCTCATACGATTTTGGTGTATATGTTTTTGCTCGAGCCCAAGTACTTTCCTTGTGAGTCTTGTTACACGGTTTTTCTCTCTCCCAGTTTCTGGAGTTACCCCAAAATATGGTACAGTATTACATAATATAGTAAAAGTAAGCGTGTGCCCTTCTTTTCGTAATCTCCTCTGTTGCCGATTACAAGAATAAGTACCGTAGTTGTGTAGATGAAATTGACTGCGATTAATTCTTCGTGAAACCTCGCTTTAAATCAAGGCGAGACGTTCCTTAAGAGCAGAGTCCCGCGCCGTTCGCCCTAGACTGCAGTGGGGATGCAGATGCGGTAATATAGTGCGGCCGCAGTCTATTAGTGGGAGAGCCGGCTGACATTGTGCTGGGCCCACAAAGGCCCCCCGCTGCCCTGACTCCACGTCGCCGCGCCCCATTGCTCCGCTAAAGAGGATTCAATTGATCCGTGATACGCTTTATAATGCCATTACAGGCCAATCCATCGGCCGCGCGGGGGACGCGCTACATTAACTAACAGATGTACGCCATTATAGCTGGTGGCCGGCACGCCGAAACCGATAGCGGAAATGACAGCGTTCGCCACGCGGCGCTGCCCGTCTCCTAAACCCCACAGGACAGCTTCCCGAATCGTCATCTCTGCTACGCGGACTGTTCGTTCCGTTAAATTCGTTTCTTATTTAATTGTGCGTCCTATTTTGGAGTGTTGCTGCGCATTGTGTCAGTTCCACGCCGAGTGGGACTGACGGAGGATATAGAGGAAGTTCAGAGAAGGGCAGCTCGTTTTATATTAACGCTATAAAGGGGAGATATTGTTACAGAAATTATGTACGATTTGGGCTGGAAATCATTAAACCAAGGGCGTTATTTGTTGCGGCGAGACTTATTTGTCAAATTTCTTTCATCAACTTTTTCTTCCGAAAGCGAACATATTTTGTTAGCACCCACCTACATAGGAGACACGAACATCTTAATAAAATAAGAGAAATCAGACCTATAACGGAAATATTCAGGTATTTCATTTTTCCCGCGAGCTATTTGATGACACCTACGCTGCGCACTTAAATGCGATTAACGGCCGACCGCGGTGGCCGAGGGGACTGAGGCTCGCCAGTTACGTTCTGCACGGCCCCTACAGTCGGGGGTTCGAATCCCCCCTCAGGCATGGATATTTGTGCCGTCCCTAGTGTTAGCTAGTTCATAAGTAGTTTGTAAGTTTAAGGACTGATGACCCCGTAGTTAAGTTCCATAAACTATACAAACATTTGGACATTTGTGATTAACGGAGTAGTTTTGTAGATATAGATGTACGTTCCCTACCTAATAGCTGAAGTGGCTATGTTAGTAAAGTGCCCAGGTATTTATAAAGGAAACGCAAGATATTGTGTATGTTCTACACTACTAATAATTTGTTTAAAAAACTTCAAATGTTTGTAAATCTATGGGACTTTACTACTCTGGTTATTACTTCCTAGGCTTACAAACTACTTAAACCAATGCCAGAACCGGGACTCGAACCTGCGACCTTTGCCTTTCGCGGGCAAGCGCTCTACCGACTGAGCTATCCCAACACGACTCACGATGCCGCCTCACAACTTTACTTCCGCCAGTACCTCGCCTCCTACTTTCCAAACTTCACAGAAGCTCTCCTGCGAACCTTGCAAGACTAGCACTCCTGGAAGAAAGGATATAGTGGAGACATGGCTTAGCCACAGCCTAAGGCATGTTTCCAGAATGAAAATTTCACTCTGCAGCGGAGTGTGCGCTGATATGAAACTTCCTGGCAGATTAAAATTGTGTGCCGGAACCAGGACTCGAAACTGGGAACTTTGCCTTTCGCGGGCAAGCGCTCAAACGCTGGCTAATCTGCCAGGAAGTTTCATATTAGCGCACACTCCGTTGCAGAGTGAAAGTTTCATTCTACTTAAACCAACTTAAACTAACCTAAGGGCAAACACACACACCCAATTCCCACGGAGGACTCGAGCCTCCGACGGCGAGCAACCGCTTGATCCGCTTAATTTATTGTTAACCAGTTATCAGCTTACAAGGTCATCAAAAAACTGTAACTTACTATCGGCTTCAAAGAAATTGCAACATTTCTAAACAACGCTGGAAAACATGTAACTCTCCAGAAGGATATGTGATTACAAAGTAAATGTCAGTTTTGACACTGCATTAGTGATTCAATTAAAAAGTTAAAAGTTGTAGGGTACAGAAATATAAAGTGAGCAAACCAGAAACAAGAATTAACACTAACATCTAGAAACAGTGCCTTAACATTTGATGAGTCCGCCTCCGTAGTCCAGTGGACAGCGTGGTTGGTTGCCACGCGGGGGGCCCGGGTTCGATTCCCGGTCGGGTAGGAGATTCTCTCCACTCAGGGACTGGGTGTTGTGTCGTCCTCATCATCATTCCATCATCATTGACATGCAAGTCGCCGAAGTGGCGTCAGATAAAGAGACTTGCACCAGGCAGGCTGAACACGACCCCAGTTGGGGTCTAACGGCCATAAATGCCACACGATCATCATCATCAACATTTGATGAAAGAGAACGAGCAACCAGCTGCACACTTGAAATGTTTATTCTAGACAGGTTTCAGGCACGTCTACATCAACATCTACATGGGATACTCTGCAAATCACATTTAAGTGCTTGGCAGAGGGTTCATCGAACCACAATTATACTATTTATCTCCCATTCCATTCTCGAATAGCGCGCGGGAAGAAAGAACACCTGAATCTCTCTGTTCGAGCTCTGATTTCTCGTATTTTATTCTGATGATCATTTCTACCTATGTAAGTGGGAGTCAACAATATATTTTCGCATACGGAGGAGAATGTTGGCGATTGGAGTTTCGCAAGTAGCCCACGCCGCAGCGATAAGCGCCGTTGTTGTAATGATTCCCATCCCAAATCCTGTATCATTTCCGTAACGCTGTCTCCCCTGTATCGTGACAGTACGAAACGAGCTGCCCTTCTTTCGACTCTTTCGATGTCCTCCGTCAAACCCACCTGATAAGGTTCCCACACTGGGCTGCAATACTCCAAAAATGGACGGACAAGCGTAGTGTATGCAGAAATACGGAATCGATTTGCGAACCTTTGCCGATAGCACCCATCACTTCGTGTGAATAAAGAGCTAGTTGTGTTTCGCATGAACGATATTTTCTAAATCCGTGTTGACCTTGGGTCGTAGTGGCCGTGCAGACCGTGACTGGAGCGCCTCAGTCCCCTCGGCCACCGCGGCCGGCTCCCGTCGGAAGTTCGAGTCCTTCCCCGGGCATGGGTGTATGTGTTATCCTTATCATACGTTTAAGTAGTTTACAAGTCTGTGGACTGATGACCACTGCGGTTTGGTGTCATAGCTTCACAAACATTTGATTTTTTTTTCTTCTTTTAAATTGAGATTTTCTGTGTCCTTCCTCGAATCACTTACGATGAATATCGATATGTCTGGTTTGGAATGGTCACTTTCCCATAGCTGACATAGTACTCCTTCCGTAATGAATTCGCTGTCGACGAGAGATTAAATTTTGAAGATACTCCTATCGCGCGCATTATATCCTGAAATGAAGAGATTTAGTCGCTACGAGGAAGTGCATCTGTGTTAATGGCTTCGGACGTCGGTAGGTTGTTACGATGCTTTCAGACCATAACGTTCATGGTTTGATTCGCGCGCAAATTGCCGTAGTTGCGTGTAATGTCTCCATAACCTGGCGTTGCATGATGTCGTTGACACATGAGAATCGTGTTTATGTTAACGACTTGTGAGTGAGAGATGCAGAGAAAACGTGTTCAACTACACGCAATAAACATGATGCGTCGTACATTAGGTCAATTATTGTTCGTACACTTTCGTCTCAGTCCGGGAGGAACAGGTGGTTTTTGTTCCAATATGCTCTCGTTTCCAATTCATCATCGTTTTCAGTATTTTCTGTCTTTCTTCTTGGTTGGCAGCTTAATAATCCTCTCCACAGATCAAGTTCACTCTCTGTGTCTCGTATTAGTGCAATACTGTATGACTTAACGCTAGAAAAACGTATCAACAAGACACGAATAACTGTATTTTCGGCGAAAAATGTTAGTTTCTGTTTATGGTCCTTCTGTTACGCCGTTATTTGAATCCTGTCACATCTTTCGTGACTCTAGTTATCCTAAATAATATCGAGGTTCCAATGTTTCTCCTAATTTCTGTTTATTTACGCTTCTGAACTCAAAAAGATCAGAACCTGCATTTATATTTCGTAGTGAAATAATTTTTTTTTCATATTATGTAATGTATGCCATTAGCTGCGAATGGGTGAAATTGAAAAAGTGTGCCCAGCCGGAATTCGAAGCCGGGTCTCCTGCTTTCGAGGCATTTTATTTTTGCTCTGTTTAGGACACACGCCTGCACAGAATTACTCTAGTACGTCTCCCGTCAGATACAAATTCTCAACTTTACCCTGCACACTAGAACTCAAACTCGTAGTTATTGTAAATTAATTCCCGTAAAAGTACACCGCTGTGTAATGCGAAATCGTCCTCTAGATGTCAGACCCGCCTGAATAAAAGGAGACGGGAGTACTGTTCTGTCGGTAGACACCCAGTAACTGAAAAACCCATCAGTCAAGAGAACTCAGACTTCGAACGTGGACTAGTCGTTGGATATCACCGGAGTAACAAATCAACCAGGGATATTTCAACATTTCTGATGCCCACCAAGTCGACTATTACAAAGTTCAAATGTTTGTAAATCTATCGCACCAAACTGCGTGGTCATCAGTCGGTAGCTTACAAACTTCTTAAACTAAGGTAAACTAAACTAAGGACAACACACACACATCCCCATGCCCCAGGGAGGACTCGAACCTCCGACGGCGAGCAACCGCGCGGTCCGCAGCGAGGCGCCTTAGACAGCTCTGCTACTCCACTGCGACAGTCGACTATTTGTGATGTGCTGAAGTCGCAAGTCGGAGTAATAACTACCACAAAACAATGCAGACTTCATATACTGAACTACATAGACAGTCGGGTGGCTGAAATCAGCGGTAGGTACCACTCGTCACTACTACCAGACCATCTAACACAATGACTGCAAATTCAAATGTTTGTAAAGCTACGGGACCAAAATGCAGTGGTCATCAGTCCCTACACTTACAAACTACTTAAACTAAATATCAACAATAATTCCAAACATTGTCTCGTTATACCAAAGGTATCAAATATAATTAAAACTTGTGCAGTGCCAAGGATTCGAAACCAGGACCTCCTCCTTACTAGCCTTACTAGAGAGGCGCTATAGACCACTCAGCTAACACAGCGTTACGGACAATTCGACTACACGAACTATCTTTAAGCACGTCTCCCTCCACACTACATACTTTAATTCTACCTCAGTGTTCCCTGGGAAATAAGGATCAAATTGCCAAGGCTCTCCTATATTGGAATAGCACCCCATCAGAGAACGTCAATGGGAACAATCCTGCCTTGTTTCTTAGGCAGAGGTGATATAAATATCAACAATAATTCAGTTCCTTGAGATCTTAAAAAGGTGCTACGAGACAATGTTTGTCTGAAGGAACTGAATTATTGTTGAGTTCCTGGGATCGAATCCCGGCCACATCACATATTTTAATACATTGCCTCTCCTTATACTTAAACCAACTTATCCTAAGGACAACACAGACACCCATGCCCGAGGGAGGACTCGAACTTCCGACGGGAAGCAACCACACACTCCACAGCAAGGCGCCTTAGAGCGCGAGGCCACTCCCACGTGGCCGTCGACAGTTTAAACTGAGTGGGCTACAATACTAGAACAATTCTTCACAAAGCACACATTTCTGTAGTTCTTGCTGCGTGACACTCGCATTTGTATACCGGGCAGTGGCTGATTCGGGACGAGTACCTTCGAGCGATGAATCAGGCTATACCGTGTGGCAATTCGATTGAAGAGGTTAGGTTTTTCGAATGTCTGGAGAACGGTACCTACCATTTAGTAAAGTACGGAGAAAGAAAGGAGACGTCCCGTCGACAGCGTGGTCATCAGAGACGTACCACAAGCCCGGATTGTTTTCTTAAATATTGGGAAGGAGATCGAGCAAACCCTATGAAAAAATCCATCCCGGCATTCACTTGGAGTGATTTAGGAAAATTACAGGAAACCAAAATATGGATGGCCGGAGGAAGATTGAACTACCGTCCTTCCGAATGAAAGTTAATGTGCTGACCACTGCGCTATCTCGCTCTGTAAATGTACCAAAGAGATGGTGTTACGGTAGGGTGGTGGTGTTTAAGAGAACGCAAAATGCTTTATATTAACTACTTTTACTACGTTCCTTACTACCTGCACTACATAAATACGTATGATAGTAACTGGGGTTTATTAGGTCAGTGAAGAGAGTCCGTGGCATTAATCTTCCTCTCATAGACATGTCAGCAACGACCGACAGCAGCGCGATGCTTCTGTTGACGGCCGAAGTAGAGGCGACCTCCTTGGCTGCGCACCGCAACGCCGCACCCCGTAAACTCGGCTCAGGGTGCAAACAGTGCGAGCGAGTCGGAGAAGTCGGCTCGCAGAGGCCGCGTTGGTCCAACACCACCTAGAGACAAGGCTTCACAACTGCCTGTGCTACGTCACACTGACCAGGCCGCGGCCGCAGCTGAATGGCTGGCCGCTGGGGCACGTCTACTGCCTCGTAGCGGCCAGCCAGTAAGCTGTCGGCCGTTGCCTAGTCAGTGTGACGTAGCACAGGCTGTTGTGAAGTCTTGTCTCTAGGTGGTGTTGGTTGGTCGGACTGCACTGCATTGTACGGGCTGACAACCAATGGCGCAGTGTGCAGTGTGCAGACCCTGGCGAGTACAGATGATGGAAAAATGGAAAATGAGCCGGGAGATCCCTTACGGCATTGTTCGGCCGCCAGAGTGCAAGTCTTTCTATTTGACGCGGCGTGGGCGACTTCGTGCTAATGATGAGATGATGATGATTAGGACAAAACACAACACCTAGTCCCCTGCCGGGAATCGAAACCGGGCCCCCTACGTGGTAGTCAGCGATGCTGCCACTGAGCTACGGAGGCGGACACAGATGATGGACTCAGACCCAGACGACGACGTCGTCAAGGAATCTTGACCTCATGCTCACGGCGTCCCCGTGACGGTACCTCGGACGTCGGCCAGCTCGGAGACGGAGACTGTCTCCAATTGTGACACCATGACCGGTCTCCGGCTCTCCAACTATTTGACTGCATGACTGCCGCTGCTCTGTCGCGGTAGAATGGCCGAGCGCTCTAAGGCGCCTTGTTGCGGAGCACGTGGCTGCTTCCCGTCGGAGGTTCGAGTCCCCCCTAGGGCATGGGTGTTTGTGTCGTACTTAGCTTAGTTTGCCTTAGTTTAATAGTTTGTAAGCTACAGACTGATGACCACGCAGTTTGGTCCGATAGATTTACAAACATTTGAACATTTAACTAATAACCAACGCTGTTAAGTCCCATAGATTTTCAGACATTTGAACATTTAGACTTTAGCTTACAACATAACTACCTTTCCTGGGCCGGCTGCGGTGGCCGAGGGGACTGAGGCGCTCCAGTCACGGTCTGCACGGTCACTACGGTCGGGGGTTCGAATCCCCCCTCGGGCATGGATATTTGTGCCGTCCTTAGTTGTAGCTAGTTCATAAGTAGTTTGTAAGTTTAGGGGCTGATGACCCCGTAGTTAAGTACCATAAGCTTTACAAACATTTGAACATTTGAACCTTTCCTGGTATCGGCTCTTTATGGAGGATAGTCTGCCATTTTTCCACAGACATCACAGTGCCCCAGCAGACTTCAAGTCGTCAGAAAGCGAACGATAAATGCACCGCACATTATTGTACATTAACTGGTGCCCTAGTACTTTTGTTGAGACTGTGTAAGCCGCTTCTTCTCAAAGTTACCAAGCGAGGTAGCACAATGGTATCGCAATGGGCTCGCTTTCTGGAGGACAATGTTTCAAACCCGCCTATAGTCATCAATATATATGCTGTTCATGAATTTCCCAAATCGCACCAGGCAATTGCAGGGATTGTTGCTTTTAAACGGAACGATTTAATTCCTTCAGCGTCCTGAACAGAACGATGCGAGCTTTTGTTCAATCTCTAATGATCATGCTGTCGATGGGACATTAATCCCTAAACTCCCTTAATGACTTTTTACTCAATGCTCACTTCCTCCTCCTTCCCTCCGCCTGTCTGAAATGTCAATGTAGCTCGACGTAGCAACTTCCTCTGCTGACTTTCCCGAGTACATACCACCATTCGACATCCTAAGCCTTTTAGACAGGAACATCTGTTACCTTTGTTACTTTTGAATGCTGCATTAATGCTTGAAATTTGGTATAAATGCCATTATATACTTGCCAAATCAGATTACAGTTGCGAAGTACGCCAGTGCGTTGAAATTTTGCTGAGGCAATCGTCCCGGAACGTCCGCAGCGACCGAAGGACGTGGAAGGTAAGGGGTGTCGCGATATCATGGCCATCAGCGCTGCCGTGACGAATTACGCCTAATCCCGCTATCGACCACACGCTCCGCCAACTTCCACAAGCGCGCCTGAATAAGCAGCTAGCAGCGGAGATGTCTGCAGTAGCCATGTTTGTGGCCGCAAACTGTCAGTTGTTTCAGAATTTCCGTTGGGAGTCAACAGTAGACTAAGCGTACGGAGTGCTAAGGGTCCATCTGGCATAAAGAATGGAGGAAGAAGGAAGGAAGATTTAGGTTTAACATCCCGTCGATAGTGTTGTAATTAGAGACGAAAAACGGGACAAATATACATATATCCACAAATTAAGATCCGTTCTGTTATATATAACAAACGTGGACAGATACATAAACAATATTTATTGTACAAAAATCTACAACTGTTAAACTACTTTTCTACATAGCTTTCGAAATTTTGTAGGCACTTGTCATAGCGTGGCACAAGTTTTTGTGTGCCTTCAAATGTTCAAATGTTTGTATAGTTTATGGGACTTAACTTCGGGGTTGAGACAAAGTCCATACTACAACACACTCGTAACTCAAATCAAACGATAATACTGATATCTCGATAGAGTTTGACAAAGAAATGTTCAAATGTTTCTAAAGTCTATGGGACTTAACTACGGGGTCATCAGTCCCTAAACTTACAAACTACTTATGAACTAACTAATACTAAGGACGGCACAAATAACCCCCGACCGTAGTGGCCGTGCAGACCGTGACTGGAGCGCCTTAGTCTCCTCGGCCACCGCGGCCGGCTGTGTGCCTTCTTCATAGAAGGTTGCCGTCTATGTATTCAACCATGTGGTAAAATGTTCTTTCAGGTCGTCATCATCGTTGAAGTGTTGACCACCAAGGACAGATTTTAGATGTAAGAAGAGATGGAGGTCGCTAGGACCGAGGTCTGGACTGTACGGAGGATGATAAAACACGTCCCAGTGAAATTCCCGTAAGAGTTGTTTTTTCAGATTCGCCTTGCGAGATCGGGCATTATCGTGGGAAAAAACGACACCTTTTAACAGTAATCCTCTTCTTACACCTAAAATCTGTCCTTGGTCGTCAAAATTTCAACGATGATGACGAGCTGGAAGAACATGTTATCACATGGTTGAATCCACAGGCGGCAACCTTCTATGAAGAAGGCATACAAAAACTTGTGCCTACAAAATTTCGAAGGCTATGTAGAAAAGTAGTTTAACAGTTGTAGAGTCTTGTACAATAAATATTTTTTCTGTATCTGTACACGTTTGTTTTATTTAATCAAACGGAACTTACTTTCTGGACCCCCCCCCCCCTATAATACACTGTGTGTATTCGGGATATTCCCCTATCTGAAAAACTCATGTCTTAACTTGCGCCGCGGTGGAATGGTCAAGCGCTCTAGGGCGCCTTGCTGCGGAGCGCGCAGTTGCTCCTCGTCGGAGGTCCGATTCCTCCCTCGGCCATCGATGTGTGTATTGTCCTAAGATTAATTTAGTTTAAGTTGTTTGTAAACCTGGGGACTGATAACCACAGTAGTTAAATCCCATAGATTTACAAAAGTTTGAACGTTTCTTAATGTGCATGGAATAATGTCTCCATTCTCTGATGACAAAACTACACACAGTTTTTTCACGAGATAGTGATAGGTACAGACACAGGTAGCTGTATTATCACGTACGCTACGTATAAGAGGGCGGTGTATGGACAGAGCTATTTTCTGTACTTCGGTTATTGATGTGAAAAGTTCTCGGCGTGATTATGTCAGTACGATGCGAACTGACACACTTTGAACGAGGAATGGACATTAACTTTCAGATATCGTTAGTTAATTCAATATTCCGATCCTTATACTGCAAGTATTGTGCCACAACTCTGTAGTTTGAGACATTATCTTTCACGGCGGACGACGCAGTGGTGGACGGGCTGCACTTAATGAGCGAGAGCAGCGGCGTTTGCATCAGTGCTAACAGACAAGCAACACTAGGCAGAAAGTCACAGAGATAACTCTGGAGCGTATGTCGAACCTATCCGTCAGAACAGTGCGGCGCAGTTTGCCGTCAGTGGGATATGACAGCAGATGACATTCTCAACCGCCTATGCCAACCACACGAGATCGTCTGCAGCGCCTTTCCTGGGCTCGTGACCAGACCAATTGGACAGTAGACGACCGCAGCACCGCGGCTTAGACGGGTGGGCTCCACTCTCAGTTGGTAAGAAAGATCTGATGGTAAGGTTCCAGAGCGGCGCACACCCCACGAAGTCATGTGCCCAAGATGTCATCAAGGCACTGCACATGCTGGAGGTGCTTCCATAATGGTGCGGCCTGTTTACACATGGGTCTTCGGCCGCTGGGGACACTCCGGTACGAATGTCTCAGCAATGGCTGAGCTCTATTCGATAATTTATACTGGCTTTTATACAGGCAAAATGAAGGAATATCTACAGAAAAAGGGATTTCCCCGCTCCGGTTAGATGGTGAAATGTTTCAGCATGCAGGGCGCCATACAGTGAGACGACAAAAGCCACAGAATACCTGCTAATATATAATAATGTTGGTCCTCTTGCAGCAGTACGTATGGAGACTTGGCTTGCGCCCTAATCTCCTCCCCCTCTCATTTTCCTGTCCCTCTTCTCCTTCCCTCTACCTTTGTTCACCTTCTCCTCCTCACTCAGATCTCTGTCCGTAATCTTCTTCCCACTCCCTGTACGTGTTTCATCCCACACACTATTTATCTCCTTCTCCCTCCCCTCTGCGTCTATATCGTCACTCCCTTTCATCACATACATTTATTTATTCCTCCTCCTCTCTGCCCATCTTCTCCACCTCCTAATCCATCTCTTCTTCCTCCGCCTTCTATCCACCCAACCACCCCACTGTCTCTGTCTTTACCTCTCCCCTTCCTCTCCAGTGTCCTCCTGTCCACTCTCTCATATCAGCAGCGCGGAATGGCCGTGTGGTCTAAGGCGTCATGTTACGGGCTGAACGACCGTTCCCGCCGAATGTTGGAGTCCTCCTTCGGGCCTGGGTTGTCCTTAGTGTAAGTTAGTGTAAGTAGTTTGTAAGTCTAGGGACTGATGACCGTAGCAGTTTCGTGCAATAAGTTTACAAACGTTTGAACATTCTCTCTCTTTTTTCATCTCCTGCCTCCCCTGTATATGAGAAATGACATGTATCAGACAAATTTTGAGGTGACTGTTCAAACGGTGCCAGACTCTGGCTTAAGGTACGCTTTACACTGCACCGTACAAAATCTAATGTCGACAATTTGTTTGTTTGCTTTGTTTTGAAGGTGAAGTGTGCAAAATGTAATAAAGATCGGAAACTCTAGACTGTAACTCGATTGTAAAGTACCCTCTGCGTGCACCATACGGATTATTATGTAGTCAGTGCCGTTGATCATATTTTGAACGTCAAATGTGCAAAATTTTATCGCAGTCGGATGAACGGTATTTTCCGCAGATCTGTCAAGTATGTCATTTGTATCGACGCAAACAAGGATGTCATTTTTGTGGATAACAGTGCACCATGTCACCGGGCCACAAATGTTGGGCAGTGGTTTGAAGGACAATCTGTACAATTCCTGGAATGATCTGGCCATGCATATCACTCGACATCGAACATTAGTGGGACATAATACAGAAATCAATTCGTGCTCAAAGTCCTTAAACGGCTTCACTTTCACAATTACGGACGGGTATAGGGACAGCATGGCTCAAGATTCATCCAGCGGATGTTGAGACCATTACATCTCTAGCCACTGGAATTCCCCCGGCAATAAGAGGTCTCCCATGGCTTTTGACGCCTCACTGTGTTGTATCTTGCACATTGAAACATTTCACCATCTAGCCCTGCCGGGAATATCCTTATTTCTGTAAATATACCTTCAATTTTCTAAACAGATAATTTTCCGATAGTGTCAAGCTATGATCTTAAAACTATTTTCGCAACTGCTGATAATTTCGAATTGCCGATAATTTCGAATTGCCGATAATTTCGAATTGCTGATAATTCGAAGTAAGACACGTCTCTATCCGCTGTATGGTAATTGCGTGTAACATTTTTGTTTGTTGAGTTACTGAAGCAAGTACAAAGGTTACTAATAAATTTGTAATTATAGTCTCGAAAAAATTGTATAATTAATTTTTGTTTGTTTAAAGGTACAGTTTGAAATCCTCGCACCACAGTATCATACTAATAGCTACAAGATCAGAAATAAAATTGTTCAGCCCGTTGATAAAGTGATTGTCTTGTGGTAATTCGTTTTCGGCAGTAGCAAAAATATTACTTCTCGATCAGACCAGTCCATATGACTTCTCTAGTTTACTCCACAATAGCAAAGTTTAGTGTTGAGGACCTTATGGCTCTCACCCTTCTTTCTCACGTCGACCATATCCTGGATGAGAATGTTTCTATCATCATCTGGACTCGAAATCGTTCTACATTTAAATGTGATACTCTGCTTCAGAGTCCGGAACTCTACACAGATAGGAGCTACTGACCTTAGATGTGCCGCAGTGGATAGACGCGTTCTCGCTGGATCATCGAAATCCAAAAGATACCATTCGTTTACAAGAAACACCGTAATCAATGTAGCAGAAACCAGCTTCCTTTTCCTTTTCATTTTCCTTTGTCCGCATTGAGGCCGGGTCGGCATTGGCAAGAGGTGAGCGGATGCCCAGCCCATATCCCCATCGCCCTCCAACATTTGTCGCCTCTGCATACTTTTCCTTAAAAATCACCCCATGAATCTCAGCACGATATCTACTTTTCTTAAAAATTGCTTCATGCAGTCACACCATTTCAGTCTGCAACAGACTGCCACGGGAGAATGGCCGAGTCGTTCTAGGCGCCATGTCAGGGACTACGAGCCCGCTTCCACCAGAGGTTCAAATCCTCCCTCGGGCATGGGCGTGTGTGCTGTCCTTAGGTTAGTATAAGAAGTCTGAAAGGCTACGGACTGATGAACACACTTGTTTGGTCCCATATATTCACAAACATTTCTGCACCAAATTGTTAGGCTTAGCTACTTTAAAGTAACAACTTTTCCACCGATGCGTCAAGAACAGCGTAATTCTGGCGTTGGATATGAAAGGCGATTGTAACGGGGTTTCCATAAGGTGTAATACTTGGCGAGCGGCAGAGGCGGCGCGCGACAGCGGGTGTCCTGTTGCGGCAGGCCGGCCTTCGCATTTTCAGGCTCGACTGCTCCTTTTCCACGACGCACTCTTCTTATTGCAGGGCCCGCCGTGGAACACGATACGCCAGAAATGTTAGATTATTTGCCAGGCATCACGTCACACTTCTTAGCTGCGACGTGCGCCGGTTGTCTCCCAAATAAGCTCCAAGTTCGTTACAGGCTCCGGAATTTATTTCATCTAATTATATCATGAAGGTACGCTACTACACCAGTGAAATTGCTGATGGAATAATATGAATGCAAATGCAAAAAAATCTACTAAAGAGACTGCCTACGCCACCTTTCTGCGTCGTCTTCTGCGCTATCATACAGGATTGACAGGAAGCCGCCGTGAAGTAGACGAGCGCTCTAAGGCGCCTTGCTGCGGAGCGCGCGTTTGCTCGCCATCGGAGCTTTGTGTGTGTGTGTGTGTGTGTGTGTGTGTGTGTGTGTGTGTGTGTGTGTGTGTGTGTATGTGTGTGTGTGTTTTGTCCTTAGCATAAGTTAGTTTAAATAGTTTGTAAGCCTAGAGACTGATAACAGCAACATTTAAGTCCCTTAGATTTACAAACATTTGAATATTTGACATTTGATTGACGGAAGTCACACCAAAAGTTTTAAGTATTATCGCGAAACAGTGGAGACAGGGTTACGAATACGATGAGCAAGTTGTGATGGCAATTGTTAAAACAAAGGAGTATTGCATTAGGGCTACATCCCAACACGAAATTTCATTTATGAACTTTCTTCTCGGAACGATGCAATATTTTTAGCCCGTCGATATAGGGCGAAATTATCATTGCAAGAGAATGAAAAAAAAAAAAATCCGAACAAACACGAAAAGACTTAAGTGGCCATTTTCACGAGCAGAACGTTAGAGTAACACCCTGAAAAAAGTTCTTTGAGTCGTCTGACTTAAGCGTGATATACAAAGTATTAATATAAACATTCATGCCGATGTACAGTTTAAGCAAATAATAAAATAATACAGAACTAAATCTAACTGCTTCCAAACAAGCTTCACCGTAGACCGAGACGTCAACTGACGGTATGGGGGGTATGGGGGGTCATGCGTGACAGTGTATGGGGGGTCATGGGGTCAGCACAGGCCCTGAAACCGTTGTTAGTTTTCCTGACCACAGCCACTGTATCTCCATCAACTATCCCCTCAATTGACCACAAGAGAACTAAGTGCACCCCGCTTGCCAACAGAGTTCGGCAGACGCATCCAAAAGCTATCCAAAGCATATTGCTTAATACCAGTGATCTTAAGGAAACCGGTATAGCCATTGTGACATGACAGCTGTCTAAGCAAATAATAGCTTGGGAGTATACAACGCGAAAGACATCATTGTTTATGGCGCGTAATACAAAAAATTTCAGCGCCTTTATTTCATCAATGGGTAGCAGCAGCTCGTTGCTAAACTAATTTCCATCGTCGAGAGACATCAGGGAAAACTCGCTCAAGATACAATGTATGATATCGTCGGTAACTGCTTCACTGAAATTTTCTTATGTCGTGCAGTAAATTTGATGTTGTTGGAGAAGAGCAGTATCTTTGCTAGCTGTGTTTTTCGTTCTTTCTTCCTTTATTATGTATTGGTGTCGAAAATTAATGTATAAGTATATCGTCCATGAAGTGGTTATATGTTCGGATGTGAAAAGAGGTAAGTAATGTCTTAATAGTTTATTGCAAAATAGTCACACATAGGAATGCGCAGAGTAAATCACCCAGGAAAGTGTGATAGACTTATTCTTGTTCTCTATCTTCATGACATTAATTAGCTACCGGATAAGATAAGCAGTAGACAGCGAATGTTTGCTGATGACGACGTAGTATGCCGGACAGTGTCATCGTTGTGTCACTGAATGAGGATACTGTGTGAAATACTTGGTGTTGCGAATGGCAGTTTGCCTTGTGTGTAGAAAAGTCTAAGTAAATGCAGACAAAAAGCTTCGTTTGCAGTGTTAGTGGTTTAGTGGTGTTTCGCTTCACAATGCCATGTCTATTGAATATGTCGGCGTAACTGTGCACAGCGACATTAAGTGTAACGTGCACTTAAGGATAGCAGAAGGGAAGGAGAATGGTCGACGTAGATTTATTGGGATGGTTTTAAGGAAGAGTACCTAATCTACACAGCAGACCATGTACGGAGCACTTGTGCGTCACAATCTTCAATACTCCTCTCGTGTTGCACCAAGTCCCATTACAGGAGCGTACAGAAGCAATTCAGAGGCATGTTACTAGATTTGTTACCTGTGTATTCCAGCAACACGCGAGTGTTGATTTTGTTTCACGAAACACTATTGAGAACATTTAGAGAACAGAAGCCGACTGCAGATAGATTATACTGCTGCCATCGTTCATTTCGCGTAAGGACCGCGACCACAAGATACCATTATCTCATTCAGTCTCTCCTCTCTTCCGTTCCGTCCACAGTATATGAAAAATTACAAATGCCCGCCAAATTTAATGGAGATGAGACAAACGATATCGATGTCTGGAGTAAGGTACCCTCCAAATGTTCAAATGTTTGTTAAGCTTATGGGACTTAACTACGGGGTCATCAGTCCCTAAACTTACAAACTACTTATCAACTACCTTATACTAAGGACGGCACAAATATCCATGCCCGAGGGGGGATTCGAACCCCCGACCGTAGTAGCCGTGCAGACCGTGACTGGAGCGCCTCAGTCCCCTCGGCCACCGGGGCCGGCAAGGTACCCTCCGCCACGCACCGCGAAATATTAGTCGCGGTGGAATGGCCGAGCGTTGTAAGGCGCCTTGCTGCGGAGCACGCGTTTCCACCTCGTCGGAGGTTCGAGACCTCCCTCGGGCATATGTGTGTGTGTTGTCCTTAGGCTCCCAAACTACTTAAACTATCATAAGTGTTGATAACCACAGTAGTTAGGTTTGTAAATCTAAGGGACTTCGCTGCTGCTGTTATCAATCCCTAAGCTTCCAAACTACTTAAACTAAGGACAACACACACATGCCCTTGCCTGAGGGAGGACTAGAACCATCGACGGCATGCAACAGCGCTATCAGTAGCAAGGCGCCTTAGTCCGCTCGGCCACTCCACCACGAATGTAGTTAGGACCCATAGATTTACAATCATTAACAATTAAGGAAATAATCATCTTGATGTTGAAGCCCTTTCTTGGCGCGAGTTTGTTTTATAGATAATTAAGTTGGTTGCTTCTGGATAAGGATCTGCCTTGAGCGAAACACTGTATTTTTTTTTTTTTATGCCCATACATGTTTCGCTTCAGTTGCAGCATCTCCAGTGGGCCCTTTTTATTGCTAAAGTTCTCGTATTCTGCTTCTCTACTCCACCGATGAAGACAGTTGAACATATTTCATTAGCAAACAAATAAAAACAAATACAAAGACACGCCATTCACAAAAAAATTAAGTAGTAGACTTAACCTTAAAATAACACTAGAAAGCAAATCAAATATTTCAACAACAAACGGTTTTGTATATAAGTGCCATATGGTTGCAGATGGCAGACTATAAACGAAGACTTATAGGGATGATGTAGTAAAACCAACCAATCCAACGTGTAAAACGAGGTATACATATATATATGAATTTCTTGTATATAGTTGTAATTAACAGGATAAATTTCTAATAACTGTAAAAACTAAAAATATTTTATGTTGTTCACTTTTAAAGCAATAAAAAGGACCCAATGAAGATGCTACAACTGTAGCGAAACATATGTGGGCATAAAAAAATAAATTAAAAAAAAACACAACTTTTGCTCAAGGCAGATCCTTATCCAGAACGAACTAACTTAAATAATTAAGGAAATCTTATGCAGACAGTGTAATGTTTCTCTTGTTTTGAAGGTTCAAGGGTTCGAAATTTCATCAAGATCGGAAGAAAACTGCAGACTGGTGTCGAAGTCTGTTTGTTGCAAAGTAGCTTCCGACACGAACCGTAAGGATTATTATGCGTGGGTGGGTGTGCTGTCCTTGGTGTAAGTTAGTTTAAGTTGTTTGTAAGTCTAGGGACTGATGACCATAGCAGTTTGCTCTAAGTGGTTTACAAACATATGAATAATGTGTAACGATAAAAAGTGTGATACAGTCAGAAACCGTGTTGTAGCATTCCGTAATGTGAGAAAATATCGTTTTATGTTAACCGCAATTTTCTTATGATCATCCTTTTGCTATTCAAGATTATCTGTATCGAGGGCCCGCAGTTTAAAAAAAAGTGGTAAACTGCCAAATTTTTAGAATTTGACGGCCGCACGCTATACCAAGAATTTATTTCTGTGCTTCTCTGATTTTTCCAGGGAAGCCAAAACAGTCTTGGACCAACCTGCCACTGCCCGCACCGAAACTAAGTTTATTGTGCGGTATCGCTCCCTGTATATCTAATATAGCCAACCAATGCCCTTGAACAGTGCAAGAATTCACTTTACCAGTTCTTTATTAGACACAATTTCTTCGGGTCTGGTTGTCCCAAATATTCTGTGCCTTTTATTCTCCAATGCAATGCATTCGAAGATTAGATGTGATGCAGTTTCATCACCGTCATCACAGATCCTACATTTAGGATCCTCTTCTGTTATTCCCATTGTACGTAGGTGTTTTTTGAAATTCCCATGGCCTGTCAGCAATCCAACCATGAGTCTAATCTCTCTCCTGTTCAGACCCAGGATTGCAGAGCTTCTTTTAAAACATGGCTTTGGCATCATTACCTTGCCATGTTTTTGTTGATGGACTTTGGTCCAATATTCTACGTGCTGTCTTCTGAGCCAGTTACGTAGCTCCAATTTGATCATTGCCTTGGTGATTGTCAGGACAGGTTCCGGTCCAATAAATGGAGTCTCTGCCCCCATCCTGGCTAATCTGTCGGCATGCTCGTTGCCACTGATCCCCGAGTGGCCAGGGACCCACAATAGGTTTACTCTATTGCTTTCCCCTAGCTCCACCAGAACCCTGTGACATTCTGCAACAATTTTAGACCTTGTTGTAGAAGCTACCAGTGCTTCTCTACTGAGATTCGACGTCTTTCCTTAGGAAAGTCCCTTACATATACACACGTCATTTCCTTCACGATTTGCGTAAATCACATGTCAACGAGTGGTTTGTTTAACAAAACCAAAGGTGAACCAAACTCGCATAGAGTAGGGGAGGCAATAACATGACGGCGGGGCAGACGACTCGGGGCATTAAAGGCTGTTTGGGGCGTTAATGCGAGTTGTGGAGCGGACGCGCCATTTGTTTGGACAGCTCAGCGCGGGGATTAGCGTTAGAACACGGGGAGCGGGCGCAGCAAGGCGTAACGCGTCTGTTGTTTTAATGAATGGCCGGCGTTGACTCATCTGGCGCGCGGCTCGATAATGGAGGCAGTCCAGGTGCGGCCGGCCAGCTGCCGCCAACTTCCACAAATGTGATATCTGTTTCTGCACCCATAACTCATCCGCGCCCCCGCACGCCTGCAGTCATTCGTCTTCCCCAACCCCTTGCGCAGAGCGCGGCCACCTCTAAAAGTTCACTTACTCGTTTACGCTCGCTCCCATCACAGCGTGATTCACCTCCCGATCCTCTATTCCACTCAATATACTATCCGCAACTCGCAGTTTTAGGTCCACAAAATAGAAAATATTAATTCTTCGTTATATTTAACTGGATATATGCCTTACATTTTAAATAGGAGTATTTGGGTATTTTAAATCATTTATTAATTACCAGTTAAGTAGTTTTTGCGATATCCGTCACAAATATGCTTAAGGAGAGTCGTACCGCCCTATCTGGACAATATTAAATTGGCTCTATAAATGCCCCGCGCCGCGGTGGAGTAGTCGAGCGGTCTAAAGCACGTCGCTGCGGAGCGCGCGGTTGCTCGCCGTGGAGGTTCGAGTCCTCCCTGGGGCATGGGTGTGTGTGTATGTCCGTAGGTCAGTTTACTTAGTTTGTAACCTACGGACTGATGACCACGCAGTTTGGTCCGATAGATTTACAGACATTTGAACATTTGATAAATGCCCCGTTTTCTCAAGAAGTGTTAAGTATCTACATCTACATCTACATGGGATACACTGCAAATCACATTTAAGTGCCTGGCAGAGGGTACATCGAACAACCATTATATTATTTATCTCCCATCCCATTCTCGAATAGCGCGCGGGAAGAAAGAACACCTGAATCTCTCTGTTCGAGCTCTGATTTCTCGTATTTTATTCTGATGGTCATTTCTACCTATGTAGGTGGGCGTCAACAATATATTTTTGCATTCGGAGGAGAATGTTGGCCGACCGCGGTGGCCGAGGGGACTGCGGCGCGCCAGTCACGGTCTGTACGGCCACTACGGTCGGGGGTTCGAATCCCTCCTCGGGCATGGATATTTGTGCGTCCTTAGTATTAGTTAGTTCATAAGTAGTTTGTAAGTTTAGGGACTGATGGCCCCGTGGTCGAGTCCCATAGGCTTGACAAACATTTGAACATTTTTTTTGATTGATTTATCTTGTAAACAAAGTTTAACGGATTTCTTTTCGTACTCATATGATGTTTTCATCGCATGTTCTCGCACTTTTTGTGACTGAATTTCTCGACAACTTCAAAATGACAGCTGTTTTTCCATAAACATATAATTTTTGGGGGTGTATTTTCACAATTTTAATTTCTTGAATTTTAACTATTACAGCAAATACTACTAAAGTAGTGCTACAACATCATACTACTGTTTTTGTTATGAGGTAAATAATTCATTGGTCTAGATTTAGATGTTTCTCACAAAAAGGGGCATTTACACATAAAAATGACATTTTGAGAAAATTGCGTTTAAATAAAAAAAATTAATATACAGCCAACTGATACATAAAAATATGTTAGAATCCTCCTGGATAGCAGTCCTCGTCTCCTCCTTCATCATTCACACCCAGTGCTGCCCTCCTTCTCTTGGATTTGGCTTCTTTTGACACATTGTTTGTTGCAGTCTCTTCCTTCATGATTCGCAGTTGGTCCAAGTCCATCACACACTTAGTGTTGTTGTAACCTTTATGAATTCCAACATGTTATATTCCAGAATAGCCGTCATTAAAAGTAAGAACAGCATCAAACACACCAAGTCATGATGAAAACTATCACAGGAAACACTGAAACTAAAACTAGTGGGTAACTGTTGTTGTAAAACTCAAACAAATGAATAGTTCAAAGAGTTTACTGCGAAGTACCACTAGTGAACGCAACTTAGGAAACGGAAAATTCCCTACAAAACAAAAGAAAACACAGCCTTTTAGATTATATACTTCCAGAGAAAAATGTCAATATGCGAAATGATGGAAAACAAAATTCTCAGAAATGTCGTTCATTTTAAAATATGTAATTAAAATAGTAAAAAACCGAATACTTCAATAAAACCAACACCAAATTGAGCATAAACGTCCATATTTCCATAATTTGCATAAAATTAAAAATGTGAAATTTCGTCATTTTGGGCGGTACGGCTCCCCTAAACTAAAAAAATATTAACAAATAGCCTTATAACTGGATAATCATGATAGTAGCTAAATGATCAATTTTCTTATTTTCTGACGTTTTTCTAACGCAGCCTTACGTCCAATGAGGTACACCCTGACAATGAAGACTTGAGACAGCACAAAACCGTGCTTCTGTTTTAACAAAGAGAAACGAAATAACAAGGTAACATTAAGGTAGTAGGGAAATGACATGAGTATATGATCACCACAGTGTCAAAATACACATCTCCTACACACCTCTTACTGCATATATTAGTCCTCTAAGTCCAGGAGCAGGATTTCGATAAAGTGTTTAGAACAGAGTGGAGGAGATGCAATATCGATATTTCACCACCAGAGTTTACTCTGTGATTTACAATCAATTTTCTACACCAAAAAATAGACCTATGTTGCAATATACTTGACGAAAGGTAGGTTATAACATTGACACACCCATATCATCATTTGAAATTGTGATTAGTGTTGCTTTTGATACTGAACTGCTTGAATGCGAAAGTGATTTTGAATGCAAAAAAGGACTTTAATGAGATGTTCACATTATTCCTTTGCACTTTGTTTTAAGCAACTTGATGGAAATCTGGTTCTTCGCTTTCCTTGGAAGACGTCGATTTCGCACCTTCCTGTCGGCATGATGAGCAACGTATCAGTATTCATTGGACCACGCAACGCTTTGCCACCATGCTGACCTATAGTGACAGGGTAATGTGCCCATGTCGTAATGTTAACATTGACACATGCATAAGTAAGTCGGCTGCGAGGCACCTCGTTAGGAATGTTTGCTTCACTTTATGTCCAGACATACTTGTACTCCACCAAGCATTAAATTGTGTTGTTAGTTCCGCCACAGACCTCCGCCTGTCCTGTTTTACCAGTCTAACCAGCCTACGACCTCAATATATACACTAGGCTCATGCGGCAGTGCTTTGCAATTGCTAAATATACATGGGAATTTGATATACATCTTACATCCGTCCTCTAATTTCTCTGCCCATCATCTCCTGTACCTCTATGTCTATTTCTTACGTTCCTCTTTGTCATCATGGCATCTCTTTGTAATTGCTATCAAACCGGCGTTGCTGCCTTATTCATTTATTCCAACATTCTTATTAGTCCATGTGCTCCTTCTTTCCAGGATCATCGCCCACTTTCGCTTCATCCCCTCCTCCCCATTTATCAACCTCTGCCTGTTTCTCCTAAAAAAAATGTGCAGATGTTTGTAAATCTATGGGATTTAACTTTTATGGTTATCAGTCTCCAGGCTTACAAACTACTTAAACTAACCTATGGACAAACACACACACCCATGCCCGAGTGAGGACTCGGACCTACGACGGCGAGCAACCGCGCGCTCCGCATCAAGGCGCCTTAGCACGCTCGCCCGCGCCGCCGCGGCTGCTTCTCCTCCCCAACCACTGGCCACCTCCCCCGCCGCCACTTCCTTCCCCTCTATCCGTTCATCATCCCCCCCCCCCTGCTTCTGTCAATACCTCTCCCGCTCTCTGCCAGTTTCCTTCCGTTCTGTGCTTATCTACTCACTGCCTTGTGCATGAAATCTGTTATATCTGCAAAATATCATAGTGATCGGCCAGAGTTCTGAATGTAAAGTGTGTAAAATTCCATCAAGATCGAAATAAAACTGTAAATTTGTGTCGAAGCGGCTTAGAAGTTATTCATTGACTTACAAACGGTTCATTTGAAATTCTTGCGTGGTGCATTTTTGCTACGAGATCTGTTAAAATTAGCCGGCCGCGGTGGCCGAGGGGACTGAGGCGCTCCAGTCACGGTCTGCACGGCCACTACGGTCGGGGGTTCGAATCCCCCCTCGGGCATGGATATTTGTGCCGTCCTTAGTTGTAGCTAGTTCATAAGTAGTTTGTAAGTTTAGGGACTGATGACCCCGTAGTTAAGTCCCATAGAGTCTACAAACATTTGAACATTTTTTGTTAAAATTATTTTACTGAAAATAATACACAGCACATTTAGAATTAAAATAAAATTCCCGAAAAATTTATAAAGCACGGTTATGTTGTACGTAAATTTGGAAAACACCTGTAACGTAAAATACGTAAATTGTAGTATCAAGGAAACGCAGTCTTGTCGAGGATTCGGGTCATACAGGTCACCAAAACATTTAATTTACAACAACAAAAATTTTGAAGTCATTAATTGAGATAGAAACTATCCTATCTTTTAAGTTGTACCAAATAACACACAGTATGCAAAACACCATGAATATTAACAATTAGATTTGTGTGGGGCCCGCAGTGTAAAAAATGTCTTTTAATGACTTATTAAAGTTTTAAGCCAAGACACTGCTATTAATATTGATAGCTTTTATTGGCGCATTGTATTGGCACAATAAGCTTATTTCGGCTATTAAACGCCATCCTTAGGTGTTCTGCAATTATAACACATATTTTATGAAGGTGATACTAGCGTATGTTACACTATATTGAATTTTGATAATATACAACACAGATAACACCCTGGCATGTAAACGTTCAATATCGTTGACACAACTGTCAAATCAAGATCTTGTCAAAAAATGTGCAAATGTTTGTAATTATATGGGAACAAACTACTTTGGTCATAAGTCCCTAGACTTAAAAACTACTTAAACTAAGTAAAACTAACCTAAGGACAACACACACTTGTATGCCCGAGGGGCCGGCCGCGGTGGCCGAGGGGACTGAGGCGCTTCAGTCACGGTCTGCACGGCCACTACGGTCTGGGGTTCGAATCCCCCTCGGGCATGGATATTTGTGCTGTCCTAGTTCGTAAGTAGTTCATAAGTAGTTTGTAAGTTTTGGGACTGATGACCCCGTAGTTAAGTCCCATCCTATACAAACATTTGAACATTTGAATGCCCGAGGGAGGATTCGAACCTCCGACGCGGGAAGCTGCGCGATCCGTAACGTGGCCCTCCAGACCGCTCGGCTACTCCCGCGCGGCAGATTCTGTCATAAATAAACTTAAATACAAATTTATAAAATAGAAGAACAGTTTACGACATTTTGACAGATCTATATCCAACGATATTGAACGGAAATGACAAAAATCTGACATATGTAAAAGTACATTTAAATCAAAATTAAGTATAGCGTAACGTATAGTATTATTACCTTCATAAAATATGTGTTATCGTAATTGCAGAACATCTGAGGATGGCGTTTAACAGCCGTAATAAGCTTATTGCTCCAATAACAATGCGCCAATAATAGCTATCAATAATTAATAACCGTGTCTTGGCTTAAAATTTTAATATGTCATTAAAAATAATGAATTTCAGTTGAGTGGTTTCGGAGTTTATCGGGGATGAACACCATAATAACGGATTTTTATATGAATAAAAACTGGGATTATCTTCTGATACTCCAGTAAAAAAAAATAAAAAAAAAATAAATAAATAAATAAAAATAAAAAGAGGACTTTTCACCAACTTCCATAACAATACGATGATGATGCACGCAGAGTAAACTGCTACAGCGATAAGAGAGGCAGGCAAGCAAGTTTTCCACACTCTCCTTGTGTTGGGCATAACTTGCCTTGTGAGTGAGTGAAGCAGCCTGCCCGATCTGTTGACTAAGTGCGGCAGCTTGCTCGCCTGGCTCCCAAGGAAGCGGTCCTTCCCCTCTCCTCCCCTTGACCCATGGATTTTTTACATGACATATATGACCTTGTCGAGTTCAAAGTGGGCATACCAATAGTCTCTCTTACAGGGTCCATGGATTCATAGGATTGTCTCCATACCCATATACTTGCATCCACTCGATACAATCGGAAACGAGTCTCATCAGACCAGGCAGCACGTTTCCAGCTATTAACAGTCCAATGCCGGTACTGACGGGCCAAGGCGACATGTCAAGCTTTGTGTTAATAAGTCAGCAACGGTGCATTAGTGGAACTTGGCCTTCCGAAAGTCAATATCGATGTTGTTTCAGTCATCGTTCAAAAAAAAATTTTTTTTTCAAACTTTTGTATAGGTAGGTGGGTAGATCGCATAACTAATGAAGAGGTACTGAACAGAATTGGTGAGAAAAGAAATTTTTGGCATACCCTGACTAAAAGAAGGGATCGCTTGGTAGGACACATTCTTAGACTTCGAGGAATCGTAAATTTGGCATTGGAGGGAAGTGTGTGGGGTAAAAATCGCAGAGGGAGGCCAAGAGACGCGTATAATAAACAGATTCAAGTGGATGTGGGTTGTCGTTCGTATGAGGAGATGAAAAGGCTTGCTCAGGATAGGGTTTTGTGGAGAGCTGCATCAAACCAGTCTCCGGACTGAAGACCATAACAACAATGTATAGCTTATGGGACTTAACTACGGGGTCATCAGTCCCTAAACTTACAAACTACTTATCAACTAACTAAGACTAAGGACGGCACAAATATCCATGCCCGAGGGGGGATTCGAACCCCCGACCGTAGTGGCCGTGCAGACCGTGACTGGAGCGCCCCAGTCCCCTCGGCCACCGCGGCCGGCACAGTCGTCGTTGGTCGCGTTCTTGCAGGGTCTTTTCCGGCCGCAGCGATGTCGGAGATTTGATGTACGAGGCGTGTTTATAAAGTAAGTACCGTTTTGAAATTAAAAAAAGACGTGCTACGATATCTCAATAATTTTGTTTTTACGTTAAAGCCTGTACCTTAATCTACTTTTCTACATAATTTCCGTCAATATTGAGGCACTTGTCATAACGTTGTACCAGTGTTTGAATACCCTCCTCATAGAACTCTGCCGCCTGACTTGTTAACCACTGAATCACGACTGTTCTGACTTCGTCATCGTCTTGCTTGGACACAGTGCCATACAAGACACTACGAGAGACATTAGGAAAGTCATCCCGCAAGGAGGAAATCGTAAAACGTCTGTTATCTCTCACCTTATTGCCCACTTCCTGCACCAAACTTTCATTAACGACAGAAGGACGCCCACTCCGTTGTTCATCATGCACATTTGTGCGGCCATCTTCAAATGCTCTCACCCACTTACTTACCATTCCATCACTCATAATGTTTTCTCCGTAAACTGCACAGATCTCAGGATGAATATCGATTGCTTTTAGGCCTTTAGCACTAAGAAATCTTATAACAGGCCGTACTTCACATTCGGCGGGGCTCATTATTAATGGAGGCATCTTAAACACAACGTAAACAAGGAAGAATCAGACTGTAATGGCGTCAGCGGGTAGACAAAGCTTGTAGGTACCCAGTGCGCATAAAATTGAGATATCTTAGCTCGTCTTTCTTTTAATTTCAAAACGGTACTTAGTTAAAAAGTCCCTTTGAGCGTGTTGACCTGCCATTGTAGCAACATTAACGTCTGCGCCAGACATCTGTTGTCTTATATAGGTGATGCCTCTTGCGTGTTTACATGTATCAATTTTTTTCTCTTATAAATTTATGAATTGTTCTAAAATGATGATAAAATTTTAAATACTGCAATCAGAAAAATTGATAAATTCATATAAGTAAATGTATTTGCTCAGCTGCCGGCCGCGGTGGCCGAGGGGACTGAGGCGCTCCAGTCACGGTCTGCACGGCCACTACGGTCGGGGGTTCGAATCCCCCCTCGGGCATGGATATTTGTGCCGTCCTAGTTCGTAAGTAGTTGATAAGTAGTTTGTAAGTTTAGGGACTGATGACCCCGTAGTTAAGTCCCTTAATCTTAACAAACAACAACTGATTTGCTCAGCTGCGAATGCTTCAGTTACTAAATAACATATCAAATGTTCAAATGTTTGTAAATATAAGGGACTTAACTACTGCGGTTATCAGTCCCTAGGCTTACAAACTATTTAAATTAACTTAAACTCCCCCCCAGGGTGCTCACGGTTCTTTCGAGAGTACGTGCGTGGTGAGCACGGGGCCCCGAGCTAATGCAGTCTTTCTTCCTTCTTTACTTCCCGGACTGCATTTCCTTTCCCCCTCACCTCCTTCCCTATCCTTACTCCTTCCCCTCCCCAACCAAACAACCCAACCCTAACTTAAAACTAACCTAGGTATAACACACACCAACACACACGCACACACAAACAAGCGCGCGTGCGCACGCACGCACACACACACACACACACACACACACACACACACACACACACACACGCCGGCCGCGGTGGCCGAGGTGACTGAGGCGCTCCAGTCACGGTCAGCACGGCCACTACGGTCGGGGGTTCGAATCCCCCCTCGGGCATGGATATTTGTGCCGTCTTAGTTCGTAAGTAGTTCATAAGTAGTTTGTAAGCTTAGGGACTGATGACCCCGTAGTTAAGTCCCATAAGTTCTACAAACATTTGATTTGAACACACACACATTCCCGAGGGAGGTCTCGAACCTCCGACGGTGAGCAACCGTGCATCCCGTAGGAAGGCGCCTTACAGCGCTCGGCTAGTCCACCGCTGCTTTACATATCTCTGCTTTTGCATACTCACGCCTATACTAATTTCTTTCGCTCTTCAGTGTATGTCCCGAGACAGTATTCGCAACCTGTATTCATTGAATGGACGGTAGAATCAGCGCTTTCAATGGAGGCTACCCACGTAGTAATGTGTATGAATAAGCAGAGATCGACACCTGGAAGGTCAGTACAGCTTGGACTATTGAACTGAAAATGTAATCATTTCATGTACTACGTACGGACTGTTTTAATCATAAATATTTAGTGAATTGAAAAATCCTTAGAGAACATACTAATTTTTTCCGACAGTGTAAAATCATTAGAACCCTCTAGAAGTTCAGCAAACAGCCAGTTGTACAGCATTTCCATATACGGCAAAAAGGACAGGTATTATGAAAAAAAAGACAAAAAACATTCAGTATGAATTTCATGCATTACATGTACGACGATGGCGCCAGGATTTTGTGAAACCAAATTCTTATTTTTCCCGATAGATTAGTGCGATAGACGAGTCGTTCGGAGAATCCTCTGCCGTATCCTTGACAAGAGAAGCGCAAATTTCGAATTTTCTCTTATGGTCGCCAGAATGCAAATGCTGCAAGAATTTCAAAGTGTAAGACGTCATGTGCAGCTACGTGCTTGATTTGAGGGAGTTGTAGTTTCCGTTTAACCCGTCTTTTTTAATTTCGATGGCTCCGTGAGAATTCATGTCAGATTCGCTCCGCATTTTTATCAGACGTGTGTGGCTCCTACGTTCACATATGCGACAAGGTTCCAGCCTTATATTTGGTTCTATAGAGGACGTAATGCACATTGGCCTTGAACAGTGGATCGACTTGGCGCAAAATTGCAATAAACAAAATGATTTCTTTTATGATGTAGTCGCCATGTTGCTACAAACAAAGGACAGCATTGCTGCGTCAGAGCGTTGTACCTTCCCCTACACAGTGACATGCGCTTTATGTTTTCTGTCTTTTATGATTTTTCTGTAATAAATCGCTAACGTCTGTTATTTCTATGTGAATCACACTGAACGTGGACAGGGTGATTTGCTTTATCACGTTTCGTAATAATTTTTGTAATTCCTGATCATATATGGCATTTTACAGTACTGTGATCCTCAAGATGACAAGGATTTTGCCGTGTTGAGCCATAGAATCAGTGGAAGATCTGCGCTCGCCGCTAGATTTTGTAAAGAGCGGTTCGGGGAAGTGGAAAGGCGCCGAGATTCCCTTGTTTTGAGAGGGAGGGGGTAGCGCCGCAGCGGGTCGATACGGCGTCTTGAGAATGCACGTCAAATTGCACATTTTACTGGCCATAACCGGCGCGTGCGCCGCGCCCAACATGGCCGCCCTGCCTCAAATCAGGCTCGTCGCAGCCATTTCCAGCTGTCTACCACCGACATTTTGACAAACAATGAATCCGTCTTGAGCCGCGAACTACTGAAGCCGAAATCACAGCTTGTCGTATTGTATAGTGACAAAAATGCCTACATCAACAGCGAGTGTACAGAATAGTACCAACGCCATGCAGTATCTACATCTTGTTGCATGTTGGCACTACTGCGTACATGTTGAAACTATGACGCAATTGACGTAAAAACCCTTGGACGCTAGCTTGCAGTGTATTGTTCGTTGTGTTCTGCGACAGTCAATACAAAGTAGTTGGTGAAATTCGTGATTCATGACTTCCAAAGAGACCACTCGATAGTGTGCAGATAGTGGGAGTATACGTCACGAAAACGGCAGCACTCTTTAACGATTCACTATCGACAGAATTCTCAGTAATGGCAGCGTACACAAAACAAGATAAAACATAATTAAAGAAAACTCATATCGGGCTAAACCCCTAAGTTAACTGACGACCGACGAGAATAAAAACGCTTGTGGCAAGACACTCAACACTCACTTGAGTAATACTTTCCCGATAAAAACATTACGCGGGAGCTTAACATTTATGGAAGGGACTCAGTTGGTAAGCCCTTTAATAACGGAAGCCAACACAAATCTGCGAAAGAAGTGGTAATCTTCTTTTTCCTTATACACTCTTGCAAACTGTAAAAAGAACACCATAAATTCCTCAACCCAGCAGAGCGAAATTTTATTTACGCACTCTTGACCGCCGGCCGCGGTGTCCGAGAGGACTGAGGCGCTCCAGTCACGGTTCAAAATGTTCAAATGTTTGTTAAGCTTAAGGGACTCAACTACGGGGTTATCAGTCCCTAAACTTACAAACTACTTATGAACTACCTACAACTAAGGACGTCACAAATATCCATGCCCGAGGGGGGATTCGAACCCCCGACCGTAGTGGCCGTGCAGACCGTGACTGAAGCGCCTCAGTCTCCTCGGCCACCGCGGCCGGCTCCAGTCACGGTCTGCACGGCCACTACGGTCGGGGGTTCGAATCCCCCCTCGGGCATGGTTCATAAGTAGTTTGTAAGTTTAGGGACTGATGACCCCGTAGTTAAGTCCCATAAGCTATACAAACATTTGAAACATTTTTGCACTCTTGAGGACGTATACAACACACGATCATGCTGTCAGAACCATAAGTACGTCAGTACATTCAGCAGAGCGTGCACAATATCGACGCTAGTATCGTGTATACTCTCCTTTTGCAGCAATGCAGGGTGCAAGTTTTTCATGAAGACGATCGTAGAGGTGCCGAATGAAGTCTTATGATATGGCCTGTGCCGCGGTGGAGTAGCCGAGCGGTCTAAAGCGTCTCGCTGCAGGCGCGCGGTTGCTCGCCGGGAGGTTCGAGTCCTCCCTGGGGCATGGGTGTGTGTGTTGTCCTTAGGTTAGTTTAGTTTAAGTAGTTTGTAAGCTACGGACTGATGACCACGCAGTTTGGTCCGATCGAATTACAAACATTTGAACATTTTGTATGGCCTGCAAAAGCAAATTTCCATCTGATGCCTCCGTTGGACCAGATCTCGTGCCGGTTGTGTAGACCGCCCCAAGATGACGTTTCATCAGGTTCCAGACATGCTCAATGGGGGCAGATCTGGGCATAATGATGGGCAGGGTAGTTGACGTACATCTAGAAGAGCACGTTGGGTTGTACGGGATACATGTGGACGATCATTGTCCTGTTGCAGAATCACATCGCCTTTTGGTGCATGAACGGTGGCAAGACGGGTTGACTGATGGTTTGAATGTACCGTGTACTGTTCAATTTTGTAGGTGGCACTACCGGTCTTCCTTAAGTTGATGACGTCACTCGCCTGTTGGCAGAGAGCTTTGAGACCTTGCTAGGCGATGTTCAACGTCTGTGCTTCAAGACAACATTTCGTGTCTCTGGTCAGAAGGCGTCTGTCTGTCACTAGTAGTTACTAAAGTGGTTTAGGTCAACGTTAGCAGCGATGAAGAAGATAGTCGTCGTGTAGGAACAACAGGTACGACGTAGTCAGTCTTTCTGAAGGAACTGTGCTCAGAACAATTAAGAACAGTTAGACTGAATTATCACGTGATTGTGTTAAGTTAGTACTGTTATTCTACTAAAAGCATTAGACACATGGCATTAGGTGCCACGTATAGTGTAAGCTGCTACCATTTGGGCTGTTTGTTGCTGTACTGTACTGTCAAAAACTGATTGCAAATACAAAGATTGCAAAAAAAGCTATTAAGGAATATTTAATCATTAATGGCTAAAGAAGACATCGTGTTGGCGTACTGATATGAAAGGGATGACGAATACAAGTCATAACCGTTTTATATTATTCAGCTATTTGACACACCGAAACCACTGTTGAAACCGTCCTTTAGTTCTGTATGATGTGTGTAGGCTGGAAAGCGAGCGGGCGAGCGCAGTGGACACAGAATAATGGCGCTCTGCGAGGGTGGCGAGACGGCTGCCTCCAGCTGACAATAACAGGGGAGAGGCCGACTCGGCTCTGGAAGCGGTAACCAACGTCACGGCTGACTGACCCGAGGCCAACGAGAACGACAGGCCGCGGCGCGCCTGTCAAATCACATGAGCGAGGTAGGCGCGATCGCTGAGTGGCTGGCTGCTATGACGCAGTGGGCTGTGCCCCAGCGGTCGGCCAATCAGCTAGCGATCGTGCCGGCTCAGGCCTGCGTGATTTGACAGGAGCGCCGCGGCCTGTCTTTCTCGTTGGCCTCGTGACTGACCAGAGTGCGGGTTAAATGTTGGCGCCATTTCACGCTAAAAGTAAGTAGATATGTCGTGATTGACCGTCGTTGCAACGGCTAGCCATCTTAACAAAGCAAGAATATTCTAGAACTATCTAGAAGTTTGGGCGTCATATTCAGATGTTGAGAACAAGTGGAAGAATGAGAGGGAGAGATTTTTGAAGCCAGCGACATAATTGGCGGATTCCAATCTGGAACCGCGTGGTTTCAGCGACAAGGAGAGTTTTGCAAAGAGCAACGAGAGATTTGATTTTGGGTGGACCTTGTGAGAGGACACTCATGAGAAGTCACTGGCATCGCGTCCAGTGATTGTTCTGATCCTCACGGTTTGAAGTACTGTGGATCAGTTTCTCCTGAAACAGAGCGACAGATTCATGCTCCGCTTTGGCGTTGGTGCCCTCTGAAAAGCTCATTTACGCTCGTTACTGGAGAGCGATAACTAGTCCTGTCAGTGCGGCAAGCAGAGTGTGACCGGTTTCGCGAGGGTTAGTGCCACCTGAGTAAGTTCGCCTGTAGCAGTTTTTTTGATCGATTAATTCCGTTCACAGAGTAGGAGGGTTTTCTGAGCTATATCAGGAAGCGATGCTGTGTTGGTAGTGCAGTACATGTTCCATCAGCATCCGGCAACGAGACCACGCTTTTAGAAGTCTGTCGTATTTGCGCAAGGCACTGGTTGATAGGGAACTCGAATCATAAATGTGTACTGTACCACAAACTTGCGTACAATGTGACTCTCGCGCTCTAAACCAGCGTAATTGGTAGTCAGCGTAATACTGATAGATTATTTATACAAACTATTTATAGAGTTCTTAATTTCATTCAACCTGATTCTCTCATTTACTACGTAGCATTCCACACTCACCTCAGAAGGTAAGAAAGATGACCATAAACCTCTTTTTAAATAAATTAGGTAAAGTTGTAACGTAATCCAACAAGTACTGAGTCAACAGTTTCACTCAGAGCGCGCAGGTATCCATCTCTCTATATCCATTATTTTATTATGCTAAAGATTAATTGCAATTCAACCAACGATCCACGCAAGGGAATTTATAAAAGACGAATATGAAGAATTTCTGTGTTTAAATAAATTTATCTTTTCAAATATTAATCTTAATTTACCTTTACAGTGATCCGCATGTATTCATTGTGTAAGCGTAATCACATCTTATGCTGCGGCAGAATACCCGTGCGCACTAAGACACCCAATTGCGGTGCGCGAGGCCGTTCGCCGTCGGGGGTTTGACTCCTCCCTCGAGTATGAGTGTTTGTGTTGTCCTTAGCATAAGTTACGCTAAGTTAGTGTAAGTAGATTGTAAGCTTAGGGACTAATGACCACCGTAGTTAAGTCCCTTAGATTTACAAATATTTTTGTTTTCACAACTCGCTCTTTTCAGTCTTACCTCGTTAGAATTAATATAGTCCTTTCCCATGCTAACATAACAGGTACAAAACTGGTGCTCCATAAATTTTTGCCATCTGGTTTGCTGAGTACGGTACAGAAATAAGAGTAAGAATTTTCAAAAATGCAAATGTTTGTAATTCTATGGAACCAAACTATGTTGGTCATAAGTCCCTAGACTTACAAATTACTTAAGCTAAGTTAAACTCACCTAAGGACAACGCGCAAATCCATTCCCGATGGAGGATTCGAACCTCCGACGCGGGAGAAGAATTTTCAGCGTTAACATAAACGCAGTTTTTGTAACGAACGTATAGCTGCTAAACTGTTCGTTTTTCTGTGTTTTTTTTTCTATTTGAAGTACATAGGTTACTATAAAAATAACAGTAATGTAATAGAAAGGAGAAACTCGGCGCTAGTAAATTATTGTGGCAGCTGCATTAGAACTGAGAGACGTTTAATGGAAACCATCGGCTTTAGTGGCCAAAGCTAGGTGGGGAAGTTGTGTTACTGAAGAATTCATGGTGGCGGTCAAGCGCGTATCCGCCATAGTGGACTTCTGGGAGGGGCCTATTTATGAGCTCAAATTGACCACAAAATCAACTTGTTTGTATTTTCCCTGTCCCTTGTTCGTTTTCTAGCTTATGCATGTTTATTTGAAGAAGTAAGGAATATTAGGCGTTAATCTCTCTTTGACGATGAAGCGAGTCCAAGAAAGATAGAAGATAACGATTTAAAATCTTGTCGACAATATGGTCATTGTAGACGAAGTACAAGCTTGAAGTGTTTTCTCTCTCTCCTCTTTTTGTTAAGGATGAGAAAGAAATCGGCCGTGCTCTTTTAAAGGAACCATCCTGGCATTTGACTGGAGCTATTTAGGAAAGCTACAAAGCGAGTCACGATAAAGCCGAAGACAGTATGAGGCAAAGATTGGAAAATCAGGTCGGCCATGTCCATATGAAGGTAACATCACGGCGTCCCCTTAAGCTGTTTATGGAAAAAAGGTACGGACGGCCGGAAGGAGCTCTGAGCCGCCGTCTTCCGGAAGACCACTTGATTGTTAAAATCCAGAGCCAGGGTTACCGCGAGAACCGTAGCCATTGGAGGCTCCAAGATTGAGGGGGACACCACGACCCAACATTGATGTAGCCCCGATATATTGATGGGGCCCCAAGATAAATATCTACCAATATTTGACTTTACGTAAAGAACAGTCTGTACTAAAAAATATTCAAATTTAGAATGTTAACAAGCAGCTTTCGCGTTAGTCCTACTGTTGATAGCAATATAATTGTTAATTCTACCTTAAAACGGACATCTTTGTTAAATATTGCGGCAGCCGTTCTCCAAGTGAACTGACCATACAAATTTGTATTTCTCTCCTATAACGCTAGCATAAGTGCGGCGTGTGGTCCGAGATAGATAGCTTCGTGACAGCCCTCATCGTTGCAATGGATGTAGTAATCTCTTTTCTCTGAACTGTGTGTATATTTTTGATTCATTATAAAATTTGCAGATGCTTCTTTGCTATTAAATTTGCTACTTAAATAAAAAATTATATTATAATTATGATTCCTGACGTAATATTTCACGGTAATTTTGAACACGATATTGCAACAGTGTAGTTATATTTCATAACGTAATGTGAGGAATCTTTCAAATGTGGAAATTATTTTGACAGATATAAGGTAGGCCTCTGGCATGGGAGTGTGTGTTTTGTCCTTAACACAAATTAGTTTAAGTAGTTTGTAGATATAGTAACCGATGTCCCTAGCATCTAAGTTACTTAGGTTTACATGCATTTGAATTTTGTATGTTCTTGGTGGTTTAACGTAGCCTCAAGTTTGCATGCAGTCTACTACAGAGCACGTCCACATCCGAATACCGCTTAAGTCTAAATATTGTACAGTCGGCCTAATGAATGCAGATCGCGCGCCGTGTTAACTTCACTATGCCTCAGGCGGTTGAGGAAGGCTCTGTCAAAATCACGTCCCCCACTAGATGCTGCAGCTATGAATCGTTACAATGAGAAACATTTTAATTCGTCACCCTATTCTAGTTCACTTGTGTAACATCGAGTAAACTCAATGTTTAGATGTTCACCCTTAAACTTTTACAGATATATTTTTTTAAAATTCATATTGATCGTCTAAGTATAAATAGACAACTAGAAATCAGATATTATTAAAAGACTCTGATGCGGCATATGCCAGCATACTAATTTTGCAGAACTGTGTGGATAATATCGGGGCTCACGTCAAGACAACTGTCAGCGAGTGATAGACATAGTAGTTATCCTGTTTTATGGATCATCATTATCTACAGAACTACAGTTAAGTAATTTTGTTTTGTCAGATTAAAGAATTTGTTTTTAATCAATTACTTCATATTGCATGTTAGGAACCATTCTTCTACTTTATTATGACGTAACCGGGCAATTCTTGCCCGCCAATGGAAGAACGATTGTTTGTAAGTCTATCGTACTCATCTGCTTGGTTATTAGTCCGTAGCTTACAGACTACTTAAACTTAGGTAAACTAACCTAAGGACAACATAAACACCTATGCCCGAATGGGGACTCGAACCCCCGACGGCGTACGGCCGCGCGCACCGCAGCATGGCGCTCCAGTGTACAGCCTAATCCGCCCCTGCAATGAAATAACTAATTCATCACAATGTATCTAGTACCCTGAAAAGTGGGATACCACAATGGAGAGCCACTATGTGTCCACTTTAAACTTCGTCGGATGCGGACAGCGCTGGTTCACACGAGTAGGTTTCAACACATAACGTTAGCGCTAGGAAACAATCCCCTACTAATACCCGCCTCTAGAGACTAAACCCCGCCTCTTTCAAACTCGATTGAATGGAAGGTATGTTACCAAAGATGAGTTATTATAGTATCCACTTGATGATCCACTTTAAAGTAGCGACTACACTGAAGACATACTGAAAATATTCAGTAACTACAATGAAATTTAAGCGTTTCCTAATACATTTGTAAAACCTTTTTGAGTATTCTTAACAAAGTAAAAATATCTATAGCAAATATAGGGTAATTTTCAAGAAAACTTACACTCGAAGAAGCTCGGCCTGAAATGTTGTATATTGAGCGTACAACTGTAAATCGATTTAGTGTTTCTGAACCATAAATTAGGGCACTACTCGCCCTCACATTATAAAAAGAACTTCTTGTTTAACCTATACCTAACCTTCTTAAGGCTACGCTACAGATAACTTTTTTTAAAGTCAACATTAGGTTAGGTATATGTCAAACAAGATTTTTTTTTTTTTTTTTTTTTTTTTTTTTTTTTTAGTACGTTATGGCGCATCAGAAACACTCAATCGATTTACAGTTGTACGTTCGATATATGTCATTTCAGGCCGTACAACTACGAGTGTAACCTCTTTCTTGGAAATTATATTGTGCAGAGCTTTTAGCAAGAAGGCGGGGGTTGTGGCAGTGGAGGGTCGGAAGGGAGGGAGGGAAATGGGCGGGGCTTGGTGAGGGATTGTTTTCTGTCGCCAACGTTTCTTGGTCTCAACACCGTGTCCATCACAGTGATTCCATAACATTCTTGCTCCTTATACACCTTGCCAGACCTGGCAAGAAAACTAAAGATTAGCAACAGTTATTCAGTATGGTTTCTATCACCTTTTATAGTCTACACACCCGTCACGGTATGTACGTGTACCAAGTTACGTTGACATCAGCCTCTTCACTTTTTTGTGAGGCATGTATTTGCATAAGGGACGATCAGAATTAACTGCCAGTCAGGCAATATCACCGTCAGCATCGAGTAAATCGTTACAGCAATTCACGACGCTGAAGATACCTCACAGCGTGTCCTGTTGCGAGAACAAGTCCTGCTACAACACAATGTCCGATAGTAATCGTCGACCTTTCGCGGGAGTCAAGATAGCCGCGGTGGAGTAGCCGAGCGGTCTAAAGCGTCTCGCTGCGGAGCGCGCGGTTGCTCGCCGTGGAGGTTCGAGTCCACCCTGGGGCATGGGTGTGTGTGTTGTCCTTAGGTTAGTTTACCTAGGTTTAAGTAGTTTGTAAGCTACGGACTGATGACCACGCAGTTTGGTCCGATAGATTTACAAACATTTGAACATTTTTGGAGTCAAGATACGACAATCGTATGGGGAGAGACCACCGCTATCTCGTGTGACATGAAAGCGTCGCAGCGCGCCACTTAGCGCGCCATTCCACATTCCAGTGACAGACATGTTGCTGTCTTGCGGTAGGTGTCTGCCGCTGTTTCTCAGCGTGCAGGATAACATCGCAGTGCTCCTGTCGGTCGCCGTTTCAGCGATTACCGACAGCAAGTCGCAAAGACACTAATGCTACACTAATCTGCAAGAGCTTATATATATACATCGTCTCGCGTTACGTTGCATATATACGCCAGTAACGAAACGCCGCGGCGAATTAGCCGTGCGTACTGGGGCGCCGTGCTGCGGTGCGTGCAGCCGTTCGCCGTCGGGGGTTCGACTCCCCCCCCCCTAGCGCATGGTTGTTTGTGTGTCATTAGGTTAGCTTACCTTGGTTTAAGTAGTTTGTAAGCTACGGCCTAATAACCAATCAGTAGAGTCTGATAAATTTACGAACAAACAGTAACGAAACGTTTTTGATTACTCCGTATAGAAACTTTGTGAAGGACTGCAGTCGCTCGTCATTATTATGTTGGTAATTAAATTCACAAGCCGAATCCTGGCCTATATTTTACTTATAAGGTCTTTTAAAAACTTTACCTGTGTTTCTAGTTACAGAACAGCATTTAATGAGACTAAGCTGTCTGTTAAGGCAATGAGCAGATTTGTGACATCGCCATACTTTGGATTCACCAGAAAATACAACACTGTGTGAAGGTGATACTACTAACAAAAGAAGGTTTAATCTGAGACGATTGTATTGAAAAAAATGTTCAAATGTTTGTAGAGTCTATGGGACTTAACTACGGGGTCATCAGTCCCTAAACTTACAAACTACTTATGAACTAGCTTAAACTAAGGACGGCACAAATATCCATGCCCGAGGGGGGATTCGAACCCCCGATCGCAGTGGCCGTGCAGACCGTGACTGGAGCGCCTCAGTCCCCGCGGCCACCGCGACCGGCAGACGATTGTATTGAATCTACTCGATACGTCGGTCACCAACAACATTGCCGTCTATCGGAACGGTTCCGGCCAAACACACTTTCTAGGTTCAAATGTTCAAATATTTGTATAACTATTGGAACAAACTGCTATTGTCATCGGTCCCTACACTTAAAAACTACTTAAACTAACTTGCACTAAGGACAACACATACACCCATGCCCGAGGGAGGACTCGAACCACCGGCGGGAACTTTCTAGGTCTGTCACGAAATTTCACAATTGCGCACACTCAAAAACGTTTATTAAGCCTATGGGACTTAATTGCGGGGTTATCAGTCCGTAAACTTACAAACTACTTAGGATCTACCTTATAATAAAGACAGCATAAAACTCCATGCCCGAGGGGGGATCCGAACCCCCGACGGGGAGTGGCCTCGCGCATCGGAGCATAGCGCCTCAATGCACTCGGCCACTCCGCCGCGGCCGCGCACCCTCCACCCTTCAGACTGACACCTTATTTACCATAAATAACTCTAAGGAAGGAAGCAAGAAAGATTAGGATCTAATGTCCTGTCGACATAGAGGTCATTAAAGACCAAAGGGCACTTGGCTGAAGTGATTTAGGTAAATCACGAATAACATATACCTGGATCTCAGGACGTAATTTTGAAATGCTGTCCTTCCTAATGCGAGTCCAGACTGTTACCCACTGCGAACCATGAAAACGTATGTGAAGTTTGCAAGCTAGGAGACAAGATAATAGTCCAAGTGAAGCTATGGGGACGTGTTAGAGTAGTTCAGCCGGTAGATACTCGACCGCGAAAGGCAAAACTCCAAAAATCTTGTCTCGGTCCGGCACACAGATATGATGTGCCAGGAAGTTTCATATCAGCGTACATTCCAGTTCATTCCATTCCTCGTCCACACATTGCACGCATCTATATAGTCTGTTTGCTTGATGTTGTAACCCAGTGGCCAGATAGATCCCAGATCTATCCCTGACAGAGACTGAGTGAGACAAGCTGAATGGTAACCACGTTCTAGCACAAGTATCCACGATATCAAGGAGTGATCGTGAACAAACTTGTCTCAGGAGTGGATAAAACGGTTTTATCACGTATCAGGGCACTTTGCGTCATACCAATAAACTGAGTCATACTGCCAAATTTATTATAAATTTCTCTCAATTTCGTAATGACATCACATATCGCGTCATCTCGTTGCCAGCTCCCCCATCGACGTTTTGTCAGGCAGTGTATCTGACTATTGTCTGCCCAGTGATCAGTGTCGCTGACTGCAACGTGGAAGGATTTCTTCTTGGTAGGAGGACTGAAGTGGACTGCACTCAGGTACTTGACCGGCTGGTAGCGGCTCCAAATCAATAAATCCGACAACAGTGTGCTGCCTACATGCAACGCCTCCTAACATCACCTACAAGACAAGGCCTCTCAGCTGGCCGTGCCTACGTCACACCTAAAGGCCGCGACCGCCTGCTCACTGGCTGGTCGCTGGGGCACGTCCACCGCCGCGTAGCGACTGGCCAGTCAGCTCGCGTTCGCGGCCTTTAGGTGTGACGTAGGCACGGCCAGTTGTGAGGCATTGTCTTGTAGGTGGTGTTGCTACATGCCCCTCAATATGCCAATCGCAAGGGATGGCACGGCGGTCAGTCGAGCCTGACTGGCCCATCCAGGGCCACAATGCGGAACTTAGCTTGCCTTTTTATCCGACAAGTAAATCTACCCTTGGCCGCCTTTCCTTAATTCAGACACCACACACACACACACACACACATTATCTATATCGAATTTGGTATGAACGAT
This sequence comes from Locusta migratoria, assembly GCA_026315105.1. NCBI lineage: Eukaryota > Metazoa > Arthropoda > Insecta > Orthoptera > Acrididae > Locusta > Locusta migratoria. The sequence continues at coordinate 230,319,827 of CM048755.1, forward strand.
ACTATATGTTTTACTATTAGTCAGATGTCGAAATGAAAAACATAATAGTATGTGTGTGTGTGTGGGGGGGGGGGGGGGCAGGGATATTAAGAAAATTGTGACTTTTCGACAAATCTGGGTGCACCGTAGAATATTTACTATAAACTTTTAATTTTATGTATTTTTATATATATCTGTAACCATGTCAGCGGTGTCCTTTTAGAAATATGAAATTCAATGTTTTCAAAGTTCCACACGCTTAACGGCCGTATGAGCACGTATAAAAACACACTCTCTTATCTTGCTTCATTATGAGCGTTTATAAGACACTTCGTACACGGAGCGGGAGGGGTGCACGAGCCGGGGAGGGTATAGAAAGTTTATAATGTTTTTGAAGACGAATGGCGATTTCGGGTAATTCGAAAAAAAGTCACAGTTTGGGTTCTGTTAAAAATTTGGTCTTTCTCTCCTTCTCTTTAGTCATGTTCCCTCACATGCAGGGTCGTCTTTGTTAATTCGGGTTTGGCGTGTTAATAGTTACAGGACAGCCGGATGCCCTTCCTGTCGGCCGGCCGCGGTGGCCGAGGGGACTGAGGCGCTCCAGTCACGGTCTGCACGGCCACTACGGTCGGGGGTTCGAATCCCCCCTCGGGCATGGATATTTGTGCCGTCCTTAGTATTAACTAGTTCATAAGTAGTTTGTAAGTTTAGGGACTGATGACCCCGTAGTTAAGTCCCATAGACTCTACAAACAATTTTGAATTTCCTTCCTGTCGCCACTCACCACCCTGTGCCACCTCCCCCCTCCCTCCCGGAGGAAATGTCCGCGTATAGTGTGATACGTGTGAAAGTGTAAAGAGCTACGAAATGTTTGCGAATCGTGTAACTGAGACTGGACTTGGGAACCAGCCCGGTATTCACCTCGGGGGATGTGGAAAACCGCCTAAAAGCCACATCCAAGCTGGCCGGCACTCCGATCCCCTTCGTTAATACGCCGGGCGCATTCGAACCGGGGCCGGTACGCCTCCCCGTCTCGGAAAGCGGTGCGTGAGACCACACGGCTAACCGACCGGGTGTCGGGCCTAGTGGTCTTGCGGTAAAGTGCTCGACTAGAAACCGAAGGGCCGCGGGTTCACAACCCGGGCGGACCTCAGATTTTTTTCAGTCTGCATTTTAACCCATCCTTCACCTCTCAACGATGTGAGGAGTCGGCAGAAACGACACGTGGTTCGGATTCCACGTTAAGCTGTCCCCTTTCCCCGGTTGGATAACTGGGGTAGGCTAGGTACACGCAAGTCGCCGACGTGGCGTCCAATTGAAAGACTTGCACCAGACCAATGAGCCACACGAAATTATTATTATTATACCGAGCGGGTTGTTAGAAACTTGTTATGTTACTAGAATACCGCCCCTTGGTAGGGGAACACTTTAAGCCGGCCGCGGTGGCCGAGGTGACTGAGGCGCTCCAGTCACGGTCAGCACGGCCACTACGGTCGGGGGTTCGAATCCCCCCTCGGGCATGGATATTTGTGCCGTCCTATTTCGTAAGTAGTTCATAAGTAGTTTGTAAGTTTAGGTACTGATGACCCCGTAGTTAAGTCCCATATGCTTTACAAACATTTGAACATTTTTTGGACACTTTAAGATATTCAAAACCGATTAAAATCGAAGTCTCTGGTTGACTTGTGATAAGCACATCACAGTAGGGTAACATCTGTTATCTCTAACCCTGTGCTGCATTCGCCAAGATGACTAAAATCGGCGACTCGTCGGGAGTTTACTTCCCCCGTCAGTTACAAATTTGTCGTCCCCTCTCCGATCGACGCCCGTACTCGGTTCTGGGAAATTAGACAACACGATGCGGAATCTTTTTGTAAATTTGATAAAACAAATGAGCGGGCCGGGCAGCGCGGTTGTTTAGGAGTAAATAGCGAGCGCGGGAGTGCGGCCGGCCATTTGTCAGCGCGCGGTAGCCGCGTTCACACACGCCTCCCCACTGCGCGCGCCCGACGTCGCGCGATTTATAGGCGCGCTCTGTTTAAACGTGTTCCCAATATATCACCCATCGCTTATGCTTTGTTAGCCTCTACTTACGTATTCCCTCCAAAGTAAGATACTGCTGGCCGACTGGCCACATCGGACATCCTTCAGGCGCGATCGGGGGGAAAAGAGGCAATAATAAACAAAAAAGAACGACGCGTACAAAAGTTTCGCCTCAGCGGGCATCTCGAGAGCCGGTCTTGTTAGTCGTGTTGCGGAGTAAATTCACGCAGTAGGATCTACAAGTGGTCATCTTTCGACAGCAGAGCAAACGATTCCAGCAGCTCCCGTTCACTTTGAATTTGTTTTTCGGTGTTTCAGTATCTAAATGGAGATAGAACCTCGATCCTAGTTTTGCAATGCGCGGTCATTTGAACGAATTGACATTAGCTGTAAAAAGAGAGTAGATTTTTCATCTCTTTTATTTGGCCAGCTGAAATCCCGGCGTTGTCAGATTGTTTATTTACCTTCACCTCCCCTTCGTTCCTCTGTTCCTCTCCATATCTCCCTCCCCTCTGTTCCTTACTCTCTATAGGCGTATCTCCTCCCTCTCTGTCCATTATCTCCGCCTCTCCTAGTCCATCTCTCCCACCCCCTGTCTATGAAAACATCACAAATATCTACCAACTTTTATGGTGATTAGCGAAATTGTTTCGTAGTTCATTGCAAGGTATCCTCTGTCATACGCCATACGGTGTTTCTCCGGAGTATGAAAACCTTAATGTTCTAATGTTTGTTAAGCTTATGGGACTTAACTACGAGGTCATCAGTCCCTAAACTTACAAACTAAATATCAACTACCTTATACTAAGGACGGCACAAATAACCATGCCCAAGGGGGGATTCGAACCCCCGACCGTAGTGGCCGTGCAGACCGTGACTGGAGCGCCTCAGTCCCCTCGGCCGGCTGAAAACCTTATGTATGAAAACATACATCCATGTGCCATCCTTCATGGTGATCACCCAAATTGTGGTTGAGTCTCGCCATCGGAGGTTCGAGTCCATGCGGCATGGGTGTGTCTGAGTTTGTCCTTAGGTTAGTTTACCTTAGTTTAAGTAGTTCGTAAGCTACGGACTGATGACCACGCAGTTTGGTCCGATAGAATTACAAACATCTGAACATTTGTGGTTAAGTCTGTTAGCCGGCCGCGGTGGCCGAGGGGACTAAGGCGCTCCAATCACGGTCTGCACGGCCACTACGGTCGGGGGTTCGAATCCCCCCTCGGGCAGTAGTTTGTAAGTTTAGGGACTGATGACCCCGTAGTTAAGTCCCATAAGCTATACAAACATTTGAACATTTTTAAGTCTGTTAGCCAATATTATTAAATGTTCAAATGTTTTAAATCTATCGGACTGAACTGCGTGGTCATTAGTCCGTAGCTTGGAAACTACTGAAACTAAGGTAAACTAAGCTAAGGACAACACAAACGCCCATGCCCGAGGGAGGACTCGAACCCCCGACGGCGAGCAACCGCGCAGCGAGTCGCCTTAGACCGCTCGGCTACTCCAACGCGGCCCAATATTATTAATATCTTTTTGCTGTAGAAGTTTTGAACCTATTCTAATTTCTAATAGGGTAGGGTGGTACAATTGCGATAATTTCGTACAAATGTTACTGTAACTGGAAATATATTGAGAAACGAAATAATTTTAACTGTGGCACTTGTTCTTGGATGTTTAATGAATATGTAGCAAAAATATTAGACAATTACAAATGTTGGTATAAACACAAAAAAGGTTACATAATGGTGAAAAATCTATCGAAAATGTACCATAATAGGTACAATTGTTATCACTTACTGGTACAATTTTCATCACTGGCATCTTCCACATAAAAAGCACTTGATCCCTTGCGCACCAACGCGTACTTTGTGGTACCAAATATTGCATTAGGCAGCTAATCCAGTCACCCTTAGCTACTGATTTCATAAGAGTGCATTAGACTAAGTACCTTCACTTATCTTACAGGAAAAAATTTATATCTCCGTAGCACAAAGTGGTGTATTCTTGGAAAAGAGAGGAAGAGCTGTAGACTACAGCGCCACACAAAGGCAAGTGGTACCAACACTACGAGACTGACAAAAGGCGCGAAACCTTATGTTGATCGGATTTGTGCCTATATCGAATTTGTACCACCTTACCCTACATCCATGTGCCATCCTTCATGGTGATCACTGAAATTGTGCTCAAGTCGATTGGCCAATGTGATTAACACCGTTTCGCTGTAGAAGTTTTGAACACATTCTCAGTTTATGATTTTGTATGTATCTTGGGCCTCAGACTTGTAAAACTTTTTAAAGGAATTCACCACCATTTGACTGAAATAATTGTTTATTTTCAAACCTGGTTTTGGCCTTAGGCCATATCAAGTTCTGTGCATAACATAATTAAAAACGTTATTGAAATTATTAAAAAGCAATTTAAATTACAGATGTAAGGTACATCACAAGTAGCATGAGTTGGTGGTTACTTATATAAAACTAAAAAAATAAAAATAAAAAAAATGTTCAAAGTTTTGTAAAAAATCTATCGGACCAATCTTCGTGGTCTTCAGTCCGCAGCCTACAAACTAACTAAACTAAGGTAAACTAACCTAATGACAACGCGCACACAAACACCCATGCCCCAGGGAGGAGTCGAACCTACGACGGCGAGCAACCGCGCGCTCCGTAGCGAGGCGCTTTAGACCAGTCTGCTACTCCACCGCGGCTATATAAAACTCTTCAGACAAATTTATCTAAGTCATATTCATGGCAATGAAATCGTTAGGACAAGTTGATAAGTCCATGTCATTAGCATAAAATAGATACCATATTTGTACTCGCATGTTTGTTCAAATGTTCAAATGTTTGTAAATCTATCGAACCAAATTGCGTCGTCATCAGTCCGTAGCTTACAAACTACTTAAACCTAGGTAAACTAACCTAAGGACAACACACACAACCATGCCCCAGGGAGGACTCGAACCTCCACGGCGAGCAACCGCGCGCTCCGCAGCGAGACGCTTTAGACCGCACGGCCACTCCACCGCGGCTCGCATGTTTGTTTAAAATAATTGTACAGATGTGTATTCGTTATAACGTTACAAAACCAACTCATAGATGTATGGAGAAGGACTGCCAAAGATTATTACAAACATAATTACAATGACATCTCACCATATTCGTGTTTGGAGTGGTATGTCTGGAAGTAAAGTGATGGACAGATAGATTATCTTTGAGGAATGGATACAGTGTTATTATTTACAGTGCACAGATGGATTGTTATGTTTAGGTTACCTGCGGACTACACAGTCGTAAGTCATGTTATCACACTACAAATATGTCGTGATAGATCTTTACACTAGGTATGATCAATTTACTTCGATACGCGTGTCTAACTCCAACATGTGATTGCCTCTGATTCCACTACGTCGAAATACCGACTGCAGTTGTAGGACTACTGTACTTAACGTACTTCATCGGGCAGTAAATTACATACCAATGTATCGGCAAGCCTATACTGTATTTTCATATGATTACTCCAGTTGAAGGATCTCTTCTTTGATTCATAAATTCGTACTGACTTATGCTAATAACTACAGCCACGGTACAATGGCCGGGCGCTCTAATGCGCCTTGGTGCCAAGCACGCGGTTGCTCCACGTCGGAGGTTCGAGTCCTGCCTCGGACATGGTTGTGTTACTTTTAGCTAGTGTAAAGATCGGATTGTAGTCAATCGCGATTGCGGTTTATCGAATCGCGACATTGATTGCTACTCGCGTTAGTCGCGATCCAATGATTGTTAGCAGAATATGGAATAGGTGGGTTCAGGAGGTCAATACGGAACGCCGTGCTGGATCCCAACGGCCTCGTATCACTAGCAGTCGATATGACAGGCATCTTGTCCGCATGGCTGTAACATATCACGCAGCCACGTCTCGATCCCTGAGTCAACAGATGGGGACGTTTGCAAGACAACAACCATCTGCACGAGCAGTTCGACGACGTTTGCAGCAGCATGGGTTATCAGCTCGGTGACCATGGCTGCGATTACCCTTGACGCTGCATCACAGACAGGAGCGCCTGCGATGGTGTACGCAACGACGAACCTGGATGCACGAATGGCAAAACGTCATTTTTTTCGGATGAATATAGGTTCTGCTTACAGCATCAGATGGTCGCATCCGTGTTTGGCTACATCGTGGTGAACGCACATTGGAAGCGTGCATTCGTCATCGCCATACTGGCGTATCACCCGGTGTGATGGTATGGGGTGCCATTGGTTACACGTCTTGGTCACCTCTTGTTCGTATCGACGGCACATTGAACAGTGGCCGTTACATTTCAGATGTGTTACGACCCGTGGCTCTACCCTTCATTCGATCCCTGCGAAACCCTACATTTCAGCAAGATAATGCATTACCGCGTGTTGCAGGTCCTGTATGAGCCTTTCTGGGTACGACTGCTGCGCTGGCTAGCATATTCTCCAGATCTCTCACCAATTGAAAACGTCTGGTCAATGGTGACCGAGCAACTGCCTCGTCACAATACACCAGTCACCACTCTTGATGAACTGTGGTATCGTGTTGAAGCTGCATGGGCATCTGTACCTGTACACGCAATCCAAGCTCTGTTTGACTCAATGCCCAGGCGTATCAATAGCGTTATTACGGCCAGAGGTGGTTGTTCTGGGTACTGATTTCTCGGGATCTATGCACCCAAATTGCGTGAAAATGTAATCACATGTCAGTTCTAGAATAATATATTTGTCCAATGAATACCCGTTTATCTTCTGCATTTCTTCCTGGTGTAGCAAGTTTAATGGGCAGTACTGTATTTCCCTCCAATACTAAATTCACGATTCCTTGCTATATAAGAAAGTGTCCTACCAATCGAGTAGTCAAGGGACGCCAGGAATTCCTTTTCACCTCAATTCTATTCAGTACCTCTTCATTAGTTACGCGATTTACACAAGTTATTTTCAGCATTCGTCTCTAACACCACATTTAAAAAGCTTCTATCGTCTTCCTGAATGATCTATTTATCGTCCATGTTTCACTACAGTATAAGACAACACTACTCACAAATACCTTCAGAAAATACCTCCTAACATTTAAATTGATATTCGATGATAAAAATTTCTCATTTACAGAAACGCTTTACTTCCTATTGCCATTTTGAATTTTATATAATCTGCGCTGCGACCATCGTATTTATTTTACTGTCCAAGTAACAAAATTTATCTACCGTCTTTATTGTTTCGTTATCAAAGCTAATTCCTTCAGCATTGCCTGATATTCTCAGACTATATTTGATTACCCTTGTTTTGCTCTTGTTAATGTTCATCTTATACGCTCCTTTCGAAACACTATCTTTTGTGTCTCGTTTCCGTCGTAGGTGTCGGTGGCCGAGTAGAAAAGTACCGACACAGGAATAAAGGATGCACGCGTGTGCAGGTACGGAGGTGACCAGTCAGTGGGACAGCAGAAACTAGAAACACTAGAGTAAATTAGAACGAGATATATATTTCTTAGAGACTTAGTAATACTTAACTTTTACATAGCTCAGTACTGCAGAATGCTGATACATAGTTGAGCTAGAGGCCTGCCTAGTACCTGTCCGATAGCCAAGTCTTAACTGGTGCCTATCTGATTCCGAAGTGTTAGCTGGTTCCTATCTCATTACCAAGTGAACTATGTCGTTCAGTGGTGGCCACGAGCGGAGTTGTAGCAGAGGGCGCTCATGGCTGACGTCGTAAGAACGCCGCGCCGTGCGTGCATGGCGGCGCGCGGCGAAAGTAGGTGGCGCGCACTTTAGACTTGTGCGACACCACACTATCCATTACGTTCAATTGCTCCTTCAGATCCTCTGCTGCTCTGACATAATTGCAGTGTTATCGAGAAACCGAAAAGTTTTTATTTATTTACTCTGAACTTCCTGTGTAACAGGGTTTGGGGTAAAATCATAGATTTATCACTGAATCGCTTTCTTTTACGGATTTTACAAATATCCTGTCACAAAATCTGTTTGTGTCGTCTTATTTCTGCGTCATATCACCGTAAAACTCTCATATTCCTTACTTAATTAAATTTTATTCGGTATAAAGTCCACGTTGGAAAAACGTAGCGCCGTTAGTCAGCTGCTGAAGCGCAAACCGACAAAATTCTGTACAACATTCGAAATCACTACTGTCGAGTGCTTGATGTAGTGGCAGATGACAGGGATGGAATATGTGTCGATGCATGATGCGAACGACACTCGTCTGGCTGATTCCACATTTCTTGGCAATGTGTCTCGTACCAATATGCGGTTTCATTAGCCTCGTAAACCAGGACATCTTCTTCGTGTTCTCTGCCGGTTCCAGTCTTTTTTTCTTGTTCTCGTGATGTTCAAACAGCATCTTCATGATTCGTACAATTGCCTGGCGCGTCGGACATCGGCGATCCAGATTGATAGTTCCATACCGCTGTATTATTTGCACGGCCTTTCTTTTATATTCACCATATAAAAGTAGTATATACAACTTCACCTTTTTCGTGCACATGTCTGTACGCAATGAATGTTGAAGCGGAAATAAGCAGCCTGCAGTACAGACAAGACTAATGTACCGACATTCTCAAGCTACGTAGCACAGAAGCTCCTCTTCGTGGTGTTTGCCCTGCTAATGCCGATTCTGGCCACCGTGCCCACAAATTCTAGGACATTTCTTGATTTTTATTATTTATTAATTTTTTTTTCACGACGGGTTTCAACGTCGACATTAACAAACGCTATATCACTGCAGTTGTCTTCACAGGAGCTTATAGAATGCAGTAATAAAAAATAAGCGATTCCAATAAAAACAGTACTTGCTTCAATATCTCAGTTAATACCGGTGCTAAAACCTTTCACCAAACAAAAATTTGTGTACACTCGATGCCGTAGTAATGTGCCGAAAACCGCGTTTCGATATGTGTAACCGATCAAGAAATAAAAGGATGATGCATCTTTTGAGACTCAACCCTGTATATGTCACAATCTTCTTGTTCAGCAGTATTACGCACACAAAATGACATGACGTAAATTTTTCAGATATTTTTCACGTGAACATTCTGGTAAGCGACTGAGGACGATAGACACATGCAGGAATTGGTGGTGGTGTTGGTGGGGGGGACATGCCTCAGCGTTCTCTGGCGACGAAATTTTGAATTTTTCCTAACTTTTAATATCCCGTCAGCTGCCATTTTGGTACTGCAACCGGTTGCGACATCATCTAGGAACCGTGTTTTGGATGACGTTATACGTCTTTGCCATAGTATTACCCCGGGGGGTTGGGAGCGGGGCGGATGATGACGATCGTGATGGAATTTGTGTCCGTTGTCACTTAGGCGACTTGCGTTTCTACGATAATGGAAGTCTTTCTTTCATTTCAGCCCTTTTCCTGCATAGGCAGGGTCGGCTTTGTTATTGCAGATTTGGCATGTTAGTATTGACAGGGTGGCTGGATGCCCTTCCTGCCGACACCCCCTGCTCCCCGGTAGGAAATGTGTACCCGAAATGTCTGTGTATAGTGTGATATGTGTGAAAATGTAGTGTTATGAAATGTTTGCGAATCGTGTAACTGAGGCGGAACTTGGGGACCAGCCCGGCATTCACCTATGGGGATGTGGAAAACCGCCTAAAAACCACATCCAAGCTGGCCGGCACTCCGACCCCTTTCGTTAATCCGCCGGGCGGATTCGAACCGGGGCCGTTACGCCTCCCCGTCTCGGAAAGCGGTGCGTTAGACCACACGGCTAACAGAGCGGGTTTTCTATGATAATGGAATGATGATGAGAAAATCTTTCTTCCGAGCGGGAATCGAACCTGGATCCCCTGCATGGCATCCCACCACTCACTCCACTTGACTACGGAAGCAAAAATCTGACAAAAATACACTCTGAGATTGTAGGCCACTACCCTTCAATAGACAATCAATGTATTCTGCGGTAGTACACGGTTAGCCCTAGTATTTCTGACACTTTCTTCATCTAAAGAGTGGTGGAAGGGATACGCAAACTGGACACTGTGCTATCATAATGTGCGCTAGGAATTGCTATATATTCTTCACATAATACTGTACGAAAGTGTGCTTCGCTTTAATGCAAGCCAAGAAGAATGAATGGCCGGGAGAAGGCGGGTGGTCATTTTGCGTCCTCCAATTTAAAATAATCTAGTTAAGCTCAATTAGGGCAAAAGCGAAACGGCGGTGCGAGATGCTAGCAAATCGGCGGGCGCGTCGTTATTGAAAAGGCGCAGGTGACGTCATGTTGCGTGTGGGCCAAGTGCGTCATTGCGTGATTGGCGTGCGGGGGCGTGGGGAGGTTGCTCCCCGCGCCAGCTGCCCGCCTAACCTTACCCACGGATTAAACTGGACAAAATCCCGCCGTCTTGTGCCTCGATTCACCGGTCCGGATAATGCCGTGGTTAAAGCGGCTGCCTCGTTTCTGGGAGAACCTATGTTTAAGTTTTCTGTGGTTTTACTGCAGAACGTGAGGCTTTCACTAGGACGGTTCGTCATTAAACTAATCCAGCGGGCGAATTTTTCTCTCGTCTTTACCTGTATCGTCTGATATGTTGAAACCGGAATGCTGCACCAATGCGCATCGAGCAGTTAGCTATTTACAGGAGACACAAGGGTCAAATCTTCATCCAACCAGTCTCATTTAGTTTACCCAGAAACACAAAGGAAAATGCCGAATTTATTACCTGAAAAATACCACGGCGGACTTTGTGGTTCACTCTCGTCTGATCGTCTTTTAAGATAAGTTACCTCCAAACTAACCATCTTTCTGAATAATGGTGATAGTTGCTCTAGCCGCGGCGAAATAGCCGTGTGCACTAAGGCGCCTTGCTACGGTGCGCGCGGGCGTTCCACGACGTCGAAGGTTCGTGTCCTCCCTCGGGCATGTGTGTGTGTGTGTGTGTGTGTGTGTGTGTGTGTGTGTGTGTGTGCGTGTGTGTGTGTGTGTGTGTGTGTGTGTGAGAGAGAGAGAGAGAGCACGAGCACGTGTGTGTGGGGTGGGAGTGTTGATCTTAGGACAAGTTAGTATAAGTATTTATTAAGATTAGGGACCTATGACCAGTGCAGTTAGGTCCCATAACTTTACAAACATTTGAACATTAGAGCCACTATTATCAAAGAGTCATGGCTACCGATGGAAGACTAGTATCAGTGCAGTACACAGAGAACGGAATTCTTCCCTGCTCTACCGGATATTCACGTGTTCCCTGCAGAAAGTTTTCTACTGACATCCATACAAACAACATAATGTAGTTTCAGTCTGCAGCGGGGTGTGCGCTGAAATGAAACATCCTGACAAATTAAAACGGTATGCTGGAGAGGAACTCGAACCCAGGACTTTTGTCTTTTGCAGCCAAACCCTATACCAACTAATCTACCCGAACACGACTCTCAAGCAATACTCACAGTTTTTCTTATGCTAGTTTCTCATGTCCAGCCTTCAAAACTTTACAGGACTTCTCCTGCATATCTAACGGGACTAGCACTCATGGAAGAAAGGGTATTCACGAGACATGGCTTACCCACAGCCTGGGGATTTGTTTAAAAAATCAAGTGAAGTGGAAAACGCCACGCGGGAGTGGCCGTGCACATTAAGGCGCCTTGCTGCGGAGTGCGTGTCTGCTCACTGTCGGAAGTTAGAAACCTCCCTCGTGGGCGTACGAGAGCGCGCGCGCGCTTGTGTGTGTTTTTCTTAGCATAAGTTAATTTAAGGGGACTTGGACGTAAACGGGCTGCATTTTCTTACCTTGCTTTCGGCGCACATTACTCTTGATCTACAGTGCGTAGGAAGTTGCGATTTGTACGAACACTGAATGACATTAACTCAAGCTGTAATAGAAAAATTTATTAAAATATCTGTTACAGTTTAAGAATTAGAATATTTTGCCTGATGTATGCTTTTATAATACAGATTCGCATTCTGGAACAATTTTCTGGTGCATTGTCAGTCTAACAGCATTTAGACTCTGGCAGGCTGCGATCAACATTCGTAGGAACACATTATGTCTCTTGTTTTGTAGTTTGGTTTTTATCTGAGGAAACAAAAAAACCCTTATTACACTTCACAACTATTTTGTCTAAAAACCGTTACAATTATATACAGAATGACAAACAAAGATCATTAGGTATAATACAAAGGTACTGTCCCATTCTTGAACTGCGAGAAATTTGGTGAACATAGCTAAAACCATTATGAAGATATACGTACCTAATGTTCTGAAAATGCAGTTTAGAGAAAATGAGAAAAGAACGTTCACAGTGTTATTAACTCACCGTATGCTTCTTTCAGAACATTCCAGTGGCATAATCTTGCCGGGCAGCCGCTTCTTTATCCTCTGCAGACTTTTTCAGGAGTCTTTTCCTTACTCTGGACTCTTCAGTGGTGGCTTCCGCAGCTCGTTCAGCTTCAACTTCTCGCTGACGATCTGTGACAGTCAGAGCAACTATCATATTAATTCATCGTTGGATGCCTAATTTGTTCATTACTTGTGTCCTGTTAATTACACCATCACTGAAAGAGAAAACAGCATCCACACACCTATTTTGAGTACCGTCCATCCAATAAACAATGTTTTCGGCACTCGTTCCCCCAAGCAGCTGTTGAAACTCTCAATAGGATTTTGTGTACGGCATTTGCTAATAATTTTTTTTTCTGCAATGTCCCTGTATATTGGTTGTATTGTTTCCATGACTATGGCAGGCATGGAATGTTAATGTGATATTCCTTGTCTGAAGCATAAGCGTGGCCAGTGTGCAGACATTAGTTCAAAGAGCGTTTAAAACTATAATAACTATTTAAAAATAAATAAACAATAGTTTTTGGAAAGGGGAGAAATTTGTCTTTCAGATTCAGGCAATTTTTATTTTTATTATTTTATTCGATTTTTCAGTCATTTTAACATCCACGTTCCCTTAAGTAGTTCGTAACGTTACGGGGCTGATGGCCTCTGCAGATTGGTCCGCCGGCCGCGGTGGCCGAGGTGACTAAGGCGCTCCAGTCGCGGTCAGCACGGCCTCTACGGTCGGGGGTTCGAATCCCCCCTCGGGCATGGATTTTTGTGCCGTCCTAGTTCGTAAGTAGTTTGTAAGTTTAGGGACTGATGACCCCGTTGTTAAGTCCCATAAGCTTAACAAACATTTGAAAACAAACAGATTGGTCCCGTAACTATACAAACAAAGGAGATGAGAAACTGGTGGAATTGTAGCTGTGAGGAGGGCTCGTGAATAGTCGCCAGCTGTAGCCGGCGCCGTGGTTCAGTGCGGTCAGTTACAGGGGTGGTCACCCCTCTAATAAGAGAAACTTATGTCACCTACTGGGACAAGAAACAGTAGCCAGAAAATGCATAAGGACGCGGATGCATGTCTGGAGCAAATCAATGTCAATAAGTGAACACTTATGTTAAATGTACAATTCTTTTGGCATGAGGACTGGCAATGTGACAACATTAAACATAATAATTCTTCTCGCTGCTTCTCCGAAGAGTGACGACCAAGTGGGCCGACCAGCTAGGTGCGGCTCGTTAAATGAGTGTGGTAGGGGGCACTGATCTCCGTGTCGGTGGAGGGCGTGGCCGCAACTGGCGCACGTTGCTGCTACGTCTATATGGACAGTGTTATGCATCACTAGATCAACCGCCAAAATGTCATAAGCGAGATAATGATGTCCCTTCCCTTAAAAAATATTTATTGTCGAATTTTCTCAGTTTTACGTACAGACGAAGTATTATTATTGTTGCACTTAGTAGCGGAAGATCAACGTAATTAAATGCTAAATAACACGAAAAATAACATAAGTGGTCGTTAGACTACTGTTGCTTAATTGCTGCTTGTGCATTTTTGTTATGCATGAGAGAACCAAAAGACTTGAACGTCCTTTTATCTCATTATGAATAACTGAACTGTGCATTAGGCCTATTATAAAGCCTTAGAAAGCCTCAGATCCTGAAACAACTTAACGAGGTCACGTTACTGAAAACGAAGGTTAATTAAAGAACAAGTTACGTTTCTTAAACTAAACATTTTTGAAAAACATGCTGAAGGTATCAAAACTGTAGTTATTGGATCATTGACCTTTCATTTATGGAATTGTATGAGACACAATCAATAATTGCAACGATGCAAATAACATTACAGAAACTTTATCGAGCCTCTAGCCTACGAATGTCAATGGAACCATCCTAACATTCGAAATGGAATTAAGTGTAACTAACTGTACATCACAATGTTCCTACTCTACAAACCCAATGAATTTAAAAATAATGAAACTTATACAAAAATGAAAGGTAGTTATTATTTGCATTCAATTTCGAACTGAACGTATCTATCGAAACCATCTATATCGCCGTCCACATAGGTATCACTTTGCAACGTCTGGTACATTTGTCTTGCATCTTTCGGGATCAGCGGCAGAAGGGATTTCAAGTCTCCAAATTTTTCTTTAAAAATCAGTTTTTCTCCCGGGCACAGTAGAATTAAGTGGTCACTCAATTTCGACGGATGAGAAGATAGCCTTTCTCTTCGTTCATTTTTCTGAATTTTTATTTCAGCTGCAGCCTCCTGGTCGGAGTCTCTGTTCATAAAAATGCTTAGATGTTTGTCTTTCTGATTTCTATTTCTCTAGTCTTCAGCAAATTTACACTGATTGCGATTTTCTGTGTCAAATTTGAGGTTTGCTATTTTTTTCAGCATTTTAGTTCCAACGAATTCCCTCCATTCGATAACCAAAGCATTCTTTTAATGACTTACTTTCATGACATTCATGATATCGTTGATAGTGTACAACCGTTGCAGCTTCATTGCACACTCTATATCTCCAAAATCACTGCAATTGGAGAAATAGGTGTGCTAAGGGAGAACATAGCGCATAGTAATCTTTTCCAACGTGAGGTGCTTTTTCAACACCGTTTTAAGTAACAGCACGATTTTTATGTTACGATTTTGGCCTCCACACGAATCTGCTCAACGAAAGAGTTATTTTCCAGTGACATTTTCTTCAATACGTTTTTCGAGGCAGCTGCCAACCTCCCGGGCTCCAAGGCCAGCTACGGTCGGGGGTTCGAATCCCCCCTCGGGCATGGATATTTGTGCCGTCCTTAGTTGTAAGTAGTTCATAAGTAGTTTGTAAGTTTAGGGACTGATGACCCCGTAGTTAAGTCCCATAGACTATAAGAACATTTGCACATTTTTTTTCTCCAAGGCCAGCTTCGTCCTCAACCCAGACATAGCAGTGACCTTTGCTGTATTTGCCACCGTAAATACGTAAATTATACTCGCACACAACTGCCTTTTATAATATGTAATGTTGGTAGGTATCTTACAAGGAAAGTACATGGGGTCGAACAAACATATCTGTATGAACGTTTGGTTACAGGATCTCTACGTACACCTCAATGTGCTGGTGGGTGTCGTTTATCGGCAAAGCTCTGCAACCATGCTCTAGATAGCACTGTAGATGTAATTGTAGACGCCATACGTAATGCAGATATCTTAACTATAACTTATGTAACAATCATCGTACATGTTCTCTAGCGAATCGTCATCAAAAGCCGTGATGATAGTTGCAACTTTAACCTTCTTCCCGAAAGACTGTTGGTATTCATTGCCACTGCTTCCATCGCCTCTTCCCGCACTTACCGTAGCACTACCGCTTGCAATGAGTTGTTCGTCATTATCATCCCTATTATCATTATTATGAGTTTGTAACAACAGTATCTAACTTATGCTCAAATTTCTGTACCATAACAGATACGAGAAAGCATGCAAATGATTCAGCTTCTACAGTAATACCATCTTCACGAAGAAGGGTTCTTCGTAACTTCATCTCAACTAATCGCAATACATGAGCAGGATTAATTAGCAATTGCCTATCGGCCCCGGTGGTCTTGGAGTAAAGTGCTCCACTGGACACCGAAGGGTCCGGAAGGCGAACCAGAGACTGCATTTTATTGGCAGAACCCTTAGAAGATGTAACGGAACTTCTAGAGAAACTGCATACACTACGCTTGTCCGTCCTATCTTGGAGTATTGCTGCCCAGTATGGGATCCTTATCAGGTGAGTTTGACGGAGGACATCGAAAGATTCCAAAGAAGGGCAGCTCGTTTCGTATTGTCACGATACAGAGGAGACAGCGTCACGGGAATGCTACAGGATCTGGGATGGGACTCATTACAACAACGGCGCTCATCGCTGCGGCGTGGGCTACTTACGAAACTCCAATCACCAACATTCTCCTCCGAATACGGAAATATTTTGTTGACTCCCACTTACATAGGTAGAAATGATCATCAGAATATAATACGAGAAATCAGAGCTCGAACGGAGAGATTCAGGTGTTCTTTCTTCCCGCGCGCTATTCGAGAATGGAATGGGAGATATAATAGTATAATCGTGGTTCGATTATCCCTCTTCCAGGCACTTAAATGTGATTTGCAGAGTATCCCGTGTAGATAGATGTAAGTCGGTTCGACGAAGGACGGCGTGGACGGCGATGTCAACGAAGGTGACGCCGGAGGGGCGGAGTATCCACAGGAGGCTCCTGCGGCGCGGGGAGGTGGTGCCGGTGGCGTCGGCATTGTGACGTAATCCGTCCATCGGATCCACAGGCAGCGCCGAGGTAGCACCGGGGACAACCGGACCAGCCGCCGAGTTTCATTCTGATGACGGCGCAGCAACCCAGATGGACCTTGAATAAGAAATATATAAATACCCAAATATCTAATAACAGTACTGTGTCCTTAGCGCCTGGAGTGCACAAAATCTTTGAAAAGAACGGGATCATTTGGCGCGTAGCGATATTTGCGGTTTGTAGAAGGTGCTGTGCGTTGCGCCGGCTGCAGCAACTGGAGCAGCGTACAGTGACGCCGGCCATTTAAAAGCTCTGCAGACGAAGAACTGTCGCAAGTTTGAGAGCGGTAAATGGACAGGAACAGCAGCAGAAATCCGTTAAATTTAATTTACTCGATAAATCAGTCAAATCTTCAGGCCGTCAATTCAACTAAATACCTAGGAATAACAATTACGAGCAACTTAAATTGGAAAGAACAGACAGAAAATATTATAGGGAAGGCGAACCAAAGAGTACATATCATTGTCAGAACAATTATTAGATGCAACAGTTCTACTACAGAAACTGCCTACACGACAGTTGTGCGTCCTATTTTGGTGCATTGCTGCGCACTGTGGGATCAAATCAAATGTTCAAATGTTTGTAAATCTATCGGACCAAACTGCGTGGTCATCAGTCCATAGCTTACAAACTACTTAAACCTAAGTAAACTAACCTACGGACAAACACACACACCCATGCCCCAGGGAGGATTCGAACCTCCACGGCGAGCAACTGCGAGCTCCGCAGCGAGACGCTTTAGACCGCTCGGCTACTCCACCGCGGCACTGTGGGATCCACACCAGGTGAGACTGACTGACGATATAGAGAAAGTTCGCAGAAAGGCAGCTCGTTTTGAATTATCGTGATAGAGGGGAGATCGTGTCGCGGAAATGTTGCACCATTTGGGTTGGATATCATTAAAAGAAACGCATTATTTGTTGCGGCGAGAACTATTTGTGAAATTTCTTTCACCAACTTTCTCCTCCGAATGCGAACATATATTGTTAGCACCCACCTACATAGGGAGACATGATCATCATAGTAAAATAAGAGAAATCAGATCGAAAACAGATTTAGGTGTTCCTTTTTCCCGCAAGCTATTAGAGAATGGAACTATACAGAAATACGATAAAAGTGGTTCGATGAACCCTCTGCCATGCACTTCAATGTGACCATGCAGATGTAGATATATAGCTTGCTCTTGTCTGTGGGAGGCACGCAGGATTGACATCTGTTGCTTAAATGTGCGTATAAAACGTTCATCTAATCCATTCGATTGCGGATGAAACCGTGCACTAGTGCAATGAGTGACGCCATTTGCTGCAAAAAAACTTTTCAAACTCCCTATTAGTAATCTATGGTCCATTATCGGGCAAGTTCTCTAAGCAAAAAAGCAGGAAGTCAAGGCCAATAGTTCAAATGTTCAAATGTTTGTAAATCTATCGGACCAAACTGCGTGGTCATCAGTCCGTAGCTTACAAACTACTTAAACCTAGGTAAACTAACCTACGGACAAGCACACACACCCATGCCCCGCGGAGGACTCGAACCTCCACGGCGAGCAACCGCGCGCTCCGCAGCGAGACGCTTTAGACCGCTCGGCTACTCCACCGCGGCGGGCCAAGAGTAAGTTAGCAGTGCACAGTTTAATATTTCGAGTAACTTTGTTGTATGAGAGTAAAAGCTGGGTGAATGCAGGTTACCTTATTATTAAGTTTGAGATTATAGACACGAAAGTAGCAAGGATGACTGCAGGTACTACTAAATGGGACCAATGGCAGGAGGGAGTCATTAATACCGAAATCAAAGGAAAATTCAGAATGAACACCACGGATGAAGCAGTTAGAGCGAACTGGTTTAGATGGTGGGGTCATGGGAAGAGCAAGATTACCTAAGAGACTAATGAGTTCGGCAGTACAGGGAAGGAGGAGTCGTGGTACACGAAGGAGAAAATACTTGGATTTGGTCCAGAATGATTTTGAAGTAATAGGCTTAACATCAGATTAGGTATCGATGTTAGTATTGAACAGGGGATCAATGAAGAATTTTATAAGGGGATATATGCTCCAAACTGAACGCTGAAAGCTATAATCAATCTTAAAAGATGATGAGGGAATTTGACTTTATATTTTATAAATTAATGTGTATACTATCTATGCGGCTAAAGAGTATGTTATCGCTAGTGGAAAATACATATGTTTGCGAAGAGACATTATTGTTGCCATTCAAAGGGAATTTATAGGAGTATTTGAACATCATGCTTACAGAACGACGTTATTCTGAATTTCGTACGAGTAGTTTTTCGACGCAGTATGCATTTGTTTGAATGCAGAGGACACATTGGGAAGAGAAGTGTAAGTTAAAGCTTCCTTCTAAACTTAGATCTTATAGTTCTTAGAGCCAGCCAACTGTTCTCATTAACAACAAAAATATACGTTAATCCAATACAAACTGTGTCTGTTGCACGAATTGTTACATAATTGTTCCATATAGACAAATTTTAATTAATTTAATCAAATCAGCAGTCACAAGGTTCGTTGTAGGTATCCTAGACAATGTGGAATCCGATAACTATATGGGTATTCTGCTAATTCTGAAGAATTTGTGTTCAGTCTATTTTATGTCACCGAAATAACTGCCTCAAAATGTTTGCACCTGAAGGATCATTTGACACTAACCAGGTCGGTGGATAGGCAGTGTATCGAAAGAAGGCGTAGCAGTTCGACTTGCGGTGTGTGTGTGTGTGTGTGTGTGTGTGTGTGTGTGTGTGTGTGTGTGTGTGTATTTTCTTCCCACAACGCCATGCAAAGAGCATAATTGATGGTAAAGATGGTGCACTACCACAGTCCTGCTTGGAGGACTTGGGAAAAACGGAACCACAAATGTCCGTGTTTTTACAAATGGTACACCTGTAAGGTCCTCGTAAAAACTTCTTGGTGATTTGTGATAATGTATTTGTTTTTACATTGTTGATGAAAATATGGCTTTATGCAACAGTTCCATAGTTTGTGATATTTCTCTGTCTCTAGCAAGCTGTTTATGTACTGTGTCATTAATCAATTTTACACGAAGCGTCTCACCTGATCGATTACAGCTGCATACAAGCTTCATTTTTAGAAAATGCAACATTTCCATAGTTTGTGATATTTCTCTGTCTCTAGCAAGCTGTTTATGTACTGTGTCATTAATCAATTTTACACGAAGCGTCTCACCTGATCGATTACAGCTGCATACAAGCTTCATTTTTAGAAAATAGAATTGGATATTAATTATCATGCCTTACCGTTGAGAGATGTACTCATATTATTACAAAACTATCCAAAACGAAACTGACTTTTATTGTAATAATGTATTAATTTGTTGGACTATAACTTGCGCTACTTCGTTTAACTTTCAATACTCCTTATAATATTCTGTGATAATATTTAAAATCCCTCGATTGCGAAATCATTAGAGAAGGAGCACAAATTAACATTATCAGTAAATTGGCTCACCTTATTTCCACTTTTTATCTTAGCGAAGGAGTTGCGAATTGTCTGCACACACACACACAACAGACCAAAGACGAGGATTCATCTTTAATTAAAGACTATTTATTTGTTTTAATTGTGTCGTTCGTTTGTTGCCGGTATGAATCATTCTTAACACATAGTTAAATTCAAACATTTAGTTAAATTCAGTTAGTAACGGCTTTAAGGTGTTCCGTTTGATGTTCCGGAAAAAATAAATGAAGACCCTCAGTACAAATCATTTTCTCCAATACAGTAAAGGCCAGCGAAACTAACTTCTTTTCTTGAAATTTGTGCAATCGACAAGAAGGGAGAAAGTCTGATAATTTTAATATCTCTCTCGGTGTTTAACAAGAAACATTTTTGTGTCTTTGACCCTATCTCCATCCATTCGATTTTCTTTACCGCAACATGCATAGATTCTCAAGTACTCTTCTTAGTAAGCCTTACACTTTGAGCCGTAATTGCTTCGTCGACGGGGCGTTAAGCCGTAATTTTCCCCTTTGTGAATGTTACTTCTGTTTCTTATTCTGCATTAATGAGGAAAACGTTTTATTACACATAAGTTTGTATTAACAAGTGTTTCACCTTACAATTGTTAATTACATTTAAATAGCACGTCATATCTGATGTATCCGCCACGTCATACAAATCGTGCAACTGTCATTTTCAGATTACACACACTCTTATTGTGGTACATTTGGAACGATAACTGAGGCAAGTTTGTGTGGTAGAATTATTTTTTTAATGATATGATGTTTTACTGTTTGCCGTGCCACAAGGGGACAAATCTTCAAACCTGACAGTACACTGCTTTAGGTTAACGAAATTATTTGTGCAGATGTAGGAAACTCCCGACAAATGAAATTTGTTCGCCTTTTTAATTTATTTTATGTGGGCGAAATGAGATTTAAGTGATAAACATTAATAGCAATTTTCTGCCGCATAAAATGTCCGCTTTATTACGGGTGCCTCGTTATCTTATTTAATTTCACATGCGACACTTGGTTCGTTAATTTAATTTCTAACTTTTCTAATTGCTACTTTACATAATTACTATATATGGCAACCTCTTGCAACACTAAATGGACTGTGACGTAATTAGCGCAATATACCAACAAGAATGGAGTGAGGCATCTAATTAACATTAGTACTTGTTAATGCAGAGAGATCTAGAGTGCAACATAATTACAAATGCCAGTGGCCCTTCGTCTTTTAGCTGATTAAACTTTCTACTCGCATCATACAACAGAGAATTCGTCTCTTCTGAATTTATAGCGACTTGCTTCGAGTCAATAAAATGAGGAATTATTATTTTAGTATTACTACCAAGATTTATTCGACGTCGGTTTGTACATGTTTCTAATATATGGAAAAATTAAAGAAACAGCTGTATATTAAAATTATGTTTTACTTTAAATTGCGCTGCAGATAGTACTTGGATAGTGGAATCTAGTTTTCGAACATTGTGTCGGTTGGCTTAGTATTTGCATTTAATATGAAAACCTGGGGTGTTAACTACATACCTCGTCCAAGCATTCTAATATAGTTTACTTTTTATCGTCGTTATATAACTTGAGATATGGTCTCTGGTGGTTCCCACAGTCTGATCTACCACTATGGAAGAAATTGCAGTTTTAATGTTGCAATTTATTTTTCCAAGACGACACTCAATTCTTGCCCACCTTCAGCTACTTAAATTGGTCAACCATTCACGTGTTACACACGGAGGTATGCATACTGTTAAAACGTACATAACTGTAGGATATCAGTTGAGTTGCATGTTTCTTTTCTGTTACCTTTTCAAACAGGTTCATACGTTAAACCTAAAATGAATTCTGTGCTGCAGCTGTATACTGTTTTAACAATGTTTAAGTCAATGTGTGTAGTATTTCTACATTATTTATGTATTTATTGCTTTTGTAGTCTGCTCATATTAGGGCAGTAATCTGCATGTAACCACGGAGAGCATAAAAATATAACGTAACAAGCTGAATCATAATAATTTGCATTATTTATAAACAACAAAAATTGACAATAATAAAAAAGTTAAACAAATAATAATGACAATAATGGAAGCATTAAGAATGATATTGATTAGTTATAGTGTAGTAAAGTCAATGATAATAATATGCATTAGCAATAAAAACAATAATTGACAATAATAATAAAAGCACAAATAATATTAATAAGATACTTTAAGCATCAACAATCATAATGATTAACTTAGCACAATCTGAAGGCTTGTTTGGTATGATAAGAAGTGGAAAGGAGAACGGAAGATGAGAAAAATGAAATGAAATTGTAACTGGCTGTTAGGAAATAAAATTTTAATGCAGATTTCTGTAAACAAGGTACAGTCAAAAATTATAGATGAACAAGGATTGCCAAAATCGAGCTGTTGATAGTAATATCGAAAAGGTAGCTTTTTCTGTAAAAGGTGTATGCTTATATGTCTACTGAAGTTTGAAATCATTTCAATTTCTTTGATATTTTAAGGAAGCATTTTCCAAAGTCTTGTTCCTGATGCAGAAGATAATTTACGAAGCATAGCAGTGTTGCACCTGTAAATAACAGGAACTCCAACTACTGAGTGATAGAGTAAATTACAAGGCATCATAATCTCCTCGCTTATCGTCACGAATTCATGACAGTTGTTCATAGTCAAAGACAGAACCATTATTGTGATCCAGAAAGTCACTAGTTACTGCCAGTGCACTGACTTTTTATGGGTCTGTGACTTTCAATAACCCTAGATTAACTACAGTAATATGACTGAAGTAGTGCTGATGGCTCTAATTTTCAGCATTAACTATGTAGTATTCGTGTTCATTATCTTTTCAGTAAGTTTGTATCTGCTCATTTAATGATGTTGAGTGTGTAGTAATTCATTAACTGTATATTTTTGGTTGTGCATTCATGAATTATTTTGTTGAAACAGCAATAAACATTCCCGTCTCGTCCGTGCGCGTCAGTACTCTACAAGCCTCCGTACGGTGAATTCGTGGTGTGCTATTATTTTACCATCTTTAAGTTAGAACGACCACTGGGAAAACAAAAGTAGCAGCAAAACGGATATCTTAAAATAAATGTTGTCGATTTAATGGTAGTCCACAAGGCTGAAAAACAACACTGCTATTAATAATTACAATTTCGGGTAACTTTCGAGAGAATATATTTATAACCTAGTAATAAGACTGTTTCACAGGAGAACATTTTGTTTGTAGCAAATAAGACCGCCTTAGCATGATACTCACGTCCCTTATAGCCTTGCATATTCGCGTGCACACACTTAATAATCCACACACAGGACTGACGGTTGTCGAAAATTCTAAAAATAAACGCGGAATAATACGAACTGTAAATCTTCGTCTTACTACTAAAAGCGAATAATCTACAACTCAACAGATTACACACTGCAAGAATGAATGATAGAGTTGTTCATTCAATCGAATGCGATACACTGAGTGATAACTGCCACGGACGCATGAACTGTATCCAGTTGCACGAAGTGCGCATTATTTGACTGGCAACAGACACGCAAATCGAACATCATTCAATTGTAGAGTGTACATAATTGACTTTAAACACTGCATTTCCATCAGAAGTGTGCAGAAGAAAAATGGAGGACTGCGGATGTTATATAACAACGTTTCGACTATCTCGTGACTTCTTTCGTTCCTCTTGTTGCAGTACCGATTCGGTTGCTATTCTATTTAAATCGTATCAGTATTTATGTACAACGAAATCGTTTAGACGTAATACTCATACATATAAACTTGCGTACAGTTCGCAATATGTCTTCAAGTGGAAGTGAATCTAATCCATGACCGAGGATCATATGAAAAGCATTATATAATGCAGCCTTCAAAGAAATCACAAATTCGTATGAAAATCAATGAATACAGTATTTATGATAGAGAGAAGAACATTCCTCACTGTACTGCGCTGTTAACTCGTTTCATTGTTGAGATACCTGTAGCATGGTCGATCGAGTTTTATATCCTCTCATCAGATGTCCGAATAACTAATCGCTCACAGTTCCATTCACTTTAAGAAACTTCTAGAGCCTGCACGCTAATAGTGTCATGATGAACTATTGCTTCTTTTTAAAAGTTATAAATTGCAACTTTATCAAAATATAAAAATGAAATTTAGACGATATACAAAAATTTATCTTAATTTACAAATGTCACAAAGATACTTCAATTTAAGTGTCGCACATTACGCACTATTTTGTTTGACCACTTCCATACTAACTCAACATTTTGACACTATTAAATACAAAGTTTAGGAAAATTCAGCCACCTAGGACATCAGCAGTGCCAATAATGTATGAAATAAATAAGTAAACAAGCTTGACCGCTCATACTACACAATATTTATCTAAAGTCACTGGCAAAATTGACAAATATTCATTAAATACTTACACGAACATGAGGACAAGAGGGGCATATCATGCTACTTGCAAATGGTGACTTACTGCGGAGGACAGATCATCCAACAAAATCTCCATAATAAATTGTTATAACAAAGTGTAATAAATCCTTAACTAAATGGATAAATGTGTGTTGCTTTCAGTATGATAGATTGAGGTAATAAGCTATCAGCTAAGACATAATTTTTTGAAATCGCATGACCTTGCTGTGGAGTGCGCGGCCTTTCCCCTTCGGAGGTTCGAGTCCTCTCTCGGTCATGGGTGTTTGTGTTGTTCTTAGCATAAGTTAATTTAAGTAGTTCGTAAGTCGAGGGACCGATGACCACTTGTTTGAGCCTATAGATTTACAAACATTTGAAGATTTAAATCGCGTGAAGCAATTTGGTAATTTTAACATCCGTATATTGTGAACATTATATTTTGTAGATTTAGAAATATTACAAATATTGTTGGTTCATGATATGTGTGTTTTTTATGACATCTTAAATGCCATCGGAGTTGATCAAAACATAACACTGCGATTTATTATTTAAGTTTTATGTAACAGATTGACCATCATTTAAGAATCCGCCAGAGCATCCTTTCTTTACTTGTTCCGAAAGAAAAGACGTCACTTCTGATCCTGCAGTTGTTGTTATTACATTATTAATAATAACAACTGCAGGATCAGAAGTGACGTCTGTTCTTTCGGAACAGACGCCACATGTATATATATCATATGCCGGTGACGGGCAATGATCCTATCGTTAGTGGGGAGGAGTGGGCAAGTTTGAAGCTCTTACTCTTACGGGAATTAGTTTCATAACTACGAGTTTGAGTACTGTGGGCAGGGCGAAGCTGGGAATTTGTATCTGGCGGGAGGCGTGCTTAGGTAGTCCTTGCAGGTGCGGTGAAAACTGTGCCCCCAGTGGTGTAGGGGTCAGCGCAACTGCCTAGAAAGCAGGAGACCCGGGTTCGAATCCCGGCTGGGTACACATTTTCAGCTTTGCCCAATCGCAGTTGATGTCATATATTCTGTGAATATTATCTAAATCTCTCTACGCAAATTCCAAGTGGTCCCTTCGATAGGGTATGGCCAATTTCCTTCCTCATCTCTTATATATACTGTAATCTGAATAGTTTCTACATATTCGATCACAGATTTCAGTCTGAATCGTCTCGTTCGTATTACCTGATTTAGCTGTCTGACGGTGAGCATTACTGCGTTTCTGTATTAAGATTACTAGTACTGTTAATTTAATGGGTTGTCATGATAGCATTATTGGCAATGACTATTTTGTGATGATTAAAGATGGAAGTTATTTTTCATTCCCTGATAATAATAGACCTGTAACGGGTGGGGACTAGTAAGCGTGAAGTATTAGAAACTCTTGCCATAATTGAGGGTTATAAGGTTGCTGAAATGTAAATTCGGCATTGCTAAGGGGGTCGCGGATGACAGACATAGAGCCCTGCTATGAAATGAAATGTTCATCAAATGTTTGTAAATCTATCGGACCAAACTGCGTGGTCATCAGTCCGTAGCTTACAAACTACTTAAACCTAGGTAAACTAACCAAAGGACAACACACACACCCATGCCCCAGGGAGGACTCGAACCTCCGCGGCGAGCAACCGCGCGCTCCGCAGCGAGACGCTTTAGACCGCTCGGCTACTCCACCGCGGCTATGAAATGAAATGGCAGCTGGCAGGCAGGTTGGCATTCTACGTTGTCCCGATACATCTCACCACGTCACATCGTCATCAGTTCGCAGCGGGACTTAGACAATTTTTATGAATGACGATGTGCCTTTTCACTGGCACAGTTGTTCGCAATTGATTTCAGGTGACTCAAGTCACGGGACAGCGATAAACACATATACAAATGGCGGTAGTATGTTGCACTAGGTATAAATGGGCGGTTTGTTGTCAGAGCTGCTATTTTTCCTTCGGAGAACCATGTGAAAAGGTTTTCTACGTGATTACGGCCGCTTGACGGTAATTAATAGACTCTGAACACGGGATGGTAGCTTCAGCTGGACGCTTGGGATATTTATTTTTGGAAATCGTTAGGAATTTCCAGATTCCGGGCTACACGGTGTCAAGAGTTTTCCGAAAATAACCATATTTCAGATATTACGTCTCACCACGGACAACGCAGTGCCCGACGACCTTCACGTCACGAGTGAGAGCAGCGACGTTTCCACAGAGTTATTACTGCTAACAGACTAGCGACACTGCGTGAAACAAGCATAGAAATTAATGTGGAACGTACGATGAAATTATCAGTGAGGTGAGTGCGGCGCAGTTTGGCGTTATGGGCTATGGCGGTAGCGAAAGGATCTAGTGCCTTTGCTAACGGCACGAATTCGCTTACAGTGCCTCTTCTGGTGTTGTCACCATATCGTTTGGACCCTCAACCATGGTTTGGTAAGATGGGTCCCCATTTCATTTGGTAAAATCTGATGGTATGGTTAAAGTGAAACACAGGTCCCCAAAAAGCCGTGGACCCAGGTAGTCATCAAGCCTATGTGGAAACCGCTCGTGGCTCCATAATGGTGTGTACTATTTTTAAATGTTATGAACTAGGGTCCTCTGCTTCAAATGAACCGATCAGTTATTAGAAATCGTTGTGTTCGGCTCTTGGAGTCAATTTCGAGACGTTCATGGACTTAATGCCCCCGAACAACGATGTAATTCTTATTGATGACAATGTGCCGTATCACTAGCACCATTGTCCACGACTGGTTTGAAGAACTTTATGGACAGTTCCAGCGAATAATTTGGCCCGACGTGGATTCCGTTGAACATCTATGCGACATAATAGAGAGGTCAGTTCGAGCACAAAATCCAGGATAGGCAACACTTTTGTAATAATAAATATCTATAGAGGCAGCAGGGGACTTACGAGTTTTTGAGTCCCTACCACCTCGACATGCTACACTTCGCCGGATAAATACAGGTTCAGTGGCGGACTAAAGAGGGGGGGGGGGGGTTGAGGGGGCGGACCGTCCCGGGCCTCTCGTCTTGGGGGCCTCCAAACACCTCGAAAGCACTTTTCTTTTTTTGAGCGCCCTTTGGCCTCCTCTCGTTCTGGGGCCTCCAAATTTCGAAAGCTGTTTTTTTGGACTGTTCCGTGCCTCTCGTCCTGGAGGACTCCAAATCTCAAAAGTTACTGCTTTTACAGTAATACATGTATTTCCACGTGGACGGGGGGCCTCATTTTGTGTTGCCACCGCCCCGGGCCTCCGACAGCCTTAGTCCTCCACTTTGCAGGTTAGACATATTAGGAGGCATCCACGACATTTGTCACATAAGTGTGAACGATAATGTACCTCGGAATAGATAGACAAATTGGCTTTGGTGGAGCAGGTACGGTATTCGATCCATCTTTTGATTAAATTCATCCAATCGCTGGTTCTCGCTGTGAGGATGACCTACGTCCATACAGTGATACTTCTGTTCTAAATGAACAGAATTTCCGATGGTCCGCAGCTATAAATGTTAATTATACAAATATTAAATCGCAATTTGCGAGGATTTCCGACTTTAGCTGTTATTATTTAGTTGGTCTATGATTTTACAACACATGAAAATTTGTGCCGGATAGGGAGTCGAACCCGGGTCTCCCGCTTATCGCGAGGGGTCGCCTAAACCACTTGGCCACCCGAACACGCCCTCCCCCCCGGCCAGACCCAAACTTCCATTTGTGCCACTTGCCTACTTCCCCTGAGCACCAGGGGAAGTAGGCAAGTGCAACATATGGAAGTTTGGGTCTGGCCGGAGAGCATGTTCGGGTGGCCAAATGGTTAAGGCGGGAGACCCGGGTTCGAGTCCCAGTCCGGCACAAATTTTCATGTGTTGCAAAATCATAGATCAACTAAATAATAACAGCTAAAGTCGGAAATTCTCGCAAATTGCGATTTAATATTTGTATAATTCTACGTTCATATCTGTAGTGTTGTCATTGGTGCTGATAAACATGACATTATTTTGAATAAGAAATGAGAAAGCTTGACGTTGTGTTGCAGAATGAACGTCGTTTGAGATAAAAAGAGAAAGACTACTGTGGTTATCACAAGGGAAATGAAGTCAGACGTTGGCCCGGAAAGTACATAAATACAACTTCCTTCGGCAGGCTCGGCTCTTCTACGTCACCACCAGTGAAGAATGCGTCTTTCTCACTGACAGCCACTCGTGCTACTGAAACCACAGATATATCAATACACAGATTGAGTCCGAAGACCCAGAGACGAAAACCGAAGTAGTACGTCCACAAGTAGTCCCAAAACCTGAGAATGTTTCTAGAAAATAATATACGTGCCGACTGTTTACGAACAGATTAACCATAGCTACATATGTTTTTCACATTTTTTAGGTGTGAACACCCACAGCACTAGAACGAGAACGCTGCATAACGATAGTAATTATTCCGTAAAGTCTTGTGCCTTAAAGTTTATGGAGGCAGAGCATATTCTCGGAATGGGTAATGCTGAAAGAAGGGGGGCTGGGGAGTCGTCGTGTCGTTCATCCAACAAACCATCCCTTCACGGCACTCTCCATAGGCGGTTTGGCGAAAGCACAGAAAATCGAAGCACCATCAAGTCGTGTTAATTTAAATGCTGCTCCCATCACGAAAGTCTTCGGCAAGGGAAGTGGCTAATACGTACTAGAAAGGTGTCACTCTAAACGGCGATAGTCGGACCCGCATTACCCTGTGCCTCGTAAAACAGTGAAATACAATAGCTTAACGACAATAATGGATCATTGGAAGATCTGTACTAATTACATATTCACATAGCAATAAGTGCATATGCGAGCAGTCATCCAAAAACTCTACAGACTAAAACAGAACCACCTTGGCACGCACATACACATACTGAATACAAGGTGCGTCTCAAAGCTTTCTATGAATGGTCTTAGTAAATAAACAAAACTTATAAACACAATACGTTTACTTTCCTACAACACCATTAACTACAACATACTCCTCACATTGGTCACAAGACTCTTGGAAACTGTCAGCGAACGCTACTTTTTTAATAGCTCAAAGTACCTGCCGAACAACTTGGCGTAGAGGTTAGGCCACTAGACACGCATTCGTTCAAACGAGCCTTCACAATCTAGATTTGCGTTTTCCACGATTTTCCTAAATCGCACCACGCGTTTCTTCTCAAAGGGCACGGCAGATTTCTGTCCCCATACTTAACCAAAACAAAAATTCAAATGCCCCATTCGTCACGACCCCAGTCCTGATGCTCCTCCACCCAGTTCCTGGGGGCTAAACGGTGTCGTAGTTTTAATGGGACACACACCATGGGCCCACGTTATTCCCGAAAGCTATTTCTGTTTGTATTGATATTGCGTGTCTGTTGCTGCCTGGAGGGTGCGTTGCAGTTGAGTTGCATTCAGCCTCCTGTCCTGTTGGGCTCTTAACCGGAAATAACGGTAAAAAAATGTTCAAATGTTTGTATAGTCTATGGGACTTAACTACGGGGTCATCAGTCCCTAAACTTACAAACTACTTATGAACTAACTGCGACTAAGGACGGCACAAATATCCATGCCCGAGAGGGGATTCGAACCCCCGACCGTAGTGGCCGTGCAGACTGTGACTGAAGCGCCTCAGTCCCCGCGGCCACCGCGGCCGGCAAACAACGGTAATCTCTTTCTGATGTTACATGTGGTCTTGACTTCTTTAAACGGTTCCTGTTGTCTGAAATCGCGTCCAGGTCCTGGAAATTACACTTGCGGACACTCCAATAGCTGCAACCACCTCTCTCTGTGTCTTTCACGCATCCAACCTGCCTATGGCTCTCCATCCCATAGCTTCGGGTAAGTCACGTTATTGTTGCATTGCACTACCTCCTCACTACACTGTCTGAACCCAACTGCTTGTGTAATTCGTTTGCTAAACGAAATTCAACGCCAACACCCTCTGCAGCATCTTTCTGTTAATACTACTATCTCGGTTGCTGTAATGTTGTTGTCTCCACTCCGTAGAAGCGAGAGAGAGGGACGTCGAACCAGTTTACTTCATTCTGCCGATGTCAGTACTTTAGAACTTAGATACTCAACCGATCCCCTAATTGTATTGACCAGTGTAGAGTTATAGGCGAATCTTATTAAAGAACCAGCTACAATTTTACTATGAATCAGAATAATAAATTAGGGGCTCGGCAGTAAAAGGTGGTAAGGGATAAATCAGTAGTTATGGGAAAACGCGCCACAAATATTTAATAAAACCGGAAATACATATAAAATCATAATTTTTTTCAGTTATAGCACATGATTTTGTATGTTTTCGCGGTTTATGAAATTTTATTAAATACTTGTGGCGCGTTTTTCCACAACTACTGATTTGTCCCTTACCATTTTTTTACTGCCGAACCCCTCAATTATACAGACGAGTGTTGCACTTTTGTGCTGGATATTTTTACAAAAATTGGCGAGAGTTGATGAGTTTGTAACGTAGTTGCCACGATGCCATAGTGTCCATTGTTCGTCGTTTCTCGGGAATGAAGTGAACAGGTTGTGACCCTGCACAGGTCTGCATATTAATTTGCTCCTACTGACATATTTTTATAGCCTTTCAGAATAAGGCTTATAAGCATTTCCCGTGTGGACGCACCCCGCGGCAATAATTACGAAAGCGCCCGTCTTAATGAGGCTGGCCGACAAAACTTATATTTATATACAGCAGGCTGGGCACGAGTTGTGGTGGCGCGATTGAGCTGCTTTGCTGTGAAGAGTTATTTATGTTTCATTAAGAGGCAGCGCCAGTACCCGACAGCCGCTTTAATAAATACGCACCGGGTCTCGGTTTCACGGCTAATTTCCACATCTCTATTTCCTACCATCCATAAATATCCCTTTGTTTTGGTTGACTGTCATCTACTTAGTACTTAGGGGACTCGGCTGCACCTCAGGCCTGTGTTTACCAAGTAACTCGAGTTATTGTAATGTTTTCGACGCTGTAACCGAACAGTGTGTGTGATTCTATACGAGAATTTACGATTGTCGATAAGTTATTCGTCGGACTAAGATCTGAACTATTTTGAGCTAACTATTATTTCTTTTTGTGTGATCGCTAAATGAACATAGAGTCTGAGCGTCATCTGTGATTATTTAGTTGGGGATTTTTGCTATCTTTCTCATAAGGCAGTTAACGCATCTGTTCCGATAATCAAGGAGGGTTTATTTCTATGGTGGTGATGATCGTGTGGCATTTATGGCTGTTAGACCCTAACTGGGGTCGTGTTCATCTTGCCTGTGGCAAATCTTTTTAGCCGGCGCCACTTCGGCGACTTACATGTCAATGATGATAAAATGATGATGAGGACGACACAACATCCAGTCCCCGAGTGGAATCGAACCCGGGCCTCCTGCGTGGCAAACCAACACGCTGTCCACTTTCTTTTTCCTTCGCGTAGATCGATTCCTTGCGGTTGTTTATTCATGTTCGTTGCGTTTCTGGCTCAGTTTTCTTTATCAAAGAGTGCGTCGAGCCCTTTGACTAAGCGCGCTTGGCCACAGCTCCCAGCTGCACTGGACTACAGAGCGGACATTTATTCCTACATTATTACTTTTGTTTGTGTAGGACCACTTCAATATATTAACAAATATGTTTGAATAAACATTATTCAACTGAATTATTAGGTGTTGCCTACGTAATTTGCAATCGTTAGAATAAAACCTCTTTTATTTATTTATTTATTAAAATATTTGTTAAACTTATGGGACTCAACTGCAGGGTCATCAGCCCCTAAACTTATAAACTGCTTATAAACTACCTTATACTAAAGACAGTACAAACATTCATGCCCGAGGGGGTGATTGGAACCCCAGAAGGGGAACTGCCTCGCGCATCGGAGCATAGCGCCTCAATGTGCTCGGCCACTCTGCCGCGTCCCTCTTTTATTAATTAACTAGTTACCTTTACTTCATATTTCATTATTACTTCGCAAATGTTAGCCTATGTATATAATTTTTAACTGTAAGATCACAGGTACAAGATACTATTTGCATCTTTTATAGTTGCTACGCATGAAAGCAAACTTATCGGTACGATCTTGAGACTACATCGAACCATATTTCTTTAACAGAGCCATACATGACCCGATACGTGTATGTTGCGTTTGTCCAATACAGCGTAGTTCGTTCAGCGTATGAAGATCACGCAAAACTGCAAGCTAGGTGTTTGAAAGGTAAGTGCTACGGGAACAATCATTCAGAGACTAAGCTTGGTCACTATTTCTGGTCTCTTCGCCTTTGTCATGTAGCTACGTTTCCTCAAGTTACGACTGAAACAACTAGTAGCAGACGATACTTGTGGCCAATAATGGAAAGATCGTGATTCGTTATTGTTTTTCTGTGTGGCGTGTTTATATTACTCAACGGAATGCAACCAATAACAAACTGACATTCAAGGTGAGCCTGAAAAGTTCATGAATAGTTGGGTAGGATGAGGTGCCCGTGCATACACATTGTCAATAATCGCCCCCTATCGTGCATAACACTGCAGGAAAGCGGTGGTGCACTCTGCGACCCCGGCTAACAGGTTCAAAGAATGTTCAAATGTTTGTAAATCTATCGGACCAAACTGCGTGGTCATCAGTCCGTAGCTTACAAACTACTTAAACTAAGGTAAACTAACCTAAGGACAAACACACACACACACCCATGCCCCAGGGAGGACTCGAACCTCCGACGGGGAGCAACCTCACGCTCCGTAGCGAGGCGCATTAAACCGCTTGGCTATCCACCGCGGGTAACAGGGTCAGCGTGAGAACTCGTGTCATTGCAAAATGCAGCGCAAATTGTAGCACTGGAGCAAAGTGTTAACATGAAGTTTTGTTACTAATAGGTAAAACGGTGACGGAGACCCATGGGATGTTACTGCAAGTGAATGGTGCTAAACCAGTGAGTAAAAAGTGTGTGTTTGAGTGGTTTAAACTGTTGAGAGACGGATAGGAAGGTATCTGGAATGAGCCACATTCGGCTCGAGAGTCCACAATCACAGTCCCAGACAACATGGAACGAGTGCGACGGATGATTGCGAATGATCTAATTCCCCGCCTGAAATGAGCCCTGAAAGGCTTACGCATCGCAACGGTTGGGAGATCCAACAACGCGTAACTTCAGCGATGCCACAAGAAGCGTTTTCTGACAGTTTCCAACTACTTTACTACCGATGCCAGAAGTGTATTGTAGCCAATGACGATTATTTTGAAGACCAATAAAGGTATTTTGTTTGTAGTTCTTGTTTCCTATATTTCCTGAGATCATTCACCAAACTTTTCAGACCCACCTTGTCGAAAAAAAGACAACACTGTTATTAAAATTCAAAATTGCGTGTTCACGGACAGTGTGTAAGTAATACATAACGTTAATGCTTAGTTATTTCTAACACAGAGAGACATGATCTGACAAGTTCGCCTCCCCCCTAATCTCAACTGTTAGTTACTTTGTAGTTTTGATAATGGTGTAAACCAGACATTGTGACACGTCCTGACTCTTTTTTCAAAACACATTTGCTGACACAGAAGGCATCTATGGGTAATGTACCCCACCTTTATCCTCCATACCTCCAGAATCTTAGTCCGAAGTATCCCCTGCTGCACCAATGTTGGATGGATATACCTTCGCCGGCCGCGGTGGCCGAGGGGACTGAGGCGCTCCAGTCACGATCTGCACGGCCACTACGGTCGGGGGTTCGAATCCCCCCTCGGGCATGGATATTTGTGCCGTCCTTAGTCTTAGCTAGTTCATAAGTAGTTTGTAAGCTTAGGGACTGATGACCCCGTAGTTAAGTCCCATATGTTCTACAAACATTTGAACAATTGATATACCTTCCTCCAATTGCTTGAGCGCCATGTTCTTTCCCTTGCTTTATTTACATGGATTCTTTTGGGATTATGTATTTCATTTAGAGAAAACGGAACTCTTACAGGCACACTTCGTTATCTAGTCTGTCTGTCTGTCTGTCCCACAGTTAGAAAACCTTATACACAGGAACAGGTATGCGTGTAAGGTTGATATCTATTTGTCATACTAAAAATAACAGTTCCTTCACTTTTCAGAACTTCTATTTCTGGGTCACTGCAATTAAGTGATATGGACTTTTTTAATACTCGTAAACGAACTAAGCAAAAACGTATAGGCTATTTCCCGTTGAGCTAGAATCATGAAATCCGGGAAGAGGCCAGTTTCCACTATAAAACTAAAGGGAAAGTCATAAAATGGTTTAATTTGTAATTACAACGCGTAAAATATTCTAAATGCCCTCACAAACTTAATTGCATTTGTAACTTGTCAAAATGTTCAGAAACTACTTTTGGAAATTAGATCTGGTTTTCAGTAACAGGAACAATGAATGATTCACGAGTGACATTTGCGTATAGAATTTACAAATATTTCGTAGAAACTGAGCTGCGACGAAGTGAAACTTCAGCCACTGTGAAGACGATGCCGTCTACTAATGAAATGAGCCATGTTGCCGCACTATCGCGCCAACCGACTCGTTATGAACACAAAGTTCCCTGAAAGTCTACGCCTACGACACATTCGGCTTCTGTAATGTTTATTAAATCATTGGGATAAGATGGAAATTTGTAATGGACCGGGATTCGAACCTGGGTCTGCTGTCTATAAGGAAGTTGCGCTGACAATTACACCACCCAGGCACAATGCTCGCAACAGTAGCACAGGCTACCCTAGCGCGCCTCCCGCCTCAACTTCCCTACGGTAGCGACTCTGCCCTTTACCCTCATTACCCGTGGTATTTCGCTGATTTCCGAGTTCCAAGATGCCCAGTGATCTCTTCATTTCAAATGCACATCCTGCTCCAGTTCTTACGGGTATCGATGAAATGCCACGACTAATGAAGGTAATGGGCAGGAGACCCGGGTTCGAATCCCGGTCCAGCACAAATTTTCAAGTTTCCCCACTGATGTAATTCATTGACCACTGAAAGCTAATGTCCTAGAATTCATTTGTGTCTTGATTAATAATAGCTGCAGGAACGAAAATAGTGTCTGTTCTTTTGGACATGGCCGAATAGACATAACCTCAAATACACAAAGTAAACCTGCAAACTGATATTTTTTGTGATGAGGTTCCTAGTTTCCAATACATATCCGCTGATATGTTTCCCCAGGTTAATTCGATATTTGCGTAACACGAACAGTTCTATGGCACTACTTACTTCTCTTTGTATATGAATTTCTTGATGTCTACTTTCATAAATCACTATAATTTATAAAAACTTTTTCGAGAACCACCTTCTAACAGTTATATTTATATTCACTGTTACGAAATTTCTATTTTTCTCACAGGATTTTCTAGATATTGCCATTCCGAGCCTTGTTTACCCGTCATTCAGCAATGATTAGGATTTTCGCAAATAACAAACTCTTCTTTAGGCATTAGTGTCTCGCTTCGCACTCTAGACCCATAAATTTCTTCAGAAAATTGAGAAAATGTTTGTGAGTAAAAATACACTCATTTCTCGACATTGTTTTCCATTTACTCCCGTGTTTATCTTTTAATGACCACATTATGGATATTATTTTAAAGAAGTAAATAATAATAACAACAATAAAAATGATGGATAACGAAATCAAAATCATAGGTTAAATAATAAGGCCCGTCATCTTCTTGATTATTTTTGAAAAAATCATGGAATATCAGAAATCTTAATTATTAATTCGTATAAGAAATAAAATGTGCAAACAAGACCGACTTTTATTCGAGCATCTTTTTGATGTTGATGCTCTTCTGTCTTCCATGCTTGCTTAAATAAATGGTTAGGATATTCGGTCGTAT
Organism: Locusta migratoria; assembly: GCA_026315105.1. Taxonomy (NCBI): domain Eukaryota; kingdom Metazoa; phylum Arthropoda; class Insecta; order Orthoptera; family Acrididae; genus Locusta; species Locusta migratoria. The sequence continues at coordinate 230,356,227 of CM048755.1, forward strand.
GCAAGACACTTCAATTTATATTATTCGTCCCATACATGTTTCGCCACATTTGTGCTATCATCAATGGTGATTTCGTTATCGTGTTTCTTAAAATTATAGTAGCACTGTACAAATGTCATTTGAGATATATCTAAATGTTTTTACGTGTTAGTTTCACTGTGCAGTTCCCTTAAATTGGCAGACAAAAATTATTATTGATGATAGCACAAATGTACCGAAACAGGTTTGAGAAACATAATAGAAATTGAAATTTCTTGGATACGGCGAAATACCATCACCATTGAAATAAGAGAAATCAGATCGAAAACGGAACTATTTAGGTGTTCTTTCTTCCCGCGCGCTATTAGGGAATGGAACGGCAGAGAAAAGTTATGAAAGTGGTTAATGAATCCTCTGCCAGGCACTTGAATGTGATTTGCAGAATATCTATGTAGATGTAGATCTGCACTGAAATAATCCGTTTTCAGACAAACGGAGAAACGAAACCAACAGAACTTGGTCAGACGAACGGAAGATCCGTAGTGGAGTGGCCGAATATTCCAAGGCCCCTAGTTGTGAAGCCTGCCACTGCTCGCCGTCGGAGGTTCGAGTCCTCCCTTGTTGTCCTTACCATAAGTTAGTTTAAGTAGTTTGTAAGCCTGGGAACCGATGAACAGAGTTTAAATGTTTGTATAGCTTATGGGACTTAACTACAGGATCATCAGTCCGTAACCTTACAAACTACTTATCAACTAGCTTATCCTAAGGACGGCACAAATATCCATGCCCGAGGGGGGAATCGAACCCCCGACCGCAGTGGCCGTGCAGACCGTGACTGGAGCGCCTCAGTCCCTTCGGCCACCGCGGCAGACGATGAACAGAGTAGTTAAGTCCAATAGAATTACAAACATTTGAATTTGAGGAACTTCAGTGAGAAGATATAGAGTTTTTGACAGAGGAAGAAAGCAATCCCAAGAAAGGTAGCGAGTCTAGGAAATGCTTCGTGTTCCGTAGCTACATTAAGAGATATCCCGAGCTAGCCCACTCGTTTAGCCATATTATCACAACTTTGCTCCGCTGGATAATCATTAACGACGTCGTACTAAGACCGGCATGGCGTAAAGGTTAATTTCAATTAACTCTGGCAGTAATGGAATAAGGGGCGATCGGAATATTTCATCCGGTATTGGAATGCCGCGGTGAGGGCAATTGCGCGGTGTAATTGGTTGGCCCGGCTGACCCGGCAACAGCTGCTCGCTGCCCGGAGACACCGCGCCACTCATTTATCTTCCCCCGCCATCAATACCAAAATATATACCATTCGCCGAATAACATTCGTGATGCGTCTTTCCGTCGCCGTAATTACGGCACGGGCCGAACGGTGAATAATTTCCCAGCTAAAGCCACTAATAAGCATTCCCGTCGCCAGCAATTCACACACAATCCTCTTCTCCCTTTAGTTTCACTGTATGTGATCGGAATTATTTACACCTTTTAATCTAGTATCTGTGTTGCTGCGGTATTGTAAATGGTGTCGAGGCAGCGGGAGGAATAAAAGGGATACGGAAATAAAAGCAGCGCAGGAACGGTCTTGCTGCTCTAGGCGCCATGTCTGGGAGTGCGCGGCTGTCCCCGCCGGAGGTTCGAGCCCTCCATCTGGCATGGGTGGGTGTGCCGTCCTTAGGATAGGTTTAAGTTAGTTTAAGTAGTTTGTAAATCTAGGGACCGAGGACCACAGTAGTTCGGTCACGTAAGTTTACAATCATTTGAACATCTGAAAAATAAAAACAATACTAGAGGACCCGTGTGAATACCTCACACCGTTTCGTCTCAAGTATGTTAAAGACATTATTTGATAAATATGAAGCATTGAATTAAAATTTGTGGTGTGGCCGGGAATCGAAACCGGACCTCCCTGCTTACTCGGCAAACGTCTTAATCATTAGACTACCACACCACTAACGAGTAACGCGCCTTGGAATAGTCCAAGTACGATTTCCCTCACCATCACAAACTTTAATTCAGCGCCTGTGTTCCAAAGATATTTGCCACAACCGCCAAGGCTCTCCATGTAGCGGAATAGCACCTCGGCAATGGATTGTTCCATTATGTCTATTGTTGTATGTGCTGGACACTGCATAGAAATCGTCAGGCAGCCATTTATCTTCATTTCTTTATTAGAAGGAGTTTTGCTTTTGTAGGGACTTTCTAGGTCATTTGTTATCTGTTTCACAATACCGCCAATAATCTACCAGTATGTCAGTAGATTTTATGAATGATCTATGTTTCCAAATGTTCAAATGTTTGTAAATCTATCGGACCAAACTGCTTGGTCATCAGTCCGTAGTTTACAAACTACTTAAACCTAGGTAAACTAACCTACGGACAAACACACACACCCATGCCCCAGGGAGGACTCGAACCTCCACGGCGAGCAACCGCGCGCTCCACAGCGAGACGCTTCAGACCGCTCGGCTACTCCACCGCGGCGATCTATGTTTCCAATCACTTCTATTCTTCTCCAAGACTTTCAATGTCTTGTTCGCATCCTTCAAAAGTTTGACTCCCTGGTCGGTGTCTCGGTTAGCCTCCCCTTTAGAGCTGCAACCGCCGTGCGGTGTAATGAAGGAGGACACCTTTAGGTGATCATTGTGCGCTGAAAACTATAACGTGTCACATGACGCAACAGACGGGCATAACAAAGACAATGAGCACCACATCTTAGCTAACTTGCATTGAATTCTCGTAGTAGTTTTAATTTCACGACCGTTCGACCTGGTACAAAAATCCCTAGCATAATTCATAGAAATTCAGGGAGTCGTTGACCCTCTCTCTTTGGAACTACGAATTGATCATCATCGTCCTCTTCTTCTTCACTTCAAGGATTAGGCAATATCATATGTTATCTCCATGTCTTTTTCTGTGGCCCAACATCTCTTCTTCGAAAGAACTTGTACTTAAATTTAAGGATTTTGTCTTCAGTCTTCACTGTACTATTCAACCGTTCAATTTCTTATGGGGTCATGAATTTAGATGTTAAAAAGAGTTAGAGACATGATACATCCTTGTTTAACACTTTAATTCACTGTCATTATATCTGTTTTATAATTACCTGTATTTATGAGTATCTTTCTATCTTCATACAGACTGTTTATTGCTTCTATAAGCTGTATGGGATATCCATTATTGTCCAGAGGCTAATTCTAACGACCGAATCAAATGCATTTGCAAAATTAACTGCCGCGGCGGATAAGCCGTATGTACTGGGGCGCCATGCTACTGTGAGTGCGGCCGTTTGCCGTCGGGGGTTCGAGTCTCCACTCGGACGTGGGTGTTTGTGTTGTCGTTGGGTTAGTTTACCTTAGTGTAAGTAGTTTTTAAGCTACGGACTAATGACCATGCAGTTGAGTCCGACAGATTTACAAACATTTGAAGAATTTTTAAGTCAAATGAAATGGGTCGTAAAAATAAATTGAATAGTAACGATCTTGCGGCAATGAAGCGAGTTGCTTCACACACATTTATATCTGTAATTGTTTATAAGGTTTTACGTATGGGGTGGAGGATCATCAGTATTCTGAGTGGCGTGATCCGGCCACGACTTCCTTTTCCAATTCCACCGCTTCGTCTCCCACAATTCCACACAATGGTGATAAGTAATGGAATCATATTCGTGGCGAATATTTATTCGCCGCGGTGGAGTGGCCGAGCGTTCCAAGGCGTCTAGCTGTGGTGCTCGCCGTCGGAGGCTCAAGTCGTCCCTCGGGCATGGGTGTATTTGTTTCCTTAGCATAAGTTAGTTTAAGTAGTTTGTAAGCCGAGGAACTGATGACCGGAGTAGTTAAGTCTTATAGATTTACAGACTTTTGATTTGAGATATTTATTCAGAAAGAGAAACATGCTATAATAGTTATGTATTTGCTGCATACACCGGTTTAAGCACTTTGGTACTCTGAAATAAATTTCATAACAAACACTTCTGTTACAGTATTTTATCCTTCCGCATGTTAAACTTTTATATATAAAGTAGAAGGTTTAGTCACAGCCCCTTGAACAACACTCTCTCTATAGAGCTTCAAGGAACATTAGTTCAAAGAAGCGTTAGCTCCATATGTTCGGCTGTTTCCAGCGATTAAGAAGTTCCGTGGTTTAAGTGGTACGTTTCAGACGTGATACGTACTTTTGTGTTACGTTTCATGCGACATTATCCACGTGCTATTTTTCAACAAAGCAGTGGTCGTTGCTCTTCCGCGTGTTGCAGGTGGCTCTGTGACATAGCTGCAGAATGTTGGGGTACTCCTGTGGCCAATAAAGGCTCCACATGTACGTCCAGTAGAGTGTATTATGGACCACCTCATATTTCCATGTTCTCTGTAATTTTCCTCTATATTGTAATAACGTGATATACACTGTCATTTCCTCCTCTACGTGTGATTCCTTCACGTTTCTTGCCAGGCATTGTTAACATCAAAGAGGTTAATAGCGAATCATTAGGTAAAGACCGCCTGGCACGATATTTAGCTATTCATTCTCACACTGTATGATATAATTAATTATTGTGACTTAGTAATAATGAGGGAGATTGGCTACGCTGGCAAGAAGTCAAGTGTTAATTTCTTAAAATCATATAATAGACTCAGTAATTCAACTGTTGAACTCGAGAGCAGCTGTCATGTCTACAAGATGACTTGGACAGAGACTACGTGTACTGACAACGGAAAGATCTCACTCACGGTCTACCAACCCTGTTCATTTTTGACAAGTCCGAAAGAACAGGTACCACATATACAATATGCCAATGACGGGCAATGATCCTTTCTTCAGTACGGAGGTACTGCTGGGCCTTTACTCTTATGGAAAACAGTTTGGAAAAAAATAGCGAGTTTAATAGTGGCCAGGGTAAAGTTGACAATTTGTATCTGACGGCAGACGTACTTGAGTAATCCGTGCAGGGATAGTAATCGCTGTGGCCCCAGTGGTGTAGGGGCCAGCGCAACTGCCGAGGACGCAGGCGACTACGGTTCGAATCCCGGCTGGGTACACATTTTCAACTTTACCCATACGTAGTTAACGTCATACATTCACAGTTGCACTTTACAGTCGTATTTCTACAGTGCGGTACTAACCAGTATTTGTAAACCCTGTTCCGAAACGTGAATACTCAAAAAATATATCACTGTGAAGTGTATTTTATGACAGCAGGAGCAGAATCGTGTAGGTTGTCGTCACATACATCACGTGGCGCAAATGAGACGTTTAGCGGGCTTTCAAACCATATTAATTTCACCATTATTGATATGGTGTCTGTTCTTAAGGATATGTCCGAAAATAACAGACACCATATTAAAAATTATATATATGCCCTAACAGGCAGTGACAATTTCAATGCGGACGCATTAATACGCTCGATCCCTTGCGGGAATACAGTATAGCCAACGAGCAAGAGGAACTTATGGGCAGGGGCACTACCGTCGTAGTGTGATACAAGTTGAGAATTTGAGTTGGAAGGAAGCGTGCCTGGATACCCTAAGTGATTAAGACGATCGCTAGCCAGAAGAGGGAAATCTGGGTTAAAATCACGTCCACAACAAATTTTCAACTTCGCCGTTGAATTTATTTCAACGCCCCGAAACGGCCGAAACGTTTCGATATTTCGAATTCGTACTGCTTGGAATCCTCACCAGGTAGGATTAAAGGAAGAAACAAAAGCAATCTCGAGAGTGGCTGCTAAATATATTACCGGACGTTTCGATTAAGACACGACAGTTACAGAACAAGTCGGTAACTCAAATGTGACTCCCTTGAGAGAAGGTGACGTCCATCCACTATGCAGGAAATTTGAATCTGAATACAGGTCGATTCTATTATTGCCAACTTATATTTCAGCCAAGGACCACAAAGATAAGATAAAAGAAATTATAGTTCGTTGGGAACCATACAGTCATTCTTCCCTCGCTCTCTTTGGTAGTGGAAGAGGGAAGGAAATAACCAGAAGTGGTAAGAGGTAGCCTCCACGTGGCATCATATGGTCAGTTGCCGAGTACGTATGTAGAGTTCCTCAAATTCAAATGTTAGTAAATCTATGGGACTTAACTTCTATGATTATCAATCCCTAGGCTTACAAACTACTTACACTAATTAAACTAACCTCAGAACAAACACATACACCCATGCCAGTGAGAGGACTCGAATCTCCGATGGCGACAAACCGCGCGCTCCGCAGCAAGGGGTCTTAGAACGCTCGGCCACTCCACCGCGGCTGTAGAATTCCTCCCTCCCCTCATTTCCCAATACGACCATGCACTCGGTTTCTAATGACTTTGACATCGGCGACGTGTGAGGATGTAAAAACTTAATCTTCTGTCCTGGGACTACTATAAAAGATATGGATAAGTTTATACCGTGCGAAAATTAGTTACTATTAGAGATACATGTCCATTCGGCAAATATTGTGCATATTACATTAAGAACCATGTGCTGATATCCCGTTATTTCGGCATGCTGCAACTATAAATGGTGCGTGCATCAGTTAGCATGCAGGGTACGATTTCCACGTGCGATTGTTCTACCTTTTTGTACACATTATAGGCCTATTACTTACAGACAATGAAACATGTATTCCAGAGACCATTTACCTGCAGCGTGTATATTGTGTGTGTGTATGTGTATGTGTGTGTGTGTGTGTGTGTGTGTGTGTGAGAGAGAGAGAGAGAGAGAGAGAGAGCAATAGTAAAAAAACCGGAATAGAACCTAGCGGTTGTCGATCCGATAATTTTTCCTACACTAGAACAGAGGTTTCCGGAGTCAGCACGGTTTTTAATACCAGTTATGAATCATTACTCCAACATACCACCCTTTTAATGATACCCTTAGGGCTAACGCGCTTAAAACGGCAGCGACACTATTTTATGTTTGTACAGAGCCGGACCGCGTGTGAATTGAGCGGCGCCGTGTTGCACGAAGCAGTTCGGGAATCGTCGGCGGCAGTCGGCCGCTATCGGAACCATCTGGCCCCTCCCCTTACGCGTTTGCAGCGCCCTTAATGAGAAGGGCTGCGTCATTGTTTCTGCTCGCCGACTGCGTCATTGATTCACTCATTATCTGATCTCCGGCGCATTATTTAAAAACAGAGTTCAAGGGGTGGGGAAGCTCGGTGCGTACTCATAAAAACAGTCCACCTCCGCTGCATATGTTACTTTCCTAAAAATATACACTGGCCGAGTGACAGAGCGCCGGAGGGGAGGGGTCGGTCACTGTAGATTAATCTTCATGATTGAGCTTTCAGAGTTTGCTGGCTTTCCTAATGGAATATTGATCCGCCGAGAGATTTGTTACGTACGAGCGCTTCCAAGTGTGTTTAAGAACACCGTTGCCAGTGAGAGACTTTGGTTGACAGCCAATCAAGGGGACACTGTACAGTGTGAATCTTTCAAACGGGACTTGGTGTAACGGTTTAATCAAACGTTATAACATATACACCCCTTTAACTCGCATGCGTGCTTAAACACGGATTTCTCCGACAGGAGTGGTTAATACGTTTTCCGAACTTTTCGTTAGTGATTTTTTTTTCTCACTGATAACTGATAATACAGTAACTCGCACTAGGGAGGAATGTGCTTCAAATTCGCCTACAGCCATCCTGATCTAGGTTCACCGTGATTTTCCTAAATCATTCCAGTCAAATGCCAAGAGAGTCCTTCCCAAGGGCATGGCCGATTTCCTTCCCAATCGTTCTCCATACTTTTTGTTTGTACAAGGAGTAATCTCTAACGGTGAAAATAGCCGCAGAATGAACCGTGTGAGCACAGATTTCAGCAACCTGTCATTTTGGAGAGTTATTCAGAAAGCACAGAGCAAGAGACAGCTTATGATAATTGCCACTATTCCAGAAGCTCCTGAGTGTTCATTTTAAAATCTCGCTTACCAACAAAATTTGAGAGATAAGTTTTTGTAAGTAAAATTCAATGGCCATGTTGATCTGTATGTTACATGGTCGGCCTTGTGTCTTCTGTTCGTAGTTTCACGAGGGTTTTGCAGTCATAAATTTCAACATATGGCCAGAAACGAGTAGAAAAATATTCAGTAGGCAGAAGCGAACGAAAACTCTGACTCTCACCATGACAATTTGTTATTGATGAGAGATACAGTAGTGGCAAAAGTGAGCACGCAACGTTGACACATTGATGGCGAGCAGCTCCCGTATCAGGAGACACCAAGAAAAAATTCTTCCGATTATTACTATCCATAACCACACTAGGGAATGCTGTAAATAAGTACGTTAAACCTGTAACCGCTGTAGTATAGACGTAGTACAGATCATAATATCGTATATAAATGACATACACTAACAACAGAGGTACAAAAACTTAGATTCAATTACATTACAATAGAAATTAGATTAGCATTGCATAGAATATAGGCTTATACTGCATTGTAGGTTCACTTCCAAGAGAAAAAAAATACATTTAAATAATCTACAGTTTTGTTCGTAGTTCACTTTAATGTAAGAGCAGGACTTTTTCAACTACGTAGATCCTTGTGTCATGTAATGTTCTAGTTAGTGTTAACCTCAGAGTAAGTCTAATATCTTTGACTGATCGTCGGTCAAACTCTTTCTGTTGCTTTCCTGTTAAATGTAACATGAAGGTAATGAGAAATATTAGATACGTAATGTGGCTTACATAATGTTAAATTTTTGAAATTGACCATATTTGTTGCCTTCGTATTTTCTTGGATGTGCGGAATCTGGAAGTATAAAAAAAAGAAATTTCTTCAGAGTCTTTCTTCTCAAACATAGTATTTAGTACCAATTTTCCATTCTTTTTTACTGCAGGTATCGGATTACATTACACCGTGCTTTGCTAAACTTATGCTTTTGGAGTGCTGTCACAAATTCGCCTTACAAGTAATGAGGTTATGAACATTAATAAAAAAAATACTTTGACAGCTCAGTATTTCCTTCAAGTGCGTTCTTTGTCTAGTTGACAATATTAACAACTCTACATACTTCATCACAAATTTCGGTGCAGCAGAGGCCACTCACATTGTATGCACTGTACTAGCACAAAACCAATTTTACATCACTAATTCTATCAACAATATATTTAAATTAAAAATAAATAAACTTTAACCAAACAGGCACTTGAACAGTGGCATAACACTTCAACGTGTACACATTCCAAATATGTAATGTAAAAGCACACACCTTATAGGTTAATACTTGTTCCGTAGATCATGAATATGACACATTGTAATGATGTGAAACGTGTCAGTTTTAAAAAAAATATATCTTTAAATAAAATTAACAGACATCCAATATTTAAATTCTTTTAAATTTACCGGGTACTTATATACTAAAAATTAAGCTACTGAGTAGAAAGAGTTGTCATTCAAAAATTCTTTTTAAATGGTAGTTGGCCATTTGCCAAACTCTTAACGCTATTTGGTAACTAACCAAAGACTTCTTTGGCACTATAATTCAACCATTTCTAAGCCTAAGCTACATTTAACCTTGAATACTGGAGATAATGTTTTCTCCTTAAAAAAAGAGCTTTACTCTAAATTATTGATAACGTTTGCAACAATTAATACAGACATTTATAAATTTTAGTCAATGAATTTGTGTGCGTCCGTATATTGATGTCAGATTGTTTTACTTCAGCTATTTATGCTATAACGGTTATTGCAAATGTTGGTACTAGACATCTCAGTAAACTAGCTTACTATGGCTATTTTTATTCGCTACTTTTATATGACAGCATAATCGGGGGTAATTCATCAATAACCAAAAAATATTCATTGTACAAAGGTGTGTAATCAGAATACTTGCTAAAGCCCATCCAGTATCATCCAGCAGACAATTATTTAACCCTTTAATGCATGACTTTTTATTTGAAGCTATAAAAGCTACCACGATTAATGTATAGTGCACCTATACTGAGAAAAATATTGAAAAACATTCCTTAAAATTATTATGGACTACTAGCAACAAAAAGTTCATAGCTGGTCAGCTAGATATTGCTTCCATGATGTACCCGATGTAGTAAATGTCGCTATTATGCCTCTCATCTTTCGAGGAATTAACTCATAATGCACCAATAGAATGTGATTGACTAGTTTTACATGGCAAAGGAGGAAAACTAATGTAAACAAACGAACATGTTAGGAGTAGCTCAATGCAGCTAACTGTCGAAATGATTCAATAGTACTCTGCAATTTATAATTTCTAGGACGAGCTACTAACGTATGTAACACTATATATACAAGCAGCTACAAATGAATTTGTGGTAAAATGTAGATCAGTTTGAGAGATAATGGAAAAAAAACAAGGTATGTAAGGATCTAATGATCTTTACAGCTCTTTGTTATTAATAAGCCAACCTAACACACAACCAGTTTAATATAAAAATGACAAAGAACTTTTTAGATATTGGCGCGGTCTTAGGCGCCATGTCATGGATTTTCGGTCGCTCCCACCGGAGGCTCGAGTCCTCCCTTGGACATACATGTGTGTTTTGTCCATGTCATATGTTACTTTAAGTAGCGCATACGTCTAGGGATCTATTACCTAAGCAATTTGGTCTATTAGTTTCACGAAAATTGAAATTTGAACTAAATTCCAATTATTTAATGCTATGATCGTGTAATGTAGACCATGTTGGAAAGTGTTGGAAATAAAAGATAGGTATATTTAGGGATATGGACACGGAGAAAAGTCAGGTAAATTGCTTGGGCTGAAAGATAATCCAGTTGTCAATACCAAAACAAATTAACGAGCAAAGGGTGTTTGATAACACCGAAGTATAAAGACAAACTACTCAACGAACTGGTAACTTGCTCTAACAGCTATACGAAGAACATCCTTGAGGGAACACTTGTGGAAAGAAAATGCAGAAGCGCGCAGAGATCGTGCACACTGCAGTGGCGTAAACCGCAGCGTTGCAGCCTAATGGTACCGGCGAGAACAGGCGTCTACTGAAGTATGATGAGCACTCCTTCTAAGGGACAATATGAAACTGAAGAAACGTTTCCAAAACGGTGACAATGGAGAAGTACGTTGGACAGGGCAGGGAAGTTGGATATTATGATTCCAGAAAACAGCTTATACTTCCTTACCATTGTCCGTAAGACCTGCTGGTGTCGGAACGAGAGGAAAACAGTGATTACGAAGAAACTATATCTGGCCTATATCTGCATCATTATGGGTACTCTGCGAATTATACTTTCATGCCATCCATCTCCTATTCCATTCTCAAATTGCCTGCAGCAAGGAAGATCACTTCATTCTCTCTGTTCCAACTCTGATTTCGCTTATTTTGTTACGATGACTACCCCCTCCCTATGTAGGTGCGAGTCAAGAATATATTTTTGCATTCTGCAGAGAAAATTTCTTAAGTAGATCTCACGGCAACGGAAAATGCCGTTGTTGTGATGATTCCCACCACAGTTAGTGAATCATTTCCGTGACGTTCTCCCCCTTGTATCGCGATAATACAAAACGAGTAACTCTTTTTTGTACTATTTCGATGTCTCCCGTCAGTCTCATCTGATAACGATTACACAGTGTTCAGTTATATTTCAAAATAGGACGGGCGTAGTGAAGGCAGTTTCTTCAGTAGTTTGTTGCATCTTATAAGTCTTTTCCCAATTAAACGGAGACTTTGGGCCGCCTTTCCCAAAACATTTTCTATACATCCTTTCCAACTTAAGTCTGTCGTAATATAATTCCTAGAGATTTAGTTGAATTTACGGCCTTCAGCTTTGATTTATATTTTAAGCGAACTTTAACGGATTCCTTTTAGTAATCATGAGGATGACCTAACACATTCCGTTATTTAGGATCAATTGCCAATATTCGCACCACACGCACACACACACACGCACACACACACACACACACAGATGTATATACAGGGTGTTACAAAAAGGTACGGCCAGACTTTCAGGAAACATTCCTCAGACACAAAGAAAGAAAATATGTTACGTGGACATGTGTCCGGAAACGTTTAATTTCCATGTTAGAGCTCATTTTATTATTTCTATGCAAATCACATTAATCATGGAATGGAAACACACAGTAACAGAACGTAACAGCGTGACTTCAAACACTTTGTTACAGGAAATGTTCAAAATGTCCTCCGTTAGCGAGGATACATGCATCCACCCTCCGTCGCATGGAATTCCTGATACGCTGATGCAGCCCTGGAGAATGACGTATTGCATCACAGCCGTCCACAATACGAGCACGAAGAGTCTCTACATTTGGTACCGGGGTTGCGTAGACTAGAGCTTTAAAATGCCCCCATAAATGAAAGTCAAGAGGGTTGAGGTCAGGAGAGCGTGGAGGCCATGGAATTGGTCTGCCTCTACCAATCCATCGGTCACCGAATCTGTTGTTGAGAAGCGTACGAACACGTCGACTGAAATTTAAAAGAGCTCCATAGAGAATGAACCACATGTTATGTCGTACTTGTAAAGGCACATGTTCTAGCAGCACAGGTAGAGTATCCCGTATGAAATCATGATAACGTGCTCCAGTGAGTGTAGATGGAAGAACACGAGGCCCAATCAAGACATCACCAACAATTCCTGCCCAAACGTTCACTGAAAATCTGTGTTGATGACGTGAATCGAGGAAGTACAGTACATACTAACGAAACAATGGGGAATTTTGACAATATTCTGCACGAATTATTTCAATTTACATTTAAAGAGAAATACTAAAATGAGCTCTAACATGGAAATTAAGCGTTTCCGGACACACATAACATATTTTCTTTCTTTGTGTGTGACGAATGTTTCCTGAAAGTTTAGCCGTACCTTTTTGTAACACCCTGTATATATCGTTCTGCAGTTGTTATTGATCTTCTAATGACTTTATTAGACGGTGATTGACAAAATCAGCTGCAAACAATCTAAAAGGGCTGCTCAGATTTTCTCGCTCATCGGTAATGCAGATAAGGAACAGCAGAGGAGCTATAACACTACCTTGGGAAAGCCAAATAACACCTCTGTGGAATAGGGCTATTCCGCGGTTGTAGTCACGATTGAAATAAAGCGTATAAGCGCTGAGAACAGCCATTTAAAAGCTTGCACCTGTTAAGTCAGGACGCGGTGTCAGCCCGTATCACGGTCGCCAGAATACATCACGCAGTGGTTCGTTCACACACACGCTGCTCTGTTGTCACAGGGGCGAAATGCGCGGGTAAAAGCCCGCTTATGGCGAGTTAGTGAGACATGTTAATTGGTGCGATGACTCAGCAGCCACGACTGTTTGCTGCCGGTAACCTGCTTCCGATAGAATAATTACGCCGCCCCACCAAGAACTGCCCAGAACAAATTTACACACGCAATCGGGTGGTTTCATCCCCGCAGGCGCCGAGGGGTGTACCAACAGCGAATATTGTGTCAAGGCGAGACCTGGCGTAGTGTAAACTGCCAGGTAACGGGGAACAAAAAGGGGGAACTTCAGCAATCTTCTCTTACCCGTAGCCACGTATTCCACGACATTTCTTTTTTTCAATCTCTCTCGGGAAAGCCAGAATTATTCGTTCGCCACCTACTGTTTCGTAGCACCCCTCTCTACCTCCCACGTCTATTCTAATGAGGCTGCGAAACCTGTTTAGTTCCCCTCCGTCTCGGTTATGACTAACCGTCATCGGTACGATGGCCCCCGACCGATGGGTTAGTCAGTTACAATCTAGCTAATGGAAGAAATTTATAACACCTTCCATTGCTTCCCAATTTTCATCGCCACACCGAGGGAGGCCACCATGTTCGGATCAAGGATTTTCTTCAAATGTTGTACTGTTTTAGCAGTCCATTAGGAAAACATACTGTGCAAATAGTAAGGCATACTACTTACGCGGTTGCGAGCAAATCGCAGGAAATGTTTTACGCGCCGCCCTTCTACCTGTGCAGTAACTTTCAAGCTTCTTAATCGTTACATCGCTTGATCTAGTCCCACTAACTTTATATCGTTTGTTTGAAATTGTTTTTCTTTCGCAACTAGTCATATATATATTACAAGTGAAAGGTAATGTAATGAAAAACACTAGTCGCTACGCTGTTTACTAATTTATATTACTACAACAAATAGTATGTCACTAATAATCGGTAATTACATAACCAAACGCATTAATTTTTCCTGAAAATGTAAGGCTGTCGTGATCAGCTAAATCCCTCGCATTCCTCACATATGCATTTGGGCTCGGTTTACGGACTGCTGTGGACACGAAGACTTGAACCTGCAGAGAGATGTGTCAAAGATCATTTAGGATTGGAAAACCCAAAATGCAACTTTGATAAATGAATGTGTAATAATTAACTTTAATCATTACTTCAATATGTCAGTACATAAGGGTTTTAAGGTAAAGCAGTCAACAATCCGAAGATTGGTTTGAACACCACAGTACTTCACTAGGCCTGGTCCTGTTGGGAGGTGGTATGCCGTTGCATTCCTCCGCCCTTAAAACTGACTTACCTAGCCACTTATAGGGGGACCTACAGTTTAACGTGGGTTCCGAACCACGGTGCTCCTTGATATTTTTCACATCCACAACACTGCCACAGGTGAAAGAAGTGGAAAGTGACAAAAAAATCCTAGCACCTTTGGATCTGTAGTCTGGCACTCTGTCTAATGCGCCTCGCTGCGAGCGCGCGGTTGCTCGCCGTCGGAGGTTCGAGTCCTCAATGGGGCATGGGTGTGTGTGTGTGTGTGTGTGTGTTGTCCGTAGGTTAGTTTGCCTTAGTTTAAGTAGCTTGTAAGCTACGGACTGATGACCACGCAGTTTGGTCCGATAGATTTACAAACATTTGAACATTTTGAAATGGCACTCTACCACTGTGCTAACGAGCGTAAAGTACAATTAATCGTAAACATTGGAATTCAATAAAAGTTCGTACAAACAAAAGCGTCATTTCGTTATATTATATCTAAAATGTAGTATATATGAAATAAAATGGACAATGCACTAAAAAGAACATTAATTTAAAAGCCAGTGACCGACCGATTACGGAGTTCAAGCGATGACCCAAAGAATACTTCGTCTTGTGCCTGTAAGTGCAATGCAAATGTACATAAAGTACGCGATTTTCTCTAAATTGCGTTAGTAGTGCTCTCTACTCCTTGCACATTATGTTGGTTAAATAGACTACTAAATGTGTAGAGCTAAAATCCACACAGCAGTGTTTGTAGATTTAGGATCTGTGACAATACTGAGAACGACAGTTCGTCATATGACGATGTTAATCGGGGCATTTCACTTATAGTGATCACATTTTCTACCACTGCGGCATTTTACTCTTCTAATACTTGTTAATTATGCTTTCATTGACTGACTGTTTTTTTTTTTGTTTTTTTTTTTTTTGCATTTTTGTGTGCAGCTCAGAAGAGAGCTGATGAGCCTGTTTTTGTGTGTTGCAGTTGTAATGCACAAGGACAAAGAAGACTCTCAGTATCGCAACAGGGACCTGACCGCATACGACCATTCGCCTCTTGACGGCGACATGTTTCTCCAGGTAAGTCTCCTCCACTTGCCTTCTGGGAAGATAACACTTTCATTATTTCCTCTTCCCCTCCCTCTAGCGTCTTTTTATATTAGTACTTAGCATATCGCTTCAGCTGGTCTGCCCGCATTTGAATCCATGCATGCTACCGCAGAAGCAAGCGTCTGCAAAGTGCCCTATGTGAAACAAATCTTGTAAATTTTTAGAATTCCCTTCTGAGATTAGCGTAATTCTACCAGATTCAAATAAAGGGCTATTCAAAATGAAGCAACAGATTTCAGAAATTTATTGCTTTCAAACAATGAAAGATAGACACACAATTCCAACGTTCCTGGGAAGAGAAAAGGTCAAATTGTTATATATTCAATATGAGCACCATCTGTCACATATCAAATATTGAAACAGTGGCTCATTTCTTGCCAAGCATAAAGCAGCTGGTTTCTCGTTATCCGATTCACAGCCTCAACAATTTGATGTAGCAGACTTTCAGAGGTGTCAGGCAACAGTGGGATTAGAGACACTGTCTTTTACATAACCCCACAGATAAAAGTCACAAGGTTTGAGGTCCAGAATCATGGTTGATCAAGTTGATCTTCTGCTGTCCCTCATCCCTGAAATGGTGTGATGCAAATAACATTGGATGTTGGTACAGAAATGAGCCAGAGAACCATCTTGCAAGAATATGAAGCCATCTGAATTCTCTTCATGTTGAGGAAATAAACAATTCTGAACCATTTTTGATTTTTTGGTCCTATCATAGTTTTCTCCATGAACAGGAAAAGCCCATAAACTTTGTTAAGAGATATGGCACATCAGACATAACTCTTCAAGAAATCTGTTTCGTGTACAAACTTTACACTTTTGTCTGTTCAGGAACATTGGTTCTATCTTTTGGAGTTTGGAAGATATAAATCTTTGAAAGCTGCTCCTTCTTTCTTGAATAGGCCTGCACTTTTTCCCGTAAATGTGCTTGACGTTTGATAGAAAATTGTTTTTTCAGCGGCCCCGATCTTGGGAAAGTTTTTTCAGTCTGCAAGGTACTAAATTACACAGAAAAGATAATGATTCATGTAACGCATATGATCGATTTGTAACTTAGGGTAGGGGAAGGCAAGATAAAAGGGTTAATGTTCAAATATAAATCTTTTATTTTAATCAGTCTTGAAAGGTATCTTATTAAAATGCAAAACCTTTTAATTAATAAGCATTAATATTTGATAAATCAGTTTATATGGCTCAAAGCAGCACTGTGGAAAATCAGTACTTGCCCTTACCCTGTTGGCAAAATGGAAAGCTTGAAGTGACAAGATGGAATGTATGGGATAAACTCACATTTCACAATGCACACACAGAAAACAATCGTTTTCAGTATCGATGCACAACTCAGCTCAACGATCAGAAGATGAACAGTCCAACCAGTCATCTGTTGGTGGATCGATGTATTTTTCACCGCACAATAGGCTAAACACACCATCTTGACTGAATTCCTCTTGATTTTGCAATATCTTCTCGTCTTTTTGTCCGCTTTGCCTTTTCTTCTAAATCCTGTCCTTTTTACGCTTAATTTTGGTTCCTTCCTCGTTTCTCTATTCTTTTCAGTTATTGATTTGACTAGGAAATTAGTAAGGATCTCAGAATTTTTACTCCTGACTTCTCGCCACGGTGGAATAACCGTGCGCGCTAAGACGCCTTGCTGCGGTGTGCGGAGCCGTTCGCCGTCTGAGTTTCGAGTCCTCCCTCGAGCACGTGTGTGTGTGTTGTTTTTTTGGATAAGTTAAAGTAGTTTATAACTTTAGGGACCGATGGCCACTGCAGTTAGGTCCCATAACTTTACAAACAGTTGAATTTCTTACTTCTCTCTCTATTACTGATGGTGCAACTTTTAGAGAAGAATGTTATTTTTCGTGGGGAGACGGTCGCACTAAAACGTCAATTGCGTGGATATGGCCGTGAGTTGTGTAGTTAGCATAAGTTGGTTTTAAGTAATTTAGAAGTGTAGGGACCCATCACCACTACAGTTAGGTCTCTTATATCTACAAACGTTTGAAGATTTTGAACAACAACGTCAACAAGACCTATACTCGATGCATATTTTCTGTCTTCTACAGTTTTACGCTGATAATAGTGTTTAAAACAACGTCCTTCCCCTTTGCAGAACTGGTGTCAGTTTCATCAGTAGTTATATCGTTAGAATTCTCTCCTTTGCTAGTAATAATATCAATGGAGGCGATGTCATTGCGTGCCGTCATTGAATAATTGTCGTTAATATTAGCTGCATTTTATCTATAACATCATCCTTGTCAGGGGCTTCAGGGCAGTCTTCATTGACTTCAGCCAATACACTTGTTGTCGCGCCGCGGCGGAGTGGCCAAGCGCATTGATGCGCTATGTATGCTTCGATGCTCGAGGCCGTTCTCCGTCGGGGGTTCGAATCCCTCCTCGGGCATGGATGTTCGTGTCATCTTTAGTATAAGGTAGTTCATAAGTAGTTTGTAAGTTTAGGGACTGATGACCCCGCAGTTAAGTCCCTAAAGCTGTACATACATTTGAGCATTGAACTTGTCTCTGCCAAATCACCCATAATGTCATTGTCAGCAATATTGACTCGCAGCGGCATTCTGATCAACTACCATCACCGGAGCTTTTTCATAAACGGAGGCTAGTACAAAATCTAAATCTGTGAAGAAATATCCGTCATTTGTAACAATGTCCACATTTCTGGAATGACTTGTGGCGTTTTGCCCAATAGCACGTTTTTCGTAGGTCATCTAGTAGTCCTCCGTTTCTATTGAAATGCTATCTAGAAACAAAAATAATACCGCTGTTATTCGAGAAAGTCACTAATTATCAAAATAGTACCATGCAGCCAAAATGGAAACTTTTCCATGTTGGCCTTGAATTTATATTTCTAACTTGTCCATAAGCATGTCGCCAATGTTAAACTTTGGTATTTAAAAATATGTTCCATATTAAAATTATCAACTCATACAACCAGTACAAATAAAATAATAAGACTTACTCTTTTCATGCAATAACGCAACAAAAAAAACACAATTTTCGTAAGAATCCGCAGAAAAACAAACTGTACGTACACTTAAATTGTTGGCGCGAGGCCGACTAAATTCCGATCTTAGATTCAAGATGGTTACCTGTTGCTGTGTGCATTGCGACTCACGTGACTTGTCCCATGCTTCGCATTTGTAGGTAATTTCCTGTTTGCCAGATTCTTCCAGCTTTCCCTCATTTCCCCTATTGTTGCTAAAACACATTCTGTAGCAAGTCCATGTAACACGTTAAATTTCGTCATAAATTATATGATTAGTAAGTTCATAAAAATTATGTAACCTTGCTATAGCTAGAGCTAACGTTTCGCCAATGACTTAGTCATTACGCACGGAGAACACCTTCGGTTGTTCTCTTTTTTTCTTTTTCGTGAATCACAGACACTGCTGAGGTGAGGCGACTTGTGTACCCCAATGTTACAGACAGCCGGACCGCATGTACAACCACAGTTGACGGGTGTCTGTGGAGAGGCGACACAAACGTGTGGCTCATGAAGAGGGGCAGCAGTCTGTGTGATCGACTGAACCGGCCTTCTGACATTAGCTAACGTGGCTTTGTCATACAGTTACTGTGAACGGATAAAAGAAAGTTGCAACTAAAGTGGTTAATTTTCCCTAGGACCTGTAAGTCTCGGATATACGGGCGGGGACTACTCAGGAATCTGCGAATCCAAGCGTTGAACATTAGATCCCTTAATCGGGTAGGAACGTTAAAAATTTTAAATAGAAAAATGGAGAGGTTGAAATTAGATATGGTGGGAATTATTGAAGTTCAGTGGAAAGATGAATAACATTTCTGGTCGGGCGAGTACAGGTTATAAATACAAAATCAGTTGGGGGTATTACAGGAGGAGGTCTAATAATGAATAAGAAAATAGGATTGCGGGTAAAGCACTATGAACAGTACAATGATCCCATTATCGTAGTCAAGATAGATACGAAGCCAACAACGACCACAGTAGTACAAGTGTATATGCAACTAGCTTTTCCGATTATGAGGAGATCAAAGAAATGTAATAAGGAGGTAAAGGAAATTATTCAGGCTGTTACGGAAGAAGGAAACTTGATTCTTTTGGGAGACTGGAATTCGGAAGTAGAAAAAGAATGTGAAGGAAAAATAGTAGATGAATATGGACTGGGGAAAAGGAATGAAAGAGGACGCCGTCTAGTAGAATGTTGCACAAAACATGATTTAATCATAACAAAGGAAGTTGTATACGTGTAAGAGACCAGGAGACACCGGAAGATACCAGATAGATTTTACAATGGTTAGACAAAGACTTCGGAACCAAGTTTTAAACTGTAAGACATATCCAGTGGCAGATAAACAGCAGAAAGGTAGGAAAATAAAGAGACGGGACATGGATAATTTAAAGGAACCTGAGGCTTTTGAGAGTTTCAGAGGGACCTTTAAGTAACAATTGACAGAAACAGGGGGAAGTAACACAGTAGAAGAGGAATGGGTGGCTTTGTGAGATGAAATAGTGGTGGCGGCTGAGGACGAAATAACTACAAGAACAAGACCTGCAAAAAGTCCTTGGCTATCACTGAATTTAACTGTTGGAAAAAGAAAATATAAAAATGCAGTGAATTAGGCAGAGAAAATGGAGTACAGGCGACTAAGAAATGACAGGAAGTACAAAATGGCTACGAGAGAGGAAATGCAAGTCTGTAAAAGAATGTATAACTAAGGATAAGATAGATATAGCTTACAGGAAAATAAAAGATATACTTGGAGAGAAGATATGCAGCTGTATGAATGTAATGAACTCAGATAGAAACCAGTTCTGAGCAAAGAGGAGAAAGCTGAAAGGTGGGAAGAATACATAGAGGGGAGCTACAAAGGAAATGAACTTCAGGACAACACTGTAGGAAGGGAAGAGGAAGCAGATAAAGATGAGATAGGAGATACTATATTAAGAGATTAATTAGACTGAGCACTGAGAGACTTAAGTCGAAACAAGACCCTTGGACTAGACAACATTGCGTCAGTGCTATTGAAGTCTCTGGGAGAGCCAGCCTTGACAAAACTATTCCACCTGGTGTGCAATATGTTTGAGACAAGCGAAATACCCTCAGACTTCAAGAAAACTGTAATTGTCCTAATTCTAAAGAACGCAGGCGCATCAAGTGTGAAAATTACAGAACCATCAGTTTAATAAACCATGGTTACAAACTTTTAACGCGGATTATTTACTGAAGAATGGAAAAGCTAGCAGAAGCCTACTTCGGAAACAATCAGTTTTGATTTAGAAGTAATGTAGGAATACGAGATGCAACACATTACGACTTATCTTAAAAGACAAATTAAGGAAAGTCAAATCTACATTTCTTGCTTTTGTAGATTTGTAGCTTTTGACAGTGTTGACTGGAATACATTCCTACAAATTCTGAAGTCAGCAGGGGTGAAATATGGGGAACGGAGAGTTATTTACAACTTTCACAGAAACGAAATAGCAGTTACAAGAGTCGAAGGGCATGAAAGGGAAGCATTGGTTAAGAAGGGAGTCAGACAGGGTTGTAGCCTTTCCCCAACGTTATCCAGTCGGTACATCGAGCAAGCTTTGAATTAAAGCCCCGGCGGATTAGCCGTTCGTACTGGGGCGCCGTGCTGCGGTGCGCGCGGCCGTTCGCCGTCGGGGATTCGAGTCCCCCCTGGGACATGGGTGTTTGTGTTGTACTTAGGTTAGTTTACCTTAGTTTAAGGAGTTTGTAAGTCATGGACTAATAACCCAGCAGTTGAGTCCGATAGATTTAAAAACTTTTTTTTTTTCTTGGGGGAAGAAAGCAAGGAGAAATTAGGAGAAGGAATTAAAGTTCAGGGGGAAGAAATAAACACTTTGCGGGTTGCCGATGACTTTGTAATTCTCTCACCGAAAGCAAAGGATATGGAAGAGGAATTGAACGGAAAGAAGGATGTCTTGAGCAAAACAAGGGCACTGGAATGTATTCTAAGAAAATTAGGTGATGCTGAATGAACTAGTTTAAGTAACGAAACAATGAAGGTAGTCGA
Source organism: Locusta migratoria (assembly GCA_026315105.1). Lineage (NCBI taxonomy): Eukaryota > Metazoa > Arthropoda > Insecta > Orthoptera > Acrididae > Locusta > Locusta migratoria. The sequence continues at coordinate 230,377,788 of CM048755.1, forward strand.
TGAGTTTTGCTACCTTGTCAGTAAAATAACGTACTATGGTCGCAGTACAAATGATATACCGGTCAAAGCAGAATGGCAATAGGAAGAAAAACGTTTCTGAATAAGATAAATTTCTTAAAATCGAATATTAATTTAAGTATTAGAAGTCCTTTACATGTAAGCTGCAAAATTGCACATTCGCATAACTTCTTATGTAACTCAACAGCTCCGCGCATGCGCAGTTCTATCGGCGACAAACACACACACTTAAGCCGCTTATGAATAAGATGTTATAAGTGTTAGAAATATATGTCAATACAAACGTAAACAGGGATCAGGATTCGATCCAGGGATCCATCGATTATAGAATTCTTATACGCTAACCACATCATCAAGGGGACCTAGTGCAACGGACAACACACAAACGAAGCGTAAAAATTCTCTTGCGTTTTTTTGAAAATGGATAAGTAGTATAGCTTACTACTTGCACATTGTGGTCCTAATATCCTACTAAAAGTGAACAAAGACTGAAGTAAATCCATGACGTGGACGTTGTGGTCTACCCTTGTGAGAAGAAATTGTAAATCTACTTGTCTTTATAAAACTACCTCCATAAAGTGGCTGGTAGCATAAATTAATTTTATGAGAAACAGTCTTATATTCCTGCTATAACAGGTTATCCCTTAAGCTCGGTATTATGAATTAAGTACCTGTAAACGTTTCACACACGAAAGAGTTCAGGTTGACGTGTAGGCACCCTATGGGAGAATAAAACGGGCAGGAGTAAAAACAGATAAAAAAAGACATAATCCAGCACGCGCAACAAGGGCGCAAGCTGGGAGATGCACGGAATGATAGGCCAAGTGCCGGCAGAGTGTGTGGGGCGCAACGCTGATTGTCATGTCTGGCCAGGTATCGACACGCCGCCTTCCCTGATTGAATCGGAAGCACCGAGGATGTTGATTAATGACCCGGCCTCTCTGAGCAACTTGTTGTGGTCCTCCGTGATTTATCGGAAGGCACTCTCAGCAAATGCCCCCTCATCTGCCACGCTGTTAGCCTACATCACAGGAATAACCTCATCACGGGACCGAAAGCGTCAACAAATGGCCTAAAAATCTGCTGGGCTCTCCTCAATTTGTATAATCAGCTGCCAAAAGTCATCGGATAGCGATATACACAGTTACAAATGGCGGCAGATTATTATACAGGGAGAACAAAAGAGCGGCGCCTTGACAGAGCTGTCATTTGTACTCTGGGGTTTCATGTGAAAGAAAGAGCTAGTTCTTTTTGCTGATGATACAAGTACAGTTATCACACCTGACAGACAAGAACTAACTGAAGAAATTGTACACGACATCTTTCAGAAAATCATTAAGTGGTTCTCAGCTAATGGAACGTCATTAAATTTTTATAAAACACAGTACATACAGTTCCGTACAGTAAATGGAATGACACCATTAATAAATATAGACTTTGATCAGAAATCTGTAGCAAAGGTATAATATTCAACATTTTTTGGTGTATGCATTGATGAGGGGTTGAACTGGAAGAAACACATTGAAGATCTGCAGAAACGTTTGAGTTCAGCTACTTATGTTATTAGGGTAATTGCAAATTTTGGTAATATACATCTCAGTAAATTAGTTTACTATGCCTATTTTCATTATCTGCTTTCGTATGGCATCATTTTCTGGGGTAATTCATCACTGAGTAAAAAAGTATTCATTGCACAAAAGAATGTAATCAGAATAATTGCTGGAGCCCATCCAAGATCATCCTGCAGACACTTATTTAAAGAGCTAGGGATCTTCACAGTAGCTTCACGGTATATATATTCACTTATGAAATTTGTCATTACCAACCCCACCGAATTCAAACGCAATAGCAGTGTACATAACTACAACACTAGGAGAAAGAATGATCTTCACTATTCAAGGTTAAATCTAGCTTTGCCACAGAAAGGGGTGAATTATGCTGCCACAAAAGTCTTGGGTCACCTACCAAACAGCATCAAAAGCCTGACAGACAGCCAACTAGCATTTAAAAATAAATTAAAAGAATTTCTTAATGGCAACTCCTTCTACACTATAGATTAGTAAATCTGAAAAGAAATTAATAAAAAATAAAAAAAATTGTGTCATGTAATATTTAGTACAAAGTAATAATGTGTAAAGACAACTTTCATTAACCAGACACGTTCCACATCATTACGAAGTGTCGTATTCAGGATCTATGGAACAAGTACTAATCTAATCTAATCTTCTAAGTGATTATGGCCACACTGCGGGAATTAACAGAATTTTAACGCGGATTGGTAATTAGTACTAGTCACGTGGAACATTCCATTTCGGGATCGTCAAGTTGAGCATGCACAACCGAACCACCCTTTTCACTTTCGACCGCCTGTATCTTCATTGTGCATGAAACTAGAAACCTGAATTTTCGGTGACCTGGAGTACCTACTATAATTAGTTATTTTCCAGATTATATTATTTTACACGTTATAGTTTACGAAATACTGGCAGTCGAAAATCGCTACTTCTATCACTCACTCACTAACTCACCGATCATCAAAATTTTAAGGTACTTCTAGTAGATACGCAAACGTCAGATTTGATATTTAGATAGTGTTTAACTTCTAATTGATGGAAAATTCAAACATTCGTAAATATCGGTTCCGGTTTCGAACGTATAAGAGTATTTACTAACTTTCCATATAAACAACGTGTTTGTAAATGGCCTTGTGGTAAAGCGCTGGACTGCCATAAGAAGTTCAGAGATTCGGTTTCCGGTGGGGTAAATACATACACATTTATCACCTCCCATTTTAACCTAACCATCACTTTCTACGATGTGCGACGTCGTCAAATATGACGTGGTTACAATTCCACCTTAAATTTCGTACCATACAACTGTGTGCGTTGGAAAACAAGGCTTCTTTCTATGGAATAAAGTAATTAATTTTGAATTACCAACTGTTGTATGAAATAAATTTATTATTCAATAAATAACATGCAAAATAACCACAACTACTTTCAGTTATACAGGAAAGTATACTTTATTCCCGACTTCCGTTTATTCGGAAATTCACAGACTGATTCAAAATACACGATATAATTGCTGATATTTTATAGTGATCCAGGGTGCAGTACGTATACATGATAAGAGGATTGAACATTAACAATATAATCGGCTTTCCAGACTTTCCAAATATTGTTACATCAAATCCTCTGAGATAAACCAAGAGAGAAAGGAATGGGTTTCAATAAAATCAGTGAATGATATACGATGAAAAAAAGGACTACCTACAAAAAGAAATGAAATCCCATCAAAAACATAAAATGTATAAAAATGCAATTGTCACGTGCCGCGTCGAAATGGTAAGAGCTCATGGGAAACAAGTCAGTTATTTTAGTTACTGTTCATGAAACCACCTATTCAACACCTTGTCATACTTTATTATCTAGTTATTCATCTACCAACATGTATAGCGACTATATTGATAGTATACATCTCTATTTCTATAATAAATATAATGACTTGGCAATCACACCATAATATAATGACATGACAATAATTCTATTCCACTATACAACCAAACGTAATCACACAAGAAATGAAGTACACTTACATATGCATGAAGTATTTTAAATATTAGTTTTTGCTGCCATGCAATTGCCCAGTCATTATATTTATCATAGGAATAAAGCTGTATTATATTGTTATAGTCGCTATAAATACTGGTAGATGATTAATTAGATAACAAATTATGACAAGGTGCTGAAAAGGTGGTTCCATGAACACTAACTAAAATAACCGGCTTGATTTCCTATGAGATCTCACAACTTTTATGGAGGAAGGAATTCATCGTGAGACTTGCATTTTCTAATATTTTATGATTTTGACAGGATTTATTTTATAATTACATTTTTACCATCTTTCCTTGCTTTTTCAAGGGATGTGTTAGATGCTGCATTGAGATCTCCATTCTATTACATCTGTGCTCTGAAGTCTACACGACACAAATTTTAAGGAATTTGGGCCAGTAATGTATGATGATGTATATTATTCACTGAAAACAACCTTTGGCATATGATAAGTCGTCGCTCGTTAGAGAAGGAGCATTATGCACAATTTTTTCAAGACGTTGCAGAGTAGTGCCCCCATTGTTTATGATTCTTCTTCGTCCTTTGTTGTGATACTTAATTCATTTGAACGTGCATTTCAGTACTACACAGTTCCCCCCACACAGGTCGCATTTTACGACCAGCAGCTTCTGCGGAGGGTCTCCTGCTCTACATAGACCGTGTAGCTGCATGTCGTTTTAGTCTGGAACGCTCAACTCGTCTTTCACTGTCAGTTGCCCCCGCCCAACATGGTCTGCCACATTCTAGAAAGACGCATCTGTGGCCCCAGATAGTGTCGTGTCTTGTCTCGACCATGATTGTGTTGCGGCTGTAAATACTACATAGCACCTGACGGAAGCATCCGTGTCAGTCCTCGATATATGGTACGATATTCAGAAGTTTCGAATACTACCGAAATACATACACCGTAACTCACGTTTGGCGTATCCGAATTCTTTAACTCCTCATACACCTTGGAATCTAGAAACTGAAGAGTGGAAATGAAATCCGTTCTAAGACGCAATTCTGACTTTTGTCAGGAAAATGAGATACAGATGTGATTCTGTTTGCATATAACTGACTTCCATCCAAATAATTAAGAACGTATTCTGATCCCATCACCGCAAAAAATAATGACACACATTACAAAATAATTGCTTCATTAGGAACGTTCAGTATGCCATAACACGTGACTAACTGGTTCTGTGTACCGATAAAAATTAATTTATAACTTGATTCTGCAAATAATAAAACAAAATCTGTTAACAGTGCTAATTAGTTACACAAATAGCGGCATTAGCAATTTCGAACCACCTGGTTCATCTCCAGACGGCACTCTTAAATTGCAATTGTTGTATTTTACGTTAGTTTTTAACAACTAATATAAGCAAAATCGATTATAATATAAAACTGAACAGCCCGGTCTTGATGAAATTGTCGTCTCAAAACCGTAAATGAGAATAAATAATAGTTCTTTGCAAAATCAAATTGTATTTTGAATAAAACCACTGTTTCAGATATGTCCCCCTTCGACAAAATACCAGGAAGATGTTTTTATATTACAAATATCATTAATAGTGACGCATTAAATTCTTTGTGATAGTACAAGAACAGAAGTACATTCTTAGGTTTCCAAACTTTAGAACCGTAGTCAACGAAAACTGTTTCTCCCAATTGACGACCACGCGCCATCTACTGACCTATGACTGAAAGAATGAATTCCATATCCACTCTTTAAATGTTATCAGTGCGTGAAAGATATATGGATATTTTCACTAAATTTCTCGTTCTTAATTCGACCCATGTATTAGTAAAAAGTGCAAAATGCGAGAGCCACACTAGTTCGTGTAAACTCCGACTAATGCTTCACTAGCCGCCACAGAAAGTTTTTGAGATTTTGTTTTCCTTGCGTTATCTCGCTGCATTGTTGGATCCGTAGCTGAAGAATCTTTTGCGTCCGGCCAATAAAAGGCAATTTGAAACGTGTGTGATGTGGTGCGGGTGATTGAAAAGTCTCGTACATCAAAAACGTCACAATGGAAAAATACACAGAAATTGTCGTGTCTGCGCTTGTCGTTAAGAAACTGGATTTACGTCAGAATATTGTGCTGTACAACAGTGAATGGTAATTTAATGTCTGTTCTGTTAATACAGTACTTTTGAAGGACTGACAATTTACTTTCTTATTGGAATGTAGGAAAAACATGCTACACGTTGTAGAATGCGAGTCGTCCGTTACCTTATGTAATTCAACTGCGGGAAAGAACATGAATCTTTAACCTTGCTATCTCCCTGCGTACTGAAATTTTTTTCTGTGACAAAAAACGTTACTTACCAGTACCGTGACTGATAATTCCATAACAATGTCTTCAACGTGAATTGCAAATCCAACAGCATGACAGAGAAAACGTTTAAATTTTTGTATCTAACTCTTTTAATAAGTTGCACAAGACACCTTTGATTAAGTAAAACCACAAAACTGTTATTAACATTTGACTTTAGCAAAAGTAGCTGAATGGTACTGAGTTCTATAATGGATGTGAACTTTAATCATCACTAATTTCATTTTTCTGCCTGTGCACAAGGAAAACGCTTGTTTTCTCATGTAACTAATGCCTTCCAAAATAAGCTACTTTCATGACTTCACATAGCAAATTAATCGCCTTTATCATGGTTACCATATGAAATGTAACACGAACACACACGTATCAAAACAATGAAACATAAATAATTTTATCAAAAATTCAGTGAAATGGGGAATGGAATGCTACTATCTACTGAAAGAATACGATGTTCGATTTGCAAACTTATTATGATTATTATTTAGATCCTCTCTTGCACACAAGACTTACAATGTCTATAATATCTCTAGAATTACAGAACAGATTAATAATAAATTTACCTCTTCATATTTTCACACTTGCAAGTTCCTTTCATAAATGAATAGTACCATCAGTAATCGTTTCAAAATATTCTTATCGTAATGAATTTACATTAATACTATTCCCCTTCACTGCTACGTAGGCCAGTATCCATATTGAAGTCACGTTAACACTGCGACTCTCTGGACACAATTGCTACTGCTACTACAGGACGACATGGATTTTTTTATTTTTTATTTTTATTTTTTATTTATTTATTTTCACCGTTTGGAATGATCTATCGATTACGCACAACATATGTTACTAACAGTGTTATTCTAAATGGCGCTAAAGAGTAGAGGCCTTTCAACAGACCTGTTACACAAACATTTTTAAACAATTATGGTTTACTTACATAATTTGCATACTTTGTAGAAGTAATCATTTACGAATTTTTCTTTATGGAGACAGTTTAACATATTTTGTGCACTTGTGAATCTGCTACAGAAATGTAACACATTTTTCGCTTCTATCGCAGTGAATTATCTATGAAAGTTCCTCTGCAATCAAACTGACAGAAATGTATACTTTTTCTCACTGTAAGATGATCGGAATAATTGCTCACTCGCAAAATTTTAGACATACATGAATATATCTACACTACATTTAAAAAAATACATCGTATTCCTTTTATTACTAACTATGTAAAAACAAAGAAACTATTTGAAACTTTGTACACCAGTTCCATAACTGTACTGTTATCTGTATTCCGACTTACGTACCGTATCCTGTACTTCAATCGATTCATTTGTATGTGCTGTTATCTGTACTATTTTTCAGGTATTACATTTATTGCTGTTATTTGCGCTTACCTTTTGAAGTTTTACAAAATAGTTTCCACCTAAGAGATTTTAATAACTGTATTACTATTTTGGAATATCAAATTAATGTACAATGTTGGTATTACTCTGAAGTTACTAAAAAAATGTTCTATCTTTGTCATACACTTCAACTAATTGTAACTACATTTTGTATCTACTATTATGTCTACTAATTTGATAGAATGTTTTGAGTGTCTCATGCCATACTGTCAGCAAGGCCCACTCTGCAAAATTCTTTTTCTGCAGGGGAGGGGTGATGAAAAGTGTCTACTCTTTGGCTCCATTTGCAATATCAGAGATAGTAGCATATTTTGTGTATAACTGATAGCTCATTCCAAAGAGTGAACATTACAAGTGGGAGAAATTACATCTCCTGTAGTAGCAGTAGCAGTTCACAGTAGTATTCAGTGCCACCCAATGCAAACCTTAAATTTTCCGCCCCCCATTTTTATGAAATTGCAATAAATAACACACCTTTCACAATGTATACAAATATTGGGTTAGTAACTACCAAAAGATAGGGATGGTGCAATTTATTTTCCTTGCATAATTGTTTTGGGTCTCTTCTATACGCTAAACAAATCGTTGCGTTTTCGAAGATTATTTATATGACTTATTTGTCTGAGTTGTCTGTAACAGCAAAGAAAAACTTGGTGATTTTACAAGACAGTTTCAACAAAAAAAATCAAAACAAAATCGTGCTCTAAGAAGTAAATATCTTGTACCGTAAAATTTTATGAGCCTGCGCGCCTTTTGTAGCAGTAAATTAAGCTAATATAATTTAAGTTGCGGTAGTAGTTTTATGTGTATTAAGTGTATAATGGCCGCACGGAAATGGTCGTGCGGTCTAAGGCGCCTGGCTACTAATTGAACGGCCGCTGACTGTCGGAGGTGTGAGTTTATTTGGTTTAAGTAGTTTGTAAGTCTGGGTATCGTTGACGTCAATCAGTTCGGTACCATAGGGCAGCGCGGGAATGTCCGTGTCCGTGAGAAGCGCGCGGCAGTGTCCCGGTTGCCATGGAGACGGCCCGCGCAACGCTAGCAGCCACGTTCCCGCTAGTGTCTGGCGCGGCAGCGGCAGCGGCAGCGTTGTCATGGCAACGCCCTCTACGGCGCGGAGTGCCAGGCTCAGCGGCGCGGGTTGTTCATGTTGAACGTTGCCACTGCTGCTGCAGGTCTCAGCCAATCACAGATGGCGCTGAGCGTGGCGTATACAGTGCACATAGGGGCCCACGAGAAATATTTGGCCCCGTGCACACGGCTTTTTTTTCCGTCAGGCCATCTTTTTGTTTTTTCTATTTCTTTCATTTTTTTTAATATAACTGAATTTTGGGTCTACATCTACATCTACATGGAATACTCTGCAAATCACATTTAAGTGCCTGGCAGAAGGTTCAGCGAACCACAATTATACTATTTATCTCCCATTCCATTCTCGAATAGCGCGCGGGAAGAAAGAACACCTGAATCTCTCTGTTCGAGCTCTGATTTCTCGTATTTTATTCTGATGATCATTTCTACCTATGTAAGTGGGAGTCAACAATATATTTTCGCATTCGGAGGAGAATGTTGGTGATTGGAGTTTCGCAAGTAGCCCACGCCGCAGCGATAAGCGCCGTTGTTGTAGTGATTCCCATCCCAGATCCTGTATCATTTCCGTAACGCTGTCTCCCCTATATCGTGACAATACGAAACGAGCTGCCCTTCTTTGGACTCTTTCGATGTCCTCCGTGAAACCCACCTGATAAGGATCCCACACTGGGCTGCAATACTCCAAAAATGGACGGACAAGCGCAGTGTATGCAGTTTCTTTAGTAGTTCTGTTGCATCTTTTAAGGGTTCTGCCAATAAAACGTAGTCTCTGGTTCGCCTTTCGAACGATATTATCTACGTGTTCTTTCCAGTTTAGGTCTGAAGTAATAGTAATTCCTAGGTATTTTGTGGAGTTTACGGCCTCCACATTTGATTAATTTATGTTGTAAACAAAGTTTAACGGATTTCTTTTCGTACTCATGTGGACGACTTCACACTTCTCATTATTCAGAGCCAATTGCCAATTTTTACACCATACTGATATCTTATTCAGATCGTTCTGCAGTTGGTTTTGATCTTCAGATGATTTTACTAGACGGTAAATGACGGCGTCATCTGCAAACAACCTAAGAGAGCTACTTAGATTTTCCCCTAAATCGTTTATGTAAATAACTAATAGCAGAGGACCAATAACACTACCCTGTGGAACGCCCGATATCACCTCTGCTTTAGTCGATGCCTTACCATCGATAACTACAAACTGTGTCCTCTCTGACAAGAAATCCCATATCCAATCGCAAATTTGGGGCGATATACCATAACCACGCAATTTGATTAAAAGCCGTTTGTGATGTACGGTGTCAAAAGCTTTCTGGAAATCAAGAAATACGGAATCGATTTGCGAACCTTTGTCGATAGCACCCATCACTTCGTGTGAATAAAGAGCTAGTTGTGTTTCGCATGAACGATATTTTCTAAATCCGTGTTGACCTTGGGTCAATAGATCATTCTGTTCGAGATAATTCATAATATTTGAATACAGGATATGTTCCAAAACCCTGCTGCAAATTGACGTCAATGAAATAGGCCTGTAGTTTAGTGGGTTACTCCTACTGCCTTTCTTGAATATAGGTGTGACCTGTGCAACTTTCCAATCTTTTGGTACAGATCCTTCTATGAGAGAGCGGTTGTATATGACTATTAAGTAAGGAGCTATCGCTTCAGCATAATCAGATAGAAATCTAATGGGTATACAATCCGGACCAGAAGACTTGTTCTTGTTAAGTGATGTTAGTTGCTGCACTACTCCGATGATATCTACTTCTACGTTACTCATTACGGCATATGTTCGTAATTCGAAATCTGGAATATTGGTTTCGTCTTCTTTGGTGAATGAGTTTCTAAAAGCTAAGTTTAGTAACTCTGCTTTAGTAGCGCTGTCATCGGCAGGATCGCCATTACTATCATGTAGTGAAGGTATTGTTTGTGATTAGCCCCGAGTATATTTAACATATGACCAAAATCTCTTTGGGTTTTCAGTCAACATCTCCCATCTCCCCTTCAACCCAGTCTTTCTTGTGCCAAAACAGAACAACAAAACATTCATTCTGACTTCTACTGTGTTTAGTAACAGAAAATTCTCAGAACAGCACGAGTCCCGGTCGTAAAGCAGCAGGTGATACTTAAAAAAAGAACGTCAATTGCATCACCCACACAAAGAAAAGACAAAAAAATGAAAGAAAGGAAGTGCATACCTACTAATTGATCATCTCACATTAGCTCCCAAGTGGCTTCTGGTACCCGTGAACGAGCGCCGTTATCAATACATTCGCAAAATGTTTTTGGTACAGTTGGTGTGATCGTAGGTGTCGGTGGGAGTTCCAGAGGTAGGACATGAACTCTACGCTGTCCGACAATCGAAGCTCTGTGATGGCGTAGGACATGTGGCCAGTCAGCCATACAGTCGAATTGTATCTGTGGCGTGGAGAAGGGACCATTGCGGAAACGGTAAAGCACGTCACTGTCGCGTCACGAGGGATGATCCCATTGACAAGCGTCAGCATTTCTCGGGCGATCTCCCAGACGGCAGATACCCGGCGGCATTCAAAACGCTGTTTTCTTGTGTCCAAAACGAGACACAGGGCACAATTTCCCGAGGCAACAAGCACTTAGGTTTGCAAACATCCGAATATTTGGTCTCATAGGTTTACAAACACCTTAAAATTTTTACGTGTATAATTATTCCTCGTCACTGTGACTTAAGTGGCAATTAGATAAGATGAATCGGTTCTGCTTATGGACAAAGGTCCACCATTTTGTACCCTGATGGGTTTGATGCAGTTGAACCAGCTTTTGTTGGGTTCAGGAACATTTTTCCATGCACAAGAGCTTACCTTGACATGTGAACATTTAGTACAGTAGGATGAAAATAATATGCAGTTCAAAACAAGTAGGGCATCAGGTGAGATATCATACACAATATACATATGGTAACGGATTTTATTCAGATATTGGTTACAATTGTAATTTGTGTGTGGTACAGTACGATATTTTGCTGTCTCAATTCTGTACTAGAGGTTCACATCTATATCTACATCCACACTCCAAGCCACCCGACGGTGTGTGGCGGAGGGTACCCTGAGTACCACTATCGGTTCTCCCTCCTATTCCAGTCACGTATTGTTCGTGGAAAGAAAGATTGTCGGTATGCATCTGTGTGGGCTCTACCTTTATCGAGCAACGGACCGATGACACTCCCCTGTGGCACACCTGACATCACTCTTACTTCGGAAAACTTCTCTCCACTGAGAATGACATGCTGCATTCTGTTATCTAGGAACTCCTTAATCCAATCACACAATTGATATGATAGACCATATACTCTTACTTTGTTCATTAGACGTCTGTCGGGAACTGTATCAAACGCCTTGCGGAAGTTAAGAAACACAGCATCTACCTGAGAACCCGTGTCTATGGCCCTCGGAGTCTCGTTGACGAATACCGCGAGCTGGGTTTCACACGATCGCCTTTTTCGAAACCCATGCTGATTCCTACAGAGCAGATTTCTAGTCTCCAGAAATGTCATTATACTCGAACATAATACATGTTCCAAAATTCTGCAACTGAATGACGTAAGAGATATAGACCAATATCGAATATGTAATTCTTTCTTCAGTATTCGTGTGCGGTATAGAGTTTTGCAATAATGTCACGTAAGTTCATAAGAGAATTTTCTGTAAGACATTTTGAAAATGTTTCCAATGAAGTAGCAAAATTTTTAATGTTATTTTTCCTTCAAGCCACATCACGTTCATGCAAAAGATGCTATCAGGTGTGCAAATCTATTTCTGTTGTTCCAGTACCCAATACATACATTCCACTCGTTGTGATTTTCACAAAGCTGTTCGCACCCTTATCCACTGCATGTTCCATGTATAACAACAGTACCAGTTTTATTTGATTTTCTGTCTTTACGTCTGCATTAAGGCATCAACTGATTTCATCTCTGTGCTGTCTTTAGTATAAGTCAGTTCATAAGTAGTTTGTAAGTTTAAGGACTGATGACCCCGCATTTGAGTCCCTTAAGCTTTACAAACATTGAAACATTTGATTTTGCGAACAAAGTACTTTTCAGAGGCAATGAGGCTATGATGTAACAATTTTTGAAAATTCAGGACAGCAAATACGTCTAGGTGCATTGTATTCAGCGATTTCAGACTAACGAGCTTGGCTACTAATGAAGTCGACATTCGTTCGACGTAATCCGCCTAAATTTTCACGCTGAAAAACGCTATTTGCAGTTGAGCTGACCGTATGTGAACACGGAATAATACATCAGCCCACAGATTGCACCCACAATTTAAAGTGGAATTCGAACCACATGTTATTTTTGAAGACTCTCACATCGAAGAATGGTGGTAGCTGGAATAAAATGAAATATGAAAAAGTATATGTAATTACCCTACCGGAAATAGAACCTCCGACCTCTCCGATGAAAGACCAACGCTTTACCACAGCCGGCCGCGGTGGCCGAGGGGACTGAGGCGCTTCAGTCACGGTCTGCACGGCCACTACGGTCGGGGGTTCGAATCCCCCCTCGGGCATGGATATTTGTGCCGTCCTAGTTCGTAAGTAGTTCATAAGTAGTTTGTAAGTTTAAGGACTGAGGACCCCGTAGTTACGTCCCATAAGACTTACAAACATTTGATTTGAGCTTTACCACAAGTAGGTTACGAACACGTCATCCAACCAATGACAAGCTTGAACGATGCCACCATGTAAGAAGCAGTCATCTCCCGTGGGGCATTTCTGGCGTGTTTTCTGTATTTCATTCTTTTTTCAATTTATTGTTTATCTTTGCCAAATGCATTTTGGACTTCTAGCACTTTCCCAAGTAAGCTGGATTTACCTTTTAATTTTTCAAAACGCTGTACAATTTTTTTATCAATCTGCTAGGAAGGATCATGCTTGTCTATTTCCTAACTGAAATGTGTCGGCTGTTGGTCTTTGTATTTATTTTGTTTTCCTTACTTATTTATTTCATTTTGATGATACTAAAATTTGTACTCGAAATGAATATGTTCTTTCCGGCCAAACTACTGTTTTGTAATGATGATTTTATAGAGAGTTATAGCTTATTATAAATATTTTTCGTTCATTAAACTGTGCCTGACATCCCACGTCCACCCCAGGTTATGAAAAACGTGCTCACTTAGTGCGGGAGGAAGTACCGGTTCCACAATATCTTCAGCGATTGTTAGGGGGAAGAAGGCTCTCGCTGAAAACGAGCCGAGTGCCTGGGCGCCGGACGTGGCATCAGATAAAAACGGCCGCCGTGTCGCCGGCTGCTCGCCTTAGCGATTCATTAAAAACTCGTTTCTGGGCCGCCAGCCGGCGCTCCTGCTCCACTCAGCCGCGCAGCCCCCGACTTTCTGGATCTCCATTCTTTTGACGCCTCTGACAAGGTTGCAACGCTATTACCTCACGGATAATGAGTGATGGGCTCTTGCCAGAAGAAACGTACAGTTGTTTCTGCAAACTTGGGAGGATGCACCGAGCGAGAGAGCCCATAATTCTCCACGCTGTCCTTGTACTCAGAAAAACAGCTAAAAATCTTGTCACGTTATTGACATTAATGTTGAGGCGGCCTTCAAGTCCGAAGAATTATTTGGTACATGCTGGTATAGAGGTCCAGAATTTTTGAGACAACCAACTGCTATTTCTCAGTCCTGTATGGAATCCACGATATCTTTGTGGTAACTGTCAATATATGTTTGTACGATCGTGTTCTGCCGGGAAGATGGCAATCCGATCAGCGCAATCACAATCGCTGTGTCCCAATTTACAGTCTCTGCAATATGGCACAGAGACACTCTGCGGTGAAGGCCGTAATAGAAACAGGTCACGATTTCGAAATATTTAAACATTTCGACCGTTTCAACGCATTGAACAAAATCAAATGGCAAAGATGAAAATTTGTGCTGAACCGGGATTCGAACCCGGATTTCCCGAATAGCGCCAGCGGTCGCCTTAACCAATTAGGTATCCAGCAGCGCTTCCCTTCCAACCCAAATTCTCACTTTGTAGCACACTACGATTGTAGTAACCCTGCACATTTCATTCCACTTGCTCGCAGCCTATACTGTAGTCCCGCAAGATATCGAGCGTATTAATGCGCTCGCATTGAAATCGTCAATTGACTGTTGGGGCAGATATACAACTATTTATATGGTGTCTGTTCTTTTAGGACATGTCCTTCCCTTGCGGGAATCCAGTGCAGGCTTCGAGCAAGTGAAATCAAATGGGCAGGGGGCACTACAATCGAAGTGTGCTACAAGATAAGAATTTGGGTTGGAAGGGTAATGTGCCCGGATAGTCTAATTGGTTCAGGCGACCGCTGGCCCAAAGCGGAAAATTGGGGTGCGAATCCCGGTCCAGCACAATTTTTCATCTTTTCCACTGGATTTATGTCAGTACCCTGAAACTGTCGAAATGTTTAAATATTTCGAATTCGTAAAATTACGGCCGTTAATGTCAACAAATGGTGTCTGTTCTTTTCGGAATCCACGATATCATTATGGTAACTGTCAATATATGTTGGTACAATCGTGTTCTGCCGGGAAGATGGTCATATAAATAAAAGAAACAGGACAGCCTCAAACTGAGGTGGCTCTGTGGCTTAATGGCAACGGGTATCTGACCTCGCAGTATCCACTCTAATACTTGTATCGAAGGAAACAGCGTCCAAAATTCAAATTTCTAATGTTTGTAACTGTAAGGGACTTGACTACTTTGTTCACCAGTCCCTAAGCTTATAAACTATTTCAACTAACGTACTCTTAGGGCATAACAAACACCCATGCCCGAGGGAGGACTCAAACCTCCGATAGCGAGAATCGGCGCAGTCCGCAGCAAGGCGTCTTAGAGCGCTCGGCCATTCCACCGCGGCTAAACAGCCTGCAGGCAGTATGCGAACCCCTGACGCGCCTTCATAGAAAGGAATATCTCAAGTGGAGAAATAAAGAAAGGAAGAATATGTTTAACGTCCGATCGATAACGTGGTTATTACAGACGGAGAACACGCTAAGATGTTTTCTTAAGGACGAGGAAAGAAATCGGCCGCGCCCTTTAAGAAAAACTATCCCGACATTCACCTGGAATGATTTGAGGAAATCACATCAAAAATGTTCAAATGTTTGTATAGCTTATGGGACTTAACTACGGGGTCATCAGTCCCTAAACTTACAAACTACTTATGAACTAGCTAATCCTAAGGACGGCACAAATATCCATGCCCGAGGGGGGATTCGAACCCCCGACCGTAGTGGCCGTGCAGACCGTGACTGGAGCGCCTCAGTCCCCTCGGCCACCGCGGCCGGCTTTGATGAAAACATTGCAATTGTTTTCTTTCTGTATTCTTTAGATTGTTTCTATTTTACTGTCATTTATTTAAAATAATTTGTGGCAAAATAAGCGCAATCTTGCAAAATTTCTGTATGTTTCTTTAAATTTTGATACAAGTTTAGGGTATCTCATTTCTTCTGAGGTAGACTGAAACAGGTGATAGTAAGTTCACTACCTATTATACTGAGACAGTAAACCAATGGTGGGAATGTATATTTATTGTGTTATGGACAAACACATTGTCTATCACATAACAATAACGTATCTATTAATAGCTATCTCAGTTAATGCGTAGCAACGTAGCATAATATTCGACCACATTCACTCGAAGATGCTTCATATCTGACAGGCTGATAAGCTCCTTTCAAACAGTTCTTCATCCGTTGCCACTGAGGTTTCATATAGCATTGACTTGGCGTCATCCCAGGTAAATAAGTCCAGAGGTATGACATCGGGTTCACACGAGCTCGGCCAACTTTTACCTGCTGGTGGTAAACCAAACCCTCGAACTCGGCAATTCTCCCAAATCTGCCCTCAAACGGCAGACTGTAATTCGGCACCTTTATACCCGTTGCTGAGGGGGGTGTATTCCGGTTTCCTTGGCGCTTGCCGGTCGCCCGGTATAGCGAAGAGTGACGTCAGTGGGCAGCCACGCGGGCTTTCTGCAGGACGCGCGCTGCTGTTTCTAACGTTGTGCGCTCTGGTGTTATGCGTAATTCATACTTGTGCTGTCTTCCATTACCTTTTTTGTAATCTTGTGAGTCGTTCACATTATTTTGCGAGTAGAAGTACTTGTTTTTTATACGATTTAGGAGACAATCTGAGCTGCTCTCTCAGGCTATTCGCGGACGATGCTGCCCTTTACAGATTAGTGAAATCATCATAAGATCGAAAACAACTGGAAATCGATTTAGATATTTGCATGGTGTGAAAATTTGGAATTGAACTTAAATAATGAAAAGCGTGAAGTCATGCATATGAGCACTAAAAGAAAACCGTTAACCTTCATTTACACGATAAATCGGCACATTTACAGGCCGTAAATTCAACTAAATATCTAGGAATTAAAATTTCGAATAATTTTAATTAGAAAGAACACACAGAAAATATCGTAGGGAAGGCGAACAAAAAGTTTAATTTCAATGGCATAACACTTAGAAAATGCAACAGTTCTTCTAAAGAATCTACATACACTGCAATTGTCTTTTCTATTTTGGAAATCATTAAAAAAGGCATTATTCGTTGCCGCGAGATCTATTTGCGAAATTTCTTTCAACAACTTTCTCCTCCAAATGCGAACATATTTTGTTAGCACCCATGGGTGAAACAATAACAATGGTCGAGTACGAAAGGGAATGCAATGCATGGAATGCATTCAATTGTAAGACGCTTGGAGAATACTCCGATTAATATGTGAAAATTAATGTTCACCTCTCTGCCGATGTGTCTGAAAACTTCCGCAGTCTATGCTTCTCTACATACGAATTCGATCCCGCGTATTACATTACCTCACCCAGTTTTGCGTGGATCGCTCTGATGAAAATTAGTAACGCAGAGCTGCAACTTATAAATGATATCGATCAGCTGCAGTTTGTTGAACAGAGTATCAGAGGTGGGGTCGCTCCCTGTTCATGTAGACATGCAGTTGCCAACAACAGATAAATAACCGAGTATGATGAAACAATCGATGAATGATCCATCGCATATCTCGTTGTGAACAGCTTATATAACTGGGCAATGCTGCACATCTTCCTGTGTCTAATTATGAATGACTTCCTCCAGAGAGTGTCAAAGATTTTGATGTTACAAACGTACTGGATGATTCGGACACACGGTACAGGTTAGAATAAGAATTCGATTACTTTGAAATTATTCATGATTTACATTCAGAATTTCCCTTTTTTTTCAGAGAAAATGATGGCTCCATCAGATAGTAAGGAACCGAAAAAAAATTGGTTACAACCCTTTACCACATGAAGAACAACGCCATTGTTTATAGAAATTTAAAACCGAGTTTGAAAGATAATTTGGTTGTGAAAGATGTTTATCGAACCTTATCATTTAAGCAAGCTCCCTACTCGGAACTGTAAAACTTAATTTCATAAAAGATATGCCCTCTCCTTGGCACGTGGAGGCAGGGGACCTTCTCAGACTGCTCTGATTGGATTGTGTATTATGATGTGCAGGGGAGAGGGTAAGAGGTGCTGTGATTGGACGTCGTGTACTTGCGTAATCTGATACCCAGAAGGGTGGGGGGAACCTCCCCCCTTTGATGACCTTGAAGTGTTCCAGATGGTACCTACCCTATACTACTTACGTTTGCTCAGCCTCTGCGTTTCCCGCGCGGGCTAGAGCTGACGGAGATCGCGGCTTGTAAGACGTGGCGCGACGGCTCCCAGCTTAATGGCCAACAGATGAAACACCTAGTATAGGACAATCGCGTTTCTATAACTATGAGCTGGATCGAAATCATAGTTACGAAAACGATCCAGATGCACCAACTGCAATACGAACATCGTAAATAAAGAGAAGTAGAAATTTACTGAGAGGCTCCCGTATTCAGTAGCTGCCCTAGATAGTTTTATTTTTCTGTCTTAAGCAAACTGCAGTCTAAAACTCCCATTCGTGAGATGGGATTTGCTTTTCTTGTGTCACTAGGCACTATTGCGCAGAAATTCCGTCCCACTCACGCGTAGGGTAGCCTCTTCTTGTTTCTTTAGCCGGCCGCAGTGGCCGAGCAGTCTGCGGCGCGCCAGTCACAGTCTACACGGCCGTAGCGTCGACTTTAGTGTAAGGTAGTTCATAAGTAGTTTGTAAGTTTAGGGACTGATGACCCAGCAGTTAAGTCCCTTAAGCTTAACAAACATTTGAACATTTCTTGTTTCTTTCGTTCCTCCCCCGTCTAGGATATCTGCAAATTGGAAAGCTTATTAGTCACGTGCTTTTCACTTTTATTTACAAATCATCATAAGAAATTTCATTATTATCGTTACGAGTAGACGATACTTTTGATTAATTTGGTTTTTGTATTAAAAATAAAAGTTATAGTAATAAAACTCTCTCAGGGCTCCAGCTCCATCAGGTGTTTTGGAACGAACGATCTTTCAGCCGAGATCTCTTCGGCCATTGTCAAGTGGCGACTGTCGAATCACCGCTTCTATATAGCTGCGCGGCTTCCTGTGACGTCAGTGGTGCTCGCGACGTCGCCATACATGATAATGTTTTGATCGCGTGCTTGCCGCGCCCGCTTTAACCCCCGATGAACGAGCCCCAAGCTGCATGCCGCCGTCTTTATTAACAGTTTCGTCACACATTTTATTCTCAATCGACTGCTTTATTGCGCTATCCCAGAAGCTATTTGTTCTCGTAATAACCTGTGTCTCCTCGAACGTAATACGATATTTCTTTCCCCATAGAGTTCTTCACAACTGCAGATTTTTCGGGGTAATGCCAGAGAAAACATATTTCGTGTTCGACACAACGCTGTTCAATAGTACTCAATCTCTACCCGATGTAAAACTGAGTACACCCACACGGTATTTTGTATAGACCTGCCGTTATAAGACCTACACCATCTTTCACAGGTATCATCAGTGTCGTAACTTGTAGGAGGCTTGAAGACCGAAGCGATCATGTGTCTCTGAAGGATCCGGCTAATATTTCCGGTTACTGAGCCACAAAACGGCAACAATGCAAGTTTTTTTTTCTTCTTCGATGTTCTTGTTAAATCTGGCTGTAGCCTCTATCCCTAAATACTTTCCGCAAGTGGTCCATTTCCTTCTCTACATTTTCATTGTTTGAGATTACTGTTCGTTACACCACCGACCTTAGAACAGATGGTTTATGCAGTAGGTGATGGTGACTCGAGGGGTGCAGATACTGGCCCGTGAACGTGGGTTTCCGGTAAACACTATGACTACGACACCCATGTGTTTTACGTCTTAACCCTTTCAGACCTGATTTTTTTCTCTATGAAAAAAAATATTTTTAATGCTGTAATACTCTTCAGTTAAATTTTCAATGATTTTAGAAGCAAGATTGATGCAATTATATGCACCCATTTTCATACTAAAACACTGCATATACTAAAACACAAGGCTTTTTTAAGGACTAAAATAATTAATTTTGTAGTGCCAACTGTTGTACTAAATAAACTGATCGTTCAATAACTACATCGCAAAATAACAACTACTACTTTCAATTGTACAGTGGAATACAAGTAACCCACAATTTCCGTATTCTTTGAAATTCGTAAACTGCTGCGTAGTGCAACACTCTCTTCTTAATATATTTATAGTGTTCTTCCGCGGATGGCAGTAATTGTGCATGATGATATGATTGAACACTCAGGTGTCGTATACATGTTCTTTCCATTGAGAAAAAATGCTACTCAACCATCTTAGACACCGTAGAAGTTATGTACACCGTAGAAGTTATGTACACCGTAGAAGTTATGTACACCGTAGAAGTTATGTACACATTTGTAGCCAGAGGGTCCGAAAGGGTTGAAGAGGACGGCAGGGCATCATCCGTCTATACCTCCATCATACATTTGTTTTGTCATGAATGTTATCTATGTGGTCCAAGAATTCAGTCTTTCACTTCTATGAGACCATACACGAACACGTCATGTACGTAAAGATATAAGCTGCTTGGGCGGCATCCTCGAAGTACTCCATAGACAGTTTACTGGAGCTAATGGGCTTCCCATTGCGACGCCGTTCTTCTGGTTACAATATTCTCCACCGTACAAAAATACGACGACAGAATATGCTTGAATAAATCCACAATAGTGTCGTAGAATAATTGGAAGATCGGATCAATAGTCTTTGATGGGAAAGTGTGTGAATAATGATACCATATCATATCCAGGTAAGTGTAAGAAGAAAAGAAACCATTAAAGATTTTAGGTTGTTAGAAATAGTATGTAGTATGATGCATAAATAAAAATCCGTTAATGAAATGTGCTGCCAATAAAAAATATCAAATCAAATGTTTGTATAGTCTATGGGACTTAACTACGGGGTCATCAGTCCCTAAACTTACAAACTACTTTTGAACTACTTACGAACTAGGACGGCACAAATATCCATGCCCGAGGGGCGATTCGAACCCCCGACCGTAGTGGCCGTGCAGACCGTGACTGAAGCGCCTCAGTCCCCGCGGCCACCGCGGCCTGCTGCCAATAAAATGATAGCTCAAGTGTCCTATGTATTAACTGGCCCGGAATGAAGACAATTTGCTCAGTATGAACAATAAAGTCCACTTACCATGGAGGTTTAATTTCAAGAGGTTCTGATTGTCAATGAACAATTCGAGTACAATATACTGAATCTTAATAACACTGGTTAGGTGGTGACTATTTAAACGTCACACAATAGCTATTCATCCCATTTAAAATACAATGTAAGTTTAATGCCATAACATAAAACTCTGACTTATTTGAAAATTGCTGGGCTATAGGGCCAACCTACTGTATATCAGTATACCATTTACGCTCCTTCTTCTTGTACTGTAGTATGGTTTACGGACTGGATAGAATATCCGTAAGAAGCAATCCGGCGGGTCCGAAGTGGATAACGTGGCTAACTTAAAACGGTAATATCATAACCTAAACATGAGCTGTCATATTCCGTTTATTGCATTTTACGAATGAACTTTGACTATCGATATGTTTCTGTGCCCACAACTTGAAACATCATAGGTGAGTCATCATTCAAGAAACAGATATAACCAGCTAACTAATAACGTCGAAGGCAGGAAACGCCGACCATTTATGTTACAATAGAGATAGAAATCAAATCATTTGATATTAACAATTTTGAACTGCAGTTAGTCTTTACATACAACTGCAGTTGTGCAGGTAAGATAACCAAGGCCCCTGAATTTTACTTGTTGCTCATTATCAAAATTCAAAACTTAAACTATACGTTCATAGAACATTGTTTCTTTATCCTGATGTGTATAAACTTTCACACGTTTCCACACTTAATTACGTACCAACGTGCATGAGCTGATGAACAGTGAAGTCACTGACCGCTGTACGTGAACCCCGCAGCAAATTTTATAGTTCTGGTTTATCTGAAACCACGAAGTTTTTGACAATACCTGAAGACGGAAAGCAGCTAATTAACACTGAAAAGCGCCAAGTACCGGTCAAATTACCCCAATCATCAGTCCTCATCGTCTCTCATTAAAATTAAATGAAAATGAGGACAGCTCATTATCAAAAGGAAAAGCAGGCTTGTTGCTTCGACGTTGTTTCGTTCTCAGTGGGCTAACCATACAGATACCAAAAAAGCCGGCCGCGGTGGCCGAGGGGACTGCGGCGCGTCAGTCACGGTCTGCACGGCTTCTACGGTCGGGGGTTCGCATCCCCCCTCGGGCATGGATATTTGTGCCGTCCTTAGTATTAGCTAGACCATAAGTAGCTTGTAAGTTTAGGGACTAATGACCCCGTAGTTAAGTCCCATAAGCTCTACAAACATTTGAGCATTTGAATTTGAACCAAAAAGCAGTTGCACTATTCCTTGGAAGATTTTAAATATCGACATCGTTCCCTCTATAAAGAAAAGTCTTCTATTATTCCCTTTCTTATGCGAGTATTAATTTCACACTACCAAGTTTCGAATCATAAAACAGTTTTCTCTAATATAGCAACTGTTATTCGAAGCGTCACGGTACTGTTCAGCTACGTGTAACATCGAACTGTGTGCATCATGAACATTTTCAGTATGCCAGTATCTTTGCATCGAGGTATAACAATTTTGGGCTGAGCTACATTGGTTAGTGCTCAATAATTTGAGGAGAACGTTTAGATACAGTGTGTGTGTTGCAATGGTAAATGCATATAATGTATCATAAAGAAGACCAACTTCATCAATAGTATCGCAGACATACGTGTAGCGCAAAGCAAAATAATCGGCAATTAACAAACTGGACCTTAGAAAAAGGTTCTGTTGTGAGAGGACAAAAACAGAAATCGTCAAGTACGCTGATGATATGACGGTGCCAACAGAGATGGAGGAATAGCTCCAATTAATGGTGGAGAATATTATAAGTGTGGGTAAAGAGCCTGTAATGAAACTGAATATTGCCAAGACTACACCGATGTTGTTGTTGTGGTCTTCAGTCCTGATAATGGTGATGCAGCTCAATACCCTACTCGGTCCTGAGAAAGCCTCTTCATCTCCTTATAAGAACGGCAACCCACAACCATTTGAACCTTCTTACTCTATTCGTCTTTTCGTCTCTCTATGCAATTTTTATCCCACACACTTCCCTCCAGTGCTAAATTCCCGATTCTAAGAATGTGTCCTTCAAATCGATCCCTACTTTTAGTAATGATATGCCAGAAACTTCTTTTCTCCCCAATTCCGTTCAGTACCTCTTCATTAGTTACATGATCTACCCATCTAATCTTCAGTATTCATCTGCAGCACCACATTTCAAAAGCTTCTATCTCCTCCTTGTCTGTACTATTTATCGTCCATGTTTCACTACCGTAAAAGGCAACACTACACACAAATTTCTTCAGAAAAGACTTCCTAACACTTAAATTAATATTCAGTATTAGCAAATTTATCTTTTCCAAAAACGCGTTTCTTCCCACTGCCATTCTGCAGTTTATAACATGTCTACTACGACCATCGTTGGTTATTTTACTACACAAGTAACAAGCACTCATTTAACATCCTTCTTGTCTATTTACTTAATCTAACTCCTTCAACATCGCTTGATTGTCTTATACTACATTCCATTACCATTGCTTTGCTCTTGTTAATGTTCATCTTATACGCTCCTTTCAAGGCAGTGTACATTCCGTTCAGTTGGTCTTCCAGGTCGTTCGCTGTCTCTTATAGAATTACAATGTCATCGGCAAACCGCAAAAAAAAAAAAAAAAAAAAAAAAAAAAAAAAAAAAAAAAAAAAAAAAAACCTTACTGTAAGGAAGATGAAATATATGTTAACCTAGATAATAACAGAAATATTTATAACATGAAACTACATTGTGAAATTTTTAACGAGGCTGTTTGCATTTATGTCTAGATTTCAGGCCACTGACATAGGCCTATTGTTTTACAAACGAAATCCATGCAGTCATCATAGCGAGTGTCGAGACACACATGAACTATAGATATTTCGCAGTATGCTGAATGTTGTGTTTAGTTTGTAGCATACCTTAACGACCGGTTTACGATGTCAAGCGCCCCGCTTTAGAAATTTTAGAAAAAGATGAAACCTCAAGCTACTGACAAATGTTCATCTGTATCCTCACCAGTACTAATTCACACATAAGCGCCAGAGACATTGTTAGAGTGTATAAAAAATCCGAACGTTCACAATTGCATTCAACCTTATATGCATGCATATAACGTAGCTGTCTTGCGGGCCCTCTAATCATTCCGCGATACAATCGCTCGACAATACGATATGGATACTAAAAGAGACCACTGGGAGACACTGCTCTTTATTGCAATCATTACAGATGTGAATTAACACCATGATAATGACAATACAAGGAAACAGTGGCAGACGCTCTATGAAAACTTCAATATTAACATCTTATCACCAGAAATTTCTCTGTACTCGTGATTGGAAAGAAGGAAAGAAGGAAGATTCGGGATCTCGTGGCCGCTTCCGTCGCAGTTTCGTGTCCTTCCTCGGGCATGGGTGTTTATGTTGTCCTTAGGATAAGTTAGTTTAAACCTTTAATGCATAGTGTAGCTGATCAGCTACATACCTTATTTTTCTCATTATCTCTCACACTGATTAACATTTTACCACAAATTCATTTGTAGCTGATTCTATAGATAGTGTTACATATGCTAGTAGCTCGTCCTAGAAATTAGAAATTGCAGAGTGCCACTGAATCAATTCGACAGTTAGCTGCATTGAGTAACTCCTAACATGTGCTTTTGTTTACTTTGTCATGTAAAAGTAGTCAATCACATACTACAGTTGCAATATGAGTTACTTTCTGGAAAGATGAGGGACATAATAGTGACATTTACTACATCGGGTACATCATGAAAGCATTATATAGCTGACCAGCTACTTTTTTGTTGCTAGTAGTGCATAATAATTTAAAGGATTTTTTTTTCAATATTTTCCTCAGTATAGTAGTTTTTATAGCTTCAAATGAAAAGTCATGCATTAAAGGGTTAAGAAGTTGATAAGTCTAGGGAGCTATGAGCTTAGCAGTTAGATCCCTTAGGAATAAAAACATTTAAAATGTTGTGGAAATGTCTTGGTCACATATACCTTTATTTGTATTTTTTCCGCGTTTAGTAACTCCAGCGTCAGAAATTTATGGTAATTTTAACGGAATTATGAAATATGTTAAGTACAAAGGCAGATATGATTACAATTATGATGAGAGCAAAATCAATATGTAATAAAAAAGTACTTACAATTTGGAAAATTTTATCACAGATTTATTTTGTTCTCATCATAATTGTAATCACATCCGTCTATATAAATGAAGAATGGCTATGGGAAGAAAAGCGTTTCTTAAGAAGCGAAACATCCAATATTAATTTAAATGTTAGGAAGTTCTTTCTGAAAGCATTTGTCTGGAGTGTAGCATTGTATGGGGGTGAAACGTGGACGATTAGGAGTTCAGATAAAGAGATGATAGAAGCTTTTGAAATGTGGTGCTACAGACGAATGATGAAAATTAGATGGGTAGATGACGTAACTAATGAGGAGGTGCTTAACCGAATTGGGGAGAAGAGAAGTTTCTGGCATATCCTGACTATGAGAAGGGATAGATTGGTTGGACACACTGGAAAATTATGCAGGTTGAAATTTGCCGAAGAGCTTGCGAATCGTTTTCAGATGGGGCCCTTTTGAAAAGTTAAGCCGTGTTTGAAAACTATGCCTTATCACCGCAGGACTGTGTTGTAAGCTGTGGAATTCCAGTACCAGAAAAACACGTTGGATGGAATACAGCCGCGGTGGAGTGGCCGAGCGTTCTAATGCGCCTCACTGCGAAGCGCACGGTTTCTCGCCGTCGGAGTTTCGAGTCCTCCCTCGGGCATGGGTGGTGTGTATTGTCTTTAGGTTATTTTAACTTACTTTAAGTAGTTTCTAAATCTAGGGATTGATGACCATAGCAGTTTGGTCCTATAGGTTTACAAACATTTGAACGTTTTGATGGAATATATAACTACAATCTCTTCCTTCGGTACCCTAACGACCTTTCGCGTTGTAGGCGCTTTGAAATTCTGTAATCATGGACTTTCACACACTTTAGGAAGAGGTTCTCATGTCAGTCGTTCCAAGTTTTCTCAAGTAATAGATTTCAGTATCGGCAACGAAATATCCTATACAATCGCTCAAGAAAATATTATACTAATAAAACTCGAATAAATTACAAAAGGACGCAGTGAATTCATTCTGGAAAGTTCAGATTGTGGAAACAGAAGCAGCTGCATCAAAATGATTTATTAATCAGGACTAGTTACATGACATTATAGTCGCATCGTCAGGTAAAAAACAACGGTTGCCCTTTCAATACATATTGTTACATATTAAAATGTTAATAAGGGTAACCCTCCATCATGGACTGAAATGTTTTTCACCAATTCAGTTGGTCGTAAATCTTAAACACACCAGCTCAGTACATAAAAGGTCTCTTGTATGGTAAGATCGCCCTCCCAGTGCCACAGGACAGTAACAAATAAGGCTGCTACATGGACTTAAGAGTAACCAGCCGGTCTTTTAAATTTTATCTGACATCACGGGCATTAGCAATCACACTTATAGAGACTTGAATACATGGGAAAGGGCGACAGCGGAAGGTGAAATGTGTACCACACACTATAGTCTTTCGCAGTTCTTGATATACGCTAGAGTGTGTCTGAAAATAGGCAGATAGTAGCTCGTTGGATCCAAATAAGTGTAATACACAGACGTAACACTGTGTAGTTGGACAATTGGGTCAGGAAATTGAGTTGAGCACACCACAGGTTGCCGTCGTAAATGGAATACCTCTCAAAGAAATATTTAGAGAAAACCGAATATTCTCTGTAGCAGCAGTTGGATTTTAACCGTAGCAGTTATCAAATACTGAAAACACTAGACCTACGCATCTGATTCGGTACCTTTAAATATGGATTTTCCCGCTAAAAAATACAGTCATAAATATTACTTTTATGTTCGAAAATAAGCGGGGAAAATAGTAATACCAACTGCTAACTTGTACCACAGCGTCAATGTAAAAAGACGAATACATTACCGAACTCATGTCTTCATACACGTAAACACGTTGGGTTTTTTTTCTTTCCTTTTTCTTCAGTTGGTCTGCACGGTGTTGGTTGAAGCACGATGACGCTATTTTCTTGGACAAGTTAGTAAAAATGCGTCGCGCAATTAGCTTTTAACTTCATTCCTGGCTCATTTGATATTATCCGTGTGTATATGGTGCGACTTTCGTTACCCGCGACATGATAACGAATCAGATTTATGATGAAGACTTAATTAATCTACCTGACCTCTACTCCCCAATTAACAGGTAGGCTTAGCTGAGAAAGTTCTGCTGTTACGACCGTTGCCGACATCGGACTTCTTTTCTTCTAGCAATGGCCTCTGATGTTACTAGAATTAATAGAAAGGGATAGCAACAAGGAAAGACTGCGGACCAGTAGTCAGACAGTTCAGTTAAATAATGGCTGTATTTTGTAATAATGACACACTATTCGAGGTAGACTGTTACAGTGGACACGTCTCATAACTAACAATCACTGAAAACTCCTGTCTTCCAGTTACAACGTCTTGCTGCGAGACAAGACAAATAAAACAAACCGGAGCAGCTAATTTCTAATTGTATCGTCCAGCCTTTGAAAAGTGAGTGAATATGTAAAGTGTTTCAGAAGATGTAATTTAACCAAGAGTACAAAGACTAAGCCCAAACAGGATATCGATCTCTTACAAGCCTAACTCCCAATATGCAAACCGTTGCATATTAGTAACTCGTGGCGGATTACTATCGTTTTACTAGACTGCCGAAGTATAACTGATAAGACAGTGGATTTCATCGTCGTTACCGACACAAGGTCTTAACACGGCGGTTACTTTCGCGTATGAGGAGCAGGAGAGCTGACTCCTTGAACAACTGCAAGCAATTGAGAAAGATGACGGCATTTTTGTTACGCGTGTGTCGCACTGCTGAGTGCTTTCCGCCGGACAATCACAAGGTGCGACTGAAAAGTTCTGTGAGTGGTCCGTTATTTTACATACCGCGCTGATGAGGATGATGAGGTGCCCGCGCATACACATTGAGGGACATGTCAACAAGCACCCCGTAGCGTGCAAAACACTGTGGTGAAGCCGTGGTACACGCTGCAACCCAGTTAACAAGGCCAGTGTGAGAATTCGTGTCACTGCAACATGGAGCGCAAAAGGTTCAATGTTCAAATTTTTGTAGAGCTTAAGGGACTTAACTGCGGGGTCATCTGTCTCTAAACTTGCAAACTACTTATGAACTACCTTATACTAAAGACGGCAGAAACATCCATGCGCGAGGGGGGATTCGAACCCCAGACGGGGACCGGCCTCGTGCATCGTTGCATAGCGCCTCAATGCGCTTGGTCGCTCCGCCGCTGCGCGATAAATGTGGCAATGCGTTAACATCAAGTTTTGTTTCAAATTAGGCAAAACGGCTACGGACACCCATATGATGTTAGTGGAAGTGTATGGTATTGAGGCAGTTAGTAAAAAATTTGAGTGAATGGTTGCGGATATCCAACAACGCGTAATCTCAGTGTTTCGAGTGATTCTACAATAAGCATTTGCTGACAGTTCCCAACAGCTATACAACCGATGTCAGAAGTTTATTGTAGCCAATGGCGATTACTTTGAAGGCCAATAAAGGTATTTTGTTTATAACTATTTTTTACTTTAATTCCTGAGACCATTTACCGAACTTCTCAGACGCACCTTGTAGCTTCACATTGCCAAGCTGACCTGGGACTAGAGGGAGTTAGTTCTGCCCGAGTGTGTTGGTTTCGTGTATTGTTGGGTGTCCTGCCATGACAATAGCAGCTTTACAGAAGCGGCAAGCAGGCGTGATCTTGCGAGAAGAAATCCCGTTACCTGTTCAAATTTAACGGACAAGACCGTCTTTGTGGTGACTCGTCATCTTGTGACATGCAACACTTACTCTAGGTTGGTTGGTTATTTGGCATAGGGGGACCAAACTGCTAAGGTTATCAGCAGAGGGGAAGGAGTGAGATCAGGAAAGGAGAGGAACGGAAATGAAATGCAGTACATGGGGAAAAAAGAAGGAAGAAAGACTGCATTATATCGTGGCCCCGTGCTCGCCACACACGTACTCACGAAGAAACCGTGAATCCCCTGGGGGACTACTCTAGGACATGGAAAATTATTTCGCTCCTACGAGACAAAGGTCCTCTGGTCAGGCAAGTATATGGCGACACTAGAGGGAGGGTCAATTGTATTTTATGGGTTTTAATTGGAGATCAATTTCATCAACTTTATGAATATTAATTGCAACAAACGTTGCGATGCATAAAACTACTTGTAATGTTACGTATGGTATGAATCCGTTGTCGAAATTTTAATATTTACTTATTATACAGCCTCTCTCTTTGTGCTAAAGGCTGGGCCAAGTGGCTCATGGCACCTTTGTTCTGCTCTGAGAAAAGTCTCAGCTTTACACGTGTTCGGACACTTATGAATGAGAAAACTGCGACTCATTATTCTCAGTTTGGAGGATCAACCATCAATCAGTATTTAGATTTTTCGTCTCGGTAGCATATTTAATTTTTTAAGAGTGTAAATAGCTTGGTTTGTAGAAACTATAACTGTACAGCATACCCACAGATAAATTATATGAGAACTTTAACGGACGCGAACAAAATTTCGAATGAAGTCACGCACACTTCCAAGAAATTGCCCTAAAGTTTTTAAAACTTTTAAAGTATCCGTGTAAGTGATTATTTGCATGTAAAACGCGGAAGAAACCGAGGTAATCTTCTGCAGCGGTAAGATGGTCACATACGATTTACTGGAAAGAAATAGTTTGTCGCGGACAAAAGTAATGATTCTGACGCTGTCTAAGGATGGCCGTGTTTCGCCGTGAGCTCTGCTTTTGTTTGGCTCATTATTGAACGGCGCGGAAGCGAAATAAAACGTGTGCTGAGTTGCAGCTTCAGGCGTAATGCGGTACCGCGAGTACAACTTGTAGCAGATCCCCAGCCGGCGATACGCCGCCGCCGAATACCTAATGAGCCATCAGTCCGTGGGCTGCTCAACGCCACGCCGTGTACCCAGCGCGACGATACATATGTTCTGCACTTGTATAAACTCTCGCCCTTAAGTTCCTCACTGAATACTGTTAAGCAGAAAAGGTAATAAACTGAAAATGCGTATTTTCTTATAGCATTGGAGAAAAGGGAGTCTGGATTTATGGTTACGTGTAGAAACGCTTTAGTGACACAGAACCACATACGAACTGTAAGGGAGCATCCGAATACTAGGTTTTACATGGTGTAAAAAATCAAAGCAGACCTAAATGTGGATGGATGATGATCTGAACAGTAGTTCTTCCGCTTGAAATTCGAGGCCTTAAACATTGCGCGCCGGCCGCGGTGGCCGAGGGGACTGAGGCGCTCCAGTCACGGTCTGCACGGCCTCTACGATCGGGGGTTCGAATCCCCCCTCGGGCGTGGATATTTGTGCCATCCTTAGTATAAGGTAGTCGATAGGTAGTTTGTAAGTTTAGGGACTGATGACCCCGTAGTTAAGTCCCATAAGATTAACAAACATTTGAACATTTGAAACATTGCGCAATCTCAATCGGTCACTTTGTGAAGTATGTATGAGGAATATAGCATCGCATGAAAATTTTACCGAGATCGGGATCCTCTTGATTTCCATAGAGTTTCACTCAGTCGCTTCGTACAACGGCGAGCCTTTTTCCTAATGCGCCTCTACCTCTGTTTAGCAAATGCTCCCTTAAAAAATCTTCAAATGTTTGTAATTCTATCGGACCAAACTGCGTGGTCATCAGTCCGTAGCTTACAAACTACTTAAACCTAGGTAAACTAACCTAAGGACGAACACACACACCCACGCCCCAGGGAGGACTCGAACCTCCACGGCGAGCAACCGCGCGCTCAGCAGCGAGACGCTTTAGACCGCTCGGCTACTCCACTGCGGCGAAATGATTCCTTAGAGTTGAAGAACACCGCAAAGGCTCAAAGGGAGCTGCACCTCCACACAGAAGGGAATGGGATTCCTACCTGAAGATAGCCACTGATGTCTTTGATTTCAATGGTGATCTAGTTTAATGGGAAGAGGCGACGATTTGGACTGTGATGGGAAGCGTGCTAGCGTCAATCTGCGGGACGGTGAGCGCAACGGACTACCAAGCAGGAGGCCCGGGTTGCATTCCCGGGATCGGTATACATTTTGATACTATTCTTCAGTCTACGTATGTATACCTATTCTCATATCCAGTCTGACGCGCGGGAATGGTAGAAGGAGGTGGACTGACATGAGAATGGGATAAATGCGTACCTGCGTAACACAGACTAGTATTTTTATATAAGGTACCTACAAACAGTTGCAACAAGAGAGCTCGAAAACGCTTTAACTTTTTCTTTTTATATCATGAATGGTTTCGTCAGTCATTAGCTGTCGTCGGACGTACATGAATTTTAGTAACTGTTCAACATTTGTATATCGTAAACTATAATGCAGTAATATTACGTCAATTCATAAGTAAAACTTTGTGTATCATTACGTCAGAATTATAAGAATAGATACATAAAGCGTAGAACATTTTGCACTGATTACTTGAGCATGCGCTAATATCTTAAATGCATGTAAGCAAAATCTGATGACAACTAAGGAATGTCGAAACCGCACATGAAATTTCGTTTCAATTTATGAAACGATCTTGGCGTAACTCCATTTTCAGTAACTCGTAACATTTTCAGATTGCCACCTCGGCTTGTACAATTTCTTCCGTATAGTGTTCGTAGCTTGTCAACCAGAGGAGCAGACGTCATCTCGCGCGACTAGAGTGTATTTTCACGTTTCCGTGGTATGGCTTTCCGCTTACACAGGCCCTTCCAAGGTGCGTTTAATTTAGCGGTGAGCGGTCGTATCCCCTCGCTCATTATTGGCTGGCAGGCCTAATGCTTTTATAATAATGCCTTTCCTCCCTCACTCCGCATTCGACAGTTTTTGTGCATCTCTTGATTCTTCGCCATGGCCTTGGAACAGGACACTGTTTGACAGTCTTCATCACGATTAATGAAAAAACGCCCTTACGCTTCAATACAGAAAATGATCTCATGCGATCTTTTCTACACTATAAAGGCAACTAATAATTTCTTTTAGAGTCGTAAACAATTATGAAACCAAACTTTCACGGACACAAGGCTATGACGTGCATCATGGTATAAAAGTGGAAGCACAATATGTGAATAAGTTAGATGTAATTTCAGTTGTAATGAGTCAACGAGAGAATTCGAATGGAACGTCAATGAATGGTAACAGACTTGCAGACATTCCGTTTAATCAATTTCTTAGGAACTACAGTAGCTGTGACCCGCAGTATCCTATAAGCCGAGGCAGAACTCTGGACACTACGGTCGGGGGTTCGAATCCCCCCTCGGGCATGGATATTTGTGCCGTCCTAGTTCGTAACTAGTTCATAAGTAGTTTGTAAGTTTAGGGAGTGATGACCCCGTAGTTAAGTCCCATAGACTATACAAACATTTTTTGAGAACTCTGGAAGCAGAAATCAACAAACATATTTGGAATTGACAGTAATGGGCATACGGAGATTTTTTGCTACACAGTACGTCTTACGCACGCCTGTGATGTGGTATTGGACTCAGAGGTACACCGTTTCGAATCCAGATGGTGGCTAAAATTTGGTCAGCCAGGAAAGGATAAGTAGTGGTGTCAAGTTACCAATTGCCATTTCACGAGTCCTGTGTTAGATTTCAAACCACTCCACAGTGTTTGATAAAGTGACGGCATGTGACACTGTTAATTATGGGTCATTCAGTGGATCTACATCTACATGGGATACTCTGTAAATCACATTTAAGTGCCTGGCAGAGGGTTCATCGAAACACCTTTATACTATTTATCTCCCATTCAATTCTCGAATAGCGCGCTGGAAGAAAGAACACCTGGATCTCTTCGTTCGAGCTCTGATTTCTCGTATTTAAAAAATGTTCAAATGTTTGTACAGCTTATGGGACTTACCTACGGGGTCATCAGTCCCTAAACTTACAAACTACTTATGAACTACTTACGAACTAGGACGGCACAAATAGCCATGCCCGAGGGGGGATTCGAACCCCCGACCGTAGTGGCCGTGCAGACCGTGACTGAAGCGCCTCAGTCCCCTCGACCACTGCGGCCGGCTCGTATTTAATTCTGATGATCATTTCTACCTATATAAGTGGGAGTCAACAATATATTTTCGCATTCGGAGGAGAATGTTGGCGATTGGAATTTCTTAAGTAGCCCACGCCGCAGCGATAAACGCCGTTGTTGTATTTCCTATCCCAGACCCTGTATAATTGCCGCGACGCTGTCTCCCTCTATCGTGACAGTACAAAACGAGCTGCCCTTCTTTGGATATCCTGCGCAAAACCCACTTGATACGTATCCCACGCTGGGCAGCAATACTCCAAAAAAGGACGGACAAGCATAGTATATGCAGTTTCTTTAGTACTTATGTTGCATCTTTTAAGGGTTCTGCCAATAAAACACAGTCTCTGGTTCGCCTTTCCCACGACGTTATCTACATGTTACTTCCAGTTTAAGTCTGAAGTTATAGTAATCCCTAGGTATTTAGTGGAGTTTACGGCCTTCACTTTTGATAGATTTATCTTCTAAACAATGTTAAGCTCGGTGATCCTCTTAGTGTTACTCGAAATAAATATGCTATGTTTCGCAGTAGGTTTCGCTATTCCACTTCTGTTATCGTCGTCATAACGCAAACGTGGCAGTACACTATACACCCATCCACTACACTTTGCTGTGTTCTGCAAATACACATCAGACACAACTCTCACATGTCCTCATGAAAAGTGAACAATGTGCGCGGAGGCAGAACACCCTCTCCGACAGGTAATTAAACCCGTCCCGTGTGATAGCCCAACATTTACATATTTACACAATATGTGAGGGGAAAATAATGACCATTCTATTCATGTGAATGTTGTACATTAGGGCAATGAACGAATGACGTTAGAAAGGGAGCCCTTACAGCAATGCCGTTCAGAATTCGTTCTTCTGGGGGTGAGGGAGAGAGGAGGTTAGTGGTTCTGTTCAAGTACAAGAGACTCATTCAGATCAGCATCCTCACCTAAGTTGAAGCATCAAAGTGTCTCAACGTTTCGATTGTAACACAGCTTGCATCGTAAACGACTAAAACTTAAATTGAAGGATATGATTGCTCTGGAGGGCACGGGGGACGGTTGGACCCTATATCCCGTGTGCCATTCCCCACCGCCTCACCCCGTGATTGACGTTATTCAGTTTTAATTTCTTTTAGGCACAATCACTTTTCACTGATACAGTCATTACCGCTTTAGTCCACATTGTCTGTATGTTTAACCGACAGCAAAGACAACTTTTTCGCCGCGGTGGAGTGGCCGAGCGGTCTAAGGCGCCTCGCTGCGGAGCGTGCGGTTAGTCGCCGCCGGAGGTTCGAGTCCTCCCTGGGGCATGATTGTGTGTGTTTTCCTTAGGTTAGTTTACCTTAGTTTAAGTAGTTTGTAAGTTACGGACTGATGACCACGCAATTTGGTCCAATAGATATACAAACAACTTTTTCGTAAGAACTTTGTCATATGCCTTTGTGACGGAAGAAATTCAGCAAAAAGACACGCTATTGTGTCACATATTTTGAATATCACTCATCAAAACCTACATTGTCCTTACCGAAGCTGGGTATAGCAAAAAATACGAAATTTAACAGAAAAGTATAAACATTTACACTTTACGCAGGAACAACAGCTTTTGATATGGTTTTCCGTAAAAGATATATAAATTCTCAAGGAATATTTGTGGTATGTCTGTTGCAGATATTTAGCGCTAACTGGCTGCGCTTCGAAACCTCTGTCGCTGTGAAAACGACACCTTTGCCATCTAGTGTTGGCAGGCGTCAGACCGTCCGATATCTTGCCACGCCAATTCATTCGGCATACTAACTTCCCGATCGTCTGTATTGTTCGAACAAAAGTTATATTGGTAATTCTTGAAGGACTTAACTAGAATATTTTGGTGACGTGAATCCTATATCCCAAAAAAACACTGAAGCGTTCCACAGATAGATTTACTGCTGTCTATGATGATTTCTTCCTTAGAGACTTCCGTCATATCTTAATAGGAATCTCCACAGGGATGACAGAAGACTAAGTTAATTGCTCATTGCAATTTCCAGTTTGCATAGCATCTTAACATAAGTCCAAAATTACTAAAATACATGAAAAATGTTCTACAATGTAGTCTTCTTCGATCGATAACTTACTGGTATAAATATCGACAACATGAAGATTGTAGATACCCTGCATGGATCAACTATACTTCCAA
The DNA here is from genome assembly GCA_026315105.1 of Locusta migratoria. Taxonomy (NCBI): domain Eukaryota; kingdom Metazoa; phylum Arthropoda; class Insecta; order Orthoptera; family Acrididae; genus Locusta; species Locusta migratoria. Next base: position 230,413,166 of record CM048755.1, read on the forward strand.
CGAAATTAAAGGACCACTTATTTAGAACTATAAAATTGATTCCCATTATGAATGAGACATTACACCTTCCTTTAAAAAGCGTGGCTCTGTCTGACATTATAGTTGGGCTCGGCGACGATTCAAACAGCAAGCTGTTGAAGAAAAGGTCGTAGCTCAGAAATGTAAGGTACGTTAATGACGTCGTATTGCCCCCAATTGCCACAACAGATCTGTCCACCGCAACCATAAAGTATCGTGCGGTGAGGACAGCGTGTGTGTTGCCCTTACTAAAAGTTTAAGCAGTTCGTAAATCTAGGGACCAACGACCAGAGTAGTTGGGTCCCTTAGAATTACAAACATCTGAACATTTTGTAGGTCGTTGCAGCCGAAAGGGATCCATCAATATATATAACAGCAATTTGGATTTCATTTCATAATATCTCTAAGAAACATCTTGAATGTTGTGTGCCCAATGGATGGTAAATTTCTGTAGTTGCTAGGTAATTTAATAGCAGCAAAAATAGATTTCGACAACAATTAGATTTAAATTCAGCCTACTGCCATTCATGCATCTCACGCGATGTATTTTAGCAATTTAATATGTTGTATAGTAACGTATTTTCCCTCCTTTGCTGTGCATGCTAAGTAGCATCAATGAAAATATTTCCCACAGCCCAAAGGTAAGCAGTGCATCGGATCAATGAAGCTCAGAGATGTAAAAGATGTAAATGACGGACTGTAAAACGACAATGGTACTGCCTATTGCTGCGCGGGAGTGGCCCCGTGGTCTAAGGCGTCATGCTACACACTGGGCAGTCGCTCCCGCGAGACGCTCGAGTCCTCCGTCGGGCATGTGTGTGTGAGTTGTCCTTTGCGTAAGTGAGTTTAAGTAGTCCGTAAGTCTAGGGGCTAATGACCATAGCAGGTAGGTTAACAAACATTTAAACATTTTTGGTACTGTCTACTGCTAGATTTGTGATTATAAAATTATCTCAGTTTGTTCGTCAGAATGCAATGATTATAGTTATGAGGGATTAGTGACACAATTGATCGCGCTTGGTTTGAATAATATCCTGCCAATCCAGCAAATGATTTGCCCACCCGGACCGCCTGATATGAATCCCATCGGACATTTTACACAATCGAGAGGTTCGTGTACAAAATAATTCGCCGGAAACACTTTCGCAATAAGGAAGGCTACAGTGACAGAATATGCCTGCAGCGGACCTGTAACGACTTTCTGAATCCGTGTCTCGTCGAGTTGATGCTCCTCGCCGAGTAACCTCATTGTATGCTGCAAACTTCGAATGAAGTTAATTGTAGATTCCAGCTACATGTCGGTGATTTTCAGCAGATTTACCCTCTGAGCATGCCCCTGCAGTCCGCCCGCCAGCGCAGAACCTGTCTCTCGCTTTCTCCACATGAGGCGCGCTAGCTGCTCACCCCTCTGCCGCTTCATAAATTATTTATAAAGCAGTTATTCATCCTGAATGCTGTTTGTTTTCCGGGCGTTACTCTGCATCTTGGCAAATGTGTTATGTCCTGAAAATACTTCTCGCCTTACGTAGGTTTGATTTACGCCTAAGTGAGAATTACATTGCTCCCAGGATGGAACCCAACTTCGATCGTAACAGTTGTGGCTGATGTTCTTACGTTCTGTCTAGCTTAGATTTATGTGGTCACGTAACGACCTTAGTTTTTTTAAGTTGTAGTCCGCATTATTTGATTCAGTCCGCACCGTGATTTTGACAGAACACATGTTGCACTACCATTTCGGTGCACAAAATCTAATTCGTTAAACACCTACGTTACTATAAGCTTCTTATGAGCTAAGTAGCAGCGTTGTGTGTAAGGAGAGTTTCCACGTGTTTCCCAGTTATCATTTTCAGAGGCAGATAACGGTGGCTAGAAAACTTCTAAATTCATAAGTGTTACGTCTATTGTGTTAATCGGCTTATAACTTGAGAAGATTGCATTAATCAAGCACATCGTATTCATTAAAAAACCTGTTAATATGGTTTACCATATTTCTTGTTATCTAATGTACTGTTCTGTTTTAAAAATTACTATTTTACGCTTCTAAATTGTATAATACTACCTAACTTCACTAAAAACCTCTATGTCTACTTTATTCTGTGGTAGGCTATGTTTTTATTGGCTTTTATATTCATTTTGTTATTACTTACGGGGGTTCCCAGTTATGGTAAGTATTATACAAATCCGCCCCATCGTGTTATTCAGTATCACACAAGCTATTGTTACTTTTAGTGGCGTAATATAGAGAACGTTATTTACACAATTCTAAAGATCAAATTTTCCAAAGGTAGCTCGTTGTTTATCGTGTATACTACAATCAGCGAATAACATACAATTCTAATGTTTAAAATGTTGCCACAGATTTGAATTAAGGAAAAGAGAATTAGGCAAGTGGCATTCCTGCATGAAATAACTAGTTATTACGCAAACATTGCTGATTTATGTAATTTGTTTACCAACTATTGAACGTCAACGTTAGAAAAATTGAAAAGAAAGGTACTTCATTATTTGAAAAGCCATTATAGATTTTGAAGTAAGAGCCTTCAGTATAAATTTGTCGTTGTTATATTATTAAATATTTTTTGGAGGCACATGCTAATTACTACATGGTGCATCACCAGCGAAAAGTCACTTTGAAGAATACTAGAGACATCCACACGGACTATAAAGACTTCGTTACTTGCTTTTCGATCTGGTGAAGGTTGTTTGGCATCCTGAGCTTGTTCTAATAAGAAAACACTAACGATGTCTTTACACTAGCCATGTACGTCGCGGGACAACTGGAAAACCCGAGAAAAACGCCGTAATTTTTTCATCCGCGAAAAATCCCGGGAATTTATTTTAGAATTCTGGGAGTTTTTCATTGTTTTAAGTCACAACTAAATTTTTGTCCATTTTGCTGATAATAAATGATACTCTAACAAAGAATTTTAGTTTAGCCCGCTACTACAGAATAATACTTCAGCATTAAAAGATAAACGAGATAACGCGAGCAACAATGTCGCGATACGATAAACCGCAATCGCGATAGGCTACAATCCGACCTTTATCGAAGTCGGAAACGTGATGGTACGCATTTCTCCTCCTTACACGAGGCATCACATCAACGTTTCACCAGGCAACTCCAGTCAACTGCTGTTTGTGTATGAGAAATAGGTTGGAAACTTTCCTCATGTCAGCCAGCGGCACCAAACTTGTGTGAATGCTCTGAAAAGCTAATCATTTGCATATCACAGCATCTTCTTCCTGTCGGTTAAATTTTGCGTCTGTAGCACGTCATCTTCTTGGTGTAGCAATTTTAATGGCCAGGAGTGTAAGTTGGCGGCAGTAGGGTTGCTCTGCAGTCAGTTGCAAATGCCTGTTCCGCAATTATTTATTTTTATTTTTTATTTTATTTTATTTTTATTTTTATTTTTATTTTTATTTTTTTATTTTTTTATTTTTATTTTTTTTTTTTTGCGAAGAGAACGTCGTCTTTCCTCCTAGGATTCCCATTTCAGTTTACGAACCATGTCTATAAGACTCACGTGATGGCTGAATCTACCGGTAACAAATCTAGCAGCACGTTTCTTCATTTCTTTAATCCGACCTGATGTGGATCCCAAACACTTGAGTGACGCTCAAGAGTGGGCTGCACAAGTGTTGTGGATTTGTAGATGAGTTATACTTTCCTAAAACTCTCAGAAGTGAATGCCCATACTACAGCCCTGATGTATTCATTCCATTTCATATCGCCGTGCAGCATCAAGCCTACATAATCAATCGCCATGACTGTGTCATGCTGCACTTTACCAGTACAGTATTGCAACATTACCGAATTAATCATACGAAATAGAAGTAATGCCTAAGTCATCCCTGTATCCTTCTACAATAACTTTACTATTATATTTTAAGTACACTACTTCCTTATTAGCATCTGTCAGAGCATTTATATACACGTGCTTCCTTCAACCACTGTTAACGGCTGTCTACACACATGATTCATATAATGATAGAGAACAAGAACGGTTCTATCACACTTCCCTGGGGTGCTCCTACGTTACCCTTCTCTTATACGCCCGCCGTCTTGGACCACGTACTACAGTCTATTGCTTAAAAGTCTTCGATCAACTCACATATCTGGGAACATATGCCCTCGTTAACAGTGTGCAGTGGGTCACCGTGTCAAACGCTTTCAGAAAATGGAGGATTACGAGGTTGGAACTTAAATAGTGGCAACTATTTATTCATACCGATATAAAAAGCGTTACATGTTTGCACCTGTAACAGTCCTTTAAAGTAATCACCAGTGTCGTGTAGAACCCTTTGCCAGCGATGTGGAAAACCTAGCATACTGTTAGCAGAGCCTGTTCTGTTGATTATGCGAACGGAGTGGTCTACTGCCTGTCGAATCTCTGGAACAGTTCTGAAGCGAATGCTACGAAGTGGTTCCTTCATCTTCGGAATCAAATAAATGATCAAAGTCACAAGGACTTATGTCTGGGGAGTATGGTGGATGGTACAGTACTTCCCAGTCCCGTCTGTCTCTAATGACCAAGCTGTCGATGGGACGTTTAACCCAAATCTTCCTTCCTTCCTTTCTTGTGTCACCATTTTTAATTTTGTACATCTGTCGGCCGAAGAGCGGCTTATGACGCTGCTGCAGGCCTGCCCCAACAGGGTTTAAAAATAACAATAAAAAACAAGGATTTTATCATCACACTGCACAGGAACCTTGAAAGACAATAATAGTTAAAAAAAAGACAAGAAATTTTCGAAGTCCATACTGACAACAGTCAGTCCACAAAAACATTACGCCAAACGGCTCAGACTGAGCTACAATTTTGTTGCTTTTGCTGTTGGGGATGACCTCCCATTGTGTACCACCACATAAATGATGAAAAACACACTGAGTCATGGAGCAGAATTTCACTAACAGGCTACTTTACTACCCATTTGCACTTTGCACTATCAATAAACGAACACTTCATCACTAACAGGAAACATCTGCTCCATGATATGCAGTCACTACACCAAAAGATGTGACTCATCTTCGTTGACCAGGACGATATTGCCGCTCTGGGGCTGCCATGCTCCATCCAGTGCCCAAACTGTGTTGCTTCAGCTGATGCACGTCTTTGGCGGGCTACCTTACGAAAAGGACTTTCTTGGCTATGGTTCAAGCTGCCACCTGTACAACTTGTTGGCGAGAATCTCAAGGACAAAGGATATGGGGTAGGTACAAAGTGGATCCCGTCGTGAACTCTTCGATTTTGCATTCGTCTACACGGTTATTGTGATACACAAAACTGGCTCAAAACCCTATTTCCATTAGGATCTATATGTTTCTCAATGTGTGTCTTCCACTATTTATTTGTGCGCAGCCTTGCGTGGAGTCGGGGGAATCCTACTAGACAAAATCCAACCAAACTTTTTCAATGAGTGTCGAATGATTTTGCCTTTTTCTAGTCTTTACTTCCCTAAGACATCGAAGAAAACATCAACCTTCCCTCTCCCCACCTCCCAATACACACACACAAAACCATGTTTATTCTAGCAGGCTTGTAGAAGTTGGGCTCAGCAACAGGCAAACGAAACAGAATGTTCCAATCTATTGTGTCCATGTAATTAGATGGAAACTAAATGATGACACTGTCCACAACATCACAAGTGTTTATAATACGAAAATCGTTATCCTTAGACATACTTCGATTTTACAAATTTATGACAGAGGAGTGGCAAAGCTATCGTTCATGCTGTTCACAGGAAATGACTTCTTAGTTTCAATTGTAGTTTCGAACCGTCTTGGAGCACCCTACAAGACTGTCCCTGATGTTGACAGCAGCTGTTGCCAACAGTCACCTTGTGATCTCCCGTTGGTAGGTAGATGGGACCAGGAGCAGCTTCCAGAGTCACCAGTCCGATTACACCAGCGTCAACTGACTTGTGAAGCAGTGTATTGTGTTTTCTATTACAGTTGTTGCAAGTAGGAGCCTAGTACTCATTAGCGAAGTGATTAAGGCAGATGCACAATAAACACAAGTTATTTTGGGTGTCATACGCCTTTCGATAGCCGATTTCTCACCAATTTATAAATGAAAAGGATGAAAATTACGAATCGTTGTGCTTTTTATGCATACTACTTTTCTGCGCTGACTGGCAGCATTTGTATGGAGCTTACGGCAGACGCGTCGGCAACAAAAGCGATCCGCAGTGGAGCGACCGAGCGCTGAAAGGCGCCTAGCTGCGGAGCGCATAGTTGCTCGCCGTCGGAAGTTCGAGTCCTTCCTCGGCCATGGGTGTATGTGTGTTGTCCTTAGCATAAGTTAGTTTAAGTAGTTTCTAAGTCTTGGGATGGGTAACCGCAGCAGTTAAGTCCCTTAGAATTACAAACATTCCATAGTATTTTTTGGTATAACTTTCTTTGCATTTAGAAAACGAAACACAGGTCTGATTTCACACGCGGCGGCATTTTCAATTACGGCTGACATACAGAAGCACTAAAAAGCACACATCGGCAGCAGCGATCTGAAAATAGCGTACATGTCTTCTCCTCGAGTCAGAGGAACTCGGAACCACGATCGTAGCGCTGCCGCGGACAGAAATCGAAACGGAACTTAATTTGTGGACGACCCTCGTATAAATGCCAGAATCGGCACCTGAATTGCCGTCAGTGAAGGCCACCCTACGTACTAATATTCATGTTTCAGCATGGATTGACAACTGGTAACTCAGTACCGCTGAGCTATTGATCTGCAAATGTAATCACGTCTTATACTTCATACGCACTGTTCCAACAATAATTCTTGAATGAGTTGGACAAGTCTAAGAGGATGTACTAATTTTTATTTCCGGAAGTATATATAATTTTAAGGTGATGAAAGGCCAATAATACCTTCAGTGCAGATTCACATTGCAGTCGAACTCCTACAGGAATCGGCGAGACGCCGCGAGTAATGAGAAAGCGGACATTGATAATAGTGTCTGGATAGGTCTGATAGTATCTGATAGGTGGAGTGCTATGGTGAGCAGGACAGCCGGGCCAGCACAAATTTTCATCTTCCGTCATATATGTAATTCAATGCTCACTGAACACTTATGTCTTTAATTCCTGTAAGCTTTGAAAAGTAAACATAGAACAACGACATTTTTAACGTCCGTTTAGAATTGACACAGTCTTGGCTGTAGGATAACCAGCAACTAAGAGTGTGTTCGATCTAAATATTCGTCCTATGGTTGCTGTATCACACGACCTGATGGAGTGGAATATCTTCAATTTTTAACGCCTTTCAACTCTCGCATCAGCTTACATTTTCTGATGACTACGTCTCAACACAACAAGCAACTAGGCGAAAATTTGTGTCCTGATTTGTCAGAATTGTGAAAATTGTCTGTACTCGTTGTGCAAAATTCATGTTCGTGTTGGGAGCGGTCACGTAACCACAGCTCTGTACGGGTGCACCCAGTATTTCACACTTTCTTGAGCTTTAAATAATGACAAGCTACCAGTTGTCTCTCAGGATGGCTCATGATTGCAACTGAAATTGAAACAGAAACGACTTGATTGGTGCTATCGTGTGACTTGCGGCACATACCGCAGCACTCAAATGGCAACACGAGAGTCGCCGATAAGCGTCACGCCGCGTAAACTTTACTGCTGCGTGCTGTATCGCGTATCGTATCATCTCAGTTTGAACCGAGCCAAAGTGTCTACTGCAGTGTATTGTACCTCACTCTACAACTAGAGGCATCTATCTTGCACACTCTGTAATGACCACGATGTCGGGGACAAAACAACAGTAGATTATTCATGCGAGAGACGCTGGTTCTTCAAAATATTTTGATGCACAAACCAATGGTGCTGTGCGCCTATAACTGTAGCCACATTTACACTATCTGCAATTCACACGTAGGTGTTGGGTAGAGGGTTTCAGTCTATCTGTGTACTGTTTCACAGTAGAATAGCACGTGGTTAAAAAAAACTTTTCGTTCGAAGTCTGACTTATTTTATTATAATGATTATTTTTCCCCTACGTAGGTAGGAGTCAAACATTTTCGCATTTTGAGAGGCGAGTTTGGGGTTGAAATTACGTAAATTCATCTTGCCGCAACGAAAAATCTTTTGTTTTAAATGATTGCTACACCAACTAGCGCTATGATTCAAAACGAGCTGCCCTTCATTGCAATTTTTCGATGTCCCGAATGGATTAAATACATCGGTGGTCAGGAGAGGGACGTAAAAGCATAGCTCAGTGTGTGATGTTTTTGCACTTAAGGCGTTTAACAGAGAGAAGAAAAGTTTGTGAATTATTTTTTTCTCCAAAAGTGTTATATGACATGGCATGAAATTTGATATATACTATCACATTTCCCAAAACTGAAGATGTGTTCCAAGATGGCACGGCCACTGTTAAACAGCTCACGTCGCTCCATTTTTTTTTTTTTTTTTCTTTTGAGGAAGAGTTTTCGCATTTTTCCTGACCGCCAGTCAGCACATTTCAATATCATTGAGTCTTAATATGCCCAGTTAGCCGTGTAACTTTGCAGTTCGGAGTTGTGCCGGTCCCAGTTTGAAGACATCCGGCGGATTAACTTCGTAGGGCAGTGGCCGGCCAACCGGTGTCGTGGCGTTTCCGGACGTGGTAGCTTACCTGTTTCGAACCACCGCTAGCAACTTCTCATTTTAAATTTACATACCGTGAAACATATTTGTCTTATATACGCGAACAGTGTCTTGAAAATAGCCTTGTTGTCAGTGTAGTAACTTTAAATAACCCACGGGAAGACATTAGAATGACTAAACCCTTTCTAGGGAAATATGAAGTAAAGGAAGTCTAGTTGATGTCAGGAACATCTGTGCTGTTCTCGAGATTCAATTCCCACTTGATACTCTGTGCTTTTGAAACAGTTATGTTCAGACATACAAAAGCTCATGCAACTTCCATGATGCAAGGTCATTCAGCTTGTGTCGATGCCTCCGGGTAAGGCACTACTCCAAACGCCGGCGTTTGGTGTTCTGGTGGCAATGGAAACCGACTCCAACCCGGCAGATACAAGTCGTCGGGACACAGTGCGGAAACTCAGAGGATGTTGTAGAGTCTCCAGTGCATGTTGGCAGATGGCGCGAGCAGAGATCATGGGATCCTGCATTCCTCGCCGCATCATCGGACGGTCCTCCCTCGGAGTGATATTTCTTGGTTGACCCGAACGTGTACGTCGTCACTGACTGCCCTTATGTGGCCACAGATTCCAACATCCAGCCATTGTGATATTTGAATAGCCCACAATCCTGGCAACTGCCCTTTTTAACCATCCCGCTTCACGTAGTCTGCCTATACGGTGTCTGTCAGATGTATTCGTATGGTGATTGAGCTATATAACGCATCTGTGAGGCATCGCGAGTGATTCGTACTGTACGTAAATATCGTACTTCATTGTGTCATTCGTGACAGTTAACTAGTACCACGTTTGCAATAGCAGGCCGAATGCACTCTAGTAGGCGTTCTACACATTACACATTCGAAAATCAAATCATTTACTCATACATCAATGGTATGTATGTATGACGAAATGGGATAATGTTGGACCATTCCTTCTGGGTGTATCACTTTTTCGTCAGGCAGTGCATCAGCGTATGTTGCAATATGCTTTGTGAAAGAAGTTCACATACGGATATCATCACTGAAAAATGTAATTAGTGTGGCCTTTGATACTGGACCGCTTAAATGCGAAAGTGATTTTCGATGTAAATACGTGTCCTTAGTGAGGTGGTGCGCACTGTTCTCTTTCACTTTGTTTTAACTACTCCAACGAAATCCAAAAATCCGCGGCGGAGTGGCCGAGCGCATTGAGGCGCTATGCTCCGATGCGTGAGATCGTTCCCCGTCGGGGTTTCGAATCCCCCCTCAGGCATGGATGTCTGTGTTGTCTTTAGTATAAGTTAGTTTATAAGTGGTTTGTAAGTTTAGGGGCTGATGACCCCGCGGTTAAGATCCATAAGCTTAACACACATTTGAACAATTCTTTTGAAAACCAAAAAATGTTCAAATGTTTGTAAATCTATCGGACTCAACTACTTGGTCATTGTTCCGTAACTTACAAACTACTTAAACTAACCTAAGGACAACACAAACACCCGTGCCCGAGGGGAAGACTCGAACACACGACGGCGAACGGCCGCGCGCACCGCAGCACGGTGCCCCAGTGCGCACGGCTAAGCCGCCGCGTCCAACGAAAACCCTGCTCTGCATTTTGAGGACTAATATAACCAATATCAGGTGTAGGATATGCGTGTTGTCTGCTACTGTAATTACATGAAGCAGAGGATTTTCTGCACTTTTGACTGAAAATGTAATGATATCTGACGTCGTTTAGTAACGTACCATTTCCCTCCTGCGGTATTGATATCTTGTTACTTTTTTTTTCTCTATGTTAAATGACACTTGTCGGGGGATTCAGCGTTTTTGATGGAAATTCCGCAGACCACTGTTTTTTCTATGACGGAGTGTTGTTGTGAGCGCGGTTTCGTGCGCTTCCCAGCGTTCGAGGTCAAAGCCGTCCCTTGTGAGTATGGAACACGATGTGTTGTGCTTCGAGAGCTCCGTACTTCGGTCCGTGTGAGTGAGGACGAGGCGCTGTCGCCATTTTCCGGCTGTGTGAAGGCCGGGCGTAACGAGACGAGGGCTGCAAAGTGAATGAGGCGCGGCCTGCAATTGGTGGGGCGCGCGGGCCGCGTATTGATCCTGCGCGTTCTGATTGTGGGGCCAGTCAAACGCGCTCCCATCCACGCCCGCATCTGCCTCCGTCGCAATCTGGCTCGTCCCACAACATGGCGCCCACCCGCTCCCTTACTTTGGCACTTGTCCCCACACGTAGGTAAAAACCGATTACTGTCAGAGAACATGGTAAACAATCTGAAATCGTACGGAAAGGCTCTGTGGACTTGAACTGAGAACCGCGAAGAAACAGCATGTTGAAAAATTGCTGTCTTTCGCGCGCAGCCGGCCGCGGTGGCCGAGGAGACTGAGGCGCTCCAGTCACGGTCTGCACGGCCACTACGGTCGGGGGTTCGAATCCCCCCTCGGGCATGGATATTTGTGCCGTCCTTAGTATAAGGTAGTTGATAAGTAGTTTGTAAGTTTAGGGACTGATGACCCCGTAGTTAAGTCCCATAAGCTTAACAAACATTTGAACATTTTCGCGCGCATGCTCTCGCCTAGTGACATAGAAAATGGCGTGAGTTAATAATGTGCGCGTTGACTGACCTAGTGATCTGGCCGGCTGTGGGATGTTAAAATTTAATGCTACTTTTCCTTTTTATAGTGTCTTTTGAGTGCTTGACATCCACCGTAAAGGATGTCAACTACAAGGTGCGACTGAAAAGTGCGTTAAGCGATCTCAGGAAATATATCAAACAAGAGTTACAAACGAAATACCTTTCCTGGCCTTCAAAGAAATCGCCATTGGCTACAATATACTTCTGACATCGGTTGTCCAGCCGTTGGAAACTGCCAGTAAACGCTTCTTGTGGAATACCGAGCGAGGTGGCGTAGTGGTAAGATACTAAAGGGAGGAAGGAGGATGGTGGTTCAAATCCACCTCCGGCCATCCTGATTTAGGTTTTCTGTGATTTCCCTAAATCAATCCAGGCAAATGCCGGGATAGTTCCTTTAAAAAGGGCACAGCCGATTTCCTCCCCCATCCTTCCCCAAAAATCCGAGCTTCGTCCCTAATGACCACGCTGTCGACGAGACGTTAAATCCTAAGCATCCTTCCTTTTTGTGGAATCACTCAAAACACTGGGGTCACGCGTTGTTGGATCTCCGCAACCATCAAAACACACACTTTTTGCTCACTACTTCAACACCATACATTTGCAGGGTTGAGAAATAAAAACAGCTACCAGTCACATTAACGATATTATTATTTATTTATCACGCGATCGGTTTTGATTTGTGCCCATCTTCAGGTGCTTAAAACATTCGGAATTTTATATGTGTAGCATGTTGGTGGAGTACACTGTTTGAAAAAAAAATGATTTTGCATTAGTAATAGCGAAACCAATTGCAGGTGTCGAGATGTCGTGAACTTAAACACTGTTTACTTACACTTAATATTGTATCCAAATAGCGACTGTCCATGTGACGCACTTCTTACACACTTTTGCGACCACACTTTCTTTTGATAACCCCCTTACTTTTCTGCTTGCCATATCTGGAGCACGATTTATCAAAATCAACATGTCGTGTGATAAATAATTAATACGAGCTAAAATGTGACTAGTAGCGGTTTTTATTTCTCAACCCTGCATTAGGAACAGTCACGGAGTTCAAACACATCCATCATGGATAAAACATACCATACACTTGTTCTAACATCCACCGAGCGAGGTGACGCAGTGGTAACACACTGGACTGGCATTCGGGAGAACTGTGGTTCAAATCGACCTCCGGCCATCCAGATTTAGGTTTCCGTGATTTCCCTACATCACTCCAGGAAAATGCCGGGATGGTTCCTTTCCATGGGCACCGCCGATTTCCTCACCCAAAACTCCGAGCGCTAGCTCCGTCTCTAATGACCATGCAGTCGACGGGACGTAAAACTCTAAAGCTTCCTTCCTTCTAACATCCCATTGGTCTCCGTCGCCGTTTTGCTTAATTTGAAACAAAACTTGATTTTAACGCGTTACTTATTGCGCTATTTTGCGCCCCATGTTGCAATGAGACGAGTTCTCAGACTGACTGTTAGCTGGGTCGTAGCGTGTACCACCGCTTTACTGCAGTGGTTTGCACGATAGGGAGTGCTTGCTAACATGTTTCTCACTGTGTATGCGTGGGCACCTCATCCCCGACAGCGCGATTTGTAAAATATGGGACCATTCACAGAACTTTTCAGACGCACCTTGCATGCTAACGGTTATAAGAGTTCAATAGAAACTACACTCCTGGCCATTCAAATTGCTACACCTCGAAGATGACGTGCTACAGACGCGAAATTTAACCGACAGGAAGAAGATGCTGTGATATGCAAATGATTAGCATTTCGGAGTATTCACACGAGGTTGGCGCCGGTGGCGACACCTACAACGTGCTGAAATGAGGAAAGTTTCCAACCGATTTCTCATACACAAACAGCAGTTGACCGGCGTTGCTTGGTGAAACGTTGTTGTGATGCCTCGTGTAAGGAGGAGAAATGCGTACCATCACGGTACCGACTTTGATAAGGGTCGGATTGTAGCCTATCGTGATTGCGGTTTATCGTATCGCGACATTGCTGCTCGCGTTGGTCGCGATCCAATGACTGTTAGCAGAATATGGAATCGGTGGGTTCAGGAGGGCAATACGGAATGCCGTGCTGGATGCCGTGCATCTTATCCGTCTCGATCTCTGAATCAACAGAGGGCGACGTTTGCAAGACAACAACCATCTGCACGAACAGTTCGACGACGTTTGGAGCAGCATGGACTATCAGCTCGGAGACCATGGTTACGGTTACCCTTAACGCTGCGTCACAGACAGGAGCGCCTGCGATGGTGTACGCAACGACGAACCTGTGTGCACGATTGGCAAAACGTCTTTTTTCCGGATGAATTCAGGATCTGTTTACAGCATGATGATGGTCGCATCCGTGTTTGGCGACATCGCGGTGAACGAACATTGGAAGCGTGTATTCGTCATCGCCATACTGGCGTATCACACGGCGTGATGGTATGGGATTCCATCGGTTACACGTCTCGGTCACCTCTTGTTCGCATCGACGGCACTTTGAACAGTGGACGTTACATTTCAGATGTATTACGACCTGTGGCTCTACCCTCCATTCGATCCCTGCGAAACTATACATTTCAGCAGGATAATGCACGACCGCATGTTGGAGGTCCTGTATGAGCCTTTCTGGATACGGAAAATGTTCGACTGCTGCTCTGACCAGCATATTCTCCAGATCTCTCACCAACTGAAAACGTCTGGTCAATGGCTGCCGAGCAACTGGCTCGTCACAATATGCCACTTACTACCCTTGATGAACTGTGGTATCGTGTTGAAACTGCATGGGTATCTGTACCTGTACACGCCATCCAAGCTCTGTTTCACTCAGTTCCAGGCGTATCAAGGCCGTTATTTCGGCCAGAGGTGGTTGTTCTGGGTACTGATTTCTCTGGATCTAAGCACGCAAACTGCGTGAAAATGTAATCACATGCTAGTTCTAGTATAATATATTTGTCCAATGAATACCAGTTTATGATCTGCATTTCTTCTTGATGTAGCAATTTTAATGGCCAGTAGTGTAGTTCCGCATTTGGTGTAAAACTAATTGATGGGAAGCAGTCATCGGAGATTACACTACAGATCTGCATGGGCTGATTCTTCGTGACGTGTAGCAATGTGATTTATATTTTAAGACTTGGTTTTAATTAACTGTGAAAGTTTTGAAACTATAATATTCGTGAGAAAGTTTGTGAAATGCCGCTGTGGAGTGGCCGAGCGCTCTGAGGCTCCTTACTGCGGACCGCGCCGCTGCTCGCCGTCAGAGGTTCGAGTCCTCCATCGATTGGGCATGGGGGTGTGTGTGTGTGTGTTGTACTTAGGTTAGTTTAAGTAGGTTGTAAGCCTAGGCACTGATGACCAAAGTAGTTAAGTCCCTTAGATTTTTTTGAGTTTGTGAAGTGCAAATGAGGAGTAAGGAATGAGAATATGAGCAGGAGACTACGGAAAATTTGTTTCCGTTTTTCTGGTGTTAGAAGTAGTTAGCCGTAGATAGTAAAGTTTTGGTGGAAACGTGTTTGACTTCGTCGAATGAAGATGTAGTGAGAGTCTCGCTGTTGGGTGTCCCGCTTCGGTCGATTTCTATGCCGATACCGTCACCACCCATTCGTCGCGCCCGACAACCTACAAGTTGTAGCTGCCTAAGTTGCGCTGGCCGACTGCTCCAGCCAGATCTTATGGCCACTTCAGCAGATTACAGTGTGACATGATTACCCGTATACATGTGTAACTGATATCCCAACGCTAGAATTAATCTACAAGGCCAGCCCGTCGTTGCCAACCAGTGGCATACCACTTCCTTTTAGGCGTAGTAATCGATATATGAATAATGACATATCTTCCTACTATGCGGTTGTATTCTTGGAAGATAATCTAACTTCAGGTGATCATAGGTGTCACGTTTTTAAAGGAACATTGACTCAACAAATAACGCAATAACTGAACTTATACGGGTTATTTCCTGTGCTTCAGTTCCGTATTTTAACTTATCTCGAATGACGAATCACTTATGGAAGAATACTAAATATCTGCTGTATTCCAATCACGTGTTCTTGAAGCTGCTGTTCCTCATTATCAGTTGTAATCTTTCGGTAAAAAAATGCACATACTGTTAAAATGTAACATTTTAGTAAGTTTTATATTTTATTTATCTTTGTGTTAAATGTTTTATCATTAATTACTATGTTACTTCATCGTGCACTTATTGTATTGCTTCAGTACGTGAAATCTTTTATTTGAGTAATCATTTTTTATATCTTCTGTCATTCCGTAATCACTAACTTGTTTATGACAATCTTATTCATCTCTGCGGCGACATCAAGGGCTGTTTGTTAGTCTTTGATATGCGATTCTTCTTTTTATTATCATTTTTGAAGCTACCTATCTGAAAAATGTGTGCAGCCCTTTCTTCAAATTTATACAGTGTTAGAACTGTATTTTGTCAATCAACGCAGGCCGGTATATGCTAGTAACGGCATTTGCGTACACATATCACACTTTGTATCTCGCTTTTTCATTAACGTGTTTTTACTGACAAAGGACAAAAAAATCGATGAGAGCTACAAAGAATTAGGTCCACTTCACAACTTTTTCGGAGAAGGAAAATATTCTATAGTGATAACAAAACCAAACAAACACAGATTCGTGGATGTTGCAATTCTTCTTATTTCCATTCTTGCTAAGATAAACGATAAACTGGGGAGGAATTTCGCCTTATGCAAGACATCTTTTTCTGTATTTCTTCCCCCAAATAGGTTTCTGCACTTATCTGCTTTCCAGCGGTTTTTCCTTTTTTATTTTTTTTATTTATTTATTTTTTAATTTCTACGTCCAAACGTATTTCTGCACTTACCTTTTATCTTCACTGCTTTTGTGCCTTTAACTTCTGAAATTTTTTGCTACATGTTACAGTTTTGTGTAGATTGATAAACATTTGCCTAAATCGTTTCAAATGCGCAAATATCTTATTACATCAATTTTCATATCTTGTATATAATAAAGCTGCACATTTACAATATGTTTATAGAATTTTACTCTCGACAGGAAGGACTACATATGGGATCCCCAATCAGTGCTCCCCCAGCTGATATTCATGAATCACATACAAAATCATATCTTCGACAAAATTGTCAAACCGCAACAGTACAGGATAAGATATTGGTACAGATATGTAGATGATATAATATGCCTCTTAGATTATTCACATTCTCGTATAAAAGAATTTCATGAACTAAAACACCATCCACCAACAAATACAGTTGACTATTGAAACTCAAATAGACGGAAAACTCAATTTCTTGTGTCGTCGTGGATTAGGAGGCTTCGTAACACTTCTGGTCTCATGGGGATCGCTTCACGATACGTCGCCACAGTCATCGCGCATTAAACACTATAGGTTTTATGTAATGCTACAGCATACCAGTGTAAGTAACGATTATACAGCGTTACATACATGACTCTTAATTAAAGCCACATTGATAGGAAGTAAAATGAAATCATCCTTTGGAGAGACCAGTAGAAATTTTGAAATAAGGTGTAAGGAACATGAAAGATCATGGAAATATGCCACCATTCAACATGGGCAGAACACCTCCGAATAGAAAACCACGACACTATCGCCACAGAAACTGGCATGAAATAGTCAGATTTAATAATAAACATCACACACACACACACACACACACACACACAATCGCTCCGTATCTATAAACACACACAATGCAGTCAGAATAACATAAACACATAGGCACAAAGGTAGTTGACACTTTCTTTATCGTGTAAAAATCGAAATACTAATGCATCTACTATATCGAATCAAAGAACAAAGTGAAAAGTAGTCAGCCTAAGTGATTTTTTAATCAATTAATTAAATGTAAAAAATTAAAATAAAAGTTTGCCCAAAATAAATACATGTTTAGATACACACACACATGAGTTGAATAATATACTGCCCTCTTAGAAACATCCAAACAGTGTATATGATGAACATGAGACGAGTACATTTACAGATGAACAGCTCCAGCTGTAGATCTACATCTATATGGTATACTCTGCAAATCACATTTAAGTGCCTGGCAGAGGGTTCATCGAACGACCTTTAAACTATTTAATTCCCATTCCATTCTAGAATAGCGCGTGGGAAGAAAGGGGACTCAACAAAATAATTTCGCATTCAGAGGAGAATGTTGGCGATTGGAGTTTTGTAAGTAGCCCACGCCGCAGCGATAAACGCCGTTGTTGTAATGATTCCCATCCCAGATCCTGTATCATTTCCGTAACGCTGTCTCCCCTGCATCGTGACAGTACAAAACGAGCTGCCCTTCTTTGGACTCTTTCGATGTCCTCCGTCAAACCCACCTGATAAGGATTCCACACTGGGCAGCAATACTCCAAAAGAGGACGGACAAGCTTAGTGCATGCAGTTTCTTTAGTAGTTCTGTTGCATCTTTTAAGGGTTCTGCGAATAAAACTCAGTCTCTAGTTCGCCTTTCCCACGACATTATCTACGTGTTCTTTGCAGTTTAAGTCTGAAGTAATAGTAATTCCTAGGTATTTTGTGGAGTTTATGGCCTTCACATTTGATTGATTTACTCAGGTACCAGGTACCAGGTAGCAGGTGTCGATCCATGTTGAAACACCCATATTAGAACGTGACTTGGCCTCCACGGGCGGAAATGCAGGCACTGATTTTTGTAACCAAACAGATGGCCATTACTGCCTTGGTATATATTATTTCGCACCTGCTTGATCTGTTTACGTAATTCTGCAAGAGGTAGCGGTTGTGAAGTCGGACGTGTCACTTGTCGTCCCGTCATATCCAAAACGTGCAAGCAGAATCTGCTTACATCGCTAAAGATCACGGATTGACATTCTATCTTGCAAGTGATACTCGGACGGCAGCAGCCGAGCAGTGCACGCCGATGTGTGGCGTGACTGGAAGACGGGTTAAAGCCGTGCGTGCCTGTAGTCCCGCTGTTAGCAATCGGTCGGCGACAGTTCGCGCGCTTACAAACCCCCTTATCTGTACTATCTACCACTGTTGTCTTTACAATAGGACGATCCTGGGGGACGTGTGTGCTGGGTGGATATGCGGAACCTCGTCTACGGGTGTGAGAGTGTTCACTTGACCATTGCAACCAGCATTGTTCCACGACTGACGCAGCAGCCCAACTTGTGTGACAGTCCTACCAAAGGACCACCTTGCCGCTCTGAAGGCCACAATGTGACTGCTTTCAAACTCATTCAGCTGGCTGTAGGAAGCACTAGTGCGTGTCCGTGGCATGGCGCCTGTATACTTTACACGCTGATACCACACTGAGCCACAGTCTATCACAGACAGCCACGAAACTCTCTAGGGAAAAAATTGCAGCCGAAGCGATACTAGCGGCCAGTATGGAATAACAGTGGAATGACACGATGCAAACATAGAAGTTGCCGTTTTTAATGCTGTTACTTTCATATTTCTTGGACACTGAACGTTGCTGTGAACTTTCTAATACAAATACGTAAACATCATTGAAGTAATATCACTGCTTCTGTTAATGGCGGTCTATAATTTAATAAACTGTCAGTGCAGTGTAATTCACACAGCTCACAATACCCGAGTCATATTAATATCGTACAAAACGTTTTGAAAGCGGAAATGAATTGCAACCTGATGTGCTGAAACATATAAAAGGAAATGATTATGTTCGCATGCTCGTTGCGTATTGATGTTTTGCACGAGTTTTGTTTTAGCGCATTTCGGACATAGTAATATTTTCATAAGTACACACGATTTGTACATTGTAGGGGTCTAGATTCTACATCGTCGTTTGAACCATCTTTTCAACTTGTCCTTGCTTCTGTGCCTTTCGTGTACCTATCATAATTTTTTAGCTACTTGGCAAGTACCAAACTGAATATCTTCAAGAATGTGACGTGCTAACATTACCAGACATATCATTTATTTGTAGCTACGTATTCACTTTATTAAACTAGTAGGTAACCGCCAATATATGTTAGTATAAAGGGTTATCATTTTTGTGAAGATGAGGTACGAACCTAGGCATCATCCAGACATTAGTTCTATACAGCAGTAATATTATGAAATACTGGTCAAGTATTTGCGATCCTGATTAAGAGCAGAAGTTTGAACGTGAATGAATTTTTAAAGATTTACTTCTGTGCCTAAAAGTATAACAAACCACCGTAAACGAACACTTGTTATTCGTAACATTATTCTGTTACTTCTGAGCATCCTTTGCAAGTGAGAGATTCCCGAATGATATTCTTGATAGTTGCTATAATTTATAGCGCCACAAAATCTCGTAAATACGAAGTTATTTTGAAAATACTGCTTCAGTTCAAATACACATTCATTATTCAATCGTTTCGCGGTATGTTTTTACGACCCAGCCGCTTAGCAGCGCTGCAGTAGCGAAGTTGTAGAAAAGTTTCGCGACTGAGCCTTATAGCAGTAAACATTCCCTATTACAGGGTACACACAGATGGCGCTCTGACAGCTATTTCACTGCGCTGTCTATTAGCGGACGAAGTTGAAACCAGTATCAGCACATGTACCACCCATCCAGCTGTCGTCTGACATCATCGGAAACACATCAACGTCGTCTTTCCCGGTGTACAATATTCTTCAGCAGAGTATAATACACAGAGTGCTAGCAAACACTCCATTTGCTACTAGAAGAAAGAAAGGTAAAACTCGTCGAGCAATATCGAAACAAAATACACTAAATGGAGAGTTTCTGATTGTTTACACAGCAGAAAAACGTTATAAGTTAGTGCCAGCGTAACTGCAGTGTACAAAAATATGCGAAGAAGAATTAGAAAAAAATCATACGAAACCAGAAACGTGATTAACCGTAAGACCTAATACTATTTATTGTAATACCAAGTCAAAGAATGAGAAGTGTTTATGATTAAAACTAAAAATAGAACAAAATTATAAGAAAAATCTTATTGTAACAGAAAGGAAGGAAGGAAATTACTGTTAAACGTCCCGTCGACGGCGTAGTCATGAGACGATTGTTTTTAGTTTGGGGTAGAGAAGGAAATCAGAGGTGCTCTTTGAAAGGAAACATCCCGGCAATTGTCGGGTGAGATTTAGAGAAATCACGGAACACCTCAACTTGATTGCCTGTGGTTGACGTGAACCACTCTCGTCCCGAATGAACCCAGCGTGTTACCACTGCGCTCGGTCGTATTGTTACAGTGATCACTGAAGATGCTTCAAAACAAATCGCAACGCGTCTGATCTTAATAAGACTTATTACAGTTGCAAAAGTTCCTATATAACATACATATTTGAGGCAGCGGATAAAAGAGGTCATAAAAACAAAGAAGAAACATGTAAAAGTGTCATCTGTCAGGTATTTTACAGTGCTCGCTATGACATATTTAAATTTTGAGGTACGCATTAACAGAAACTTAGATTATGCACCACTATAAAAGCGTGAAAAGGTGTATCACTGCAGATATCCGGGATACGTCGGTACTGAAAACAAGTTTGGTACCGTGGGACCGCGCATCGCAGTGAATCGCTCGCTAGGAACTGCTGGAGAGTCGGTTTGAATAACACGCGGCGGGCGTGCAGTATAAATTTTATTTGAGGAGACGGCGGGAAGCGCGTCCGTGTGATTAGGGCGGCCCCCAGCTGCGGCCAGCCTTCGTCGCTGCATCTCATCTCCAACACATACCGACCTCTCTCCATCCTGCGCATCGCGCCATTGCCAGAAAGTGGCGTTCTTTTAATCAGAACGCACGATTTACGCTCCTGGACACCAAAATCACAATGCAATAGAGACAGCGTGCTACAAAACTCAAATTGGTGACCACTACATCGTTGGATATGCACTTCAGTACAAACGCACAAGATAGGAAGAAACAGCTATTTTTTTAAAATCTATCGGACCAAACTGCGTGGTCATCAGTCCGTAGCTTACAAACTGCTTAAACCTAGGTAAACTAACCTAAGGACAACACACACACCCATGCCCCAGGGAGGACTCGAACCTCCACGGCGAGCAACCGCGCGCTCCGCAGCGAGGCGCTTTAGACCTCTCGGCTACTCCACCGCGGCGAAGAAGCAGCTTAATCTACATTATATACACTATTGTTTGTAAAACGTGAAACAGTCAGAGACAGTAGTCTACAACCATCCACGATAAGAGGACGTGTAGAACAGCGGGAGCATCATAGCTGATTTAAATGACAGATGGACAACCGTGAATGTTACGCAGCGCTCAGTTAGTCATACCAAGGGGAAAATTCTACCACTATGACTCACAGTCTGCAATATCGGCATGAAAGGCCAGAATGATTGGTCTCCGGGAGGTTAATTTGTCGTTAAAAATGTTTAAATGTTTGTATAGCTTATGGGACTTAACTACGGGGTCATCAGTCGCTAAACTTACAAACTACTTACTAACTAACTTACACTAAGGACGGAACAGCCGGCCGCGGTGGCCGAGGGGACTGAGGCGCTTCAGTCACGGTATGCACGGTCACTACGGTCGGGGGTTCGAATCCCCCCTCGGGCATGGATATTTGTGCCGTCCTTAGTTGTAAGTAGTTCATAAGTGGTTTGTAAGTTTAGGGACTGATGACCCCGTAGTTAAGTCCCTTAAGCTTAACAAACATTTGAACATTTGAAGGACGGCACAAATATCCATGCCCGAGGGGGGATTCGAACCCCCGACCGTAGTGGCCGTGCAGACCGTGACTGGCGCGCCGCAGTCCCCTCGGCCACCGCGGCCGGCTAATATATCGTTCCGTGGCATTGTGGAGAAAAGAGGCCGACAGGATATGACGCGGGATGACCACCCTCTATCTACATCCACTGTTGGACTACCTGTCCTGCGGGTGGACAGGTGGGATGCAGGACATTGCGTCGGCTTCCATCGAAGAGAACCCACCGACGCCACAGGCAGCAATGGGCACGTGACCGCCGCCACTGGTGTGCTTAATGGTTGCTTGTTTGGGATAGGGGGACCAAACTGCTAAGGTTATCAGTCGCCCGGTGGCGAGAGGAAGGAGTGGGGATAGGAAAGGAGGGGAAGGGAAAGAAAATGCAGTCCAGGGAGGAAAAAAGGAGAGATGACTACATTAACTCGGGTACCCATGCTTCCCACGCACGTACTCACAAAAGATCCGTGAGCCTCCAAGCGGGTGGAGGGAAGGGTGGTGCTGAATGGTAACATGTAGTTTTTTCTGACGACTTATGCTTCACTCGTCCTACATTGATAGTTGGTAGAGAGATTAGAGATTAAGGAATGGAGTGTAGAATATATGCCGTTCTTATCCATATATTGCTGTATTCACAGTACACACAGTACACACACACACACACACACACACACACACACACATATATATATATATATATATATATATATATATATATATATATATATATATATATATAGTAATGTCCGATTTCCGATTATTTTATAAGATTTTCGATTTATCCGATTTCCTCCACTTCCTATATCCAGGTGTTCAAGTTATAGAGACGAGAAAATAGTGAATAAAGAGACGTATAGCAAATTGCGAGAAAGGAATATACAGTGGCAAGGCGAGGGAAAAAGAATGCGACAAAGACAATGAGAGAGAGACGGTGAAAGTAGCAGAGGCAGTGGAAAGGAAGACAGAAAGGTAGGGATGAAGAAAGGGGCGATGGGAGAGCCGGAGCCAGTGAGACCAAAAGGAGGGAGACGTGAGAAGGAGAAGCAGAGAGGAGGCGTCGTTTATAAAAACTACTTTACACCGAGAGTATTAAGCGAGGTCTGTGTTAACCCAGATAGCGCGGGATTATTTTTTGTTTTATTTTTGTTTCAAAAGGTATGATTAGGTTCATGCACATAAACGTTGTAAGTGATTTGTTTCACAAACACACCATTAGTTTATTAGTTTTGGAATATTGCCCATCTTTCTGAGAGGATTTCAAAATGAATGTTTTAGAATTTTCATCTGATGAATCATTATTATAAAAACACTGTTAAGATTAAATATATACATATAAATGTCGCAAAAAATTAAAGAATGTTCAAGAAATACCAACCTAACTACGAGGAAATCTTCAATATCTCTTGCATCAACCTCAACGTTGCAGCCACATCCTACCACTTTGCAATCAACAATACAAATAAAATTGATCTGAAATGGAAGAGGAGATTAAAAGAAATGAAATACGGCACGGCGCGAATTCCTAACTAGGTGAGCGCCAATATTTATATAAATGATCTGACGGTCAAAGTGAGATGCAATCTGCGGCTGTTTGCTGATGATGCTGCAGTGAACAGTAAAGTGTTGTCACCGAATAACTGTAGTAGGATGCAGGATGACTTGGACCAGGTTTCTAGATAGTGTGAGGAATGACAGCTAGCGCCAAATGCAGAAAAATGTAAGGTGATGCAGATGAGTAGGAGAAACAATTCCGTAATGTTCGAATACAGCAATAGAGGTGTGCTGCTTGACAAAGTCGCGTCAATCAAAAACCTAGGCGTATGAAATGGAACGAGCACACAAGGACAGTCGTGGGGAAGGTAAATGGTCGACTTCATTTCATTGGGAGAATTTTTGGATGGTGTGATTCGTCTGTAAAGGAGACCGCATATAAAACGCTTGAGCGACCCCGTCTTGAGTTCTTCTCAAGTGTTTGGGATCCCCACCAGATCGGTTTAAAGGAGGACGCAGAGGCAGGTCATAGGCGGGGACTAGGTTTGTAATGGTAGATTCGATCAATGCGCGAGTGTTGCCGAAATGCTTAGGGAAATCAGCTGGGAGTCGCTGGAGGGGAGGTAAAGTTCTTTTCGAGAAGCATTGCTGAAGAAATTTGGAGGGCCGGAATTTGAGGCGGACTGCAGAACGATTCTACTGCCGACAACTTACATTTAGCGTAAAACTCACATGGATGAGACTGGAGAGATTAGGGCTCGTAAGGAAGAATACAAGTATTCGTTTTTCCCTCGTTCTATATGGGAGGAGCATGAAAGGTAGTAACTAATAGTGGTAGTGAGTACCCTCCGCCACCCACCTTTGGGAGTATGTGTGTAGATGTAGATGTTCGCATCTCAAAATATTTCACGAGGAAGTCGGAATCAGGAGTGACGCACCTGGTTCCACACTCTTGTGTCAGGGTCTTTTAAATAAGAACTTTTTTTTCTGTGCTCCTGTCGGGGAATTTTTCAGCTAGTGCGCTTACGTATGAAATTTGATAGAGCTGCTGAGGCCAGCAACATAAAAGATTCTGAGGTGTGGTGAAACATACAACGTTCCCCTCTAAAAGTCTGTCCTTTGTCACCCTTGTGCTGCATGCATATAACCTTATCGCCAGTAGGCTGTCCACTTGAAAGGTAATTTACATGAATTTGCATGCAGTAACAGGGCATTTATCATTGTGTTTGTAGCAAGAAGTGAGCTTTTGTTGAACTCTGACGCTGCGCTGTAGAACGTTGTGAATGGTTGTCTTGTATTTTTTATCACAACAGGCTAATTTTTGGCGTTGCTTTATGACTCACAGTTTAGTAGCTGCGTTAAGTGATTGTAATCGTTTACGTTCAGGTGTAAGTGTATGCATCAATTTTGACCAAAGGTAAAGTTGAAATTATAGAACTGACTGTAACATGGCGGATTATCGCTCTGAAGATTCCACATCTCCTATAACAGATAACGAATTCCGCATTTTGTCGGCAGAAGACTTCAACTGATACTCATTCTTCAGTCCTTTACAAGTCCAGTAAGTTTATTTAACTTGAACAGATACTCGTAGGCAAATGTCAGTCTAAAATAATCTACCTGGCATTCTTTGTGGTTCCAATTAAAATTATGACTCAAATCAAATATCATTTGTGCGATATGAGATGATGCTTTAAATGATGAAAAGCCAAAATTTATCGTAGGACTTTTTGTTAGATTTCATTTAATTTAGGTAATCCACTGGACTACTATAATAGTAATAATAATTTCGTATGGCTCAGTGGCCTGGTGCAAGTCTTTCAATTGGACGCGTTATCCAACCGGGAAGAGGGACCTACTTTAACGTGGAATCCGAACCACGTGTCGTTTCTGGCGACTCCTCACATCGCTGAGAGGTGACGGCTAGGTTAAAACGCAGACTGAAAAATAAAATCCGAGGTCCGACAGGATTTCGAACCCGCGACCCTTCGATTTACAGTCGAGCGCTTTATCCCGAGTCCACCATGTCCGACAACTGACGTACTCATTCTATTGGACCAAACTGCTGACGTCATCGGTCCCTAGACTTACAGACTATTTAAAGAATTTTAATATGTCGTGTTTTGTAGCTCTTAAATATTCCAGGAAAGACATTTTTATATATGTCACTAAAGCTGCTTTATTTATTTATTTATTTATTTTTATTTATTTTTATTTTTTTTTTTTTTTTATTTTTATTTTTTTTTTTTTTTTGACTTTGACTAACTTTCTGCCTTGTCCAATCGTTTATATTTGGACACTGTGTAGGTCACTCTTTGACTCTCTTCTTATGCCATATTAGTTTATATTTTGACGCTGTGTAGGTAAATAAACAGCGTGACCTACAGTGTCCAAATATAAACGAATATGGCTTAAAAAGACGGCCAAATCTCGAAATTATCCAACTTTTCAATGAAAAAGCAGCTTTGGTTCAATATATAAAAATGTCTTTCCTAAAACTATTTGAACTTGTGCTAAGGACAACACACACACACACGTTGTTTTCGCTTTCCTACTAATGGCACACAAGCACAGTGACCCCATATGAAGCCATCATGGAAATGCGAATATTGTGCTAAGTATATATATATTTTTGTGTGTAACTGTATACTTCAGAATATATTTACAAGATTTTCATAAATAAATACCTATGAACATACCTTATATATGCTCAAGAAATATTTACTGGAGTAAATTGAACAGCAGCCACTATAACTGATGCAAAGATAAGTATCAACAACTTTCTTATGACAACAAAACAGACTCTGGACGTAGTTACAAACAATTCTCACAAATGGCACCACTAAGCAGGACGGACAGAAGGTGCCTCCAGTTGATACCACTGTGTCAGTCGGCTGGAAAACAATACAAGCTAAGGTGGACGCAAATGAAGCCACGATGCCTCAAATGGTTAACAAATCACAAAAACACTTCTCCTGAGCTGTATCTGGACAGCTCAGTCGATGAAATCGTGGACAGCGGATCGTAATCTCAGTCCGACAAACAGCTAATTTATGACAGCCGTATTCACAACAGCGCACAGGTTGAAATATTCGTTCTGAATACACATACATGACCTTTTCTTCTTCATTTGATCATAGTGCAGAGCCCGCTAACAATTTTTGAAGCAATTAGTTGTACAAAATATACTTGTATAAAAGTAGCGTGTTGCATGCGGAAATTGGTGGTATCAGTTTGAGGCAGTTGTCAGTGGCTGTGATGCGGCAGTCCTCGGAGGCAGTAAATGGTAGCGGTGGCCCCGGGTCTGGGTCCATTTTGTTGCGCTCCCTGAGGGATTGCAGTATCGATGCCGCAGTAATGGACCAATAAAGAGGCTACGCACAGCGGCTGCGGCCATCGCGTGTCCCGCCAACTGCCGCCATAAATATACCAACTGCTGCCTGGCCTGCAACCCTCGTCATCTCGCTGCTCCCCGCTTCCGTCACAGTAGTAATTCCGACGCCTCTCACGACGCGCGAGATTACAGTCCATCTGTTAGGGAGAGCCCATGCGTTAGTAAAGATCTCTGGAGACATCTTCATTCTAATAAAAAAACACACACGCACACACACACAATTTTGTGTGTGTTCTACGAGTTTATTTTTGTTTATTTACACATGTTGCTGGGTGCGATCTCCTTAATTGTGCCAACTTTTTTAATATTTTCCCAAGATCGCTTATTTATATACTTCACGGCCGGTTTCAACTGATTTCGCAGTCATCATCAGATCTATAAAAATAGAAGACCACACACTGTACCTGCCACTAACTACCCATGAGTGCTAAAAACCTCAGCTTATACATTTTATTTTTGATATATTCATACCTGTGGGACTGTGGTGTATCTAATCATACCAAATGTGTGACTGTCTATCCGGCGTTCCGTGGGGTTGGCAAATACACAAAATTTCGTAGTCACAAAATAAAAACCAAACATGGCCCCCATAACATAGACGGCTGTCGACACGCTTCTTACACCACATTAAACCCAGCTGTGCGGGCTCAGCTTAAACTTACGGAAAGCAGTTACTATAAAGACCGCTAGGAGGTTAGTGATGTCACCAGCACATTGTTTACAGCAATAGTATCCACCACAATTTGATACTATTGCCGTAAACAATATGCTGGTGTCATCACTAACTTTTGTGACCTCGACGCCTTTTGTTGTTTCTCGTCCCAGTCTAGTTGCCATGAAAGAAACTGGTGCAGGACTCGATGTAACAGTAACAAATTTTCAGATTAATAATACAAGTTTTATTGACTGAAAAGTATAATACTCAACTTTAGAACATAAGTCTGTTTCTTCTTTCTTCTTGCTTCTCGTGGCGTCGTCCGTATGATACTATCTGCGCTGAGACCTAGTTACTGCTAAGTTCGTAGCCGCGTTTTAACTTAGTACTGTCCTAGTTCTGTCGTCGTAGCTGCCTAGTAACTGCCAGAGTTCTGGATAGTAACTGTCCGAGTTCTCACGAGTAACTGACGGTCTGTCCAGACATATTTCGGCCTAGATATAGCTGCTTGTAGAGAGCGCGCATCTTCGTTTACTCCCTCTAGGATGGGCGGCGCCTGCTTGCGATTGGCTTTCGGTCGATCGCTGCCTTCTCCACGATCGTTCTCTTACATCTGGCGTGTGGCGCTGACTTTACGCCACAACACTAACCATGAACGCTACGTAGGAAGTAGGGTTTCTGTTTATTCAGGAGGCCCGATGGAAGGGTGATATAGCAAGAGAACTGGGAGACGGTTGTAAACTGATCTACACTGGTGCAAGCGGAGAAGGAAGAAACTGAGTGGGTATTGTTCTGGATAGGAAATGGAAGGACCATCTGGTGAGAGTAAATAGGAGGAATGACAGGATAATGAGCATTGGATGAGACAGTGGAGGAGACACAATAAACACCTCAGACAGGCTGTGAAGAGCTAGGAAAAGGGGACTACTGGAATCAACTGGACATTTAGATGCCAGCAATACCAGCAGAAGAAAGATGCGTCATCGGTGGCGACTTAAATAGCCACGTTGGACCAAGCAGAGCTGGAAGAGAGAGAGAGTGCGTCGTGGTTGGGGTATAGGAGTCATAAACCCTGTAGGAGAGAATATAATGGAATTTGCTGTAGCAAGTGATATGACAGTAGTGAACACCTTCTTCAAAAGTTTGAAGACAAGTATGTTACTTACCTTGGGGAGGTGAAAAAATGTAAAGTTATAAAGGGTGAATGTGGCACTAATCAACACCGTCCATAATAATGGACTGTGAAATATTGACACAAAGGAAAGACAAGCAAAGATTTGAGCAGAAAATCAAATGGTGGAAACTTAATTACACAGAAATGGCAAGTGCTTTTAAAGATACCGTCTTAGGCAACATAGTACAGGGGGAGACGGCCAGTTAGTGGTGGAAAGAAAACACCAAAGTTATGATAAGAGTAGCAGAGGAAGTTCTTGGGAAAACATCTGGACAAAGAGTCCTGGTGGTGGACTGATGAAGTTCCACGGGCAGTAAAGAGTAAGAAGCAGCGAAAAAGAAGTATTATAACTCTAGGAGTGATGAGGATGGAAAGAATACAAGAGAAAGAAAAATGAAGCAAAGAGAGCAGTCGCTATGGCCAAAGAACGAGCAGTGGATGAGCTGTACAAGGAACTAGGTACACCTGAATGTCAGAAGAGACTTTCAGGGTGGCAAAGGCAAGAGATAAGCTACCAAAGGCCTCACACATATAAGACAAATAAATGACGGAGAGGGGAAAGTGCTTTGGAATGAGTCAGATATAAGACAAAGATGGCACGACTACTTCCAGAAGTTGCTGAATGAGGAGAACCCAAGGAAAGATCAAGGGAGGGGAAAGCCAAACGAAAAGGACCGGTGTACTGAACGCAAACGTCACACATGTTTACAACAATCTAGCAAATTTGCTGTTACAGAACTTTGCCTAGGCACACGTCGCCCTATGGAATATAACAACACGGCGATTGTGACATACATTTCCAACTGTTTGGATTGTGTTATGAAGGAAGCAGTTCAGATTAAACTATCGAATAACCTCATTAATAGAGATGAAGATTTTTGCTGAAATTCTGCGTGGAATCTTGCTCTTCTCTCTCTCTCTCTCTCTCTCTCTCTCTCTCTCTCTCTCTCTCTCTCTCTCTCTCTCTCTTTCTCTCTCTCTTGTCAGAAAACAGAGGGACAGATTTAATGTGGCCCCACCCCTTGATCACCGATATTTACTACCGATACTTCTGACAATTATTGTCTTTGATTGCGTGAGGGCGCTGTCGATTACTTGTTCGTTGGGAGGCAGTTTTCCAGTTTTCATTGAAAACCTATGCTTTAAATGTTTCTGCATAGTGCCTCCTCTCTGCAGTGGCCTTGAAAATGGCTGGGTGTGCTGCAGCCGAAATATCGCCGATCGTCACTTCCATCTCCCGGCTGCATACTTTTTACGTGTTTAGATTATTTAAATTTTTGTTTGTGACATAAAAATACTTTGTATGTTTTAGCAGTGAAGCTAATTCTTATTCTAGTAGTTTCTTTTAAAACCAATTTTTTGTATTTAAACCAACAAGTATGGCTAATACTAATTATGATTCATCTTTAATAACACGTACGACTTCTCACTAGACTCCCTTTCTACCTGGTGATCACTGCGGGAGATTTCAGTTACGTGTGTATTACTACATTTTGTCTCCAAGACTTCAATCTAAAAGTTTTCCAACTACTGCCAGAAATTCCATACTGATACTCATTCAACCGCTCTAAGGAATTGACAGGAATATGATAAACCTAGTAATGACTTTTGTTTGTTCCAGGCGCTGAACGGCTTCCTCTTAATTCTCACCTGTGAGGGGGAAGTGTTCTTCGCCACGCATAGCATCGAGAGTTACCTCGGCTTCCACCAGGTCAGTGCGTTACCAATCACTTGTATTTAAGTAGACAATGTGTACTTTTTGTAATCGCTGTTTCGGGAAAACATTAAACTTTAAGGTAGGCCTAATTTATGAACATAATATTCAGAGCACACCGCAAGTGTTCAGAGTCAGTTACAAATTGCTCGTAAAAATAGCGATCCATTTTGACTCTTTAGTAAATATACATTTATGTCATCGAATAACGACGTTAAAAATTATAAATAAATTACAATTTTGCAACTTGGCTGATATTCTGATCTGATATTAAGGAAATGTTACTACAGTGTATTTAATTACACCGATTCTTAATGCGGGCGACTGTTAAACATGAACCCTCTTTTACATGTAGGAGTCACGTTTTCAATCGTGTACTGGTTAGAAACTGTAACTGTAAGTCATAAGTTTACAAACATCGTCTTCATGGACGTTGAAGTAGAGAATGAGATCGTTGACAGTGCAATTTTACATTCATAATTTATAAATCATCGTTCATACTCTTCCCTTACAAAAATTATGTGATTTGTAATGCTTACTCTTTCACTAAGGACGACTAACTGCAAGTTTCAGCAGCTGCTGGTGATATTCACTCATGCATTTATAAATGGAACAAATATTCATTTATAGAATATTGCATTGGATAGCGCACAAACGCAGGCTCTTTTGGGTCTTCAGATGGAATCTTCGAACGAATAGATGAAGTGTTTGTGCGTAATGACTACGCATCCACTACTTCGATAAGTTCGCAACCGCTGTTTCTCATGACGACCGTAAGACATGTTCTTTCTCAACCTATACATGGAGCCCCTTAAATCGGCATTGTAGCAAGTACGGCCGCACGGAGTTGGCTTCGACGGGCATGACTTCTGTGCAGCACTGATGTCAAATATGAAATTTTTGCAGTTACTTTTTTTGTCAGGTAAGAACCACCAACATTGTGTAGAAGTTCGAATGGGATTCACAGAGAGCGAATAATATCTGTACATGTTAAATTAATAGCAAAATTATGGCTAGATCCTAGTACAGAGGGCACTCAGAGTTTAAGGTGTTATCTTGGTATTCTCTGAAAGACAGATAGTGCCGCAAAGAACTCGGTAATGTAGGACGTTGCTGGATCTACATCAACATACCTACTACAAGCCGTTTCCTATCCTGTCCCACAGCATGAGGGAAAACGACTGTCTGTATACCTCGTACGAACCGTAATGTTCAAATGTTCAAATATTCTACGGGACTTAACTACGGGGTCATCAGTCCCTAAACTTACAAACTACTTATGAACTACTTACGAACTAGGACGGCACAAATATCCATGCCCGAGGGGGGATTCGAACCCCCGACCGTAGTGGCCGTGCAGACCGTGACTGGAGCGCCTCAGTCACCTCGGAACCGTAATGTCTCTTATCCTTGCGCGCAATATACTTTGGCTGCATTACAATCTTTCAACAGACAATTTCATATTTCATATATTACGAAATTAATATACTGCCAACTAAAACATAAGAAATATGTTAGAATCCTCCTGGATGGTAGTCCTCATCTTCCTCAGTCAGTGCTGCCCTCCTTTTCTTGGATCTGGCTTCTTCTGACATACTGTTTGTTATAATCTCGGCCTTCATGATTCGCAGTTGGTCCAAGTCCATCACACCTTTTGCAGTTTTGTAATCTTAATTAATTCCAAGTTCCTCCATAACCTGTAGTCTTCCAGAATAGCCATCATTAAAACTAGGAACAGCGTGAAAAACACAAATTTCGAAGACTGACCTTCCCATAAATACAGATAATAAACGACGGCTAGTGGATAATTGTTGTTGTCAAACACAAAAGAATTTACAGTGTAATCAGTTTACTGCGAAGTGCCGCTAGTGTAGGCAATGAAACGGACAGTTCTCTCTAGAAAACAAAAGAAACGACAGCCATCTAGATCAGGGGTCTCCAAATACGGCCTGCGGGCCGGAAGTGGCCCGCAAAGTGTTTTAATCCGGCCCGCGTTTCAAGTTAAGCTCTTTGTAACTAAGCGCGCGATTTTCGCTCGATTAACTCAGAAGGTTGCTAGGACAATAGCAGGATTCAATACACATTTAAAACCGCCTCCACTTGTTCATAAGTAAGAGAGACTCCACTAGGAGCGCTCTTTCTCGAGGTGACTGCGATTTCTCGTCCCACACTGTGTTTTGCTGCGTTAAACTTGTTTGGTTTGTTATAGTGGGTATTTTATAATTTCTTGATTTCTCTGTTTGAAATGTGTGTACGTCCCATGTTCACTGTACTTGTATAATATGTCGGCTGAAGCTAAAAAGAGAACAGTTGATACTGAGAGTCGAATATTCAGTCAAGCATGGACCGTGGTATGACTTGTTATAGATAAAGGCAACAAAATAACGTGTGGGCTGTGTAATGAAGCTTTTGCTGTGCTCTAGGAATATCATATACGTCGTCATTAAGAAAATATCATGTTTTACAGTTTTATGAATTCAATGACAATGTACGTGAGCATAACTTCCAAACATTAAAACGTGGACCGTGTATTCAAAAGGCAAATTCCATACGTCACACTAAGTGTACTAAAGATTAATAAAGACAACTTGACGTTATCACTGAATATTGTGCCTGTGTTAAAAAGCATTGAGTATCGGGAGATCGTGTTTCTAGATATGTTGCAGTATTTTGTGCCGCGGTGGAGTAGCCGAGCGGTCTAAAGCACCTCGCTGCGGAGCGCGCGGTTGCTCGCCGTGGAGGTTCGAGTCCTCCCTGGGGCATAGGTGTGTGTGTTGTCCTTAGGTTAGTTTATCTAGGTGTAAGTAGTTTGTAAGCTACGGACTGATGACCACGCAGTTTGGTCCGATAGATTTGCAGACATTTGAAGTATTTTGTGAAGTTAAATAATTCGTGTGTTATTTATGTTTCTTTGAAGGTGGTCATTTTGTATATTAAAAGGGTGTCCGACATGTTGGTACGTCACAGGACAAGTTATAAGGCTGTTATTGCTATTTTAGGTAATTCCAAACTGTGTCATCCAGCCCCCGTTGAGAATCGAAACTTGAGATGTGGCCCTCGCGGTGTAACAAGGAGACCACATGGGTATCTGATTTTATAATTTCTTTATTTTTATGGTACGTGAAATTCAGAACTTCTATAACAATCAGTCAACCCATTCGACGCAACTCACCAAAATTCGCGAGAAAATCGAATTTGAGGTTTTGCAAGGTACAGGTAAGTACCAATAATTAAAAGAGTTGCAGCATCGTTGGCGTGGCTCAGGAGGTAGTGTTCTGGCCTTACAACCATAAGAGTCGGTGGTTTGAATCCCACTGAATCAGAAATTTGTTTCGTTTTCGAATTCAGTAAAACATATTGTGATCTCTAATTGTGTCAGTTTTTGTTTATGTGTATGCAGACGAGCAGAAAACTTTGTCGTCACGTAAAACTTGGAAAGCCATTAGTAGCTAATAAGGTGACTTTCCAAAATCAATGTCGTAGGTCTTCACAAACTGATCAATCATAGACTACCATAGTGAAGCCGTTACTGTAAAAAGTGTAACTTATGTTTTTGTGATGAAAACTATTATTAACAACCTTCTATAAAATATAGAATATTACGAATAAACAGAAATACGTACACTTTTCGTAAAAATTACTATTAGATATTAAAATTGTTTAACTATTCAAACAACGAAGAAAAATTTAAAAAAACCGCCCACGACAGGAGTCGAACCACCGACCCTAGCGTTGAAAGGTCAGAACGCTATCACATGTTGCAATTAATTTAGTGATTGGTACTTACAGTCACTTGCAAAGCTTTAAAATCGATTTTCTCGAAAATTTTAGAGAGTTCTGTCGAATAGCTTTGGCTGACTGTTATTTGAGTTCTGATCTCTACCTACCATAAATATCAAAAGATTCTAAAATCCGATACCTATGTGGTCTCCTAGTAAGAATTTGGAGACCCCTGATCTAGACTATATAGTTCCAGATAAAAATGCCAGTATGTGAAATGATGGAAAACAAAATTCTCAGAAACTTCAGTGCAAGATGATTTTCAAATATGTATTTAAAATAGTAAACAATTGAATATTTCGACAAAACCCGCACCAAATTAAGCGTAAACATTCATTTTTTTTATAAAAGTAAATTCGTCAAATATTGTCATTTTGACATTATCGTAATATGGAAATCCAACTTTGCTGCTAACAATATTTATTCAGCTTGTGCAAATTAACTCCACTGCAAGCTTGTTTCGGCTTATACCCTTTTTCAAGTGGACGTTTAAGTTGGACTGACGTCCGTAAAGCATATTAGAGTTAGTGTCTTTTTGTGGCAAGATGGTATAGTCACGTTTTATCTCATTTATGTTTTTATTTGACAGATACAGGCACTGTTTACTCTGTTGATGCATCAACAACAAGTTTGTAGTGGAGTCAATTTGCACAAGCTGAATAAATATTGTTAGCAACAAACTCGGATTTCTATATTACGATAATGTCATGTTTCGATCTTGTATATGCTGTGGGCCCAATAGAGAAGAAACTATTGTCATTTTGGGTGGTACGATTCCCCTTAAATTCAGTTAAGCCTTTGCACATTCGCAGTGCCTCTGCTGGTATAAGTGGTCGCCGGAGTGTCGAGAGGTTATCTAATAAAGGGCCGATTTGGACATGTGGAGACGTGATGTACCCGCGCTCCCGTTACCTGGGCGAGAGGCGGGAGGTGAGGAGGTGACAGTGGCGTGTGGGTGTGCGCGTTTGCTGGGTTAGCGCGCCTGCTGGACTTGTTGAGCGCTGCGTGTGACTTGTGGCGCCGGCCGCACGCGACGCGCCGCCCGTCACTCAGCCACTGCATGCAGCATCTGGCTCTCTCAAGGTACCCGCCGCAGGGACTAAGGCTGTTGCAGGCCCGAAGCGCCGGCCAAACGAAATGATGTCCCCCCCCCCTCTCGTCCACTGGGAAATATATTAATACTAGCTTATACCCGCGGCTCCGCTCGCGTGTTGGTTGATTATGATAAGCTATCTTTCGGTACTATGCTATGAGACTGGTTTTGAAGGATGAAATGAAATACAATACCTTCTTTAGAAACAAACATTTTTAATCAACATTCAAATAAAAAAAATGTTAAATGCTTAAAGATTTACAATAAATAATACATCCATTATTCCTTACAGCCTTTGTTGCAATATCTCAACACGTATGGTGAGAGTAATGTCCAAATTCGTTTTATTTCATTTTAGTGCATTCTGGTAAACTACGTTATTTGTAGTATTGTTTGCAGCGTAAATGGTGAGATTTTTTGGGTTGCCCACCTTGAGCAAGCGACGTATAATTGACCATATGAAAAACACGAGGGCTGTAAATGGATTTTTTTGTAAAGAGATGTATGAAAAGAAATTTCTTTTTTACTGCTTTATTTATTTATTCGTATATTTCCTTATTCGTATGCTTATTCTTACAGAGAAAGAGCTGAAGACATGGTAGCACGTATAGACCAAAGATATGGTCTGTAGCATCACGTTTCGCTGTATGTAACCTCCTGGCTATTGAGTCGCAAATGTCATCGCTGGCCTTCAATCCGAATTTTTTTTATAATTTGACGACTTTCAGCCACCATATCTTCCATCCCCTTATAGCTATCGGCATGGAACTGCTATGGTGTACAACGGGAGACTTCGGACAACAATTACACACAGACCATTCGTTTGCGTTCTGTAGTTTTCGATGCAGAGCGAAATATTAACACACACACACACACACACACACACACACACGTAGAATTTTATATACGCCGATAACTTTCCATCCCAATATACTCCACCCTTGTATCATTATCAACCCTCAAACAACAATGCAACCAATAAAACCATTTTCAAAGAGTAAATAAAATTTTCAAAGAGTAATTATTGTTCCGCATTTCGCGTTATATTCTTCAAATTACTATATATCTATCAGATCGCTATAAAACCGTGCCTAAAACCTTCCTCAAGTATAAATTAGTAACTGTACAAATATTTAATTCTCTGCGTCCTGTCGTTCGGACGTGATAAGCGTACACTGAACAGACATTCCCATTAATATATATATATAGATAAATAGCTATCCAATCGCCATAAAACCGTGCCTAAAGCCTTCCCCAGATAAACATTAGTAACTGTATACATTTTTAGCTCTTTACGTCAGGTGGTTCAGACGTGATAAACGTACACCGAACAGACAGTCACATTTATAGATACAGATAAAACAGTAACTTTTTGGAGGCCCCACAGGACGAGAGGCACAGGACAGTCTAAAAAGAATTACTTTTGATATTTGGAGGCCCCAGCAGAAAGAGATGCCAAAGATGCCTAGCAAGCTCAAAAAAAAAAAATAAATAAATAAATAAATAAATAAAATTGCTTTCGAGGCATTTGGAGGCCCCCCAAGACCTGAGGCCCGGGCGGTCCACCCTCTCCGCCCCCTCCCCCCCCCCCCTTTAGTCTGCCACTGACCCGCCATCTAAGCTGTTTTGTCAAAAATTGACAGTGTGAGAACCGGGGCTGTGCTACTATAATGTTTATAATTGAAACAGCGACCAGGCACAAGTGTGGTAATTTTTTTTTACCCCATGACTGTTTTTGTATTTTCTTACAAATGCATCTTCAGATAGTTCACACGCTTTCCATCTGGAGTCTCATTTTATTTGTTATAGTCTTGCAGTCCTATTATAGACAACAAATATTGTCCAGAATGAAACTTTCACTATGCAGCGGAGTGTGCGCTGATATGAAACTTTCTGGAAGATTAAAATTGTGTGCCGGAACAGGGACTCGAACCTGGGACCTTTGCCTTTCGCGGGCAAGCGCTCTACAGACTGAGCTATCCCGACACGACTCACAATGCCGCCCCACAACTTCCGCCAGTACCTCGCCTCCTAGTTTCCAGAATTCACAGAAGCTCTCCCGCGAACCTTGCAAGACTAGTACTCCTGGAAAAAAGGATATGGGGAGATATGGCTTAGCCACAGCCTAAGGGATGTTTCCAGAATGAAACTTTCACTATGCAGCGGAGTGTGCGCTGATATGAAACTTTCTGGAAGATTAAAATTGTGTGCCGGAACAGGGACTCGAACCTGTGTCCTTTGCCTTTCGCGGGCAAGCGCTCTACAGACTGAGCTATCCCGACACGACTCACAATGCCGCCTCACAACTTTACTTCCTCCAGTACCTCGCCTCCTACTTTCCAAACTTCACAGAAGCTCTCCTGCGAACCTTGCAAGACTAGC
The DNA here is from genome assembly GCA_026315105.1 of Locusta migratoria. Classification (NCBI taxonomy): domain Eukaryota; kingdom Metazoa; phylum Arthropoda; class Insecta; order Orthoptera; family Acrididae; genus Locusta; species Locusta migratoria. The sequence goes on from CM048755.1 coordinate 230,450,787, forward strand.
ACTCCTTCAAGAAAGGATATGGTGGAGACATTTTACTTCTTTCTGGCGATGTCAATACTTTAGAACTTAGATACTCAACCGATCCCCTAACTGTATTGACCAGTGTAGAGTTAACGGCAAATCTTATTAAAGAACCAGCTACAATTTTACTATGAATCACAATAATAAATAATACAGACGAGTGTTGCACTTTTGCTATTAGCTGAAGTTTACGTTAGGTTTCTTATGTTTGTTCAATGTTAAAATGTTTGTACAGGCCGGTCGCGGTGGCCGAGGGGACTGAGGCGCTTCAGTAACGGTCTGCACGGTCACTACGGTCGGGGGTTCGAATCCGCCCTCGGACATGGATATTTGTGCCGTCCTTAGTTGTAGGTAGTTCATAAGTAGTTTGTACGTTTAGGGACTGATGACCCCGTAGTTAAGTCCCTTAAGCTTAACAAACACTTGAACATTTTTTTTTTTTTGTATAGCTTATGGGACTTAACTACGGGGTCATCAATCCCTAAACTTACAAACTACTTATGTACTGACTTATACTAAAGACGGCACAAACATCCATGCCCGGGGGGGGGGGGGGGGGGGGGAATTCGAACCCCCGACGGGGAACGGCCTCGCGCATTGTAGCACAGCTCCTCAAAGCGCTGGGCCGCTCCGCCACGGCTCTTGTGTTCGTCTCCATCGCCACTTTTATAGAAGATTTTTGAAGTTAAATCCACATGAATTGTGCGGAAAACTTACGTATTGCGTCCTTGTCTGTGACGAAATCGTCCTGCATTCCTGTTATGTATCTATACTTATAAAATAGGATGTATGTTCCACATCTCCTCCTAAACTACTGGACCGATTTCAACCAAACTTGGTACACATATTCCTTACTATCAGGCAACAATCACTGTCGGCGAAGAACCACCTACGACACAGAGCTAAGGGGATACGACGTCATAAACAATTACAGTCGTGAAAAACGGTCGCATCATGCGATAATATTCTAGATGTTCAAATGTTTGTTAAGCTTAAGGGATTTAACTGCGGGGTCATCAGTCCCTAAACTTACAAACTACTTATGAACTAGTATATAATAAAGACAACACAAACATCCATGCCCGAGGGAGGATTCTAACCCCCGACGGGGAACGGCCTCGCGCATCGGAGCGACAATGCGCTCGGCCACTCCGCCGCGGATCCGTTGTACGTTCCACATTGATTTCTGAAATTATTTCAAGCAAAGTTGCTATTCTTTTTACACGGACAGTTGTACGCAAACGCCTCTGCGTGCAGGCCGTAGACCACTGCTTGATTGTGGGGAGAGGTAACGCCGGAAATTCGGTAGTTTGGCCACAGTCTTAATAGTGTGAAAATCTCAATATTGAATTCCCCAACAATTTCGGAAAAGAAGTGTCCCATGCAGGCCACGTGCTCTAAGACGCTATGCTACAAATTGCGCAGTTGCTCGCCATCGGAGATTCAAGTCCTCCCTCGAACATGGGTATATGCGTTGTCCTTAGCACAGGTTACTTTAAGTTAGTTTCAACAGCTTGGTACTTTATATTCATAAACATGGGACATTTTTGTCCCATGCGGCTAGCTCAAATTTTTCGGTTCAAATTCTATTTTGTTAATTCCTGCCGGCCGCGGTGGCCGAGGGGACTGAGGCGCTCCAGTCACGGTCTGCACGGCCACTACGGTCGGGGGTTCGAATCCCCCCTCGGGCATGGATATTTGTGCCGTCCTTAGGATAAGGTAGTTGATAAGTAGTTTGTAAGTTTAGGGACTGATGACCCCGTAGTTAAGTCCCATAAGCTTAACAGACATTTGAACATTTGTTAATTCCTGTCGTGCAACCATAATCACGTCTGAAACCTTCCGACGCGATGCACATTTAATGGTAGGAAGGAAGAGCTCCGCGCGGGAGTGGCAGTGCTCTCTAAGGCGCCTTGCTGCGGAGTGCGCGTCTGCTCCCCGTCGAAGGTTCGAGTCCTGCCCCGGGCGTGAGAGTGTGTGTTGTCCTTAGCATAAGTTAATTTACGTAGTTTGTAAGTGAAGGGACTGATGACCCCTGAAGTTTGGCCCCATAGCTTTACAAACATTTGAAGGAAGAGAAATGTTCAAATGTTTGTAAATCTATCGGACCAAACTGCGTGGTCATCAGTCCGTAGCTTTCAAACTACGTAAACCTAGGTAAACGAACCTAAGGACAAACACACACACCCATGTCCCAGGGAGGACTCGAACCTCCACGGCGAGCAACCGCGCGCTCCGCAGCGAAACGCTTTAGACCGCTCGGCTACTCCACCGCGGCGAAGGAAGAGAAAGGAATCACCGGTTGCAAATGCCTGCTCTGTCAATGCACCGCACTTTTATATCCTGCGTTCACGATCTGTCGCCGTCCGCACCTCTGCATGTCGCTATAACCTCACTTTTGTCGCCTCGGTTATGTATGCGCGATGACGGCTTATGATTGATTTCGTCACCGCAGCTGCGGTATAGCGTTCGACGTCGTGCGGGAATCCGATTGCCGGATGTAAGAGCACTCGGTCGATAAGAGCGCGTATAACTTGTAGGAAATTCTGACCGGAGGGGTAGCCCATTGGTTAAGCTGGAAATCCTAGTTCGAGTCCCGATCGGGCATAAACTTTGATTCGTCCAATTCAATTACTTCGTGTCCCTAGTGCCGTCCGAGTCAATCAAATGTTCAAATGTTTGTAAAGCTTATGGGACTTAACTGTGATGTTCAAATGTTTGTAAAGCTTATGGGACTTAACTAAGGGGTCATCAGTCCCTAAACTTACAAACTAATTATCAACTACCTTATACTAAGGACGGCACAAATATCCATGCCCGAGGGGGGATTCGAACCCCCGACCATAGTGGCCGTGCAGACCGCGACTGAAGCGCCTCAGTCCCCTCGGCCACCGCGGCCGGCCCGAGTCAATCCTTTCCTTCGTCTTCCCTCTTCCTTCCTCTCATTTAAATGCAATTCCCTGGCTGTTGCGAACCACGTGTGCGTATGTCCGAAAGAACAGACACCACGGCAGATATGTATGTAAATAACTATCAAAGGACAGTTGCTGCGTCACCTCGACTAGGAATCGTAGTGCGGTGGTCAGCACGCAAAGCGTTAACGCTCGCTCTTTACGGGAGGTTCATTCCTGTGCAGTAAGAATCACGTCGGCTAAAGAAAAGAAGAAGAGAAATAAGGCAGAAGCAGAACTAGGCAGTCGCCAGCTGAGATGTGGGAGCCGTGTATCGCAACACGGATCAACACTCCGCTGTGTCCCGGGAGCTGTCACACTTAATTACATTCATCACCCCAAGATCTTACTTACGTAACTACAGCCCTGAGTGAGTCACGACCTCTGTGAATAACTCGGACAGACGATACATCTTGCAGACTGGATATATATTTTTTTTCTCCGTCGTCTCTTCACCGCCAGCTTCACAGTTTTGCACATGTGAAAAGTGTCGTACAGGTTACGTTAAATTACGTCAGACAAAACCTTCACATTATACATTTATTTCCTTAATTGTTTGTCTAAGAACCACAATGATGATGATGATGAAGATGATGATGATGATTGGCGTTTTAGGGCGCTCAACAGCGAGGTCATCAGCGCCCGAAGAACCACAATAAGATTACAACAATTACAACATACGTTTCCATTGTGTCATCAAAGTCACACGTATTTCATCTATCCACTCCGTATAGTACGGCGTTCACCCTAACATTTGGCACAACTTGTCCGATTCTCGTCTCCGAAACTTCAAAATGTTCAAAATGTTCAAATGTTTGTAGAGTCTATGGGACTTAACTACGGGGTCATCAGTCCCTAAACTTACAAACTACTTATGAACTACTTACAACTAAGGACGGCACAAATATCCATGCCCGAGGGGGGATTCGAACCCCCGACCGTAGTGGCCGTGCGGACCGTGACTGGAGCGCCTCAATCCCCTCGGCCACCGCGGCCGGCAAACTTCAAAATGCTGCCACAGTTGTTTTGATTATGTTTCAGTTTCGAATGTCAGCCGGTTGCATACTTCCTCCACCATTATTTTATTTTACCTTCATGTAGCAGCGTTTCTTCTTCTTTCTGCTTCCAAGTAGAAGTTTTAGAAGATGCATTTCGCCCATTTATTCTTCGTATGCGACCATAAACCTAAATGGACTGGTCTATACAGAATCCTGACGTGAACCTTAGGGGTGGGTTGGAAACGCGACATCGCTATTCGCCACATTACAATCTTCTCCCTCCTCTGGATTCAGATCTTGAGATGGAATGCACTGCCATTCCTGCATAGACATCTCATTTAAAATGTCCCGCCAGAGTTTAATCTTTCATAAAGGCGACGATTAGACACGCTCCATATTAATGTGCACAAATACGAGGCGCGTCCAGAAAGTAAGTTCCGTTTGATTATATAAAACTAACGGGTACAGACACAGAAAAAATATTGATTCTACAAAAATCTACAACTGTTAAACTACTTTTATACATAGCTTCCAAAATTTTGTAGGCAATTGTCATAGCATGGCACAAGGTTTTGTGTGCCTTTTTCATAGAATGTTGCCGCCTGTGTATTCAACCATGTGGTAACATGTTCTTTCAGCTCGTCATCATCGTTGAAGTGTTGTCCACCAAGGACAGATTTTAGGTGTAAGAAGAGGATTACTGTCAAAAGATTTTTTTTTTCACGATAATGCCTGACCTCACACACCGAATGTGAGCAAACAATTCTTACGGAAATTTCAATGGGACCTGTTTGATCATTCTCCATAGAGCTCGGACCTCTCTCCTAGCGACTTTCATCTCTTCTTACACCTAAAATCTGTCCTTGGTGGTCAACACTTCAACGATGATAAAGAGCTGTTACCACATGGTTGAATACACAGGCGGAAACCTTCTGTGAAGGATGCATGCAAAAACTTGTGGCTAGCTATGACAAGTGCCTACAAAATTTCGGCAGTTATGTGGAAAAGTAGTTTAAGAGTTGTAGAATTTTGTGCAATAAAAATTTCTTCTGTATCTGTGTACAATTTCATTTATTACCAAACGGAACTTTCTGGACGGGCCTCGTATATGCCCCGATACCTTTAATCAGTTTATGTATGCGTCTCTAAAATCCTTGATGACTAAATATTCCTCGTTCCAGATACGTTGTATTATTTTCCGTAGAGAATAGGTTGCAGGTAATTGAACACTTATAAACTACAATTACATACATGGTGTCTGTTCTTTCGGATGTGCATGGAAGAACAAACACCATTGGTTAGTAATAACAGCCATAAATTGATGAACCAGAAATATCTTAACATCTTAGCTGATTCAGGGCACTGAATTAAATTCGACGACGAAGTTGAAAATTAGTGTTGGACCTGGACTCGAACCCGGATTTCCAGCTTTGGGGCAACGGTCGCCTTAACCATTAGGCTATCCGGACAAATTCTCAGCTTCTAGTAGCACCCCTTGTCCATCATTCCACTTATTTGTAACTTCATTCCTGCAAGAGATAGCACTTAATGAATATGTCTTCTGGGATTCGTTAACTTTTAATATCATTTTCAGTTGAGCTGCGATGGAACGACAGATTAGTCACTATTAAATTCACGACGTTAATATAATCAGTGTTTAACGCTTTTTATCCTGAATTGTGTTTAGATTCTCACCCTCAACCCCTCCTCTCTCTCTCTCTCTCTCTCTCTCTCTCTCTCTCTCTCTCTCTCTCTCTCTTTGTGTGTGTGTGTGTGTGTGTTTGTGTAAATTTAGGACGAAACTGAGCTCTACAGAATGACTGCTAGCAAACTAGTAACGACTGCCTGAGGTACGAGAACTGTGTTAGTGAATATCATCTATCTCAATGAAAAGGGATTTCAATTTTAACGACCTATTGAGTGATAAACAGCTGTAAATCTCCTACGGTTTAATACGCGTTTAATCGTGTTTCTTAGATGTAATATCTCTATGTGACATAATAAAGGAGATATCTCGAGAGATTTATGAATTAGTATACAGGGTCCAGCGGCGTGAGGACGTAGATGATGCATTTAAGAGCAGTTAGCACTTCGGTTAAAGGTCTGTCCTGCACTCATCAGTCATGGCGCTCGATACACACTCCACAGCCGTACATTAACCTCTGTTTCTAATCTACATTAACCTTGACTTTATAACTCTGTTTTTCCCCTCTCCCTTTCTCTTTTCCAAGATCCATTGTCAATCATGCAAGAACAATAAGAACTTACTCCATCCTGTCTGCCGCGATGGAGTGGCTTAGCGCTCTAAAGCGCCTTGCTGCGGAGCGCGCGGTTTCTCTCCGTCGGAAGTTTGAGTCCTTCCTGGGGCATGGTGGGTGTGTGTGATCCTTTAAGTAGTTTGTAAGTCTCGGGACTAATGACCATAGCAGTTTGGACCAGTAGGATTACAAAAATTTGAATGTTTGAAATTCATCTTGTCACTGTGTAAAAAAAAAAAAAAAAAAAAAAAAAAAAAAAAAAAAAAAAAAAAAAAAAAAAATTAACTTTGAGTTCGCAGTGATATCCATCGCGTAAAAATAAGGGATTTCCTGAAAAATGTAATGATTTAACAGGCATTATTTTACGTCAAGGTAATACCGAAGCTAATATTTCATTCCTTTAAGAGTGACCAACATTTGTTCTTCATTTTCAAACATGTTTATTTACACCATAAAAGAAACTTATTTGATTATTTTGATTCAGTAGCGCCTACTGTGACGAGTAGAGTAATGATTTGGTCGATGATAAGTGTACTTTGCTAAAGAGTGTGACGTTTCATCAATCAAACCAGACGTGTTGAGTAAAAAGAATATTGTGAAGCAATGTCCAATGAGCTTTAAAATAAATGCGAACTTATCTCTTAGAAATAAGTTTATGTGTAATGGTTATATTCTGTTGACGTTCTTCAGGGATATCTCGTATAACAATAACTGAAAAAGAAAAGCTGTAGTATCCTCCCCTTTATTTCACCTTACGTTTATGTACAAATTTTTCTATAGTATCTCGTCGAATGCCGAACCTATATCTTTTCCTACTCTTGATTGTTCTCAGCAACGGTCTTTGTTTACTTACACTTTTCAGTTTATTTTTTCCCTTTTTTTCCAGTTCACGCCATTCTTACGACAAAGCTTTAGATCTAGTACTTCTAAATGCTGATTTCGCTTCTTCGCTATGTTCTTGTCTTAACAACACATTCCGCACCACACACTTCATTTCTGAGGTACGGTGTCCAAAGCCCTCTGGAAATCTAAAAATATGGAATCGATCTGAGGTCCTTTGTCAATACCACTCAGCACTTCGTGTTTGCAAAAACGATACTTTCTGAATTCGTGTTGACTATGGGCCAATAGTTCCTTCTGTTCGAGGTAAGTAACAACGTTTGAACTCACATATGTACTATATCTCTGCTGATAGAGGTCTGTAATTAATTACCAATTACCTTTCTTAAATATATGTGCGACCTGTGCAACTTTGCACACTTTGGGTGCAGATCTTTCGTTGAGCGAACGGTTTTATAGGGTTGTCAAGTATGTAGCTACTGAATTAGCATACGCTGACAGGAACGTAATCGGTTTACAATCTGGCCGAAAGACTTACTTTTGTTAAGCGATTTTTAATTTGCTCCACAACCCTTGACGACATCTACTCCTATATTACTCATGTTGGCACTTCTTCTTAATTCGAAATCTGTAATATTGATTTCGTCTCCTTTGGTGAAGGAATTACAGACATGTGTGTAGTAACTCTGCTGTAGCATCGGTATCATTACCATTACTATCGCGTAGAGAAGGTATTGTTTGCGTCTTGCCCCTAGTGTACTTTACATATGACCAGAATCGTTTTGGTTTTCTGCCAATTTTGAGACCGAGTTTTGTAGTGGTAACTATTGTAAGCATCTCACTTTGAAGTCCTTGCTAAACTTCGAGCTTCTGTTTAGAATCGCCAATATTGGGATTTTACGTTCGCTTAAATTTGGCATGCTTTTTTCGATGTTCCTGCAACAGTGTTCTGACTTGTTTTGTGAAGCAAGAAAGATCAGTTCCATCTTTTGCTACTTTATTTGATGTAAATCTATCAATTAATATCAGTACTGTTTCTTTGAATTCAAGCCACTTCAGGTTTACTCTTATATTTCTAATTAGGAAGGTTTAAAAACTGTATTTCAGGAAGGCACTAAAAAAGTTTTCTCTGCTTTTATGAATAGATATATTTTTCTTTTATTTTTGGTGACTTTGGAATTTTCGATATTCAGTATCGCTATGATAACCCTGTGTTCACTAATCCATGTTTCCATTTTGATGCACTTTGTGAGCCAAGCAGTGTTTGAAGCAAAGATGTCAAGTATGTTTTGACAACAGTTTATTATTCCAACGGGCTCATGAACTAATTGCCCGAAATAATTTTCAGAGAATGCATTTAGCACCGTTTCGGACAACGTCTTGTGTGTAGCCCCGGATTTAAACATATATTTTCGTCGACATATCGAGAGTAAATTGAAATCGCCGCTTACTTTAACTTTATGAGTCGGGTAAATGTTTGAAATAAGATTAACTTTTCTTTGAGATTCTTCTGCTAACGTATCGTCTGAGTAGAAGGCCGGTAAAAGAAACCAATTGTTAACTTAATACGGATCTCAGGTATGACTTCTACCCATATTAGCTCACAGGAACTACCAACGCCAATGTCAATTACTGAAAGACTATTTTTGATGGCATCAAATACTCCATCATATATTTTATTTATTTTGTCCTCTGTCACCGTTAGATCATTTACAAAAAAATATGCTCAACTACCAATGACGGTTTTTGCATCAGCTTATAGCCCTATTTTTCGCAGTTTTGTCGTCAAATTAACGCTGTAGATACAGAGTTCTTACGCTCATAAAAATTTTTAGTACTGTGCGATATTAACAAAAGATATTTAAGTTCCTTTTTCATACTTCTTAAAAAAATTTTCCCTCTCAGTTTATCGTTGTTAACTCTTCTGAAATGCAAGCATTATAGACGTAAATCATTTAAGATTATGTGGCGGCGGTGGGTAGTTTGGTTCTAGGCGACTTTAATCTCACAATTTTGACTATTTTCGTGCGTGATTATTTTCTACCGCTACCATTTCTAGAACCTGAAAATTAATCTTTGAGCAGCCATACAGCGATGGAAAACATATTGCTCTTGATCTTCAGTCAGGTAGTCCACACGTCAGCTAGTCAAAATTGATATATGATGTTTCTGATCTCTATTAAATTGAGAGGGCTTGGGGACTAGGACGAAAATGAATTTCTATAGTTTTTAATAAATCAGTATGATGTTCCCCCAAAAAATGCCAACTAATTAGCTTTACTGGCGCAATTATCAAGTAGCCAAAGTCAGTAATTCTCGCCTCGAAACTGGAGAAGTTACTCAACACTTGGCACGCGGATTTGTGTACGGTGGGGGAAGGGGGGGGGGAGCGAAATAAAACATCCAAGCGGAATCCCCACTTCCACCGGCTGACGCCAACTGTATGCCGTCTTGACTTCAACTGAACTACTTGGTGCGACCGTCCATTAGAAAGAAAGCTTATTGAATTTATTAATCTACTAGTTTACACCCGCGGCTCCGCTCGCGTATTGGTTGAGAATGCGCGAAACATCAAATCGATTTTTTAAAGAGATGTATTAAAAGAAATTCCTTTTTACTGCTTTATTTATTTATTGTTATATTTCCTTATTCGTATGCTCATCCTTACAGAGAAAGAGCTGAAGACATTGTAGCACACGTAGACCAAAGATATGGTCTGTGGCATCACGTTTCGCTGTATGTAACCTCCTTGGTATAGAGTCGCAAACGTCATCGCTGGCCTTCAGTCCGAATTTCTTTTATAATTTGACGACTTTCAACCACCATATCTACCACCCCCTTAGCTATCGGCGTAGAACTGCTATGGTGTACAACGAGAGACTTCAGACAACAATTACACACAGACCGTTTGCGTTCTGTAGTTTTCGCTGCAGAGCGAATTATTAACACAGACACACACACACACACACACACACATGCGCGCTTAGTTTTTTATATACACCCATAACTTTCCAAGCCCAGTATACCCCACCCTTTTATCATTATCAACTCTCAAGCAACAATGCAACCAATAAAACCATTTTCAAAGAGTAATTATTGTTCCGCATTTCGCGTTATATTCTTCAAATTACTAAAAATCTATCAGATCGCTATAAAACCGTGCCTAAAACCTTCCTCAGGTATAAATTAGTAACTGTACAAATATTTAAGTCTATGCGTCTTGTCGTTCGCACGTGATAAGCGTACACCGAACAGACGTTCACATTAATATACATAGATAAATAGCTATCCGATCGCCATAAAACCGTGCCTAAAGCAGACGCTCATCCCCTTATATTTAGCTGGTATAATTCCTACAACTACGCCTACTGTTAAATGAAAAATTCATTCATCGTTTCTTTGTTATTGGTATTCACTCATTAGTAAGCATTCTAAATGTATCAAAGACTTGTATGCGTACATTTACGTTTACCTGCAGTGTACGTAATTACGCGTTTGATATATTTTCCTTTGTTTCTGTAACATTTCTTTGTCTCTACACATAGCAGCTGGTGTTACCGCCAACATGCCAGTAATTACGAATCTGCCCAGTTCGTTGAATCCTGTATGCAAATCATTACCGGCAATAGAATAATGAAAAGTATTCGACGGAAAGGGAACAATACTAATCAATTTTAGGTACGAACTAACATAAAGCTTCAAAGACACTCTGGTAACGAATTAAGATATTTCTCCGGCGGCAGGATACGTTCTGTAGGTGGACGTGAACAATCGAGGTAACAGCCAGCAGTGAGAAAGGGTGTTTTTGAGAAAGCAACTCGGCAATTATTCAAATCTGCACGAACAATACGGAGCGGTGAATAGGACGCGTTATGAAAGCTTCCCGCTGTTCGCGGCTTGTCTGTCGACCCCCCCCCCCCCTTTCCCTTCTCAAACCTGACATCTGCGAAACTTGGTCTAAATTTAAGCTTACCGTTGTACGAAGAGGATAAAAGCAATTCAATACTACTGGCAGCCAGTGTAGTGACAGTAAATGTGATGAGAGGTAAATGTGATGAGAGAGCGGACCACAGGTGTGTTCTTTGTGTAGTGACAGTAAATGTGATGAGAGAGCGGACCACAGGTGTGTTCTTTGTGCAGCACACTCCCCCTGTGCCAGTTGCAGATGTGTAGGATCCCTTCTGAAACGTGCTAGTGCAAGTGACTTGTGAAACATGCAACGTCATCGTCACCTAACGCCGTTTACACGGGAGTTTGGTGGTCGAAGCCTGACGGACGGCAAGTACGATTTCAACAGTGGTGCGGGAATTCAGCTTCACACGTTCTGCCGTGTCCAAGGTGTATCGACAATGGTTTTATGACAGTGCCACAGTCCATAAGAGATCAACCAATAGCTGTCCAGCCACCTTCGATCACCGTGACGAGTGTCACCTGAGATGGATCGTCACTAATGGCAGACGGGCAACAGTACAACAAATCACGGTTCACTTCAACACTGAATCTACATCTACATCTACAAATTTACTCTGTAAATCACATTTAAAAGGCTGGCAGAGGGTTATAAAAGCTTTAATACAATTTCTCTAGAATAGTGCGGAGGAAAAGGGAACACCTAAAGCTCTTCGTTTTCGATATGACTTCGCTTATTTTATTATGATGATTACGTCTCCCTATGCCAACAAACTACGTTCGCATTTGGAGGAGAAAGTTGATGAAAGAAATTTCGCAAATAGATCTCTCCGCGACCCGTGACGCCTTTTAATAATTTCCACCGCTACTCGTTCATCGTTTCCGTGACACTCTCTTCCCAGTATCGCGATTATACGAAACGGGCTTGTCTAAAATTTCTCTGCGTCCTCCGTCAGCTCCACAGGATCCCACATTGTGCAGTAATACTCCAAAGTAGGAGAGACAAGTATAGTTCAGGCAGTTTCTTTACTAGAACTGTTGCATCTTCTAAGTGCTTTGCCAATGAAATGGAGCCTTTAGTTCGCCTACCGCACGATATTTTCTGTGTGTTCTTTCCGATTAAAGTTGTCCATAATAGGTATTTAATTGAATCGACAACTTGTAGATTTGACTGATTTATCGTGTAAGTGATGTTTAATATCTTTTTTTTGTGCTCTTATGGATGATTTAACACATTTAATTCTTTAGGGTCAATTAAAAATTTTCGCACCAAGCAAATATCTAAATTGTTTTGTAATTGCGTTTGATCTCTTGGTGACTTCACTAACCGATAAACGACAGCGTCATCTGCAAACATATAAGTGAGCCTATCAACGCCAATTGGATATGACCTTGAACCCTACCCAGACGCCGTTCCAGGAATACTGATAGGTCTTGAACCATATCCAGAGGTCATTCCCCGAACTCAAATGAGAACGCAGTTTTCTCAGAACTGAGATAAGGTAACACAGGTATCATACAGCCCCTATCCCTCCTCCTGCCCCCTCCCCCATTACACACCCTTGCCCCACATTTATATATTTTGCACCTCTAATTTCATAGAAACCAGGTGAAAATGTATTTTAAAAACATGGTGGTTATATTACACAATTCGCTTCCCCCAGCCCACACCTGCTACCCTAATGGCACGAGCACCTTTATTGAAGGCTTTAGAGATCAGTAGCATCTATATTTGTATTAATGACCTCCAAAAATTCGTTTATTGCTGGGTACATAGACAATCAGCGCCCCTCCCCAAGCTCCAAGGCACAGGCTTTGAGGCTGTGCAAATAACTAAATTCCACTGCTAGTTATATAAGAGGTCTTAACCGTATATAAATAATGAAAATCCACCATTTTCTTATAAAATTTAAATAATAAAATAGTAATATTCAGCTGCCGACAGGTGATTTACCCCAAATCATATACATTATTTTTGAAAAAAACGCGAAATAACAGCCTTTCTAGCGTAACCTTCCATTTGCTCTCCTCAATATCAGGTGGCAGACCGAGGTCCTAGCTTGCTAAACCTTGCAACATATGGCAGCTATGGTAAAATGACTATATCAAATTCTGTAATGTTAATGTAACATTAAAAACTCTAAAATAAGATGTCTGATGATATTTCCAAGCTAAATAATAGCTGAAATTCTACAAATTAGGCTAAAAATAAATGGTTACCATTAAATAAAGTAAACTGAAAGCCTAATTTTGTCTCCAAGAGAGGGCAGTACTAGCTTGGCATGAAATTAATGCCACAGATTATTTTAAAAAATCTTAATGCATAAGTAACTCAATAAAGGAAGTTCTCTGACGCCATTTCCTTCTTCAATAACTGAAACGCAGCTTATTGGACAGAAAATAAATCGTTGTCATGAAAATCGTGTGCTGTCCCAGGTCAATCATGCCTTCATTAGATTCAGCACTGGGTTAGTATGAAAACATGTCCTATCAAGATTAATTACACAGTCAACAACTGTTGGCAACACTGACTTAGTATGTAAACAACAATCGTATAGTGTTCAGTAGTACACCGCAAGGTTTAGTCAATTATTTACTACATTCGTGATGCTTCTTAAATGTCAGTATAACATTTTCAACAGGCTACATAAAATGGCGACCGAAGTTTAAATTTTGTCCAACACCATTACACTTACATTATATTTTTCTGCATGGTTTGATACCTAGTAATACACTATATTAAGAATTTCCTTCAACACTAATGCCATAGCAGTGTAGACTGTATGCAGCAAAAAAAAAAAAGATATTTATGTCTAATAAAGTAATTTTATGTTAAAAAATGGAAACATTAAAATTGTAATATTTGCATTGAATTTCACAAAGTAACCGTAACACTAATGCTGAACATCCCAAAAATAAGTAACACCTAGCAGTTTTGAGGCCTAGTAGACGTAATATCAGTTGAAATTCTTGTTCAACTTCATTTTCATAGTGGTATGACTGAAACTTTTTACAGGATGAAATAAACACTAATAATCATGTCATTTACGTCAAATATAATAAAATAATAGTAGAGTAAGAAACTCATACCTAATTTCAGGCCTAACAGAAATAACATTTGAAATCATATTAAACAGTTGTGATAACCTAACCTTCATTTATATATCGATTATCATATTTTTATCGTAAATCTAATACCTAAAACCGTTATATAGTCTCCCCTAGATAATAACAGAAACAATTGCTGTAATCAGTAGTGATGTGGATATTGCCTAACGTTATCAGGGCTGTAACTAAATAAAATACACGCTATCTAGGCACAAATAAGGTATTAAATTAAGTATTTTACACGTAGCTTATGACTTTTGACTGATATTTTCCCGTTTAATGACAGATGTTTATCTCAAATAACGAAATGCTTTCGTAAAAAATACTGTGATGTTTACATCGAATATTGCAATGTTATCGTATATGAATCCCTATCACTTATAATTTCAGTATCTACTAGGTATTTACAAGCGTAACAGATCTAATAATGGCTCAAATTATTGTAAACAGTAGTAAATAAATTTTCACAAGACTGTACCACAGAGCGAAACTAATGTTTTCTGTCCTATAACTGCAAATAATCCAAAATATTGAAATGTTTGTACAGCTATGGGTCCAAACTACAGTAGTCATCAGTCCCTAGACTGAAAAGCTATTTAAACTAACTCATGCTAGGAAAACACACACACACACACATATCAGAGAGAGGACTCGAACCTCTGATGGGGAGCAGATGCACACTCTGCAGCAGGTCGCCTTATAGCACACAGCTGGATATGATCCAAGCAGGCAATACTAAATTAAACATATGTCTTACTTTAGGCTGAAAAAAATAGGCACTCATTCCAAGGAAGCAAGGGGTTATTTATTTATTAAGAAAATCACTTACTGTATAGATGTGTGGCAAAAAATCAGCTGATAGAAAATACACTAAATAACAGACATACTGCAATCCCAAAACTTATCTATAATTGATATGAAGAAATTACCTAACTTATAAGAAAAAAAAAAAGTAATGCCTATTTCTAAAGGAAATTTTCTGATGCCATATCCTTGCTTAATAACAGTTTAAATTCTACAAATTAGATTGAAATAAATTGTTGACTTGAAAAATGATCTGCCATATATGCATGTTCTGGTTATAATTATTTATCTCCAGACTACTTAATTCTGCATTGTAATCATTTACAGGATTAATGCCTTAAAGCAAAACAACGTTTGCTGCATGTTTTTCCTTGATTACATTGTGGCATGTAATTCCTTATTTACTCAGTTTGCAAGATGTGTTTGTGTTTAATCATGTGATCAGCCTATGGTCTCTGTGGTGAGAGGAAGGGTAATGTCATAAATAACAGGACTAGATTACCAAGAATAACTTTGTATTTTACGATAAGTAGTATTAATTTATTTAAAATGATAAGCTGTACCATTATCATTATAAATATTCAGTCAAACATGTGCCAGACGTGTTGTGTGCATGTCTAATCAGAATGTGTGAAATACATTAGTGCATTTGCAACTTCGTACTTTCAATGACCAACTGTGTACCTATCTTCCAATCTGGTGATCATAGATACCGTCAGAGTATCACATTACACACTTATCATAGGATCCTTTTGCATATTTTGTTCATGTAAATCTAATGGACATAAATATAACATGCAGAAGGCTAGCTTAGTGTCATTCAATGAGTGACCAAATAATTGAACACAGTATATATTCGTGCACTCATCTAAATTTGCTCATTGTATAGGTGTTTATTGGAATTGAGTAGTGGTGTGCATACATCACAAAACTACACTACCAAGTATACTTTAATCTATTTGGGAAGCTCTCTATGTTTCTTTACCATGAAACAGTCATGGGAGCCTTTTAAACAGCTGGTGAGGCTAGTATCCTTCACTGATTTGACATTCACAATTAAGTGGACACCTGAGAGACTAAGTGAAGTATGGTACATTTACACCAGTAATGATGATGAAACCGTGTTTTCCCCACAGTGGTGGTTGAAGCATTGGCGTGAAATGAACCTTCCCTGTTATGCTTACGGTAAACAATGTGATGAATATTAATCCCACTCATATTGTAGTCAATATTCCAATGTTTAGGTGTGGTTATTAGTCAGTGTAGAGTACGATGCATCATGATAATGGAAGATACGCACACAACTGGTCAATTAATGTATAATGTACACGTTTACAAATATGTTGAGGCATTTTGCACATTGTGATCAGACATGTACACAGTATTAAACATCTTTCTGGGGCATGTTTGACTGAAAATTTGTCTTAATTGTGGTGCAATGTACCATTTAAAAAAATTAGTTATCGTAACTTGCAAAGATATTCCTGGTAATTTAGTCCTGTTATTTATGACATTGCCCCTCCTCTCATCACGAAGATCATAGGCTGGTCACATGATTAAACAGAAACACATCTTGCAAAGTGAGTAAATGAGGAATTACATGCCACAATGAAATCAAAGAAAAAACATGCAGCAAACGGTGTTGTTTCACTTTAAGACGAGTATCCTACAAATGATTATGATGTATAGGAGTTGAGCTGCATCCAAGCATGGCTGTAGCTGGTATGCCAAGCTGCTACCTGTCACTCTCCATTTGATGATACCTTCTGCTGTGCTTGCTACATCTTGAAACCAGCAACTACATGTTGGCAGTGCCTTCATTTAGTTCTAGTGTATATGCGTGTTATGTAAAACGTGATGCTCATCAGGCTGTGAGCCTTATCACGTCCTTGCAATAGTTGTGTTGCCAAGTAAAAACATATATAATAAATTTACATATCCAATCACGAGCCTAGGTGATTGGTAATCATATGATCGATTTTACAAAGTTTCCAGACAGGGGATTGCAAAAGCCTTTTACATCAACATTGGTCAAGGTTAATATTAAACTTACAGCATATATTCCAAAAAAAGGCAGCATCACCTGAATATCACATGAGAATTTTAACTAACATAAAGTTGCAGCAAAACACTTCGGCAATGGCTATAAGCGTATTTAATTTTTTCTTGCCAAACAGTACACCATTTTTAGGTATAATTTGTTAATGTTGTCACTAAGAGGATTTTAACGTTCTCCAGTAACACCCAGAAATCCTTAAAGTTCATCAAAATGCTTAGTCTATTAGAGAAGGCCATGATGGCACTTCCAACTACGTATTGGATTAATAGTAATGTAATGTAATATTGCCACGAGTCTTCCGACGAAACGCGGGGTGCAGTGGTTAGAGTCGCAGATTGATGTGCTGGCGTTCTCCGGTTCAAATGCCGGCACTGACATAAAATTATTTCTTTGTATTTACTATTTCTAGAATGTTCTACGTGTTTCTTATCGCAGGCTATAAATAGCAGGTTACTCCAGTCAGGAGGCACGGACAACAGACATTGCTGAGGTGGGGTGGTTGCATGCCTCAAGGATACAGGTAGCCATTCTGCAGGTGCAACCCCAGTGGAGGGGTATCTGTGGAGAGGCCAGACAAGCGTCTGTTCCTTAAGAGGGGCATCAGCCTTCTCAGTATATGCAGAGGAAACAGTCTGTATAATTGCCTGAGCTGACCTTGAAACATCAGCTAATGTGGCATTGCCATACTGTTACTGGGAATGTCTGAAAGCAAGGGGAAACTACAGTTGTTACTTTTCGCAAGGACATACAGTTCTACTGTATGAATATATGATGATGGGATCCTGTCAAGTAAAATAAACTTTAGGTAAAGTAGTCCTCCATTCAGATCTCCGGGCGGGGACTACTCAGGAGGATGTTGTCATCAGGAAAGAAAACACTGGCATTCTATTGATCGAAGTGTGGAATATTAGATCCCTTAATCAGGTATGGAGATTAGAAATTTTGAAAAGGAAAATGGATAGGCTGAAGATAGATATAGTGGAGATTAGTGAAGTTCGGTGGAAAGATGAACAGAATTTCTGGTCAGGTGAGTACAGGGTTATAAATACAAAATCAGTTGAGAGTTTAACAGGATAGGTCTACAAATCAATAAGTAAATAGGAAAAGGAAGAGGAAGAAAAATAGTAGGTCAGTATGGATTAGCAAAAAGGAATGAAAGGGAAGGCCTCCTCGAAGAATTTTGGATGGAACATAACTTAATCATAACAAACATTTCGTTTAAAAATCATGAAAGACAGATATGTAGAAGTGACCAGAACACACTGGAAGGTAGCAGACAGACTTTATAATGGTAAAACATCGATTTCGGAATCAGGTGTTAAAATGTAAGACATACCCAGGGGCAGATATAGACTCTGACTATATCTTATTGGTTACAAACTGTAGACTGAAAACTAGAAGTAGCTAGGAGACACTGTATATACAGGTTTTAGGGGTACGTTTTATGATAACATTGTAACATTCTACATAAACAATAGTGCATATTCCCCTCCTAGGGAGGCCTATAGCTCTATTAAGCCTGGAGGTAGGTAGAGGGTACAAATATCAAGATTATTAGTGTGTTTTTCATCCTGTAAAAAGGCAGGTCATAACGGGATGAATAAGATGAATTTCACCCCTTTTACAAAAATTTCAACTGTTATTAGCTCTGCTAGGCCTGGAAATAGCTAGGGGATACTTAGTTTAGGGATTATAGGCTTGGATTTTAATATTACTTTGTGATATTTGCTGTAGTATCACAATTTGTAGAGTTTCCATATTTTAACATAAAATCATGTTATTTTATATAAATATCAGTTTTTGTCCATAAATTAACTATGGCATTTCGGTTGAAGGAACTACTTAATTTGGAATATTACTGGGTCTTAAACCATACAGGAATAAATATATGTGTAAAGGTGTGGTACAAAGGGGGAACGTGATTTTGTTTAGGTTAGGTTAAGACCCTGATGAAAACAAGTCATAAATATTGTTGGAAATGCTATAGTTATATATCAAAAATGTCACAAACGTTGGAAGTAATTTAGAATATCTTATAGTTCACAAATGGAAAAAAAAAAAACATTTTTTACATACTGTGTGACTAAGTTTGATAGGACACTTCTTCATGTCAACATTTTATTTCCAACCTACTCTGTAGAATTGAAGCTGTTATTAATCAAGGAAATGGCATCAGAAAATTTCCTTTAGAACGTTCGCATGAATTACATTGTTTCGTACAACCTGTATAATTTTGATATATCGGTTATAGCAATGTCTTTGTGATTGCAGTATGTCTGATACTTAGTGTCTTTGCTGTCAGCTTATTGTCTGTCACATATCTGTACACAGAGTGACTTTCGTAATAAATAAATAACTCCTTCTCGCTTCTTTCGATTATCTGCAGTTATATTTGTTTATTTACTAGTATTTACAACAAATTCATCAGTTAATAGGTTTTTTAGGCTGGCAAATACCTATGAATTACTGAAATTAGAGGTGATAGGCATTGATTTTACGATAACATTACGATATTCGACGAAAACACCTCATTTTTTCGAAAAGATTTCGTTATTTGACGTAAACATCTCCCATTAAACGCGTAAATATCTGTCAACAGATATTTGTGCCTAGACTGCGTGTATTTCGTTTAGTTATAGCCTGTTAAAGTTAGGTAATATCAACATCAAAATATTTGTCATTCACTACAACAGTTTCTTCCGTTGTTAGGACTATCAGGTCTACATTTATTATCTAGGGAACAATGAATGTATGGGTTTTAGATATTATGTTGCTATAACATTGTGAAAATTGATGTTTATGTGAAGGTTAGGTTATGACAACTGTTTACTATGATTTCAAATGTTATTAGCTCTGTTAGGCCTGGAGGTAGCAAGGGAGTGATTACTTTAGCATTATTTCATTATTTTAGATGAATATTACCATTTATTCCATTCTGTAAAAGGGCTGGGTTATACTGCTATGAAAACAATAGACTTCACCTCTTTTTGCGAAAAGTTTAGCTGATATTAGGTGTGCTAGACGAAATGGCTAAGGGTTGCTTACTTTCGTGACGTGGGGCATTAATTTTAGCATTACTTTATTAAATTTGATGTAAATATTTTTAATGTTTCCATTTTTAACAAAAAAAACTACTCGTGCCTTAGGGTCGAAATAACTTCTTAATGCAGCATATTAATGGCTCTTAAAAAAGGCAAGGAAAATATTATGTAAGTTTAATGGTGTGGTACAAAGATTGAACTTTGATTGCGACTTCATGTAGGTTAGGTTAGAACACAATACAATTAATTTTTACATACTAATGCAGTGCTGCTAACTGTCGATGGCTATGTGTTTAATCTTGACAGGACATGTTTTCATATTAGGGCCAGTGCCGACATCTAATGAAGTCATGATTAAGCTGGGTTAGGACATGATTGTGTCGACAACGATTTATTTTTGGTCAAATTTGCTGCATTTCAGCTGTTATTCAGCAAGGAAATTGCATCAGAGAACTTTCTTTATAGATTTTAAATAATCTGTGGCACAAATTCCATACCAAACTAGTGCTGCCCTCTCTTGAAGACAAAATCAGGCTTTCAGGTTACATTTTTATGGTAACTATTTATTTTTAGGCTATTTTGTAGATAGTCTGCTGTTACTGAGCTCAGAAATAGTATCAGACAACTTAATTTAATCAGTTTAATGTTATATTAACATCATTATATTTGATATAGCCATTTTGCCATAGCTGCCATCTGTTGACAGGTTTGGAAAGCTAGAACCTTGGTGCTGCCACCTGCTGTTAGAGGTCAGCAAACTGGAGGTTAGACTACAAAGACTGTTACTTGGCACTTCTCAGGTTTAGTGCTACATAACTTTAGGTAAATTGCTTGTCTCCAGCTGCTTATTACTGTTTAACTATTCCCATTTTATTATCAAAAGTTGGATTTGTATTATTTATGCAAAGTTTGATAAATACTCATTGCAACATTCCATATGACCTCTTATATAACTAGCAATGGGATTTAGTTATATGCCCAGCCTCAGAGCCTATGGCTCAGAGCTTGGGGAGCTGAGTGCATGTGTACCCAACCATAAATGAATTTTTGGTGGTTATTAATGCAAATATAGATGCTATTGACCTCTAAAGCCCTCATTGCATGTGATCATACCATTGGGGCATTTGGGGGGGGGGGGGGAGGCAGGGTGTGGGAACTGTTATATAATGACCATATTCCTTATATATTAGTTTTATCTGGTTTCTGGGAAATTAAAGGTGCAAAATACATCAGGGGCAGGGGGTGGGAAGGGGGAGGGTTCAGTGGCTGATCACTATTGTATAATATGATACCTGTGTTATGTTATCTCACTTCTGAGAATGTTGTGTTATCTTATCTACGTTCAGGGAACGACCTCTGATGATAGGTCAAGGTCAATCAGTATTCTGAGAATGACCTCTGGGTAGTGTTCAAGGCCATCTAGAAGTGGCGCTGACTCCCTACTGCTAGACACCTCAGCCAGCTGGCAATCTGTAGAGACATGGGTTCCATTGGGTATGGGAGAAGCTATCACACATGGTTGCCATTGATAACATGTCATTGGGCTCAACACTTTTTATTTGTCGCCAGTCCTCAGGGAAGGATGCTGGAGAAATGGTGGACCATGAAATGGCTGCACAAATAATGTCTATTGGAGGCATCATGTGTGGCGTAGATAGTCCTTCCAAGGTGTGGCCAAAGGCAGTTGAGTTTTTATTAATGTCTGGTGTTTCAAGATGAGAACATGCCGCCATATCACTACCACACCAACCAGAAATGGTTCAAAAACTGATATTTGAGTCCCATCCAGCTTAGTTCAGATGTCAACGAACATAGGTTCCATGCCATGAATAGTGCACCCATATACACACTAAAAATGGCTGCTGTTCTACAAACAAAATGGTGTCAACTGCATCCATTGCAGTACAGGGTTTTGTAGACTCACATCTAGCCGTCTGACTGCAGTCTGAGAGCCAGAGGAGATCTTAAAAGATATTAATTGTCTATTCCATGATATTTTCTAAGTCAGTGTACAGAGCATCCAACTTCGACTAGTGCACTGGTTGAGCTCTACATGATATTAGCCAGTTCGAACCCAAGTAGCAGAAAAATATACGTCAATCGTAGTTGGCTGACAAAGGGAATATTAGTGGACATTAATATGCAGTGTGTGTGGTTACTCTTCGCCATTATGACCGGTTTAACTATGCTTCGTGGTGTGCCTAAATGTCTATGAAGGTATAACATTCCATTAGATTAGATTATATTCCTCGATTTCCGAAATTGATCACCATAGGAACTCTGTTCGTATTTCTAAAAAAGGACCATTTTTATTATTCAGTTACATTTACACATATCAATGGCATAAATATTTCGAGCACTCCAGGTCATCTTCAGATTCTTTTATACCGATATGAGAGTCTGACACAGACAAGACTATTTGCATCAGGAGGATATTTAGCGAATGCACTAGACTGCTCTATCTCGCGATCTAAATCCAATCGATTAAGTGACGGATGTGATGGAGAGACTTATTGAATCATGTTCATATAAAACATTTGTTCTCAACCTGTGATACGTGAATTACAGCCGCTCGAAGGCACCTTGTGTAGGCGCGTGGTTGCTCGCCGTTGGAGGATCGAGTCTTCCCTCGGGAATGGTTGTGTGTGTTGTCCTTAGTGTAAGTTAAAATAGTTTGTAAGTCTAGAGACTGATGACCATAGCAGTTTGGTCATATAAATTTACAAACATTTGAATTGCTCCACAAATTAGTCTCGATTTTTTTGACAGCCTTTTTGTTATTTCTGTTCAATTAGAACTGTATATATCTTGTAGATAACAACGCACGTGCCTTCAAGTGAAACTAATTTCTCTGTGTGGCCATTTAATGAATATCATCTGGTGTATGCGTCTTCAGCAAGCGGACCGCACTAATGAGTTCACTCCGTATATCATTGCTACAACGGAGCAGAAAGCGGAACACTTTGCCTTGCCCTGCGTCGTCTGCCATACACTGGTGCCGAGGAGAGTTACTTTCAGTGGCTTCAGACAATGCACATTTTGCTCCTATAGTTTCTTAGTTTGTTAGATACAGATTTGAGATCGCTCACTCGACTGGTACTTTAATTCAGAGACCAACCTGAGTGGCATGACAGTGGAGTCATATTCAAATCCCGTACGGAAATATAGGTTTCCCATTAGGTTCCTAAATCACGCCGAGTGAATATTGGAGCCGTTTGTACATGGCAGGGGAAATGCATTGTGTTCGATGACACCAAGGTATAACATGTGGGTACTGAGGGGCTGCAGTGTTATTGAATCATTTCTCAGCGACCAGATGATGCTCAGACAACTTGTTTGTGCACACTCTATGTTGATAATAACAGTGGTGGGTTTAGAGCTAAACAGTGTTTGCAACAAATATAAATCAGTCAAATATAAGGGCCGTACATTCAACTAAATTCCTATGAAATACTATTACGAATAAATTAAACTTTAAAGAACAAAAAGAAAACATCGCGGGAAAAACGAGCCAAAGGCTGCGGTTTATTGGCAGAACACATAGAAGTAACAGTTCCTCTAAAGAAACTGCCTAACTACACTTGTCCATCCTGTTTTGAAGTATTGTTGTGGAGTGCGCGACCTCATCAGGTGGGACTGACGGTGGACACTGAAAAAAGTTCAGAGAGGACTAGCACGTTTAGAATTATCGCGATGCATGGGAGAAAATGTCACAAAATGATGGACGAATTGAGGTAGAAATCATTAAAAGAAATGTGTTATTCATTGCGGCGAGATCTCTTTGGGAAACCTATCCAGTTATCCAGCAGCGATAAGGGAGCCTAGAGATTAAAGTCGAATCCGAACCGCGCATCATTGCTAACGACTCCTCAAATCAATGCGAAAGAAAGGCTAGGTTTTAACTCAAAGTTAAAAAAACCGTGATCCCAACAAGTTTCGAACCAAAGACCTTTTTCTCTCCAACCAAGCACTTTTACCTCTAGCCCAGACTTCTAATTGAAGAAAGCGATTATAATTGGTTACTTACGCAAACTAGATACAACATTTAACTTACAATACAATAATATTGAGGTTATTAATCGATATGACAACCAGTCTATCTTTTAAGTTGGACTCCAGATCAGTTGAGAAGTTTCGGAGTTTATCGCGGACAAATATCGTGGCAGGTGTTTTTTTTTTTTTTTTTTCTTGTTTTTTTTTTTTTTTTTGTAACAAGCGAACCCTGCAATGTTTCACAGGGGCTTAATATGCATGGGAATTGGATATACACCCTGCACTCCTTTTCTTAATCTCTCTGCCCATCAATTCCACCTTCTCTATGCCTCTTCCGTACCTCTTCTCACTATATTAGCTACCCGAAAAAACAGCGTTGCTCGATTATTTATTTATTCCAATATTCATTTAATCCATGTACTCCTCCCTCCTCTGCCTACCTAACTCTGCCTTGTCCTCCTCCCCCTCCTTCTTGTACTCCTCCTCCTACTCCTGCTCTCCTCTATCCACCTATCCATCCTCCACCTCCCCCACATTCTGATAATCTCCTGCTGACCCCTTTTTCTCTTGATCCACTCCCTTCTTCATATATGAAAATTTACTATACCTAACCATAGTCATAGTGATCAGTCAAACGGCGTCAAACTCCAGAGTAAGGTACCCTTCGTCTTGCAGCGTACGAAATCTTATGTTTCAAAGTCAATTGTGCAAAAATAGGAAGATAATTGAGATCGGTGTCGAAGTCTGTTTTGAAGTAATCTCCGCCATGCACCGTGTTGAAGCTGAAGTACCCAAAATTTTATCGCGGCCGGATGAACAGTGAGGCAGCGCATAAAATACGAATCTAATCCAATGTGCGATGACAAATTTACAAAATTACTAATATAGTTTGGGTTTCCCTGTTTTTACTGAAACCGCCCCTGTATCAAAGCGAAAACGAAAAAAAAGACGTATTAAATTTTAGCATCAAGGAATCTTCCTAAATTGAATATAATACTAACTGTGAGTGGCTCATTGACCTGGTGCAAGGCTTTCGATTGGACGCAACTTCGGCGCTTAAATGTCCCTAGCCTACCCCAGTTGTCCAACCGGAGAAAGGGAACCTACAATTTAACGTGTAATCCGAACCATGTGTCGTTTCTAGCGACTCTTCACATCTCTGACAGTTAAAGGCTCGGTTGAAACTCAAAGTGAAAAAATAAATCTGTGACCCTTGCGAATTTCAAACCCATGACCTTTAACTCTCCAGCGGAGAATACTGCCGCTAGCCCAGACACCATATTGAAGAGCTGCCACGCGTATCTGTTACTTACGGAACCTAAATAAAATATTAAATTAGCAAAAACAGTAATATTGAGGTTATTAATCTAGATAAAAACTATCCTATCTTTTAAGTTGGACAAAATCTCTCACACCGTCCAAAACTTCATTAAGATCAGTTGAATATATTCAGAGTTCATTGCGGACAAACATCGTGACACTCCCTTTCTTCCATATCCTTTTCGCCCTCTATCTACCCACACCTCATTCCGCTCCTTCTCCACCACTATCTCCTCCTCCTCCCACTTTATATATCCCCCCACCCGTTTCCCGTCCTCTTTCTAAGCGATGAAATATGTAATTCACAATAACATTTTCTACGTTGTGTACGTATTACTGTCTTCCGTTCGTATATCTCCTCCTTCCCCCTCTCCATTTTCACCTTGCTCCCCCCTCTCTCTGTTCAGCTGCTCCTGTCACCTAAGGCAAAACGCCTTAGAGCGCACGGCCACTCACGCGCATCTCGGTATAGCAATAAAACGGTAGAGAGGCGTTGAAGGTGCGCCTCGGTTGCACAGTGGTAGAGTGCCAGACTACAAATCCAAAGGTCGCGGGTTCGTCACTTTCCACTTTCACCTCTGGCAGTATTGCTCATGTGAAAAATACCGAGTAGCACCATGGTTCGGAACCCACGTTAAACTGTAGGTCCCCCTATAACTGGCTGGGTAAGTCAGTTCGAAGGTCGGAGGAAGGCAACGGCATACCACCTCCAAACAGGACCATGCCTAGTAAAGCACTGTGGTGTTCAAACCATTCTTCGGATTGTTGACGGCTTTACCTTTTTTTAGGCGTTGAAGTGTGTTTTAAAGTACTTTTCGACATGCACCGTGCGAATTATTATGTAGGCATTGTCGTTCCTCTAGTTTTGAAGCTTAAGTGTGCAAAATTTTATCGCAGACAGATGAACGATACGTAAGCGCATAAAATACGAATCTAATCCGAAGCGGCAATGCCCCCCTTACAAAATTACCAAATTCGTTGTTTCGTCTCTTTGAGCTGATCCTTTATGTTTCCCCTATATTTTTTTTCTAAAGCGCCCGTGCATTAAAGTGAACAAAACTAAAATATAATATCGCTTAACATCTGCCTAAGCTAATTACCCCACCGCGAAAAAGGGGACTTACAGAATGAAACTTTCACTCTGCAGCGGTGTGTGCGCTGATATGAAACTTCCTGGCAGATTCAAATTGTGTGCCGGAACCGGGATTCGAACCTGAAACCTTTGCCTTTCGCGGGCAAGCGCTCTACCGACTGAGATATCCCGACACGACTCACAATGTCGCCTAACTCCTTTACTTCCGCCAGTACCTCGCCTCCTACTTTCCAAACTTCACAGAAGCTCCCCTGCGAACCTTGCCCGCGAAAGTCAAAGGTCTCGGGTTCGAGTTCCGGTTCCGGCACACAATTTTAATCTTCCAGGAAGTTTCAAGGGGACTTACAGTCTAACGTGGAATCCAAACCACGGATCGTTTCTCACGACTGCTCACACAGTTGAGAGGTGAAAACTAAGAAATCGAAATGAAAAATACTTGATTCCGGCGACTTTCGAAACAGTGACTTTTTCTCTCCTTTTACCTTGCGTATGCTATACTACGTACGAAAAAAAATTATAAAAAAGATAATAATTCATCGAGTGGGACATGAACGCGCGACCGCAAAACTTTTTTTTCTTTTGTTGTGATGACAAACAACAATAAGTCCCCGAGCGATGAAAATCTCCTACTTGACCGGGAAAGGAACCCATGCCGTTTGCGTGGTAACCTACCACGCAGTCTACTTTTTTCTTATTTTTCTTTTTACATAACCGAGGATAAAGCAGAAAATTACGTCAAAATAGCTTAGTTGTCAACAGGTAACAAAATCCGCCAACACAAATAAGCATTTTTTTTTTAATCTTAAAATGTTGTGCTCTGATCTGTAGTAGTAAAATCGTGTAATTATATAAAATCAAGGACCATTTAAAACAAACAGAAGTCTTAACGAAAACTGTGCTGAAACAACTAATTATTTAAAAATAAAACTGAATATCTCAGAATTGGAATCAAATTATAACTTGCAAAGTTAACATAATCTGATACTCTCCTAATAAATTGTCATACTTTTATATAATTAACACCGAAATCATCGTTGTATTGCTTACACGAGAAATATGTGAATACGCTCGCAGATACAGTGTTCACAGTCCGTTTTAGGCTGCTGGAGACAAGGAGGGCAGGGATCGATACCCGAGGCCTGGCCACGATGCCTCCCCCTCACCTGTCACTGAGCCGTTCCCTCATATAGCACCGAGCAGCAGCAGCTGTTGCCGGAATTATCCAGTTCCTTCTCTGTTAAATGTGAGATTCGGCATATGAGCGAACCGTTCTCGAAAGTGTGGCGATTGTGAGCAGGACCAGCAACGTGTAGACGTAAACTGGCGAAAATCCAGATCATCACCATCCTTAAAAGCAACAACGTAAGTAATGTCCATGTTGTGGCGTGAGTGTAAGACGTGCACGTATTCCCGCTGCTGGTAACCAGTTGCTACAGTTCGTGTTTGGCCTCACAAACCCTCTTATCTGTGCTGTGGTAGCTGTACGATCGGCTGCTGTTGCCCTTACAATATGACGATCTTCGCCGACGTCCAGAATGTCTGAGAACATCAACGTGACCGCAGCAACCGGCATCGTTGCGGCAAGTCCAACTTGAGTGGCATTTCTCCTCGAGGATCATTCGGAAGGCAACAATCTGACCCTTTAGGTCGCACAGTTAGCTGTAGGAAGAACGAGTACGTTTCCATTGCAAGGCAGCTGCTTTCGTTTCACTTTGATATTACTCACAGCCTTGTGAGAGTAAGCATTCCTTAATAAAGTGTGCACACAGATGGCTCTCTAGCAGCCTTGTCTCTTCGCTGTTATCAGTAGGGTAAGGTTGGGGCAAACGGACATGCTAAGCGGATTTTTTAAAATAATTATTAAAAAAATATAATTCCAGATTTTTATTTTATATCACTAAGAAGCTTATACCTTATGTCAAAGTAATACATGTTTAATTAATTTTTAAATTTTATTTTCAGCCCAGGATAATTGATACAAATGGATGGTGCACCAATGTCCGTTTGCCCCCAACTATAGGGACAAACAGACACTCCATATGGGGCAAACGGACTCTTTACTTTTTAATTACTGTCATCATTGTTACAATTATGGCAAACAAAGTAAGGATAATTTCCATTTGGAATATACACAACATGAATCCAGAAAGAACAGACTAGACACTGCACCCAATTTTCACCATGTTGGTATAGTTTTTTTACACATATTGCGCATATCATTCTTACAGTTATCACATTTGGTATTGTTCGCTGCCTTCTTGTTTGCCGCACTGGCCTTTTTCTCTTTTAGATCAGAAATAAAACTAGGATCTGTCAAAATGGATGATGTTCCCATCTTACGTTTGTTTTTGGCAGATCCAAATGCCACTTTAGTAATTGCTTTCCCTGGATTTCTTCTGACGTACAACCTGCAGGCTTCATTGTAAAATGTCTTTAGTGGAGCAAGAAAAGAGACATAAAGGGGCTGTAGCCTGTGAGTACTGTGTGGGGGCAAACACAATCGATGCACACTGTTGGCTGCGGCCTTCTATCTGTGTTCCTTTTATGATTACGGACCATTTTGTAAATAAGAATAGTATTCAGTCACAACTACTGAGATTTACTAAAAATTAAATTATTAGTCAGTTAAAGATATTTGCTACACCTCCATAACTGTTTTATTAAGAGAAAACTAATGTGTCCGTTTGCCCCCACGAACAAGTGTCCGCCTGCCCCACCTGAGCAATATTTGAGTTAGTGTCGTAAAAATACAACGGATGGCACCACCAAGGCGTATCGTCAAACTGAGGGAAGCAACAGCCCGCCACCGGACCAGGGTAGAACCTCCGTGAATTCATTGAAATACCAACATCCGTTATTTCCCAAATAATATTTTGAACAAAGGCATTGCCTTCACAGCATATGTTGCTTACTTGCGTTAGTTTATAAGCCATAAGGACGTTCTGAATAGGTTATTTGAAACAATACTTATCACAGTCACTCGTATACACTACACTACAACAATCTGAGACACAAGAACGGTGTTGCCAACTTCAACGAGGTAAATACACCACATTTGCTTACGTTCTGTCCGTTTGCCGCCATGTCCATTTGCCTCAACCTTACCCTACATGTATTATCCCTCGCGTGGAATCTGCCGTCATCGGATCAAAATCGACGTCCTCAATCCAGTGTACTAATTTTTTGGCAGTATATATAAATGTGATGACGGACAAAAAAAATCCTTAAATGCACATGAGGCTCGATCTAGTTCTGGAACAAGCTAATCATGGCAGCGAGCTTTAAAAGGGTCAAATTGTTCCATTCCGAAGGGCGGAATGATCCTTGAGGAGAAATGCCACTCAAGTTGGACTTTCCGCGTCAGTTGTGCAACGATGCCGGTTGCAACGGTCACGTGGGCGTTTTCACAAGCGTAGACATTCTGGACGTTCTGTATTGATAATAGAGAGACCCGTTTCTTTTGTTAGACATTCTCAAGTTTTTGAGGGAAAAAAAAGTTAAATTTAATGACGAAAAATAGTAAATTCAACGCTGAATCTCGAAAGATAGCCCCAAAATTATTTCTTATGAATAATATGGGAATTATTTCGATATTAACCTCTACTGATTTAGATACACTACTGAAACACTAAATAAGTGTGGCCGGACAAAGATATGAACTGTGAATGTTCTCGAAAAAAATTTCTTGTCTCTTGCAGCATTGCTCGGTATCTGTAATAACTACATGAATATTTTTACATGAATTATTCGAATAGAAGACCATCAGACAATAGACAGTGCTCTAAATAGACATAAAAATTATGGTGTGATTATGTTGATTTACTCATATGTCTATGTTGTGCTGACACTGTTTTACTCGTTATTTCATGGCTAGTGTCGAATAATTTAGTGCTACGGTTCTTTCGTGAGTACTGGACTGCATTTCCTTTCCCTTCCCCTCCTTTCCTATCACCACTCCTTCCCCTCCATCCCGAGGGACTGATGACCTTAGCAGTTTGGTCTCCCTGCCCCAAACAAACAAAAATTTATAAAAGTTGGCTGGAAAAGTGGAAAATTCTAGAAAAACTATAGGTTGTTTTCTATGGGATGTTGGTATGAAATGAAGACCATTATTCACGATATATGTATGGATTTGTTTTGTTTTGATTATTATGGTCCAGGAAAATTTTTCAGGAAAATTAAATTTCGGGAAAACTACAAATGAAAGTTGGACTAACTGCAAAAATCATAAGCTCTGAATACACCCTCGATCCTAACGGACGATAGGAATGACATATTTGATAGAGCACAATGGTATGCGGCACATAAATGTATACTTTTATTGAATAGCTTGTACACTCCACAAAACCCAAAATAGTGCATAGCGGAGGGTCCCTTACGACAATTTCGATATTCTTCGATCGATCACCATGAAAGTCTTTATCTACATGGATCAGGTGTATGCACTACGCAATGCACTGTATGGCGAATGGCAGACGGTACCGTGCAATAGATGTTGACACTGTTCGACCATCTGCAATGAAAGTTGGAATCCGTTTCTAATTTATCATAGATAGGTGGAGGAGACTGACAGAAAGGAGGAGTTGGACAGGGCGAGAAGGAAAACGAAATTGACACAGAGACGATGGGCAGGTGATAGGCAGAGAGAAAGAGGGGAGACAAACAGAAGGAGGAGGAGGAGGTGATGATTGACAAAGGGAGGGGAGAGGCTATGGACAGGCGAGAGGAAGAGATGAAAGCAGACAGAAGGAGTAGGAGGTGAACATACAGAGAGGCAGGAGGAGTAAGTAAACAGGGATAGGGAAAGGAGGAGGTGGACTAATGGAAGGATGGAATAAATAAATAATGTAGAAAATGTTGCTGTGAATTGCACGTACCAACGTTAATACCAGGAGGGAGGCAGGAGGAGAGAGGAGGTAGGAAGAGATGGATTGAAACCAATAAATACCCAGACAGAAGAAAAATCTCGTATTTATCACTATGTGTTGCAATTGACCCATTAAAAACACCAAAATTCATTATCAAAATGACGACTTCGGTTTATTTCCTTGCGATAAATCATGATGGGCCGCGGCGGAGTGGCCAAGCGCATTGAGGCGCTATGCTAAGATGAGCGAGGCCGCTTCCCCACTAGGGTTCGAATCCTCCCTCGGGCATGGATGTTTGTGTTGTCTTTAGTATAAAGTAGTTTGTAAGTTTAGGGACTGATGACCCCGCACTTAACTCCCATAAGCTTAAACATTTGAAATCATTATCGTATTGAAATTGTTTTGTCTCAAATCACACAAATTCTAGAGATGATTCGGTTGGATGAATCCATTCTCGACGAACTGACTGACTAAAACGCATAGAGTAATCCACTGGAGATACAGACATGTTCTAAAATAAACATTCTTGACTTTTTTTGCTAAGCACACTGATCATTTTCTGCATTAAAAATTGTAGCCGTACGAAACGGGGTCAGGTTGCTAGTCTTGTATATTGTTTATCGTTCTTCCGAATATAAATTGCCGCCTTTTGAAAACTACCATATTTATTCACCCTTTGTCATTACAAATTTAGGATTTTATTCCAATCTAATTTAATTAGGAACTGAAATCGGTTGGAGTTATTGTTACGATCCTCTCTTCCCACGGAAAGGTTGGTCAGCACAGTTCGACAGAGTGTAGAAACTCCGAATGTACATACCTTTGAGAACGAAATGTTTAAAGTGGTTTTTCATACTGTGAGAAAGATATGTTGACGACTGCTTACGGCTCAGCCTCGGCGGCCGCAGTGTGGGAGTGTGATGGGCTACCACATTTCAGCCACTAAGAGTCCATTTCTCGGCTAATAGCGAGTCTAAATCATTGCCAGCTGTTTTAAGTTATCTGTCTAATGAGAGCTGTGAGCCGGGCAGTGGCACGGCCGCAATTAACCGGAATTGTGGACGAGGGGAGGCGGCTGGCGTCGCCCGGAAGTACGATTGCAGATTGCCTGTGTTCGGTAACAGCTGCTTCCTGTCACCCACGTGCGCTATGCCCGTAATTACGCAGATGGTATCGGGCTAGACAAGACTCAAAACGCGGACACCTGGCAGCGCCGTTACACCTCTGATCATTCAGCCGCCGCTAATTAATTCCCGAAAACACCCAATAGCGTCAATACACACGTCAAAAACTTTTTTTCTCCCGTTTATGCCATAAACACATTCATCCCGGACATACGTTAAAGTGATTCGAAAAACTTGGCCCTTCGGACTGTTATATAACGTCAACAAACTGCCGCGGTGGAGTAGCCGACCGGTCTAAAGCGCCTCGCTACAGAGCGCGCGGTTGCTCGCCGTCGGAGGTTCGAGTCCTCACTGGAGTATGGGTGTGTGTGTGTGTGTGTGTGTTGTCCTTAGGTTTGTTTAACCTAGGTTACGTAGTTTGTAAGCTACGGACTGATGACCACGCAGTTTGGTCCGATAGATTTACAAACATTTGAACATTTTATAGTTTTCAAAATGACAAGCCAAGATCGCACACTAACAATTTATTAAATGACGACCGGTTTCGGTGCACTGTGTCACCATCATCTGTTCACAAATATGTTATAATCTGGTCATCTTGTTAAAAAAATGGGGTATTCTCAGAGAATCTTCAGAGCTGTCAATATTTTGTAAGCTGTCATGTTTTTAACTTATGTATTTTTTTATATAGTGACTAAGTGCAAATTGCACTTTTTATTTTATACCCAATTTTTTTAACAAGATGACCAGATTATAACATATATGTGACCAGATGATGGTGACACAGTGCACCGAAACCGGTCGTTATTTAATAAATTGTTAGTGTGCGTCTTGGCTTGTCATTTTGAAAACTATAAAACGATTAGATCGCCTCCAGACCCGACTATGTCAGGTAATCTTAATAATTTGAACATTTGTAAACAAACTGTCCTATAACCCCATGTGTCAAAAGCATACCCATTTCGTTGATTATAGGTGAAGCAATAACATTTCTGTATCCATTAAATACGCAGTAAAGGAACAATACAAGGTGTTTTAGACGTGGTATGGATGTTCTCCGATGACAAGAAGAAGAAATTGGACGTTTTGTCGGACACGGATTATATCTGGTTCGTCATGTTACGGATCGCGCGGCCTCCCGCGTCGGAGGTTCGAATCCTCCCAGAGGCATGGATGTGTGTGTTTTCCTTAGTTTAAGTAGTTTGTAAGTCTAGTGACTGATGACCAGCGTAGTTTGGTCACATAGGATTACAAACATTTGATCATTTTGAACTTGTCGCCCTAGGGCAGTCTTTTTCTATCCATGGGGTCGCCGTCATAGGAGGAAGTACTTGCACCACAAAATAACTAGGGGTCCAGAAAAATAAAAACGCATGCCTGACTGAAATTTATTTAATGCTAAAATTATGGACTTCCTTTGTAACATTGATTATTAATTAAGCCGGCCGCGGTGGCCGAGGTGACTGAGGCGCTCCAGTCACGGTCAGCACGGCCACTACGGTCGGGGGTTCGAATCCCCCGTCGGGCATGGATATTTGTGCCGTCCTAGATCGTAAGTAGTTCATAAGTAGTTTGTAAGTTTAGGGACTGATGACCCCGTAGTTAAGTCCCATAAGCTTAACAAACATTTTTTATTAATTAAATAGATCATAAATTGATTTATAATACAGTGAGTTAATAATTAATAAGCTAAAAGCCTGAAAACTGTTTTCAGAAACCAATCAATAGGTAAAAGAACATGACACAATAAGTAATTCTGAAAAATCCGAAAGAAATCTACTTCGCTGCAAATTGTCTATACAGTGGGACCTTTCTTAACCGATTAATGCATGACTTTTTATTTCAAGCTATAAAAACTACCACGATTAATGTATAGTGCGAGTATACTGAGAAAAATATTGGAAAAAAACCTTAAAATTATTATGCACTACCAGCAACAAAAAGTTCATAACTGGTACCCTATATAGTGCTTCCATGCCGATGTAGTAAATGTCACTATTATGCCTCTCAAATTTCCAGAAAGTAACTCTTAATGGAACACTAGTATGCGATTGACTACTTTTACATGCCAGAGGAGGAATACTAATGTAAACAAATGCACATGTTAGGAGTAACTCAATGCAGTTAACTGTCGAAATGATTCAGAAGCTCTTTACAATTTATAATTTCTAGGACGAGCTACTAGCATATGTAACACGATGTATAGAAGCAGCTACAAATGAATTTCTGGTAAAATTTTGATCAGCTTGAGAGATAATGGGAAAAATAGGGCACATAGCTGATCAGCTAAACTGTGCATTAAAGGGTTAATGAGCATAATTCGCGTCTGAGCTTTGACTGAAATGCGAAATACTGGTTAAACAAAATATATGTTTCTGTTGGAAACCTTTAAATATATGATAATTTGCTCCGTTCCGAAAAATAAGATTAACCCAACTTCGTCCAACAATTTAAAAGGAAGCTATAGCAAAAGATTACATTTGTTTCCTTCGAGATAACATTGTTTTATTACGGTTCGTGATGAGGGAAGTAGTCACCAGAATATTTTTTATTTGGGTGGGGGTGGCCAGAATATTTCTCATTTGGGAATTCTATTTTTACTTGGAAGGGGTCACGTATTCGAAAAGACTGAAAAACACTGCCCTAGGGCAACAATTGTGGCAGACGGCCCGTATCTAAGACTAGTATTTCTCACGATACAGTGAGGTAAACTGTAATAAAACTGTTGTTCGCTAAATAAATCTGGCGAAACATCGATACACAGAACGTAAGGCATCTGATCAAATCAGTCCTAAATCGAAACTTCTCTCAAACACGCTCGTTTTAGTAACACGTCGAAGAGAGGGATGCACTGTCAAATATATGATAAACCTAGTAAATTTTGATAGACTGTAACACTACCTTTCTCAAGCTTATAAGCCCTTCCTGTCTGTCACTCTTTACGTCCACATTTCACCTCGATACAATGTTACAGTCAATAGAATTTTGTAAAGGACATGTAAAAAATTTAATTCACAATAAACATTCACCCTTCTATCTTTTTCTGGAAATCTTTTCTTATTAGTGCCAGTTATTATTTTTATATCCTCTCTATATATGCATCGGCAGTTATTTTGCTGCCAAAGTAGCAAAACCAGTATACTATTTTGATGGCCTCATTTTTACCTAATTAACTCTGCATCACATATGTGAATTATCATTTTATGCTGAAATTTAACCCATAATTTATTCTTGTTTTCCTTTACTCCTGGGTCTGTGAACGGACTGAATTCCATGGTGGATAATTTGCAACAACGTTGCTGTATCTTACCTTTTGTATCCTTCATCGAGCGAGGTGGTGCACTGGTAACACACTGGACTCGAATTCGGGACAACAGCTACTGACCATCCTGATTTAGGTTCCGTGATTTCCCTATAATCACTCCAGGCAAATTCCGGAATGGTTCCTTTCTAAGGGCACGGCCGATTTCCTTCCTCACCCTTAGCAAAACTTACTCCGAGCGAGTGCTCTGTCTCTAATGAGCACTATTTCGACGGAACGTTAAACCCTAATCTCACTTCCTTCCTTCCTTTTTATAACCGTCGACGCATAAAATCTCAATTAGGTAACCTTTCACTGTCGGTATTTTATCGTTTATAACTTCGAAATTCCAGTGACAGACACCTTGTAAAACCAGTAGTTATGTCGCACACTCAAAAAAACCTCTCGAATACCCTGTAGCTGGAGGGGCGTTATGAGCATTTTATTGTTTTATTTTTACAGTTCATACAGCAACGCTACGATAACAATGATTACAGGGACTTGTAAGATATGTATATTTCCTTATCATGTGTATCACACTACATCAGTCTTAATCATTTTCAGTCATTTATATATGGGCGTCATTATCCTGACTGAGCCGGCCGCGGTGGCCGAGGGGACTGAGGCGCTTCAGTCACGGTCTGCACGGCCACTACGGTCGGGGGTTTGAATCCCCCCTCGGGCATGGACATTTGTGCCGTCCTTAGTCTTAGGTAGTTCATAAGTAGTTTGTAAGCTTAGGGACTGATGACCCCGTAGTTAAGTCCCATAGACTCTACAAACATTTGATTCTTTTTTTATCCTGACTTATGCAAGCTATATGGGACAATTTATCTGTTGTTGAATGGTTTTGTTTCCCAGGCTTGTTTCACAGACCTTACCTGTAGCCATTCTTTGCAGTATGACGAGAGAGTCCTCTGAATGTTACAATATGACCGGTGAAATCAATGCAAAAGTTCCAATGCAAAAGTTCACACCTGTTTCTGAATGCAAACTGGCTTTTCGCTATCCTTGCTGTTATCAATGAGTACACAATAATTGATTGTTGACAATGAAAAAGTAGGTTCATCCACCCTAATTATGCTTTTTATGATAAATTTTCTGTGTTCTTTGCACCACAAACGGTTATATTTTGCATTCACTTTTGAGTTATCAGTCTTATTAATAGTTGTGATGAGACCCGTAGCAAATTCCTCTCCTCTTCATGTCATAGTGACACATGCACCTACGTTGTCAATTATTTGCTGCATGTATTTCAATCCCTGTCTTCCCCCGCAGTTTTTGCCCTGAATATGTCCCTTTGGGACTGTGGAAAAATGTTCAAATGTTTGTAAATCTATCGTGCTCAACTGCGTGGTTAAGGTCCGTAGCTTACAAACTGCCGCAGCGGATTAGCCGCGCGTACTGGAGCGCCGTGTTGTGGTGCGCGCGGCCGTCCGCCGTCGGGGATTCGATTCCCCCCTCGGGCATGGGTGTTTGTGTTGTCCTATAGTTTAGTTTACCTTAGGTTAAGTAGTTTGTAAGCTAGGGACTAATAACCAAGCTGTTGACTCCTATAGATTTACAAAAATTTGAACATTTTTTAGCTTACAAACTACTTTAACTAAGTTAAACTAACCTAAGGACGACACACACAACCATGCCCGAGGAAGGATTCGAAGCCGCGACGCGGGAGGCCGCGCGATCCCCAACGAGCGTTCCAGACCGCTCGGCTACTCCCGCGCAGCGGGACTGTGGAGGTTATTCCTTGTCAATTCAGCACTCTGTCCCTTCTTGTTGTCAGTGTATTACACATGTTATTTTCTATGGAGAACCTCCTAGCCGCGCGGGAATGGCCTTGCAGTCTGGAGCGCCACGTTACGGATCGCGCGGGCTCTCGCGTCGGAGGTTCAAGTCCTCCCTCGGGCATGGTGTGTATGTTTTCCTTAGTATAAGTTAGTTTACGTAGTTTGTCAATCTAGAGAACGATGACTTCATTAGTTTGGTCCCTTACGATTATAAAAATTTGAACATTTGAGAACCTCCCCATTCGCTATCTTATCAGTCCACACTATTTTCAACATTCTTCTGTAGCGCCAAAACTCACATGCTTCGATTCTCTTCCATCCAGGTCTTATCACAGTCCATGTTTCGCTTCCATACAAAGCTATGCTCTAAACCAGCGTTTTCCAACCTTTTCTAATATGCGACTACCTTCCAAGTAAAATTTTTCTGGCGACCCCCTTATCAGTAAAAATATTCTGGCGACATCCCCTCCTCACGAACTAGCTTATACTAGAAACGGCACAAACATCCATGCCCAAGGGGGGATTCTAATCCCCGACCGCAGCGGCCGTACAGACCGTGACTGTCACGCCACAGACCGCTCGGCCACTGCGGCCGGCGCTACATCTTCCTTTTCCTTTTAAATTGTTGGACGAACCTTTTTTTTAAGTATATTTCGCAATAGAGCTTATCCTATTTTTGCCTGATTTCCAGCAGAGAGATATGTTTTGCTTAATGAGTGTTTCGCATTTCAGGCAAGACTCAGAAGCGAATTATGCTCATTAAGGAAGTTCCCACAGTATACACGATTTCTAAAGAAGTAGATCTTATTCTCGAAGTTTCCAGAATTATATATTGTATCATGTTCTTATACCTGTTGATTGGTTCCTGAAAACAGATTTCAGGCTTTGTACTTGTTGATAACCAACACACTGTATTATAAAAAATCTATGATATATTCAGTTCATAATTAATGTTAGACAAGGAACTCCATAATGTTAATATTAAATTTCACTTAGGCGTATGTTTTTGTATTAGTGAACACCTAGTTATTTTACGGCCCAAGTACTTCCTCCTGTGAAGGCGATCCCGAGGAAGACTTAGCTACTCCCATGGGGGTCACGACCCATAAGTTGAAAAACACTGTTCTAAACATACATTCACCTAATTTACAAGAGTTCCATCAATAATAATTATCTCACGAAGGTTTAGTTCATTCAAATTCCACCTCGGTAAATATAACTCAATGCTGGGATTTGCGGCCTTATCGATCGCCATGTCATCCTCAATCAGTAACGTCGTATGGATAGGTTTGTGTGTCTATAATATATATAATGCAACATGTTTCGTAAATATTTACATAAATTGTAAAAATTGTTCCTAATTTATTGTAGTTGTACGACAAGTATTTTCATTTGATACTGGTCACTTAGCGATTTGCATTAGAATCCAAACATTATGAACTCCATGAAGAGACCTTTAGTCAACACGGATTCAGAAAGTATCATTCTTGTGAAACAGCTAGTTCTTTACTCAGACGAAGTGATGAGTGCTTTCGACAAGGGATCTCAAATCGATTCCATATTTCTAGATTACCGGTAGGCTTTTGACAATGTAACTCACAAGGCCTTCTAATCAAGTTGCATGCTTATGGAATATCGCCACAGTTGTCCGATTGGATTCGCGATTTCATGTCAGAAAGAACACAGTATGTAGTAACTGACGGAAATTCATGGAGTAAAACGGAAGTTCTATATGAACAATTTAGGAGACAAAGGAGCAGCTCTCTTCGACTGTTCGCGGATGATTCTGATATTTATCGGTTAGTTAAGTCACCAGAATATCAAAAGCAGCTACAAAATGATTTAGATAAGATATCAGCATGGTGCAAGCATTGGCGATTGACCCTAAATAATATAAGTGGGAAATCCATATGAGCACTAAAATAAATCCGTTTAACTTCATTTACTCTGTAAATCTGTCAAATCTAAAAGCAATACATTCAATTAAATACCTATAAATTACAATTTCGAACAACCCTAACTTAAAACACACACACACACACACAAAAATATCTTAGGTAAGGTGAACCATAGGCTAAGTTTTATTGGCATAACCCTTGGAAGATGCAGTAGTTCTACTAAATGAACAGCCTACACTACCCTTGCGCGCCCTATTTTGGAGTATTGCTTCACATTGTGAGATCCCCACCAAATGGGACTGACGGATGATATAGAGAGAGTTCAGAGAAGGGCAGCTCCTTTTGTGTTATCGCAATATAGGGGAGAGAGTGTCACTGAAATGATGCACGAGTTGGGGTGGAAATCCTTAAACGAAAGGAGTTATTCGCTGCGGCGAGATTTATTTGCGAAATATCTTTCACCAACTTTCTGTTCCGAATGCGAACATATTTTTTTAGTACCCACCTAGCTAGGGAGAGATGATAATTGTAATTAAATAAGAGAAATCAGATCGAAAACGGACAAATTCAGGTGTTCCTTTTTCCCCCGCGCTAGTAGAGTGGAAGCGGTTCGATGACCATTCTTCCAGGCACTTAAATGTCATTAGTGGAGTATTTATGTAGATATGGATGCCTGTTTAAAATTGGAGTAATAAAAAAGCAAATATAATGTCATATCTGTGTTTGTATGAAATACGTACGCGTGTTTTATATGAGGTCTCCCAAAACTGCTGTACAATCTTTAAAAGTCAGATACTAAATCATACAGTGTCGATGATAAAAATACACCTACACTCCGATTCTAAGTCTCGAACTCGAGTATACTAACGCAAAATTCGAAAGACCACACTTTTCCGGCTGCACAGCTACACAATATAGAATGAATATACTTGTAAATGTGACATCTGTGTTGCCGAACTGCTTTTCTCTAACGTCCATTTTGCCGGCCGCGGTGGCCGAGGAGACTGAGGCGCTCCAGTCACGGTCTGCACGGCCACTACGGTCGGGGGTTCGAATCCCCCCTCGGGCATGGATATTTGTGCCGTCCTAGTTCGTAAGTAGTTCATAAGTAGTTTGTAAGTTTAGGGACTGATGACCCCGTAGTTAAGTCCCATAGACTATACAAACAAACAACAAACGTCCATTTTCTGCCGAAACAAATGTACCTTACGATGTTTTGCAACAGACATTTTATACTGTTACTGTACAAGGAATCGCGATGCTAAGTTTTTTGGTCGCCCTGTGTGTGTCTACACATATTATGTGACGTACACGATGTATTTCCCATTTTAGCCGTCATTAAGATCTCTTCGCGTCCCCTTCACAAATCAAATGATAAATGTTTGTAAATCTTATGAGACTTAACTGCGGTTTCATCAGTCCCTAAACTTACAAATTACTTATGAACTACCTTATACTAAAGACAGCACAAAAATCCATGCCCGAGGGGGGTTTAGAACCCCCGACCGTAGCGGGCGTGTAGACTGTGACTGGCGCGCCGCAGACCACTCGGCCACTGCGCCCGGCTTCGCAACATTGTTGGGGATTTCTTAAAGCGTTAAAGAGTTAAAACATTTCATCATTTCTATTTTGTGCACATACCACACGCTTGAGCAGTATTCTAAAATTATATATATATATATATATATATATGTGTGTGTGTGTGTGTGTGTGTGTGTGTGTGTGTGTGTGTGTGTGTGTGTGCTCTTCTTGACAAGTCCGGAAAAAAAAACATAACATGTACATACGTGGTGTGTTTAAAACCTTCGGTGAATGGTGTCATACCTGAACGGTATCATGGCGCATGTGTGCGTAGATGTCCATAGGCCTTCAGATACTTCAGGAGAATCGATACACAGTATGCACTGCATGTGACTGGCAATGTAAACAGATTGCTGCGAGTTGAACACAGTCAATGCGAGAGGCATAATCACTCAGTGCGAAAGGAAGAGTCGCAGTGTCAGTCCCATTTGGTGGGGATCTCACAATGTCCAACAGTACTCCAAAATAAGGCGCACAAGAGTAGTGTAGGCTGTTTATTTAAACATAATTCTGCTACAAATCGGGGAAGACTGCAAAGGTGACAACAAAGTTGGTACCGAGCGAGGTGGCCCAGTGGTAAGGCACTGGACTCGCATTCGGAGGATGATACTTCATATCCACCTCCGGCCATCCAGATTTAGTTTTTCCGTGATTTCCCTAAATCACTATTCTTAACCAAAAATCCGACAATGAGATCCGTCTATAATGACCATGCTGTCGACGAGACGTGATACCCTCAGGTTCCTTCCATCCTTGGAAAGTTGGTGCAGGTGTACCGGAGGAAAGCCGTGTACAGGAAATGTATTTGCGAATGGTTTGAACGATTCCGCGAAGGGACGGAGCCGCGGTGGAGTGGCCGAGCGCTTTCAGGCGCCTTGCTTCGAAGCGTGCGATTGCTCGCCGTCGGAGGTTCGCATAGGCGTGTGTGTTGTCCTTAGCATAAATTAGTTTAAATAGTTTGTAAGCCTAAGGACAAGTAACGGCAGCGGTTAAAGTCCGTTATATTTACAAACTTTTGAACGTTGAAGGGAAGGAAGGAACTGAGGATGACCACGATTACTTTGGCCATCGACAATAAGAACCCCAGAAATGATCGAGAAAGTGCGAAAAATGCAGGCACAGGATGGGCGACGGACTCCCAGATTGACTGTGCGGCACGATCAGGAGCAGATGTTCCGTTTACCTCAGTCTTCGCGGACGATAGTATGCACCGAGACCTTGCACATACCCAGCTTCTCCGCAATCAGTTTGAGAGTCCGTCGTCGATATTATTCCAACATTTGTCGCACTTTCACAGTCATTTCTGGGGTTCTGTTTATCGATGGCCGACCTGAACGTAGCACACCTCAGATATGTCCTTCCCTTCACGGAAGCGTTTAAGCCCTCCCGTACACCTACACGAACACTCTGATGCGCGAGGCCGTTCCCCATCGGAGATTCGAATCCTCCCTCGGGCATGGATGTTAGTGCTTTCTTTAGTATAAGTTCCTAAGTATTTTGTAAGTTTAGGGACTGATGACCCCGCAGTCAAGTCCCATAAGCTTAACAAACATTTTTGAACCTACACGAACATTCTGTGCGTATCATTGCAGTCTTCTCCAATTTGTAGCAGAACTTTGCGATAACATGATGGTCCATTGCGCTGTGACACTCTCACACTACGTTAGTAATGGGAGATTGCCGGTCCTGTTCCAGTGACCTTGAATGACCCCTATACTGTCATCTGCTTTCACTTTTGTACCGTTACAAGATGGCCGCCACCTCTCCGCCCCTCCTGCCGCTATGATGTAATCCAAGCGTGGCAAAATCAAGATAACGCCCCTTCTTCCCTTTTCCCAAATGACATAATTCAAGATGACGTCTACTGGGAAATTTGAATTTTGAATCTTACTTGAATGCTGTTGGCAATAACCCAAACTGAGTCAGTATGCTCCGAGTGCCAGACTAGAGAGGATGTTGTGGTCAGTAGCATGTACCGTACACCTCTTGTTTCTACAGAGCGATGAAATATTTGTTGTACTCCATGAACTTCCATACTACCACTTGTTCCTCTAAAATTAGCCACACAGTTGTTTTCTTTATGTTCATCGACTTTATAACTTTCCAATATTTAGACATCATCTACACATCTAACACTTTACCGGTGTCTACACTCGTGGCAGTCAAATGTTCAAATGTTTGTATAGCTTATGGGACTTAACTACGGGGTCATCAGTCCCTAAACTTACAAACTACTTATGAACTAGCTAAGACTAAGGACGGCACAAATATTCATGCCCGAGGGGGGATTCGAACCCTCGACCGTAGTGGCCGTGCGGACCGTGACTGGCGCGCAGCAGAGCTCTCGGCCACCGCAGCCGTCAGAGTCGTGGCAGTCACTACTCCATTCATAGAAGTATGTCCTCTTTCCTGACAACTTCCATCAACTGCAACTGCAATATCCGAACATCCATCATTTTCTTCCACTGCTTCCCTAGCAGCCAGTTTCATGCTTTCCTCACTGAACTCACATTTAGCTTTCTCTAATATTGCAGTCAGTTTTTCAAATTTATTTGGTGGTTGATGTAAGTTCATCACTGAACGAAATGTTCTCTCTGCAGCCACGCACTTGCCAATGGATAGTAAGGCATAAACTAATCTAGTATTGATTTTATAAGGGCCACTTGCATCTAGTTTTGAAGAACTCGTAAATGAAATTACAGCTGAGCATTTAGTGCAAATTAAATACAAAGCAATTGCTAGGCGTTTTCTCCCATTGGCACTCTCACAAATTTTGACACTCTGTGACTCACCACACTGTCTACATAGTACAAATTTAGAAATTACATCTGATAATATTCCAAAATTTACAATAATGTTACTGCACCCTTTGTCACTTACAGTAATTTCGTTGTAACTCTCTTGAAATGGTGAGAGAGTATTTGATGATGCACTTGTT
Source organism: Locusta migratoria (assembly GCA_026315105.1). Classification (NCBI taxonomy): domain Eukaryota; kingdom Metazoa; phylum Arthropoda; class Insecta; order Orthoptera; family Acrididae; genus Locusta; species Locusta migratoria. The sequence goes on from CM048755.1 coordinate 230,494,679, forward strand.
GAAGAATTATAATTATAATTATTATAATTAGAATTGCCAGGCGACATAACCTCTTGTACAGGAAGCTTTCCAAACTTGTTTCCTCTAAATTGTCGTTTCTTGAAACCGCCTTTACGTTTCGTCATCTTCAATAAACACAACAAAACACACGTAAACAAGCACTGCAAACGTAAGTATAACAGCTACTTACAATCACACTTAAACAAAACTAACCGCGTGTTTGAAAGCGTGTTGTTTACAAACAGTAGAAACAAAAGAATACCGACCATTGCATTCCAAGGATAGCCAACACACTCGGGAGTAAAATAAAATTCCTAACGTGCAATGTAGGGGATATAAAGATCTAAAATATATGCAGAAAAGTGGGTGACAGAAAAGTGGGCGTGACACATAAACATACGTGGTAGGAAAATGCTCTTTAAATGCTCTAAAAAAAGTCAGCAAAATCCTTTTCAGAGTACTTACACTACGGTCGGGGGTTCGAATCCCCCCTCGGGCATGGATATTTGTGCCGTCCTTAGTATTATCTAGTTTGTAAGTTTAGTGACTGATGACCCCGTAGTCCCATAAGCTCTACAAACATTTGAAGATTTGTAGTACTTAGATAAAACATTAATCTGTCTAAATATGATGAAAATCGATTTTTTTCGACCTGAACCACTTTGTGGACCCCTTAAAGTCTCTGAAGAACCATGCGCATGTACGCACACATGTGCCAAGTTTCCGTTCAGATATGAAACCATTCACTGAATTTTTTAGACACATCATGTATGAAAAAAAAAACTGGAAATGTGTTGCAGTGGAAAATACTGGACTCGCATTTGGGAGGACGGTGGTTCAAATTCACGTCTGACCATCTGCTGTTCCTTATTTACATTATTTGGGAGAAAACCTAAATAGTTCTCTTAGGTTGTTTGCAGATGACGCCGTCATTTACCGTCTAGTAAATCATCTGAAGATCAAAACCAACTGCAGAACGCTCTGAATGAGATATCAGTATGGTGTAAAAATTGCCAATTGACTCTAAATAATGAGAAGTGTGAAGTCGTCCACATGAGTACGAAAAGAAATCCGTTAAACTTTGTTTACAAGATAAATCAATCAAAGGTGAAGGCCGTAAACTCCACAAAATACCAAGGAATTACTATTACTTCAGACTTAAATTGGAAAGAACAAGTAGATAATGTCGTGGGAAAGGCGAACCAGAGACTGCGTTTTATTGGCAGAACCCTTAAAACATGCAACAGAACTACAAAAGAAACTGCATACACTACGCTTGTCCGTCCATTTTTGGAGTATTGCTGCCCTGTGTGGGATCCTTATTAGGTGGGTTTGACGGAGGACATCGAAAGAGCCGGCCGCGGTGGCTGAGGCGACTGAGGCGATCCAGTCACGGTCTGCACGGCCTCTACGGTCGGGGGTTCGAATCCCCCCTCGGGCATGGATATTTGTGCCGTCCTTAGTATTAGCTAGTTAATAAGTAGTTTGTAAGTATAGGGACTGATGACCCCGTAGTTAAGTCCCATAAGCTATACAAACATTTGAACATTTTTGAACATCGAAAGAGTCCAAAAAAGGGCAGCTCGTTTCGTATTGTCACGATACAGGGGAGACAGCGTTGCGGAAATGATACAGGATCTGGGATGAGAATCATTACAACAACGGCGCTTATCACTGCGGCGTGGGCTACTTACGAAACTCCAATCGCCAACATTCTTCTCCGAATGCGATAATATATTGTTGACTCCCACTTACATAGGTAGAAATGAACATCAGAATAAAATACAAGAAATCAGAGCTTGTACGGAGAGATTCAGGTGTTCCTTCTTCCCACGCGCTATTCGAGAATGGTATGGGAGATAAATAGTATAATTGTGGTTCGATGAATCCTCTGCCAGGCACTTAAATGTGATGTGCAGAGTATCCCGTGTAGATGTAGATGTAAATTTTCCGTGGTTTCCCTAAATCACCCCAACAAAATTCTGGGATGGTTCCTCTGAAATAGCACGGCTCATTTACATCCTCATCATCTATAGACAGAAATATGAGTGTGAATTCTATTTCAAATGACTACGCTGTCGGTGGCATGTTAAACCCTAACCTTCCTTTTACTAATAAACAAGGTGAAGACAACCACTGACCCTTTCTTCAGCGTGGACACACACCAGACCCGAACTCTTACACAAATCGGCTAAGAATAAGATCGAATAAGATGGAACGACGTAGGATATGATGATGATGATTGATTGATACTGTAGTCATGGGCGTGAGAATGGTTTTTGCTAAGGACGATTCACACTGTCGCCGTAGGAAGCCTCCCCTAAGATTGACGAGATGCTTGAGCGCTCGCTTCAGCTCCAGTGGCAACTAGCGATTCTGCGTGTCTTGCCATTGACAGGCTGTACAGACAGACGCAAGCGGCGCGGAGCACATGTGAGGGCGGTGGACTTCCGGGCAGCTGCGGGCGCGCCCAGCGTGACTCCCCCGCGCCACGCCGCCTCCATAACGGCCGCACGCCCTATCTCGATCGCGCGCTTAATTAGGATACTTTTCGCTGCAGATACGCTTACTTTTCCAGAAACACTACTCTGGTCGGCGTTTTGCGTTACGCCGCGGGATAGCCACTAGAGCGGCAGTCGAGTGTGACGGCAGGAGAGCCCTCACTGTTTATCTGGTTCGCCAGGCAGATTTCTTCGAGGTTGGCTGTGTATTTCATACCCGATTAGAAGAGAGTAGTGCTGACTGCCGATCTTCAGCTGTTTATACTACAAAATGTTCAAATGTTTTTAAATCTATCGGACCAAACTGCGTGGTCATCAGTCCGTAGCTTACTAACTACTTAAACCTAGGTAAACTAACCTACGGACAACACACACACCCATGCTCCAGGTAGGACTCGAACCTCCACGGCGAGCAACCGCGCGCTCCGCAGCGAGACGCTTTGGACCGCTCGGCTATTCCACCGCGGCAACAAACTATTTGTCTTATGAATCGTTGTGTTCAGTTTGGGAATACGTATACGGTGCACAATGTGTTGCAGAATGTTTTTCGTGTTATCTATGTGATTTTCCGTGCAGATTTTTGCTGTTATGAGACAAAATGCCTAATATGAATCGTCCAATTCCAATATCGATAAGATACCTTACTAATAGTTCATAAATATCTTATACCATAACAAATGTGTCCGTGAATCATAAATAATATTAAGAACATTCTAAAACACAGTTTGCAACGTGTACGTGTTACCAAACTCAGCAGAACTCTACATAGAACAAATAATTTGCTTGTGTTATGACTACTCTTGGCAGGCAGCGCACAGGCATTGTATCTAGGTATCAGTGTCACCTACCCCTATTTCTGTTCCAGTTACGTATGGTTAGCGAGAAGAACGATTGATGTTAAGCCTCTGTCTACGGTCGTTTCTCTTTCATTTTACCTCCGTGGTCTTACCGCGAGATACGCATTGAAGAAAGCCAAAAATTGTTGACTCTCCTAGGAATTTATGACCCCGAATATTAACGGTAGACCATACCGTCATACAGAATACGTCTACCACTAACGCACTCAGAATCTCATTGAGACTTATACTTCCACGCTTACTAAAAGAACCCGTAACGAAACGTGCTGCTCTTCTTTGGATCTTCTTTATTTCCTCTATCACACTTATATGTTACGGACCCTAGATATACGAACAGTATTTAAGTATTGGTGGACAAGTAATTTCTAATCTAGAATGAAACTTTCACTCTGCAGCGGAGTGTGCGCTGATATGAAACTTCCTGGCAGATTAAAATTGTGTGCCGGAACCGGGACTCGAACCTGGGACCTTTGCCTTTCGCGGGCAAGCGCAGGAGAGCTTCTGTGAAATTTGGAAAGTAGGAGGCGAGGTACTGGCGGAAGTAACGTTGTGAGGCGGCATTGTGAATCGTGTTGGGATAGCACAGCCGGTAGTGCGCTTGCCCGCGAAAGGCAAAGATCCCAGGTTCGAGTCCAGGTTCCGGCACACAATTTTAATCTGCCAGGAAGTTTCAATGTCTAATCTACTTCCTTTGTTGATGAACTGCAATTCCCGGGGATTTTTCCATATCGCTGATGACACTGTTGTGTAGGGGAAGGTGTCGTCGTCAAGTGACTTTAGTAGGAGGATTCAAGATGACTTTGATATATTTATACTTTTGAGACCTGTGAGCACTTGACCAGCAGAAGAGATCCGTTTCACAGTCTCGGACATAATAACCTGCTCATAGCTCTTAAGGTATGCAAGTTCAGTGAGCATTTTTTCTTGCTGCAGTCCATACTACTCCCTCCCAAAATATGGGAAGCAAAGAGTTTGAAATAGATGATATCTGTTTCACAGTATCGAAGATGAAGCGCTAAATCGTTCTGTTTTCGGTCTGATTTTCTTTCTTTTTTTTCTAATTATGGGACTTAACTACGGGGTCATCAGTCCCTAAGCTTACAAACTACTTATGAACTAGCTAAGACTAAAGACGGCACAAATATCCATGCCCGAGGGGGGATTCGAACCCCCGACCGTAGTGGCCGTGCTGACCGTGACTGAAGCGCCTGTCACCTCGGCCACCGCGGCCGGCGGTCTGATTTCTCTTATTTTATTGGGATGTCATGTCTCCCTATGTAGGTGGGTGCTAGCAAAATATTTTCACCTTCAGAAGTAAAAGTCGAAGATTGAAATTTAGCAAATAGATCTCGCCGCAACGAATGACATCATTCTTTTAATGATTTCCACCTCAAATCGTGCAACATTTCCGTGACGCTTTCCCCCCTGTAACGTGATAAAAAAAAAGCGAGCTGCCCTTCTCTGAACCTTCTCAATGTCTTCTGTTAGTCCCACATTGGGCAACAGTAGTCTAGGAGAGGACGCACAAGTGTGATGTAGGCAGTCTCTTTGGTGGAGCTGTTGCATCTTCGAAGCGTTCTGCCAATGAAACGTAACCTTTGGTTCGCCTTCCCCACAATATTTTCTGTGTGTTCTCAGCAGTCTAAGTTGTTCGTAATTGTAACTCCTAGGTATTTGGTAGAATTTACGACCGTAAGGTTTGACTGGTGCTGTGCTGTGCTACATGAGAAGAGTCAGACATTTGGAACTTGCCTTTATCGTTTCCAGGAGGATAGTCTTCCTTGTCATTAAACCAAAGGCATAACTGCTTAGTCTGACAAGATGCGAGGGTCTCATATGGATTAACATAATTGCGATGACGTACGGTGGCAGCCGGAACAGGTCGTCCTAAAACGGATAAAGAAACTAATTACTGCTTTCACGACTATTGGCATAAAATGCCTGCACCAATATGTGCAAGATAATAGAAAATCTACATTTGTACTCAACAAGTGATGAATGGTACGAGGTGTAGCAGAATCGTCCTTTTTCCTCCCTGACCGCAAATTGTGCGCGGGAAGAAAAATTGTCGGGACATTGCTGTATAAGCCTGAATTTATTTTGGCTAATTTTACTGTCCTATTCCTTACTTGACTTAATAGGATGGATGATGTGATGTGTTTCTTGACTCGTACTGACGAGGAGACCACACGGAAATCGGATTATAGAATTTTTTGATATTATTGGTACGTGAATTTCGGGACAGAAATAACAATCAGTCAAAGCCGTTCGATGCGACTCTCAAAAATTCTCGAGAAAATCAACTTTGAAGTTTTGCAAGTACACGTAAGTAACAATAATTCAAAGAATTGCGGTATCTGTCGGTGTAGCTCAGGTGGTCGCGTTCTGGCGTTAGACTCATAGGGTAGGATGTTCGAATCCCGCTGTGACAAATTATGTTTTTCATTGTTTTCAAATTTAGTTATATAAAACATTTAAGGATCTCTAATTCCACTTGTTGTCAGTTTTTGTTTATGTCTATGAAGACGAGCTGAAATCCTTGTCACCTAACACGATGGTTGAGTATGTTAGCTGCTTGGAAAGCTATTAGTAGCTGTAGAGGTGACTTTCCAAAAACAACGTCATAGCTCTTCACAAACTGAACAATCAAATACTAGCGTCGTCAACTAGCAGTGAAGCCAATGCTGCAAAAAAATAAAAAATTAAAATAATTAACTTGTTCTTTGATTGAAAAACATCATTGTTAACAACCTTCTATAAAACATAAAAAATTGCGAATAAACCGAAATACGTACATTTTTCGTAAAAATTATTATTAAATTTAAAAATTGAGTAAGTATTCGACTACAACGAAAAAAATAAAAAAAACTGACGCTGCAAGATTCGAACCACACCACCACTCTCGTGAGGCCGCAACTTTATCACCTGAGCTACGCCGACAGGTTCTGTAACTCTTTTAATTACTGGTAGTTACGTGTATTTGCAAAACTTCAAAGTCGATTTTCTCGAGATTTTTTTAGAGTTGCATTGAATTGCTTTGGCTGATTATTATTTAAGTTCTGAATTTGACGTACCATAAATACCAAAAAATTCTAAAATCCGATACCCATGTAGTCTCCTTGTGACACATGGATTTTTAATAGCGCCTTCCTCGTTATCACTGTAGTTTTTTTATTATTTGTACGGCATTCAGGCTCTGACTGAGAACAAAAGTTTCAGTTGGCACAGCTCTTCTCTGAACCTTCTTTCGAGCTCCCTTTTTTTAAAAAAATATTGTTTGGTGACAGGCACACACCGACGAACAAAAACAAACCGTGGTCGGACAAGGTTTTTAGAGGCGACGTAACTCCTGGATGAGTTACACTTGTTCATGATACTTCCGATAAATCTCACTCTGGCATCTGCCTCCCCACAGCTAGATTTATGTGGTCGTTCCACCTGCAATCGATACAGACGGTTGCTACTGGATAGTTGAGGGCTGTATCTTATTCCAGTGACTAACCGGCGATTGTATGGTCAAACGATATCGGGTCTTACCATTTATGCGCATTTCATTACATTTATTTTCGACGAGGGTTAGGTGACAATGACTGCACCAAGTGCAGACTGTCTTCATATCTATCTGCATTCCAAAGAGGGTTTTCAAATGACATGTCCACTCTGCACACAATACCGTAGCCTGTGATCAGCCTGAGGTGACAACTGTCGTAGGGCAGCGATATGCACAATACAGATGGCCTTAGTATCCCGTACACAAGATGTGAAAGTGCTGAACTGAAGTGGTTCATGTGAAAAGTTTTCCGACTTTATTATGACCGCACAACTGTAATTAACAGTCTTTGAACGCGGAATGGTAGTTAAAACTAGAAGAATCAGACACTGCGGAAATCGTTAGCGAATTCAGTATTCTGAAATCCACAGAGTCGAAAAATGTTCAAATGTTTGTAAACCTGTCGGACCAAACTGCTGCAGTCAGCAGTCCCTACTCTTACAAACTACTTAAACTAACTTACACACACACACACACACACACACACACACACACACACACACACACACACGCCCAAGGGAGGACGCGAACCTCCGGCGAAAGTGACCGCCCAGTGTGTAGCATGATGCCTTAGCCCACGCGGCTACTTATGTGCGGCCCAAAGTCAAGAGTGTGCGGAGAATACTTAATTTCGTTCACTAGCTCTCACCACAGACAATGAAGTGGCCGATAACATACACTTAATCACTGAGAGGAGCACCGTCTCTGTAGAGTTTTTATGTTAACAGACAATCACCAATTGCGTAAAATAACAGCAGAAGTCGTGTGGGTCGTACTACGAACATATCCGTCAGGAGAGTGAGTTGTAATGTAACATTAGTGAGATGTGGCAAAAGTAAACGGCTCGAATGACGTTGCTAGCAGCGTGACATCGCCTGATGTGCCTATCATCGGCTGGTAGGTTCAAAAATGTTCAGATGTATGTATAGCTTATGGGACTTAACTACTGGGTCATCAGTCCCTAAACTTCCAGTCACGCTCCAGTCACGGTCTGCACGGCCACTACGGTCGGGGCTTCGAATCCCCCCTCGGGCATGGATATTTGTGCCGTCCTTAGTTGTAGCTAGTTCATAAGTAGTTTGTAAGTTTAGGGACTGATGACCCCGTAGTTAAGTCCTATAAGCAATACAAACATTTGAAAAAAAGTGAGGTGCCCAGAAGGGAGAGTTGTTTGTCAATGTGACAACAAACACTTACACTCTATCGACGGCTATGTAAATTATAAGAGTTACAACGCTCTGTGATAGGTATAATGGCCACCAGAGTGCATTAGTGTTGATCGTCTTTATAGTGTTGTTACTAGACATTGTAGCGTAGTAAACAGCTTTAGATGTTAAGTGCCGGCCGCGGTGGCCGAGGAGACTAAGGCGCTCCAGTCACGGTCTTCACGGCCACCACGGTCGGGGGTTCGAATCCCCCCTCGGGCATGGATATTTGTGCCGTCCTAGTTTGTAAGTAGTTAATAAGTAGTTTGTAAGTTTAGGGACTGATGACCCCGTAGTTAAGTCCCATAGACTTTACAAACATTTTTTTTTATGTTAAGTGTTCACTGTGAGATGCCACGTACTCGTGTGAGACAACTTCATCAGCATCTGACACTGTGGTCAAATATAAAAAAGAACTTGTCGGAACGTGCAATATTCAAATTTCTGGGGAACAGTGATGTTGTAGGGCTACATATTGGAACCTGACTGCAAGCCAAGGTTCCAGGCTGCCGTTAACACAAAACAAGCGGAGTGGTGTCATAACGTAGAAACATGGACTGCTGAAGAATGGCAACGAATTATTTTCGATGATGAATCGTGCTTATGCAGCATCCAAAATGACCACTGTCGGTGAATATGGCGGTGACCTTGAGAAAGTCCACTCTTCAGGTGTTTCTCAGAGTTATAGGGGAGCTACTCTTGCCGTCATCGTATGGCCATCAATCGTTATGACTTGACGTCATGGCTGGTAATATCTGAGGGAACTTTGATTGTACCGTGTTCGTGTTACCTATATGAGACAGTAATGTGCTGCCACTTTTTAACAGACGTGTCTTTACTTTGTGCGTGAAGTCTCCTCTGCCAGTATCCATAACATCAAGGAACATCTGTGTGCCAGTAGGATACAAAGGCCTTATCAACTTCTTTCCAGCCCAATCATAGCATGCAAGCATCCAGGGCAGACGAGGTCCAACGTCTCACTGGTTAGTGGGCTCATATTAGCAAGTTCGTTTTACATTTGACTCCATTTTGTAATTGTTGAATTAATATAACATAGCGTGCCGGCGCAGGCCGTGATCTTTCCTTTCTTTCCTTGCTTGCATCGTAGATGCTCCCACACACTTCCCTCCAATGCTAAATTCACGATTCCTTGATGTCTAAGAATGTGCCCAACCAATCGATCCCTTATTTTAGTCACGGCATGCCAGAAATTCCTTTTCTCCCCAATTCTGTCCAGTATCTCCTCATTCGTTACGCGATCAAAGCTATATATATATATATATATATATATATATATATATATATATATATTCGCGTTGGGCACAAATTTAGAGATTGTTGGTATATACTATAAATATTACGGTTGGTCTTAAATGACATACAAAATGACATATACAGATGTGACGCATCTCATGTCACAACGTACATAATTGCACTTAGAGAACATATGAAAGTTTCAGGTGTCGTGTACGAGTCAGACAGAGCCACTTAATTACAGAGGCTCTGCAGCCGGGCGCCTTATCTAGACGCCACTAGTGCTCTCTTTATTGTATCCAATATGTTATTAAATATTTGTGGTTAATGAAGGATAAAAAGTACAGAGTGCCGAAAATTATGTTAACAGGACTTATAATAAAGTTACATTGTCATTTAAAACTATTGATACAGAATAAATTCGCACGCTCTTAGAGCTAAGTGGGTTAGAGAACAAAAAAATGTTCTGTTATTACCATTATGATTGTCACTATTTGGAGATACACACACACACACACATAAATTTCACAATATAGTTAAAACATGGCAAATATATAGAATATAAATATTGAGTGCACTTTCTTAAATAAATTTTACGGACTTTAGAGACAAGTGCATTTACAAGTAGGGTCATCTAGTGCGTCGTGCATGGAGCATTGCACAGTGCTGTATAATTACTTTCACAAAATGACAGAAATAATTGAACTACGTAAATACAGAATCAATCTTACAGGTGTGATTTTTTTTCCATATGTATATACTGTAGATGGTGTTACATGGTTAACAGAATTAGATTAGTCGTTCGTTCCATAGATCCATGTTGAAGAAATCCTCGTGGATGTGAAACATGTCAAAATATTTTTTTATTTACAAACTCGTATAATAATATTAATAGTATGAATAAAGATACATATATAATTTAGTACTGTTCGAAAATTCTTCAATGTAGTAGAAGGAGTTGGCCATTAGTAAGTCTTTCAGGCTCCTATTAAACTGATCTTTATATGTAACTAAATTTTTTATGGTTGCTGCTAAATTATTGGAAACGAATGTTCCTGAGTAATGGACTCCTTTTTGAACTAAAGTAACTGCTCTTAAGTCCTTGTGTAGTCGTTTTGGTCCTAGTATTGTATGTATGAACTGAGCTGTTTGTCAGGAAAAGGGATATATTATTAACGACAAATTTCATTAATAGATAACTGTACTTACAGGCAGTAGTTATTATACCCACTTCTTCGAAGAGACTTTTACAGATGTTCGTGAATTTACTCCACAAAAAATGCGTATTACACGCTTTTGAACCCCGAAAAATTTTTCTTGACTTGAAGTGCTCCAAAATATTATACCATATGACATTATTTGAAATGAAAGTAAGCAAAGTATGCAAGCTTTATTTATTTTATATCTCCTATGTCTGACAAATAGAGATGTGTTAAGTCGTTTCTGCACTTCTGCAGTGTCTTCCTCCCAACTGAATTTATTATCAAGTTGTAATCACAGGAATTTAATACTGTCAGCCTCTTCTATCTGCTCTTCTTCATACTTTATAGGCATATAGTGTAGCTGTTTCGACTTTCGTCACTCGTCAAGGTACGAAGTTGTGAGAATTAAGAAACCTGCCTAACTTCTGTTCCCCGAATCCTGGTCTTTGCGGTCCTGTTCCCTCCTTCCTCCGCCTACTCCGTCCTTCTGCGTCTCCCCCCCCCCCTTTCCCGTCGTCGTGGAATCCTACCAGTGCAGTGTTTTTAGAAAGTGCTACTTCCGTGTTGTGAAGTGCATACGCCAGCGTTATTTTATCTTGCTGCGACCGCCGACTCCGGCAGATCAAGTATTTCCTGTGTTCCGTTAATTGTGCCTCCGTCACCATCTCCGTTTTGTTATCGTGACTGTGCCAGCCTTCAGTTTTTTAGCCACCGTCGCAGTTTTTATACTGACTATATGTCTTTATGCTTCTGAAGTGTTGTTTTTTTCTCCAATCTTTTACCGTGTCTACTTTTAATTCTGTTATTTTATCTCCATGTCCATCTGATCAAATCACAGAATTCATTGTCAAATCTTTCGGCTGTAGAGCAGCGTATGATTATACTGCCAGCCTGTCACATGTAGTGACTTGAAAATGTCGATATATAAAAAAAAACCTGCCTCCCAATCATCAGCTAGGCTGCTATGACAGTTTCCAGCATCGAACCTTCTCCCTTCTAGCGAGAGTTTCTGTTTGTTATTTAATGGATGTAAATGACGGAAACACGGGGAGACAACAGACCAGAAGTCGAAAGTCGAGTTAAAATAAATTGTCATGATATTCTTCAATCGACATATTGAAAAGTAATATAGCTTGTTACATTTTATAGTATAGTCAAACCCAAGATAACACAACCTTACACTGATAACGTCTTGCTACAGGACAAGATAAAAATGAAAATACAAATCGAAGTATATGATGTTTCTATTAACTCATCCAGCCCTTCATGTGAGAGAGTGCACTTAGAGAGAATATTGAAATTATCTTTTAACCAAGAGTATAAACAACTGAGCCAGGCAGAATCAGCACTAGTGGTACAGCGAGTGTATGTTTAAACTGATCGCGCCTACTGTTCTATATGCAAAGCGTTGCATTTCTGTAAACTCGCGGGCGACCGTGAACACGCAGGCGTCGAGACGGCGAAGCTCATGGCTGCTGCTGTAACTCAGCACTAGTATTTACTGCAATTGCGGCAAGTTACACACAGAATAGTTTGTTCGTCAACCACACCTTTCAAGACTAGCATGCAGCTGAGGGCGAGAAGGCTTCTCTCGTTGGTTTTGTCACCTAGCATCTCGAACCGCAGCATTCGTCCGTTGGCAAACTTAGTAACTTGTTTCCAGAATGAAACTTTCACTCTGCAGCGGAGTTTGCGCTGATATGAAACTTCCTGGCAGATTAAAATTGTGTGCCGGAACCGGTACTCGAACCTGGGACCTTTGCCTTTCGCGGGCAAGCGCACTACCGACTGTGCTATCCCGATACGACGCACGATGCCGCCTCACAACTTTACTTCCGCCAGTACCTCGCCTCCTACTTTCCAAACTTCACAGAAGCTCTCCTGCGAACCTTGCAAGACTGGCACTGCTGGAAGAAAGGATATGGTGGAGACATGCCTTAGCCACAGCCTAAGGGATGTTTCCAGAATGAAACTTTCACTCTGCAGCAAAGGTCCCAGGTTCGAGTCCCGGTTCCGGCACACAATTTTAATCTGCCAGGAAGTTTCTTAGGAACTTGTTGCCAATCTCTCCAGAGAGAACGCTAACATTGGTTCCGGCCTGTGCGGTCTGTTTTCACGCTTCTTAGGTTGCTGTACTGCTTAGGCTGGAAATGGCCAGAGTAAGGACGGTCAGTTGGTGTCCCTCAGTCGCGATAAAATCCGTTCAAAATAACGGTTCGAACGGCTCTTGTGGCTGTTCGTCATATTGTGAATTTATAGTAGGGATTAATTTGGGACCCGTAAAAATACTACGACCCCATGAGACAGTCTTCTGATTAGACAAGCATCCTGTGATGATATATTGCCGGAGAAAATTACTTTTATGTTATTTAATTGTCAACTGAATTTTATCCACTTCCACAATTTTAATCGTGCCGTACCTGACGATATCTCAATCGAGTCGTAATTTTACATATAGTGTTTGAATCCTTAATCAGGCTGTTAATATTTATTTAATTAATGTACACTTTCTTTGTCATAAAGTGGACTAGATGGCAGAATAGCACCTTAGTTCAACTGAGAAAAGTCTCAGCTCTTACAATAGCAGTCATTAACGTATTGTATGTTATGTATGGGGTGGCATGGTACACAGTGTTTTTAATAGAATGTAAAATTTCATGGTGAGATTGGCAAGATTTTTTAAAATTATATAACGCTGTAGTATGCCGCTAAATTTTATGCTGAATAATAATACAGTGAAAATTCTTTTGCATAGCAATTATAAATTTTGATGCAACAAAGAAGACACTAGTGGCGTCTAGACGCCGAATCCTGGTGCAGAGCTTGACTAAGCAGCTCGCGCTTTTTAATTCCTATCTGATACCTTCAAATATTATGTACGTTGTAACATGAGATGCCTCACATCTATATGCAGTGGCGGAGCCACGCGGGGGGGGGGGGGAAGAAAGGGACTGAAGCCCCCCCCCCCCCAGTCACCTCCCAAAGATTTTTTTAAATTTTTTAAACAGGTTGGCATCAGAAATCTGAAATAGTACACATGCAAGAAATCACAACCTGACTATATTTTCCAAGCACAAGTCAACAGGACAATGGGTCGCCAGCGTGATGCCGCCACTGAGAACGTGTGCTGCTATCGCTGTGAGCGGTTTTAATGCCGCCGCGACCAGCTTTTATGCTGCCGCTATTGTTACTGCTATGCTGAAGTTCGAGCAGATTGTTCATATTCGGCGACCTGCTGCTTAGCAGGTCAGCGGCGCCACAGAATGGAATCTTATGAACAACAATAGTGTTATTTTAGTTCAAATTTTTCACATAGAGTCGCATCTTAATTAAACTGCAAAGACCTTTCTCTTTGGCTAGTAACATAGCAGCTGCTTAATTATTTTACGAGCTGATTATATACACTCAGATTTACACGACGTTGCTGCCCTTCCACTTGCAAATTAATGCGAGCCTACTCATCTTATTTCTTGTGCAATTGTTTTCGTAGTATAATTGGTTACATTATAAAAGTGTTTAAAAATCACTTGTAGATTAATAAATTCAATTTGCTTCATTTTTAAAAATTTAGCCGCCCCCCCCCCCCAGAACCAAATCCTGGCTGCACCGCTGTCTATACGTGTCATTTTGTAAGTCATTTAAGATCAGCCGTGACATTTGTGTTATGAACCAACCATTTATAAATTTGTACTCAGTACGACTGATAATTTATTTTTTGTACGTAGCTTTGATTTTGATTCTTCTATAGTATTTAGCTTCAGCACTAAAGATGGGTACTATGTAAATGTAATTGATATAATAAAAATAAATAGCAAGTTTTTACGATCATTGCTGCCCATTTCACAAATAACGTTCCTACCACAGTGTCCTTATCTTCATCAGACATTTCGTTTGCTTCTGTTGACTTCCTTCTTCAAACATGACTTATAATGTTTTCTTATCAGTTCAAACGCACACCCATTCTTATTTTCGGTAGGCACGTATTGTATTTATTAGACCACCGTCCGGATCCGTATGAAAGGCTTCCCTGAAGCCAATAAATACGTCAGCCACCCTGAGTCTCGTGAAAGAACAGAGCAAATTGGGTGCTTGTGGCATCCTAGTTGAGTTTTATAAAGGGGGTGTTCGAGCTGCTATAAACCCTTTGCTGTTCTGCGCATCTTTTCTGAGACCGTTTTAAAAACTAGAAGTACAATGTTTCGGGCTTCCGGTAGAAGTCGCTACAAGAGGGAGTAATTTCTTCCGCATATTCGATTTAGAACACAGTGAGTACCCTGTCGTTTCCAGGGCGCCTTGCTTTATCGATCATCTTCATATATTTTTAAGTTCTTGTTCACTTATTCCACAGCTGTCAATTAAAGATCCACGTTCCGGTCGAAAGTGGAACTGGTTGGAATCGTCTTCGGTAAAGAAATTTCAAAAGATAATATTAAATATTTAAGCCTTCATTTCATGGGGTTACGCTTTCCTTACCTCAAGCTGAGCGAGCATCTGAACACGCCATTATATTCCATAGTCTGATTTTACGTATCACCAAAACGTAGGGTTTTCTACCAGCTCTGAAGATAAAATCCCATTTTCACTCATTGAACGTCTCTCATATGGATTTATTACATTTGTTTTGTGTGTATTCAGCTTTCGTCGGTCTTTAAGAATTTGGATACGTGGGAATTCCGGATGACACTATATTTGTTGTCATTGAAACTTTCGGATATTTTTGTTATTCTATGGAGGGATGGCCTATATCCATTGCTTTCGACTGCTCAAACTTATGTAGCTGTTGGCCCATAATATTCCTAAATTTTAGTCATATATCGTTTCGTTATCCCTCTCTAAACTTGATTCTTTTCTGCTGACGCTTCGGGTAATTACCAATCATTGTCTTCTCACCCTTGTAAAAACAAAAACGTCCTACTCTTCTTAACTTTTGCTTGAAGCTGCTCCTTCTTATCTCCATTTTCGCTGACTTAAAATGATTACACAGAGAGGCTTCCAGCAAATGTAATGCGAACTTGTACTGTAATAATTGTTCAAGGTCTCGAAAGTTATTTTCAGTACAAAGAGTAGTTTACGAGAGTGTTCTAAACGTACATGTCTCTCACTCTGCACCTATCGGACTGCAATAGCCGCCTATCACTGTCAGATGATCACTCCACTAGTGTGCAGTTTCCTTTCCTCCAGTTTCATGCATAATACGGGTATTTTATGGATACCTTAAATAACTGTTTCAACTATATTTCTAGCCCTCATTAGCACATGAACGAACTCACATTTTGACCTCCTACATGTCTGTGTACGCGTAAAACATTTTCACAAAAATAAAATAAAATACGTCACCGTCACTTGAAGTACACCGTATCTTTCGAGTATGTAGCACTTCTAAGATTTCGTCGCTGCTTATTTCTGGTGTCATCAAACTTTTTCTACCAGTTGTTGCATAGAACCTTTTAACAGTAATTTATGAGAATATTTCAGCCAGAACACTTTTGCGTTTGACTAATATTAGGTTGTCAATTTCTTTTCCTGGCTTGCAACGACAAGTATTCCTTTCTGTGACTAATACAGATGCCACACACGTAACGCTTGACACTGTGTTGTGCGACACAGCTCAAACGTCCTGCAAAGAGTTTCGAAACCTGAAAAACCTGCATGCACACTCATCAGCTCAGATACCCGAGAGCTGCTTTCCGTGTGTAGTGCTGCACAGACGAGTAACTTCTCACGAGCGTCCAGTTATTACTGACAATACGGTTGAACGTACTCTTGAAAAGGCGACTAGCACTAATTTGGAACAAATATGCTGGCTTAAAATTTCGATATTTTTACAGACAAATATATACGGCAATTTGTTTTTATCTCGCCATACGAGCCGTCACATTAAGACACTGAAACCTCAGTCTCGATAATCAGCCGGCCGCGGTGGCCGAGGGGACTGAGGCGCTCCAGTCACGGTCTGCACGGCCACTACGGTCGGGGGTTCGAATCCCCCCTCGGGCATGGATATTTGTGCCGTCCTTAGTATTAGCTAGTTGATAAGTAGTTTGTAAGTTTTGGGACTGATGACCCCGTAGTTAAGTCCCAGAAGCTATACAAACATTTGAACTCGATATTGAAGGTTCAGATCCTTGTCTGACCATCCAAGTTCAGATTTTTCGTATTATATCTAAATCAAATCAAGTGTATTTCCATATAGTTCCTTTAAAATAATATGTGTGGTTTCCTTCCCATTACTTAACCCATGTAATAGTTTGCTCAAAATGAAATGGTCTCCTGTAGGAGACATCATTACCTTTTTCTCTTGATTCTTTCATCTTTCTTTCTTTTTTGTTTCTGTATTATAGATGCCTTTTTGTTAGTCCGAAAAATCTCAGCACTCCTTGTAGATGACTTCTACCAACCATGCCAGCTAATCGTCTTGTATTGAAATAATATTTTTGTTTGGAGGTGAAATGCCGTCGTATTGTTGCTGCGGCACCTCCTGCAGAGCTGTGTATTTCCAGTGCTGCCTTGAAGACTACGGCCCACCCCCAGGCAGGGGCACGTATCTTCCCCGCAGTCGTAAATAATAAAGGTGTGGGTGGAGGCGGAATCGATACAATGAGTCTCGCTGCCAGGAGACACCGCGGACCCACGGCGCCAGCGCCGCCTCACAACACAGCTCCTTAAGTGTAGCATTCCTAATGGACACCGCGTTGTACAAGCCTGTTTTATGTGACAAGCTTATACTCAGTGGGCCGCATGAATAAAAAAAACAGTACATGCTCCAGAGAAGATTCTCAGTGCAAAACGACGTTCTCTGAGTAAGTTCCGAATTTCGTATGAATAAAAACTTCGAAGCAAATGCTCTGAGCAGGAAGTTCATTCTCGCTACCTCCCCTCCTTCTTGAGTAAGTTCTCCGCGTGTCATGTCCAGCACAGAACAGCTGTTCAATCACGTATTTCATTAAATTAACCCAATCAGGCAAATTATTAAGTGTACAAATATGGAGTAGGCATCTACGTGTTCAGGAAGAACTATACTACACTCCTGACCATTAAAATTGCTACATCACGAAGATGACGCGCTACAGACACGAAATTTAACCGACAGGAAGAAGATGCTTTGATATGCAAATGATTAGCTTTTCAGAGCATTCACACAAGGCTGGCGCCGGTGGTGACACCTATAACGTGCTGACATGAGGAAAGTTTCCAACCGATTTCTCATACACAAACAGCAGTTGACCGGCGTTGCCTAGTGAAACGTTGTTGTCATGCCACGTGTAACGAGGAGAAATGCGTACTATCACGTTTCCGACTTTGATAAAGGTCGGATTGTAGCCTATCGCGATTACGGTTTATCGTATCGCAATATTGCTGCTCGCGTTGACTGTTGGCAGAATATGGAATCGGCGGGTTCAGGAGACCAATACGGAACGCCGTGCTGGATCCCGACGGCCTCGTATTACTAGCAGTCGAGATGACAGGCATCTTATCCGCATGGCTGTAACGGATCGTGCAGCCATGTCTCGATCCCTGAGTCAACAGATGGGGACGTTTGCAAGACAACAACCATCTGCACGAACAGTTCGACGACGTTTGTAGGATCATGGACTATGCGCTCGTAGACCATGGCTGTTGTTACCCTTGACGCTGCATCACAGACAGGAGCGCCTGCGATGGTGTACGCAACGACAAACCTGGGTGCACGAATGGCAAAACGTCATTTTTTCGGATGAAACCAGGTTCTGTTTACAGCATCATGATGGTCGCATCCGTGTTTGGCGACATCGCGGTGAACCCACATTGGAAGCGTGTATTCGTCATCGCCATACTGGCGTATCACCCGGTGTGATGGTATGGAATGCCATTGGTTACACGTCTCGGTCACCTCTTGTTTGTATCTACGGCAGTTTGAACAGTTGCCGTTACATTTCAGATGTTTTACGAAATGTTCAAATGTTTGTATAGTCTATGGGACTTAACTACGGGGTCAACAGTCCCTAAACTTACAAACTACTTATGAACTAACTAAGACTAAGGACGGCACAAATATCCATGCCCGAGGGGGGATTTGAACCCCCGACCGCAGTGGCCGTGCAGACCGTGACTGAAGCGCCTCAGTCCCCTCGGCCACCGCGGCCGGCGATGTTTTACGCCCCGTGACTCTATCCTTCATTCGATCCCTGCGAAAATCTACATTTCAGCAGGATAATGCACGACCGCATGTTGCAGGTCCTGTACGGGCCTTTCTGGATACGGAAAATGTTCAAC
This sequence comes from Locusta migratoria, assembly GCA_026315105.1. Lineage (NCBI taxonomy): Eukaryota > Metazoa > Arthropoda > Insecta > Orthoptera > Acrididae > Locusta > Locusta migratoria. The sequence continues at coordinate 230,513,501 of CM048755.1, forward strand.
TGCTGCCCTGGCCAGCACATACTCCAGATCTCTCACCATTTGGAAACGTCTGGTCAATGGTGGTCCAGCAACTGGCTCGTCACAATACGCCAGTCACTACTCTTGATGAGCTGTGGTATCGTGTTGAAGTTGCTTGGGCATCTGTACACACCATCCAAGCTCTGTTTGATTCAATTCCCAGGCGCATCAAGGCCATTATTACGGCCAGAGGTGGTAGTCTGGGTACTGATTTCTCAGGATCTATGCACGCAAATTGCATGAAAGTGTAATCACATGTCAGTTCTAGTATAATATATTTGTCCAATGAATACCCGTTTATTATCTTCATTTCTTCTTGGTGTAGCAATTTTAATGGCCAGTAGTGTATGTTTAGATATATGTTTGTTGTGAAGGATCATATTATTAAGACTAAATGTGCACTTTTTACGAAAATGTGTGCTTTCGACGATACAAAATTTTCGTCACACGAGAGACTTTTGTTATTGAAGATGAGTTAGCACAATTTGCGAACGAAATTTTAAGAATGTGTCACATATTCATCTGTTTCAACGTGGAATGCTGTCGGAGCTTTCTAACATAAGATACTTGCTGTTAAATATGACACCCAATTGTCTGCTCATAAGCGTTAGGCTTATTTTGTTACAAGAAACAGGCTGCTAGGTATGTAATTAATCAGTTATTAATTTTCCTGTCGTGTCTACTTACTTGTAACATAACAGAATTTACGATTACGATGTCAGAAAAAGCATCTTAATTAGGCCAACCGGTTTGAGTAGAAACAATAGTTCAGTAGACCTACCTCGTATTGCAGCAATATTTATTTTGAGATAGAAACTGTGAAGTCCTGGGATGCACTTTATTTGGAACCAACATCATAAGGCCTTAGTAAGAGACCCTATTTAAAAACAACATTATTTTGCTGTGTAGCTGTTTACAACTGTAAATATACACTCCAAACAAATAGGTAAAGCACGCAGCTAAATCCACTTGTGTTTCATTTCTATGTCGGTAATGAAAACATTTCTCTTACATCACTCTCTTCACTATATAAAATGCTTGAAGTGTCTCACTCACAATTTTTCGGAAGGAAGCTACTCGCCGCGGTGGAGTAGCCGAGCGGTCTAAAGCACCTCGCTGCGGAGCGCGCGGTTGCTCGCCGTGGAGGTTCGAGTCCTCCTTGGAGCATGGATGTGTGTGTTTGTCCGTAGGTTAGTTTACCTAGTTTCAAGTAGTGTGTAAGCTACGGACAGATGACCACGCAGTTTGGTCCGATAGATTTACAGACTTTTTTTAAGCTACTCGTCAACAAACGTATAAAGGAGCTCGTTTTTGCCGTCTAAGTAACACAAATGTTGTTATTTTTATTATAAACCATAGCAAAATGTAACCTTAAATAGAAATTACTCAGCTCGAAGTATGCTAGAAAGCTCTCTTCAGAAATCTGAGAATGTTTTCCGGTCGTGAGAAAATTCTGTAGTTTTATTCATACGAAATTGGATAATGTTCTCTGATGTCAACAACGTCCCCCACCTTGTTACTCATGCTGAGAACTTACTCGGCTGAAGTATATTCTCCGATTCCCTTTATTCATGCCAACTTGAGTATGTTTTCTGGAATTCAGAGTATCGATACGGCCCAATGTTCAATAATAGGGGAGGAGGCGAAATGTTCCTAGATTTATTGCTAAAATCTTCGAAGTAGAGTCTGACTTAATACAAGTACACTCAGCACGTCTCCTCACAATGTGTAGCGGATAGTTCTTACGATACCACTACCTTTCCTCCTCCCCTCCCTGACCCTACTTTTCCCCAAAGGCGCGTGAAGAAAAGTGATTGACGGTGCAGCTGCATATGATACAGGTTGTCTCTAATTTTTTCGTCACGATACTCAAGCCGCGGTCGAGTGGCCAAGCTCTCTATGGCGCCTTGCTGCGGAGCATGCGGTTGCTCGCCGTCGGATGTTCGAGTCCTCCCTCGGGCATGGACGTGTGTGTTGTCCTTAGCTAAGTTAAAGCAGTTTGTAAGCCTATGGACTGATAACCGCGGCAGTTAAGTACCTTAGATTTACAAACATTTGGATACTCAAGACGCGAGTGGTAAGAAGTGACATCTTGTCTGACTCTTCTTGGAACGCAAGTTCTCGTAATTTCAGCAGTATCTGTTTTTGGGAATTATACGCTCTTTTCTTGCTGCAATGTATTTATTTTTCCCAGGCGGTTTTCACGTTTTACTTTAAGGCATATAGGGTGGGTTTTATAAATTACAGATTTGTTGTCAGATTATAGATAATATACAATTCACATCTTTTTTTATGTAAATAATTGGTCACTTACATTTTATCATTTTCCGGCTTTGGAAGGAAATGTTTGTAGTCCTTAGGGTCCCAGAGTGGCAAGCAGTCTTGTCTCCTGTGTTGGTATTCGAGGAGCCACATGCAATATTTATATTCCGTCACAAGTCGGCACCTCCATTGGTTGGTATTAAACTTGATGGCGGACTAAAAGTGTGTGCTGGTCCGAGACTCCAACACAGAACCATGCCTTTTGCTGCCAGCCTTATGGGACTGACAGACGAAGTGTCGTGAGTCGTATGTGGAGAGCTCAGGAGGTAAGAACATTGCCCGTGAACAGCAAGTTTCCGGATGTGAAATCCCATTCTGCATTCCGTTTTGTGCACTACGAGCCCACATTCCGCTGCTGGATGAAAGAATCATTCTCAGCTGTTTCCTATCTTGTAACTATGCTCTTTAGAGAAACAGTATTGACAAGTAGATTACAACCGCTCACAAAGTTTCTGTTGAGAATTTTGATTCAGAACTGTGTTTTATTTAGCTCATGAAGCAGTAGTATTATTCTTACTCTGCCAAGTCTAATATTGTTTCCCTAGAACCCTTAAATGGCCGCTATTGCTCACCGCGGTGATATCACCTCTGCACGTAGTAGCTGTTTACTCGTTTCGATTGTTAGCCCCCTCCTGTATCAGCGCAATATACACAACAGACTAGTCAGTCGCCGATATCCCAAGGTCCTGTCCCTCCACGTAATATTGGCGCCCTTGGTTAATCCAGAGCTCAAAGGGGTAGCAGACCGTTTAACGTCCTGGTCAATCGCTTGGGGGAAAATTCAATTACGTACCCCAAGATATATGTTCACATTTTCAACAGAATGCGTAACACATCATTTTCAAGAAGGCTACGTTAATTACTTGTCTCTTACAATGTGCACGTAACGACGCTCGATTGTAGACGAATCCTAAACTGGTACTGAGTTTGCACACAAACAATGTGATAAAATATATAAATAACATCCATGAGCATAAAGAAATATAAGCCCACACGGATGCTAACACGCAGGAGGGAAGTGAGATCGGCGATATTATAACCATCAACTGACAGAAACGACAGTAGCCATATTAAATGCAAAAGGAAATAAATACTATAAAACAGTTTAACCAGTAAAAGAAGAAACTGAAAAAGGCACACTGCAGAAAGGTAATAAAACTCCTAACTAAAACGCTACGTAACTTAACTTAAACAAAACCGCGATTATGTTTTTGCCCCCACGAACGGCAAGTAAATTTTATTTAATGAGGACACACAATATGACCTAGTGCAGTAACTTGTCATAGTAATGTAATATACAAAAATGAATATTTGTTTGTTTGTACGTTTGTTCGTGTTTTATCCGATTGTGATGAAACTTAAACATATTTCCTGCACTTTAGCGACGGTTATATACATAATTATGCCACTGTTTCACACACAGTTAAGGAGATATAACGTCACGAACACTCATATGCGTGAAAAACGCAGCATTATGAGTGACGTTTAAATTTATTACTTCTTTGCTAGTAAATGCATTCGCAACATATTTTTCAAACATCATAAATTTACTCCAATGAATGAGCCTACAAAATTAGTTCATTGTATGGCTTATAGTTTAGGAAATATGAAGCACAAACACTGGGACGCGTGGAAAATTGTTGTTTGTCCGTATTTTATGTGCTGCCGTACCGTTCATCCAATTACGATGACATTTAATGTTCAAAACAATATCACCTTCCACCTGAGATTTACACAGTGCATGGCGGAGGATACCTTGCAATATACGTAGACACCACTTCACTGCTCACCATGAAAGTTAACAGTTATATAATTTTTCACAAATGGAGGGGACCTACCTGCAGATGGTGGCTCACATCGGTACCAACGATGTGTGTCGCTTGGATCGGAAGAGATTCTCTCCGGTTTTGAGCGGCTATCTGCAGTGGTAAAGACTGCCAGTCTTGCTTGCAAGATGAACGCAGAGCTCACCATCTTCAGCACAGTTGACCAAACCGACTGTGGACCTCTGGTACAGTGTCGAATGGAGGGCCTCACTCAGAGGCTCAGACGGTGCTGCAACCTTGTAGGACACAGATTCCTCGTCTTGCGCCATCGGGTGGTAGGATTCCGGGTTCCGCTAAATTTAGGTTAGAAGGCCTCGGGAACACACATAAAGGGTTTCAATCTTAAAGGGTACAGACCAAAGATAGGAAGAATACAGGTCTAAAAACCATTGGTCTAATAGTTGTAAATTGTCGTAGCTGTGTGGGGAAAATACTAGAGCTCAAAGCGCTAATAGAAAGCACAGAATCTCAAATTATTATAGTTAGCGAAAGCTGTCTAAAGCTAAGTTCAGCAGAAATTTTTTACGTAGGGGCAAATGGTGTTCAGAAAGGATAGATTGAGCCGGCCGCGGTGGCCGAGGTGACTGAGGCGCTCCAGTCATGGTCAGCACGGCCACTACGGTCGGGGGTTCGAATCCCCCCTTGGGCAGGGATATTTGTGCCGTCCTAGTTCGTAAGTAGTTCGTAAGTTTAGGGACTGATGACCAGGTAGTTGAGTCCCATACGCTTTACAAACATTTGAACATTTTTTTTTTTTTTTTTTTTATAGATTGAATAAAACAGGTGGTGGAGTATTTATTGCTATCTCGAGCGGTTTATCTTGTAGTGAAGTTGTAGTAGATAGTTCCTGTGAGAGGTAGAGGTTATACCTGACAACCGGACTAAATTACCAATTGGTTCTTTTTACCGAACCCCTGACTCAGACTATTAGATTGCAGAAATGTTCAAAGAAAGCATGGATCAAATTTCAAAAACGTTCCCAATTAATTTAATTAGTTGGCGACTTTATCTTACCCTAGATGTGTTGGCAGAAATACATGTTCAAAACCGGAGGCAAGCATAAAACATCGTCCGAAATCGTACTGAACACATTCTCCGAAAATTATCTCCAGAAATTAATTCATGAACCCACTAGAATAGTAAAAGGTTCTGAAAACATACCTTACCTCTTAGCAACAAATAATACGGAGCTAATAAAGAGCATCAAAACAAACACAGGCATTAGTGAACACAGAGTTGTCGTAGCGAGACTGAATATCGAATTTCCCAAATCTACCAAAAATAAACGAAAACTATATTTTATTAAAAAAAAAAAAACAGATAAAACTTCGATTAACATATTCCTGAGTAAGAATCTCCAGTCTTTCGAAACTAGTATTTCGAGTGTAGGCCAGATGTAGCTTACATTCAAAGAAATAATATCGATACCCATTGACAAATTCATACTAGACAAATTAACAAAAGCGGGGTCTGACCCACCGTGGTACACAAAACAGGTTAGGTCACTCTTGCAAAAGCAAAGGAAAAAAAACATGCCAAATTTAAACGGACAAAATCTCCAAGACTCGCAGTCTTTTACAGAATCTCGAAATTCAGCTCGAAGTTCAATGCGAGAGGCTTATAATAGTTTCCACAACGGAATCCTGTCACATAACTTGGTAGAAACTCTTAAGAAATTCTGGTCGTACATAAAGTATACTAGCGGCAAAATACAATCAATACCTTCATTACGCGCTAGAATGGTGATGCTACTGATGATAGTTCTGCTAAAGCAGAATCGCTTAACACAGGAAGCATTATCATAGATGTTCAAATGTTTGTAAATCTATCGGACCAAACTGCGTGGTCATCAGTCCGTAGCTTACAAACTACTTAAACCTAGGTACACTAACCTAAGGACAACACACACGCACACACACCCATGCCCCAGGGAGGACTCGAATCTCCACGGCGAGCAACCGCACGCTCCGCAGCGAGACGCTTTAGACCGCTCGGCTACTCCACCGCGGCATTATCATAGAAACAATAAAGTTACCATCCTACCCAGCTAGTATACCAGTTTATAAAGTACACATTTTTGTTTGCGATGTACAAAAATATGTGCCGCCCGCCGTGGCCGAGGGGACTGGGGCGCTCCAGTCACGGTCTGCACGGCCACTACGGTCGGGGGTTCGAATCCCCCCTCGGTCATGGATATTTGTGCCGTCCTTAGTATTAGTTAGTTCATAAGTAGTTTGTAAGTTTAGGGACTGATGACCCCGTAGTTAAGTCCCATAAGCTATACACACATTTGAACATTAATATGTAATTTTTGGTGTAAGCAGTTTGTTGTTGAGGGTAGTCAGATATACGTTCACAGTTCTCAGATCAGTGAGGGTAAAGATAGATCATAATGGAACTCCTCCTTGCTTTGGAGTTTTTTATAAATAAATTTGCATCTTTGTAGGAAGCAATGTAAACTATGATTCATTGGACCGTACTACGTATTTCCCGTAATCAAGTGTCCACGTTTTATAATCACTACGTCACTTCCTTCGCAGCTTTGCGTCGGCTTCTGTTGTTAAGCGTCTAGAAACTGCGGCCCTTCCATTAATCTTAAGCTCCAGCCGTACTGTTTTTATCGAAACAATATTATTCAAGTGAATGTCGAGTTTTGCAGTCTTTTTTCCGTTGACAGTTTTATGTCGTCTATTGTAGTACAATCGTTCTTAGAACCTTAGTTCCCGAATTGCTTTCAACTGTAAGGAAAGAATAAAAAATCATATTTATAATGTCAAATGTAAAAAAAAAAAAGTTATATGTAGTTTGTATAATTATGTAAGTGCGACTACAGGCATTTCAGAATTTCTTTTTGTTGAACTTACTGAAAAAGAAAATAATTTACATAGACTTGAATTACATTTATGTTTCTGTCTAAACTTAATGCATGTTAAGATTATTTTATTCATGAAATTGCTTGGAACGGTTTGAGTTCTTGTTTAGGCAAAAGTGAAGCTTGCATTTCGTACAGATAATATCGCTAAAAAAGCTGTAGACTGATAACAATTCGTTAGAACTTCCGTAGCACGCCGCTGGTGAATTGAAATTAAACTAAATCGTATTGAAACGTACTGACGACATCAACCTATTGATCATTGTTATAAATAAAACTGCAAAAACGTCAATCACAAACACTATCTGGCAATGAAACATGTTAGCGCCGAATATGAATGGATATTACCCTAATTTCTCCATTTCACTTCATTGCTTGCATGTGCTCATAAATGTGCCAAAGTGCCTGGTACTGCATATTTTCAAAAATATTTGTAGATCTATCGGACTTAACTACTGTGGTAATCAGTTTCTAGGCTTACAAACTATTTAAACTAACCTAAGAACAAACACACACACACACACACACACACACACACACACATGCCCAAGGGAGGACTCGAACCTCCGACTGGGAGCAATCGCGCACTCCGAGGCAAAGCGCCTTAGGACGCTCGGCCAGTCAGTACTCCACGGCACGCATATTTCACACAAACAGGATTTTCATGTTCACGAAAATCAAATCAAATGTTTGGAAATCTATGAAACTTAACTAGTCTGGTCATCAGTCCCTAGGCTTACAAATACTTAAACTAACTTAAACTAAGGACAACAAATACACCCATTCCCGAGGGAGGACTCGAACCACCGACAGCGAGCAGCTAGGCGTCTTGGAACGATCGGCCGCTCCACAGCGGCTTTCATTGAAAGTTTTATCTACTTTATCACATCTAAATATGTATTTCAGCACTAAATATGTATTAGCAAAACAAAATATAATTTTCAAAATGAAACTTTCATATGTATTTAGCTGTGTTTCACGAAAGAATGACCACAACCTCGGGTACTTGTTCACAACACGCACACGGTAAACGAAGGTCGCCGTGCAAGTACAGTCAACGCTCAGTAGATGGCAGCACGTGTCACACGCACTGGCCCCGTTCCTGTAGAATCTGCTTCAATATGCACTGGCGCTTCAAAATTCTTATTCTTCCAAATATAACGGCCACAACGGCATGATGCGAATTTGCGGCAATCGGCATTAAAACGTTAATGCTGATCGGTCGTTGTCAGTTAACTTCGGGTTTCGTCCACTATCCCTCTTCGCCAATAATGTTTTAGTTTCTTTAGCGTACAATGTCATTAGCGTGGAAATTGTTGCTAGTGAAACGTCAAACAGTGCAGCCGTTTTCGTCTTAGATGTTCCTACTAACTGCATACTATAGATATGGACTATTTGGAAATCTAAGAGATCGCGCATTTTACGTATAACATGTGTTGACCGTCGCCGAACATTGCGTATAACACACTGCAAGGTAACGTCCAAGACTTGAAAGTCAGTTGGGGGTTGGAATACTTGCACGGAGCCCCGGGGCTGTTGGCGGGCTAACCAGCTTCCAGCTTTTCGCAGGTCTACACTAACAAGTCCTCCACTTCAGCACAGCCGGCTGGCGCTCACACCACGACAGAAACAACCGTTTATCGTTTCAAGTTGGCTCACTAACGCGTTTCATGACAATTTTTTTTCAGACTGTTGTAGTAGACCTTCATCTACATGGGATACTCTGCAAATCACATTTAATTGCCTGCCAGAGGGTTCACCGAACCAACTCTATCAGTGGCGTAACTATGGGGGGATGAGGGGGATAGAACCCCCCCCCCCCCCAGAACCCGAAAAAGAGAGAGAGAGGAAAGAAATCGTATAACAGCAATCTGGTAAAGGTAAAGATTTGAAACTTGGGGTGTTTTACCATAAGCTTTCATTGGAAGGGAGTGAATTAGATTCTTCAACGGGAGTTGTAGATGGTAGTCTGAATGGAAACTGACTAAAATTTTGCTCGTCAAGCAGATCTATCCCCCCCCCCCCCAAAGCCAAGTCCTAGTTACGCCACTGACCTTTATACTATTCACCCACCATTCCACTCTCTAATAGCGCGCGGGGAAAAAAGAACATCTGAATCTCTCCGTTCGAGCCCTGATTTCTCGTATTTTATTCTGATGATCATTTCCACCTATGTAGTGGAAGTCAACAATATATTTTCGCATTCGGAGGAGAATGTTGGTAACTGGAGTTTCGTAAGTAGACCACGCCGCAATAAGAACTGCCGATGAAATTCAACATAATGAGAACAGAAGATGAAATTCATAATCTCTTCTACTGATTTGATTATGTAAAGATCTAATGGCAGCCAAGAACGAAACATGGTAGTTCTTACGACTGTTACAGCTTTATTGCCGTTTTACAGCGAAATTTAAATTGATAAGTTTATATATCGTTTTATTTAAACATTAAACAAAACAAAAAAACACAGAATTTCAATGAATAGTATTTATTTCCCTTTACGCCAAAGGAAGATTGATACCACTTTTCCAGTAATGCTACTTCGAAGACAAGCTCTCACGTTGAAATCTGTTAGTGAGCTTCTGTGGGTGGATTTCGTTCTCCTCTTAGCGGAAATAATCAATACGTGGATGCAAGTCTAAACATCTTCATAATGGTAGCTGCAAATTTACATTATGGAAACAGAAGAGTACGAGATTAATTTTACTATGAAACTAAACATATAAACTTCACGCTCTAGGTGTATAAGTTCTAGGTGTAGACGAGTTTCCGCACTGTTAACATAACACTAAAATCAGTAAAACTGCCAATTTATTTATTTATTTATATATTTATTTTTATTTTTATTTTTATTTATTTATTTATTTTTTTTTTTTTTTTGTAAATTTAAGGAACTTAACTACGTTGGTTATTAGTCCCTAGGTTTACAAACTACTTAAACTAACTTAACCCTTTCAGACCATTCAGACCAGATTTTTTTCTGGAAGAAGGAATTTTTTTCTGTATTCCTCTTAAGCTACGTTTTTAATGATTTTAAAAGCAAGATTTACGCTGTTGTATGCATCCATTTACATACTACAAAATTGCATATGCTGGAAAGCAAATGCTTCTTTTTATGGACTAAAATAATTAATTTTGTAGCACTAACTTTTGTACTAAATAAACTGATCATTCAATAGTTGCCATGCAAAATAATTACTACTACTTTTCAGTTGTACAGTGGAATACAATTAACCCACAACTTGCGTGTTCTTTGGAGTTCACAAGTTGCTGCGCAGTGCAACACTGACTACTTGGTATTTTTATAGTGATTTTCCACAGTTGACATTAAGTGTGCACGGTGAACAGGTTGCACACTCACAGTCAGATACATGATGTTTCAATTGAGAAAAAATGTTTCTGATCTATCTTAGACGCTGTAAAAGTTATGTAAACAATTGTAGCCAAAGGATCTGAAAGGGTTACAGTAGCTTATGCTAAGGACAACACAAACACCTATACCCGAGGGAGGACTCGAATCCCCGACGATGAACGGCCGCGCGCACTGCAGCCATGCACCTTAATGCGCATGGCTATTCTGACGCGGCAGTAAAACTACACAACCCTATGCTAGCTGAAGATCAGTGTAGCAACTTGATCTAACCACAGATTAATTCGTTGAGTGTTCCTCCTGTAAACAAAAATGTATTTACATAGTGAAATGTTTGAAAGTTTATTGATACTTTTATGATGACTTTCTTGAGTCTTGTCTCTTAAAATCATTTATTTAGAACTCTAAGCATAGAATAAACATATTAGGCATCCTACACAGATGTGGTAATGTGTCTAACCATTATGCTAGTTTCATCGCTTTAAGAAAAGCTACTCTCGATTTTACTGTAAGACTCCACCCTAAAGCGTCAATTAAAGAAAAAAATTAGACTACTTTACATATGTAGAGAGTTTACTAAAAGATTCCTAAACTATTTGGCTGTATTCGAAATACAAATGCGTCTAAGAAGTTTTTCAAATACGGAGTGTGTACGGGACTGTGGCACACCGAAAGATGCCAAAGATAATTCTGAATTCTGTCACCATCAAACAGAACCATTTTTACCCCGAACTTGGCATAAACTCAAACAGAGAGAACGAGGTGCAAGATTCCCAGAAAAACTGAAGCGAAACAATTGACAGCGAATCGTTGCACATCAAATACTTCGCCTGTTGACTGTGTAAATTTAAATTAGGAAATACAAGGAACTCCTTTCAGAACAATCAAAAAGTTCTAAGGAAAAAGGCAGAGACTTACACTCATATATGCGTACCACTGCTCCCCTTCAAGAAATCAGTGAGTAGATTTTTATTCAGAAAATTCACGAAAAAGACAACCCTGGTGTCGAAATTACGAGAACAATCTTCATATAAGGAGGAAGGGCAAAGTTCATGGTGCGGTAAATTTTAAAGGGTGTATGTCTTGCAGTAACATTCATTTGCCGGCCGCGGTGGCCGAGGTGACTGAGGCGCTGCAGTCACGGTCAGCACGGTCACTACGGTCGGGGGTTCGAATCCCCCCTCGGGCATGGATATTTGTGCCGTTCTAGTTCGTAAGTAGTTCATAAGTAGTTTGTAAGTTTAGGGACTGATGACCCCGTAGTTAAGTCCCATAAGCTTAACAAACATTTGATTTGAACATTCATTTCTTATAAAATGCTAAAATCCATTATAACGAAAGATTATTTTTTTACTAGGTGTAAAGTTTTTTATCATCAGTATTAACTAGTCTGTATGACTTTTTGCAGGAAGCAGTATTGATGTGTTTGCATACTTCTGTGCATTAATATTATCCAACATGAAATTTGTTTATTTTAAGTACAAATAATTAAAGAAAATTAAAGGCTGAAATTTGAAATAATCCCTGAAAACATATGATCAACGTAGCCCATAAGATGAATGCACAGAACTGTTTATCTATGTCTACTGAATGTATCTACAAAATGTGTCATTTGAGAGTACCAAAAGTTTGTTTCCTAGAATACCATTAAAACAAATGTTCAAATGTTTGTAAAGCTTATGGGACGTAACTGCGGGTCATCAGTCCCTAAACTTACAAACTACTTATAAACGAGCTTATACTAAAGACAGCATAAACATTCATGCATGAGGGGGGATTCGAACCCCCAACGGGGAATGGCCTCGCGCATCGTAGCATAGCGCCTCAATGCGCTCGTCCACGCCGCCGCGGCCCCATTAAAACAAATAAATAATTCAGAACTCGTAAACCCATAAAATTACGGACTTAAAACTTGGGTATTATATCTGTACATAGTAGACATAACTCCAAAATTTAGTTGCTATCGCCGAAGTAGAAGAAAAGTTAAATTTCTGGATGGAGTCTGCCAACACTTCGCTGTAGATACTGCATGTTCCTTTATAAGTCTCGCCGAATCTAATTATGAAAGTTTCTTTGAAGACATCACGTTGTTTGCACTTCTGCACTCCCAGTCGGCCTTGCCAGTGCTACGTAACGACGTCGAACTGCTCCATTTTTCCGCTAGCTTCTCACAACTCAGACGGCGAGCGAGCCCAAACAACACCGGCTAGAAGACAAGGCCTCAACCAACACCGTTTAGAAACAAGGCCTCACAACAAGCTCGTGACACATCACACTGATAGGCTGCCCTCGCAAGCTCACTGGCGGAAGCTACGAGGCAGTGGGCTGTGCCCCAGCGGCCAGCCAGTGAGCTTGCGAGGGCAGCCTATCGGTGTGACGTGACACGAGCTTGTTGTGAGGCCTTGTATCTAGATGGTGTTTCCTCAACTGGCCGTGCCTACGTCACACCTAAAAACCGCGGCCGCCAGCTCACTGGCTGGCCGCTGGAGCACGCCCACCGCCGCGTAGCGGTCGGCCAGTCAGCTCGCGTTCGCGGCCTTTAGGTGTGACGTAGGCACGGCCAGTTGTGAGGACTTGTCTTCTAGGTGGTGTTCGCCCAAAGGTACCTGCAGTGGACAGGCTTATGTATCCTACTTGCGGAACACCCTGTCCACTTCCTGCCGTGTCATGGCTCCGGGCAAGTGTCGAGATATTCGCACTCACAAACTCACAAGGAGACCACATGTGTATGTGATTTTAGACTATTGTCTGTCTCCATAGTCTAGTGGACAGAATCCTGGGATGCCACGAAGGGGACTTTGGTTCGCTTCCTGATCGGGTGGAAGGTTTTCTCCGCTCAGGGACGGGTGTTGTCGTCTTCATCATTGAAACGCAAGTCGCAGAAGTGGCGTCACCTTAAAAGACTTACATCAGGCAGGCTGAACACGACCCCAGTTGGGGTCTAACGGCCAAAAAATGTCTTAGATCATTATTTAGAATATTTTTGTTTTTCATTGTGTTCGAATAATTACACAATTTTAATATCTAATGGTAATTTTTACAAAAAAAAAAAAAAAAATAGACGTATTTTGGTTCATTCGTAATTTTCTATATTTTATAAAAGGTTGTTAATGCTGATGGTTTCAATAAAAGAAAGATAAGCTACATTTTACAGTATTGGCTCTACTATTAGTTGAGGGCAGTTGTATTTAATTGTTCAGTTTGTAAAGAGCTACGAAGCTGTTTTTGGAAAGTCATCTCCCAAGCTACTAATGGTTCAAATGTTCAAATATTTGTAATTCTATCGGACCAAACTGCGTGGTCATCAGTCCGTAGCTTACAAACTACTTAAACCTAGGTAAACTAACCTAAGGACAAACACACACACCCATGCCCCAGGGAGGACTCGAACCTCCACGGCGAGCAACCGCCCGCTCCGCAGCGAGACGCTTTAGACCGCTCGGCTACTCCACCGCGGCTACTAATGCTTTTCCAAGTAGCTAACCTACTTAACCATCGTTTTAGATGACAAGGTGCTCAATTCGTCTACATACACATATGCAAAACTTGAAACAACACGTTTAATTAGAGATCCTAAAATGGTTTATATAACAGAATTCGAAAACAACCTAAAATGGTTTATATAACAGAATTCGAAAACAACGAAAGAAGTATGTCACAGCGAGATTCGCACGCTGACTATACGGTTGTAACGCCTTAAAAGAAAATATATATATTGCTCTATGGGTAGTTCTGTACCTTGCAGTCCCTGATTCTGTTTGTTCTTTATTGTGTTTTGGATCAGATTTTTTATTACAAAGAGCGTTCATCCCATTAACAGGGCGCGCTGAGCCACGGCACCAGGCGTCACCTGATCTACACCGACACATGCTGCAACTTTTTAAATTATTGGTACTTACATGTGCTTACAAAAGTTCAATTTTCTCAAGAAATTTTTAGAGTTGCGTCTAATGGCTTTGGGAATAGTATTTCGTGTTCACCATGAAGCAAGTTCTTGTAACCTCAAATGTTTATACATTCAATTGTCCTTGTATTACGAGGATAATGAAGTTACTCATCGGACATGGGTACATACAAGACATACCAGGACATTCTCCAGATCTCTCACCAAGTGAAAAACGTCTGGTCAATGGTGGCCGAGCAACTGGCTCGTCACAATACGCCAGTCACTACTCTTGATGAACTGTGGTATCGTGTTGAAGCTGCTTGGGCATCTGTACATGTACTCGCCATCCAAGCTCTGTTTGACTCTATGCCATTATTACGGCGAGAGGTGGTTGTTCTGGGAACTGATTTCTCAGGATCTAAAGGTAAAAGGTAAGGTAAAGCAGTCAACAATCCGAAGATTGATTTGCACACCACAGTGCTTTACTAGGCATGGTCCTGTTTGGAGGTGGAATGCCGTTGCCTTCCTCCGACCTTCGAACTGACTTACCCAGCCAGTTATAGGGGGACCTACAGTTTAACGTGGGTTCCGACCCACGGTGCTACTCGGTATTTTTCACATCAGCAACACTGCCAGAGGTGAAAAAAGTGGAAAGTGATAGATAAAAATCCTGGAACCTGGCGGGGATCGAACCCACGACCCTTGGAGTTGTAGTCTGGCGCTCTACCACTGTGCAACCGAACCGGATCTATGGACTCAAATTGCGTGAAAATGTAGACATGTCACTTGTAGTATAATATATTTGTCCAATTTTATTTATTTATTTATCGTACTTGTAAAAACAAGTATACAACAATATATATATATATATATATATATATATATATATATATATATATATATATATATATATATATATATATAATTAAATGGAAATGTCCAAATTTGACAACCAGTCCAGAGCACTTTCTGTCACTTGATGTAAACTCTCCAAGTTACCGCTAAATGCTCGCAGCGGACACTGTTTGACAGCGGAGCGGAGGAGCAAACCATACAACATATTGTCAGAGTCAGAAGATGGAAGGAAACTCCTCTTCTTTACGGTGCAAGCACACCTCCCTTGACCAGTCCTGATGCGTTTCAGCCTCGACCAGGTTTGGCGTGATAGATGGAATCCCTCAACTTTCTTTGATGGATCTTGCACGAGGTGGGCGTTGTGCAGTGGATGTTCGTTCTAGCGTTTTTGACACTTGGAGGTCACATCGAAGGAACTGGTGCTTTCTGTGTCACACCAGGGAGGTTTTTGGGATTTGAGACGACATGCTGGAGGATCCTGTAGAGCATCATACAACGGAGTTGTTCTTGTGAGCCTTTGTTCAATGAATACTCGTTTATTATCTGCATTTCTTCTTGGTGTTGTAATTCCATTGGCCAGTAGTGTAGTATATAGCACAGTATTTATGTTTCGACCACCTCTGTACATTGATCCATTATTGTAACATATTTGACTTGACGTTCGCAGACGTAAGACGGGACGGTGGGTGTTGTTGTTGCAGTCGGACATCGTGCACCAGTCGGTGTACGAGCTGGTGCACTCGGAGGACCGCGAGGAGCTGCAGCGGCAGCTGATGTGGAACTCGTTCCTGCCCGCCGAGTCGGCCAGCATGGCGCTGCAGGACGCGCTCAGCCCCGACAACTGCCACCTGCTCGAGCGCAGCTTCACCGTCCGCTTCCGCTGCCTGCTCGACAACACCTCCGGCTTCCTGGTGAGCCCTGCCTGCACTCTTCCACGTCTTTTCTGTTACGTAACCGAAAGCACAAACACACTGAAAGGCTATTTGTGGAGAGACCTGACGAACGTGTGGCTCCTGAAGAGGGGCAGAAACGATGGGAAACTACAGTCGTTACTTTTCTCGAGGGCATACACCGCGCTCGAAGTGCTAAACAGAAACGGGGAGCAAAGAAATTTCTGGCATGTCTTGACAAAAGCCCGTTTTACACGATCGAATTTGTGGTGAAAATTGACTACTCGAATTGCGTGCGCCTTTCGTGTCTGCGTGTAAATCAGCAGCCGACCCCATCGCGAGTGCGTCTATGACGTTAATGATCTACAGATTGTGCCGAGTGTGGAGTTCTAAATTTTCTAGGGTGCTGCAGAATGCGCATGCGCAGAACCGAGTAACAGTAGTAGTGTCTTTAGGTTTGCTGAGAGCAGATTCATATTTTGACCATTCGCCTACGCTACATTAATTCTGTTGTATTCCTTTATTATCTCGGGATTAGTTGATCTGCATAACTAAGATTTATTTCTATTGTGGCTGTGTTATTATATAATGATAAAGGTGTTCTTTACGAGGGCTGGGCTTTACGTCTTGGAGAAAGTTTCTGAAAACGTAGGTGTTCAAAACATTTTCTGTTCTAGACATAGGTGTAGACACCTTACTTGGGACGTATATAATGCTATTGATATGCCCTTTGTTTACACGGTTAAGTAAAACCATTATTTACTGTGGGTACGCTGACGGAAATGGTGAGCCATACGCTCCCTGTCAACCACATAGGCGAATTAAGCAGTAGCATCTGCACTGGCCTAATTCGTTCTTGTCAGTCTACACCTCATACAGAAGAAAGACACTAGAGATGAAGACATAGTTAAGTATTTGAGGAGTTCGTCTTTACTTACACGAAGTGATGGGTGCTATCGACAAGGGTTCGCAAATTTATTCCGTATTTCTTGATTTCCAGACGGCTTATGACACCGTACGGCATAAACGGCTTTTAACCAAATTGCGTGTTTATGGTATATCGCCCCAAATTTGCGACTGGATAGGGGATTTCTTGTCAGAGAGGACACAGTTCGTAGTAATCAATGTTATGGCATCAAGTAAAACAGATGTAATATCGGGCGTTCCACGGGGTAGTGTTATTGGGCCTCTGCTGTTCCTTATTTACATAAACGATTAAGGGGAAACCGTCATTTAACGTCTAGTAAAATCATCTGAAGATCAAAACCAACTGCAGAACGATCTGAATAATATATCACTATGGTGTAAAAATTATCAATTAATTCTAAATAATGAGAAGTGTGAAGTACGAAAAGAAATCCGTTAAACTTTGTTTACAAGATAAATCAATCAAAAGTGAAGGCCGTAAACTCCACAAAATACCCAGGAATTACTATTACTTTAGACTTTGGAAAGAACACGTAGATAATGTCATGGGAAAGGCGAACCAAGGACTGCGCTTTATTGGCATAACCCTTTAAAGATGCAACAGAACTACTAAAGAAACTGCATACACTACGCTTGTCCGTCCTTTTTTCGAGTATTGCTGTCCAGTGTGGGATCCTTATCAGGTGGGTTTGCCGGAGAACATCGAAAAAGTCCAAAGAAGGGCAGCTCGTTTCGTATTGTCACGATACAGGGGAGACAGCGTTACGGAAATGATACAGGATCTGGGATGGGAATCATTACAACAACGGCGCTTTACCGCTGCGGCGTGGGCTACTTACGAAACACCAATCGCCAACATTCTCCTCCTAATGCGAAAATATATTGATGACTCCAACTTACATAGGTAGAAATGACCATCAGAATAAAATACGAGAAATCAGAGCTCGAACGGAGAGATTCGGGTGTTCTTTCTTCCCGCGCGCTATTCGAGAATGGAATGGGAGATAAAATAGTATAACGGTGGTTCGATGAACCGTCTGCCAGGCACTTGAATGTGATTTGCAGTGTATCCCATGTAGATAAAGGGTAAGTCTAAATGGATCTTCAAATTGGCCTGCTTCAGTTGTGTGGAGTGCGTGGTTTCGCAGTGCTTAGTTTGTACAGGTTTGGCTGGAGTGGTTAGCTTACTGCCCGTTGCAGCGGCTGGACATCCGCGGCCGCGTCAAGGTGCTGCACGGCCAGAACCGCAAGACGGAGGAGCCGCCGCTCGCGCTGTTCGCCATCTGCACACCGTTCGGGCCGCCCTCGCTGCTCGAGATCCCGCACAAGGAGGTCATGTTCAAGAGCAAGCACAAACTAGACCTCGCCCTCGTCTCCATGGACCAACGGTACGTACGCCTCATATCACGTACATCGCGAATAGCTTCTGATACTACCGAGAACACTTTTTCTACTCTCACACGCCAAAACAAAGATGACTACAAATGAGTAGTTTTATATGTAATATTCACTATCGCAAATTATAGACTAATCTTACTTTTTATTTATTTCATTTTTTATTCGCAGTTTATTGTTTTATAAAAAATATTTGTGTTTGAGTATAGCAGTTACACTTTGATACTCATGCTTTAAAAACTAGGTTTACGAATATATCACAGACATTTTCAGTATTTTTAAGTTTGACACCCTTCTGTCAAAATCAAGACTATTCAAGACCACATTTCTCTCTTGAGCCCATTCTTTGAGGAAGATCCCTATCCTCCTTACCCCCTTCCTCAATCCCATCATGTGGCTTACCGCTTATACCGTGACCAGACAGTACAAAATCTAATCATACAATGTAGGCTTTCACAGCCGACGTCAATTTCACTTAAAATTTCCGGGCTGGTAGGCCGTGGTCTGTGGATAAAACTCTCCCCTAACGTTTCGTCTTCAGCTGCGGAAGAAATCTTCGGAGGCTAAGTGGCAACGGCAACGGCTCGAGGGAGCGCCGCACATATAGGCAGTGTAGGGGGCGCCACAGTATATCACGTGACGTCGGCTGAGCAACTATCTCTGGTAATTCCAGCCTTATTACTAGAAGAAGATCCATTGCCAACGTGATTGTCCAACGTTGAATTCCAAATCTTGTCTAATTTAACACTTTCCTCCTTTCTATTAAAATTATTACGAAGTCTGTAAATTTCAATGGCTTCTCTGTATGCGCGGGCATAACAGTGATAAGTTTTTGAGTAAACACTGGTCTCGTTAAATTTAATTTGATGGTCGCCCTCTTGGTAAACATGCTCCGCTACGGCCGATTTCTGTGTATGACCCAGTACAAAATTTTTTTCACTCGTCGTATTACAGTAAAAGTCCGATAATCCGGTACGTTTGGGACCTACCCGGTGCCGGATTACCGAAAATGCCGGACTGTCAGGCGATACCTGTTACTGCTGGCATAGGCTAAGCCACACATCGAAAACAGCTGTGACACATTGCATTTGTACAATAACCTATCTAACTGTTCTAGTTTCGGTTTTGTTTAGTTTATCTGGAAGCATTCTTCGGTTGTTACGATTGAGAAGCTTATTTCATTAGTTCATACTTTTGGTTATGCCATAAATGGTTGACGAACCGATATTAAATTCAGTTATCAAAATATTTTTGTTTTCATCTTTCTCCATGCGTTTGATGAATTCCAGTTTCTGATTGATGGTCAGAGTGGGTGATTACACTTCACTCCTGATTTAGAGATGAAGAAGGTTTGGGTTTCTAGAACAGTCTCACTGCTTAAATGTTAATAAAACGTCCATAGATTACTATGATATGGCAGTCACCACTGTTACATCGCGATAAAATGCTGGCAGTCCGCACAATAAAAGCAACCTCTATACAGTACAGTAACAGTCGAGATTTGCTGAGTAAGGTGTGAATACTTCCGATACCAACAACGGGGTCTGCATCATTGACGAGCGCTGGCGGAAAATTGTTGTGACCGGCCAAGTAGGTTAGTGACGTCAGCGTGACTGCAGCAGTAGCGGTTGGAAAAAAATCCCTTGTATCCTGTCGCCAGAACATCGGGCGTTCCGGACTATTGGATGCCGGACTTCTACTGTACAACATTACAAGTTTAAATCGTTAGAATATTACCAAGAACTAATCATCCGAAGTTCCTTTCACAGTCTGCAACACTTCTCAACTGTTACCCTGTTGCACACTAAAGTACAGGGTGAGTCAAAAGTGTCAGTATACCCTTTTATTTCAAAAACTCAGTAGGAACTGGGAAACTTCAATATTCTAGTAAGATATGTATGTGGTGCTCTATCTTTTAAGGTACCTGACGAACTAGGGCGCCATTTTAAAATCAGTCATCTTGAACCTAAGTCCTTTTTTATGCAAACGGGGCCGTGAGAGATATCAAATAACATCAGCATTTTCTGACAACTTTATTCCTGTAAACAGATTCGACGTAGCAGTTATAGTTACAAAGTTTCAAGATCCCTCGTTTGCGCAAGGTATCTTGTTCAGTGAGGAGGCACACTTCTTTGTCAGTGGTGAAGTCAACCGACACAACCACAGATTATGGAGTGACCACAGTTTACACTGGATTCTTCAAAGTCGAACAATATATTGAAGAAGCGTGTGCATGATCAAGAGGCACATCATGATGAGCACATTAAATGTCTTTTCTTTATGGAGAACAATCCAACCTGTACCTCCAAACGAAGTTTGTTGTAACTTTTGAACAATAACTGCTGCGTCGAATCTGTTTACAGGAATTAACTTGGCAGAAAATGCTTATGTTATTTGAGATTGCATGCGACCCCTTCTCCATTAAAAAAAAAATACTTTGATTCAAGACGGCCGATTTCAAGATGCCACCCATGTTCGGAACATACCGAAAAAGATAGACCACTTCACCCATATCTTACTGGAATATTCAGGTTTCCTGCAGAGGTTTTTGAAATAAAAGGGTGTACTGAGACTTTTGACTCACCGTATATATGAAGTGTCCCGTTTGCAAAAGGACGAAGCATATGGATAAGAAGTGTGTACTGCCGGCAGGGGTAAGATGCTGCTGGGCTACTCGGACGCAGAGCTGGCCAACCTGGGCGGCTACGACCTCGTGCACTACGACGACCTGGCGTACGTGGCGAGCGCGCACCAGGAGCGTGAGTATCCTGCCAAACATTTCATCCGGCAAGCTTAACGCTACAACTAGAAGTAGAAATGTCAAAATCAGTGGATTTCTGTGGCAAAATATATTCATAAAATGTTATATTAGTTAGTAAGAACTTTTATTATTAAAAAAAATTGGACCCACACAATTGTGTGAGTCAGAACTTCAGAACTACTTTACGTACATTTGAATAATTTCTTAAATTATTTTTTTCCAATGGTATTCAGCAGTTAAAGTCTTTACATAAATAATTTTTACATCTCGTTATTGAATAGAAGAAAAAGCATTGTATTAAAATTTGTGCTTCAACTGGGACTCGAACCTGAGACGACCTGTTTACTAGGCAGTCGCTTTATCCAGTCAGCCACCATGGCCTTATGGATGAAGTGTATACACGGAAAGTACTACAGCAAGTCTCCTTCCACAACACAAACTTCCAGTCCTACTTCAATGTTTTCTGTGGACTATGTAATACGTATCAAGTCTGCCTAGTATACAGGACGCCCCAGGTTCGAATCCTGGCTGTGGCACAAATTTTAATTCAATGCCTTTCCTTCGATTCAGTATCTGTAATATACTGAGACAATATATATATATATATATATATATATATATATATATATATATATATATATATATATATATATCAATTATTGTTTGATATTAACATTTTATTACTGTTTAAATATCTTATTCTTGTTCACTTCTTGGAATTCCTTTCCCTTCATCAAAGAAAATAATTTAAATCATCCGCAGTAGACAGGCGCTAATATCTGCCTACCCTCTTATCATAACATAGTATATTAACCAGTTTTTAAACTCCCAGTCTGGGTCTGTTTTTTGGAGGATTCCAGCTTATAACTGACGAGCCGTCATCTTCAGTGTAGCTGTGAAAGAACTTAACATTTTTGGCAGACTAATATTTAATTACCTCAGTCGACCTTTCAGAATCTCAATTTTTTTTTCAAATTTTAAAATAAAACCAAGATACTCCCGTCCCACCATCTTCAAAATTAAGACACAATATCTCGTGTGTGCAATAATATATCGCAATGCTTTGAGCTGCATTCAATGCAGTGACACCTGCACAATTGTTTCACTGTAGACCCAACCAAGTATCTCATCCATACGGTGCTATAAATATAAACCGCATCCGCACCAATTGTGCGTGTTAGGTGTGAAGCGGTAAATCAAATATACATATATACTCCGCAGTCCACTGCCAGGTTTGTGGTGGAGGGTACCTCGTACCACTACTAGTTATTTCCTTTTCTGTTCCATTCCCAGATACAACGGGGAAAAGCCAATTCTTGTATACCTCTGTACGAGCCATAGTTATCAAAAAATGTTCAAATGTTTGTAAATCTATCGGACCAAACTGCGTGGTCATCAGTCCGTAGCTTACAAACTACTTAAACCTAGGTAAACTAACCTAAGGACAAACACACACACACACACACACCCATGCCCCAAGGAGGACTCGAACCTCCACGGCGAGCAACCGCGCGCTCCGCAGCGAGACGCTTTAGACCGCTCGGCTACTCCACCGCGGCCCATAGTTATCTTTGTGATCATTACGCGAAATGTAAGTTGATGGTAGAAGAATCGTCCAGCACTCAGTCAACTTCCAATTCAGATCCACAGAATTTTCTCAAAACTATTTCTCGAAAGAACGCCACCTTCCCTCCAGTGATCCTCATTTGAGTTCCCGAAGCATCTCTGTAACACTCTCACACTGATCGAACCTAGCAGTAACAAACCTCGCAGCCCACCTCTAAATTTAACCTATTTTTTCCTTTAAATCTATCTGATGGGGATCCCAAAAACTTGAACAGTATTCAAGTAGGGATTATACTAGCGTTCCATACGCCGTCTCCTTTACAGATGAAACACATTTCCCCAAATGTCTCCCAATAAACCGAACCCTGCCATCCGCTTTACCCACGACTGTCTTTGCATGGTCAATCCATTTCATATCTCTCTGCATCGTTATGCATAGAACGGAAAAATTCCACAAACTCTGTATCGCATTGCAAAATGGGTTGGATAGAAACGAAATTTGAAAACATTTATATCCTATCGTGTCGGAAGACAGACATTCGTTATATAGGTGAATACTGGACCAATCTAACAAGAAAACTATGAATTTCAAACCTGACGACGTTGCCAGTCGACGTTTCATTCACACTATGACGAACATCGGATGTGATGCTAAATTTAGTCACTTCGAACTTTATTTGTAAGTACCAATCTAAATCTAGTTGCTTAATAGAAGTATATGGTAAAAAAATTCGCAATTCTTTGTTATTAACCGGAAGTTCAGTTTTAAAGTGGAATTTTATCTGACTTGTGTTTCGGCTAAATGAAACTGCAGGGTCATGTTTGCAGAATTTGTGGGGTGGATAAAATAGAAATCATCAAATTTTCATCACAAGGAGATCAAGAATTTGTTGGAAATGAAGAGCCACATAGATTAAAGTATATAGGAAAATTATCCAGTCATTTATATTCTAAATATGTAAAATTTCTAATTCAGGTGACAAAAGTAGCGTTTAAAAAAATTAAGAAATAAAATGTTTATTAAAGTGTAGGGTACCCTTTCTTTTGGCCAAGGAGATGTTGCTCAAAAGCTTTTCGCTACTTCTGGCGGTCCGACTTCTTGATTAAAATACATCATTTTTAAATATAATGTCAACGTAATAAAAAAAAACATTTTGATCAATTTAATGTCGTAAATTAATTGGAAATATAATAATTTCATTTGAAAAACAGAATAACAAGAAACAAATCATCAAATACCTTTAGGTTTTGTTTGGAATATAACTTATTTGAACCAGATAAATTTGTTTCTTACTCTCTGAAACAATAAAAAAATTAGCAATTCTATTTCGTATTTTAGCATATCTCAGTTCACCTCAAATACTAATAAATAGACAAAACTTGAAGACTAACGCTGTTGGTTCTAGTCAAAAAGTTTTTATGTGTTACGAAAGCTTGAGTCAGTGCCCAAATCTTTATCAGTTAGGCACAATACCCGTAATCCAATACAATTTTGATTTTCATACAGCTTTGAAAATTATAATGTTTTATTTAAAAATAAAAGCTGCTTCTATTCACCCGCCGAGTGGTAACACTGGTGAGGACGGTGGTTCCAGTTCATCTCCAGCTATCCTGGTTTAGATTTTCCGTGATTTCCATAAATCACTCCAGACAAATGTTGGGATGACTTTTTTGAAAGGGAACGGCCGCTTTCCAACGTCACTAAAAAAATCCAAGCGTAAGCACCGTGTCTTCTAACTACGCTGCCGACGTGACGTCAAACACTAAGCCTTCCTTTCTTCTAGTCATCCCATTTTACGGTAGTCATAAACAGGAGTACATTTCAATTAAACTATATTAAATGTCTTTTGTTACATGCGGCTTACGCAGTTGAGAATTGTAACGTTTTCAGTACGAACACATTTGTTCAATTGAAATTTGCTTTCATTTCGGACGTACATAACTTTTACATTGAAAATTATGTGGTCGACAAAAAAAACTCTAAAAAAATGATGTAAAGCTTATGGGACGTAACTGCGGTGTCATCAGTCCCTAAACTTACAAACTACTTATGAACTAGCTTATACTAAATACGGCTCAAACATCCATGCCCGAGGGGGCATTCGAACCCCCGACGGGGAACGGCCTCGCGCATCGTAACATAGCGCCTCAATTCGCTCAGCCGCTCCGGCGCGGCAGAAAAACCCTAAACCGAGTAATTTGTGATAAGACACCAACGGTCAGAAGTTACTTTTTCAGTGGTGCGAGATTTTCGATATACACTAGTGTGAGAGGTGTATTTATGAAATGCTTTTGTTTCATAAGAAACAAGTTCCTGCCGCATCAGCGTTGATGACGCATTATGAAAACAAAACAAAAATTGAAAAATTAATAATAGTTTCGATATGCCCACCGTTTGTAACTGAAGACTAGCTGTAAAAGATTCAGTAAATGTTTGTAAACCTATGGAACCAAACTACCGTGGGCATTGGTCCATAGACTTACAAACTACTTAAACTAACTTATACTAACGACAACACACACACACACACACGCGCGCGCGCGCGCGCGCGTATGGCCGAGGGAGGACTCTAACCTCCGATGGGAGTGGCCGCGCAGTCCCAGACATGACACCTAGAACCGCACGGTCGTACCCGCGCTGCAAATATGCCTCATTATGCGTTACGGAAACTCACGTATTTGATGTTATGTGCTGCAGTGTGTAGTACCCGGAAACGGAAGAGAGAAAAGCTTTGCAACGTGGGTCATTCCAAATGTATCGTCGTGGACAGACGCGCGCTTGGTGAAACAGTAACTGCACTCCTACCATAAACAAGTGTGCGAGAACTGAGGCCAAATGATTTTGAACCTAGTACTGGTGGAACTGCAACTGTGCCCCTACCTAAACAAGGGAGCAAGCAATGAGGCTGTAGGGCTGGCTGAACTGCCGCTGCTCAAAATGTTGAAATGTTTTTAAAGCTGTGCGACAAAATTGCAGTCCCTAGACTTACAAACTACTTAAACTAACTTATACTAAGGACTCGTTCTAAATGACCACTTACAGCTGAACACATCCCTATTATTAAGCTTCATATAACGTAGTTGACCAGCCATCTGCCACAAACCACTCTAACTTCTACATTCCTACATAAAACTGTAACAGTTCCCTTCACTACCTTGTTTACCTTGCAGAATTTAGTACCAAGCAGTAGCTATAAAAATATTGTAATAGGAAATGTAATTTAAATAATAAAACTGTATCAAAAGTTTTCTAATAAGGAAAATCAACACAGCGTTTAATGCACACCAAAGTGATAATCGCAACATAAGTCACAACCTCAATAAATGTACCGTAGCATATAACGGAGGAATATTAAGTATGTAAAGTTTTTCACTTTTTCTAATTCTAAATAAGGTGCAACTAATCAAAACGTATATTGTCCACTTCCGAACAAAATTGAGTTTGATACGGTTTTCGGAGGTACTTTATGTGCTCTACACGCTCCTGCGCTCAGATTTAATCTATTTGTATATTTTAACACTGAAATAGTATGTTGAAAATGAATGGTTAAAATCAATCTATATTGTCCACGTCATCGAATGAATCAGAACGTATAATGTCCACCATTTACGTTTCATTTTGCTTCCCTTTCCTCTAATTTGGCAATACTGTCAAGTTTAACAAGTGTCAGGGGTTACAATACTTCAAAGCATTATACGGCATTGTCGCCTTCTGGCATTGTTTGACACTACTTGAGGCAAATCGTTATTGTTAGCAGTGCACAGCGGCAGTATAGCGTTGTGGTTTTTGTGTATTGCTCCCAATAGATTTAGAAAAAGGATGTGTGTTTGTTGGGAAGGATGGTATAGATCGTGGAACAAGAAAAAGAATGAAGAAGAAATCAAAACGAGAAATGGAAACTGGCACACATTGGAAAGAAGAAAACCAACTTAAATTTTTCCTGTCGGCTTTACAAGTTCCGTGCAGCAGCTTCACTTATAAACATATAGATTGTGATTGCTTACATGAAGAACCTGGAACGGACAAAATGTAGTAAATCTACTGTAGCCTATAATATTCTACCTGTAACAGATTGTTGTCTTGATCCAGTTTTTCACAGTAATGTAAAGCTTTGTAGCATTCCTTGAAGTAAACGTTAATCTTACGTTATTATAAATGATACAACTCATGTGAAGTGCAAATGTATAATATAACATTTTAAATATAAAAGTTAATGTGCAGTAATGAAGGTATGTTACTAAAAACGCATAAAAACGTTTAATGTCCCATATGACGGATCAAAACGTATATTGTTCGAAATATAAATGGATTTTCTAACCTAACTAAAAAATAGATCTCTTGCAAGGTATATTCTAGTTCAGTACCTTAAAAACGGATCTAAGCCGACCGCGGTGGCCGAGGTGACTGAGGCGCTCCAGTCACGGTCAGCACGGCCACTACGGTCGGGGGTTCGAATCCCCCCTCGGGCATGGATATTTGTGCCGTCCTAGTTCGTAAGTAGTTCATAAGTAGTTTGTAAGTTTAGGGACTGATGACCCCGTAGTTAAGTCCCATAAGCTTAACAAAAATTTGAATTTGAACGGATCTAACTGTGAAAACAGCTTAAAATTATATTGAGTAGTTTAACAGATATCAGTTTTTTGCTTCTCCTGAAAAATTTGAATCAACGGACATTACACATTTTGATTAGTTTCTCCTCAAATTAGATGATACAAATATTAAGACGGTTGTTTATATTGTATGTACATCATTGTCAAAAGCACACTAAAAGTGACGATCTCATATGTCACAACTTCAATCATTTCAGCGTACGTTAGAATGATATATTATTAGATATGTAACGTGTGTCACAGTGTAAAATTCTAAATTAGAAGGCATTTATCACACAGCATAAACGTAAATGGCGAGAGATCAATTTGACAAATTCAGTTAATATCATAAGCAAAGAACAAGAGTTTTGGTATGTTGTATCTTTATTTAACATGTTTGCAACATAAGCTCTAGCGTTTCTTATAGACGCCTGTCAAATGTTTACCTGAAGATGGCCCAATAAACAAAAAAGTAGTTCATAAATAAAAAAAGTTAGTAGAACAAAAACAGATTATTTGTTTTCAACCTGAAATATGGAATTGTTCTACCAAGAATTGCCGGAAGAATCCATTTATATGTGCAAAGAAACCATTAACGTTTTGCACCTTGGCCAAAATAACCTTTCTTTGTTTGAATTCTGGTCCGCGTATAAAAATCATATTCCATGAGAGGAAACTGACCCTCCTGTATGTTACACTTTAAGCAGCTGCAACTTAAAGAGTAATCGGTTTCACGAAAACCTCCAAGAAAAGCTGTTACGTATTCGAAATATTGAAACTTCTCTACCGTTGCAGGGCACTGATGTAAATTTAATGGCGAAGTTGAAAATTTGTGCTGGACCAGGATTCGAACCCAGATTTCCTGCCTTGGGGCTGGGGTCGTCTGAACCAGTGAGGCTGCCCAGGCACACTTCCCGACCTCCTCAAATTCCCCTGTCCAATTATGTCGTCTTGGTCGCAGCCCAACTGCATTCCAGCAACGGACGGAGCGTATTTGTGCATCTGCGCAGAAATTGTCAATTTCATGTTGGGGGAACAGACACTATATCAAGATTTGTTACGAATGCGGTTCCATGACATCATATTTTATCAATTATCATCACTTAGTTACACTAGTAAGATTCTATGTGCATGGTTTGTAGCTCCCAAAGTGTTCGCCTTCGATCTTGATGGTGAGAACCTTTGTGATAACTATGGCGTTCCATTTTTCATTCGGTGTTAATGGTGGAAGTTAATAGATTGTTTTGAACATACCTTTGCTGTCGACGATATCCATTACGGGAAGTACAATTTATACAGACCTTAAATCAAGCAAAAGGAAGTTATTTTGGCCAAGTCACAATACGTTAATGGTTAGTTTTGAACACTTCTTGGATTTCGACGATGTCCAGTTTACGAATTGTAATACATATCCCATAGAAGGTCGATCTCTGCACCTCCCGGACAATCATTTTCTGTCGCTCTCCTGACGCACAGGTTATTCACTAACAAGAAACATAAATTTGTCACATTAGTAACACAACTTTTCCAAATGGGTATTACCAGACATTGAACTTACGTTCTCACATTCAGGGGGTTCTTGTGAGATAGATGATAGCCTAGTCGACGGATGCCCCACTTAATACTTGTGGTATCCGTCCGTTAGTCTCGTTAGTCTTTTCTCGTCGGTGGAAGAACGGTGTGCCGCCCAGCGCCCAGGCTGAGTGTGGCGTTTTTCCATATTCCTCGGCAAATGTGGGCTGGTTCCGCCTCAATTACACTATGCCGGTAATTGCTCTGCAAACAGTTTTTCTATGTTCACACACTATAATTTACACTGCACGCAAACATTTGGGATACACGTCTGAGAACTGTCCCAGTTCGTTCAACAAGAGAACAAACCGTACAAAAACTCGTTTGGTTCAGTGCAGGCAGAAGGAGAACGGGAGACCGCTATATACCAAGTCCCAGGTTTCCTACTTAAATTCAATTCAGTTCAATAACGGTGTTAACAGATACATCAGTGTATCAATGACAAAACGCAAAAATAGTGCTCGTGGCTGAATCATTACTAAAAACCGTGTACACTTCCCTCCGGGAATGTGCGAGATACGCGAATTTTCATGAAGACGGCAAAGCACTATCTATTTTTCCGGTTCTAAAATTCTAATATTTCCAATTACGGAATATGTGCATTCCACAGGTATAGTTTTAGATTTTTTAACCTTCACATGGAAGATTCTTAACAGCTATTGAACAATAAATTAGAGCTCAGAGTTCCTCCTTGCTCAAAAAGCCACACCTTCAGTTAAGATTCTATATTTGTTTCTAATTCTAGTAATTATTACCTTATTTGCAAGCTTTCGTGTTCATATTTTATTTTTTATTTTTTTGGGATATATCATATACTTTGTATAAAGTTTATGAAAAACTGTGCGCTAAAAAGTCTGCAACTACCCCGCTGAACCACGTATTCAACACCTTCTCATAATCTGTTATCAAATTAATTATCTACCACCATTTATAGAGATTATATTAGTACTATACATATTTATTTCTATAACGCATATTATGTGAGTGTACCCCATTCTTATGTAATTACATAATGGAATATAAACTATTGTTATGTCATTATGTCGATGTGCAATAGCCAGATCATTATATTCATTGTTATGTCATTATATTATGATGCGATTGCAAAGTCAATATATTCATTATAGAAATAAAGATGTATAATATTGATATAGTTTCTATAAATGTTGGTAGATTATTAATCAGATAAATTATGACAAGGTGTTGAATAGGTGGTTCCATGAACATTATTAAACTGACCGACTTGATTTCCCATCAAATCTCACAACTTTTTACTGTGGAAGGAATTTTTCGCGAGACATGCATTTTTGTATATTTTATGTTTTTGATTGGATTTCATTTCTTTTTGTGGGTATTCATTTTATCTTTTTTGTACATCAGACATGGATTTTCTTAAAAATCGTTCCCTGTCTCTTCTGGTTTATCTTGGATGCTTTCAGTAACAATATCTGGGAAGTATATTATTTTATCAACGTTCATTTCTTTCATAATGTAAATGTACTACAACCTGTGTTGGCTTAGTATAAAATATCGACAAGTTAGACTTGTATTCCGCATTAGTTTGTGAAATTCACAATAAAAGGAAGTTCTGGATGACGTACATTTTCCTGTATAACTGAAAGTAGCAGTTGTTATTTTTCATAGTATTCAATGAATGATCAGTTTATTTCACACAACAGCTAGAAATTCAAGAATAATTATTTAAGTCCATAAAAAGAAGCCTTGTTTTTAGTGTACCTACTTGTATGGTATGAAAATGGTTATATATAATTGTATAAAAATTGCTCCCAGAAACTATGTTATTATAACTTAAGAGAATTACAGCACAGAAACAATTTATTTCTCTAGAAAAAATCTGGTCTGAGAGCGTTAATAATGGCTACGTAAATATAGGAGAAATTTCTTTAATTTTCATCATTGTAGGCTTCACCTGGAAGTGCTTTCGGACAACAAACTCAATTTGGTATTATTATTTAGCGAATTTACAGTACATACTGCACGCTGCGTTAGTTCCGTACTTCAGTCTCCACATTTTTGTAAGATACACATCAGTAACTCATATTTCAGAAAGTTATATAGATCTAATTCTGCATCCTCGCCCTCAATATCGAATCCGTAATTCTTTCTTCAATGTTCATGTACGGCATAGAGTTTTGAGACAATTTCATAAGAGTTCATTAGAGAATTTTCTGCAAGACATGTCGGAAAGGTTTCCAATTAAATAGTAAAGTTGTTAATGTCATTATGTTTCAACCCAGATTAAGTTTCTGCAAAAGATGCTATCTGGTGCGCAAATTCTATTTCTATTGTTCCTGTACCTGATACATACCTTCCATTCCTTGTTATTTCCATAAAGCTTTTCGCGCCATCATTCCATATGTAACATCAGTACCAGCATCAGCGATGAATTTTGATTTTCTAACTAAAAGTCTTCATGTCTGCATTAACTGTCAACTGATTTGAAGAGAACAATGCCCTTAATTCATATCTGCATAGTGTCCACTGTAATATATAAATACTGCCACATTAACGGGTGATTTATTTTAAATCGCTGTCCACTGTATGCCTGGATAATTTCCAATGTACAACATCTGAATTTTAGAGTGCAGAACCTGAAATGTTGAACTCTCTGATGTTATCTACATTAAAGGTAGTGTTATGAAGAATTTTGGCACACAAGTCTTCGTTATTACTTTCATTTCTCTAATTTTAAATGCTTTTTCAGTCTTTTACCTTGTCTCTTTCCTTAAATTACCATAATCAGTTCCTATGTTTAGATCATCTTTCGCCAATGTAACGTGCACAAAGTAAGTATCACGCCCCATTTATAGCTCATTCAAGGAGTGCGGTTGGATGTCAATTCTTTTGGTAGGTAGTCCTCCTTTTTCTTCTCTGGTAACATTTGTTGTACGTCAGCTATAGTGTTCGCGTTAAAACAACAAACTAAGAAAGTACTCATGACAAGCTAAACTGTACTCGTTTTAATCGCAGTAATTTAAGCTGTACTCTTTGATGATTCATGCTTCACCACACCCTTTAAAATCATGACATATTCGTAAAAAACAGTGAAATATCCTACTTTTGATAACCACGATATGGGCCCTGACTGCCTGATCTGGGTGATTACAAATGTTATTGCTGTTGGTTTCACTCGAGGCAATTTATGCTGTACTCTAAGGTTCCTGTCCACAAACCTGTATTCTTGCCTAATCACATCCTTTTTAAAAAAAATACAAGTTCGTAAATTTTAACAAAGTACTTTTGACAAGCTGGAATGTAGATGTCTTTAGTACTGGTTCCATTTGCAGCAATTTAACCTATATATTACAAATGAAGAAGTCTATAATCACTTCTCAGATGCAGAAGTGTTCATCTCTGTCAATGTACTTGGTTCAGGGACTCGACCCACCTGGGAAACGAACTACAGTAGTTTGCTTGTAGATTAGTATTTTATTATTTACTGTTGCGTATTGAAATAACCACACACTTGGAAATCGCCATATGTTCGGAAATAAACAACCAAATATTTACTTTATTCTTCATTGTCTAATCAGGTGCCACACCTCATTTACGACGACTCCTCACATCGTAGTTAGATGTAGGCAAGGATAAAACGAAAAGTTTCATAAGTACTTTACCACACCAGGTATGGAACATACGACCTCTCGCAGGCGAGGCCAGCTCTTTACCGCAAGACCAGTACAATCACGCTACAATTAAATTTAACATATATTATTCCCCCAAGCGTCTGAACTATAGAAAAAGGATAGATATTTAGGGATGTTTGAATTTTTGCTTCCATTACAGGCTAAACACAAACTAAATAGAAAATTTTAAGTTTCTGTGTATGCTAGAAGTAACTTACAATTTTGATGATCGTAAGTGACAGAATTACTGATTTTCAACTATAAATATTACGTAAAGCATAAGGTATAGAATAACATAATTTGGTAATATAGCTATTTATAGTAGATACTCTTGGTCACCGCAAGTTCGGGTTTGTAGCTGTATCCACAACGAAGATACAGGGAGGTAGAAAGTGCCGTGAATGGCTTCGAGAAACGATGCTACGGCTGTGTGCTCGACATGGTGGGATCATTGCCATGCCCCCAGATAACACAGTTCATATTCTTTTCATCATCGATTTATTCCCTTTTTCCGCATAAGTTTCTATAGTCCGAGTTTTCAAATGTTTCGAGGAGGTCCCGGTCTCCCAGAAAACTAGAATCTGTGTGTAATCTTTTCTCATGTGATTATTCTTGTCTAATTATGTTTAGTTAGATAATATACTTTAGATCTTCATTATTAATGTAATATGCCTCAAATTTTGTAGACATTACGTAAACGAAGTACTTCTCAGAGGCTGTTAGTCCCCTCTAAACAACAACGCCAACTCAGAGGCTGTGATGTAGCAATTTTAAGTAGTCTGGACCGCAAATATGTTTAGGTGGATTATATTCAGCGATTTCAGACTATCGACCTTTGATACTAATGACGTCGATGTTCGTTAGATGTAATCCGCTCAACTTTTCACTCTCTAAAGTGCTATTCACACTTGACCGCATGTGAACACGGAAGAATCCGTCAATGCACTGATTGCACTTACAGTTTAAGGTGGAATTAGTACCACGTGCCATTTCTGACGACTCCTCACGTCATAGATAGGTGACGGCTAGGTTAAAATGAAATGTGAAAAATAAAAGAAATTTACCCCGCCGAGAATCGAAGTTGCGATCTACGACGGGAGGACAGCTCTTTATCACGAGACCACAACCAGAACTTTAAATACACTGCCAAGCTAGCACGTACTATTCAGTCAAGCGAAAATTCGTTGGAAAACGGGATTGGTATTTACGGATGTTTGAATTTTTCCTTCCATATTGACAGTTGCAATTGTGTTTAACAAATTTCGACACCAAGACCCACACACATGCGTACATACAGTTAAAAGTAATAAGTAAATAAATAATAACAATCATTAAGCTATACTGGTACTTGCGTTTCCTGCACTATTCATTGCTTTTTATAAGGCTGACCAACATGAATAATTACCGCTATGGGCAGCTAAAGTTTGTGTTGTAATTGTTAACTACACCGTTATAATTAATATTATTTCAGTATCGGTGAAACACTTTACGTATTTACCTTTTGAGTCTTACATGCAACAGAATGAATATATTTAAAGCAAATATCTGCTTCTATTTCTTGCCGTATAAAGTTAGAGAAAAACGTGGCATCATCTGATCATCATATTTCAGGAAGAATGGAAACAAATTTTGTATCTTTGTAACCTTGCCCTAGACTTTTAACATTTTATATTGTAATGAAAGGAATTCCCAGACGGTATCAGTACACGACTTCAGTCTCTGGAATGAACAGCAATCGATATCCGGAGTATGTGTTCTAATTTTCCTCTTTTCTGTAAAATATTTGCCTCAACTGCATCTATTATATCACCAAAATTTTAAAAAGTAAGAAGAACATCAAAACACTGTTACAGAGACCCATGTAGAAACAGTTTTCCTCTTCTGAGGGGATCACTCTGATCTGTAGTCAACGAACTCGTGATCAACAGGGGGTCAGATTTCAACAATCGACGTTCAAGTATAATAAAACATGGGCCAAAATTTTGTACTCGTGAGAGAGCGTTTTTCTGAGTTCTCTGGTTTTGATCTTTACTCATTAAGAACATTCTTAACCCTTTATTTTTCCAGTGTACTGAAAACACATCTTTTTTTTTCCTCTGATCTACAAACACAGTTCTGAAGACTGGCGCATCCGGGATGATTGCGTACCGCTTTCAGACGAAGGAAGGCCAATGGCAGTGGCTGCAGACCAGCTCCAGGCTCGTCTACAAGAACTCCAAGCCCGACTTCGTCATTAGCACGCATCGGCCGCTTATGTGAGTACCTTAACACGATTCTCTCAAATTAATGTATGCCACACTGCAAAAAAATCGATAAACTTTATATTTACACTGATTATTGAATATTTACACACCTAGACGGGGCCTGTCACCAATGTGGTTGGTGTACATAGACGTTAACAATAATACTACAAATAATAACTCTGATTTAAATGATCATAATTCATTTTTTACTATCCATCTTAACGTGGTGTAAAAGCTTCTCATTTTATTGGAATAACAATCCCAGTGTAGTTGGTGTGTGTGTTGGGGGGAGGGGGCGTGAGTGCGTAACGTCACAGACATTAATGCATTTAATACATGTAAATTGTGTGTGTGTGTGTTGTGTGTTCTTTCATTAATTTTTGTTTTCGTTGTATAATTTTATCCTTTCATAATTACGTAGATGTATTTATTGTCATGTCCATCTGTGTCAGAAAAGTAGTTCGCGTTACTGAACAGATATAAGAATGTCATTTTGAAAAGAAACCCCGAAAGTGATTTTTTTTTATTTTTTATTTTTTTATGTATACCGCCATAGCGTAGTTTTGTAATTTGTTCAAAAATGTTCAAATTTTTGTAAATCTATCGGACGCAACTGCTTGGTCATTAGTCCGTAGCTTACAAACTACTTAAACTAAGGTAAACTAACCTAAGGACAACACAAACACCCATGCCCGAGGGGGGATTCGAACCCCCGACGGCGGACGACGCGCGCACCGCAGCACGGCTCCCCAGTACGCACGGCTAATCCGCTTTCTAATTTGCCGATAGCGCTAGTCGCAAACATGGCGAGTTCAGGTGCGGAGCGAGCTTTCTGTGTGTTGGTGTTCGACAAAAACAAATGTGCTACAGCTGTTTAACGGATCTTTATAACCAAGTACGGTAAGAAGCCAGCAACAAGAAGACCATTTAACACAGGCACAAAAAATTCGTTTCGACGGGTTGCTTGTGCCTGGCAAAGAGAAGCGGACGTCCGTGTATGAGTGAAGTGAATGTACTAGACACACTGATAAGGAGTCCAAAGAAATCGGTCCGTCGTGCGTCCCGTGAACTGGAAATGGCTCCAATGACAGTGTGGAAAGTCCTGCGACAGAAGCTGTCTATGAAACCACTGGAGCTTGTCCAGAAGCCCAATGACGACGACAAAGACAAGAGTTTCGAATCTTGTTCGCAGTTGCAACAATTGAATACATTGTTGATAGCTTAATTTTTAGCGACGA
Source organism: Locusta migratoria (assembly GCA_026315105.1). Classification (NCBI taxonomy): domain Eukaryota; kingdom Metazoa; phylum Arthropoda; class Insecta; order Orthoptera; family Acrididae; genus Locusta; species Locusta migratoria. The sequence continues at coordinate 230,549,479 of CM048755.1, forward strand.
AGCCACTTTTCACACTAGTGGTACACTGAACAAACATAACTGTCAAATCTAGGGCACAAAGCATCCACACGAATGCGCTGAATTTGAGCGTCATTCCAGAAAGGTAAATATTTTTTGTGCCTTGTCACGTCGAAAACTGTACAAGCGATTCTTCTTCGGCGAGGGCACTGTTACTGGATATTGCTACTTGGACATGTTGCAGCCTCTTGAATATGTTTCCCGGTACACCACTGTGCCATGAGTGATGCTTGTCGACAGAGGCCGCTCCATGTCCGGTAATAGCACCTGAAGTCGCCCTGTTTGCGACTAGCGCTGACTGTTGGCAAATTAATAAATTACACTATGGCGGTATACATGAAAAAAAAAACTACCAGGGTTTCTCTTTAAAACGAAGTATGTGCGATATCTATACAATGTTTGGTTCTTGTGCAATAAATAACTGTAAGTGTCCCGGTCTTCATGTACACCCTGTATCCTTCACACAAGGTGGTCTCATACGAGGCTAATAGCCAGGAGTCGTATCTAGTTTTCTGTTTACTACAGCACGTAATTGCGAACTTCGCATTCAGTAGTAATGTTTGCTCGAAATAGCAATCAAACAGATGTTGATTAAATAATTCACTCTTCAACAGCTACTAAAAGAGTAACAGGTGAGCCAAAAATACTTAACAACAGCATCATCCTTCTCCAAGGAGGAGGAAAAAATAGCAAAAAGTTAATGTTTTACGCGAAGTGGTTTGGGAGAGATAATCTAACAAATGCAGGCTAAAAATTGTAGTGGTCTCTTCATCTGAATAACACACACAAATGGTTAAATAGCTGTGAGCTTTCGAAGAAGTTGTATAAGACTGAAGATAAGAGTGTTTCATGAGATTCCAAAAATGATGTTGCTCTGTAACCAATGATTTTTTTACGATAAATACGAAAATACGTTCATATTCCTTTTCCCAATATCCGATGTTGACCGCAGAAATATTCTACTGCCGCGGCGGAGCGGCCGAGCGCATTGAGGCGCTATGCTACGATGCGCGAGGCCGTTCCCCGTCGGGGGTTCAAATCCCCCCTCAGGCATTGATGTTTGTGTCGTCTTTAGTATAAAGTAGTTCATAAGTAGTTTGTAAGTTTAGGGACTGATGACCCCGCAGTTAACTCCCATAAGCTTTACAAACATTTGAACATTTTGAAATATTCTACTGCCACCAACTTGCATTTCTCGTAAGGACTGTTAAGATAAGAAACGAGAAAACAGAGCCCGTACTGCGTCATGGAGACAGACGCTTTTCCCTCCGTTTATTTAGTAGGGGAACAGGAGAGGAAATGATTGATAGTGGTAGAATGTAGCCGACTCTATGCACCTTACGGCGACTTACCAACATGTCGATGCAGAAACAGTTTGAAAATACGTATTATCATTACTTATAAGTAAAACATGCCATAACACTTTTGTAGCATTCTGTATATTTTGCTAATCATTTCGTTAACGCTAGGCAGTCAGTACTCCACTAGGCAGATAACCATTCTTATTAACTGCCGATACTGTCAATTAATAGATTTTTCTTATCTACCTTGGAAATAACCTAATGCACCGCAATTTTGTCAAAACCTGACAATGTGAGAACCATGGCTATGGAATCATAATGTTTATAGTTAACAACAGCGACCAGCCACAAGTATGGTATAAAATACGTTTATTTATTTCAAATACAACTGAATACAGTATATGTATGTAATTTTTATTTACAGGAAGACAAAATCAAGTTTTAACTTCAGCAGAATTAAATCTATAATACAACTCATTTCAGAACTCGGTTCATAAAGGGTAACAAATTATAACTTAACTGTAGATATAATTACCGATATAAAGAAACGAGTAAGTGGACCAAAGGCCGAATAATGCGCCGAAACAGTGATACTTAAATGTGATTTGCAGAGTATCCCATGTAGATGTAGATACATGGGAGACAGTGTCACGGAAATGATACAGGATCTGGGATGGGAATCATTACAACAACGGCGCTTATCGCTGCTGCCTGGTCTACTTACGAAATTCCAATCGCCAACATTCTCCTCCGAATGCGAGAATATATTGTAGACTCCCACTGAAATAGGTAGAAATGATCATCAGAATAAAATACGAGAAATGAGAGCTCGAACGGAGAGATACAGGTGTTCTTTCTTCCCGCGCGCTATTCGAGAATGGAATGGGAGATAAATAGTATAAAGGTGGTTCGATGAACCCTCCGCCAGGCACTTAAATGTGATTTGCAGAGTATCCCATGTAGATGTAGAAACTAATCGTTTTCGCGCTATTTATACGAAAGAGGAAAAAGGAGCTAAAAGTTATAGAACTAAAGTTAATACATCTACCTGTTAATGAGACATAAATGGACAAGCCTAGAAGCGTGATAAATAAACGAATCATTATTTCCAAAGGATAGTGGCAACATTCAAAATGTGGTGGATAAAAAATTTGTGATAGTTGAAAGCCCAAAATACATATCGGCATAAACAAAGCTGTGTATGGAATATTTCTTCAAGTAATTCAATCCTCGAGATTCTTGAAGTTTTCCCGAATTGCAGCTGGATAACGTTGACTTCCTTGGACGATATTTCTGATGCCAATCGTCCAGTCATCTTGAGGTGAGTTTCATGCACTGCAGCTTGCTAGTTCACGGCGACGCCTTTACAGTGAAACTTTGCACGGAGACTCATGCGCAAACGTGTCCGTTACATGAGCGCACTCTGTCGAATTTCGCGGCAAGTATGTAGATCTAAATGTGACGTGCAGGCGCATACGCAAAGGTGAAACTACAGAGGACCATCAGAAGTGTAAACAACGGATTTTGCTGAGTCTCAGATATGTTGTAGAGGGACATACCCTGAGTATCAGGCCGCTTGTTTAGCGACGGGCCTTGGTTTTCGAGAAAATGTTGAAGTTGACTGCTCGATGTAAGGCGCGTAATGTTAGCCCCGTTCCGAGGCAGTGAGCGTGGCGCAACGGTTATGGTCTCCACCTACCATGCTGGAGGTACCGTTTTCGGATTCTCTCCGCATTTTTTATTATTATTTTTCTTTTTTAAATCAGAATATTCTGACATTTTTTTACATTATTTTACACAGTATCAAAAAACAGTGTACACTGGCGAAATTAGTAACAAATACTCAATTTTGCCATATTAATTTAAACTTCGCGTCATTATTTCAGTATCTTACTCGCTATCGCCTCTATCGCTTGCTACGCCGCAACAGAAATCCGGATGACATTTGTCGTAAAATCAACAGAAACGAAATGGTGTACAGCACCAAGCACTTTTCATAAAAGTTACTGTGTTGCAGGCGCATCGAGTTTTCTAGAGCGATACCAGAAAAAGTTCATTTACATTAACAAAGAGTTCTCTTTCATCCGTTAACTTTGATGCGAACCGTGCGTATTTGATCATCTTCGAAAAAACAGGCTCCCTGAATTGATACAAAGTTAATGAGTGTGGTTTTACTACGAATTCCATTCGAATTTCTGTTGTGGCATAGCAAGCGATGAAGGCTACAGCGAGTAAGATTTTGTAATAATGACGTGAAAATTAAATTACTACGGCAAAATCGAATATTTCTTACTAATTTCACACAATGTACACTGTTTGTTGATATTCTGTAAAATAAAATGGAAAAATGTCAGACTAATCTGATTTAAAAAAAGCAAAAACACGAAGAGGATCCGAACACGATACCTTCAGCATAGTAGATGGAGACGTTAACCACTAGAGCAGGCTCACTTCCTCGCAAGGTGGCTAACGTTATGAGTCTTATCGCGAATAGCCTTATACTCTGGGTATCTCCCTCTACAGTATAACCGAGACCCATAAAAATCCGTTGTTTACACTTCTGATGGTCCCCTCGTAAGATCTACATACTTAGATGGCGCGAAATTCGACAGAGGGTGCTCACGTAACGACCGCTTATGCGCATGCGCCTCCGCGCTACGTTTCGCTGTAAAGGCGTCGCCGTGAACTAGCTACCTCCACCTTCACCCTCAAATACCTTGGTCTCACCCTGGATCGCTCCGTTTCCTGGAACCCTCACCTTCAAACAGTCCGTCAAACAGCCCTTTATCGCCTAAACCTCCTCAAGCTTCTTGGACATTGGGATTTAACCATTCCTTGATGCGTCTCGTCCTTTGCAGTTTCCATCCCGGTTGGATTTCCGCCTGCCCCACCTACTATAAATCCCTCCAAATCCTAGAACACCACGCCCTCCACCTAGTTTACCACATCCGCCTCCCTTCTCCCACGCGGATCCTCTACGATCTCATTCCTTTTCCTCGCCTTCTAAAGTTCTTTGAACATATCCGTATCCTCTACACCACCCGCAAAATAGAATCCTATCACCCTGTTGTCTCTCCCATCCTGCTGAACCCATGGCCTCTGCCACACCGGCATCAGCATATCCGTCCCTCCCTACACCTTCACGCTCTCCATATCCTCTCCCTGGGTAACTTTCGCCACCTCCCTCTCCCGGATGACGCCTTCCGTACCGATATTTAGCCATCCTTTCAGCCCTAGTCCCTCCCCTCATCATATATTACGTGCCCCCTCCCCTCCCATCCTCTCTCTTCCGTCGCCCGCTTGGATATCCCTTCCCCTCCCTCTGAGTTCTTACGTTTTCCTTTCCCACTTCCCCACCCCTCTCCTTCCCGCCCATCAGTGCCTCCCTTCCTTCCCCTCTCCCCCTGATGGGTCTCAGTGCTTTACTTTTTTACAGTGCATCGTTTTAAAGTGTTGTTTCAGTGTCAAGTTGTGAATGTGACTTTAAGACTTCAGCAACTGCCGCACAGGCAGAACACTGTGTTTCCATGTTTTCCTGTTTTATTGTTTGAATTCACATTAATTTCCCCTGTTTTAGTATAAATTGCCAATTGTCAAAAGTTATATGTACTCTGGGCTGAAGAGCAGCGTACATGGCTGCTGCCAGCCTGCCCCACGGGGCATTAAAATACAATAAGGAAAAAAGAAAACAGCTATCTACATTGGCTGACACTCGCCTGAAAACGGCTGAACGATTGGCAGCTGAAATGTCGTGCCATAAGGTCGACGTTATCCGGCTGCAATCCCGAAACTGCATAGAGAATTCAATCCGCAGCTACAGAGCTCAACTGACATTAACACGAATAAATTCATGTCGAGTAAACCAATTTTTAACCCTTAACCGGAATCGTTATTTTCATTAACATAACTGGAATCGTGGATCCATATGGATGCTTGAATAAAAAAAAAGCCACACAATTACTATAAAAGATATAATTAATACTTAAACTCTTAAGGAAATGTAGCCTACTAAAACAATCTCTATTTCAAATAAAAATCAACTTGTAAATTTTACATCGTGTAATTTTTTTTTATCCTGAAGTCCTATCCCTCATAGTTGAGAATAATTTTTAGTACCTTACTTTGGCATGCTATATGATTACAAAAATGAATTAGATTAAGAATCCTACTTATGCTATTGGCTTTATCCTAACTTCCGTAGACATAAATAGGGACTCTCTATGCCATCAATCGGAAACAAAAAATAATGACAACGAAACAATGAAATGTCCCAAATGTTATCAATATCGGGATCTAGTTGGTAGACCAATTCAATAGATTTTTGCCTAAAAAAATAGGTACTATTGACATCTGGCTAGCTCCCTATACTGAATCATCACACGAAGTATTACTTGAGTCAGAAAGAAATTTCTAGTTGTGTATTTTCATCCTGACTTATATTCTCTGCATCACAAGGTTGAAAATCGATTAAAGATTCTGTGACTGAATAATTTTCGTCTAATAATAGTTCACAGATTTCTTTTTCAGTGAGAACGCGCTGCATTGTGCTGAAGGACTACAACATACATAGAGACACTACAACATACATAGACCAAAAAGAATCCATTATCTGTAATCGCGGGTCAAATTGGACCCAGCGATGGCAATTACCTCCAATTCCAGTAAATTTCAAGCGGTGACCTCCTGGACCCTTGTGCTCTTTACAACGTACTGAGATCCCGAGGTAGGCACGCCTGAACATGTAATCTACGAATGTCCTGCATTTGACGGCGTGGCTGCGGATCTAAGAAGGACTCTGCCCAATAACAACACTTACGAGCTCATCAGGACCCTGCACACGTTCCGTATACTTGACCAAATTGCTAATAATATCTCCAGCATAGTGCTTCAGGACGTCGTTCAGAACCATTAACCGATCTTGACGTAACACCCGATTGAGACAGCCATATCTGCCATGCCGCCGGGGGATGGATTGGTCTCCAGGAATGGAAGTATCCGCCATCCCCTGGATTCGGGGTTTAGATGTGGCACACACCGATTATGACACTTAGACGTAAGTTAGATGTAGGTTTTTTTAAATATATTTCGTAGGTTAAAACACAAACGGAGATAACTTTTGCGGGGGGGGGGGGGGGGCTGTGGTGACAAAAAAGTAATTGGCCGCCCAGTGCCAGGGACATGCTCACTGGGTTTCGCTCGGTGAGCTGACCACTCCAAGTAGGTTTATCTCGCTGGCACACCTGTAACACCACAGCAGTAGCATATTAGGAAACAGCACACCACACCAATACACCAACCGACACCAAACATCGACCAACACCAGTAGGATGTCCAGTGGTTTGCTAAAAGAAAGAAATATGATAAGTCACCAATTAGCCTGTAATAAAAACTTTTGTATAATATTACAACCCATTTTGTCATAGGTAATGGGTTATCTTGTATGATATTATAAATAAAGAATTTAAAGAAAAAAACCGCACTGAGATTAGACTGGCGTGTGAAACTAAAACCCCATGCGTTGAGATTGTTAGACGGTTTTATTGTTGACGACGACTCCAAATTGACCTACGATTCCGATTAAGGGTTAAATAAAATATGCTGTAGATTCCTTCCAATCCATCGAGTATTTTTATAATATCTTATGTATGTATATTTGTGTAACGAGTCCGCGATCTGAGACTTTTTCTTCCGCACACAGGGAGGAGGAGGGTCGCGATCTGCTGGGAAAGCGCACCATGGACTTCAAGGTGAGTTACCTGGACGCGGGGCTGACGAACAGCTACTTCGCGGACGCGGACCAGCTGGTGGTGACGTCGACGCCGCAGCACGCGGGGTCCCCGTCGGCGACGTCGACGACGCCGCAGCGCGTCAACCGGCGCTACAAGACGCAGCTGCGCGACTTCCTGTCGACGTGCCGCACCAAGCGCAAGCTGTCGGCGGCGGCGGCGGCTGCGGCGTCCACGTCGCCCGCGCAGCTGCCCGCGGCCGCGCCCGCCATCGAGTACGTGGACACGTCGAGCGCGGCCGCCGCCGCCGTCGCCGCCGCCTACTCCAACCTCAACAACATGTACGCCGCGCCCTACCAGGCCGCGTCGGCCGGCGACGCCAGCCTCGGGCCGTACATGGGCCACTCCAACTCCAACTTCCACCAGAGCCTGTACTCGAGCACGGCGCTCGACAACCGCTTCCTCGCGACGGACAACCTGTTCCACCAGTACCGGCCGCTGGGCAGCTACTACCCCGAGTACCACCCGGCCGCGACCACGCCGTACGTGGGCAACGGCTTCCTGGAGATGTCGGCGCGGCCCGCGGCGTGCAGCCTGCCCGCGTACGACCACCACCACCACCACCACCACCACCTCGCCAAAGACGACAAGCTGTACGCGTGCCAGCAGCTGGCGGACCGCGGTGGCGGCGGCGGCGGCGGCGGCGGGGGCGGCGGCGCCTACACCAAGTGCCTGGACGCGGCGCCGTACGCGGCGTCGCCCATCGCCGTCGAGCTGCAGACGGGCAAGCCGGCGGCCGGCGCGCAGCCCGCCCCCGCGGGCGACGCCAAGGCTTCTCCCGTGTCGTCGTCCAACTCGGCGGGGTCCTCGCCCGCGACCGACGCGGCGGTGCTCGTCACGCCCAAGATGGAGGAGCTCAAGGCGGACGTGATGGCGCACCCGCAGCCGGCGCCGCAGCCGCAGCACTACGGGGAGCGGCAGACGGTGCTCATGTGGGGCAGCGCGGCCAGCTCTGCGCCGTCGACGCCCTCGCCGCCCCCGCAGCCGGCGGGCGGCGCCGCCCCCGCCTACCGCGCCGCGCCGCCGCCCCTGCCTCCTCCCGCGCAGCCCGACAAGGCGGCGCACCCGCTCAAGTCGCTAGCCGAGATGAACTCGGTGGGCGGCGCGAGCGCCGGCTCGTGCAAGTGGGGCGCCGTGGCCAAGCCCGAGCCCGTTTCGCCCCCGAATAAGTACCCCTCCCAGCATCCCCAGCACCAAGCGTACTCGGAGGCGGGCGCAGCCACTGAGGTATGGCCAGCGCACCAGTACCACCAGTACTATCCTTACACCACTCCGTACCACCACCACGCACCCCAGTGAGTGAACATTACACTTTTATTTTAGCCTTTAAGTGGCTGCTAGCTTACTGTACGGCAACTGCGCGCAGCACGCCCCGGCCGACCGCGCGCCCGTACCCCCTTCTGGGGTCGGCGCCGCATCGGCGGGCGCTCTTTCTCCACCTTCCCCAACTCTGTCAGCAACACAGCTTCTTAAAACCTGCAATAACGAGCTGTGCTTACCAATCATAGAATTTGTAAAGGTAAATCTCGCCTCTCGAGAAAAAGCAACTCATTTCCGTTACCTGAAGATCATCCGAGGCTCGACTCGCGTCATGATTTTTCACTAATTCTCAATTGCTAAATAAATATGAAATGTTCTACCTTATACAATTTTCGTATATTCGGGAATACTTACAGGCGGATACCGACTATTAATAATGTCTGAAAGTGTGGCACGCAGCCCCGTAGTCTGAGAGCTGCACTATCACAATACCACTTTTCCTCTGGTGTTCATCAGTTGGTTAGCACAATGCCGTCACGGCATACTTAAAAGGAAGGTGCTTCAACTATATCAGTTGTATTTGTATGAACTTTCATATGTAAGGTTCATTTCGAGTCCATGGACGCAGTGGTGAACATCCCGTGTTATGGAAATGCCCTAGTTGGTTTTTTTTTTTTTTTTTTTTTTTTTTTTTTTGAGAAATAAGGCCGTACGTTCGTAAGCAACTAGAGGAGTCGTGCGAATACTTCGCACCGTTAGTGGAATGACAAAAAAGTTGGGGAAAATGGAATTAAAGTTGAATGTTCACGCATAGCTTTCTTCAGCATCAATCAATGCAAGTGTTTAAAAGCGCAAATGAAAGAGCTTGATCCGCTGAGTGTTGTTAGGTCAAAAAGAACTGCGTACCTTACTTAGAACTGAAGATATCGAAAAACAACCGATTAAAATATTCAGTGCAAGGACGGAAGGATACCGCATTTGAATAAAAATAAAGGATGGAGAGAGTTAACTTAATTCTGATACTTGATGACAAATCTGCGAATGAATGCCTTTCGTTTAAAAGCAAAAATGAAGGAAATCGGTCAGATAGAACGGCCTGACCGACTGACTTTACTTTACAGCAAGGACATTCCCATAAGAAATATACAGAAGAAAATCGCATTTGAGTATAGAAAAAGGAAGGCGAGAGTTATATAAATTCTGATACTTGACGACAAATCGGTGGATGAGTACCTTTCGTTTAAAACAAAATTGAAGGAAATTGGCCGGGTAGTTTCGTAGATTCTTTTAATATATAAGATATACTGGTCTCGAAAGCAAACGTTAGTGTTATTACCCATATAACAAAAAATTGCTCAAATACTAACGGAAACATTCATTTTATAGTTAAATTATGAAGATAAACTGCCAATCAGTATTCAAACCTAAGGTGTCCAATACGCGGTCCATGAACTGCATGCGACCCAAAGCAACATACACTGAAGAGCCAAAGAAACTGGTATAGGCGTATGCAAGCAAATACAGAGATATGCAGACACTCATAGGACGGCTGCTGCGGAGTTGTCTGCTCCTGCAATGGCAGTTTATCACAATTTAAGTGAGTTTGAACCTAGTATAATAGTCGTCGCTCCAGAGATGGGTCACAGCATCTCCGAGGACGCGATGAGGTTGGGATTGTCCCATACGACCGTTTCACGAGTGCATCGTAAATATGAGGAATCCGCTAAAACATTTAATCTCCGACCGTAAATAGATACTGTAAGAACGGGACCGACGACGACTGAAGAGACTCTTTCAATGAAACAGAAATATCAACGAAATATCATCAATGTCGGTTTTCGGAGCAGAAGGTCCACTAGCGTACCCCTGCTGAATGCACGATACAAAGCTTTACGCCAACGACATTGAGCTGTTTCTAGCCTGACGACTCTTGTTCCTAATTGTATTGAGTGGATGGACGTGTACGGTTATGTAGACAACCTCATGAATCCGTGGGCCCTGCCTGTCATCAGGAGATTGTTCAAGCCTGCGGAGGCTCTGAAACAGGGGACGTGTACAGTAGCAGTGATATTGGACCCCTGGTACGTCTAGATACGACTCTCACAGGTGACACGTACTTTCGCATCCTGGATGATCACCTGCGTCCAGTTATATCCACTGTGCATTCCGGCAATTCCAGTAGGACAATACGACACTCCGCACGTCCAGAATTGTTACAGAGTGGCTTCAGGAACTCTCTGAGTTTAAACATCTCCGCTGGCCACCAAATTTCCCAGACATGAACATTGTTCAGCATATGTTGGATGCCTTGCAACGTGCTGTTCAAAAGATATCTGCAGCCATTCGTACTCTTACGGATTCATAAACACCACTCCAGGATGCATGGTGTCAATTCCCTCCACCACTACTTCAGACATGCGACGTCATTTTGTCGCACTTCTGCTTGTTTGCCGGGGCCCTACAGCATATTAGGCAGTTTCTTTGGCTCTTGAGCGTAAGTGTGGTTCAAGAAATGAGCAACTATCACACGATCAGTAACGAAATAAATAAATATCGATCGAACTTCATATTGATACTTTACTTTCCTAAAGTCAAAGTCAAATGTCACTTTAATTGTAATCTATTTGTAATTAATTCGAACCTTTTGTTTCTCTCTCGGCGCTTAGTGTTAAGTATATTACGTATTGGCCAAAACTTGTCGTCTTCTTCCAGTGTGACCCAAGGTGAACTAAAGACTGGAAGCCCTTGTTTGAAAAGTATTTTGCGTTCTTAGGGAATAAAATTTATGTTTTCCTGAAAAACGTGTCTGTGGTTCATTAATACATAGCCTTATTTCTCAAAAATCAGGCATTTCCATAGTATGGATAATCCGTCACCGCTTTCACTGACTCGAAATTAGTCTCATACGTGAGTTTCACCCAAATACAGCTTACCTGTTAGTGACAAAGTAATCCAGTTAATTCATTTCAACAAATATGTTTACAAAGGCTACATACAAAGAAGTGTAAAAGTTACTGGGAATACGAAATATCAGAAAAAAGTATTCATGTCATACTGCTCTTCGCAGAAAAATACAGATATTCGCAGTTTTTATTTTTTTGAAGTCGTCTGATAAACTTTTTTGTGTTACTCAAAACCGACATAATTTTGATAGTTCGGCAAGGGTTTTTACACCACATTCAAACCGTTCTAATCTAGGTGATGCAACGTAGAAGATCTTATACTCTTGATTCTGACGGAAAATATCATATTTAATGTTCGTCGGTGCAGTGGTGTTTATACGATAGTGTTAACTGCAGTTAGTCATTCCATTCTCGAAACCATAAGCCACACTAATGTTACAGTTACGCTGTGTAGATATCTTTTCACGTTTCATGTCAATTAAATTTTTTTAGCACCGCATGAAAATTGAAACTAATTCATAATTAATGACGCTATCCGACATAGTATTGTTGTCATCTATTAGATATTAGATATTTTTTATAATCAGAATCAGATAGAACTCAGAGTTTTAGACACATGGGTAATTTTATAAGTCTAATTGATTGCGGACATATCGTAGTCACGTAGCTTGTTTACTCACTCACCTGAGTTTCAGATATTATTGCTATGTGATTATAGCGAGTGCTGAATAATACGCCACAAAAGACTGACATACTGAATCATTGCCGTAATATGTCCGAGCCGTCGTAATCCCCTGCAGTTAATGATACGGCAAATGATAAGTTCATGTTTGAAAACCCAATGACAGTAAAACATAAAGTAAATGTTAATAACTGCGTGCAGTTGCTGTAGAAGTATTTCAGTAATTTACCGCATTGCATGTATATCAAACTGTAGCTGCTTGTGCTTCACTAACTACATTAACTGCAATATAAACTTTAAGTTTGTTTAACACATTCTACGTATGCAGACATAACACTCAATTCTAAGAGATCATTATTGTTTCGTAACCTAATTTCTTTACTTTAGCTGACATTATTCTTATTTGTATTATGTTATGAGTGAAATGGCATTATGCATAGAATTTGGGGTAGAATGACTATAATTTTAAATTTCTCCAACACAGTATTTTCTGAATTTACACTCAGAGAGATTAAAAAGTACACTGTTGTTTATACTGCACAATCTCACTACAGCTTTAGCATGAGGCAATTATTCCATGTACACCTAATGACATTGTCTGATGAAAAGTATCCAGACACCTGACAGTGGACTTGAATATGGGTTGTGTACATCCTCCACGTTAGGTTGAATTCAACTCACTAAAGTATCTGAGTACCTGGGGAAGAGTGGCAGCCTATTCTAACTCATCCCAAATGACTGGGCCGCGTGTAATGGCCGCGTTGTCTAAGGCGTCATGCTACGGACTGGGCGGCCGTTCACGCCGGAGATTCGAGTCCTCTCTCGGGCATGGGTATGTGTGATGTCCTTAGTGTAAGTTAGTTTAAGCAGTTTGCAATTCTAGGGACTGATGACCATAGCAGTTTGGTCCAATAGGTTTACAAACATTTGAACCAAATGACTAGCTTACGTCGCAGGTTGAACTTCTAATTACCTTGCTCGTAGTGTTAAACGATCAAAACTATACTGACAAGCAGAGAGTCCTCGAGGTCTCTCGGGAAATATTACATGACAAATGGTCCTTTTGAGGACTATACTTCTAGAAGGCTAAGAGTTTGTCAGTTGAATATTGGTGTTCCGTTGGGTTCAGAGTGCGCGAAGAGTGTTATTGTCTGTTAACCAGTCTGCTGTATGAGTTTGTGCATTGTCATGCTAGTGAAAACAGTTACCATATCCAAATGGTTCTTTAGCTGTACTCAGTAAACAATACTATATAACGTGATCCTCCCACATTTAGAGTTTTCTTAAGGAGACCACCCTCTAAGTACGAAAAACACCTCACCACCTCATCTGAAGTGCATTGTTGGCACAACCCATTATGGCGGATAACCATCAAACCCTTCCATCACGGTATAGCGTTATTCGTCACTCCACTCATTTACGTTTACCCACCATCTGGGGCACACAGCTGCATTCCTTTCCCTGTATCCTTCTTCCTGTCCTAGCTCCTGCTTTCCCCCTGCAGGTTGAGTGACTAGAATTGATCCCCGGTTTTTCTTGCCTATCGAAAGAAGTGCAGTAATTACTAAAATTGCGAGTTATATGGAGACATGTTATTGCCCTCTTTTTCTGCTGTTTCATGGGTTGCGATGGAAACTGTCTTCAGGTAGATATATTGGACTGCGTATCTGAATTATGTTTAATTAAGTCCAGTTAGTTGTGGTTTGTTGAGTTCAAAATGTCTTCGGTATTATCTTTGTTTATGAGGTAAGAGGGACTGATGACCTTGTAGTTCAGTCCCATCCACCATCCAAAGGCGTCCATCTTTGATCCACTTTATGCGTCGCTTAGAAATGCTTAGAAATGTGTGGCTTATGATAGTTGCTGGGCCACTCTTTTTAGATTGATACACACACTCACTGTATTAGCTGGACACTGCAACTCACATGCCAGCCTCCACTACTTGTCAGTCTACCTGCACATCACCAACAGGCGACTTGAGTTTGAGGTGTCTTGTTATTTTGGCGTCGTCCAGTAAGCTCTCCAGAGCGACCCATTCTGCTGTTACTGCTTCTCTCCAACATTCCCCACATCCTTTTATACTCTCCTGATATATATTACCCAATTTCATATAACGTAAGGGTGTCCGAATACTTTTGATCGGATAAAGTATGCATGGATCATTGTTACCTCTTCGAATGGTGTAATATGTTTATCCCACAGAATTACTGTCAAAAATGTGAAATGAATGGAACACATTAATATGGGCCTAGATCCCTAGCTGAATACTACAAACACTTCACGAACTCATATGAGCATCTACACTATAGAACTGCAGCTATGGTGTCAATCGATTTATTAAAGTACTGTTCAGATTAAATTTTATTACTTACGACACAGGTATGTTAGTTGGTTTGGTTTTATATAGCTGATGGCGATCTGTCTGATGGGGACTAGCAGTAAATAAATGTTTTTACAGACCAGCAGCTTTTTTGATCATCGTGGTGATCTCTAAACGTAAATTTCACACGAAGGGAAAAAAATATGGATGAAGGAATTCAATAATTCTCTTTTCTTAAAAGAAAGAAAGGAAATGAAAATGTGTCAGAGTGCAAATACTAGCCTTCATAATTACGTCCCATGTCTTCCTTGTGACTTTTTTCTGATAATGAACACTATTTCCCCTTATAGTAATTATTTGAGTATGCACAGAAAACAAAATCACTATGTTCCGTTGTATGGTCATCTTTCGCAGCAGCTGTTAAAATTAACTGTAAGAGATGTTCCGTCTTTTTCTGACTGCATTAAGACATTTGTTTTATATCAGACGTATTTAGCCTTTTATTTTAAAAGCATCTTGTGTGGTCTGTAAGTAATATATAGGTTTGTACAATTTGTTTCGTATATATAAAATAAAAGTTTTTAACTTTCTGTGTACGTTAGGCCTATGTGTTTATAAATTGCTGTACACTCTACTCACGGTGTTATTGTCTCTTCGTTACATCCCACTGCTGTTTCTCCGTCCTGTTGGCTGGATTTGGTTTCTGATGTGCGTTTTTTGGTTGTATGCGGCATTTTTTGCCTATTTTTGTGTCTTTTCTCCCTTCCATTTGTTACCACTTCACTTCAATTATTCTAAATTGCGTACAGTTTTCACATCAATCGTTTTGTAGTGAAATGTATTTCGCTTTGTTTATCGCATCACCAAAGTGTCGCTATGTTGTGTTTGAATGTTCAACACGTTTTCATGGGGTCTGTTAAGTGTCGCCAAAGTATATCGACATGTGTGTTGTGTTGTGTTGTGTATGTGTGAGAGAACAGGATGTGTAAGATGTTTTTCAGACATGTAAATGCAGGTTTAGTTGGGATCTGGTGGGGGTAGGGGCGTGTTAGTAGTGGTTTCAGTGTTTGTGAGGGGGTTGGCTGTAAGAGTGATGGGGTAGTTATATATTTATGTTTATTTCAATGTTAGGTGGTCAATAAGCTTGAAAAAATTGTGGTTTCCTACATTGGTTTGGTCATTTATGAGATGTTTCTTTTCTACTATTTTTTTTTTTTTTTTTTTTTTTTTTTTGTGGTTGTATGTCTTTGTATACCATCTGTTATTTTCTGCATTTCCCCACACTTTGTATCACATATTATATCAAACATCTTTATGAACCATATAGAGCAGGTCATAATTAACAAAATAGTCCCAGACAGATACAAAATCCTATACTGGATTAGATATATGGATGACATCTTCTGTCTCATATATGATTCGAGTTGTAAAATCGACCAGTTATATACTGACATACATTCTGTTCATCAAAAGATCCAATTAACAATAGAAAAAAAAAAACAGCCAGTTCAGTTTCTTAGATGTCATCATAAAGATTCAGAACATTCAGCATAAATTTGATATATACAAAAAACCAACAACAACAGCACAATTATACACCAACATCCAATCACCCAAATACACAGGAACATACATCAATTAGATACATGCTCCACAGACTAAACACCATCCCACTAGACACTGACCACCAGAAACAAATGAATACTATAATAGAAATAGCCACAAGCAATAGATAGAAGGAAAGCCTAGTAACAAAGATAAACAATAAAATTAATAAACAAACAAACGCACCAATATCACCATCACAAAGGCAGAATACGATACAAACATACACACAAGGCACACATAAAAGAACAACACAAAGAGGGAAAAATGCAGAAAATAACAGATAGTATACAATACCATACACACAAAGAATATCCAACATTTTCAAAAAACAAGGCATCAAAATAGTTCACCAAACCACTCTTAAAGCCAACCCCCTCACAAACACCCAAACCAATACTCACACCCCTCCCCTATCCCCACAACATTCCAACTAAAGCTGCATTTACATATCTGAAAAACATCTCAGACACCGTGTTATATTTTGGCAACAGTTACAGACTACATGAAAAAAAGTTGAACAGTCAAAAACAACATAGCGACACTGTATGAAACGATAAACAAAGCGAAACACATTACACTAAGTGCAAACTGTACGCATTTTAAACTAAGTGCAGTGGTAACAAATTAAACGGAAAAAAGACACAACAATAAAAAAAACTGTTTTTAATTTATATATACGAAACAAATTGTACAAATCTATGCATAATTTACAGACCACAGAAGATGCTTTTAAAATAAAAAGCGAAACGCCTCTGGTAAAACAAGTGTCTTAATTGCAGTCAGCGAAAGAGGATTTCCTTCTATAGTTAATTAAAACAGAATCATGTTGCACCACGATTTGGATGCTGTAGCAAGTCTATAGTTCCAAAATTGGCCGCTTTGTTCATCATGATGATCTTAACGCATCAGGCACAAGGTACTGCTCCTCCATTCTAATATACAATATTTCAGCAGAACAGCGCCTGAAATGTGCAAGCCATCTTCGGAAATCGATGCATAGCACTTCTTTTCTGCCATGTACGTACGTCCCGTATATAATTCGTCGTTAACTTTATCCTACTGCTCTTGCAGTAACAATGGACACTTGTATACAAGCCAAGTAAAGGGTAATTCGCAGGGAATAAATCTAGGTCCTCCTTGATCGCTGCCACGATGGTGAGAGTCTCAATAAGCCCTTGCTGAATTTTATTCTCAGAATCGGAGGGCATTTATGGAACCATGACCCTACTCATCTGTGTGTTATGTAAGATATTTGTGGTATAAATTTCGTTTCAGTCGCATGTATTCTCCTTGATGCTGCAATTTATAGAATGTCACAGGAGCAAATCTCCCAACACATTTCCACAGATGGAGTTCTGTCTTTGGTTGGTTTTGTACACAGTTAGTTCCTTTCAGGTGTTAAATAATCTTATTGTACCCAAATGCACATACCAGTTCTTTCCTTAAATTTTTGTTTCACGAGTCATATAAAATAATAAGATATTTATTCTCTATCTATGGTTTCTTTTCCTTGATTTACTTTTTACACTGTAGTAGCAGTTAATACTCACTTTCACAAATACTAATTCTCTACGAGTAGTTTTAGATAAGCAACGTCTACTAATTACATCGTACTTCATATTCTTTTGTTTAGTCATAACATTTCTATGTATGTTTACTTTTGTACAACAGAAGCAGTGAAATCCTTGGATTTTGTGTTTTGTTCCTTTAGAATGTCTAATACTTAAGCCGATAAAAATTGTTGTTTTTCCTGTGGTTTAATGATTTTCATACTACTTATTTTAGAGTCAGATGGGGAAAATGTAATTCATCAAAAGAGAATCTCGAAAATATTCCAGCATAATTAACTGTGTGAACTCAAAGCTCAATAAAAGCATTTTAACAGAAATGACGCAAGGGAAACAGCCATCATCGCAGTGGCTTCTTTATTTCCGCAGTGCTTTACTGAATAGTTCATTAGATATGGCGGGTTCCTGCTTCCCTGTTACTTGCAAACTGACTCATACACTCACTCACACCGAAAATAACAGCATTACGTCGAATCTGCAAACTTGGCATTTTCACCTATACAAGATCTTGATACAGGTGAAAATAAGGCTACGTTTCAGAGTAATCATAGTTGCGTGTGTATCAGTCCAAGAACCTGTGTATTTACAGCTTGACTCTCACGGTGCCACCACATACAACATAAAGTATTACCATACGTGCGTAGTACCCATGCGCCATTCATGATTCCCAACGCGATTACAAATTGTTGGCACATAGCTGGATTGGTCACAAATGTAATAACTACCAGGGTCACAATTACTATCATTGTTTCACCCAGCGAACGTAGGAGAGTAGAATACAATGGTTTACTTAAAGCGAGGAGACATGCCCTCCTTATACCTGGTACCGTAATCAAGCCGCTGTTTTTTCAGCCCACCAGACAATTCTGCAGTCAGAAAGCAAATTTGGAACACTCTGAACATTGATAATCGAAATAAATGAACTCTTCAATTGTGCAGATCGAAAAAGGAAAGACGAGAGGGAGAGAGGGTAAATTTTAGCGTTTCAACAATATCGGAATCACTAGAGATGGAATACCAATTCACCAGGAGAATAATGAAATAGGTAATGGTCGTAGCATGTGTACCGAACCATCTAGACAGTTTCCTTAACAGAGTTAGGGAGATAATGAAAAATCTAAATCAGAGTGACTACATGTAGATCTGAAGCTATTACATCATGAATGAAACAGTAAATATGCAGAAATAAATAGCGATCCATCCTCCATTTGAAATAAGAGCTTCGCCAGTAACGGTCTAGGTGAAGCAACAGCCAGGTCTGAGGAAGGCGAGGGTATAACACGCGCTAGTCAACCGCCTGCATAATGACGGCTTCATATTCATTTCTAGGTCCATTGGGTCAGGTCCGGAGTCAGCACCGCCATGCTGCACGTGTGATGAAAAGAAAACGGCACCTTGAATAGTGTAGTACATCTGACAATACCGCAGCAAGAAAACAAATCTTAGTGCACTGATGTCTTCACTCTATGGAAGACATTTTATGTTTATGGTGGGTTTAGGTTCAAATGTTCAGATGATTGTAAGACTTAAGGGACTTAACTGAGGGGTCTTCCATTAGGAAGATCGACCATTCGCATTTAGATTTTTCATGGTTTTCCTAAACCCTTCAAGACACGTAACGGTCTCCGTCCATTTCCTTCCCCACTTTTCTTCATTCGGAACTTCAGCTTCGTCTCCAGTGATCTTGTCATAAATGCGACATTAAACTCTAATGTTCCTTCTTATTAGTTCTGATTATCATTCCAATTCACCCTCATAAGAAGCATCCAGGCAGACAATGTCACTGGTTGCTGTTGCCAAAATTTTAACTGATTTCATAGAATGTGTAGCGATTGTCACATATTTTCAGTTTCAAACATTTCCACGGGGAATTTTGAGATACCCATTTATCCTCCCCTCGCGTCCCTGTCAACATTTCACAAAAGAGAAGATTTGGAAAATTCAACACGACAGAGACATTCTCTATTGGAGAAAAATTATGAAATCGAAATAATACTGTTTCATGCTTTCCAAAGTGTTATAAATATAATGGTGACTATATAGGAAATTGCCCTTGAAATGAATACGTTCCGAACAACTAATAATTTTTTTTATTTTCGATTCCTTCGTCTTTTATACAGGGCGAGTTACGTAAGACGTAACACCTCTTTCATTTCGTGAACTGTTCCCCATAAGGTGCTAGAGCGTCGAGGGGCACATATATTTTTGTTTGGTGAACGGTTGTATCACCGGAATAAACTGAGATGTTGAAGCAAGAACGTTTATTTTTAATGGACCCGCTTGCTTTTTATAACTGCATTCGATAGCTATTGAGAAGGTAATTACAGCGATATAGCGTTTGTTAATGTTGACGTTGAAACCTGCCGTAAAAAATCTAGAAATGTCCGAGAATTTGAGAACACAGTGGTCGAAATTGGCGTTAGCAGGCCGAAACCGTCAAGCGGAGCTCTCGTGCTACTAGCGTCAGAAGGTCAGCACGTATGGTTGTCGACTTGTCTGCACGTTTAATTCTGCTTCAACGTCCACAGCGTGCAGACATGTACAAGGATAAACTCCAGTGGAAGACTCTGCAGGAGAGAGGCTCTATCGCTCGGTACGGGCTTTTGTCGAAGTTTCGAGAACATACCTTTACCGAGGTGTCTAGCAGTATATTGCTCCCTCCTACGTATATCTCGCGAAGAGATAATGAAGATAAAATCAGAGAGATTCGAGCTCACACAGAGGCATACCGACAATCTTTCTTTACGCGAACAATACGTGACTGGAATAGGAGGGAGAACCGATAGTGGTACTCAGGGTACCCTCCGCCACACACCATCAGGTGGCTTGCAGAGTATGGATGTAGATGTAGATGTAGGATAAGTTGGATATACTACTTTTATATAGTGAATGTAAAAGAAATGCTGTGCAAACAATACAGCGGTATACGACTATGTATTCGGATTGCCAATGTCCGACGCGCCAGGCCATCGCACGAATCATGAAGGCGTTAGTGCCGACAGGTTGCTACCAAATTATTTCTAATAAAATGTTTAGTTGAATGAATGTGTTTCATATAATGTAGAGCAGTGTAGGTTAATACAGTTGGCCAACTAAGCACAAAGCCACGTACAGGAAACGATAGGTCAATTATCCCTTCTTTAGTTTAGATATTTCATACAGTAGTTGTTTTTTGCAGCTTATAAGTCCTCTTTGTTGTCGAAGAATAAACAGGTGATTTCTCTCTTTCATCTCACGTACATCCGGGAAGATAAACAAATGCTAAGTAGTTTCGCTAAGCCCTTTGTGATTCGATAGATTCTAGCCTATGCCATATGTCCATATACAACTTTCGTAGATGAACCTGCATCCACTGTAGGTCTTAAGTTGGTTAAATGGGAAACAAAGCGTTACTATATTCGCGCAGGCCTACTTTACGGTATACACTTACGCAATCTGGTCCGGGACGCCTGCTTGCTAGTGTTTGCACTACTAACGTCTATTCAGGCCACTGTGCCCTCAAATTATAGGTGATTTCTCGATATTTTACGACCAGTTTCAAAGTTAACATTGACAAACGCTATATCACTGTAATTGTCTTCTCATGACCTATGTGAAGCACTTATAAAAAGTAAGCGATTTCATTAAAAAACGTACTTGCTGCAATATCTCAGTTCACATCGTTGCTAAAACCATTACCAAATATATGTGTCCTTCGACGCTCTAGCATGTACCGAAAACCATGTTTCGATATGTGTAACTGTTCACGAAGTAAAAGGGGAGTTAACGCCTTACTTAACTCACCCTGTATATGATAAACCATAACTTTGGAAACGACGCCCTCATGACTCAACGTACTAACATATTCAACACATTTAAAAACTAGTCTAAATAATACGCATAACAAAGGAAACGTTCGGTTCGTGTAATCATTTTATTCTGAAGAAGCGTTCACTAGAAATGTACTTATATCATTTTAGACAAAAATAACGATTTTTCCTGTTCATTTTCAACCAAATTATATTTTCCGTCCTAACCATATATGCTTTACGCAATTACTTCAGTTAGTTCTCTTCCACTTTGTACTAAAAACCATTAAATTCAGTACAAAGATATATAAAAGGCAGTCTCAAGATTTTGAATCCAGAATAACAAACAGAACAAAAAATGTGCACGTATAGCAGACACGAGGGGTAAATATCACTGAAAATGCTTAAATACCATTGATAAGAAACAAATGAAAAGGTATAATTAATAAACTGCAGGAAATAAAAATTAGAAAGAGATGTGCACAAATTCGTAGTAAAAATTGTTTCATTATTCACTGACACCAAGTATGGAAATATTCTGAGCTCAACGCAAACTGCTATTGTAGTATTGGAACACGATTCGAAGCACAAATGAAACAAGGACATCAAGTGTATGACTTGGCTGCTGAGTAATGTGGTCGTAGTTTGGCCCTTACTATTGGTTTCCGTAACCATCATAGTTAGTAACAATGAAAAAGTTAAAAGAGGAACAGTATCCTAGTACCGCTCTTTCTCACAGCAGATTCAGTTTTGGAACTTAAATTTTAGACATTTTTTTCATAAAATAGAAATACGGTACTTCTCCGGAAACACGTTTTATTTCTAATCACTATCTACCTAACGCCAGTTAGACGTCTTATAAGCATTTACGGAAAATTCCTACGAATTTCCCATTTTTATTGCAATACCTCATAGTAATCACTCCAATAGAGAGCAAGAAGGAAATTACCTTTTAGGATACCTTTGCTCCGTGCTCTTAGTAACTGCCGACCAGAAGTAAAGATGTCATGTACATTAATTAACTATTGATTGATCGTATCATCATTGTTTTAATTACATTATGCTCCGAAAAGTTTTATCAGTGTTCTAAACTTGTTCGTTGCTGTACTGGTTTCAGCACCTCAGTCAACGACAGCGGCTATCCACAGATAAACCGGACGGGAGTCCTTTGCTGTCAATCTCTGAGGTGACCAACACTCTACTCAACCACGATTGAAGGTGAGTGCGTCTATACTTAACAGCTGATTAAACGGCTCTGCTTCCAAATGTTGAGCCATGCTTTTATGGTTCTTCCCTCGTTAACATGTTAACATTTTTTTATCCAACTGATTTTATCTATACTGTACCATCAAAGAACTTTCTTTAGATCTAAGTTTTTAATACTCACTAATCCATAGACACTTGGTCCCAGAAGAAGCTATGTCGAATTCCAGTGGAGGAAGAAGTTCGCTCCACCATTATTTTATCGGCAAGGGCACAAAGTTCTTGATCATTTGACCTTTTACGAATGTTCCTGGCTGTATTCCAGTACTTTCCGCCGTTTCTAATGAAGTGAGGGTGAGTGTCCCTCTTGGTGCTGAAGGTATGTCGTTTAATAAGTGGACTAACTACGGTGATCTATTTTTTCGGTCTCTCTGCTTTTTTCGGTTGTCTAATGTATGCCCTGGTTTCTCCCAACATTCGCCTGCGTGTCTCCCCGTTATTAGCTTTCCGTTTCCAGACACACATATTCACTGTTTCCAATTCCTTTGGAATACCATGTAACAAACTATATTTTGTTTCGTGTATTTTAATACTAAAACATCTTTCATCATGAGACTGTAATCTCACAGTGCTTGTCGGTCGCCCTGCCATCATAGTCTGTAATTATAGAAACGTGGCTACACCTTCACTTTCTAACCTGTAATTTGTTTCTTTATTTTTCGTAGATATCATTCAGTCGTATCACTCATGGGCCTATATGCAAGCGGGGAAAATAAGAATGACCCACTGTAGAAAGAAAGATAAAATAGAAAAGGAAACGTTTGTTTGTAAATCTATGAAACTTCACTTCTTTTGTTATTAGTCCTTAGGCTTACAAACTACTTAAACTAAGTTAAACTTACCTAAGGACAACACACATACATACTATACAGACACACACACACGCCCCAGGAAGAACTCGAACCTCCGACGGCGAGCAACCGCGCGCTCCTCAGCAAGGCGCCTTAGAACGCTCGGCCAGTCCACCGCGGCAAAGAGGAAAGGAAATACAGTAGTAACCTGACAAAAGCAGATATTGAAAGTGACCAGCATTCATTTCTTGGCAAGCTGCTGAAGGCAGATCGAAGCCCGACTGCTGTAATTTGTGCCACATCATCAGAAATATTCTGCCGCAGTTCTTGAAGACTATGAAGGTTGTTGCTGTACTCCTTAGACTGGAGGGCTCCCCACACAAAATAGTCGCACGCTGGCAGATCAGGTGACATGAATGGCCACACTGCTCTGTCTGTCCTGAAGATTTTGTAAATGTGCCCCAATATTCGGCCACCTGCATGGGCTGCTCTTCCCTCCTGTTGGAAGTAGGTCCTTTCCTCCTCCGTTAACACTGCCACAAATGGTTTTAAAATATTGCCTCTGTAACGCACCCAAGGCCGCGCGACTTTTATTTACCCCTTCCCCCTGTGTATTCCATATTTCTGCACTTTAAAAGTATAATTAACTTCATTCATTGAATTTTTTAACCTCCAAACTTTTGACCCACAAGTAACAGCCTGTCAAATTTCGTCCTCCTGTAGGGAAAGAAGTTTTCCTTACTTTCTTGTAAGTCGCTTGATAATCACGGGTTGGGCACTTTCTGTGTAGCCACACTTACAAACGACTGCACAACTGGATACAACATCTGCGTCAGCAAAACGTCAGAGCTGCAGAATAGCTGCATTTACGAAGAATTGCACAACTGTGCGTAATATTCGACAAACATTGTTACTGCTACACAAATATACATTTTAGATTTAAGTCTTAATTGATCTAAAATACTAGGAGAAGTGTTTTGTGATTGTATTTTATTGGCTTTACAAATTATCAACACAAAAAGAAATTGGTTTGCGAAAGTATAAAAATATTGTAGATTAAGTGCCTCTAAAATTAAGTTATATGGTTAGTACTACAGCACTTTAGTTATTAAGCAAGAGCATGAAACGGCGCTTACGTTCAGTTAGGTAGAATAAAAACAGTTCAGCACTCGTACTCAACTCGTGGTTACCGTTCTAAAAATTCTACCATTCAAAGTTGCCAAGATATCATCATCATCATCACTAAAGATTTATTATGGCTTTCAGCGTTCAGTCTGGAGCATAGTTCCCCTAATAAAATTCCTCCGTGATCCCCGATTTAATGCTAACATTGATTCTTGGTCCGATGTTAAGTCTTTTACTTCAGAATCATTCTTGACCGAATCTAAGTACTGTCTCCTTGGTCTACCTCGACTCCTCTTACCCTCTACTGCCGAACTCATGAGCGTCTATCCACCCGGCTTTCACTCCCATACAACAAAGTTGGTCTGAAGATAGAGCGGTGCACTGCTAACTTAGTTTTGGTATTGATTTCCTTCTTAAAGAACATAGTAGATCTTAACTGACCACTCAATGCATTAGCTTTGCTACACTTTGATTTCAATTCTTTCACTATGTTGCCATCCTGTGAGAAAATACATCCCAAGTTCTTAAAATGCTCACTTGTTCTTGTTCCTCCTATTTGGCACTTAACGAATTTAATGTTTTTCCCAGAGATATTACTTTGGTTTTGGAGATACCGATCATCATACCATAACTCTAACATCTCTGCTCTAGCTCTGATATAATAGATTGCAAACTCTTAATCGAATTTGCCATCACAGCTAAGTCGTCTGCGTATGCCAGACTACTTATTTTGGTTTTATCTATTTTAATCTCACCCTGCCAATCTATTGTTTTCAACATACGATCCATAAATAGTACGAACAACAGTAGTGACAGGCTTTTAATAGTGACAGCGTCAGTCACAGGGATCATTTCTTTCTTTTAATCTGTAGTGGTATTGAAGATCATAGATGTTTAGTTGCACTTTTTCGCTGCACATATGCCTTCTAAACATCTTACAAGAATCACAAGTCGCTCTGCACAAAGTGTAGTCAAATAATAGATGAATGACAACAGTCTTCTACAACATTGTTTTGTTAGCGTCAAACGTTCCATAACTACGGTAAACAGAAATAGGCATGGAATACCCGCGTCAGTCTCATAGAATCGTAGCTTTAGCGTAAGGTTATTCTAGGAAACTATAGAAAATACAAATTGAGAAAGCCAAGCGGGGGTTTAAACCACGGCCATCCCGAACTAAAGTGCAATATCTCACCACAGCATCACATCATTAACTGAGACTGTACCATATTAGTCAAAACGGTATCTCACTTTGATCAATATAGTAATGCAAAAGACCTTACCGAACGGTGACACTGTGATCAAGTTAATCGATCTATAAGTGGAAGAAGCAGATTTAAAATCTTTGTCTCTCTACCGTCGTTAAGGTTTTTAGTGGTAACTCTAAATCATCTCAGGTAGATTCAAAGATGGTTGCACTTAAAAGGTCGCGATCAGTTTGTTGCCCTCCCTTGTCCACACAGGCGAATGATTCATTTCTAATGGCCTCTGTGTCGAGGGATATTAATTTGTTACCCTATTTCCTTCGACCGGCGCCCCCTTCGGTATCCAACCCGTGAATTGCCGGCCGCGGTGGCCGAGGGGACTGAGGCGCTCCAGTCACGGTCTGCACGGCCACTACGGTCGGGGATTGGAATCCCCCCTCGGGCAGGGATATTTGTGCCGTCCTTAGGATTAGCTAGTTCATAAGTAGTTTGTAAGTTTAGGGACTGATGACCCCGTAGTTAAGTCCCATAAGCTACACAAACATTTGAACCCGTGAATTTTGGCGACATTTCTACGCTTCCAGAAAAGTAAAAATATTGATACCCTCTTCGGTTTTCAGAATAGAAATACAATAAGTACTAACAAATTTGAAGTATCAAATCTTCAAAGAAAAGTAAATACTTTTTCTTCTTTTTTTGCAGGTTGTCAGCGGAACGCAGTGGGCGAAATTTAACAGCGTTATCGCTACTACCTTACCAAATCCTCTCGCCATTTTAGTATAGAGAAGTAAAATAATTTAATAAAATCTGTATTCTTAATTGATATTCGCTTTATTCTTTATGTATTTCTTATTACATTAATTACAGCTATGTGTGTACTATGGTACGTTTCCTTTTATCGCTAACTTTGTAAATTATTCTCATATACATAAGTGTTTTCTGTGATACATGTCGATTATTGTTGTAAGAGTAAGAAAACGTGTAATATACAATGTAGATGATTTAATAAGTATTGTAAAGTTGTGTACTGTTGTGTAAAGCTTTATACCGGGTGTGAGATCCTTCTGTCGCCTGATATGGAAGATTTTGAAGATGGAGAGTCAGTAGAATACTGCCATCTGCAGAAACTTACCTTCCCAACGTCCAGGAATCATAGCATCTGTCAAACAAAAGTGATTGTATCACAAAAGAAAGTGCTGTTTCTATATGTCATCAACGTGCTGTAAAAGAAACGTGTTCGCTCTCCTCCCCTAAAACACAAATTTACTGAAACGTGTTAAGCGTTTCATTTACAACAATAAATTATTCGTATTCTACTTCGTAAATAGAATTCGAATCAGATGAGAATAATTGTATCGTGATCTGAACCCTCGATACTATTGACAGTTCAGAAGAACTATGCACTACTGAAGAATTCGTGAAAACTGTTACGTATAGACTTTTGCAGAACATCGCGAAATTTTGAATTTTATCTCTGATGCAGCTAAAACCAACTGTTAAATCAGAAATAAAATTAGGTTTTATCCAATATACCAGTAATCTAGTCTCTTAGGATGCTTATTTGTACATTTTGTTCGAAATTTTAATTCCTTGGCTGTAGTCTTTTACTATAAACGTAAGTATCATCACAAATTCAATTGCTTAAAATTCAAGTGTTACACATAATTATGAAACGATTGATTTTCATATATTTATTTATTTATCGTCTTTAACTTTGAATATGGTAGTACTATGGAATGAATGATGCAAAGAATGGTTTCTCTCTTAAAAGAAGAAATATGAATCATGTTATTAAAAATTATACGCTTTGGTCAAAAATAAGCTTTCAATTTTTTAACGAAACAATTCTCATTCCACTGCTTTTTAATATTTCGAATGTCCATTAGATTCCTTTGTAAACGTAATAGTTTCTCATAAATTTCAAAAGTACCGGTGACAAACTGTGCCCGTGAAACAAACTGTCCATTGTAAGTTTATAAAAGTATGAGTATGTACGGCATGTTTATAATAAAATAACTTCTGATACCATGTTGTCTTCTATCCTTACTTCCTCAAGAGATTTCCAGTTTATCCAGGTTGTGCAACGACGCAACTGACGAAGTAAAGACAACTCAGCTGCCTTCAGACTTATGAATGGGTAAGGAATTATGCCGCATTTGTTCACATATCACTGTTCTTGAACGACAGTGTGACTGAGTACATGTAGGTACTAATGCCAGTGTCAACCCCCATCTACACATTTACAAGTAATGATTTCTCTGAGTTCAAATAGATAGAGGGGAAAACATTAAAATTAAGTTTTATACCACTTTACCGCAGTACAGATATTCAGTTATTTGTGATGAATAAATAATGTGTTAACAGAACACTTGTAAATGTAAATAAATACGTAACAGACTGTCAACAGCAATGAATTTTAGGAACAGAAAACAGATATTAATGGTCCACAAATTATACGTGTTTGTTCCTTCCAGATACGATGTCACATCAGCTTACTTCTTGCATCTCTCTGAGTGATTTTTTTTTTTTTTTTCATTTATTAATTTTTTTCTTTAAATCTCAAGGAACGTAAGTCGGCAAGAGAGTGTCAACTGACGGAGCTCTAGTGTTTTAGCATTGCAGTCTCTCGCTAGGTCATAAATGTTACCTACTAGCTGGGAACATGGTGTTGCCGGTTTTTGTATTCCTTTCGAGCATTATTCCACCTCTCTCTGTCCATCTTCTTCTACCCTCCTTGGTATACATGGTGGTCCATTGATAGCGACCGGGCTAAATATCTCACGAAATAAGCATCAAACGAAAAAACTGCAAAGAACAAAACTTTTCTAGCTTGAAGGCGGAAAACAGATGGCGCTATGGTTGGCCCCGCTAGATGGTGCTCCCATAGGTCAAACGGATATCAATTGCATTTTTTAAATAAGTTCCACCATTTTTATTACATATTCGTAAGTAAATATGCATGTTTTATTTTGAACACTTTTTTCGC
This sequence comes from Locusta migratoria, assembly GCA_026315105.1. Classification (NCBI taxonomy): domain Eukaryota; kingdom Metazoa; phylum Arthropoda; class Insecta; order Orthoptera; family Acrididae; genus Locusta; species Locusta migratoria. The sequence goes on from CM048755.1 coordinate 230,578,083, forward strand.
TTTGTGATTGATGGCGCTGTGATAGTCACATATAAGTACGTGGTATCACGTAACGTTTCGCCAGTGCAGACGATATTTGCTTCGTGTTAAAATGGACCGTTCACCAATTGCAGGAAAGGTCGATATGGTATTTATGTATGGCTATTGTGATCAAAATGCCCAACGGACCTGTGCTATGTATGTTGATCGTTATCCTGGAAAACATCATCCAAGTGTTCGAATCTTTCGTCGGATAGTTACGTTATTTAAAGAGACAGGAAGCGTTCAGCCACAAGTGAAACGTCAACCACGACCTGCAACAAATGATGATGCCCAAGTAAGTGTTTTACATCTACATCTACATACATACTCCGCAATCCACCGTAAGGTGCGTGACGGAGGGTACACTGTACCACTAATAGGCATTTTAATGCCTTACATGTCTCTGTAAGAGCCCTAATTTCTCTTATCTTGTCTTTGTGATCATTACGCAAAATGTAAGTAGGTGGCAGCAAGATCGTACTACATTCAGCTTCAAATTCCAGCTCTCTAAATTTCCTCAACAGAAATTCACGAAAAGAACGTCGTCTTTCCTCCAGCGCTCCCCAATTGAGTTGCCGGAGCATTTCCGTGACACTCGCGCATTGGTCGAACCTACCAGTAAGAAACCTAGCTCCTCGCCGCTGAACTGCTTCTATGTCTTCCTTTAAACTGATTTGCTGCGAGTCCCAAATACTTGAGCAATACTCAAGACGTGGTCGTACTAGCGTTTTATACGCTGTCTCCTTTACAGATGAAGTACATCTTCCCAAAATTCTCCCAATAAACCGAAGTCGGCTGTCCGCCTTACTCACAACTGTCCTTACATGTTCGTTCCATTTCATATCGCTCTTCAATGTTACGCCTAGATATTTGAACGACGCGAGTGCATAAAGAAGCTCACTACTAATGCTGTAATCGAATATTATGGGATTGTTATTCCTACTCATGCGCATCACCTTACATTTTTCTACATTGAGGGCTAGCTGCCATTCTTCGCGCCAACTAGAAATTTTGTCTAAGTCGTCCTGTATGCTATTACAGTCAGTTAAAGACGACACCCTCCCATAAACCACAGCATCAACAGCAAACAGCCGCAAATTACAAGTTAGTCTGTCCATCAGATCATTTATATAGATAGAAAATAATAGCGGTCCTATCACACTCCCCTGGGGCACGCCTGACAATACACTCGTCTCTGATGAACACTCGCCGTCGAGAACAATGAACTGCTATCTATTACTTATGAAGTCTTCCAGCCAGTCACAAATATGTGAACATATTCCATAACCTCGTATCTTCGTTAGCAGTCTGCAGTTGCGGCTAATACGCACATTATTGGCAGACAAATTAAGCGAGAATCGGGAATCTCAAAAACGTCGGTGTTGATAATTCTACATCAACATAAATTTCACCCGTACAATGTTTCTATGCACCAGGATTTGCATGGCTAAGACTTTGAACGTCGTGTACAGTTTTTCCACTAGGCACAAATTAAATTACAGGATGATAACAGATTTTTTCACGCGTTCTGTTTAGTGAAAGAGCGTCATTCACAAACAAAGGTAACGTAAACCGGCATAATATGCATTATTGGGCTGCGACAAGTGGAACAACAGTGACCTTGGAGGGTTAATGTATAGTGCGGCATTATGGGAAGAAGGGTAATTGGCCCCTATTTTATCTATGGCGATCTAAATGGTGCAATGTAGATTGATTTCTTACGAAATGTTCTACTGATTTTACTACAATATGTTTCATTGCATGGCAGAATGCCGATGTACTTTCAACATGATGGATGTCCGGCACATGGCTCGCGTGCAGTTTAAGCGGGCTTAAATAGAATATTTAATAACAGGTGGATTGGTCGTAGAAGCACCATACCATGGCCCGCACATTCTCAAGACCTTACATCCCCGGATTTCTTTCTGTGGGGAAAATTGAAGGATATTTGCTGTCGTGATTCACCGACAATGCCTGAAAACATGCGTCAGCGCATTGTCAATGCATGTGAGAACATTACTGAAGGCGAACTACTCGCTCTTGAGAGGAATTTCGTTACGCGTATTGCCAAATGCATTGAAGTTGAAGAACATCATTTTGAGGATTTATTGAAGTCATGAGGTAATTACAGGTAATCACGCAGTAACAGCATGCCTTCTCATAATGTATGATAATTTCAATAAAGTATATGTATCACACTGGAACAACCGAAATAAAGTTCAAACGTATCTACGATCTGTGTTTTAATTTAAAAAATCTACCTTTTACCCACTGTTCGTCTAAAATTGTGAGCAATATGTTTGTGAATATTACAGCACCATATATCACAAAATGACAAAAGTGTTCCAAATAAAACATTCATATTTATTTACGTACTAGACGAATATGTAATAAAATGGGGTTACCTATTTTTAAAAAAATTAAGTTGATATCCGTTTGACCTATGGCAGCGCCATCTAGCGGGCCAACCATAGCGCCATGTTTTCCCCCCTTCAAGCTAGAAACGTTTTGTTCTTTGTAGTTTTTTTCGTTTGATGATTATTTCGTGAGATGAAACTTCCTGGCAGATTAAAATTGTGTGCCGGAACCGGGACTCGAACCTGGGACTTTTGCCTTCCGCGGGAAAGCGCACTACCGCGGTAGTGCGCTTTCCCGCGAAAGGCAAAAGTCCCAGGTTCGAGTCCCGGTTCCGGCACACAATTTTAATCTGCCAGGAAGTTTCATATCAGCGCACACTCCGCTGCAGAGTGAAGTTTCATTCTGGATTTCGTGAGATATTTGGCAGGGTCAGTTTCAGTGGACCACCCTGTATAAACGATGGTGCATGTAACATGTCCTGTTTATTGCAGGCTCCACTAGTACATGCCATCCACCAGATGCCCCCTTCTCTCAATGTCCATTTCCGCCTCCCTCTCTTTCTGTTTATCTCCTTCCTTTTTATAGCTGCTTCAACTGCCTGCTTCATCGACCTCTCGTTCCATTCCATTCAGCCTCCTTTCCGTTTATGGGTCCTGGCCATCTGAAGATAATTAAGGAATAATTTATTACAAAAATATTACGAAAGAAATTTTTTTCTAAATGCACTTTACCCCATATCCAATCAGTTTTCCACCACTAATCATAAAGCCCCGATCTTAATTATTCAAATAGCCCCGAATACACTTAAACGCTATTGCGAAGTAGCTTCCCAGTACACTAACAAATGGCAGCACAAGTCACCAATATGGTTAGGGATGACCCAGTAACATGCCTCAACTTAACCCATGTAGTGAATCCCTCGCGAACACCATGACAGTTTTACAAACCGTGCAGAGACTAGTTATGAGCCACTTACCTTCTACACTTTAAATAAATCTTGTGTCAATTTCTGAAGTAAGAAAACAAGATAGACGTACTCACTGGATAGACAAAACCTCCATCAACAGGAAACACTCACATAATGGCGTCTTCACTTTTATGTTGTTGCGGCACACGCGCAAAGGCTTACAATTATCCATGAAGCACCTCTATTCAATTAGCACCGCTCTATCCTAAATATGTAATCTAGTTTCATATACTTCGGAACCTGTCTGGATGATCACCTGAATGGCAGGAAAATACTACAGAAAAAAATAAAAAGAGCCGAGAAAAATTTCAATTTGGTAAGGCTAATAAAATACAGAACAAGAGGTGTTGAACATCCAGTTGTTCTGTACACATACAAAATCTTCGTGTGTCCAATACCAGTATACGGATCACAAGCAAGGCTTTTGTCACCAGCAAAAACTAGAAGAATTCTTTCTACAGATCGAAGAATGCTCCGCATCGCTGGATATCTACGATAAGACTTTTCGACATCTCTACTACACGACACCCTCAGTACCAAGAACTACTAATGAGACTGAAGGGAACAAAGTGCCAACTTTGGACTGAAAGACTGATCTATAATGGAACAACAAAACATCTACTAAAACATAACCTCATAACATTTAACTACCTGAGATTCAAATATTTCTTTGGTTCCTACATCATACTCTGAGCTACCTCCAACAAATACCCATAGAAGATGAAGACATTTCCGAAACCGTTCGCAGAGTAAAACCGTACACAAGCATTTGGGATGATCTAGCAATACAGCAGTAATAATACAAGGCATACTCATAATTTAATTAAAAGGAACGACAACAGAACAAGAACATGTCGACTGAAATCAGAACTCGAAATGCTAATTTTACAGACTAGGAGAAGCAAAACCAGAAAATCAGAGCACAACTACCAGTTGAGGATTTTTCCCACGGTAGGTCTTCCCTCAGCTGTAAGGTGAATGCCAGAGTTTAGAAGAAAGAAGGAGAATAAATAACAAGCTACTTCTATATAAACAAAAGGTTCTCCAAATAAACACCCGAAATTTTAAAAAATAAAGTGTGTCAGAACAGCATAAACATAGCCCATTGGCTTAAAAGGGCATTAGCCTTCCTTCAGTCCGCCATCTCCATCAGAGATGGCATGAAAGGTTTAAACAATTAGCGTGTGGGAAAAAGGAACACAGCTGCTGGGAATAAAAATTAGTATATCCTATTAGCGTTTTCCATTTAAATCAAGATCTATTGTTGAAACAGTGCATATGGAGTACACGAAATGATTACAATTATACAGCAATAGCTCAAGTGGCACTTAGGTACCAGATGATGATCAGTGCTGAAAACCCTAATATGTTATGTAGCCGCCACATGCAGCAACTCTGTACCTCGCATCCATTCCATCATACAGATGGCGAATAGTGTCTTGGGGAACATCATTCCACGCCTGCTAGATCTGTTCATGTCGACCCATCATATCCCACTTGTGCTCGATTGGGCAAAGATGTTGCCGCACGTCTTGCAGAACACACTGAGTATCACGCAGAGGGCGTGGGCACCATTATCCTGTTGGAACAACACATCACATACCTATTGCAAGAATGGCAAAAGAACGGGTCTTACGATACTCTATATGTACCAAGTGACGGAAGACGTTCTCTCAAGAAATACCAAAGGTGAACGACTGTTGCAGCTTATCAGATCCAAGACCATAACGCCTTGGGTAGGGTCAGTGAGTCCTGGGCGAATACACTCTAAGAGACAGCGCTCGCCAGGCCTATGTCGTACCCGCAAACGACAGTAATGGGAGACTGGGAATCCTGGCGCAGTACAATGTTGCCAGATGTTCGCCCCCCTCTTTGGCCTCCTGGGCACCAAGATGACATCGCGTTCACTTCTGGCACACGCCTCCTCCTCCCCCGCCCCATGAAAAATCAATATGGTGTATAGCAAGAAATTTGAATTCTGAATTTTACTTGAACGCTTATGGCAAAAATCTCAAAATTTTGGCAGAAAACTATATGTAACCATGACACCAGGACCATGCCCCTCTCTGGCGCTTCCCCTGTGACGTAATTCTTGACGGCGTCTACCAGGAATTCTGAATTGTGAACAATCGCTGTTGGCAACAAACCAAATTTTTTTTGATGGAGAAACATATAAATTTCAGCACCACAACCTCGTCCCCTCTCCCTTCCATCCGACTATGAAATTGACAGGAAACACACTCACTCTGCTCCAAATGCAGTTGAGTGAGGGTGTATTTGAGTGAGGACATAGTCATCAGCACCAGCAACAATGAAATATTGGACGTAAGTACAGTTTCAGGGACAATTGTTCAAACAATTATCACTGATGTCAAACATTTCGGAGGGAACTGTGTTTGGATTAAGTCTTTCAAAAACAATCGATACTTGGAAATCCTGTTACCCACACTTTATTTATTAAGTTTTGAAACACCTGGTGGGGCAGGCTAAAAGGGAGTAAAAACAACATGATAGTCAGAGTTTAAAAACATTCCGCGGTGGAGCGTGCCCCAGGGCACTGAGGCGCTATGCTACGATGCGCGAGGCCGTTCCCCGTCGGGGGTTCGAATCCCCCCTCGGGCAAGGATGTTTGTGCTGTCTTTAGTATAAGGTAGTTCAGAAGTATTTTGTAAGTTTAGGGACTGATGATCCCGCAGTTAAGTCCCTTAAGCTTAACAAACATTTGTACTTTAAAAACAAAAAAACAAAAAACATGCAGGCACCCGCAGTGATTTAAAAGACACCTATTATGACGTAACACTGAACGCTGAAGCACGCACAATTAAAACACACAAGCGATACTTGTTCTGCTGTTTACAGTGGTCACAAGACGCTTAAATGTACACGCTACGTAGACGGAGCACTAAGATGGGTACTGACGAAGCACTGGTTAAAAGCTCTGCACTGAGGGGGGAGGGGGGGAGCACGGAGCCGAGTGATAACAACTAAGTGTGGGGAAGGAGGAGGAAGGGGGTGTTAGTTGTTCTCTTCAGTCCGGAGACTGCTTTGATGCAGCTCTCCACCATACCTTATCCTGAACAAGCCTCTCCATCTCCTCTTAACCCTTTCATTCCCACATTATGAATTCAGCTTTGGAAAAGTTAAAATTCAATATTTTCTGTATTAATACACTACAGTAAACATCAAAATATGTGTTTTCAAATTTTTGATCGAACTGCTGTGTTTTTTATGTCATGTATACTCCTGGGCATTAAAATTGCTACACCACAAAGATGACGTACTACAGACGCGAACTTTAACCGTCAGGAAGAAGATGCTGTGATATGCAAATGATTAGCTTTTCAGAGCATTCACACAAGGTTGGCGCCGGTGGTGACACCTACAACGTGCAGACACGAGGAAAGTTTCCAACCGATTCCTCATACACAAACAGCAGTTGACCGGCGTTACCTGGTGAAACGTTGTTGCGATGCTTCTTGTAATGAGGAGAAATCCGTACCATCACGTTGCCGACTTTGATAAAGGTCGGATTGTAGCCTATCGCGATTGCGGTTTATCGTATCGCGACATTGCTGCTCGAATTGGTCGCGATCCAATGACTGTTAGCAGAATATGGAATCGATGGGTTCAGGAGGGCAATACGGAACGCTGTGCTGGATCCCAACTGCCTCGTATCACTAGCAGTCGAGATGACAGGCATCTTATCCGCATGGCTGTAGCGGATCGTGTAGCCACCTCTCGATCCCTGAGTCAACATATGGGGACGTTTGCAAGACAACAACTATCTGCACGAACAGTTCGACGACGTTTGCAGTAGCATGGACTATCAGCTCGGAGACTATGGCTCTGGTTACCCTTGACGCTGCATCACAGACAGGAGCGCCTGTGATGGTGTACGCAACGACGAACCTGGGTGCACGAATGGCAAAACGTCATTTTTCTGATGAATCCAGATTCTGTTTACAGTAGCATGATGGTCGCGTCCGTGTTTGGCGACATTGCGGTGAACGCACATTGGAAGCGTGTATTCGTCATCGCCATATTGGCGTATCACCCGGCGTGATGGTATGTGGTGCCATTGGTTATACGTCTCGGTCACCTCTTGTTCGCATCGACGGCAATTTGAACAGTGGCCGCTACATTTCAGATGTATTACGACCCGTGGCTCTACCCTTCATTCGATCCCTGCGAAATCCTACATTTCAGCAGGATAATGCACGACCGCATGTTGCAGTTCCTGTACGGGGCTTTCTGGATATGGAAAATGTTCGACTGCTGCCCTGGCCAGCACCTTCTCCAGATCTCTCGCCAATTGAAAACGTATGGTCAATGATGGCCGAGCAACTGGTTCGACACAATACGCCAGTCACTACTCTTGATGAACTGACATATCATGTTGAAGCTGCATGGGCATCTGTGTCTGTACACGCCATCCAAGCTCTGTTCGACTCAATGCTCAGGCGTATCAAGGCCTTTATTACAGCCAGAGGTGGTTGTTCTGGGTACTGATTTCTCAGGATCTATGTACCCAAATTGCATGAAAAGGTAATCACATGTCAGTTCTAGTATATTTGTCCAATGAATACCCGTTTATCATCTGCATTTCTTTTGGTGTAGCAATTTTAATGGCCAGTAGTGTCATTCCAATGCTACTAGTACATATGAGAAATGGAATGTTCTATGATAAGAACTAGGAAATTTAAGTTTTTGTTAGAGACATAGGTGCACGTGTCAGTGGCTTGTACGAGCCTAGTAGGTCAAAGGTCCGACCAACCAACCAGGCTGCCATGGAACCATCAATATTTGATGCAAAACCCAGGAAGAGGAAACAATGTGTTCCCAAATGCCTGAACTGCCCCCTCAGAAAGACGTCTGGACATACGTTGGGACAGATGAGAGGATGGTACTCCACAGGAAACTACGACAACGATGCATATCCCACACTTTGTCAGAAGCACTATCAACACCACAACCACAAAGTACAACATTACCTGTCACAAGAAACGTTTGACACCAGCACTAATAAACATCGCTTCACTGTTGATGTCCCTCCGTCAGTAACTGAGTGCCATACTATGCCTGCTGGAGAACTTAATAAAAGCCTTCCTTACGCCCAAAATGGAGAATGTGACACTACGGATACATACTCTGTATATCACATAACTATTCTAATTCTGAAATTTTATGGAAGCCAGGGCAGCACTCCAGGTGGGTGAGGTAGGCAGCTGCCAGTTCTTCAGGGCCAAACAAGCGATCAGGTAGCGGATTTCGCCCCAGCGACCGGAAGAGACTGATTGGACAGTGGCGAACCAACGGATATGGTGGCAGATTCTCAACACATGGACACTCTCTAACTTAGAAATAAATAATAAATCACAGTGTTATGTTGCCATAAATTCTGAAGTCATCTACGATAACTGAAAAAGGAGTTCGCATCTCATCATCATCATCATCATCATTAGAGACTGATTATGCCTTTCAGCGTTCAGTCGGGAGCATAGTACCTCTAATAAAATTCCTCCATGATCCCCTATTCAATGCTAACATTGATGCCTCGTCTGATGTTATGCCTTTTACTTCAAAACCATTCTGCACCAAATCTAAGTACTTCCTTCTTGGTCTACCTCGACTCCTCTTACCCTCCGCTGCCGAGCTTATGAGTCTCTTAGGTAACCTTGCTTCTCCCATGCGTGTAACATGTCCCCACCATCTCAGTCTGTTCGCTCTAACTGCTTCATCTATGGTGTTCATTCCCAGTTTTTCTTTGATTTTCTCATTATGTACACCCTCCTGCCATTGTTCCCATCTATTAGTACCTGCAATCATTCTTGCAACTTTCATATCTGTAACCTCTACCTTGTGAATAAGGTAACCTGTATCCACCCAACTTTCACTCCCATACAACAAAGTTGGTCGAAAGATAGAGCGGTGCACTGCTAGCTTAGTATTGGTACTTACTTACTTCTTGCATAAGGGAGTAGATCTTAGCTGAGCACTCTCTGCATTAGCTTTGCTGCACCTCGATTCCAGTTCTTTCGCTATGTTGCCATCCTGTGAGAAAATACATCCCAGGTACTTGAAACTGTCTACCTGTTCTAACTTTGTTCCTCGTATTTGGCACTCAATCTGTTTAAATCTCTTTCCCACAGACATTACTTTTGTTTTGGAGATACTGATCTTCATATCATAATCCTTGCACCTCTGATGAAGCTCTGAAATATTAGTTTGCAACCCTTCAGTCGAATCGGCCATTACAACTGAGTCATCAGCATATGCGAGACTGCTTATTTTGTTTTCACCTATTTTAATCCCGCCCTGCCATTCTACTGTTTTCAACATATGATCCACGAATAGTATGAACAACAGTGGTGACAGGTTACAGCCTTGTCTTACCCCTGAAACTACCCTGAACCATGAGCTTAATTTGCCATCTACTCTAACTGCTGCCTGACAGTCTACGTAAAGCCCTTTAATTGCCTGCAGAAGTTTGCCTCCTATACCATAATCTTGAATAACTGACAGTAGCTTCCTCCTAGGAACATGGTCATAAGCCTTTTCTAGATCTATGAAGCATAGATACAACTCCCTGTTCCACTCATAGCACTTTTCCATTACCTGCCGTAAGTTAAAGATCTGGTCCAGACAGCCTCTAAGAGGCCTAAACCCACACTGATTTTCATATAACTTGTCCTCAATTAATACCCGCACTCTCCTTTCAACAATACCTGAGAATATTTTGCCTACAACGCTAATTAAAGAGATACCTCGATAGTTGTTACAATCTTTTCTGTTTCCATGTTTGAAAATTAGCGTGATTACCGCTTTCGTCCAGTCAGATGGAACCTGTCCCGATTCCCATACCTTCTCAATTATCCTGTGTAACCATTTGAGACCTGATATTCCACTGTATTTGACTAGTTCTGGCTTAATTTCATCCACCCCAGCCGCTTTATTGCACTGTAATCTACCGACCATTTTCTCCACTTCCTCAAATGAGATCCTGTTTCCATCGTCGTTCCTATCCCATTCTACCGGAAAATTTGGCACATTATTGAGCGTTTCACCTACATTGAGCAATTCTTCAAAATATTCCCTCCATCTGCTCAAGGCATCCACAGGATTCACTAGCAGTTTTCCTGAACTGTCCAACACATTTGTTAATTCCTTCTTCCCTCCCTTTCGAAGATTGCTAATCACGCTCCACAATGGTTTTCCTGCGGATTGACCCAGAGTTTCTAGCTTATTTCCAAAGTCTTCCCATGATTTCTGCTTGGAGTCTGCAATTATCCGTTTGGCTTTGTTTCTTTCTTCAACATAACTTTCTCTCTCTGCCTGATTTCTAGTATCGAGCCATTTTTAAATGCCTTCTTTTTCTTTTTACAGGCTGCCTTGTCTGTGTCATTCCACCAGGCTGTCTGCTTCTTCCTACCTTTGCACACTACTGTTCTAAGACATTCTCTAGCTGCTTCCAGTAGTGTGTCCCTGTACCTTGACCATTCCTCTTCCAGTGACTGTAAATCATTACATTCAACTAACTGGTACGTTTCCGAGATCATTGCTATGTATTTCTGCCTAATTTCCTTGTCTTGAAGCTTCTCCACTCTTATCCTTCTACACATAGACCTGACTTTCTGTTCTTTTGGTCTCACAAAACCAATTCATCAAAAAACAATATTTTTAACTACAAACGGTAATGTTCACAATATCTGAATATAGAAAAATTTATTTAAATTTATCATGCGATGTCAGTAAACAATGTCTTAGAGACTTAGATGATACCTTATTACCTCAAGCTATCACCTTGAAAGTAACACACTTTTATCTGATTATTTCAGGATTTATTACAAAAGTTCAAATGTTTGTTAAGCTTATGGGACTTAACTGTGGAGTCATCAGTCCTTAAACTTACAAACTACTTATAAACTAACTTACACTAAAGACAACACAAACATCCATCCCCGAGGGAGTTTTCGAACCCCCGCCAGGGAACGGCCTCGCGAATCGGAGCATAGCGCCTCAATGCACTCCGTCGCGACGATTATTACACTTGATATATCAGTTCATTTTGTAAATTATATACACCACTTGTCCTCATGTTCATGGAACTATTTAACGAATATTTGACTATTTTTCCTGTAACTTTATTTAAATATTGTATAGTATGAGCGGTCAGGCTCATGAAGACTGACTTGTTTATTTATTTATTTCATACTCTATTTGTAGTGTTGATAAAAAGTACCAAGGTTTATCACTTTTTTATTTAATATCGTCAAAATGTTAAGTTAATATGGAAGTGCTCAGAGTTCACTCAAAACAAAATCTTTCATGGTATAAACTCTGCTACTCTTGCAGGGTATGGCGACCTGCCAATGGAACAGTGTCTAGGGCAAACAACTGCTATGGCCAAGTAAAATACTTGAGCTGTTCCTGAGAAAAGTTACTTTGGGCTATATGATCACTTTACGTCTCGTCTTGGAAGGACGAGATCCTATCTGCCTAGTAAGCATGGAGGTCCGGGTTCGATTCCCGGCCACATCAGAAATTTTAATTCTATGCTTCAGATTTATAATTATTGTCTCTGACATTTTCGAGACGAAAGTCCGTCTCAGGGATTGTTTATTTGTATTAACTGATATTTATATCACCTTAACAGGATTGCTCCAATATGTCCATTGCCGAGGTGATATTCCGCTGCATGGAGAGCCTTGGCAGTAGTGGCAATTATCTTTGGAACACCGAAGCTGAATTAAAGTTTGTGACGTGGAGGGAAATCGTACTTAGACTATTCCGAGGCGCCTTAATCGTTAGTGGTGTGGTGATCTAACGGTAAGACGTCTGCAACTGCAACTGGTTTCATCTTATTGATGCACCCCTGTTTAGTATGAACCGACACTTCCAACAATGTGGCCTTGTGATACATTGAAAGCATCAACACATCCCTTGTATCTTTCCACTTGAAGCAAAGTAAATGTTCTCGCCTCATAAAAATCACAGCCATCCGAGTCTAACTCAGGCACAGGCCACTCGGCAATACCATGCAGTACGAGTCAGACTTGGGTGCTGTCCGATGAGTTAGAGCAAAGAACTATCTCATTACCAAGCCGTTCGTCTGGAAAGACATTAAACATGACTGCAAAGTGTGGACGCACGCATTTGTACTGAGCCAGCAAAATAAAATCATTTGGCACATCATGTCCCCTTGGTTGCTTCCCAGTATCTAAAGGTAGATTTCAACATGTGAACGTGGACATTGTGGGCTCCATCTCCGCCTCAGACGGGTTCAAATATGTACTGTTTTCAATTGGCCAAACCACGAGGTGGGTGGAGGACAACCCACTCAGAAACATTACCACTGAAACAGTAGCAAAAGCATTTATGGACTCATGGATATCAGGTTTTGGTTGCCCTGTTAATTTTGTTACTGACTAAGGTCGGCGGTTTGAATCAGTTCTATTCACAAACACTGCAAACTGTACAGCATAAAAAAATATATACCATCGCCAACCATCCACAAGCCATCAAGCTAGTCGAACAGTGGGACAGGATGTTTAAAACCGCTCTCAGGTGGCACACAGCCTTGTGGACAGAAGCTCTCCTGTGAGTTCTGCTAGGCCTACGTACCACTTACAATGTGGACCTCCAGGGCACTGTCACCAAATCTGCGTACAGCCAACAGCTGGTGACACCAGGCGAACTTGTCTGCCCACAATCACACCCAGAACTATCTGAACTTCCCATGCTTTTGGACCACATCCGAATGCATTGCGGAACAATAGCTCCACCTATACTTTAGAGCCATGCGTTGCCTCGAACCTACATACCACATACCTTAAAAACTTGGTCACATGTCCTGCTAAGGGATGACATAGTCCACACACCATTGCAGCCTCCATATCAGGCCCTCACCATGTCATCAAGTGCACGGACAACACAGTCGACATTGAAATAAAACAAAACCTGACATCGTAGAGTCAAGCCCGCTCACATCGAGCCTGCCATGCCTCCTCATGTCAAGGAGTCACAAGGGCAGTCAACTCCCGTTTATCGCTCACAAAACGCCCACTAATGCTACTCCAGTGAGTGTTATGAATGCACCTGCAACTCCAGCGAGTGGTACAAACCATATTACTAGCCCATCGAGTGCTACAAATCATCCTGCTACTCCAATGAGTGCCCGAACTCACCTGCTACTCCATCGAGTGCTCCCACAGCTATGTCCAGGGTATCCCCTTCCACTCCCTGATAGGGTAAGGGGAGGGGAAGGAACGTTGTGTTATAATAGTTGTGTTTAGATATCAGAAGGGTACAGTATGTGGGCGGCCGGGCGGCTTTACCAAAGATAATAACCACTTCCTGGAGAATTACATGTATTACCTTATTACTGAATACTAATAATAATGTTGAAATAAAGGTACTAAGAATTAGGACAATTAAGCAGAAAGATTAAGTGTAATTCAAACATTACAGTTAAGAATAAATAACTTCAAACAATTTACATTGAATCAATATAGCATAAAATGAGTTAATTACACAAGCAAAGGAGTAATGGCGCCAATCACAGATTTAAGAGCTCTTTAACCAACAGGTTCTCAAATAAAAATACTTTTCCATAAAGTTCACAAAATAAATATCTCAAAATAGTGGAGTAACTTAATCAAGTTCTCAATCTCAATAAATTGCCGTATTTGCTGGCATATAAGATGTACCGGCGTATAACACACACTCCACTTGTAAGACTTGTTTTTAGGAAAAAAATAAATAACACCTAATACATCTATTGCAATATAATTATAATACATTTGTTCAAGTACATAAAATATCTAAGGCAGTGCCTTCAAGTAGTGTTCATAAACTTTACGCAGTCAATTTTCTTGACAGTTTGCGCTTATTCAAACGGATATTTCGCCTATCGCTGTTTACAGTGCGTGGCGACTACATGGCGCGTTGGTTGACTAGAGCGTCGTAAAGGCTTGCGACATTGACACCAAGGTGGCTCAGCTTACAATTGCTCCGATCAGACACCGCGCCGAGTATCAGTTCGTGAACTTCGCGCGACGAGTAGGGGGTGTTCATGTTTAAAATGGCGCGTTTTGAGAATTTATTCTGAAGCGCAAATATTTATGTAAGTATTTTTGCGATGTTCCATAAACTGTGAGAATGATGGATGGTTTGCATTTGTGTATCGGTCGGCGAACTGTATGGGGCACAGGATGTTTTAACCACAGAAATACAACTGTGAGAAGTAGAAGCTGTCCAAACATCACAAAAAATAATTGTGTACATACTTGCAGCTTGAGAATACGAATAAATTCTCAAATGTCATTAGGCGAGACGTGGACAAATACATGAGCTGTGGTTCATTATTCAAATACTGGATGACACCGTTACAGGATTGCTGAAAATATCGATTATGAAGAATGAAATTACGTCGTAAGTTTCAACTTCGTATGAAGTTACCAGTTTCATTTATACTTGGCACTAAAAATAGTACAAAATTCAGAAAATGTTTACTACATAATAAACTCCTGACGGGTAATTTGGTACATATTATGTACATATATCAAATAAAAATTACGAAAATTCCCGCATTTTAGTCCACTTTTTTAAATACCTTGAAAGAAATCGAACTTGTAAGTACCTAATTTAACTGGCAACCAGCGAATAAGACGCACCCAGATTTTGCCCCATTTTTTTAGGGAAAAAGTGCGTCTTATATGCTGACAAATCGGTAACCTTGCATAAAATCACAGAATTAAGACAACTTAGTCCACATAATTTTAAATGGGGCGGATTTCCATAAGGTTCACAAATCACAAAAATAATAAATATGGTTGAATAGGTTCACAATTGCATGAAATGAATTAATTAAAACATGCAATGAACAATGGCGCATATCACAGAATTGAGACAGCTTCCCCATCAAGTTCTTAAATGGGGCAGATGAACAACAAGAATTCGATAAGGTGCATTAAATATGAAAATGTTTCCCCTCCCTTTTCTTTAAGACACCCTGTTAAACTGCATGAGAATTATTCATCTATAATAGAAGCCTTGTCTTAATGACCTTTTGCAATTTCAATGGCTTCCATACCTTCATATGAGGCAATGCATGAGAGTAATTAAAATGAAAAACGCACAGTGCAACAGACAGAATGAGTTTCAAAGCAGTTCACTGATTACAATATTTAACACATTAAGCTGATTTTAATAATACATGTTTTAAAACAACTTGTCAAATAAAGGAATAAGTAATCAAAAGCGACATGCACGTCTCTTGACAAAGATAGAAAACTTCAGACACCACGTCCCATGTTACTTGAAGCAGGAATGGCTCACTAAATAAGAACCTGAACTGAAATGGTAACGGCCTGGCAGGATAGGGAAAGATCACTGAAGGAAAGCGGACAGATCAGACAAGATATAAGTCAAAAGGAAAAGATACCTGAACGATAACCGCCAAAATTACAACTACGAGTGGGCAAGAACACCACACAGAGGGAAAAATACACTGCCTGCAATAACGCCCATCCCCCAAGCAGGTAATGGACCAACAAGTGGGCACACACCAGATAAATTCCCCAGAGACGCTAACCAAGCATCTATATTAAATGAATTAATGATCATATTTAAACAGTGTCAAGGCACAATCTTCCCTATCATAAGCAACCGACAGCCAAATATTCAGACCACCAACACAAATAGGCCAAACACAGACATTAGGCTATGTAAGCTGTTGGGGTTCAACCCACTCAGAGAAACAGATACAGGAGAAACTCAACAATCATTAAAATCATGGAGCAAACCAGAAAATAGCTAGATAACAAGAAACAACATTCAGGTCGCAGAGCGATAGGTCCCGATATGCATAGATGAAACAGCAAGCACAAATGAAGTCACCACCAAGCAATACTTACCACCAAAAGTGCCGATGTCATGCAGTCACTTCACACATGCCGTCTGTTCGAGTAATTCCAGTCAGTGATGATATAATAGGCAATGAACACAACTTGTGACTCGGTATTCCTGAAACATGACAGGTGCCGAAAAAAAAACTTTACTGCAATGGCGACTAATTCCAACTACGAACTTCACATCTGATGTGCACATACAAGGCAACAGCTGATAGTCACTACTGAAGGTCCGCAGAGATTAGATTAGATTAGTTTTTCGTTCCGTAGATCCATGTTGAGGAGATCGTCGTGAATGTGCAACATGTCAAGAAACGAAATTTACAAGTTGAATAATAGATAATACTAATAATATAAAAAAACAGATACATACATTTTAAAGGGTTTTTTTAATTTTTTTATTTTTATTTTTTTTCAGCTGATAATATAATAATACTAAATAGTATGAGTACATGCATCATTTGGTACAATTTAGAGATTCACTAATGTAGTAGGAGGAGTTGGCCACTAGAAAGTCTATTAGGTACCTCTTAAACTGATCTTTAATTGTAGCTAAATTTTTTATACTTGATGGTAAATTATTGAAAATGTGTGTCCCTGAGTAGTGGATCCTTTTTTGAACAATAGCAAGTGCTTTTAAGTCCTTGTGTAGATCATTTTTATTCCTAGTACTGTATGTATGAACTGAGCTGTTTGTTGGGAAAAGGGATATATTATTTATGAGAAATTTAATTAAGGAATAAATATACTGAGAGGCAGTAGTTAATATACCCAGTTCTTTGAAGAGGCTTCTACAGGACGTCCGTGAATTTACTCCACAAATAATACATATTACACGTTTTTCGACTCTGAAGACTTTTGACTGACTTGAAGAGTTACCCCAAAATATTATACCATATGACATTAGGGAATGAAAGTAAGCAAAGTATGCAAGCTTTGTTATTTTTATGTCTCCTATGTCTGAAATACAGATTTGTTGAGTCGTTTCTGCAGTTCTGTAGTGTGCTCCTCCCAACTAAATTTATTATCAAGCTATAATTCCAGGAATTTAATGCTGTCAACATCTTCCATCTGCTCTTCTTCATACTTAATGCATATGCTGACGGAAAATCTCTTACATGTTCTGAACTGCATGTAGTGAGTCTTTTCAAAATTAAATGACAATGAGTTGGCTTTAAACCATTTATTAATGTTCATGAAAATATCATTAGCAGACCTTTCTATAACTATGCTTGACATACTTTTTATTGCAATACTTGTATCATCTGAAAACAAAACGAACTCTGCTTCTGGTAGTGTAACTGATGAGAGGTCATTAATGTACACAAGAAAAAGCAATGGTCCTAAGACGGATCCTTGTGGGACACCACATGTAATTTCTTCCCAATCCGATGATGACTCTTGACTTAATTCACTAGTCGCTTGCACTGACACCCTTTGTTTCCTGTTAGTGAGGTACAACTTGAACCATTTTGCAGCATTCCCTGTGACCTCATAGAATTCTAATTTACTTAAAAGGATGTTATGGTTCACACAATCAAATGCCTTTGACAAATTATAGAAAATACCTACTGCTTGCAATTTATTATCTAATGAATTAAGTAGATTATCTCTGTAAGTGTAAATAGCCTTCTCGATATAGGAACCTTTCAGAAATCCAAACTGTGTTCTAGAAAATATGCTATTTGAGGTTAAGTGGTTGAGAAGCTGCTTGTACATTACCTTTTCTAGAATTTTTGAGAATGCTGGCAAAGGTGAAATGGGTCTGTAGTTTGATGGTATCTCTTTATCCCCCTTCTTGAATAGAGGTTTAATATCCGCTTATTTTAGCCAATCAGGAAATGTTCCCGTTATAATAGACTGGTTACACAAATAACTTAAAATTGTGCTAAGTTCACAAGAACACACTTAAATTAACTTTGTTGATATTTCATCGTAACCACTGGAATGCTTTGTTTTTAAAGATTTTATTATGGAAGTTATTTCTTGTGAAGTGAGTGACATATTCATGTACGTGAAGTTATTTGTAAATGCTATTTTCAAATATTCAAGGGCATTATTTACTAATCCAGACAATCCCATACTATCAGTAACAGATATAAAGTACTTAAATCGATTTGCCACACTATGCCCATCAGTTACTAATGTCTCCTCTACTCTTAATGCTACCTGCTCTTGTTCCTTTCTGGTTCTACCAGTCTCCTCTTTCACTATATCCCATATTGTTTTTATTTGGTTTCCTGATGTTGCTATCTTCTTTTCATAGTGCATTTGTTTAGATGTCTGAATCACTTTTTTTAATATTTTACAGTATTCCTTATATTCTACATCTACATACATACTCCGCAATTCACCGTAAGGTGCGTGGCGGAGGGTACACTGTACCACTACTAGGCATTTCCTTTCCTATTCCACTCCCAAATTGAACGAGGAAAAAAAGAATGCCTATATGCCTCCGTATGAGCCCTAATTTCTCTTATCTTGTCTTTGTGATCTTTACGCGAAATGTAAGTAGACGGCAGCAAGATCGTACTACACTCAGCTTCAAATTCCGGCCCTCTAAATTTGCTTAACAGAAATTCACGAAAAGAACGTCGTCTTTCTTCCAGCGATCCCCAATTGAGTTGCCGGAGCATTTCCGTGACACTCGCGCATTGGTCGAACCTACCGGTAACAAACCTTTAAACTGATCTGCTGCAGGTCCCAAACACTGAGCAATACTCAAGCCGTGGTCGTACACGCGTTTTATACGCGATCTCCTTTACAGGTGAAGTACATCTTCCCAAAATTCTCCCAATAAACCGAAGTCGGCTGTCCGCCTTACTCACAACTGTCCTTACATGCTCTTTCCATTTCATATCGCTCTGCAATGTTACGCCTAGATGTTTGAACGACGCGACAGCATCAAAAAGCTCACTACTGATGCTGTATTCGAACATTATGGGATTGCTTTTTCTACTCATGCGCATCACCTTACACTTTTCTACATTGAGAGCTAGCTGCCATTCTTCCCACCAACTAGAAATTTTGTCTAAGTCATCCTGTATGCTATTACAGTCAGTTACAGACGACACCCTCCCATACACCACAGCATCATCAGCAAACAGCCGCAAATTACAACTTACTCTGTCCATCAGATCATTTATATAGATAGAAAATAATAGCAGTCCTATCACACTCCCCTGGGGCACGCCTGACGATACCCTCGTCTCTGATGAACAATCGCCGTTGAGAACAACGTACTGCGTTCTATTACTTAGGAAGTCTTCCAGCTAGTTACAAATCTGTGAACCTATTCCATAAGCTCCTATCTTCGTTTGCAGTCTGCAGTGTGGCACCGCGTCGAACGCCTTTTTGAAGTCGAGAAAAACACAATCCGCCTGTTGCCCTTCGCAACTGGCTCGCAAGATGTCATGTGAGAAAAGGGCAAGCGGAGTTTCACATGAACGATGTTTCCTAAACCCGTGCTGATTCATGGAAAGAAGCTTTTCCGTTTCAAGGAAATTTACTATATTCGAACTGAGAATATGCTCTAAAATTCTACATGAAACTGATGTCAACGATATTGGCCTGTAATTGTGTGGGTCAGTTCTCTTTCCTTTCTTATAAACGAGAGTCACCTGCGCTTTTTTCCAATCACTAGGAACTTTGCGCTGAATTAAAGATTCGCGATAAATGCAAGCTAAGTAGGGGCCAATGCCGCAGAATAGTCTTTGTAAAACCGAACTGGTATTCCATCCGGACCAACAGACTTTTTCTTGTTTAGTTCTCTCAGCTGCTTCTCTACACCGGAAATACCTATTGCTATGTCCCCCATTTCGGAATTAGTACGTTGATCAAATGATGGTACAGTTTTGCGGTCCTCCTGCGTGAAAGATTTCTTAAAGGTTAAATTTTGAACTTCAGCTTTCCGTTTGCTTTCTTCTATTACTGCCCCGGAATGATCAATGAGTGACTGGACAATGGGCTTTGACCCGCTTATCGATCTTACATAGGACCAGAATTTTTTCGGGTTCTCGGAAAGATCTTTTGGTAAGGTATGGCTGTGATAATTATTGTATGCTTCGCGCATCGATCTTTTTATAGACGCACGAATCTCTACTAACTTTTGCCTGTCATCATTTGCGTGTTCTTTTTTGAATCGAGAGTGCAACAGCCTTTGCTTTCTAAGCAGCTTTCTAACATTATTATTATACCACGGTGGATCTTTTCCATCCTTAATCGTCTTTACTGGCACATACTTCTCTAACCCTTTATTAACAATGCACTTAAATTTAATCCACAATTCTTCTACATCCATAGTCCCGGAATTAAACGATGCCCATTCATTTTCTAAGTGCGATCCTAACATTTGCTTATCGGCTCTTCCCAACAAAAACACGCTCCTAGCCTTCTTGATTGGTTTATGAACTTTGGTCACCATCGACGCTACGACGATATCATGATCACTAATTCCTGTCTCTACACAGACATCGTTAATAAGGTCAGGCCTGTTTGTGTCTATAAGGTCTAGAATATTTCCATTGCGCGTGGGTTGCCGGTTTAACTGCTCAAGACAGTTTTCGGAGAAAGTGTCAAAATGTAGCTCGCAAGACTGCTTGTCCGTACCGCCTGAAATGTAGCCAGCGAGGTCCCAATGTATACTCTTAAGGTTGAAGTTTCCTCCGACTAATATTACATAGCCCGGATACCTATGCACTACCTGGTGTAGACTATCTTTGAATGATTCTAAAACTGCTACAGCAGCACTGGGGGGCCGGTAAAAACACCCAACTATTAACTTTACTTCTTTTAGACCTGTTATACGTGCCCAGATAACTTCACAGTTACTTTCAACCTCGATCTCAGTAGAAACAATATCTTTGTCCTCAGTGATGTACACTCCTCCTCCAATTGTATCCGATCTATCTTTCCGATATACATTCCACGCTTCGCTAAATATTTCTGAACTTGCCACATAATGATTTAGCCAGCTTTCGGTGCCTAAAACTATCTGAGCGCAATAACTTCCATGCTGTGCGGCAAATTCGGGAACTTTGTTTCTAATACTCTGTAAGTTTGCGGCTACTATTTTGATGTTCGAATTTTTGTTCCGAACGTGGCCTGAATTCGCTGTTTGAATGCTGACAGGCGAGTGCTCATCAGAGTTAGCGCCTAGCCTAAAAAAAACCCATGTGCACTCCACAAGTACCCTGCTACCTGAGTAGCCGCTTCCTTAGTGTAGTGCACCCCTGATCTATCTAGGGGCACCCTACAATTCCCCACCCAATAACGCAGATCCAGAAATCTGCAGCCATGACTGTCACAGAGTCGGCGAAGCCTCTGGTTCAGACCCTCCACTCGGCTCCAAACCAAAGGACCCCGGTCAACCTTGGGAACAATGCTACACATCGACAGCTCTGCTTGCACCTCGCGTGCGAAGGCAGCAGCCTTCACCAATTCCGCCAGCCGCTCGTAGGATCTGAGGATGTCCTCAGAACCCAAGCGACAAGCGTCATTGGTGCCGACATGACCTACGACTTGCTGTCGACTGCACCCTGTACCCTCGATAGCCGCCGGCAAGGCCGCTCCACATCTCGAATGAGGCCCCCTGGCAGACACACCGAGAGCACGTTGGAATTCCTTCCGGATCTCGACGCTATCTGCCTAAGGGGCTCCATCACGCGCCTAACATTGGAGCTCCCAATAACTAATAATCCCCTCCCCCCGTGCACCTGCTCGGACCCTGCTGAAGGAGTGTCCACATGTTAACTCACAGGACGAACGGGCGCGGACGGACGTCCAGCCTCCACATTGGCCTTCCGCCTCGAGCGACGCGAACGCCGTACAACCCGCCACTCCCCTTGCGGAGAAGGCGGCTCGACGACGTCCGGTACACCTGAAGGTGCCTCGGTAGCAGGGACAGAGAGCGAAGCATGAGACACCTGAGGTGATCCACTCGACGCACCAGACTCCCCACTATCGCTGCACCCTGAGACAGCAGCCTGAAGACGGCTGACCGTAGCCAACAGCACGCTCAGCTGTTCGCGAACTGCGGCCAACTCCTCCTCCGTCCGTACACAGCAGGCACACATCCTATCCATACAATTAACTGCAAAAAGTAGAAAACTAAATAATCAACTTTTAAGTAGCCTAGTACTCTAGTAAAGGCGGCTGGCTGCTGACTGAACTGTGGTCAGTTTTAACTACACTGTCAAATCAACAAAACTGAGTCCGGCAGTTTTCAAAATAAACAAGAATATCTGTGGAATACACCGTTATCAAACGCACGAGAAAATAAGCTTAGTGCTGTTTACGATGTGGCACTGGTGGCAGCTGGCACTGGACTGACAACGAGCTTTAGTAACGGTCTCTGACTTGTTTTGAAATACACCAGTCAAAGACGAAGACTAAACACAACGGTATTTATCAAATACGCTAGAATAAAGTATTAAAACAGTAGTACAAACGAAATCTGCCAAGTACACGGAAAGAAACCTCTTAAAACAGAAGTACTAACGAAAATGAATTGGACTGGCAAATTAAATTTGACACAAATTAAATTAAGATACTTAGCGCTGTTTATGATGTGGCATTGGTAGCAGCTGCCAAGTACACGGAAAGAAACCTCTTAAAACAGAAATACTAACGAAAATGAACTGGAATGGCAAATTAAATTTGACACAAATTAAATTAAGATACTTAGCGCTATTTATGATGGGGCGTTGGTGGCACATTTAGTTAAATCATCATCATTGCAACTACTCTTGCCTGATACATACATTTTCCTTTTTGTCTTACATAAAATCTTTATTCCTTGTGTAACCCATGGTTTTATTATAGACTTCTGTTTAATTCGAGTTACTTTTAGAGGAAAACAGTTTTCAAAGATGATAATAACATTATTAATGAATACGTTATATTTTTCATTCATGCCATGAGCACTATATACATCTTTCCAGTTCAGGTCTTTGAGGAGTTTTCTAAAATTTTCAATTTTTGGTGGGTTGACTACTCTCCTGTATGTACATTTTGCAGTCTTCATAATCTGTTTAGAATCTATACCTAAAACAAGGGGCTGCATATCGTGATCTGATAGGCCTGGAACGCAGCAAGCAATCACAACAACAATAACAACAACAACAACAACAACAACATGCGAGCTGGGCGGCTCACTACCCAGACTCCGGCCAGCCATCTACTTCCTCGATCGGAGCTGTACCTCCGCACCTGTGGAAGGGGGCTGTGAGACGACGAGTATAAACTATCGATAGTCAAATGTATTATATCTTTCCAGATCGATGTTCTTTGGCTCTGATTGTGGCCATGATGTTCTTCCCAAGGAGGCTAGAATACAGGGAGATGCCGTTACGCTGAAAAAGTGAAGTGTGCCTCTGCCATATTACTAAGTTTTGAAGAAGTGTTCCTAATGTAGAGCTAATGTTCTATGTAATTTAAAACAGGAATAGAACGTCCAACGGTTTTGCCATTACGTACAATGTGTTAAAAGAGTGCAAAGTAGCCATTCAAAATTAAGTTTTCAAATATATTATGATGAATATTTGTTACTATTTGTTCAAGAAAATATACTGTCAGAAAGTACATACATTGCAGTGATTGTCTGTTCAATGCATAAACAGTAAGAGAGTCGACTTAACGCATTGCTTTGAAGGAGACTGACCAAGATGGCGAACAGGCTTCAACTGATGTATGTGCTCAACATAGATAATGCCATCTCCCTTTTTTCTAACACCCTTGGTTCTTCCCTACCTTCGACCATGGATATTGGTAGACTGGGCATGGTACAAGGAGGTTATAATAACGGGAGGTGGCGTTACCTATGCTGAGAGAAGTCATTAGTTGAAGCAATAGGGACCATGCTCTTGTGCCCAAAATAAAGCTTTCTCACTTAAAACTCTGTGTGAATATTGCCCTCTTTAAGTAAAGTTACTAAATTGACAGTCATATTGCAGTATTTACTTAGATATGACATACTTTTCAACGACTAGAACTACTATACACACCCAGTATGACAAATGCTTTGGGCACAAACAAATGCTGGAGTGCGCAGTTTGCAGGCTTCACTTTTTCAGAGTTACGGTATCTCCAGAGATTCTAACATCCTTTGCATGCCACTGATTTCATGGCACCAACATCTCTACAGCTAAACCATTGCTTTGCCAACAGTCACATGATAGTGTCCAGATTTTCTTATGAATTTACAAAGCTTTTCCTGGTACGGGGAGTAACATTAAATTTCAAGTCTAAGTATTATCAGTTTAAAATAATATCATTTCTTGAAAAATGCTACTTTTTTGTATACAACTAACATTGCTAACAATCATGTGGTCATATGTTGTTACCATGCCATGTGTATAGCCACTCGGCTGTTTGCCTGGTCTACTAGTACATATGGTCGAAGTTCCCTACACATGAGGAGTTTGTTCATTGAATCTTATGTTTAAGGACCTACATAAAGTATCATTCTCTAAATTGTGTTATTATTGGCCTACAAGCCATTAAAATCCCATATGTGTATTGCTGAAAGGAAGTAAAGATATAGAAAAGATTTTGTCTTCATGCAGTTTTAGGAATAAGGTTAAAAATTGTTTGCACAGCAGTTGACTTCGCAACTGTAAAGCCCTAAGTGATGCTGAAATAAATAAATGCCCAATCTCTTACAAACTGCATCACCATAGATTTAGGACACAAGTTATTTATTGAACATAATAATATGAATGGTTTTGTGTATATTAATTGAGAAAGTACTACAGAAATATGGAGCTATGAAGAGAATGAATCAAAGAGTTAAGATAATAGGTTTAAAAAGTTTGGAAACTTTCGTTTTTGGCTGCATAATAACAAAAATTTTACAATCGAGAATTTACTCCCCTGGAAGTACACTGTTAGAATCCGAATCGTTGTGTATACATGTTAGATGCAGGTTGCCAAAATTCTGTCCATAAATGCAAATATGAAGGGAATCTCCCAGATAATGTTATAATTTTTATTATGGCATACATTTTGCACATACTGTATTTTCCAACACATCCTAATCTACATTTTGATGACAGAATGACAGTGAAAGAGTGGTATCGTGAAGTTCAGTATGTCACTAAGAGGTATCTGTGTTTTCAAAACCATTCACTCATAATACATCTTCACAAATATCAATAGTAAACTTTAAACAACAGTAATATCATATATCCAGTGTGACCTACTGAATGTGTGTTATGGTCATCAGTCCAGAGACTGGTTTGATGCAGCTCTCCACACTACTGCTGTGGTGGAGTAGCCGTTGCTCGCCGTCGGAGGCTCGAGTCCTCCCTGGGGCATGGGTGTGTGTGTGTGTTTCTCCTTAGGTTAGTTCACCTTAGTTGAAGTAGTTTGTAAGCTACGGACTGATGACCACGTAATTTGGTCCGATAGGTTTACAAGCATTTGAGCATTTTCCATCCTACTCTATCCTGAGCAAGCCTTTTCATCTGCTGATAAGAATGGCGACCCACATCCATTTGAATCTGCTTACTATATGCGTCTCTTGGTCTCCCTCGGCGAGTTTTACCCCACACACTGCCCTCCAATGCTAAATTTACAGTTCCTGGATGTCTAAGAATGTGTCCTACCAAGCGATCCCTTATTTTAGTCAAGGTATGCCAAAAATTTCTTTTCTTAGCAATTCTGTTCAGTACCTCTTCATTAGTTATGCGATCTACCCACCTAATCTTCAGCATTCTTCTGTAGCACCACATTTCAAAAGCCTCTATTCTCTTCCTGTTCGCACTGTTTATTGTCATGTTTCATTTCCGTACAAGGAAACACTCCATACAAACGCCTTCAGGAAAGACTTCCTTACACTTAAATTAATATTCCATGTTAGCAAATTTCTCTTTTTCAAAAATACTTTTCTTCCCATTGTCATTCTGCATTTTATATCCTCTGTACTGCGACCATCATTTGTTACTTTACTACCCAAGTAACAAAACTCATTTACCACCTTCATTGTTTCGTTACCTAATCTAATTCCTTCAGCATCGCCTGATTTTCTAAGACTGCATTCCATTATCTTTGTTTTGCTCTTGTTAATACGCCCTCTTCAACACATTGTCCATTCAATTCAACTGTTCTTCCAGGTCCTTTGCTGTATCTGACAGAATTACAATGTCATCAGCAAAACGCAATGTTTTTATTTCTTCACCCTGAACTTTGATCCCCATTCCAAATTTCTCCTTGCTTTCCTTCACCGCCTGCTCAATGTACAAATTGAATAATATTCGAGAAAGGCTACAACCCTGTCTTACTCCCTTCCCAACTAATGCTTCCCTTTCATGCCCTTCGAGTCTAATAACTGTGGTCTGGCTTTTGTACAAGTTGTAAATAACTCTCCTTTCCCTGTATTTTACACCTGCTGACTTCAGAATTTGAAAGAGTGTATTCCAGTCAACATTGTCAAAAGCTTTTTCAAAATCTACAAAAGCTAAAAATGTAGGCTTGCCTTTCCTTAATCTATCTTCTAAGATAAGTCGTAAAGTGAGTATTGCCTCCCGGGTCCGTACGTTCCTCCTGAATCGAAACTGATCTTCCCCGAGGTCAGCTTCTACTAGCTTTTCCATTCTCCTGTAGATAATTCTTGTTAAAATTTTGCAACCATGACTTATCAAACTGATGGTTCTGTAATTTTCACACCTGTCAGCACCTGATTTCTTTGGAATGGGGATTATTACATTTTTCTTAAAGTCTGAGGGCATTTCGCCTGTCTCATACATCCTACACACCAGTTCAAATAGTTTTGTCATGGCTGGCTCTCCCAGAGACTTTAGTAGCTCTGAGGGTATGTCATTTACTCCTGGGGCCTTGTTCTGACCTAGGTCTTTCAGGGCTCTGTCAAATTCATATCTCAGTATAGTATCTCCTATTTCATCCTCACCTACTTCTTCTGCCCTTCCTGCAATATTGCCTCTAAGTTCATTTCCTTTGAAGAGCTGCTCTATGTACTCTTTCCACCTTTCAGCTTTCCCTTCTTTGCTGAGAACTGGTTTCCCATCTGAGTTCTTTATATTCATGCATCTGCTTTTCTTGTCTCCAAATGTTTCTTTTATTTTCCTGTAGGCGGTATCTATTTTTTCCCCTTCTTATACATTCTTCTACAGATTTGCATTTGGCTTCTAGCCACCCCGGCTTAGCTATTTTGCACTTCTTGTCAATCTCATTTCCTAGTCGTCTGTACTCCATTTTGCCTGTTTCATTTACTGCATTTTTATATTTTCTCCTTTCATCAATTAAATTTATTATTTCCTGTGATATCCAAGGATTTTATGTAGGTCTTGCCTTTCTACCTATTTTGTCCTCTGCTGCCTTCACTATTTCATCTCTCAATGCTACCCATTCTTCTTCTACTGTTTTATTTCCCCCATTTCTGTCAATTGTTGTCTAAAGCTGCCTCTGAAATTCTTAAGAACTTCAGGTTCCCCCAATTTATCCAAGTACCATCTTCTTATTTTCCTACTTTTCTGCATTTTTTTCAGTTTCAGCCTACAGTTCATAACCAATAAGTTATGGTCAGAGTCTATATATGCCCCTGGGTATGTCTTACATATCTTCGATCTCCTCATCATAGGCAGAGCTAGTTGGCATATAAACTTGTACTGCTGTTATCGGTGTTGGCTTCGTATCTATCTTGACAATGATAATGCGATCATTGTGCTGCTCATAGTAGTTTACCCGCATTCCTATTTTCTTATTCATTATCAGTCCTACTCATGTGATACCCCCAACTGATCTTGTATTTATAATCCTGTACTCACCTGACCAGAAATTCTGTTCTTCCTGCCACCGAACTTCACTAATCCCCACTATATCTAACTTCAACCTATCCATCTCCCTTTTTAAATTTTCTAATTTTCCTACTCGATTAAGGGATCTAACATTCCATCCTCCGATCCGTAGAATGCCAGTGTTGTCTTTCCTGATGATCACATCCTCCTGAGTAGTCCCCGCCCAGAGATCCGAATAGGCGACTATTTTACCTCCGGAATATTTTACCCGATAGGATGCCATCATCATATTTTCATACAGTAGAGCAGCATGTCCTCGGGAAAAGTAACAGCTGTAGTTTCCCCTTGCTTTCAGCCGTTTGCAGTAACTGCATGGTAAAGCCATGTTAGCTGATGTTACAAGGCTAGCTCAGTCAGTCATCCAGACTGTTGCCCCTGTAACAACTGACAAGGCTGCTCCCCCTCTTGAGGAACCACACGTTTGTCTGGTCTCTCCGCAGATATCCCTCCGCTGTGGTTGTACCTACGGAACGGCTATCTGTATCCTTGAGGCACGCAAGCCACCCCACTTCGGCAATGTCTGTGGTTAATGGGAGTGGGACCTACCGACTGAATACCATGGTGGAAAGGACCAGATACGTTTGTGCAGAAGTTTACACACTTAACATTCAACACAGAAAAAAATGGGTGGGGGGAGAGAGACTTTTATCTCATTGAATTACATTTTCTCGCGATGTTTCTCAATGGTGTAGAGTAAAGATAAACCGTGAGTAAACCCGATGTTGCACGAGGAACTTTAAAATAAGATTCATAGTACAAGTTTACTACAAAGAGCAGATACAGTAGTGCGAAGTCTATAATGGACCGTCATATGCCTCTCGTGTTCATGTCGGCAGTGCTTCTACTTCTATTGAAGACAACTGGTTGCCGGAAAATACGAATTTTATGTAGCCTACCGAAATAGATATCAGTCAGTACTCCTAAATTTCTGATTATTTGTGATAGTCGTGGGCTGATACTATTAGGTTCATATATCAGCTTTTGTCGTGATGATAGAGGATCTCGAATGTCTCTTCGTAATTTTTCTTCGTATATTACTTACTAGTTGAAAAAATACTTGCATGGACATCCTAAAATATTTACAGAAGAATGATTACTCTTCTACCTGCTTATAAAAATTGTGAGATTTCCTTCGTAGTCTCGATGTTTCCACACCCTAATTCTTTTGCTCGTCGTTCTACTACCTAATTATCAAGGGCAATAGCAATCATCTCAAGTTGTTTCTAATTAAGTTTCGACATAATGATCTGTTTATTTGTTTGTTTGTTGAACTACAACAAAATTGTCTTCGACTTCTACATTAGGAACCAGCTACAACTTCATAATTCGTTTTTTCGACGTTGACGTGCAGTACAGTGTGGATTCTAAGGGATTTTTCTGGTCGTCGGCTTACGTGACTGTAGAATTCCGTAAAGTGTGAATCCATCAGGTATTGCACTACTATCTTTGCGATCGAAACAAATGTTGTGGTATATCTCCTTGTAATCTGCAAAGTCTTTGGTGAGGCTCCAATTTGTTTTGTTGATGCCTCATGGTTTTGTTTGTTTTTAGTCCGAGAGTGCATCTTTTCAAACATGCCTACATATGAAATGCCGTTGGTAATTAAAGCCCTTAGTCGGGTAAGAACCTTATAGCTAATGAAAATAAAAACTGTTTGATTATCCCTGTTAATCATAAAAGCATTTAGTTTTGTTATAAGTTGTGAATTATGTTTTGTGGAAAGTCTGGCTTTTTGTGTGTTATTGCGAGGGTTATCCTTTTTGATAATGTATTAAACAATCATATGAAACAACCAGTATGAGAATTATTTGCACTGGAGTTATCACTGTAGCCCTGTTTCCACAGTACTGACAAGAGATACGAGACAAATGGTACATCCAGGTGACAAACTGCCTTTTGTCTGTATTGTAGAGGTATTTAATGTTAATGTATACGAGAGTTATGCTAATCGTTTTCAAACAACGTCACCCTCGCAAAATTTTCGCACACTTAAAGGTAGTGAAACTTTTATTATTTCGGTCACAAACGTCGTCAAATCACTCTTGAAATGATAAACATTTGATAACATATCATACAATTAGCCTAAAATCGCAAACAATTGTGCCATCATTTATTCATCTTGTTCTTGTTGCAGAGCATTTTATTTCTGAGCTTGCTATGATAAAATGGAGAGGAATTCTGTGTAACCCAACCATGTTTTAGCGATTATTGCACCATCATCCTTTAATTTCTGGAATTGTTTTGCATGTTAGTTTCTATGATTATTGTACAGATTTTTGGTAAAA
Organism: Locusta migratoria; assembly: GCA_026315105.1. Lineage (NCBI taxonomy): Eukaryota > Metazoa > Arthropoda > Insecta > Orthoptera > Acrididae > Locusta > Locusta migratoria. The sequence goes on from CM048755.1 coordinate 230,608,435, forward strand.
TGGTTACTCATGGGATAAAGGGCCCCTGTTAGACAAAAAGAAAACTATATCTGTCAGAAACAGTCCAGATATAAATGCTTGAATTTATAAAGTGTACTGCAAAATATTGTAGATGGTAATACGGACATCATAGCAAATACATTATCAGAATATGATAGTCATGACAGATGACAAAATAAAGACATTATTGGATACAGTGAAAGAAGAGACGTGTAAAACGAGAGAGGAAGACGAGCACATACCATTGAAAGTAGATGACACTCAGGTAACAGATGTCTGCATTGTTACTGAAATATTCAGTAAGTATTCCTTAACTATTAACGAAAAATGCTGCAGTGTAATATCTCACACCTGTCACTACAAATAGAACAGTAATATGATAGGCCTACAACACCACTAGAAGTAATGTCCACCATAATATCCTTAAAACAACAACAACCATTGGCTATGATAATATATCAACAAATTTGATTAAATGGTGTGCCTCTGAGTTTAGTACAATATTTTATGTTGCTTGTGTCACCAGTATTTTATGACTGGAACACTTCCTAAATGGTTGAAATATGCTGAAGTTAGCCATTGTAGGCCTAAGAAAGGATAGGAAATTTAAAAAAATCTTTCAAAACTCCGACTTGTTTCACTTTTGCCCCCATTCTCAAAAAATTAGAAGTGATAATGTACAGTTGTCATCTCAGACATTTGACCACTACTAAAATATTATCCATGACACAGTTCAGATTTCTAAGGCTTCTAATATTGAGAGGGCTACACATACAATAAGAATGCACTTCATTCATCTCTATGAGATGCATTGGTTGTCTGTCTAAGATCCAGACAACCAAATAACGTGAAATTTTGTACACACACACAAAATTTCGTGGGGAAAGTTCTTAAACAGGTTTCGTTACATTTTTTGGAAAACCAACCAGAAAATTTGAGAAAAAGTGAATGTGCGTTTTCATCTTTGTACTGATCTTGATGAAATTTTGTACAATTGACCTTCAAATCAAGAAGGGCATTGTCTACATAAAATTTTGTTCAGTGCATGGTGGAGGGTACTTATGGATTTCACCAAAATCCACAGTTTTGCTCTGATCTTGATGAAATTTAGTACCCTTGACCTTGAAAACAAGATGGTTACTGTCTGCATAAAATTTCGTTCAGTGCATGGGGGAGAGTACTTTACGTACAGACTTCGATTGCAATCTCTATACGTATAAGGCGCATTTGTTGTCTGTTCCCTTATAACTCAAGATCCAGATAACCAAATAACGTGAAATTTTACCTTATTTTAAACCCGGGCAAAGCCTGGTATTTGCAGCTAGTTAGACAATAAATTGCAGGCCACCGGTACATTTTGTGATCTGTCAAAGGCATTTGACTGTATAAATCACAATATCTTTTTACCAAATTAGACTATTACGGTGTAACAGGAAATGCTGCAGAATGGCTAAAATCATATATATCTGACAGGAAACATAAGGTGTCAATAAGAAAGAGGCACATATTGAATTACCAGGCCTCATCCTACTGTGTACGAAGAACATGTGGGGCCCTCTAAGGTTCCAACTTTTTCTTGTATATATCAGTGGCCTTTCATCAACATTACTGGATGTCAAGGTTTTCTTCTTTTCAGATGACACAAATCTTACAATAATTAAACAAGTAAAGCCTTACAAAGGTCATCTAATGAAATTTTCATGGACATTAATAAATGATTCCTTGCCATTTCTATGTCATTAAACCATGAAAAAGCACACTAAATTCAGTTTTAACTCAAAATAAAGCTTATTTTGAAATGTAATTTTTATGACTAACTCCTGCACTCTGTTGGAATTTCTAGCTGAAGTAACAGATGTGTGTACATTGTGTTCAGTCTGACATTTGATGTCAGTTCTAATCTTGTGCAGTAACCATATGCACCTAGTATATTCAACTATTTTAAATCCTTTAAAATATAAATCTACTTAAGATTTTTTTCTGGTTGATTCTACATCCACAGGGGCAATTACATTTGGGATCTGTGGCACGTATATTAACACATCTGATCTCATTTTTTATGCATATTTATTTGTGTATCTTGTTTTCTGACATGGTCTACATTCAACTGGAATTAGAAGTACCTCTAATCTATTAGAAGTCATCGGATTCAAGGCAATGTTGGTCACAGCATGGTTACAGAATTTGATATAACTTGGTACAGTTAGTACCTGCACTAAAGTAAGTTGTCATAATTGAAGACCAGGATACCACCTGTCAGCTTTGACCCATGGCAGCAGTGACGTATATAGTCATAGCCAATATGGCGACCAAAATAATCATAAAAACATGTGAAAATAAATTTAATGACACTAACATAAAAAGTGCAGGAATGTATGTTTTGCGCATGTGCATTCTAAATGAGGGGGGGAAAAACACGAAATATCCAGAAAAAACATGTTCCATAAAACACAGACAAAAATGGTGTCAGACACATCAATGGCCTATGTCACACCTCAAAATGAAACTCACAATAACAAACAACTAAAAAAAAAAAAAAAAAAAAAAAAAAAAAAAAAAAAAAAAAAAAGGATTAATAATAATAATAACTGATGTCAGACTCTTGACCAATATTACATATCAGATGAAAATCCAGTTACCTAACAATGCCCAAAACTACATAACTTTGACAAAAACTGGTATAGGATGCTTCAGTTGATTTATATTACATCCCCAATGAAACTTTGAATACCGAGCAACTCCCAAAACAATGAAAACCTGATAAAACTGGTGTCGGATACTTCAGTGACCTATATTACACCTCAAATGTAACTCAGGATACCAAAACAACAAAAATTGACCTAAAATAAAAGGAAATAATTCCACACTAACAGCTACAACAGTACACACAAAATTAATAAGAAATTTAAAAATGTCTCTCTTACTCTCACCGAAGTTGGCCCACCCAAACACACAAAAATTAAATAAAAAAATTAACAACACACAATGTATACACATCAACCCACACTAAGAAAACACTAACCGTATTCATAGATTGTCTACATTCAGCACATTTAATTGCTTCAGCTATTAGACTAAACAACTTGATGACATCTGTCATAGTTTCTCCCACTGCCTACTTAAGACAAAATGAATTAATTTCCTTTGTAATATCCATCCTAACATAACTAAACAATTAACAAATGGAAAAAAAGAAATAAACCAGAAAAATAACACAACTAATCTATGAACAAATGCACACACAGACTTCCAAACCACAATGAAACACAAGATAAGTCGAGTCCTGGTTCCGGCACACAATTTTAATCTGCCAGGAAGTTTCATATCAGCGCACACTCCGCTGCAGAGTGAAAGTTTCATTCTGGAAACATCCCTTAGGCTGTGGCTAAGCCATGTCTCCACCATATCCTTTCTTCCAGGAGTGCTAGTCTTGCGTGTTTGCAAGAGAGCTTCTGTGAAGTTTGGAAAGTAGGAGGCGAGGTACTGGCGGAAGTAAAGTTGTGAGGCGGCATCGTGAGTCGTGTCGGGGTAGCTCAGTCGGTAGAGCACTTGCCCGCGAATGCAAAGGTCCCAGGTTCGAGTTCCGGTTCCAGCACACAATTTTAATCTGCCAGGAAGTTTTATAACATGTCGTTCATGTGTTTTATGAAGATGACGAATACGGTCAATTTTGTCCAGGGATGAAAGACTTTGTATCTGCCCTATCAAATGTGGTGTTGAAGAACACAAGCAGATAGCCTTGTTTTAGTAAATTTGAATGGACTTTATGTGGCCTTCAAATACAAGTTTCCCATCTACAATTTTTATCTCTCTATCTTTACACAGCTACTTTCGAAATGCTGTGTGCTCTGGAACACACACTGTGTGTATTTGTATTCATCACCAGAAATGAAGTTGATGTTGGCTGTGGTCAAGGTCAGAAAGACAACAACTTCTTGAGAAGATTTTCTGGAGTAAAGAAATCGAGGAATGTGTTACATCAATGTGATAAATGTCCTGGAGTACAATGTATTTCAGTTCTTCTTGCAAAATCAGAATCACTGTGTTTGGCTGAAGGCGTCCAATGTATGCAGATTAGTGTACATTGCTATCAGTAGTAGAAACAGTTAATGAATTCATACTCAATTTTTGAAATAAACTGGATTTGTTGAAAAGTCATTATTTTGTACCAAAGCAGCAATCACTTTATCTAGCGCACTGAAACACAAAATGAGGAGCAACAGAATAAACTGTAAAGACCATGTGTAAAATAAGTGACTACCCAATTCACTCAACAGCTACAGTACATTATTATCATAAAACCATTATTTCCAATATTAAAGATCCAATTCCACATAGAGAATTCTCTCAATTTAAAAATGGGAGGGGGGGGGGAATCTGTCACTGTATCCTGGTGACTTTGGAATTGATGTCGAGTGGTATTTTAGGGTCATATAAAGGATGCGATTCCACCCATTGGCTTTGACTCGTGACATTTGTGTGTTGTGTAGTAGGCAAAGTACTTTTTGACAAGCTAGACTGTAGATGCCTATTCTGATTGACAAAAGTACTTTAATATTTTCTATACATATGTCATCATTTAAAGGATGTGGTTAGATAAGAACCTAAGAGTACAGTTTAAATTGTTGCAAGTGAATAAGCAACAATACCACTGCGATGCTCGCATACATTCAAAATGTACCAATAGTAGGTCGCAACTACAATATGCAATGTTTCTTCCAAATTACCAGTAAAATTTTAAACGAGCCCTGTGATTTAATTAAAAACAGTAATCAATTGAAACAATGATTATTTGCAGTTGGCTACAGCTGAAATACAGGTTTTCCGACATTTTGATGACATCATGGATCAAAGCAGACAGGTGGAATCACATCATAAAATGATGCCATATTTCATTGCCTCTATCCATGGGAAAAGTGCCTGTGATGGACTGGCTGCTGGGCATAGTCTTCAGGAACTTCACTAACCAATCCTCACTGCAAAAGCGCTTTTTTTTTTTTTTTTTTTTTTTTTATTTGCGTCATAAGAAGGTCTTCAGTTCTTTGTGTTGAACATAACAACACAGTGTTATGGAATGATAGGTTTGATCAGTGCAGAACAATTCCAAACACCAGTCAGTACCACCACTTCGTGCCTGTTGGAGAAGGTGTAGTTAAGATGCATTGAATATCGTCCTCTGTAACTTAGACAGAATGCAGAGGCACAGCAATCTCCAGTACAAAATCAAGCAGTATCACTGCATAACATGAGACATCTTAATTTTATTTGTGTTTATGACTCAAAAGTGGTACCTTGCCTTTGTTATGGACTATTCTGATCAGAATGAAGATCATTTGGTAAAAGATCTGCATCCACCTGGACCAGCTAAAGCCTACTTTTTAACCAATGGATTCAGGTGGGTGAAACTCAAAGACATTCTGAAACAAAATATTGTGCCAAACAAAACAACAGGCTGACAGGACACACTGGACAGGGCAATTGAATTACTCCATTTGTTTCATAATTTCAACACTGAAAGAGAGGGAATGGACTGATTATCAAGGCACTTACTTCTGTTGTATGTAAAGAGTGTGAAACATATTGTTTCTTCCAATTTAAGTTGTATAAGTTATATACTCAATAACGTAGTGGTAGAGTGCCAAACTATGAATCCAAATGTTGTGGGTTTGATCCCCACAAAGTTGTATAATTTTTATTTGTCACATTTCACTTTTTTTCAACTCTGGTAATGTTGCTGATGTGAAAAATATTGAGTAGCACTGTGGATTGGAATACACAGTAAACTGTAGGTCCCCCTATAACTGATTGGGTAAGTCAAGATTGAAGGTCAGAGGAAGGCAGGGCATAATACTACCTCCAAAGAGGACCATGCATAGTAAAACACTGTGGTGTTCAAACCAATTTTCGGGTTGTTGACTGCTATACCTTTTAAGTTGTATAATAAAATGTGTCTTGAAAATAGTGTGGACTTGCAGTATTGTTCTTTTCAACACACACACACATTGTCAGAGTAGCCTACAGTAAAAAAAGTTATGCATTGGCATAACACAAAGATGTTTTGGAGATAATTAGCCTTAATTAATTGTAGCCATGATGGCTAAGTTTAAAAACTGTGACTGTGTGAAACAATAAATAAATCTATCAAAATATGTGAATCACATGACCATTCCATCACAACACCTGATGCATTCCTGTCTACATCCCACACAGATGGTGAAACAAACTGCACCATACTGGAAGAACAGCAGAAGACAGCGTTACATCTTAGTTTATGGCCTCCCCCCCTTCAACCACCGATAATAATAAATAGACTCTAAATACAAAATCGAAATATTGAACCATTTCGACTGTTTCGAGGGGTTGAAATAAATTCAACAACCAAGTTGAAAATTTTTACTGGACTGGGATTCAAACCCGGGTTTCCCACTTCGGGCCAGTGGTTGCCTTAACTAATTGGGCTATCCAGGCATGCTTCTCTTCCAACCAAATTTCTCAACTTCTAGCACCCTGCCCATTGATTCCTCTTATTCACAGCCTATAATGTATTCCCACAGGGGAACGAGCATTTGAATACGTCTACATTGAAATTGTCATTGTCTGTTGTGGACATATTTACAATTATTGATGTGGTGTCTGGTTTTTTTGTTTCTTTTTTTGACATTGTAGACTTTAAATAAGTAAAGTACAAGTAACATAAACTGTTCTGATGATGAGCAAAACATGTTGTGCAATGTTAATCACTAACAAATAAAGTGACTGGTAGCAGAAATAATATTTATTTGTTAATTAGACTTAGTTTCAATCTACACTGTAAGGTAATTTTCAATTTGTTGTGACCTTGCACACATTGCAAATTTAGGGGAAGCCAAAATAGCGATTTTTAAACAATTTCAGAATTTCCAGCATCCAGAAAGGCTATTCGTGCATGCAAGCAACAAAATCAAAATTATTAAGTGAATTCAACCTAATCACATTTATAAGCACACCAAATATCATTTTAGTACTGTCATTCACAAAAGACAAAAATATTGCACACTTGTAAAAATGTGATGAATTGTGCAGTACTTAATCTGTGTATCACGTCTGGACCCTGAACCACTGCAAATACATTACTGCTTTCTGCTACAAGGATGAAGTGTCAGCTTTCAAACGAGGCCAACTTTTTGGTTGTGTCTGATTTACACAAACTAACTTGTCAAGCATGGTGGCATGTTTTTCTTTTCTTTCTGTAAAAATGGCCGAAATTGTACCTTTGGTGAGTTCTGGCTCAGCTTCCCACAGGTTACACTTTGCAAGACTTGAGGTATGAACTTTTTTAGTGTTTTTTTTTCCAAATTTCATTAAAATTCATAACTATGATCCAACACCAGTCTAACAATTTCTAATGGAATGACCCTACATTTGAGAATTTAGTTCAAATTTTAGGCCTACCTTTATTTACATACCTACATGAAGTTATTGGCAGGGTTTATATTTTGCTTTAATTAAGTTAATGAAGTTATTGGCAGGGTTTATATGTTGCTTTAATTAAAGCAGTATTATAAATTTGTTTTGGAAATAAGTGTTTTTTTTTGGTTGCAAATGACAAAATGTAAAACATCTTATTGCTTAATTAAAGCAACATGTAAACCTTGCTAATAACATCATTCAGGTATGTAAACACACTACAACCTTTGTAATCTGACCCTCAGTAGTTCAGCCTGTCAATAATCCAGTGCATATCAAAAAGACGCACACTGTGATGAAGTGTCATGCACAACATTGTTATTAGTTATGAACTCTATATGTACAGTATTTGAAATTGTGGCATTTTTACAGTTCTGTTTCATATCTTCTAAAAGCAAACTCTTTTTAGGAACGTATATGCTTGTGTATTATGACATTCCTGAAGAACAAAATTCTACTATGTAGTAATGATCATAGGTTCCAAAGTCAACTATCTTGTCAAATGCAGCTTTATCTGTTCATATATGAGACCTAGGAACTAGTAAATAACTTATACAAAGGAAAAATATAGTGAAATTTATTAAATCTCAAAGAATATAGATTGTATTTCACCAGAAGCAAAGGAATACCAAGATTTAGATGGATGTTTACATGTTGGTGGACCTTACCATGATGGGGATCCAAGGATGAAAGAGAGAACCTGAGAACATGGAGGAAAATTGTTGAAGAGGCCAAGGCCTGCCGAGGGCTGTAGTCCTGAAGAACAATAACTAGTAAATACAGGCATCTAGGGGAGGCTGTCTTCCATTTCCTGTAGGCAATCCTTTGACAGAACTTCGCTATACCACCAAAACGACCAAAATATGAGGGTATACCAGACCAAAGTCGGAAATGTAGGCTGTCTGTTCAATGATCCTTCATGAAAATGACATAAACTTTTATTTCCAGTCATCACTCTTCCATGAAGGACAAAGCACTGCTGTTAGGCGGGAGGGAGCAAGCCTGCACTTTTAATAATCTGGCACTTTTGCTAATCCATTACTCATTTGTGCCAGGAGTGGCCATTTTAGTGAGAGGTTAGTGTAAATGTTGGCCTAAAGTATACAGTCTATTTCTCAAATGTAAAAAATTGTACCGAATGTTTATACAAACAAAAAAACTGTAATGTGTCAAACAACTTAAGAAAATAAGAGCAAAGACCCATGGAAGATGGCACCATAAGGGCTTAAACATGTTTGGGTGATAAAAACACAAAAGAGGTGTCTTGCATAAAGTGGAATTCATCTCCAGTGAGTCCTTTTTGTTCTAATACATTTCACTAGATGGGCTGGCTTAAAGCACCATGTGCATTCAGACATTATTCTAGGCCTTTTATATATTTCTTTGTGTCTCTTGTAACATTTGTCTAACCTAGAGTTTTGATTGATGTGGAATCATGCAGTCCACTGAAATTGTTGCCGAGCCACACATGGACACAAACAGTTGTGACAACCATAGAACAAAGTTGCTTGTAGCCCTATGTTTTATATTGAAATTATGGAGGAAGGAAGCTTGGAGTTTAACATCCCGTCGACAGCATGGTCATTAGAGACGGTTGAAATTATGGTCAGTGTACCTATAAAAATGAGACAAGTGGCTTTTAATTAAGAAATGACATTATTGGTTGAAATTTAAATGACAATCGGCAAATATTTGATCTCTGAAGAAGCAGAGGGGATTAAGACTAATGAAGTGGATGTATCATAATTTGGTACTGGAGCAGGTAAATGTTGATATCAGAATATATTGATATTTTTTATATACAGTATACGCCCAAATAAAAAATAACTGGAAAGACAACATAACACTTGGGTGATGAAATAAATTGTTTCCATGAAAAGCTAACTGTGAAGAACTCTCAGGGCTAGTGACATTAGGATATAAGTATAATACTGTAAAATGTGAATAGTGTTAGAGTAGAGGAAATCACTGATAGTGATAATCTTGCTGGGTTTCCCCAAGTTGGAGCATATGATGGTGGTGATGGTTTCGTCTGGACAAGTTAACTTTCATTCCCTTTCCCTACTGCCTCCCGACCTTATATGTTTATTCATTAGAAATATGGTTTTATGCCGTCCAAATGATGAAATATTAATAGAGCTAGAAGTCTTAAAGTGTTGCAGACCATTACAAACTGTTTATATGGGGAAAGGGGGGGGGGGAGGAATTGTCACAAAATTTTAACCCCCGGATAGCTGATGCCAGTAGGAATCAAAATTACTAATGTTGTGTTGGTGAGAAATGCGCCATTTTTAAACTACTGAAACTTAGTGCCATGCGCTCCAAATGGCCGCAAGATTTCCCTGTTGCCATTCGTCAGATGACCAGCAGCTCTATTGTTGTCAGTTCACACAAACGAACGTCACTCACTCAGTCATTTCCCCAATGTGATATGCACCTGTCAAATAGGTCTTGCTGTTTGTCTCCACCTCACACCAGTGGCAACAGGGCCATCTTGCAGCCAACTGGAGCGTGTGATGCCAAGTTTCCATAGTTTAAAAATTGTTTTTTCTTGACCTACACAATATCAGTAATATTGGTTCCTACCAGCATCAGCTGTCTAGGGTTAAAGTTTTGTGGCACAGTTTTTCTTCACCCTGTAAATGAAATGAGAGATAAGGTTTTCATAAATTATATTTCTTCAAAATTGTCTGCTTGAATGGTTCTGAGGGACTGTTGTGTTCTTCAGATCTGCTTTTCATTGTGAGTCTTATTGTTACTTATAAAGTGTATTATTGACATTCATTTCAGCCAGAAATATTCACTGTACTGAAACGTGCTAGCCAAACAATATTTGATAAAGGTGGTGTCATACGGAAGATTGAAAATCTCGGGACACGTCCATTACCATACAAAATTAGAAAGCATGGTAGTGTCGAGAAAAAAGCCAGGTAATTTCGTTGTTTTTTTCCATTTATTAACCTATTACTGTAAACTAATTACTATCACTGATAATTTCTAAACTGCTTTATTCTCCTGCCATAGCCTGATTGTAGGAAGTAAAATTTGGAACTAAATCTTGCATCAAAATCCTTCTCTCTATTATTTTCTGCTCTAACAATTCCAGGGTGGTGATTCTTCTGGGAAATCTTGGATTCTCAGGGAATTATATTTTACAGCTAGAAATTGCTGGGAATTTCAATCTCAGGGAATTTTGTATTTTTGATTATTTTTTGTTTATCCTACTTATAATGATTGATATTAAAGTAATGAAATATAATAAGAGTATTGTTAAATAAAGGTGTTTCTAAAAGTTACTCTTGGCATTGATAAGTCTAGGAACAACTTACCATGGCTGCACCCAGGGACAAATGAACTTTCAGCTGCTGCTAAGTAAGGCACATACAGCAGCACTAGTAAAATGCTAAACATACAAATGATACAAGCTCCAGTCATAAAAAATTAACCCTTACACAGCTATGAGGGCCGCACTTTCTCCGCATGCAGCTGCTGATGGCGACGGGCCTACTGCCTGCCTGGCTGGCTTGCAGGCTAATCGCAGGCGTGACTCTCACGTACACAAACACTCCATTGAAAAATGCATTACAAAATCAGTATCTTGTTTTACGGATACAGCGGTTACACCTTCTCATAACAACGGTAGAGAATTAACTGAGGCTTTCTGTTATAATTTTATCTTGTGCTGATAAAAGTTCCCATGGCCTGTCATCAATCCAATCACGAGTTTAATCTCTCTCCTGTTCAAGCCCAGGATTACAGAGTTTCTTTTAAAACATGGCTTTGGCAACATCACCTTACCATATTTTTGTTTATAGACCTTGATTCAATATTCTGCGTGCTGTCTTCTGACCCAATTTCATAGTTCCAGTTCGATCATTGACTTAGTGATTGTCAGGACAGGTTCCAGTCCAATGAATGGAGTTTTTCCTCCACCCTGGCCAATCTGTCAGCCTGTTTATTCTCACTGATCCCTCAGTGGCCATGGAGCCACACTAGGATCGCCTTGTTGCTTTCCCCTAGCTCCACCAGAACCCTATGTCATTCTGCAACAGTGTTAGATCTTGTTGCAGGACCTGCAGTGATTTCAGGGCTGCCTGACTGTCTGAATAAATGTAGATGCTACAGTCCTTGTAGCACCTACAGAAAGTCTCCTCCAGGCACACCCTGAAGGCAGTAACTTCACCCTGGAATACTGAGGTCAGTTTTGCTAGAGAGATGATGCCCTCCAGTCTTGGCTGCCTCCATATACCCTGGTCCCAATGTCTTGGTCTTATTTCGACCTGTTAGTGAACCAGACACTTTCCCCCGTACAGTGTCAAACTGTTTCTACCACTGCTCCCTGCTTCCAGTTGTTATATTGAAAAGCTTGTTGAAGCAGTATTGGGTTATAATATAGTTGACGGCATTTTCTCAACCTTTCCTATATTTACCTCAGTCACTATTTTAGTGTGTAATTCTGGATATCGCAATGAGATCCAGATTTGAGCCTGTCTGCATCAGCCGCTGCGTCCATTTCGACCCAAAGTTGTAATGGGGGCGTATCCAGCATGTTTTCCATCCCAGCAGTTGGTGTACTGCTAACTCCATCTGTTACGGCTAAGCAGGCCAATCTCTGCACCTTTCTGACATCCGTAACAGCAACCGACTCTTCTACCACACAACTACCTCATAAGTGATTCTGGATCTGACCACTGTGGTGTATATCTAATGCATACCCTTGGGGCTCAGGCCCCAGTTTTTGCCAAAATCTCTCCTGCTACTCACCAGAGTACCTTTTGCCTTGGAGCAAAACTGCTAATGTGAGGGGTCCATGTCATTTTTTCATCTAAGGTAACCACTAGACATATCACTGTTCCCTTCAAAGCTAGTGTTTCTTCGAAAATCTTTATATTGCAACTTGATTGCTGGATACGTTTTTTGTGAATGGTACGACAGTCTTCTTAAGGCTAACCCCCAGACCCTGATTTCTGTACCTATCTGGGTCAGCAAATATGACAAGATCATCTGTGTATCCTTGGCAAATTTACTGTCTAAGAGTTTAGTTCTCCGATGAGTTTGTTCACCACTAGATTCTACAAAAAAGGGTACAGAACTCCTCCTTGTGGGCAACCTTTAATGGTGTTGATTACCATTTTTTCATTCATCATGGTAGCCTCTACCTTCCTTCCACTGAGCATGGCCCTCGTCCACCTACATATAGTAGTCCCTAGGTCATGCACTTCTGCTGCCCTAACCATGGAATCGAAGTTTTGTTGCTAAAAGCCCCTCAAATCCAGGAAGATACAGAGGGATATTTCCTGGAAGTGTAGTGCTTTCTCCACTTTCCCAACGAGTTGGTGGAGAGCTGTCTCACATGATTTACCTGGCTGATATGCATGTTGGTTTTAGTATAGAGGAGCCCTAGTTAAACCGCCTCTCTACAACTTGTACATTAACCAGTCTTTCCAATGTCCTAATAATGGAGGAGGACAGCTGATTGGTCTCATATCCTTGGCCTTGGTATGATCAATTCTCCCTGGCTTGGGAATGAAGACAACCTTCACTGCCCTCCAGGCATTGGGAATGATTCCTGCTGCTAGGCTAACCCTGAATAACCTGCACATAATCATTATAAGATTTCCTCCTGCTTGTTGCAGGAGACCTGGAAAGATTCCATCAGGGCCAGGTGACTTGAACGGTTGAAATGTTCCCACCGCCCATTGGACCTTCCTGAAATTGACCCACTCTTTGGCCAATTCCCAGTCCTCCCTTCGAATACCTGTGAACCATTGTCTCTCAGGGATCACATTCTGGTCTATTTTATCTGCCAGAGTGTATTGCGGGAAGTGAGTCTCGAGAAGCAGTTTCAGGCTAGGTGCAAATTGATACGTGTGTAACACTTGTGCAGTAATGCGGCGCAGCAGGTGGTTTTGTGAGTTAACTTATTCTAATGGACCGCACAAATTAGCACTCAGTGCAACAATGACGCGACCTGCGCTGCGTGGCGTTGTGGCCGAGGCACAGTTTCCTGCGGCAAATTGACCCTCGCACCGTGGGAAAGGCGATGCCGGGAGCAGGAAAGCTGTCTGCCATCTATTCCCTTCGACAACCTGCATACGAAAATTTTTTCCCTACATAAGCTCTCGATATTTTTGTTATTGGTAATGTTTTCTAGTTATTTATATTGGTATAGTTTTGCTACTTTCTTCACTGTAGGCCTGTTGTTTACAAAGTCGAATGTATATTAATTAAATTGACGTTAAGTCTTCTCACAGGACACACCTGGCTACCTATTATATTACTGACAGGCATTATTCTCAGTTACTGTAGACTGACCATCATTTTGTGTAGTGGATTAACTGCTTACTTTATATGTTATAAGAAAAGTTAATGGAGGCAATGAGAGGGCATAGGAAACTGTATGATACAATAAATGTTTATTAAATGAAGATAAAACTCAAGTTCTGGATGTGGAGTGATATTGTACATCATTTGAGTTTTAAATTGTCCATACCATTTCCTTTCAATCACAATCTGTTCGGAGATTTCAAGTTTTTATTCATTAATGAGTAAAGAAACACTTCTTCCTCAGCATTAGTGTCGGAATCAGATGCGGAACTCTACTGTAACAAAAATAACTGTTTTATCTGTGAATCTGTCTGTCTTGTGAGCCGTAGGTGACTAACAAGGGTCTTAACACTAGAACGTCCAGCTTAGATCTACCCCCTGGAACGTCCAATGGAGAGCAATTGACAATTATGTTTTTCATCATATTTTCAAATGCTTTATTTTAGAAAATGTACAGATATTTCATATTTATTGTCATTAATAATGATTTTACTGTTTCTTACTTGGTTAATAATAATAATAATAATGTAGCCACATTCTTATTTGAAGCTGATGAAATGTAGTTTTAATCCATATCCTAACAAAAATGAGTGACATCATGTTATTGATAAATAAAATTACTTGTATTTTCTATGTTTCTGTTTCACACGATATAACAATAGGTGACAAATGTTGTTTTCACAGAATTGCTTAACTATTCATAAATTATACTCTTTTCTGTAACAAATAAATACTGATTTACTAGACTACTCACTTGCACTTTTGGCATATCTGCTTACTTAAACATGAACCACATGCAGATTTTTTATGTATGAAGCAAATGTCTCTAGTTTTGTTTTTGTTGCACAATCCAACTAGGCAAGTTTTTCGTATCGTTCGTACATTGTATTTTCTTCCTCCTCTGTCAGCAGTCAAAATATATGGAGTCTAATAGTTGTTGAGGGCAAGAACTTTTGACCGGTGCCATCAAATAAACGTGTAATAGCCATTATAGACAACACTGTATGAAACTAATCAATGTCGACTAAGAAAAGTGCCAAATAAACCGGATAAACTGCACAGTCTTGAAAAGCGGTAAATTGACCGCTGTCGGGAGCCAATGGTAAATGTGTAAAAATCTTATAAATTTGCAGTTACAAATCAAAATTATTAAATTAGCTTAAACATTGTCGGAAACTATTAAAAGTCAGAAATCACAGGAACATAGTATTTTAAACACCAGAGATATTCCCATCTTAAACTTAGAAAAGGTCATTTGACCCCTACCGGACATTCTAGTGCTAGAATGCGCGTGCCACTCCACCTGCCTAGGCTCTCGCACGCATCCCAATTTGAGCTGGTCTGGCGCAGCGCGTGTGGAAGGCTCGTGTAGTGCTGGAGTGTCGCGACACTATGTGAGTGCTATACGCGTCTCAATTTGCGCCTAGCCTCAGCGTCTCATGTGCTGCCTTTGTATACTCCCTATGCTCCTTCCTCAATGTTCCTTCTGGATTAGTTGGTACTCTGGTGAGGATTTTATGAAGTTTGGCTTGAGCAGCTGTACTCTCCACTTCCTCACAGAATAGCTTCCAGGATGCCTCCTTTGCTCATCTGATTGTACAGTTGTAATTGACAAGGGCTTCACGATATTCTGCCCATTGTCCTTTGCATCTCACAAGATTAGAGAGTCTTCATACCTGTCTTCTTTGCATTTCCAAGTTTTTATTCCATCAGGGCACCCTCTTATTTGTGCACTTCTTGGTGACTGAACAGTAGCCCGCCTCAGTGGCCGAGCACTTTGCGGCGTGCCAATCACAGTCTGCATGGCTGCTGTGGTCGGGGGTTTGAATCCCCCCTCGGGCATGAATGTTTGTGCCATCTTTAGTGTAAGCTAGTTCATAAGTAGTTTGTAAGTTTATGGACTGATGACCCCGTAGTTAAGTCCCATAAGCTCTATAACAATTTGAACATTTTTTTGACTGAACAGTTGTCCTGGTATGAGGTCACTATGGCAGAGTTTAAATTCTCTCTACTTCCTCAAACTCTGTTTGATTCCTTATCGATGTTTTAATTTCCTTTAGGCTGAAATCAAGGTCTCTTCTATATGTCTCCCAGTTTGTTCTCCTGGGATTCCTATAGGCCATGGTCTGTTTGGTTCCCATTTCAGCCGTGAATTTAATATTTATGTGGTCTGATGAGGATGGCTCTAACACCACATGTCATTGTTAGACAAAACTGCCCATCATCATGGAACCAAAGGTTATGTCAATTATTTCTTCTCTTCTACTATTCCTGAATGTAGGTTCATCACCCCTATTCAGGATCTCCAAGTTGTTAGATAGGAGAAATTCAAGAAAGTGTTCACCTCTACTGATGGTTTCCTTGCTGCCCCACACTAGATTGTGGGCATTGGCGTCACATCCAACCAATGTCAGGCTTCTGTCAATCTCCTCATTTCCAAAGGAGGAGGAGAACATTCTTCTTAAGGAAGGTATGCTGAGGCCAGAACAATTTCCCTTGTGATACCGTCCTCACGTTGCTGCATCCTGATGGTGCCCAGGTCCCCAGAACAAAAATCCATCATTGGCATGAAAGAGATACCATTTCTAAAATAAATGCATGTTCTGGAGTTTCTTAGATTTCTAGCATAAATCAGCTTACCTCCAGTACCAGTGAGTCCCATACACCCCCTTTATATAAATAGGGATCTTGTATCAGGGCTATGTGCATGTCATGTCTCCCCAGGTGACGGCTCAGGGGTGGCCCCTTTACTGTGCTGCAGGTTTATCTGCATACTTCCAGACTTCATCTTGCTGCCATTATTGCCTTTAAAGTCCTTTATAACCCTGACGGCAACCTATGAGAACCCTAAAATCAGTTTCAGGCCTTGCTCTTGCTTTGCCTTCAGGGACTTCTCTCTGTCCTCCAACACCAGGGTTCGTCCTTCTGGTACGGCCTTTTGGTTAATTACTCTCCAGTCCTCTGTCGAGACTTTTGGCTCTGGACCATTATTTTCTCGAATAGAGTCTTTGGAGAGACATCCTTAAGGATCTTTGGTACCCATGTTGATATCTTTTCAGTCTTTAGGAGGCTTAGCTGCTGTCATGACCAGCAGTTTCACATCCTCCCACGGGGATATTATGGGCACCTTGCCCTGTAGCCATTCCGTTGTGTGCTCTCCCTCAGAGACAAAAATGAGGGCGCCGCGATCAAGATAGACTCTCCTGAATTTGGGTCCTGGACCAGCATCTCAATCAAATCTTTTCTGAGAGGACATTCTGTATGAGCTCCCCCTGCTGCGAGGTGATGCTCACCAGTGGATAGCCTTCTTGGATAACTGCGATCCTAATGACCAAGACTGCAGTACTATAGATCTCCTCTCCGGGGGACACCACCTTGACGAAGCACTGTCCGTGCAGGTGGAAAGGCTTGCGTATCCGCGTGAAGCAGAGGGCTATACCGAAGGTAGGGAACCTACTGCCGGAAAGGCCTCAGCTGATGGATCAGACCAAGCGTGTCCCACAACGTCCCGTCTTCCTTATCCTCTCCCAGTCCTTTCCCAATTCCTTTCCCAACCCAAGGTGTGATGTGATCCGTGCCGAGGGGTGTGTGGCACATGGGTGGATGTGTCTCGAACGGAGCCTCAGGATATCGGGCAACCTCCCTGAGTAAGTAGTACCATGCGGGGTTATTGTGGTATGGACCATATAAATCCCCAAATCTCGTGGGACTAAGATTAACATGGAGAAAAAAATTATTTTAAAAGAATCCGAGGGGCAATATGAGACCTCAGATACTCAGATATTGGGATCAGGACCGATGGAGTGCACTCCTACTTCTCAGTCAGGGTCTAGACCTGATCAAGAAGTGGGAACTGTAACAGAGAAGTTGGACCAGATTAGGATTAAGGCCTTGTCTGAGGCTCAGAGGAGGAAACTTCTCAAGGAACAGAAGCAAAAGAATGGCTTCCTAAGCATAAGTGGAGGGAATCAAAAGGGCTTGAGCCCAAGACCCCCAAAAAGAAAGTGCCTCAGGTCGAAGGGGATACACAGACCCCTCGACGTCAAAGACAGGTGGCAAGAGGGTTAGGGAGGAATCTAAGACTCCCTCCTCTCTGGACAAGCGTGATCCTAAAAGGCTGAGGCAGGAAAAAGGGAAACAGACCTATAGTACTGCAGTCTCGGTCTTTAGAGTGGCGGTTGTCCATGAAGGATACCCACTGGTAAGCATCACCTCGCAGCAGGAGGACCTCGTGCAGATGGCCCTCTTTGAAGAGATTGGGGGGGGGGGGGCGCTGGTTCAGGACCCAAATTCTGGAGGGTCTATCTAGATTGCGGTGCCCTCATTCTTGTCTGTGAGGGGGAGCACTCAGCAGAATGGCTTAAGTACAAGGTGCCCATGATATCCCTGTGGGAGGATACGAAGCTGCTGGTCAAGACAGCAGCCGAACTCCTGAAGACCGCAAAGGTATCAATATGGGTACCAAAGATCCTTAAGGATGTCACTCCAAAGACTCTGTTTGAGAAAATAAGGGTCCAGTACCCAAAAGTCTCGACAGAGGATTGGAGGGTAATTAACCAAAAGATCGTTCCGGAAGGCGAACCCTGGTGGTGGAGGTCGGAGAGAAGTCCCTGAAGGCATTGCGAGAGCAAGGCCTCAAACTGTTTTTAGGGTTCTCGCAGGTCGCCATCAGGGTAATCAAAGACCTTAAAGGCAATAATGGCAGCAAGATGGGGACTGGAAGTGCTGCAGATAAACCTGCAGCACAGTAAAGGGGCCACTGCTGCCCTGAGCCGTCGCCTGGGGAGACAGAAGTTGGACGTGGCCCTGATACAAGAACCCTATTTATAGAAAGGGGGTGTATCGGGCCTCGGTGGTACTGGAGGTAAGCTGATTTATGCCAGAAATCTAAAAAAACTCCAGAACATGCATTTATTTTAGAAGTGGAATACCTTTCATACCAATGATGGAGTTTTGTTCCAGGGATGCAGCAACATGAGGAAGGTATGACGAGGGAAATTGTTTTGGCCTCAGCATACCTTCCTTATGAAGACAGCTCTCCTCCTTCTTTGGAAGTGAGGAGACTGACGGAAGCCTGCCATCGGCAAGGTGACGAACTGGTGGTGGGATGTGATGCCAATGCCCACAATCTATCGTGGGGCAGCAAGGACACCAACAGCAGAGGTGAGCACCTTCTTGAATTTCTCCTATCTAACAACTTGGAGATCCTGAATAGGGGTGATGAACCCACATTCAGGAATAGTAGAAGGGAAGAAGTAATTGACATAACTTTTGGTTCCATGATGATGGGAAGTTACGTCAAACAGTGGCATGTGGTCCTGGAGCCATCCTCATCAGATCACATGTATATTAAATTCAAGGTTGAAATGGGAACCAGACAGACCATGGCCTATAGGAACCCCAGGAAAACAGATTGGGAGACATGTAGGAAAGACCTTGACTTCAGCCTATCGGAAATTAAAACTTCGATAAGGAATCCAGGTGAGTTTGAGGAAGTAGCAGAGGCTGTAACCTTTACTATAGTGACCTCATACCAGGACAACTGCTCAATCACCAAGAAGTGCACAAATAGGAATCTACCTTGTTGGAATAATAACCTGGAAATGCAAAGGAAAGAGGTACGAAGACTGTTTAACCTTGCGAGGTCCAAGGGACAATGGGCAAAGTATCTTGAGGCCCTTGTCAATTACAACCTTGCCATCAGAAGGGCAAAGGAGGCATCCTGGAAAGTATTCTGTGAGGGAGTGGAGGGCACGGCTGCTCAAGCGAAACTTCATAAAATCCTCACTAGGGTACCAACTAATCCAGGAGGAACATTTAGGAAGGAGGATGGGGAGTATACAAAGACAGCACATGAAATGCTGGAACTGCTCCTCAAGACTCAATTTCCTCAATATACTCTAGTGGACAACACAGACCAGAATGCGATCCCTGTGAGAGAACGGTTTTCAGGTATTCGCAAAGAGGACTGGGATTTGGCCAAGGAGTGTGCTGATTTCAGTAAGGTCCGATGGGCGGTGGGAACATTTCAACCATTCAAGTCACCTGGCCCCGATGGAATCTTCCCAGCTCTCCTGCAACAAGTGGGAGAAAATCTTATTAGATTCCTATGCAGGTTATTCAGGGTTAGCCTAGCAGCAGGAATCATTCCCAATGCCTGGAGGGCAGTGAAGGTTGTCTTCATTCCTAAACCAGGGAGAATTGATCATGCCAAGGACAAGGATATGAGACCAATCAGCCTGTCCTCCTTCATTCTTAAGACATTGGAAAAGCTGGTTAATGTGGATGTTGGAGAAAGGATGTTAAGTAGGGCTCCTCTACATTCAAACCAACATGCATATCAGCCAGGTAAATCATGTAAGACAGCTCTCCACCAACTCGTTGGGAAGGTGGAGAAAACACTATACTTTCAGGAAATAGCCCTCTGTATCTTCCTGGACATCGAGGGGGCTTTTAGCAACACGACCTTCGATTCCATGGTTAGGGCAGCAGAGGTGCATGGCCTAGGGACCACTATATGTAGGTGGAGTAGGGCCATGCTCAGTGGAAGAAAGGTAGAAGCTACCATGATGAATGAAAAAATGGTAATCAACACCACTAGGGGTTGCCCACAAGGAGTTCTTTCCCCTTTATTGTGGAATCTAGTGGTGAATGATCTCATTGGAGAATTAAACTCTAGGCAGTACTTTTGCCAAGGATACGCAGATGATCTTGTCATAGTAATACTTGGCAAATTTGCTGACACAGTATAGAATATGGCACAAGGTGCTTTGGACATTGTGCAAAAATGGTGCAGAAAACAGTATCTGGGGGTTAGTCCTAAGAAGACTGTTGTTGTACCATTCACAAAGAAGCATCTACAACATTCAAGTTGGAATCTAAAGCTTTTCAATGATGCGCTACCTGTGAAGGGAACAGTGAAATATATAGTGGTTACCTTAGATGAGAAACTGACATGGACCCCTCACATCAGGAATATTTGCTCCAAGGCAAAAGGTACTCTTGTGAGTACCAGGAGAGCTTGTGGCAAAAAAATGGGGCCTGAGCCCCAAGGGTATGCACTGGATACACACCACAGTGATTAGACCCAGGATCACCTATGGGGCGGTCGTGTGGTGGAAGAAGGTAGAACAGCAGGTTTCTGCTAAGGAGCTTGGTAAGGTGCAGAGATTAGCCTGCTTAGCCATAACAGGCGGAATTAGCAGCACACCAACTGCTGGGATGGAAACCATGCTGGATATGCCCCCATTACACGTTTGGGTCAAGATGGAGGCAGCAGCTGGTGCATACAGACTCAAATCTGGCAACAACTGGAACTCTTTTTGATATCCAGAATCACACACTAAAATAGTGAGTGAGGTAAATATAGGAAAGGTTGGGGAAATGCCAGCCGACTATATTATAACCCCATACTGCTTCAACAAGCCTTTCAATATAACAATTGGAAGTAGGGAGCAGTGGGAGAAAATAGTTCGACACCGTACGGGGAATATTGTCTGGTTCACTGACGGGTCAAAATCCGACCAAGGTGTTGGGACCGTGGTATAATGGGTGCAGCCAAGACTGGAGGGCATCATCTCTCTAGGAAAACTGGCCTCAGTATTCCAGGCCAAAATCACTGCCATCAGGTCGTGTGTGGAGGAGAATTTGCGTAGGTGCTACAAAGATTGTAGCATCTATATCTATTCAGACAGCCAGGCAGCCCTGAGATCACTGGAAGCTCCTGCAACAAGGTCTAAAATTGTTGCAGAATGTCACAGGGTTCTGGTGGAGCTAGGGGAAAGCAATAGAGTAAACGTATTGTGGGTCCCTGGCCACTCGGGGATCAGTGGCAACGAACATGCCGACAGATTAGCCAGGATGGGGGCAGAGACTCCATTTATTGGACCGGAACCTGTCCTGACAATCACCAAGGCAATGATCAAATTGGAGCTACGTAACTGGCTCAGAAGACAGCACGTAGAATATTGGACCAAAGTCAACCAACAAAAACATGGCAAGGTAATGATGCCAAAGCCATGTTTTAAAAGATGCTCTGCAATCCTGGGCCTGAACAGGAGAGAGATTAGACTCATGGTTGGATTGCTGACAGGCCATGGGAATTTCAAAAAACACCTACATACAATGGGTATAACAGAAGAGGACCCTAAATGTAGGATCTGTGATGACGGTGATGAAACTGCATCACATCTAATCTTCGAATGCATTGCATTGGAGAGTAAAAGGCACAGAACATTTGGGACAACTAGACCCGAAGAAATTGTGTCTAATAAAGAACTGGTAAAGGGACTCCTTGCACTGTTCAAGGGCATTGGTTGGCTTTACTAGATATACAGGGAGCGATACCGCACAATAAACTTAGTTTCGGTGCGGGCAATGGCGGGTTAGACCAAGACTGTTTTGGCTTCCCTGGAAAAATCAAATCAAACTATAGATCTGTTTTCCTATTTCTTGCCTCGGCTTTTTAAGATCATGCTCATTCGAAGAGAAGGGAGTCTTAGATTCCTACCTTACCCTCTTGCCACCTGTCTTTGACTTCTGGGGGCCTGTATATCCCCTTTGACCTGAGACAGTTTTTCCTTGGGAGTCTTGGGCTCAAGCATTTTTAATTCCCTATACTTCTGTTTAGGAAGCCATTCTGTTCCTTCCTTTTGCTTCTGTTCCTTTTCTAGACCTCAGACAAGGCCTTAATCCTGATCTGGTCCAACTTCTCAGTTACAGTTCCTACTTCTTGCTAATGTCTAGATCCTGATTCAGAAGTTGAAGTGCATTATATCAGTCCTAATCCCGATGTCTGGGTGTCTGAGGTCTCTGTTTGCCCCTCAGTTTCTCTTAAATTAATTCTTTCAATCATGTCCCTCTTGATGCTAGAGCTTTGGGGATCTATTCAGTCCACATCACGACAACTGCACACTGTATAAGACAACTTACTCAGGCAAGTCGCCCAGTATCCCTAAGGCTCCATTTGTAACACATCTTCCCGTGTGCCACACACCCTTTGGCACAGATCACAACACACCTTGGGTTGGGGAAAGGAATCGGGAAAGGACTGGGAGTGGATAAGGACAAGGAAGATGGGACGTTCTGTGACACTCTTAGTCTGATCCATTGGCTGAGGCCTTTGCAGCAGTAGATTCTGTACCGTCGGCATAGCCCTTAGCTTCCTGCCAGATACACAAGCCTCTCCACCCAAACGGGCAGTGCTTCGTCAAGGTGGTGTCTCCCGGAGAAGAGAGATGACTTTATGAACAATGATATTAGTGAAAAATGGCCATGTTATGTGATAGTCTTCCTAAACCAATGCACTGACTTCAACCAAATTTGGTACAAACATTCTTGACCACCGGGAAACAATCACTATTAGGGTGAACACCACCTATGACATAGAGTTGAGGAAATACGACATCATAAACATTGAGAGCCTCAAGAGACTGCCCCATCAGGCAACACATGAATAATGACATTTTATTCATCTACTATTTGAGAATGAGAGCATTTAGCAACTTACATAAACTTTAAACATATTTTCAAACTTTATAAGAAACTTTTTTCTCTGACAGTTCCATTGAAATGATTAATGAAAAGAGGTTATAGCTTACTACCTTTCCATTGTTCATGTAGTAAAACTATGGCATTCAGAATGACATTACGGTTTATTACTTATGCACAACTAATTGTGTTTGTGGGCCATTTTACAGACATTATGCAGACGTACCATTGAATGTACACTCAGAATTATAGCCTAGTACTACAGACAGCTCACAAGATATGAGGGCTTAAACAATAAGGTTCATGAAAAACCGATCCATCACACCAGAGGGGTTCAATCTATTATGTCTTTACTAAGATTTCCCGTCCTCAGTTTTGACGCAGACTTAGGGTTGCCATTGGCTGATTTAACCTTTTTTATATGTATGTGTGTATAGTTTTTATTTTTATGGTTTTTTTCTTTTTTTTCCACCTTGGCATGTACATTGTTACTGAAACAACCTAATATATTTTTCAAAACATGGCACCATAAAAAGAGCAACATCACACTTTTTGCACCTAATACGTGTTTTTTGAATTAGCAGCACATACTACACAACGTCTCTGGGGATTTCTTTTCTCTCTGTTACTCCGAGGAACCCTGGATAATGTCTTTATTTTCTAGTCGAAATGGAGTTCCCTGTTTTGGCGTCCGTGGAATTTCAGTTTGTCTATGATGTTTATCCAGTAACTGACAGATTAGTTCCAAGCAGAATTTCGCCAGTGTTTTTATCAGAAATAGCTTTTGTGTTCAGCACACACAAGTCAGTTAAATTGGAGAATATTTTATTGTACCATTTCATTGTCTTTCTTATGCACTGTACGGAACTTAACATCCTGTTTGCATTATCAACAGCACCCATTGACTTATTGTAGTTTACTACACAAGAGGCCCATTTATACTGGCCCATTTTATGATCCTCAACAAAATCCAGTTCATTTACCATGGAGAGTTTCCAAACTTCTTTATTGTCCATTTATGTTAATGCTACATCTACATCTACATGGGATACTCTGCAAATCACATTTAAGTGCCTGGCAGAGGGTTCATCGAACCACAATTATACTATTTATCTCCCATTCCATTCTCGAATAGCGCGCGGGAAGAAAGAACACCTGAATCTCTCTGTTCGAGCTCTGATTTCTTTTATTTTATTCTGATGATCATTTCTACCTATGTAAGTGGGAGTCAACAATATATTTTCGCATTCGGAGGAGAATGTTGGCGATTGGAGTTTCGCAAGTAACCCACGCCTCAGCGATAAGCGCCGTTGTTGTAATGATTCCCATCCCAGATCCTGTATCATTTCCGTAATGCTGTCTCCCCTGTATCGTGACAATACGAAACGAGCTGCCCTTCTTTGGACACTTTCGATGTCCTCCGTTAAACCCACCTGATAAGGATCCCACACTGGGCTGCAATACTCCAAAAATGGACGGACAAGCGCAGTGTATGCAGTTTCTTTAGTAGTTCTGTTGCATCTTTTAAGGATTCTGCCAATAAAACGCAGTCTCTGGTTCGCCTTTCCCACGATATTATCTACGTGTTCTTTCCAGTTTAAGTCTGAAGTAATAGTGATTCCTAGGTATTTTGTGGAGTTTACGGCCTTCACATTTGATTGATTTATGTTGTAATCAAAGTTTAACGGATTTCTTTTCGTACTCATGTGGACGACTTCACACTTCTCATTATTTAGAGTCAATTGCCAATTTTTACACCATACTGATATCTTATTCAGATCGTTCTGCAGTTGGTTTTGATCTTCAGATGATTTTACTAGACGGTAAATGACGGCGTCATCTGCAAACAACCTAAGAGAGCTACTTAGATTTTCCCCTAAATCGTTTATGTAAATAAGGAATAGCAGAGGACCAATAACACTACCTTGTGGAACGCCCGATATCACCTCTGTTTTAGTCGATGCCTTACCATCGATTACTACGAACTGTGTCCTCTCTGACAAGAAATCCCCTATCCAATTTGCAAATTTGGGGCGATGTACCATAACCACGCAATTTGATTAAAAGCCGTTTGTGAGGTACGGTGTCAAAAGCTTTCTGGAAATCAAGAAATACGGAATCGATTTGCGAACCTTTGTCGATAGCACCCATCACTTCGTGTGAATATAGAGCTAGTTGTGTTTCGCATGAACGATATTTTCTAAATCCGTGTTGACCTTGGGTCAATAGATCGTTCTGTTCGAGATAATTCATAATATTTGAATACAGGATATGTTCCAAAACCCTGCTGCAAATTGACGTCAATGAAATAGTGTTCCACAGGACTTGAACTGCATTTCCTTTTTTTTCTTTTTGTCAGGCAATCGTGGTAATTGTTTTCTGCTTTTGTGCACTGTTCTCGTGGAGCTATAGGAAAAATTTGAGGCTCGAATACCAGTTATCTAAATAAATCGTATAACCTTCGTTGAGATACAGCAATAATAAACTAACAACAACATTGCCTAATTTCCCCCAGTCAGCATTTCCAGATTCTGTGTCCATGGCAGCGCCAGTGCAGGCAATCTACTGTAATCCAGAATATAATTACTTTGTACTTCTCAAAGAATGAAAATTCAAATACCGAAACAGCTACGTTTCTTCGGTGATTACTGTTTAACCCTTTAAGTGTGAATTATGGCTATATCTGTCCGCCGCATTCTGTGACTAATAGCTTGTGGTAATGATGAGATTTAGCCATGAGATTGCAACTGTGATATTGGATAAGTTTAGTCCATTACATGGAACTCTCTTCAGCCAACACAGCCTATTCTGCACTACTTATAACAATTTCCTCTAGGCCATGCATCAACAGTTTTCGTACTGTGTTATTGAGTGATATTTTGCAATGTTGAAAATAAGATGTTTATTAGCTTCTTCTAGAAAGTGACAATAATTTCAGGAAAGTTCTGAAAATTTTCAAGAGAGGGATGTTGAGGCTAGTGAATGTGTCTTCGATTCAGAAACAACTGATGATGAGACAACACTTGATTAGACGTTACCTTGTGTATTTATGCATGCTAGTTCAATTCATAACCAACATTTGTTCGGTGGTAGTGCTGGTACAGATATGGCTCTAAAACAGTATGAGTGATTACTTGTTTTGAGAGTGTTGTGAATGATTCTTTGTGCAAAATAACAGCTGAACAGACTAACTTACATGCAAAAAAGTTCAAAGCTTCTCATCCATATTTAGTACCATGCTCCAGGGCTCCCAGGTGGAAAGTTACTACAAATAATGAGATAAAAACTCTTATTGGGGTGCTCCAAGGAATTGTTCAAAATTTGAAGAAAAAAAAAAGCACGAAGGAAAAATTTTGTGTGTGGACTTTCATCTATCACAAGTTTTTCAAATGTAACTATGTCCTCTCGGAATTTTTTTCTTGTGTGTTCTACAATGAGATGTATTTTCACAGGAATATCTTGTGATGTAGTGATACTATCACTGAAGTGTAATAAACACAAAATTAGTTTGTCCAGGTCTCTCAACATTATCTGATAAAATACAAGAATATGTTGACCAATATTCATTCACTTCTAACTTCTTAGTTCTTGGCATAAGAAGGGAACAGGCCAAGAAGCAATAAAATTCAGCGGGTTCTATTTGCTTCAATCGTGATAGTCTGCTGGGTACTGTCATTATTTTATCAGTAATAAGTGACTAATACTTATTTATTTTTGTACAAATAGCAGACACAAATTCTGTGGGCATAAAGTACAAATAAAGTCTGAATGATTTTCTGTCTCATATTTTTGGAAACATTTTTGTTTCCTTTATTGGGCAACAGAACTCTTATTTAAATTTATACATAAAGAACAGTCTAGAGTGCAAAAAAAAATTTTTTTCCCGACTAGTTTCGGGCTTCTCTTAACCATCTTCAGGAAATATAGCTCCACAACATCAATGGAGCTATATTTCCTGAAGATGGTTAAGAGAAGACCGAAACTAGTCGTAAAAAAATAAATTTTTGCACTCTAGACTGTTCTTTATATATAGATTTACTTTCTCATCAAAATCTATTTTTACACTGCTAAATATTTTCACAAAATAATGACATTTCGTCATAGGTTGATTCTCTGACAGTCGTACATTCTTTTTTGAGATGGTGATATGCTAACCATTTCTTCTTCTTTTTCCTCTTCAGAACAATAATCTTCTGATAAGGTTCCTGGTATTTTTGAAGAAACAGCAGCAGGTCTGAACACATCCACATATTCGTCCGAAGATTAGTCCGAATCATCACTACAATGTTTGTCACTACTGTTCATAAGGATATCCATGATTTCCTTGTCTGATATATTATGATACGACATTGCAAAAGCAGTAAACTCAAAAACTGTCGTCTCACGAAACGCAGATGTAAGACCGACCCATTGCTCAACTCCTAAGTGGAAAGAGACAGGAGCAAGGGAAAACTGTAGTGCTTTCCGACATTACAAAGAAGAACAAATAATGACAGTGTTAGCAGGTGCATTGAGACAGAGACGACAGTGAGTCTCCATTCCGTTGTGCACGTTTACTTGCTCCTGCATCTGGGTCCGTTGTGCACGTTTACCTGCTACCATGCCAGGACATGCATGAATGCCCTTAGCTGTCTGGTCTTCCCACCTTCCTGCCGTAAATGAATGCCCGTAGCCATCTGGGCCTTCTACCTGCTGGGCTCGATCTTCGGACTCTGGGCATACATGTATGCTCATAGCTGTGAAAGTGTTAATGTTGAATTCACATTTGGATTATTAAGAACATTAACTACAATGTGAACTTTAATGTACCATTTCACCTCTACAACTGTTGCAAATGTGTGTTTTCAATCAGAAGTAAACATAAAAATGTGTTAAATATCTCATGTTAACTGAAATCGATTTAGTGGCATACTTTGTGCAGTGGGAAACCAGCTAGATCCATGTTCACATGATATTATGAGAGTGACATTTAAATCTCATGCTAGTGTTTTGGAACTTTTTTGTCTCCATGTAATCTTCTTGTAATCAAGTAATTGACATTAAAATTTAGTCTTTTTTTCTGCATTAATGGAAGGCTATAATGTTCAAGGTCATGAATTAGAGCTCAGAAAGACCTCTAATTCTAAGGGAAATTTTTTGTGGGTGTTGAGGAGCCATTCTGATCTCTGTAGTAGCTGCAGGCTGCACTGTTCATATTTCATAAACATTTCTCAGTTTGCTTAACATGACGGACCTGTCATTATTTTATTTAATATGAACATTCTTCCACATTTGATGTCTTAAATACAGCACTCTTGTCTAGTATGATGATGTATGTTTTAGCTAAACTCTACAAAAGACCGCCCACATGCATTGCTTGCTCGCAGTATTTACTAGCAGTCGGTAGTGTACCTACTTGTCATCTCCAATAGGAGCTTGTGGGAGAATGCCACATTTGCACCATTAAAGTCAAAACATTATTGATGGTGTCCTCCAGTATATGAATTTTGCTTCCAGTGAAAAGTTATATGTATTAAGCTGTTTGAATTCTGCTTTTGTCCCATCATTCCTTTTATACTTTTTTTGCTTACAAACAGTGATGCTACAGACATATACATGTTGGTAAAATTTTACAGTCTGTAATAAATGCCTCGAATGGCAATGTTGGCAACAGCTGTTGGATCGTGGGAATGAAGCGAACTAATTGTGGCATAGCTTGAGTCAGCCTATCAGATTTTTAGAAGGGGCAGCTGTGTTTTCTATACAGTAAACAATATTATTTTGTAATTTTAGAAAGCATAATGTAAAACAGCAGTCTAAAAAAATATTTAAAATTAAAACAGTCCAGATTGCAGATTCTTTTTTATTTTTTTAATTGTTATTTATTTCATGTCAATGTAGACCATCTTCAAATCTTGAGATATTTGTTAATGTTATGCTAGAGGACCCAGAGAGAGTGGTCACATGTACATAGTTATGTATTGAGTGATTGTATGTGTGTATATGTTCCTTCTTCTTATGATGGTCATAGCCCAAAATTTATATTCTGTGAATGTGATTTCCTCTTTCTTATTTGCTTGTCAGTGTCTCAGCGATCGTCTTTACTGTGGGTTGTTATGTATGCTCTATTATAGACATTCCAATCTGGGTTTTCCGTTGTTAGACACAGACTTATATTTCATTCAGGTCAAAGACACATACATATGTTTTTTTCCCCTTTGTTAGAGAAAATAAATACATTAAAATATTTACACAGGATGCACACACATGTATGTTTTATTTTAAAATCTATTTCATACATTCTGATATTCTTGGAAAAGAAATCGACAAATCTCTTCGGATATTGCCGCAAGAGACCACGAACACTGACTGCTGGCGTGGCGAAGGGGATAGCGTCACGGACTGCGGTGCTGAAGGTCGCCGGTTCAATCCTGCCCACTGGCAAAAATTTATTTCTTTGTAATTAATTATTCCAGAATGTTCTACATCTTTCTTATGTTCACTTGTAAATTCTACTTGTCTCTTACGTTAACTGTTCTTCTAATTTCTGGTAAATTCTGTCTGTGTATAAATAGCAGAGCACTCTACCTGAGAGGCAGTCAGTGCTGTGTGTATGTTAAGTTCGTAATAAACGTGCTTTCAGTAAAAGTGCTGTGTTCAGTTGCCTTCGAAGTCAAGCCTGCTTCCATTTCAACACGACATTGTTTGGTGGAGGCGCCGGGTATCCTGTACAACAGCTGCATCACCATGACTCCGATTAGGCAACGTAAAAGCTGTCGCTTACACGGACTGGAACCGGAGTACAAGGGATACACCGAGTACATCCTTCCAAAAGTCCGTATCAGCAGAAGAACAATGGAGACGAAACCAGCGGTAAGCCAGCTGCACATCAGACACCCGTCGGTGTTCTCTGGAGACGCTGGACAGAACCCCAACAAATGGCTAAAAGGTTTCGACCGAGTCGCCGAGTACAACAGGTGGGATCATACGATGTGCTTGGCCAACGTTTATTTCTACCTGGACGGAACAGCCCAGCAATGGTTTGAAAACAACGAAGACAAGTTGAATGACTGGGAGACGTTCCAGGAGGAACTTAAGAAGACATTTGGAGACCGCCAGCGACAAATCCGTTCGGCGGAAGAACAACTGAAGAACCGGGCCCAACGACATGGTGAGCCGACACAGTCATACATACAGAATGTTTTGTCCCTGTGTAACATAGTGAATCCGAATATGACTGAGGCCGACAAAATCACGCACCTGATAAAGGGTATTGCAGAAGACATGTACCAAGCTCTTCTGATAAAAGACGTCTGTACGATGGAAGAGTTCATCAAGTGGTGCCAGCGTATTGAAGAGATGCAACAAAGGAGGGTTGGACGCAAGAAGTCGACAGACTCCCAAATGTAGTCCCTAAGGCTGTTGTGGAAGACCAGCATGACTTCGCTTCTCTCATACGACGGATCATGAGAGAAGAATTACAACAGTGCATGGCAGCCGGGACTATTAGACCGAGCGAGCATCAGATTATGGCCATGGAAGTGAGTCCTGTAAGTCACGAGAGAGACGCCGCCGCTGAGGACGAGGTATTTCAAACATTAGCTCCTGTCTGCCCCGTCAATCGCACCCGACGTGAAGAATGGCGTCGCCCTGCTATGACTTACGCTGGAGCCGCCAAATGGCAGCCCACGAACCGACCGACGCGACCACAACCAACTCCTCCGGTAAGTATGACGCCCCGAAGAAGAACAGATGTCTGGAGGACAGAAGACAACACACCACTGTGTTTCCACTGTGGGCACCCTGGACATGTCGTATGCTACTGCAGAGAGAGGAGGCAAGTATTCGATGAGACGTCAGCCATCGACCTATGGGAAGAAGCCCATCGCCGTACCCTAGACGAGGTCGCTCACCGACGCGCCGCAGCCATTCACCGTCACCGTACAGAGGTACCAGCCGCTCCCCTGGTCGTTCCGACGGATACACGTAATACAGAATTTTCTGGGAAGTTATTAGTCACTGACAATGTGACGATACCGCCGTTGACAATGAGAAGAGTTGCAGTCAGAAACAGAGATGACCAGTTAAGCTGTGAAGTTCTTGTTGATAGTAAAAAGTTTATCAGGCTCACAAAAGAAATTTAAATACCAGCGGCTATCATAAGCATTACTGGTGGTCAAGGAGAGATTTGGATCACAAATTGTCATGAACAGTCACAAATTATCCCCAAGGGAATGTGTATAGGGACAGCTGAACCAATCCAGG
This sequence comes from Locusta migratoria, assembly GCA_026315105.1. NCBI lineage: Eukaryota > Metazoa > Arthropoda > Insecta > Orthoptera > Acrididae > Locusta > Locusta migratoria. The sequence goes on from CM048755.1 coordinate 230,639,941, forward strand.
ACGGTGAGCTCAACGTCATCAATGAAGACCCATTCCCTGCTGTTAGTACAGACAACACGCTGGAGGAAACAAACTTGGATCTGCCAATAGGGCCTGGACTGACCAAGGAACAACACCAGTGGGTGTTAGCTATACGACACCAATTTTCGGGTGCATTCACACCTCAGCAGGGGAAAAGTCAGAAGAAACGGCCCACGATAAAGCACTGTATCAATACTGGGGATCATCCGCCAATTAGCCAGCGTTCGTATAGAGTGTCACCAGCTGAAAGACGGATAATTCGGGAGGAAGTGGAGAAGATGTTGCGAGATGACATTATTCAACCTTTGGATGGTCCTTAGACTGCTTGAAAGGAGCTACATACTTCTCAACTATGGACATGCAGACAGGTTACTGGCAAATCGAGGTTGACGAAGCTGACAGGGATTAAAGTAATGCCATTTGGATTATGTAATGCTCCAGCCACATTTGAGCGCATGATGGACAACTTGCTTCAACACCTTAAGTGGACGACGTGTCTTTGCTATTTAGATGACATTGTCGTTTTCTCGAAAACATTTGAAGAACATCTGAGTCGCCTGTCAACTGTGTTGAAGTGTGTTCAGACTGCAGAACTCTCCCTCAATCCAAAGAAGTGCCTCTTTGTCGCCAAAGAGATAAAAATCCTGGGACACCTAGTCAACGGAGATGGTGTCCGTCCTGATCCAGATAAAGTAAGGGCAGTCACAGAATTTCCAACTCCTCAGCACATTCGTGATGTGAGAAGTTTTCTCGGACTGTGCTCATACTACCGACGTTTCATAAAAGGATTTTGTAACAAGGCACGTCCATTACAAGAACTTCTGCAGGGAGACGCCACGTTTTACTGGGATGAGACGAAAGAAAGAGCTTTCCGGGCACTTAAGGAGTCTCTAACTTCCGCACCAGTGCTAGCCTTGTACGGCGAGAATGCAGAAACAGAACTTCACACAGACACCAGTGGTTATGGGATTGGTGCAGTGCTTGTAAAAGTTCAGGAAGGTGCTGAAAAAGTGATAGCCTATGCGTCGATAGTGCTCTCAAAGTTCGAGATTAACTACTATACAACTGAAAAAGAATGTTTCCCAGTTATCTGGGCTATCAACAAGTTCCGGCCGTATTTATACGGCAAACCATTCACCGTCGTGACAGACCACCATTCTTTGTGTTGGCTGACTAGCCTGAAGGCTCCATCAGGTCGACTAGCAAGATGGGCACTAAGACTCCAAGAGTACGATGTCACAGTGGTATTCAAGAACGGGCGCAAACTCAAGGATGCTGACTGCCTTTCGAGGAATACATTAGTGCAACACAACAGCATTAATGAAATTTCAGCCCTCACTGAATTAGATGACGTTACAGCTGAGCAGAGGGAAGATCCAGCACTATTAAAAACGATAGAGGCCTTGGAGAAAGGAGAACCGACCAATGGAGAGTTCCAACTGATAAACGGAACATTGTATAAGAGCAACTACGATCCACTGGACTCCAAATGGCTACTGGTCCTTCCAGCTCATCTCCAGCCAGCTATTCTCAAATTTTTCCACGATGCTCCAGTATCCGGTCATCCGGGATTTGTAAAGACCCTAGACAGAATTAGACGCAGGTATTACTGGAAAGGTCTCTACCGATCTGTCAAGCACTATGTGAGTCACTGTAAAGAGTGCCAGCGACGGAAGCGTGTGCCGCAATTACCTCCAGGACATCTCGTGTCGATTCCTCCGGCAGCAGCTCCACTCCACCGAGTTGTGATCGATCTTTTAGGGAGGTTTCCGAAGTCGACAACCGTTGGATAATAGTCTGCACTGACTACCTCACAGGCTACGCTGTCACCAAACCTGTGCCAACTGCAGAAGCTCCAGAGATCGCAAAATTCCTTGTAGAAGACATTATTTTGAAGCATGGAGCACCACGTGTCATGATATCTGATCGTGGAAAAGTATTCCAGTCAAAACTAGTGTCAGAGGTAATGTCACGGTGCAACATTGTCCACAGAATAACAACTGCATACCATCCTCAGATAAATGGTCTTACGGAACGTTTTAACAAGACGTTAGCCGACATGCTGTCGATGTTGAGCAGAAGGATTGGGATACAATTCTGCCAGTCGTGACATTTGCTTACAATACCGCAAGACAAGACACCACAGGCTTCACTCCATTTTTCCTGCTCCATGGCCGTGAAGCTGAGACGACGATGGATACGCTGTTCCCGTTCCAACCAGACGACACTCAGGATGACTATGTTAAACAGCTCATCACCAGGGTTGAAGAAGCAAGACAGCTGGCTTGCATACGGACACTGGACGCCCAGGAGAAGGACCGTCAGCGGTATAACGACAAGCACTGACCTGTTGTGTACAGCCCAGGAGATCTGGTATGGATTTTTACCACTGTACGGAAGGTTGGACTGTCAGAAAAGTTATTGAAGTGATACTTTGGCCCGTATCGTGTCATACGCCGCCTGTCAGACGTCACATACAAAGTTGAGGATTATGATCCATCGTCGAAACGTCAAATACGTAGAGGCATTGTTCACGTCCTTCGCATGAAGCCTTACTATGTTCCTGAAGAACAGGTAGACGACAATGGCGTCTTGTTCAAGGACTCTGAGGACGGTAATGTTCCAAATGAAGCCACGACAGGAACGTCTGTCATCGATAATCGCGGAGAAGGGAAGGATTCTCTTGAACTGTCATACAGAGGACCCATGACACGGTCAAGATCCAGGACATTGCAGCTGGCTCCACAGGGTTCATTACAGCGGGTCGCAATGTCACGAGAGACCACGAACACCGACTGCCGGTGTGGCGCAGGGATAGCGTCACGAACTGTGGTGCTGAAAGTCACAGGTTCAATCCCGCCCACCGGCAAAAATTCATTTCTTTTTAATTAATAACTCCCGAATGTTCTACATCTTTCTTATGTTCACTTGTAAATTCTACATGTCTCTTATATTAACTGTTCTTCTAATTTCTGGTAAATTCTGTCTGTGTATAAATAGCAGAGCACTCTGCCTGAGAGGCAGTCAGTGCTGCGTAATAAACGTGCTTTCAGTATAAGTGCTGTGTTCAGTTGCCTTCGAAGTTAAGCCTGCTTCCATTTCAACGCTACAATATTGTATACTATTTCCTGATAGTGTAACACTGACGTCACAAATTTCCAGAATCAGTGGCTGTTGTTGACATTGCTCATTAGGCCTATGTCACGTAAAGTAAAATTAAACCACTAAATGTTTTGAAAAATTATGAATCACTTTGCTTATAATGTAAGCTCAAGAGAGATCACAGTCTGAAAAACAAAAGTGTTACCTCATCAACAGGCACATGCAAGACAGAAATGGAACCTTCTAACTTTGAGAATAAATACTTTCATTGAACTAAAGCTCATACACATAACCCTCTGTGCCTCTACAGAGGCACACAATCCCGGGATTGAATTTTGTTGGTGAGATGGGAGGTGCGTTAGGTGGAGGTCAGAAGAGAGAGATGAAGGGGCAGGAAACAAGTATATGGGTTTTAGTAGATGGCTAGTGATTGTAAAAATTGCCACCACAGAAAAGTCCCCTGTCTGTTTATACAGTGTCACTTGGACCTGGAACGTTGTGAATCTGTATTACTAGGTTCCTGCTTAACACATATTTGAAAATCATGATATATTTGCATCTACCAACCCCTGCAGAAATCTTAAAGCCTGTTGATGTAAGGAAATTCATTTTTTTCTTGCTACGAATTTTTGAAACACTGCTATATTCGAAGGTGAGCAATGTTGAATTTCTCTTTCCTTTGTTGCATTGATTCAGTTGTGTTGAGTCAGTGGCTAAAACTTGGAAAAAAACATGTATTTTTGTTAGCACTGACATTTTGGTGCCAGTGGCCTATTTATCTTTGAGTCCGCAAATTGTGCCTAACACTACTTATATTCAACAGCATAAGTTAGTTGTGATATCTCCTAATATCATTTTTAAGAACATCTATTTGCTTTGCACTCAATTCTAAGCTGCAGGCAGTGTTTTGGATCCTGCAAACTAAGAAAAGTGCAGTTTATAAAACTGTACTCTTTCATTCATCTGTTACTCTGTTTTAATTGCTTTTAGATTTGGTTTGCCATGTTTCTGACACATCCAATTTTCCACTCTAGGGGCATGCTCTGATGAATAGTGGTTGCTCATGCCTGCACAAGTGTGAAAGCTATGGATTGGACATTTCAAGTTGCATGCAGAACTTTAAGGATGTCCACATGTTGATTTCCCCATTCTTACTGTCTTGCTATTATTATTGATATTACAGCTGAATTCATCTATTATTTATTCTCCCGCTTTTACTGTTTGAAATTTCTCACTAAATCAGAACACATTCTTGGTGGACGCCTCTACTTGTGGATATACCACTCTGGGATTAGGGGCCTGATGACCTTGCTGTTTAGTCCCTAATGTCCATCCCTCTCTCCACTACCTAAATCACCACACACACACACACACACACACACACACACACACACACACACACAATCATAATACTAGTCAGCAAAAAATCCTGTGAAATACATCTATGACAGCCCTAATGTTGTGAATAAAACAACACCAGGAAAGAGGAATTAATAATTTAAGAACAAATTTATATTATGTAATTTCTTGGCAAGAAAAACTCTGTGCCTTACATAGATCCTGGGTCCTTATGTCTGGGAGGAAGTTCCAAAATATTGCATACTCCACTGCAAAGTTGAAAAATTCATCATGCAATAATGTGTGCTGCATAACTGTTACAGTGGTGACTGTGATATCTATGTAAAAGTACATGTGCATTGACTTGTTGCTGGTTTGGGCTAAAGTTACTTGAAATCTTGGCTATGGTGACACTGATCTATAGTGAAATCCAAACGTTGTGCTAACAGCTTTGACTGTAGTGAAGCCTAATTTTTACATCCACACCATGTGAAAAACTGCAAGGCAGGTCCAATACATAACTTTTTACCATAATTTGCATTCATAGTCATGAAGTCAATAAGTAAATAGACAAAGATTTTTTCTGCATTTTGTTGAAATTTTATATCAAAAAGTGTTTTTGATTACTTGTGAATGTAATTATAGTGTAAGTACAATGGCAGCTGAGCCGTAACAATTTACTGTTTGTTCATTTACAATTGCTATGCATTTAATGACCTAAAAAAATTCTCTCTGTTTGATTTAACGACAAAATTTTTTGATGCAGTTTTCTAATTTTGCACTTTGATTTTTCCAGTTATTTTGTGTTTGAGTTTGACACTTCACCAAAAACAATTGACTATCTGATGGACGAATTTCAGAGAGATGTTGATGTCCTGCGTACCAGGATTTTCAAGACAGAAGAAAAAGAAGAGTTTGAATGCACATTTGAAGAAGAGTGCCTGCCTCCAGCATACAGGTAAGCATACTGTATAAGTAATTCATCTGAAATGAAATGTCAGAAATATTGTGACGAAGTCCAACTGCTCCTATTGGATCCTTCATTTTGTCTTGTATAATAACAAAGCAATGTCAATAGTGATGCATGAGGAAAACTACATCCAGCTTAACCATCCTGATTTAAAATTTGTGTTCCCTAAATTATTTGTTGTTGTTGTTGTTGTTGTTGTTGTTGTTGTTGGTGGTGGTGGTGGTGGTGGTGGTGGTGGTGGTTTTTAGGGGACTAAACAGCTAGGTCATCAGTCCCTAAATTATTTGAGGTATATACTTAGTCATTTCAGTACCCCCAACCTCTCCCGTGGATTCGTCGATTAGAATAGGCAACATTTTGAGAAATTCTGTGGAGGAAATTTAGAGGACCAGAATTTGAAGCTGAGTGTAGAATGATCTTCCTGCCGTGTACTTACATTTCGCGCAATGATCATAAAGATAAGAGAAATTAGGGCTCATACGGAGGCATATAGACATTCTTTTTTTCCTCGTTCTATTTGGGAGTGGAATAGGAAAGGAAATGCCTGGTAGTGGTATATTGTACCCTCCGCCATGCTCTTTACGGTGAATTGCGGAGTATATATGTAGATGTAAAAGGAGTCTTCACGTCTTTCAGCCATATACACACGGTCCTCTATTTGCGTTTGACCCCCTCTTTTTCCAAATTCTTCAGAAGTGTGAGCCACGTGGGGAAGGACACCTTACATGGTGCATTAGTTATTCCCTGTGCACTAAGACCTAAGGCACCCATTATGCTATGGACTTGTAACTGCACCCTATATCCAGCCATTGGGCAAGGACGCCTCATGTGGTGAACTACTTACATCAATTTTGCATTATCTCCTCCTGCACACGCTATCAATGGTCAGATCCACACCTGATATCCAGCCTAGTACCCAGTCTGTTGGTTGGGGGGTGGAGGGATCGTCATGTACCTACTTGGTCGTAGCCCTCTGAAAACACAGGAATCGCACTGCCGATGCCCGAGCTGTGAACTCCTCACAAATGCCAAGGAGTAGATGCCCATCTACCTGGGGCATCAGGACTCCAGGCAGTTGTCATCCTGTTAGGTGGTCCTTGCTGTGGCGGAGAGTCCCTGTGAGGAGAGCCCCTGATCAGATTGGGTGACTGCAATGAAGAGGTCAAAATCTGTTAATGCTGGTGTCTAATCATCTACCAGTGTCTCTGAGTGAGGAAAGAATGCTTTCAGTGCAGAGAAATACTACCTCAAATTGTTCCCCTCCTTAGCTAGCCATGGGAAGATGGCCGGGACAAAGAGCAGGATGAACCAAATATGCCTAAATTCCTTTTGTGTTCTCAGACTGATGGTGAATCTTTTATGTACATAAAGCCTCTTTTTCCTTTCGGAGAACCAGGAAGACAAATTTGGAAAAGTGGCTGGCATGTCTAAATTGAGAAAAGGGTCAGTTCTGATAGAGGCAGCTTCTGCCAAATTGCTGGAAATTTAGGCACGTCTTCACGCTGTAACTCCAATCCTAGATGTAGAAACTTTGGGTCCCAATACATATGGATGCTCCTTGTGTCCCACCTCACATTTGTGGCAACTGTGTTAAGCTTATTCCCCAGCTTGCTGGACTGTACCGTCCTGCAAAAGAGAATATATGCAATTTAAGAATCTGGAGAAACTGTCCTGCAGTGAAGCATAGAAAAATATGAATGATTTCTCCAAGTGCAAATGGTCTCATCATTTGCTACGGACACATTTTCGCCACTTTCTTGAAACTTGCACCAGCTACTGTGGATCCTCACAACAACCAGAGTTCATCTGCCCTCTTTTTGGTTGGGAGCTCGTTTTCTTCTCCTGCTCTCCCAACACTTTTTTGAGAGCAATCCCTCTCCAACCACTGGGGACACCAGGCACCATCCCTCAACGGGAGAAGCAACAGTCTTCTCCAGCCCCTCTTGCTAGAAAGGGGTCCCTCGGGACACTATCTTTCTAGGTTTCAACACTTGGCATGGAGGATCTCAGCTGGTGCCTCAAGGATCCACACAGTGCTGGTTGAAGGGTTTCCCAATCATTATCTGTACCAGAAGTGACTTCTGAGAAGCCCTACCTACACTCAAAACCTAAAGATTGCAGAGAAAAAAGAAATGTAAGAAAAAAGGAACTTCTGTGGCTTCTGCACTACAAATCCAGACATCCTCTGCTTATAATAATGAGGTGGGGATCTTAGCACACCCTAGGACTTAGCTGTCACTGAATCCACAGAACCAATGGTCCTCGATTCTCTTAGTTCTCAAATAGTGGCATCAAGTGATCCTGCAGAATAAACTGTCTTTCCAGTGTACTCAAGGTTCCCTGCATAACTGACAAATTTAATTCTCCAATTTAATTGTGGTGTTTTTTCCTTGGATGAGCTATGACAATGTCTTAGTATTTTGTCTTGCTTTAGCATCACCCTACAGGAAACTTGGTTCCCCACAATGCAGATCCTAACCCTGTGTGGCTATCGGGGATTACTATAGGAATCATGCCAACTATGTTAGTGTCAAGTGATGTATGTATAAACATCCTCACTTCTGTCCACAGTTCACCTGTGCCCCTTCAAGGAATTTTAGAGGCTAAGGCAGTCAAGAGTAAGGACCACAGTGAATGTTACCATCTGCAATGTCTATCTTCCCCCAGATGGTGAAACACCCAAACATGTATTGGCTGTACTGATTTCCCAGCTCCCCCCACCATGACTTCAATGGCCACAACCTCTGCCTCTCAAACACTGATTCAGCCACACATTTCAGTGTGGCGAATGGCACCTATTAGGCCATTGACCTGTCAGTTTGCAGCCCTGTCCTTCCACTGTCTGTCCTCTGGAGAACACATGACAACTTGTGTGGTAGTGACCACTTTCCTATCTTTCTGTCACTACCCCAGCGTCAGTTGCTCGGACGCCTTCTGATGGGCTTTAAACAAGGCAAACTGGGAAGTCTAAACTCTTGTTGCCATGGCTGGACCTCTCCCATATGACATCATCAATGTTGTGGACGAGAGTGTCACTAGGACCATTGTTTCTGCTGCAAGATGCCCCTGGTGAAAGACAGTGCCTTGGTGGTCGCCGGAAATCGCTGAAGCCATTAAAGATTGCAGGTGATTTCTGCAGCAACATAAGCAGCTTCCATATCTGGAGCATTTCATAGCTTTTAAATGGCCCCATGCACTTGTTTGCCAGCTTACGAAAAGATGGAAACAAGAGTGTTGGGAGAGGCACGACTCAACTATTGGATCACATACATCACCTTCTGGTCCAAGATTATATGCCTATATGGCTACCAGACCCCAGCAGGTACACATGGGATTTCTATAAATGGAGCTGTCTGTACGGATCCAGATGCAGTCGCCAAGGCTTTTGCAGAACACTACGCTCGCACCTCTGGATCTCACACTTACCAACCTACCTTCCATACATTGTAATGGATGGTGGAAAGTAAACAATTGTTATGAAACTTCCTGGCAGATTAAAATTGTTTACTGGAACCAGGACTCGAATCTGGGACCTTTGCCTGTCCCAGGCAAGCGCTCTACCATTGTGCTATCCCAACACGACCCACGATCCATCCTCACAACTTCAATTCTGCCAGTACCTTGCCCCCTACTTTCCAAACTTCACAGAAGTTCTCCTGCGAGCCTTGCAGAATTAGCACTCCTGGAAGAAAGGATATGGTAGAGACGTGGCTTAGTGACAGCATAAGGGATGTTTCCAGTGAGATCTCATGGGAAACCAAGTTGTTATTTTAGTTAGTGTTCATGGAACAACAATTTCAACATCTTGTCATAATTTGTTACCTAAGTAGTTATCTACCTACATCAACATACTACACCTTTTGGAGGACAGGTATCCTCCATATTTTACACACTTGGGGATTCCAGGGTGTCCTGCATAGTTTTATTCAGGAATTCTTAAAAGACCATGCTTTTAAGTTGTGTGTGGGTTTGGCCCTGTCAGATACTTTTATTCATGAGAATGGTGTACCTCAGGTTTCAATGTTTAGCATTGTTCTATTTGCCATAGCAATTAACCCTATTAGGGACCGTTTAGTAGCGGGTGTCTCAGCTTCTCTCTCTGTTGATGACTTTCCAGTTAGTTGCAGGTCTCTACGGACTTCTCCATTTGAGCGGGAGAGTTTCTCACTTATTGTACACAGCTCTGATGGCTCCAAGACTTACTGAGGTGTCCGATGTGCCTCTTTGTACTAGGCAGCAATCTTTTTAAATATCGTTTGCCTGGCCAGTGTTCGATCTTTACTGCAGAATTATTTGCCCTCTACCAGACTACACAGTACATCAGATGACATGAGCTTTCTAATAATGTTGTATGCTTGGATTCTTTGAGTGCTCTTCAGAGCCTCTGTGTGCTGTACAGAGGTCACTCCATAGTACAAAGTATGCAGGAGTGCCTCCACTCCCTTGATTTGATTTTCTCATGGAAGCCAAAACATTCTTGGTCCAAACCGCCACTGCCCGCACTGAAACTACGTTTATTGTGCGGTATCGCTCCCTGTATATCTAGTAAAGCCAATCAATGCCCTTGAACAGTGCAAGGAGCCCCTTTACCAGTTCTTTATTAGACACAATTTCTTCGGGTCTGGTTGTCCCAAATGTTCTGTGCCTTTTACTCTCCAATGCAATGCATTCGAAGATTTAGACATTCGGCATTAATTTATTAAATAAATTTTCAAATTACATTGCTTCCTTCACCTTAATATAATATTTTGAAAGTTGCACTGTGTGTACTCAACAATACATATTTTTCCAATGTATTGTAGCCTGATACTCTCTGTTTTCTCAAAGTAATTGTAGACAAACTAAGTTCAATGAATATTTGAAAGTCCTTCAGTGTTTATAATCTGTGGCCAAATGGTTGGGCCTAGAGGAACAGATGTAGATATGGCACCATTGGGATGGAAAGTGTTATTTAAAACACCTATACTTAACATGCTATCATTGAGAACAGCAGACTCACTCTAACTTGATACCATTCTGTCAGTTATTGGTCACCGCATTAGCTCTCTTATCATAATGTCCAATTTTTCTTCCACACAATTCTGCAGTGATAAACACTTTTCCTTTAGCCATAATATATGTGTGACATATTTTAATATGTCATTCATCATATTCCTAGGCAATACTTGACTGTGATTTGAATTTTATATTTATGAGCAAGACTACTTCGAATTGCTAGAACATTAAGAATTTTTTTGTGTATTTTAAAACTATCAATTCAATTTTGAGCAATTGTATCACCTTACTTTCTCTTTTTCCAGGAAAGATGTTCAGAACTTGATAGAAATAGCAAAAAGAGGTGTCAGACCAAAGTTCAAATCAAATACAACTCTTGATTATTATCCATTCAATAAGTAGTGAGTAAGTATTTGTATTTATCTTTTTTGCACATGTCTGTTGATTGTGCTCTGACATCATCAGAGCTCTTCATGCCGTGAATAAACAGCATTAGTAATTGTATACAAATTTTTATTTATTTAAGATAAAGTGTTTGAATACACTGTGTAAATAAATTTCTCATTGATATTCTTAATACACCTCCCTGTGCTAGGGTATCATTAAAAATATTTCAATAACTGGTATATATTATGTAATTATTGTCATAACTGTGACCACAGCAGCTGTTCTGGAAATTTTTAATTTTACTTCAAAAGCTTTCAAAAATGAAGTATTTTGTATTAAGCAAATATAAGCAAGATATTTTAATGCCTCTCTTGCAACATATTTCCAACAAAATTTGTAGTACTATAGCACACACAAATCTATGTTAGCAGTAATATCACACTACAGTTTGCCACAATTAGGAATGGACATTTTCCTTAGCAAAAATTGGTACAGGTGTTCCACATGATTCTGTCTTTGGCCCCTTCTTTTACAATGTGGCTATCTGTGACCTGTATTATTAGGTACCACTTTCTATTTTCAGTTTTTCTTTTGGTACAACTTCACTTAATGTACATAACAACCACCCAACTTTTGCTAAGAATCTGCAAGACCTTCTTGTCTCTGCATTAAATTTGTTAATGTTCAGTTGTAATTCCAGCATAATGAATAAAAGATAAAAAGTGTGATCACTGGTAGAGTACACCTGTTTCTCCACGTGGCAGAACAAGCTCAGTTTTATGCCTTATTGTTCCACACAACAAAGTTATACTTTTACATTCATAACTCTATTTTGTGTGTTATGAGGTTACAATTCTCGCATATGTTGTGGGAATGTACTGAAACTAGATTATTTAGCCCCAGACTCAATATTGATTGCTCTTTGTATGTTTGTTTGTGTGTGTATGTGTGTGTGTGTGTGTGTGTGTGTGTGTGTGTGGAAACAGAACATTATGACAATGCCAAACTGTATGACTTAATTAATTAATTTTTGGATTGTCATTCTGTTATAGTAGTAGTAAAAGCAAAAAGGAATCACTGAATGTTATACAGCAACACTAATAATTATCTTACTGTGTCACTTCATGTTCTTGCAAGTAAAATATATTGCAGGTGATTGTTGATCATTATTCTTTTCCCAATGTTGTATTTTAATGAGTACTTTCCAGTCTTTGAGGTAGATTTTCTCAGCCACTAGTCAAGCAGGAATACATTGGCACCTGTAGCTCACAAGGCACAACAATGCTGCTTGCCCAGAAGTGACTCTAATGGAAATTAAAATTCTCACTGGTGTACCAGTCAATTGAGCAAAACATGGCCATCAATAAAATTACTACATGCTAATACAAAAGGTAAAATTTTACTTATGGTGATGGCATAGTGTGCTTATTTTAGCTGTTGGACACTTTGGAAAGTTTCCATGTTGATTTACTAATTTTTCCCAACTTTAGTTCCTTCGTTTTTAAAGAGAATCAACATTTTATGTAGAAAAAAATTAGTTTGGGTACGGTCTGGATGGCATGTTCTGCTCTACAAGCTACATCTGAAGTTTTCATTCTTATTTTTTTATGCTTCTCAAACAGTCAGAATACTGTAACACACAAACTTTATGAATGCACACAATGTACAGCCACAACAGCTGTGCCTTAACAAACAAACAAAAAGTGCAAAATAAAATTAATTATGTTATTCTGACCACAGATTTGAGTTGCCAGTAAAATTATGAACTCCTTGATACCAATAACAGTCCAGACAGATCCTTAGTTAAGAAGATGCCAAATTAAATCAATTAATTTAGGAGGTTTTATTGATTTTCACCAACCAAGAAGCATCACAGGATGATTGCTTATGTAGAGGACAGTCGAATGGAAGGGACAGAGTAATTTCTACATTACCCATTTGGTTAATATAGAAATTGCTCAGACTGGAGAATTTCCTGTAACAGTACATAGCCGTTAAATTTAAAAGCAAGTGGAAGCCATGCCATGGCAGAGGCATACCAGCTTTGTCCCACACCCAAACAGGTGTCCCATCCTGAGTGTCCCAAGACACAGTCCCACCCACAGGGGCAAAGCTTCCCCAATGGTTTGTCTCCCCTACCTGTAAGGTTGGCTACAGGGACTACTTGTGAACAGCGGAAGCACACTGCGGTGCCTTGCCCAGCAAACAGCTGTGCACCACCATTTGGTTGCAGAGCTTCAAACTATTCACCTCACAGACAGTCTAGGGTAGAAATTACTGCCATATTAGTGAAGTGTGACTTTGAGGACCGTCTGTGTCTGTTAAAATGATTGACATATGGAAGCACAAACATATGGTCCACTTACCATCCAGTTTATAATGAGGTAAGTATGGCCATTTGGCCACTGCTCTTGTTATAGTATTACGAATTTCATGGCAAGCAACATTCTCTCTGATTCAACCACTCTCCGCTCTCTCTAGGGACTGCAAATGTATCTGTTTATAAAGTGTGTTTATTTATTGACTATTGTTAGTAATTCCTTGTCCTGGTTTTTGTAGCAAAATAATCTTATTTGTGAAATAATATTAAACATTCTACAGGGCTACCTAACATTCATCAAATCTTTATGAATACAGATTTCACCACACTTCTGTCTATTTGTTCTGTAACTTTCCTACTGTCCCCTTTTCAATTAATGAATCTTCAATAAAGCGACGAAACACCTGCCAAGAGAAGAAGTCCGACGCATTTATGGTCCAAGGACAGCAGATCAGCAGGTGAGTGTAACTTCCTGTCTGAGAGGAAAGTCGGTAGGCAGCAACCCTTCTTACTTCATCTTTAGAAAAACTTCATTTACAGACCACAGAAAGCAGCTAAAGAAGGAAGATTTGCACTAAAGTTTGCTTCTGCCTGTAGGGAGGCATTTAACAATTCTTTTGAAGGGCAACACAAATAACTGTAGTTATAAGAACCATAGTCCTCAAACTTGGTAAAAAGTGAGAAGACAATTTTCTATCAACGAATTGCCCCCCCCCCCTCTCTCTCTCTCTCTCTCTCTCTCTCTCTCTCTCTCTCTCTCTCTCTCTCTCTCCCTCCCCCCCCTTCTTTCTTTTATGACTCGTCGACAGTCCTGAGACTAATTTCAGTGATGTGACTTGCCCCAAATACAAGAACAGTTTAGGCAGTGCACAGTTGTAATAGGTAGCTCAGATTCTGTCTACTGACAGCTTCTATTTCATGAAGACTGTTGTTGGGTTCATTTGCTTTCCATTAAGAATGGTTTTCAATGGTATTTGTGGCAATCAGTTTTCCTTCTATACTCCTTAGTACAAATTTTGTTATGTCAATGTATTCCTTCTTAGACTTATTTGCCAAGACTCTTTCTCTCATTGATGTTGGACGTAAGAGTGGGTTCTGTCCCTGACCCAAAATTCCCTCCCTTTGATAAATAAAGTGCTCTGTACTCTTTTTTTCCTATCACTTGATGATGTTTTTATTATTATTACTAGCTTACACCCACGGCTCCACTCGCGTGTTGGTTGATTACGATCGATAAGCTATCTTTCAGTGGTGTGCTATGAGACTGGTTTTGAAGGAACTGAAAAATATTTCTATCAGATTGCAGAAGTCTATGCACTTACCGTTTATCAGGAAAGTAAGTAGTGTAGATCAAATCACACATAAAAATTCACTCGTCTCGAAGAATCCAATCACGAAATTCAACAATAATTATTGTAATAATATCACAGATGGATCAGTTGATGTAATGTAACGTCAAATCGATTTTTTTTTAAAGAGGTGCCTTAAAAGAAATTTCTTTTTTACTGCTTTATTTATTTATTCTTATATTTCCTTATTTGTGTGCTTATCCTTACAGAGAAAGAGCTGATGACATTGTAGCACACATAGACCAAAGATATGGTCTGTGGCATCACGTTTCGCTGTATATAACCTCCTTGCTATAGAGTCGCAAACGCCATCACGGGCCTTCAGTCCGAATTTTTTTTTTAAATAATTTGATGACTTTCAGCCACAATATCTTCCACCCCCCTTATAGCCATCGGCATGGAACTGCTATGGTGTACAACGGGAGACTTCGGACAACAATTACACACAGACCATTCGTTTGCGTTCTGTAGTTTTCGCTGCATAGCGAAATATTAGCACACACACACATGTAGAATTTTATATACACAAATAACTTTCCATCCCAATATACTCCACCCTTTTATCATTATCAATCCTCAAGCAACAATGCAACCAATAAAACCATTTTCAGAGAGTAAATATAATTTTCAAAGAGTAATTATTGTTCCGCATTTCACGTTATATTCTTCAAATTGCTATAAAACCGTGCCTAAAACCTTCCTCAGATATAAATTAGTAACTGTACAAATATTTAAGTCTCTGCGTCTTGTCGTTTGAATGTGATAAGCGTATACTGAACAGACATTCTCATTAATACGTATAGATAAATAGCTATCCGATCACCATAAAACCGTGCCTAAAGCCTTCCCCGGGTAGACATTAGTAACTGTACAAATTTTTAGCTCTTTATGTCTTGTGGTTCAGACGTGATAAACGTACACCGAACAGACATTCACATTTATAGATATAGATTATTATTATTATTATTATTATTATTATTGTTATTATTATTATTATTTAGTTGGCTCAGACTCTTCAAATCCCACAGTGCCACTTTCTGTATTAAAATTATAGGTTTTGCGATGATTGTACTGAGCAACTGAAAAGCAAGGCAAGCATTCATTCGCTGAAAGGAGATGTATGTTACCATATGACAGTGTACTACATACTTTTACACCAGCAAACTAGTGAATTGTCCACTTCATAAACATTTTTATAAAATCCATACCTCATATTGTCAGTATCAAAGAGCACAGTATGTTTATCATGAAAGTCGTTCCCTATGGATTTCAAAATATGTCTTGCATCTGAAAAAGCCCAAACTTTTCTGTTCTCATCAGCAGGACTTTGAAAATAGCATTTAGTATTCCCCTTTGTTCCTGACATTTGCAAATGTTTCCAGGCTTGTTAGTTAGATTGGCTGCCATCACATGTAAACCCTACAATTTTACAGTCTGCCTGCTCCAATTGTATGATAACCTGAATTAAAATTTTTGCTGACAGTTCTTCAGGACCTGCATTTTTTTACTGACATAGACTGCAACTGATTGTAACCAACTGTGTAGAGCAGAGGGATGAACATAAAAAAGGGCATGGTCACCTAAGAATGTATTTTTGTCTGCAGGTGTCCAAAGTCTACAAATCCATCTATGGTTAAAGAGGACCCATTGAA
Source organism: Locusta migratoria (assembly GCA_026315105.1). Taxonomy (NCBI): domain Eukaryota; kingdom Metazoa; phylum Arthropoda; class Insecta; order Orthoptera; family Acrididae; genus Locusta; species Locusta migratoria. The sequence continues at coordinate 230,656,075 of CM048755.1, forward strand.
CTTCAATTCCTCTCTCAGTTTAACCTCATCAAAGATAATTATTCCTGTCTTTTTGTTTTTAGCAGTCTCTTCTCTAAAATTCTCTTTAATAGCATCTATGGCTTTCTTGTTAATCCCATGTGTGCATTTCAAATCTTTTAAGAGTGACCTCAAATGCAAAGGAAGAGTTAACAGTGTTTCAAACAGTGCCTGTAACCCTTAGGAGATTGAATATGTAATTAAAAAAACCTTTCTAGAAGTAATTTACTGTTTTATCTCATTCCATTTGGATCCTCTTTCTGACACTTGTGTAAAAAAAGTATCTACAATTATTTTCTGCTTCCTAGATATTCTGTTATTGCATTTACCAGTATGTTTCTTGAGTCTACATACTTCTGCCTGCAGCAAAATCACTCTAGCCTTCTCGGACTTTGATTTATTTTTTGCCCTGGCCCAGCTACTTTTTAATTTGTTATTTGTGATTTCAATACACTTACTTCATTAAGTGGATCAACAAATTCGGACCTACCAACAATTCAGTTCTGCTCAAATCAAAAGAAGTATCACTGTCAAAATTTTTAAGCATTTGGTGGGTGTTTTATTCACAATTTGGCAAGCAGCTTTCCTTTTTGTACGCGATTTTCTTATCTGTAACAGGGTAGATAAATACTTCGATAATTTATGGAAAATGTGAGCAACTGAATTTATTTTAAAGTGCCAATTAATTCTAGCCAATTTTACTTCCTTTCCATCAATAATGAATTGTCAGTTTTTAATATGAAATTTTCAGCAAAGTGAGCATCACAAATGCAGGAGTTTCTTGTTAGCTCCTTATCTTTTCTTGGAATAACTTTTTCCATTTGTTAAAATTTTCTAATTTCTTTGGTGTCTGAAAAAAGTGTCTTACCTCCTTACAACTTACATATCCTGACTTGCCACCAGGCACAAAACAGGAGGACTTTGTCATTTCAGTTTAGGAGACTGCACACCAACTACCGGTATTTCAATCAAACTTTTGCTTGGTTCTCATGTCTTTTGGTTTAGTTTAATATGGAATACCTCTAACATCATTGTCGTTTCAGTTTAGGAGACTGCACACCAACTACCGGTATTTCACTCAAAATTTTGCTTGGTTCTCATGTCTTTTGGTTTAAATATGGAATACCTCTAAAGTATAGGACTAACCTCCAGCAATCCATGCCACTCGACAATTCTTCATATAAAACTAGAAATATAAATGAAACAGCAGAAAAGTGCACAATGTACATTTGTAAACATAAATGCAGTACCACACAAAACTATCCCAGCATTTTGTGGTGGGAGATTCCCGCACTAACCCTATTCAGCCCATGTTATTGGGGATGAGAGATCACACTTTTTATTTCTACATGTTATGATTCCAGGTAGTTACACAGTATACAGTAATATGGAAACACTGCAACAAATTATTTTCACATACTAGCTAAGCATGCTGATTGTGCTCTAGTATTTTACCTTGAGTGGCACCTGTGCAAAGCCCTCATTGTTGTGCAAGTATCAGTCATGGTCAGTACAATATTTTGTATAGTTGTCAGTGCATTATGTCGGAGCTAAGTGAATTTGAACATTAGCAAATTGGTGATATTCCTTTGGTGTGGGTGCTTTCATAACTAAGGTGGCCAAAAGTGTATTTTGTTTCAAGAGGCACTGTATCAAAGATTTGTATTGCATGGAGATAAAATAGAAATCATCATCCACCAAGTCTCAATGTAAATGAAACTGTGTGTTTAGTGATTATAAGACTTTTATTGAAGAGGATTGTGCCAAAAATTAACAAGATGACAACTGAAAAATTCAATGCAGAAGTGAATGTCACATTTGCAAATCCTGTCAACCCCTAAAAACTTGAAAGGAACATCAGGGGGAGAGAGAATTACTAAACCACACCACTGTGATGTAAATATCTGTAACAAAAAAATGTGGTGCTGAAGCCATAAAATGTTTACTGTGAATCAATGTAACAAAATCATTTCAAATGGTTTCAATCTTCTCTCGAAGTATGTCAAGTGCATGTTGTCCGAAGCCTATAATGCAGACTGTCTGCTGCCAAAAGCTTAACATGGTGTTGATTCAGTGATAATTTAAGTAGCCATATTGTGGTATTCCACAGGCCACATGGCTACTCTGCAAGGTCACATTACTGCCAAGGAATATACAGTATACCCATTTTGATGTATCAGGTATATATTTGTGTCTGGGAACAGCAAAACTTGGGTGAGCTAATCAGTTGTGCTCACCAAACTTTGGATCTGTGGCTCTGATGACAGATGGCAAAAGTTTAATGACTATAATCACGTGTCATTCTAATATTAGCACTGTTTGTGCATGTCTTCATTTGTTTATACATTTATGGAAAAACATAGTTGAAATTTGTGTACTGCAATATATGTTAGTACTAAAGGCTTCTATCACCATATTCACTTAAGCAGCTGGTTGCCAATGTTGAAATATTTGTGTGTTTGTTGTATGGCTTGCTCCGAGAGTATAGTGAGAATATTGTTCACCAACATGACTGTGAAACTAAAATGCAGTGTGCTTAAAGTAACTATACACTCAATGACTTGTATGTCTCTCAAGTTTTTCTTTCTTTCCAGTATTGGTAAGAACACAATACAGATTTTCATAAAAATAACATTTGGTTACAAATGGCCCCAAATTTTCCTTTACGTTTGAAGAGTGCAAAATGCTGTAATATTAAGGATTCAGAGTTATATTAACTTTACGAAAGATTACCCTACAAGTTCATTTCGTCACACTTTTAATATTTTATGTCTTAAACCTTATTATTCCAAACAGTTATGGAAGAAATGACATTGCCACTACATCTTCGACTGACATACCATGTGTATAATAATTAATATAAGACTCCATCAAAATCGAAAGTGATATCTATGACACAATAATTAATCTGCTTTATATGAAATTTAAATGTGCAACTTCTGATAATTTGCATGTTTATTAACAGTACCAAAGAAATACTGTCATGTACTGGTACTTTATCACAATTCTCAATTTCTCACTATAAACTTGTGCTTTGACTATTTTAATTGTTCAGTTCTCTGTTATTAGCAGTGATACTTTTGAATTGCTCCTTATTTAGCAGCAAAATCATGAAGGGCATTCATACAACACAGGTATTGTTTATTCTAAACTCTCAATGCTTTTCTAAAGCTACCGGAATAACAATAAACTGAATTCACAACATAGTTTTTGAACCACTACCAATGTCTTTAGAAACTTCTGTGTCAAAATATTTCACAAACTGACAGAACTACATTTTGCTCTAGTAATAGCTTATTTAAGATAACTGCCCTGTATAATAAAGCCTGTTTACTGTTTCTACCTCTCTATTGCAATACAGCACATTAATATGTATTTCCGCACCTCCAGAATTGTTAAATAAAATTACAGTAGGCCACTAAATGAAAAGTTACATAAAAACACAAAGCAGCTCATAAACTTATGTAGTTGGATACGAACTGCTGAAGAGGGAAATACATAAATATCCACTGGTTAAAGAGCAAATTCCTCCAGCTTCATCGTAGAAACCAGGGCTGATGATGTTTCTGGATACATTGACAATAAACTTGGGATTCCATTCATTGTGTGTTTTGTCTTTTGCAGTCAGAAATGAACAGAACTGTGTAGTTAAGACAGCTCTATAGGAGTGCTTTATTTACACTGTATCTAAAATTACTTTTATCAGTACATAATTTACAACATTCAGTATGACAGTATTTCTGCTGTTTATGTACGTGTGGTTCAGAAGACCATATTTACAATGTGTTGATCTGTATTTCGTGACATGTTCACGAAATAGAAGAAATGCACTATTAAGATAGAGAGATTTTACATGTGCAGAACTCAGAATATTGTCGCGTTCAAATGGAAGCAGGCTTGACTTCGAAGACAGGGTTGTCAACTAAATGCAGCACTTATACTGAAAGCAGGTTTATTGCAAACTGAAACATTCACGCAGCACTGACTGCCTCTCAGGCAGAGTGCTCTGCTATTTATACACAGACAGAATGTACCAGAAATTAGACGAATTGTTAACATAAGAAACATAGAAATTACAAGTGAACATAAGAAACACGTAGAACATTCTGGAAATGGTAATTACAAAGAAATAAATTTTTGCCGGTGGACTGGATTGAATCGGCAACTATCAGCTCCGCAATCGGTGACGCTATCCTTCGCGCAACGCCGGCAGTTGGTTAACTTGGCATCTTGCAGCAATATAGTTATATTTACTTAATAATTATCTCAGGTGAATAAGGCAAATGAAATGATTATTATCTAATTAATGAAGGTTGGAAAACCATTTAAGTACCAAAGTAGGATAAGATATTAATGGTATTAATGGGACGCAAACCTGTTAATTTGTTCGACAGTAGTTGCCATACCCATTAAGTTATGGCATACATGGAATTTTTGTGACTCAATCCCTGTTCGTAATCATAGTTTAACCACAAATTTTGCATTTTTGACACCAAATAAAAAATTTCACCAAGAGTGGTGTGTTTTTGATAACTTTCAAATATGCAATGCTTTCCAATGGCATCACACTTGATATATAAGGGAAATCATCAAATACAAAATGCAAAATGTTAACTGCTAAAGAGAGAGTCATCACAAAAGGTCATGGTAGTCTAATTGTAGAGACATCTATAGGTAGTAGGCACTACCACACAGTGTTTCATGCTGCAGATCAGAAGATGGCGAGTGTTCGTCAGAGACTAGGGTATGGTCAGAGGTGCCACAGGAAAGTGTGATAGGACCACTATCATTTTCTATCTATATAAATGATCTGAAGGACACAGTGAGTTGCAATCTGCAGCTGTTTACTGATGATGCTGTGGTGTAAAAGAGGGTGTCATCATTGAATGACTTTAGTAGGGTGCAGGATGACTTGCACCAAATTTCTAGGTAGTGTGAGGAATGCCAACTAGCATTAAAGATAGAAAAATGTAAGGTGGTGCAGATGAGTAGGAGATACAATTCTGTACTGTTTGAATACATCATTAGTAGTGTGCTGCTTGTTAGAGTCACGGCAATTAAATACTTCGGTGTAACGCTGCACAGCAATATGAAATAGAATTAGTATATAAGGACAGTTGTGAAGAAAGCAACTGGTTGACTTTGGTTTACTGGGAGAATTTTGGAAAGTTGTGATTTGTCTGTAAAGGAGACTGCATATAAAACCCTTGTATGACCCCATCTTGAGTATTGCTCAAGTGTTTGGGATCCCCATCAGATCAGTTTAAAGGAGGACATTGAGGCAGTTCAGAGGCAAGCGGCTAGGTTTGTAACTGGTAGATTTGATCAATGTGTGAATGTTACTGAAGTGCTATGGGAACTCAACTGGGAGTTGCTGGAGTGGAGGCGACATTCTTTTCAAGAAGCAGTGTTGAAGAAATATAGAGGACCAGAATTTTAGGCAGACTGCAGAACGATTCTACTGTCGCCAACCTACATTTTGCGTAAAGACCACAAGGATAAGATCAGAAAGATTAGGTCTCATACAGATGCATACAAGTATTCGTTTATCCCTCGTTGTATATGGGAGTAGAGCAGGAAAGTAAGTAACTAGTAGTGGTACTGAGTACGCTCGGCCACGCACCTTTGGGTGGATTGTGGAGTATGTATGTAGATGCAGACAACAAGGAGCATCTGATTGGCTCACCCAAACAAATCTATTATTTGTTGCCCCCATACACAAGTTCAGAACACTGGACATTAATTCCTGAGCTTTCTTGGGTGGGTTGCAGTCGGTAGTCAAGAGTACGTAGTGCTGCCACTAGGTATCAAATGCAACAAGTTCTTTTCGTGATAGGAAAATAACTGCAGCATATTTTAGCTATTGTCGGATTTGTTACACACTTTGTATGTGTTTGATCAGACAGTACATGACATGAATTTTAATTCAACACAGATGTCCCATTCACATACTCAGTTAAGTTAGCAACACTTGTAAACAAATGAATTTCTAAAATAGATAAACCTTCGAGTCAGTGAAACAATAAACACAGAAAATGTACACAAATTGTGGCAAAACTGTGTTAATTCAACCAGTGACCACGTGGTAAGAACGCCATTAAAGTCGTGATTACCCTGTATTTATTTGGATTAAAAGAAACAACTGTTTATAATCTGTTGAGGCTACATCAGTAAGCAAAAATGTAATTTCCAGTATGGAATCCACTGATGATGCCCTACAATAGAGGGCCAAATACATATGGAGGAAGTAAAAGGAATGCAGCAAGAAAATGGCAGTTTTATTTCCAAAAACAAATCATCATAAATATATCCAATTATCATATAACATGAAATTATGAATTCATTTTACAGAGATATAAATCAGCTGGTGCTGGTAGCTTAATGAGGAGAGTTATGGATTACTAATCAGGAAGTCCTATGTTGGAACTTCTCTTCTGAGGGCGTCTTCAAAGGGCAAGAAAGGGACGCAGAGGTTGGGAAGGGAGTAAGACAGGATTGTAGCCTTTCCCCAATGTCGTTCAATCTGTACATTGACAGGCAGTGAATGAATGGAAGGAGAAATTTGCAGAGGGCATTAAAGTGCAGGGAGAAGAAATAAAAACATTGCGGTTTGCTGATGATATAGTAATTCTGTCAGAGACAGCAAAAGATCTGGAAGAGCAATTGAATGGGATGGACAGTGTCTTGAAAGGAAGATATAAGATGAACATTATCAAGAGTAAAACGAAGGTAATGGAATGCAATGTCAGAAAATCAGGCATGCTGAAGGAATTAGATTAGGTAATGAGACAATAAAAGTAGTAGATGAATTTTGTTCTTTGGGTAGCAAGATAACTTCTGATGGCCAAAGTAAAGAAGATATAAAATGCAGAATGGGTATGGGAAGAAAAGCGTTTCTAAAGAAGCGAAACTTGTTAACATCCAATATTAATGTTAATGTTAGGAAGTCCTTTCTGAAAGCATTTGTCTGGAGTGTAGCATTGTATGGGAGTGAAACGTGGACGATAAGGAGTTCAGATAAAAAGATTATAGAAGCTTTTGAAATGTGGTGCTGCAGACGAATGATGAAAATTAGATGGGTAGATCACGTAACTAATGAGGAGGTACTTAACCGAATCGGGGAGAAAAGGAGTTTCTGGCATATCCATACTAAGAGAAGGGATAGATTGGTGGGACACATTTTTAGACATCAAATAATTGTCAACTTAGCATTAGAAGGAAGCGTGTGGGGTCAAAATTGTGGAGGGACAAATATAGTAAGAAGATTCAAATGGATGTAGGTTGCCGAATGTATTCTCAGATGAAGAGACTTGCACAGGACAGGGTAGTGTGGAGAGCTGCATCAAACCAGTCTGCGGACTGTAGACAACAACAACAACAACAACAACAACAACTACTACTACTACTTCAAATTTATTGATGCTGATACTTTTAATTATTTACTTATATTTTAATAATTTTATCATTTCATTATTTTACTCTGAATTTAATCCGAAATATAAAGTGCATTCTTGACCTACTAATGGAACCAAATGCAAAAGTCATTCACCAGTTTTAATTTTTCTGCTCCAGACTTCAAACAAAGCACTTCAAATTATTGTCAGTTTATCATTTAGTTTCATCTAGGACACTTTGATACTTGCACACTATGATAGGGATCCAAACAAGGTAAGTGATTTTGATAAATTACTGCTGAGAAATTTTAGTTCTATTGAATGATTTTTGGCCCACTTTAGGTTACAGTAGTAACGCTAAAAGTGAGCCTTTGCAATTGCCTTTTGGCAGCTCGAAATTTAAATGAAAATATTAGCAATACATTTTCAAAGCATTAGAAATAAAGTTCCAGAAGTTACTGCATTGCAGGAAAGTCTCCGCGCTCAAATAATCCTCAGGACTGAGAGTTGGCTGAATCCTGATGTTGGAAGCCTAGAAATATTTAGTGAAGTATGGGATGTATGTTGCGAAGATAGATCGGGTACGATCGGAGGGTGTTCATTGCAGTCCACAAAAGTATTCCTTCTGCTGAGCTCAGTCCACACGCAATGGAAATATTTTTGACATAGCTACAAACAAGCCAGATATTGTCATTGATGTCACTGTAGAGGCAAGGGTTAGTGATCATGACGTCATAGCGACAATGGCCACCAAAGTTAATACATTGGTCAAGAAGCCTAGGAGAGTGTTGTGCTAGAAAGAGCAGATAAGCAACTGTTAGCATCCCACTTAATGAATGAATGAACATCATTTAGTTCCGGTTCGGTAGACGTAGAGGAATTATGGACAAAATTTAAATGCATTGTAAATAAAGTGCCAACAAAGTGAATTAAGGATGGAAATGACCCACCACGGTATAATAGGAATCTTCGAAAAACGCTAAGAAAGCAAAGGCAGTTGCACTCTTGGTTCAAAAAGGATCAAGCAAATCAAATCAGATAAATGTTAGTAGAGATTCGTGCATCTATAAAAAGATCAATACATGAAGCATACAATAACTACAATCATCATACCTTAGCAAAAGATCTTGCGGAGAACCGAAAAAAATTCTGGTCCTATGTAAAATCGGTAAACGGATCAAAGGCCTCAATCCAGTCACTAGTTGATCATTCGGGGGTGGTGGTAGAAGACAGCAAAATTAAGGCCGAAGTTTTGAATGTACCATTTAAGAAGTCTTTCGCACAAAAGGACCATATAAACATACCTTCATTTGATGGTTGCACTAACTCCCAAACGGAGAACCTAGTAATAGGCATAGCTGGTGTAGAGAAGCATCTGAAGTACCCCAGGTGGGGTACCAATCCAGTTTTACAAAGAGTACTCGGTGACATTCGCCCCTTACTTATCTTGCATTTAGCACAAATCTTTGATCCAGCACAAAGTACAAAGAGACTGGAGAAAGGCAATAGAACAGACCTGTATCATTAAGATCAGTTTGCTGTAGAATTCTTGAACATATTCTTAGTTTTAGTGTAGTAAATTTCCTTGAGACAGAAAAGCTTCTGTCCATGCATCAGCACAGCTTTAGGAAGCATTGATCGTGTGAAATCCAACTTGCCCGTTTCTCTAATGACATATTGCATTCCATGGATGAAGAGCAACAGGCAGACAGCATATTTCTCGATTTTCAGAAGGCATTTGACATGGTACCGTACTACAGACTGCTAACGAAGGTTTGAGCTTATGGAATAGGTACACAAATATGTGAGTGGCTCAAAGATTACTGAAGTAATAGAACCCAGTACGTTGTCCTCCATGGCAAGTGTTCATCAGAGACTAGGCTATCAGCAGGGGTGTCCCATGGAAGTGTGATAGGACCGCTATTAGTTTCTATCTATATAAATAATCTGTTTGCTGATGATTCGGTGGTGTACAAGAGGGTGTCATCATTGAATGACTTTAGTAGGATGCAGGATCACTTGCACCAATTTCTAGGTGGTGTGAGGAATGCCAACTAGCACTAAAGATAGAAAAATGTAAGATGATGCAGATGAGTAGGGGATACAATCCCGTAATGTTCAAATACAGCATTAGAAGTGTGCTGCTTGACAGAGTTTTTTTTTAATACCTACGCGTAACACTGCACAGCAATATGAAATAGAACAAGCATATAACAACAGTTGTGGGGAAGGCAAATGGTCGTCTTCAGTTTATTGGGAGAATAATTGGAAGGTGTGATTTGTCTGGAAAGGAGACCGCATATGAAACACTTACACAACCCCATTTTGAATATTGCTCATGTGTTTGGGATCCCCACCAGATCGGTTGAAAGGAGGACGTAGAGATAGTTCAGAGGCAGGTGGCAAGGTTTATAACTGGTAGATTTGATAAATGCGCGTGTGTTACAGAAATGCTTCGGGAACTCAACTGGGAGTCGCTGGAGGGAAGGCGATGTTCTTTTTGAGAAGCACTGTTAAAGAAATTTAGAGCGCCAGAATTTGGGGTGGACTGCATAACATTTCTACTGCTGCCAACCTACATTTTGCATAAAGACCACAAGGATAAGATCAGAGAGATTAGGACTCATACGGAGTCACACAAGTATTCGTTTTTCCCTCGTTCTATATGGGAATGGAACAGGAAAGCAAGTGACTAGTAGTGGTACTGAGTGCTTCCGCCATGCACCTTTGGGTGTATTGCGGAGTATGTATGTAGACGTATATGCTATGAAAGTGTAAGCCTAAAGAAAGTTATAAGACTGAATTTTGCTACCAAATTGGTTGCGATCAGAATATAAGTAAAGTTATTGAAACAGGAGCTAAGCTAATGGTATACAGGTTGTGAAGTTCTATTGTGAATAACTAATGGTCACCAGCCTAATTAGCGATATGTTAGAGGCAAGTAACTTTTCAAATTACAAAGTGTACTACTAGTTACTGTATACTGTAATTACCTGATAAGTTTTGAGTGGTAAATGAGTGTGAAAGCAACAGAGCCAGTGTTATGAGGGATAAATGTAGCTGTTCATGAGCAAAACTGTTAGATGTTATTGTATAATGGCACTAAACTACACCATACTTGAGCACGTACCCTGTAACTTGGCGGGTGGACGGGCACTGCTATGCAAGTAACTGCATAGTTGGGAGTGGGTGGGGGGGGGGGGCAGCTGTTGCAGTATAGCCGGACTGTGTGTTAAGGGTATATTACCAACATTGCCTAGAAGACAAGGCTTCACAACTGGCCGTGCCTACGTCACACCGAGAAGCCGCGGCCGCCAGCTAACTGGCTGGGCGCTACAAGGCAGTGGGTGTACCCCAGTGGCCAGCCAGTACTGGCAGCCACAGCCTCTCGGTGTGACATAGGCATGGCCAGTTGTGAGGCCTTCTAGGTGGTGTTGGTATTACATGGAGCGTATTTGGACACAGCGGCTAAATTTTCTACATGTAAACAAAGACAGCAAACAAAGTCGCTGCTCCAAAACGCGAGCGTCTAAAGTTGAAGGGTAGGCTACTTTAGGCTGGTTGCTCAGCGTCAAAAGACGCCACAGTTATAGGCAGGTTGGAGAAGGCCGGTAGTGGCCACACACAGCGTGTCTTTTTGGCAACGTCCGACGGCATGGCGCATCCTCAAGGTCAGACGCTAGTTGGATGGGCTGGGGCCCATTTCCTGCATCAAAAGACGTTTCTCACATTGCAAATGTAAGGAACTTAACTACACTGGCCATCAGTCCCTAGGCTTACAAACTACTTACACTAACTTACAGTAACTTATGTTAAGGACAACACAAACACCCATGCCTGAGGGGGCACTCGGACCCCGACAGTGAAGGGCTGTGCTGAAACCGCAGCACGGTGCCCCAGTGTGCAGGGCTATTCCACCGCGACTCTCACATTGCATTCCCTCGTGAACTCAGTAGTATCTTTGCAAAGTGTCAACACAAAGTAGTGTGTGTAGTCAAGTGTTATTACAGTTTGTTCGATGTGTGAGATGTAAAAAATTGAACTTGATAGTGAACATATTATTTTAGAGGTTCAAGCTCGACCTTTTTTTATACGACATTCAAAATGACGCCTCAATTATTGGATGAATCCAAAAACGTCTTTTTTTTTTTTTTTCATTCACGTCTTTGGTCGCTAGGACGCCTGAAAGAAGCTATATACGCTGTCGAATGTGTCCACCACCAGGTGACTTTTGAAGCTGCTTCTTTAGACGCTGAGCATCCAGCTTCAAAACACGTAAAGGTGTCCGCAGCCTTAAGCTGGGTTGAGACAAACAACTAATGGCGTGCAACAGCTAGTTGCATAGTGAAGTTGTAGTTTAGTAGCTAGTGTGGACTTCCTGGTTTTAGTAGCGCCACTTAAGAGGAGCTACTTTTTCCAAGAAACAAAAAGTTCCGGTTGGTTGTACTTTGTTTCGCCATTTTCTTCCCCCACTACCAAATATCAACATTAGATTGTCACCTCACGGGGTATTTGGAACCATTTTACTTTGTATCGGCTTTAGACGCTGGCGCTTTTGATCGTTTTCAAGCGTTGGTCGCCCCCGTGTCATATATAGGAGCACATAAAGTAGCCACCAGTCGAGTCAAAATGTCGAAGCAAGTGATAAATGGGCGTTGTGTTTCTCGCAACAGTCTTAAAAGTACAATTAATCTACCAAAAGCAAAACGGAAAAGCAGGGGGAAAAATAAAATAAAATGGATAAGAAGGTGGATTGCGAGGAGGGATAAATATGGTGCTTATGCAAATGTTTTGAGAATATTATCGTGTGAAGAGCCTTCTGCCTACAGAAATGTACTGAGCATGACATCAGAAAATTTTGATACATTACTGGAAATGGTAGGGAATAAAATAAGAAAACAGAATATCATCATGATGATGGTAATCTCGCCAAGAACAAAATTTGAAGTTACACTGCGTTTTTTAGCAACTGGTGATAGCTTCAAAACACTGAATATCTGTTTCAAATACCTCAATCTTCTATCTCCAAGTTTATTCCAAAGTCCTGGGCGCAATTGCAGAGGTTTTAAAACCATATCCCCCCAGTGACCTTCAGTCTTCAATTCGTCAAACAGTTGATTTAATTGACTGTCGTTAAGTTTAGTATTTAAATAAGCCTTATTTTTAATCTCCATTATACTGGAAAACTTTGATAAATTTCCAGAAATTTGGAGATTTAATTACAATACCACTTCATATTTTGTTTGGTGGAAAAAAGACTGTTTGGTATGCCTTAACCTCCAAAATAATGTTATATTCTATGTTGTGTTTCAATTGTTTTTATGAAGACCCTCACGTCTGAAGTCGCTGTGTGTCATTGCATCAGCGTATTCATTCGCTATTCGCCTGTACGGCGAGTGATAACAGACGCCAGCGACTAACGACCAAATACGCTCCGTATAATACACCCTTTGACTGCGCTCAGTTCCATTCTACCGTCGTCTGCTAACTGCTGCTGGGTCTCCCCAGGGTTGCCAGATTACTGTTGGGCTAAGTCGCCACTGTCGCGGATTGCTGTAGCCCAATGTCGCCACAGGACGAAGTTAAGCGGTTTTCTAATAAGCCCTCCTACCTCTATCGTTCAGTTTGACATATATATATATAAGAATGGATTTTGTTCAACATGTATAATTTGAATTTATTAATCGTATGTAAAATCACAAATACAATTCAACGTAAAAGTAAAATTAAGGCGAGATTACGGTACTAATTATACCCTCTTCTTAGTACTCCTCATCTCCAATGAAATATTGAAACTTACACATACGTCTTCTTCTGGCATTTCTGCTTGGGAGGTACTGGTACTTGCAGAGGTGTCAATTTGTAAACTTGTTTACATTTTTGATGTGGATAACTTCAGCATGTTTGCAACACTGAACTGTGCAGTTGACGAGATATTGCGAGATTTTATCTTTGAATGTCAAGAATAGCGCTGTTTCTTAAAGCTGAATTACACTACTCGCATGTTGACTGTTAGTGAAACTTGCAATAACAGTGAAATGGACTGCAGTAGATTTGATATAGAAATGATAAACTGCATGCATAAGTAAATACTGTCAACTGTTTAACTCAAGTTTCGGCTAGCTAAGCTAGCTAATATTTAAATCCCTCTAGAACTGTCTGAATTTGGCGCATACAAATATTATTTATAAAATGGAAATATGTTTATATTGTTCCCCACCGGCTTCTCCTTCTACGTATAATTAAAGGTAATCGCCTTTAGTTTACATTACCGACTGAAGCTGTTATAACATGTGGCAAACCCTTAAAGCCTTATATTCTGACCACTGGTATGAATGGTTTTCACAAACTGAGAGACTTCCAACAATTATTTCACTAATTAATGTCAAGTAGTTGGTTGAGTACACTATACAGTATTAATAAACGAGAAAAAGTAATATTTTTGTCGTGTCTAAACTGGCAGCTTCGTGTGTGTTAAATGGAAATTTGAAGTGATTTAGATGCAAAGCACAGAAAACATAAAGTGTTTATGCCAGTCGGGAGTGGCGGAGCGTACTAAGGCGTCACGGCACGGTGCCCGGGACCACTCCCGCCGGGGGTTCGAATCCCCTTACGGCATGGATGTTGTGTTCGTCCTTCGGTTAAGCCTGTTTAAGTTACATTAGTTAGATGCAGATCGTCGTTACATAACCAAAGCAGTTAGAAAGCAACGTAAAACACACACACACGAAATTCCATCGCCCAAAATAGCGGGGTTTGTGGAGAAATACCGCCCAAATGACGATAGTCACATTAGTTTCACAAAATGTCGCAAAACTCCAAACTTAGATAGCCCAAATGGCTACATAGCGTCCAATCTGGCAACCCTGAGTCTCCCTACTTTCACGGCGTTGGCCTTCGCAGTTACTTCAAAATGACGTAAGTGTTAAAGTCGAATACCTATCGAATGCTGTCGAGTTTTTGTGGTCGAATCGAGTAAGTCGTGGGGAGTGCGAAATGCTTGTTTGACAGTAGTGGGCGGTCGTACGTGTATTATTGGGAAAGACTTGCGAAACGAGCGGAGACTTTGTGAGTGCAGTGCAAACCAGATGTTATTCATAGTTGCTGATGTAGTTATTCGATTTTTTCTTGTTTCTTTGTGCGATTGAATTGATCTGTTTGTGTACCGGTACTGAAGTAACAGATATGTTGCATAAACTGTACTTTACATAATCTTGTAAAAATTTATACACCTAAATAATAAATGCAGTGTTGCCTTTATACACCTCAGAAACCATTGTAAGAATAGTTGAAACTGAGATTGCTCACTGAATGTAATTATTGTCGGTTATACAGTCCATTTTTTTAATTTCTTTATTCGTTTTTTAAGAATTCCGTAAGTCTTTCATAGAAGTGTCGTAACAGGACGGATAAATTTTTCATTTTAGTAAACATCCGAGCTTATTTCTCACTTCTATATTGTCCGTCTATCTTGCTTGTTGTTTTTCAAACTAACTAGCGATAGAAAATTTGCGAAGTTTACGACAGTATATTTCATGAAATTCCGAAAGAGTTTAGCGTTTCAGAAGGATGCCAGATTTCTGGCTACTGTGATTCTTCGGAGGAGGTTATAATAGATTTATTTTAACTATTAGAAGTCGCTGGTGAAGGCCTAGATACAATGGACTGGAAAAAACCACACACACTATGCTCAGAACATGAGCTTGGTATTACATTGCCCAGTTTAGTTGCGTTTCCCCATTGCAAAATTTTAAATTAGATAAGTAAAATACGGTACTGGTTATCAGACCGCAGAAGAATTCGATAGTGTTTAAATATAGGCCTGTTAAAGTAGCAGAATGACAATGTAGCACCTCACACATAGAAAACATCGTACAAAATAACACGAAAAAGAAATCGTTAGCAACAGAATAAAGTTAATATAGCAGTCCATCGTCTCTAGGCCTGTACAGACACACGCTTTCACAGCCTCTTACAAATTAGTATAACCCACAAAAACTTACTGAACATACGAAAAACACGTAAGTTCCCGGAACGCGTCGTACAAAAGCAAAATAAATCTTTGCAGTAGAAAAAGGTTCTCATAAACCAGACCCTTGTCTGTAGGCCTAAAGGCACCCACATTAATCAGCGACCTCTAGTAGTTAAACTAAAGCTATTATTACCTCCTCCGACGAATCACAGTAGGCAGAAATCTGGCCTCCTCCTGAAACGCTAAACTCTTTCAGAATTTCACGAAATATACTTTCGTAAACTTCATACATTTTCGATCGCTAGTTAGTTCAAAAGACAACAAACAAGATAGACGGACATTAAAAGTGAGAAATGAGCGTTCCTTGCGCCGTAGCTGTATTCAACCACAAAACGTGACAGCAGTCGATAGGTACGCAACTTGGACGCCATACGTCATTTTGACGTCACTGCGAAGGCCTAGGGCACCTGGATATAGACGGGCATGCGCATCCGCCAGTTTTGTTCCTTCGCTTCGACGCGCGATTGTAGAATAGGACAGTCAGTACGCATGGTGGGCTGTGCAGTTCTGAATTGTTCTAATCGTTCAGAAAATGGTTTTCATGTTTTTTCGTTTCCAATGGATCCTGAGAGGCGTAAAATATGGTTAATGAACTGACGTCGTGACAAATGGACATCAATAAGGTCTTCATAACTATGCGAGGTGAGTTAATTCATTTGTAGTTATGCACAATTTCTACACGTTGTAAACGCCAAGTTTCGACACTTTTTTTAACGAAAGATCCGACGTTACCAACTACTGTTACATACTTTTATTTATACATACATTGGCAATAACAAACAGTGTCAACATTTATACAATAACACTAATTACTTTTAAATGATGCACACTGTTTTTACTAGTTATAATGGCTCATATGGCTCGATTACAGACAGAATTTTATTAAAGCCCTGGTATCTGTTAAAATTACATTAGCTGAAAAGTGTTTTCAGACTATTACTTGTGAAAATGATTTTTCTTTGTCTTCTATGATAACCGATGCTTTTCCTTGATTTTGGCACACAAAATGTATTAAGCTAAACTAGTTTACATTGAGATCTGGTGAATCAGTCCAAATATTCATCACTTTTTCGTAACATGAAACTTGAATACGTCCATCTCTTGTGACATCATATAGTTAAATAGGACTCTTATATCCGATTTATATACTGTATTTGTGTGTTTTTTTGGAAAGAATGCGAGTTGGATGTGTGTAGGGAATATTTTTCTATCTAAGTTGCTGTTACCCATGTTTAAGCCACATGTATAAACTGACCTCTAATGCCACCGTTCTATCTATATAGCTACCTTGTAGATTACAGACAAACTGTCTTAACTCCACATTAGACCTTTTTTTTTATTGTACTACTGAAGAGATTCGTTTTTCAGTTATTTAAGTGCTTCTTGTCTTAAGTCATGGTCTGTATGTTGTAATTGTAGTTCAAAACCTTTTTTAACATGTACGTTCTTTGTTGTTAATTTATTGATAAAACAATTTGTAGAGACATTTTGAACAAAATAGAGTTGGTGGTTGGAAACGATTGAAGTTGACAGCAATACCGACCATTTTCAATGTTCCTAATCCTCCACCACAGTTAGCAGTTCAAAGACTGATGAGAAAAAGTCATGCTTCGAATTCTTAGAACAGCCACATAATAAAATTCAAGGACTTCAGATAAATGTTAATAATAATATGTATGATCATTATTACTATTTTCATAACACTTGTTTTGTAGGCTGCAACATTTTATCTGAATGGATTCTAATTTTATGTGCACAACGTTTTGAAAGTTAATTTTTTTTCAGAATTCTCAAACTGAAATTAATGAAACACCAAATGAAGAGCCTACACTCCTGGAAATTGAAATAAGAACGCATTGACGCCGGTGTGTAAGACCCACCATACTTGCTTCAGACACTATGTGAGGGCTGTACAAGTAATGATCAAACGCACGTCACAGTGGACACACCAGGAACCGCGGTGTTGGCTGTCGAATGGTGCCAGCTGCGCAGCGGTTGGGCACCACCGCAGTCATTGTCAGGGCGTATAGTGGGCATGCGGGAGGCCTGGTGGACGTACCACCGAATTGCTCAACACATGGGGTGCGAGGTCTCCACAATACATTGATGTTGTCGCCAGTGGTCACTGGAAGGTGCACGTGTCCGTCGACCTGGGTCCGGACAGCAGCGACGCACGGATGCACGCCAAGACTGTCGCATCCTACTCAGTGCCGTTGGGGACTGCACCGCCACTTCCCAGAAAATTAGGGACACTGTTGCTCCTGGGGTATCAGCGAGGACCATTCGCAACTGTCTCCATGAAGCTAGGCTACGGTCCCGTGCACCGTTAGATTGTCTTCCGCTCACGCCCCAACATCGTGCAGCCCACCTCCAGTGGTGTCACTACATGCGTGTATGGAGGAACGAATGGAGATGTGTTGTCTTCAGTGATGAGAGTCACTTCTGCCTTGGTGCCAATGATGATCGTGTGCGTGTTTGGCGCCGTGCAGGTGACCGCCACAATCAGGACTGCATACAACCGAGGCACACAGGGCCAACACCCGGCATCATAGTGTGGGGAGCGATCTCCTATTCTGGTCGTACACCTCTGGTGATCGTCGAGGGGACACTGAACACTGCACGGTACATTAACACCGTCATCGAACCCATCGTTCTACCATTCTTAGGCCGGCAAGGGAACATGCTGTTCCAACAGGACAATGCACGTCCACATGTATCCCGTGCCACCCAACATGCTCTAGAAGGTGTAAGTCAACTACCCTGGCCAGCAAGATCTCCGGATCTGTCCCCCATTGAGCATGTTTGGGACTGGATGAAACGTCGTCTCACAAGGTCTGCATATCCAGCACGAACGCTGGCCCAGCTAAGGCGCCAGGTGGAAATGGCATGGCATGCCGTTCCACAGGACTACATCCAGCACCTCTACGATCGTCTCCATGGGAGAACTGCAGCCTGCATTGCTGCGAAAGGAGGATATACATGGTACTAGTGCCGACATTGTGCATGTTCTGTTGCCTGTGTCTATGTGCCTATGGTCCTGTCTGTGTAATCATGTGTTTTATCTGACCCCAGGAATGTGTCAATAAAGTTTCCCATTTCTGGGACAATTAATTCACGGGGGTTCTTATCTCAATTTCCAGGAGTGTATAATGATGTGTGAAAATCTCGAAAATAATGAAAATCTGTATAATCCTCAAAACACAGAATTACTTCTCAAAAGAAACAAGAGTATGCAAGAAAACATTTGGAAACAAGAGAAAGAAATTCAACGTCTGCACGAGTGTTTAAGAGACTCTAAACATTCGGTTTCATCGTTTCTCTCTGCGGAACAGCGAGAAATGCTAGAAAAGAAACCAGAGCAGAGAACTCAGTGGTCTCAGGAAGGTGTAACAAGTGCCTTAAAGATGAAGTATGTTCTTCGAATTACTGGATATAACTTCTTAAGGGATAGCTACTAAATACCCTTTGCCTTCAGTTAATACTTTGAATAGGCGATTGCGGACATTAAATTTTGACTTTGGTGTGATAAAATCTATCCTACCCTTTCTTACAGAGAAGGTTTGCAATCATGACCAAAAAAGAAAGAGACTGTGTTCTGACGTTTGATGAAATGTTTATCGATAATACTTTGGATTTTGATAAGTCAGAGAAGTGCTTTGTTGAAAAAGTAACCTTAGGGGCCAAAGAAGCTAATGGCAATCATTTATTAGTGGCATTGATCAGAGGGTTGAACGCCCCAGGGAAACAAGTTATAAGTTATGAAATTGCTGGCCCTACAACTGATAGCTTGAACATGAAAAAAATTTTATCACACATTTTAGATGCATGCCAAAAAGTTGGTCTCAAGTTTCGTGCTATTGTTAGTGACATGCGGTCATCAAATAGGTCACTTTGGAATTCCATTGGTGTGGAATTCTCACGAAGTACTAGAAACACATCTATCACCAGTGATTATGGTTCAGTTATTCATGTTTTGCAGACATTTCACGTCTTTTGAAAAACTTTGGGGGCAGTGTTCACAAATGATATACAGCTTTCGACAAATGTTGTTAAGAATGAAGATTGCCATGTGATGTCATCAAATTTGAATATGTCAAAAAACAGTGGCTCACAGGAAGAACAGAAGGACCTCATCTGACATTCTTACACCATTTACCTGAAAAGCATATATTTCCAAGCCACTTCCAAAAAAATGAAAGTAAATTGTTAAGTAAGAAATTAAAATATCTCATTTATGTAAGTCTTTTACTGCCTCCTAGTTTATCATGGTGCTATATCTTGTGCATTGTAAAAGTGTTTTATAAAGATACGCCGTAAAAAACTAGCGACCTGAGAGTGTATTTTAGAGCAAATTTATGACATTTGAAAACGGAGATTTCTTGCATGTTAGTGGAGCTTTTGCAGTGCATGTGGTATCCTATAAAACTGAGCAGTCGAATGCGAAAAAGGTGCTCACAATACACGCCCAGGTGGGCAAATACCAGAAAACATATTTGACGATTTGTCAAACCATATTACAATAATTTCTTACGACGAGATTAATTTTTAATCCAAATATATATTTGATACGTGTATTAGAAATGGAGCAAGCGATATTTCAAAGCAATAACAGCAGGAAAAACTCCACCTTTCACATGCTCACGCTATCACCACTTGGAACAGAAATGGCGGCGGGAGCTGCCGCTATAGCAGAAATTCATGTGCATGCCCGTCTATATACAGCTGCCCTATGAAGGCCAACGCCGTGAAAGTAGGGAGACCCGACTGCCGCTTTGCTTAAGTTTCAGCCACATACAAGCAACATGACAAGCGCAACGAACTGTCAATTTGAGAATCTTGAAAATAACACGACTGTATAAAAAGTGTAACGCAGAAAAACAACGCTCTCTTCATTGTTTGTCGTTTGACTGTTGGCAAAAACTGTGGCGCATTTACGAATATCTATCTGTTGCTTTCGCTTGTACCTATTATATTTACATGGCAGGGCATAATTTTCAGAGCGGCACAGAAATTCATTTCGTGGCTCAGTCGATTAGCACGAATTATTTGTAAATTATATACACAATTCTTCCAGGGAAATCACTCAATCTAGCATTACTGAAAAACCATATCCTGATGTTCATGACAGATTACGATTTCAAAGTAAATTTGTAAAGATAAATTAGAAATGGATAATTTTTGGATTTTTCCCTTCATTGTATCGTGAAATCTCGATTTTTCTAAGCAGATATTACAATATTTTATCAATGACGTAAGTGACATATCATATTGAATGAACAAATAATTGTGTATGTTTGGCACTGTACAAGCCAAGTGGGCTATCTAAAAACGTTACAAGTGACACATGGTCAGTCTACGTACTGATGTCCATCAAGCAAGTGCTTACTGATCAATGCAACATGTTTAACATTTCTTGATTTATTTTTTTATAATATTGATGATGTACAGATAATTGAAAAATACTGAAATGCATGCAATTAAGACCAGATGATGGCAACCAAGAACTGTCGAAATGGGCCATGAATAACAACATTTTTGTCTAGCGATCTTGGCGCACCTTTTTCAAAAGTGAAAATAGTTGTTCCACTATCATAAAAACAATACATGAGATATTTTACAGTGGAAAGGTGAAAGTAAAAACACTTTCGCTGCGGCTGACGCTATTCTACAGTGAGCGCGGACGCTTATAAGCGTCAGCCGCATCGAAAGTGTAAAAAGAGTTCATAACAGAATCAACAAATCTCTTGACGCCCGAAGACAAGCTTTAAAGAAGGGCCCCGTTGCCAGGGGAGCAAACATGGTATGAAGTTACATTTTACACACTTAACTGACTCGAAATAATTTTAACGTGGAATAAGCAGCAGTGTCATGGTTAGCTCAAAACATCGTCTTCAACCTCACTCTCTAACTCAGATGAATCAGATTCATGAAGATTAATTATAAAAGGCTCCATCACCGAGTCTGTGTTGACTTCCTTTTTAAAATCTTCTCCCTGCAGAGTTTCTGAATGTCTGGCATGGTTTCCCCATGCAGAGATAGTGATGTTCACTGCTTCATGCGTGGGTCATTCGACATCAGCAATCTGGAAGCAGGGCCGCTGAGAGCCAGCACCGGGCCCGGGGCAGCAAGCTAGATCGGGCCCCAGCTGAAAATATAGCAGTCATTTTTAAGAAGGTTTTACGTCGTTTTAACCCTTTATTTACGATTGTCGCAAATTCGCATCATACCGTTGTAATCTTTAAATGTGGGAGAAAAAATATGTTCGAGAGCCAGTGCCGACTGAAGCAGATTCTACACTAACAGGCCCAGTGCATGTGGCGTGTGCTGCCATTAAATGAATGTTGACGTACAGTCAACGTTCATTTAATGGCAGTACATGCCACATGCACTGGGCACGGCGACACTCGTTTATCGTGCTCGTGTTGGGAACAAAGAGCCGAGTTAGTGTTCATTCTGTATGAGATACAGCTAAATACATAGGGAATTTTCAATTTGAAAATAGTTTGTTTTGTTAGGTGTTGCAATTCACTTTCAGTGGACCCAAAAATAATGTTTATGTAAAAGACTATCATCAGGCACTTAGGCATCTTTATAGGCACAAGCAAGAGATAAAATAAAATGCAGAAATATTTTCCATTCATCTTTGGTGCTAACATACTTCATTGCCAGACTGTGCTTGTGACTGACGTTTTCGCAGTTTTCAATACAAGAAGCGTCGGGCTCCAACAAAACCAGCCCCAGGTATGTCTCCCCTTATTGAAGGAGTAGGTCATTGGTTCTCTGTAACGGGAAGGCAAAGATGCAAAAGATCTAGCTGTAAAGGGCAGACTCATTATGTGTACAAAATGCAAGCTTCACCCTTGGAACCAAATACTCAATTGTTTCAAGCGATTTCATGAGCAAAGAAACCTTTATCTCATGAATTAGGTTTTGACATAAGCACACATGTAATTCAAACACACGTAATTATTTTTTTCTATTCTTATAAGAACAATAAAAAATTTCCCTCAATGAAGAGTTGTAAGCCTTTTATTTCTCAAATACCTGATGTCACAAATTTAAGAGGTACCTCATATTATCAACTACATATAAAATGCCTTACATTTGATATTATTAATCTTCTAATATCCCAATACTAAACACAAAGAGAAGATTCATTTTTTTCTTGCAGTAGAAATTAATTCAGGCGCTATAGGGGTTAACACAACATCATTAGGTAATGTAGGAAATACACAAAAATACTCAGTATAAAGTAATGTAATTATAAAAATCTCATTTTTACTAAACATTTTAAAAACTTTCAAACATACCATTTTTAAGAAGTTTGACATGGTTTCAACACAACATAAAAAGGTTAACATTACAAATACACTCATTAGAAACCAATGTAGAAATACAGTAATAAATATTGGTTATGAGAGTAGTGATAGAGATTTCAGGAAGCTAAGACAACGACAGTTGAGGAATTGGATGATAGCTCGACCGAGACGGACAAGACAAGAGAGAAAACTGATACGACTTACAAATTAGACTTCAGATGCTACTCAGTAACAGTTTATGTTTGTTCACTTAATTTAATTCTGTTTAGAAAATTTGTTTGCACTTCACTTTCAGACAGACAGCTAACTATTACACTGCTCAGTCAGTAACCAGAGGATTATTCGTCAAGAATACTTATCGCATAAACAATTTGCTTCAACTACATTTAACAAAAACGATGAAATTAGGATTGTCATTCCACACCAGGACGCTCTAACCCAGCCGTGTCGGAGTTTCTATACTTGGATGGATCGTTTAGGAAGAAAAATGTTAATGTTGCAGCAGATGTGAAGCTTACACGTAATGCTCTAGCATTGCTGTTTCAAAAGATACGCTATGAACTTAACGGAGTTGAAATAGACCGAACAAGAAACGTTGGAATAGCATCAACTCTTAAAACCTACATATCCGCACGTCCTACTGAGGGTAACTCACTGGAAAATGCAGGATGGTACATTGATGAGCCTACAGAACGATCAACGGCTGATTAATTGCGGTTTACGGCGTGCATACCTCTAAAACTGTTAATGGGTTACTTTGAGGAAATGCATGGAATTATCATGAATGCTAAAAAGGAACTGATACGAAGTGCGACGGACAACAACTCATATATTCAAACAAGTGAAGTGGGAAGTGAATTCATCATAAAAATTCGGAACTCTACCCTTATGAAAACTTACATCTGCAGTGGGACAAAAATATGTACAGTCTAGCATATAACATGTACGCAAGGTTCCGATCTAGTTACTATGACGATGTCGAGGAAATAGATGGGTGTTCCCTCAGTCCACGAAAATTCAAGGAACTGGCACCTATAATCGTAATTGACTGTTCCAAGCAGAATGAAGTAATTAAATCTGGACCTATAGATGTGAGGATTGAATTTGAAGCTTCAGCAAATTTCCCACAACTGACTGGTGCATATGCCTTAGTCCTGCATGATCGGATAATTAACTATAGCCCGCTCACTAGTATTGTACAGCGCTCAGTATAAAAAAAATGACAGTTCATCATGAGCTCTCGAAGTATACACATCGTTGCTGACGTACAAGGCTTCCAAGACCATGAGCGCGATCGTTTCATAGTGAAAGACTTCGCACTCATAGCATTCACCGAAGTGATAAAAACGTTCTCTGCAAGAATTGAATCACCAAGACTATTCAAGGATGTGAAGTGCGTTAAGCTCAGGAAGTACGCTATGTGGTTAAGTCGTAACTACAATGTAATTCACTGGGACGAGCCCGGCATTCCCTATAAAGACTTACTAAAGACTCTCCAAGCTTTCAACAACATTAATACAATAATCTTCGTCAAAGGAGAAGAGAAGATTACCTGGCTGTGACGACTCTTCAAGAATGCTGTTTTACAAGACCTGGGTTCCTTTGGCTGTCCTGCTCTCTATAAACTCAAGAACAAGAAAAATAGTGTTGTGTGTGCAAATGATAATGTACATATGCTTGTATGTTGGTTGAAAAAAGAAAATAAATTAAATTTTACCTAAGAAACCTTTGTGTTGTTATTTAACTACTCCCCCACCTCACTTTAGTTTCAAGAGCTATACTTTGTATGTTTAAATGCAGCTCGACTTATAGACGAGTGCGTGCAATGCAGATGTTTCCGCCTATTGTACATTGTGTGTAAATGCATCTCTCCTTATAGAAGAGTGCGTGCAATGCAGATGTTCCTGCTTACTGTACACAAAAAAATCATCTCTTTCTCTCCTTATTTTTGAAGAGTGAAAAATATATATTTTTAAAAAAAGGGGGAGGCTGGGAGAAATCAAATAATAACGCCAGTATCAATTTTACAGGTTTATTGAATAAAAAACAATAATGTTATTCTTTTTGAACAGTCACAGTTTTGTGCAGATTTCTTAACACTAATTGCACGTATGTTAGAGCAATACATTTACAACAATTTTGTGCAGATTTTCTTCTTAACACTACTTGCACTTGTGCCAAGGCATTAACATTTTTGTGTAGATTTCTAAAGCAGAGGTACATCTGAAAGCGTTTCAGTTTTCTTTTTCTCTTAAAATTACGTATTTCTAAAGTTAATGTACTACTACTACAACTAAGGTGAAATTCCACCCGGACAGCACACAACGGTTACACACAAATGAGCTGAAGCGATAGCTTCAGACGACAATAGTACAGTAAGCTGGAATACTCGATATGTTACAGCAATCTGTTCCAGGTAATTCAGTAAACTGGAGTACGAACGTTTGTTGTGTGTTTCTTAATAAGTTGTACAGTGAACTGGTGCTGCCTTTATATAATGACTAGAACAAAATGGGTGGAACTCACTAAGCTGACTGGATGGCTGGCGGTAGGTGAAATAAACTAAACTAATAAATGAGGTAATAGCACATAATGCTTACGAATTTTTTTTCCTTTGAAGCACACACACTGTGCTTACATTGCCTTCAGGTCTACTACGTAAACATTTTTTTTTTCGTTGCATATTGTGCATGCCAGTAAAGAAATACATACTTATTTCTACACAGCACAAACACACTGTGCTTACATAGCCAATGAAATTTTATGATTTTTTCAGTCTACTATGTAAACTCTTTTTTTTTCCGTTGCATGCTATTTAAGAAGAAAAAAAGCTATACACACACAAACATACTTATTTTTACCCAGATTCACGCACACACTTTCACTCACTCACACACACACACACACACACATGCAACCCCCCCCCCCCCCCAAAAACAACAACTCATTCATACTCTCCCACCTATGTACAATATGACAAAAGGGCCAGACTATTCTATACAAGCACACGCACACACACACGAAATCCCTCATTCTCACTCACATTTTTTCAGTTAGTGTCCTCCCCAACACCCTCTTTCTCCCTAAGCGAACAGTGTGAGTACGGTAGAATTTCTGTACCGCAATCACATATGACCCTTTTGTCGTCATGAGCAGATAAACCGACTTTAGACTGCAGCAGGGTGTACACCTTGTGTCCTACCGATCGAAAATTAGTTTGCTGGACTCTGTGAGGCGGCTGCGGTGAACACCGCCTTGCAGACAGAAAACGTAGTCTTCCAACGTTAGGGCACGAGATGCCGAGCGCTTAACACCCTTAGCCCGTCTCTGAGTGTTCCCATCTACCGTACGATATGAATACATTTTTGCCCTGAGCCCAACAAACTCCGTAATCGGCGAACCATTCGTTTCATCTTTCATCATCCCAATCACTTTTTATTAAGTTAATTAATAGAAAAGGGATTGTTCTTTGGATATCCAGAT
Source organism: Locusta migratoria (assembly GCA_026315105.1). Taxonomy (NCBI): domain Eukaryota; kingdom Metazoa; phylum Arthropoda; class Insecta; order Orthoptera; family Acrididae; genus Locusta; species Locusta migratoria. Next base: position 230,682,321 of record CM048755.1, read on the forward strand.
GTATCGAATTTTCCGGAGTACCTTTTAATTCTTTCATATGGATCGCAGTTCTTCACCCAGTAGATGAAGCTGTCTGTATCCATATAAAGTAATTTAGGTTTGTCGAAGATACGCATAGCTTCATCATGGTGAAAACTATACATATGTAGCTTGCTGAGCTCAAGAATGCACATACCCAGATAGATAGGTTTATCGAACTCTACTGCAACCTTCTTCATCTCCACAGCTGCAAAGTTTTTGTTGAATATGGTGAGCCTTTTAAAATTTGGTTTTGCGACTAAATTTCGCACTTCATACCGACCCTCCCATTCCGATCTAAGTTTAATAACGCGATGCTTTCTTACATTTTGTATTGTTTTTCCGAAAATTGCATTGTTCATTAATTTAAAAAAATCTTTCTCAAAGTCGTTACTCGCGGACGCCCTCATCGAAGTATTTAAATCAATGTACTCCTTCAACCACGGGGACTGATTGAAGGATATAGCTCACATGATTCTAATAGGTCCCATTCCAAATCTCGAGCACTGTTGCAGATTCCGGTAATGAATGATGTACCTCTGCTTATCTGCAACAGTGCACATTAACTTTGGACTGACACCTGTTGCTCCTGGTGGACTTTGCAGCTCGGGTAGAAGAGGCAAATCCGAGATCAACTCATGCTTACTATGAGAATATGCTATGTCTGCCTCCACTACGTATCCCACGTCAGACTCATAATGTTTGCGCATAATCCCTCTAATTCCTCTTCGGGCACCCACTGAAACCCACCAGTTGGCAGTGACTGCATCATTGAGTGTCCGTATAAATTGTTTACATCTAAATGGATGATATAGCTGGAATCGAGGGATTTGTCGTACACCCCTTTACCCATATACTTGTTATTAGCCTTTACGTGCCTATGTATGCATTGGCAAAGGCCTCCGCGAATGACTCTCTCAAAGAAAAGCAGCATGTCAGCATCGGTCAAAAGTTCGATGTTGCAGCGGCATTTCTTTAGCATTGCGTCCCAAGACAACCCAGACGCTGTGTAATAAAAGGCGGGGTCTAGAGAGTATGTGGCCAAGCATACATCTCTAAACTTCTCGAATACGTCCGCTAGCAGACGCGCATCAGTAACCATATAACTTTGAGCATACTCTCCCAATGTGCGAACGTCGCATTCCCACCAGACTTTCTTGGCGTGCTCGTAATTTGTAGCAGTAATAGATTCACCCGTGAGAGAGCTGTCGAATGAATCTATGCTGGGAAGCTTGGTTTCGTCGAGTTTATCCATAGTATCCATATACTCATAAGGAAAAAAACCTTTTTGCACGACGAGATCAGACTGATCTGGACGTGGAAATGCATCCCATGTTATTTTCTTTTCCCCTGGAGGAACAGTCTCAGCGAGTTGCGACAGGGGCGATTGCATGAATCGGTATGAATCAAGGAACCGCAGCGATATATTTTTCGTGACCTGTTTGGAGAATGATATGTAACTCTTCAGTGTGTCAGGCATGACTTCAATCTGTCGGTCAGCTACTAAAACAAATTTGGACAAGGGCTCAACTATAAAGTGACCATCGTAATGGCTTAAGTTATGGAAATACACTGGTATGTACGATAGTACTTGATAGTTGAGATTACATTTATTGTGACAAGCGCCCCGGACCTTTCCGTTTAGATGATCGTGATCGCGGCGGGGAAGTTCCGGTTCTCTATCTAACGGTTTCTCACAAATATGGGAATCTACTGCATTATTGAATGCATCAACATCCTCTGGTGTCATGATCATCGGTTTAACCTTGCTGTAATGCTGTTTATCAACATAGTCAACAACATTAACCAGCTCAAAGAGCAGCCATTCCACCGGATCCTTCCCTACATAAGAATTAAATTTTGGGATGTTGAAATCATCCAATGTTGTAACAATCTGATACGCTGCTTGTTTTTGTGTGAAGGTGATATGAGACGACTGAGGGTCACCTTCACATCCAGCAATTGGTTTGAGTAAAACATTCCAAATCACTGTAAATTACCACCGGGCATTTTTCTTTATGGTGAGCATTCTTAAATTTTATAAACTTATTTTCTTCTGAGGGCATTACAACACGCACCAGCTCCTTGTTCTCACAGTCTAGAAGATGTTTCTGCAAATACTTTTCACTCTAAAAGGTGCATAGACATCTGTAGCAAACGTGAATTTTACCTTCGTACTTTTTCATTTGGGTGGAAATGAGGCGGGATATGTTTTTGATCCAGGCGTAATGTTGATTCTCACCATGGGTGATCAGCAACATATTAACATGGACTCTACGCTCACCAGCAAATTTTGAAAAATGGTAGGGTCCGACTACAATGTGTTTCTTCTTTTTCTTATCATCATCTGACGTGCTTAATCTCTTCAGGCGATATACGTGAACTGAAATTTCAGGATTTTGCATGTCAAATTTTGGTATATCCTGGAGTTTCATAGGGAAGTCAATACCAGTGAAATTATAATTCCAAGGAATTGTGCCTTCAGGTACATTGTACGATGATGTGCGATGGGGATTGTGTTCGTGTTTCAAATTTCTCTCACACGCCAGAATTTACCAAGCGAAGCAGTAACTATCTTTTTTATTGATGATGTTAATACATGCCTTTTTATTCCTAACATCTTCAGGCAATGCAATATGGCTGGACCCACCGTTCACTGGATCATAAACCTGTATATGAATATCAAGGTGTAAGACCTGGCTAAGTGCTTGGGCAGAACCGCAAACCTCCATCTCGGAGAAGCGCTGCATGATTGCTTTTACAGTAGCCTCTGAATACCAATCGGCAAATGAAGTGCTTCGCGTAATAATACCCTTTTTACCCCAGATATAGTACACACTTTTCTCCTCACTGAGGACGCTGTTCGGACCCATTTTGACATGCGATAATTCGCAGCAAAGGACCGTGGTGCACTTGACGGTAGGATTACGCGGAGCGCTAATTGAGTTGGAGACTTCATCTTCCACTAGAGGACGACACGCCTGCATGAACTCTATGGGGCCTTTATACCCACGTTCAGCAGGTAAATTATCAATCCTTGCGTGGCAAACATTATCTTCGAAAGCCTTAACGACTTTGGCATATTGTAATGGAGTCATAACTCCCGGATTCTGATCAGCAATAACTGCGTTATTAGGTCTACCAGGGCGGGAGAGAGGACTGTCGCTACTCGTAAAATCCGTGATCTCCAAAGGTGGGAAAAATCTCATTACAGCCGGACGTGACGTACGGGGAGATTCCATGACAGTTCTGAAATAACATGTTTTTATCTTAACGTTTTCTGTATGGAAGGGATTTTCACTCTCCCCTAATAGGGAGAAGGAGAAGCCCTTTGCTTTCACCTCAAGCTGCGTGTTTGGGACGCATTTAGGGAATCCCACGATTGTGGAATGCAGCTATGAGTAAGGGAGATCGTTAATGGGACGGTGGCGGCATCCTTTGATCTGCAGTCCGGTAAGTGGCCGAGCGGGTAGGAGTAACGGTACTTGCATGACGTCACCGGCGGCCGGACCTTGCGGCTCGAGGGCGACGTGGCCCCGGACTCGGTGTGAACTAGGGGCCCTATTCTGTATCTTTCGCACCGTTCGGTTCGGTGTGTTTTTCTCAGTGGTGACGTCAATTTCGGTTCGGTAGCGAAAATGGTTATTCTGTACGTTTCTGTGGCCTGCTACCGCCCGAAACGGCTACCGAAATTTCGAGCGCTGCACCGAAAGCCGCTGAGGTTTCGGTGAGGCCGTTTGGTTCGTTTCGGTGGGCTTGGATTGAGAAGATAAATTATTATTTTAGCAATGCTGTGTCGTTTTAAATTCCGATAATGATACTTCTGTTGTTTTTTAAGTAATAAGTAACTTTAAAACATTAATTTTCAAGGTTGTCTACAGATATTATCAGACTATTACGTTAAAATTGCTAGCGTTCTAGAGTTTAATATAATGACATAGCACTTCTGTAAACTCTATTGCAATAAACTTTATCTTAAAATACGCGTCTCGGTAATGTCTTTAATGTGGCGTTTCATTTATTCTGCAAACTCTCATATTACGGAAGTGTAAATATGAAATCCATCAAATACGGCGTCACCTTCGTTTACGCCGTTCGCAAAGCTGTCGTGTCGTATTTGTCAAATTTTCGTATTTGTACGTGAGAATTACTCAAATACGCACTCCAGATACTACACCGCATTGAAAATCTTCATAAAATGAGCCATTTTCACCGCAATCTTAAGACCTGCTGTGCCAACAAGCACGTTACCGACGTATCTGAACGGTACTTAGTAGTGTTTTACCGTACTTTTCCGTACAAACTGAGTATTCATTACTTACAGAAAACACTCTTACAACGTTTAAGTTAAAATGGAAAGGAAGTTTGTGAAGTTAGATAGTGGAAATCATACAAATTAGCAGCAGTATAAATAACCGAGAATCATTCCGCAAAGAAGTCAATGGAAGCAAAGACTGGCATCCCTTGTAGACGCTGTGGTCTAGTGGTGAAGGCGACAAACTCCTACCCTAAGTGTTTTAGGTTCGAATCCTTCCTGGTGCAAAATATTTTTTCACCAGTCATCTTGTTTGGAACACTTTTCTAGTCGTGTAAGAGAAGCATGATCTGCAATATTCTTTAGCATGTACATGTAAGAGCGAGCGCCAGCAGTAGTTTCTTATACATCGGGGTTCACTCTTATTATAAAACAAAAGATGAAATTTCTGTGAGTGAAACAAACGTAGACTTTTATTTTTATTCATTTACTTTTTTAGTCTTGTTACAAATAATTCATGTGTGACTACTCTCAATGCTTGAAACGCAGTTTGAAACAATGAAACGTTTTCAGCCTTCATGTTGACGATCACATAATCTTCAATATGAAGACTGACAATTTTTGTACGTTTCAAACTATGTTTTAAGCACTGATGAGAGTCTGACAGCGACCAAAATCAAATTTTGCGACAGTAAAGAAATATTTGCGACTGCTCTTCAACATCCGTATATGTTAACAGCCACTGAGCACTTGGATTCAAGATGGAATCAAACCTGACGTTTCAGGTTTTCTCCAAGTAACGACACAAAATACTAAAACTGGTTATGAGTGAATCTAAAAAAATTCCTTTAGCTTTCCCGAATCGGCAAACAACTGTTTTGTTATTAAAATATTGTACGCTCTTTCTTCAGTACAAAAACATTGACGCTTGTAAGAGCTGTCTCGACTAATATGTAATCCTTTTCGTTTCCCGAAACTTCCATGTACTTCCGTAGTGCCAAAATAAGAAATTTTTCACTGCTAGCACAGCGCTCTCTGCTGCTAACGCCGCGTCTTCCCTCCCAGCGCGTTGAACTCGCGCCGCGCCAATGAACCGCACAATTCTGCTCTCGTCTAGGACAAACGGTAGCACCTAACGTTTTCCAGCAAACGGCAAAAATAAATTCAAACCTTTCCGAAACTTTTTCTCGCTTACACCCCCACAAAAAAATGTAAAGAGAAAAAGTTTGTCGCTTACTACATTTTGGACGTTGGTTTGGTAAAAGTTCTGCGTCAGACGTGGGATTTTAATGTATTACTTCACTATCACTGAATATATTGGCCGGAAAGTTTGCAGACATCGACAACATATAGCACTGAAGGCAATAATAAAATTATTTTGCTGTACGACGCTTAGTTTAGGAGATACGGTGTGAAAAACATAGAGTAGCGTGAATAAACAACTTTTATGAAAAGTTTAAATATTCTCTTTTTTCAGTGACAAAAAGTTTTAATTAAATTTAAAAAAAGTTTCAGTAGGTAGTTCTCGGAACACACTGTCGTGTAATGTCGCCAGATTATGAAATACACGACTTTCATTTTTTACATTTTTTGGGCTGTCTCTCACGGTAGGAAACGCAGCGAACGCCGGCCACGGCTGCCGTTCCCGCTACTCACCAGCAGTGCGCATGCGCGGAGAAGCAGTCAGGCACTTCTGATTGGCTGATGCGAGCGGATCTGGCAACAGCGCCACCGTGAGCTACGGTGTCCAGGAAGGCGTACCGCAACGCCACCGAAAGGCATACAGAATGAACTAACAGAGCTGCTTCGATAAATCGACCCCTCGGTGCGCTCTCTGACCGAACCGAACTCTGGGGCGCCGAAAAGATACAGAATAGGGCCCCAGGACTCGGTGAACCAGGACTCGGTGAACCAGGACTTGGATAGGTACGCTACTACCTTATACTGCTTCTGCAGTGTTATTAATGTGCGCTGATACATCTGTTGTCGATGATATGACTACCTAAAATACGAATCAGTGCGTATTATATGAGGTTAAGCTAAAGTGTTCTGGATGGTTAATAATACTGTAGACTGTTGTTACTATGGATATATTCTGTAAGGTGGGAGTGGTGTATACAATATATGTAATAAGAGTTTACTAACGATGCCAGTGTTGTGTCCCTCCATTGTGTGTTTTTTATCTGGTTCGCAGAGGCCCGTTGTCTGGTCGTTAACGTCTGCATTGCCTTCTATCTGGAAAACATAGTCGATGATTGGTCCGATTCTGTGATAAGTATAGTATCTCACCCTTACTAGAGGCTTATGTATTGTCTTTTATCAGCTCTGTTTCTTCCTCTATATCGTGATATAACTTTCGGAGGATCCATTGGTAAGATACACCAAACCTATTGCGTGTTGAACTTATCTGTGTGGGGTGTAAATGTCTGATCTATCAATCAGTGGCGGCTGGTGGGCTGTTTATTAGGAGGGGCGGCATGTCTCTGCAATTGTACACGACATTTTGTTCCTTCAGAACATTTCTTGAACTGGGAGAATATAGCATTTAGTTTATTAGCTAGTTAACTAATTTAACCCTTCATCTAACACGACTTTTTCCTCTTATACCAAAATACGAACAAATTTACGCACAAATATGTAGTTTTTAATATTTTCTGCAGGCAATGAAATCCACGTAACTCCATTTTATTAGATTTTACAAGAGACCAAAATCTGTACCTTAAAATAATATAAAGTGGTAAGAAGTAAATTCGTTGTATGTGTAACTATATAAGTAAATGTTCGGAGAACACAAATGCTTCGTCAGCGACAAACATAATATGTTACTGAAATTAGAAGACTATCACCAACAAATGTAGTAACGAGGCTTTCATTGCCTACCATTGGTATGAAATAAAATCAAAATAGCGTTCTTACCTTAATTAATATGTTTCTAGACGAAGTCCAGTCTTCTCGTCTTCCCTTCAGCAAAATGGTCTATTACAAGCTAATTAAAATAGTTCACATTTAAAAGTGTTTTTTCTATAAAACACATAGCTAACGCACGAAGTCTCTCTGTTTTCATTGTGTTTCTGGTGAAAGTCTTGATTCTTTCGAGTGTAGAGAAACACCTCTGACTTTCCGCTGTTGTCATTGGTATTGTACGAATAATACGCATGAGTTTCACTGATTCCGGTAGCACAGCTTCTAAATTATTCTCGTATATACAGTTCAGAAGTGTTAAAGCTCCGTTTGCTGTTTGCAAATCATTTCTACTGTATATGACTGTCAATTCCTGTCGCAGTTCATTTCGTTTAAGTGAAATATTTTAACTGTGGTCTGAAATTCTTTTTCAGAGAATGGCAGCTTATGTTTTGGAAACAAACTGGGTCGCAATAAGCCTAATACTGCTGCTGACAAGTGATTGATAAATGGGAAACGCTCATCAATGTTAGCCATAACAAGGTCACAAACTTCCTTTGCAACAGTTTTACGACAGTCTAAAAAACAGAATCGTTTTGGGCCGCTGATCTCTTCATTTCCATTCCCAGATTCCCAATGATGATCGACATCAAGAGATTTTTTTCGTCAGTTGTATAGCTGACTTGAAATCGGAGACATTCTTAAGATTTCGCACTATCAACATGTCTACATTGCAGCTGATTAAATAAAATATCGCAGTGTGGCAAGAGCTTACTGAAAAACTCAAGCCACAAAAGAAACTCTTGGTCAATGATAAGTTTGCCAAGTCCAACTGCTTTCCAAGTTGTTGAATAATCATTGCTGGCATCATCCTCAATTATCCCAAGGCATTCAGGTATTACTGTCTTGTACTTAACTACGGTGTTCACAATTCGCCTTTTAAAATTCCATCTTGTGTCAGCATTTCTTGGAAGACGTTTCTTCACAATATTATTCAGTACGGCAGTTCTTTTCACTGATTTTGAGAAGAAAGTAGAGAATTCCTGTAAATTGCTAAAAATATTCTTAGTTCTTTGTGCTGTGTTGCACTGCGCTCTACAATGAGTTTAAGTTGGTGGGCATAACAGTGTACAAAATTTGCTATCTCATACACTGCTTTCACTCTTGCCTGTACCCCAGTGTGCCTGCCACTCATAACCGAAGCTACCAGTTTTTCCGGAGAGTCGTCAATCTTTAGTTTTTTAAACTCGTTGAACACTTCACTACTTATTGCATCAGCTATGTGAACTTTGGGTGTTACGAAATGTATGAACTTTTCATATACTTTCCCCTTTAATTCGTATCGAATAATAAATACTAGTTGAGACAAGGTAGCACAATATGACGTTTCATCAACTAGAATAGCGACATAGTCTGTTTCTGACATTTCTTTAGAAACTAACAAAGACACACAGTATATATAGAGTCCAGCAGTTGGTTTTGAATTGTTTTGGAAAGCCCCCAAAAAACACGATTATTGGATTTTTAATATGTACCTATAATGCGGAATCCAGTTCTGCCATGAGATTGACCAAACCCCGAAAAATACCAGGATTATCTGAAGCATCCGTTTCGTCATGTCCCCTTAATGCAAGTTCAAATTTCCCACAAAACTTGATACAATCGATCAACTTGCTAAGGATGTAACGATTCTTAGAAACATTTTCATTAAACTTCTTAACCTTCAGTCTATAAGCTGTATCCAGCTGACATCTAATATCGACTTTGCCAAGCATAACGAATTCGATGTTACTGTTTATGTGACGTTCACTGAATTTATGGTTTTTTAAGTTTATCAGCTAAATGTTTAATGTCTGTTACCCCATCTGTGGTCCAAGGATGTTCCGCGACATTCATTACCATTAGCAGAAGAAAGCATTTCTTTATTTCACATCTACAAAGCCAGTCTCCATGTTTATATAAATCAGGATTAAATTTCCTAGTGAACTACTTTTGCTTTTGCACGCATTTTGTGCCTGTAAAATGTTCAAATCAGGTCTCGGTGGTCCTAACCTTTTTAATTCCAACTTTCTCTCAAAAGTCAATTTATGACTACCAAATGTTGAAATGTAGTTTACGCTATTTATATTATTCATTCTAAATAGGAAACCAGAACAACAGTTAGGCAATAACACGCACCTTCACAACAACGACTCTTAGTATCACACGCACTGCACCTGTGAGAAACTGCCTGACCGGTGCCGGTACACGCTTTGTATTCCGCGTCCTTGGCGCGGACGCCGTCCGAAGCGGCCCGGTTCAGCAAACTACCCCCACCCAACCCCCAGTACCCCCACTCACTCCAAGCGCCCGTAGCCAGCCTTTACACGGCGCGGACAGATAGCGTAGAGTCCGACAGTCAGCCCATTCTGAAAACATTCGCTGACCCTGGCTGGCAGACTACCTAGTCTATAAAAATTGATCATTCACTTACATGGGCTGCTGCTACACGAAAATTATTCGAGTCGATTGGTGATTAACGATTGGTACGTATTCTGTGTTGGATATTTTTGGGAGGGCGCCGCCCCAGAGTCCTCAAGGAGTAGCCGCCACTGCTATCAATGCCATTTCCTCTTAAACATGAAGACGTGGTTAGTCGCAGGAGTCGTACAACCTCGCGATGTGTCTGGATATAAATGGTTCTTCACCTACAATAATACACAAAAGCATAATTCGACGAACATTCCGCTGTCTTAACAGAAAAATATTTGAAGGTTGTGATGTGTATTTCTTTGATCTGTGGGTCTATTTACTTTAAAAAGAGATAGAAGTGGCTCTTTTGCGTTTTCTAAGTTCTCATAGCTCTGTACATTTTTCACGATGCAGTAAATGACATATAAGCAACCTAGATGGAACGCTGAACGTGTGTATAAATTATAAATACATCATTACTTGTTGTTTGGTGGAGAACATAAGACGAATGACACTGGTTCTGTTGTGTGAGAGAAATGGTGGAACCTGTACACATCTGCCAATATTTGATTAGTGTTAAGCTGCTGTCGCATCCCAAACGTGGTTGTTGCAAGGGATTGAGCGAGACAGTTCATTACAAGGGACTTTAGCTGTTGATTGAATTGAGAGAGAGACTTTGTCTGGCTAAGATGTTATAATCCTTGGGATTGACTATAAAGGATTTAGGATATGACAGAAATAAACCCCTTTTTAAAGTTTAACAACGTCCAGTTTATTCAGATAAGAAGTTAATATAACAAGCAAAGTATCTGGATGAGGTATCTTCCACTAAGTGGCCAAGTCTTATACAGGGACGATGTCTGTCTAAAACCATTCCATCTGCCTTAACAAGAACGCGTCAGTATCACCCACACGACTAAAGAACAGAGTCCACTGGCTACTGCCCAACGCCCATCAGGTCCCACAGCTACCGCTGACTATAAAGGGGGGTTGACACGGACATGTATCGTTGGCGCATGTTGACTTGCGCACATCGAAATGTACGTGTGAACACCCAAATTCGCATGTTGCGCAAGTAAAATTGAAAGTTGAGGTCGAGTCAACTTACTTGCACAAGTTGGCTTTCCCCCACTACTTTTTCATCGCTTCCGCAAGATGGCCGCTGGTGTCGAATAACATATGTAGTGTCTGTTTTTACGTTCGCGAGTTGGTTTTGATCTCTATACTTTGTTTTTCTATTATGAAACGCAATGTCAGTTACAAGAAAGTGTCCGTTGCACTTTACAATCCAGTTTCTGGAGCTCTACGAAGAACGCCCGTGTTTATGGAACATTCATCTTCCAATTTATAAAGATAGAAACATGAAAGAGGACGCAATAAAATCAATCATCAACGGAATGCGAGAAAACGTGCCATAGATAGATGAGAATGCGGTGAAGGCAAAAATAAGGAGTTTAAGGAACGCTTACCTCCTCGCGAAGAACAAAGTTAGAAATTCTATGAAAAGTGGCTTATCAAAAAGTGAAATTTACGTACCTACATTGCCGTGGTTTAAAATTGCTGAACGGTTTTTAAATAATATTGTGGCGGCAAGAGAAACAATTTTTCCTCTGAATAGTTGGGCCCACCAGACTCAAGAAATGTAGAAACTTGATCAAGTTCGTTCTAAAATGATTTTCGAATGATGCTTCGTCCTCATTTTCTAACTCCCTAATCAGAACTGTGGAAGCTCCCAGCTCATTTCTCCTCGCGGTCCACTTTCGCTATCCACTTCCGATCTAAGCACTCGGTGATTTTTTGTATTGCAATAAAGGCAACAACGTGGATGCTCACACGTATCAAATCATTTGGCGCCATTTTGAAAAGCTACACTGGACTTGCTTAGACTGAAAACTTACGCGGGCGTGTGAACGATCACTTGCGCAAGTTGAAGTCCATTGGCGCACGTAAACATGATCATGTCAACTCTCCTTAACTCTCACGACTACCTGTCTGCAGCTCCAGCTTCTGCTTCCTAGTGCTAACGCCCAACAACACTCAACTCCTGCAGTGCGGCTTGCTCCTAAGTTTTGTGCAAGTTTTCCCCTTCGAACCCTCGCGCGCCTTGCGGGAGTAGCGTCGAAGACTACTCGCCTTCTCATTGGCTGGAATTGCCCACTAGCATTCAGTCATTCTTCAGAGGCTGGGTGGAAGGGCAGAGGCGCCTCTCTTAATACGGTCACACAATGCGTACTGAGCCTCTCATTGGCTCCTTATGACGTAGCACTGTCCCCAGCAGAAACCGTCTCTCTTTTCTCTTCTCATTCCACGTTCTCTGTCTGACCAGAAATGCTTACTCTCGTAATCGCTAAGTGCGCTGACCATGTTATCCAATGCACACATAGTCGCCCTTTGTGGCGCCTAAGCCTGTTTGTCCTCGGGCTGGTCCGTGGCTGGTGCCCAGCTGGGTGTGATAGCTGCCTCGTGGTGTCCCATGCCACGCTACAAAACTTTTCTATTTCCCTATACTTTGTTTTCCCTTTTTCATTGATTAATTAAGACTTGGCTTTTAGTGTGGATATGACACGTACCCAACCAGCGAAATTGGCGTTACTCTTTAGAATAGCGTCAATTGGTCTTTCTTTTGTTACAATTTCATTAATTTTTTTTTCTTTTTTTTTTCATTTACAGAATACATGGAATGCATTTTCATACATTTTCTCATTCACGTTATACATTTGGTTAGATTCATTTTGGTTACATACATTTGTTTATACATTTGATTCAAGTGTTTACATACATTTTATTATTCATATCCTTTGATAAAAGGACACTTTGTTCTTTTTAACACCTATTTCTAAATGATACCGACTTGTCTTGGTCAGTTGCAGTTCTTTCAAATATAACTAATTCCTCTGGCTCTTGATCTAAAGACCTTCTAGCCGAACTGTTTTCTGGACAGCCGTTTACAGTTTTGGTTTTAACACATATTTTACTACAACAGTCAGAGTCATCAAAATACTTAAACACGCTTCTACAACATTTACATTTATGACAGCAACATGTTATTATAACTATTGCAATTAATGCTATGCTAACAGAGGTGGTTACTGAAAATTGTTTTAGAAATCTCGAATGCCTTAATTCTTCCTCTTGTAAATTCGCCATTCTCTGGACATCGTCCAGCCTTGTCCCTGCTACTTTTAAGTCATCTAATGGAACAAATAGATGCTGTAATGGCAAATCTAATTTTAACACTGACAAGTTTTTCTGTTGTTTATTTATTACACAACAATCGAACTCTATATCTATTTGTGGTATTACATCTTTTTTCGTTGTGTTACTATGGATCACTTTTTCCGTTTGTATGAACACACTGGTACTACATATAACCATTCGTTACTATTTAAATGAGTCCAAATGTTTTGATTTTGCGCCACTACTCTTCTTACACAGTCATCTGCAATTTGTTGCACCTGTTGCAACAACTTTGCTTCGAATTCTTCATGGTCAAAAGTTGACAATAATGTGAAGGTCTATCTACATAGTCCTTTAGTCTTTCTTGCTTCTTTACAATTTAACTGTTCCGTTGAATGTTTAGCATACTGCCTTTTGGACTCATCTATCAGCAAGAATTCTTTCTGTGGCTGAAAAAAATGTATTTCATTTTCATGTAAGGGATCTCTCTGGGTAATGGGATCATTATACATAGGATAAAACATTATTATCTACCAATGGAATTTTAATTACATACCGTTGCATGCTACCTGCTATAAAAACATCTAAATCAATCATTCTTAAAAGTACAATCTCAACTGGATTTATTATATGAGGCTGCAATATCCCCTTTTGTGCATTTAATACTGCCTTTATCATTTGCTCGTATTTCTCCTCGATTTGTCCAAATACTGCTGACATATGTAGCACCTGTTCTGTAACAGTTACAAATGTAGCTATCCTTTTGAACTCTGTATCTGTTTCCTTCACATATGTCTGTAAAAATCGTTCAAGTCTTTCCATCCCTGGTTTAAGTACATGTTTAGTTGCCTCTAATGCGTAAACTATTCGGTTTACTCCAGTTAATGTGGCTTTTACCACTGCCACTTGTTCTTTCCTTAACCTCATCAACCCTTCACCATTTCTTTCCATATTATCAATGTGTTGCTTGTAATACTCTGTGTCAGCATCATCTAGTGTGCCGAAAAGTATTTTACTTACCTGACCTACAAAACTCAAAACTCCTCTCTTTCTTCTGATCTTGTACTTCATCAGCTGCTGTACCAGTTGTTGCAGACCTGTAATTTTTTCTGTGTGGTGTGTCATCTGTTGGTCTAGTACTCTACACTCTGTTAATCCCACCTTGAGTTGCTGCAATGTGTCTCTACACCTTTGCACTGCTGCCTTACCATATCTTTCTGCTTTCTGGAATATTTCTGTGATGGTATCTAAATTAATGTAAGTCACTATTCTCCATGTAATGCTATATAATTCTACTTGTCCCATGCTATAATAATCAAGTCCAGAGGACTTTGCAAACTCCTTAACTTCATAGTCTCTCGATGCAAATGCTGATGCTGTTTGTATGTGAGAAGTAGGAATATTCTCCACATTTGTGCCATACCTGAAATTTAAAAGAACTGTTTCAGCCTGTTAGCATGTACTTTTGTCTCCTTATTTCTTTTAATTCTTATTACTACATTAGGACTTTCAACTCTTAATACTTCAAATGGACCTCTCTATTGTGAATCTAACTTTTTGGACCTTCCATGTCTCACTGATTCAACGTCAAACAATACTCTGTCGCCTACTTTGAACTCTTTTGGATTCTGCTCCTTATCATATTGTTATTTACTGTTCTTTTTACTTCTTATAATTACTTCTGTCGCTATTCTATGAGCTTCCTGCATTCTTGCCCTTAACTTATTTACATATGATTCGTAATCATAACTTACCTGCATTGCCTCTTGTTGCAGTATACCTGGTATATTTACTTTTCTACCATTCATTAGTTTGAACAGTGTGTACCCTGTGCTGCTGTGTGGTGTAGTATTAAATACAAAGATCACATAAGGCAACTTGTCCCAAGAACTCTGGTCTCCTGCCACAAACTTATGAGATAGTCTACAAGTGTTCTGTGGCTTCTCTCTAAAGCTCCATTAGATTCTGGGTGATATGCTGTCATGTCTATGCATTTAATACTTAGTAATTTACACACTCTTCTGAACACATCGCACAAAAAGTTTGACCCTTGGTCTGTTAGAAGTACTGACGGAATTCTGTATATTCATATATGTGTTTGCAACCTTCCTATCGGTTCTCGCCAATAAGACTGTAAGGAGTCAAGATTCCCTTACATTATTTTCCGACATATTTCACCCTCAGAAACGTTTTCTACTCTTCGAGACGAACAATTTGAGTATAAACTCGACAGTATTCAATTAATTAATAAAGAAGTTATCTTCATATTGCTTATAGTAATTACGGTCATGTCGCAGTGCGACAAGGAAAGGAATAATTAACCGCGAGGTTGTCACGCACACACACGCTTTTATACACTGGAGGTATTTTTAAAGAATGCGGAGCGGCCGGCGTAAACACAAGGTGGTGGCAGGTCCCAACAGTGAGCGACAGATGGCACTCCGCGATAAGCCAGCCCTCGACAGCACAGGTAACAGAGAACAGGATAGTGGAAGACAGCACAGGTAGCAGAGCTAGTTGTGAGAAGTTCACTGTTAATTGTGCATTGTGCATTAGCAGTCCCACTTAATTGTGCGACAGCAGTCTTGTAGTCGCGGCTGACACAACCCAAAACTTCATGGTGCAATAATTGGCAATATTTCGAGCTGATGCAACACCAAGCCTAGTGACGAAACGGCGCACGCCGGTGGCGGGATATTTAAAGGGAGAGACGTGATTGGCTGTTCCCCCGGCATAACCCTCTCAGAGAAATGTTTTGATTCGCAGATAAAGCGCCACACGCGCCACACGTAGGAAAAGACAAGAACTAGGGACAAGGAAGAAGCCCCAGAAAGTAGCGAGAAGCTTCACTTCTTTTTGGTGGGCGGCCATAGGAGGTGGTAGTCGTGTGTGGTGACGCGATCCTCTGTGTGGACGAAGTCTTTTCACGGACTTTCACGTGAAGAGCAGCTCTGTCGGCGAGCGAATCACAGTATCTTCTAGTGAAGTACGTGTGATTACGCGTTTGTTCGAGTGTTGAGTCGCCATACTTCATATCCGGCTGTGAACAAGCGACAGAGTGGCGTTAGTATAACGCTTGCGAGCGCATATTGAAAGGCATCGCGGTGGGTTGGCAAAGGTCGACGTACCACGCCACTAGAATTACCCTAGGGGTTGTAGCTATCTTGACTTCATCAAGATTCAGGGACAGTGCGATCGGCGGTGGTCGATCAAGGCACTAAAGAAAGTAGTTTGTGACGCAGTGACAGAGCCCAGACCCCTGACAGCATTTACAGATTTCTCTCCATAGTTCACGGCATCGCGACAACCTCGTTTGCCAAACTGAGAGTGTGGTAAATTGTGTAAAATCCAGTAGGCGCGATTTTCAGCCATTCTATCAGCCTACTACAGTTATTATTTACTATCCAGTCCATACTATTCTATGATTTTTAAATGATCCGGGAGCAGTAGAGAAACTATGTATATAAATTTGCTTTTTATCTCACTTGTTAAAGTAAAATAAACCAGTCATCTTTTAGTAAAACAACTTATTTTTCTTGTAGCTAGAGCCTTATTGGGTCCCACTAGTTACTAGCTTGTTAGCTTTTTTCTTTCAGGAGTTGCCAGTGACAGTGAGAGCGAGTGACAGTGGCACACCAGTGTTGGCATCATTAGATAAGTGTTAGGGCAGCTCTCTGATTTCAACGTGTTCTTGCTGTAGATGTCTTCCTTGCAGGAGCCAAGGGTACATCACGAGTCAGATATCTTGCACATTTAATATTAGTTGGAAGCATAATTTAATATCACAGCAATGACTCACACGTTAGAAGACTTGATCAATACATAACTCTGGGTAGTAAAAGTTTATGCCTCATTGTCTCTAATCATAGGGGTGAGTTATGTATGTCAGCTTCTCTGTCATAAACAGCTACCCAATATGTTTAAACAAGATCAATAATTAATCTGTAGTTTAGCCAGTCTATCAATCTGCATATGATGACATGAAAATATATTTAACAAACTTAAATTAAACCTCTGAATGACTAACAAAATGGATTCTAAGATAGAGAAGTGATTCACTCACGAAGTAATTCTTTATAAATGGTGTTTATTTCTCTTATTAGACATGAAATGCAGAGGTGGTCCGACTTTATACATCGGTAAATAACTACATATTTCCCCAACTGTTGTTCATGAGAGGCACAATAAATATCACATTCTCTCGAGAGTAAAAGTTCCAAATTATCACTCGTAAGTTAGAGCAGTCCATCGACCTTTGCAGTTCCAAGTTAATCCACGATAAAAGTATTTATTGTAAAACACAGTTTGTCATTACACGAGTACACGATTTCTGAATTATCACAGTTCCACAGCCCTAATACCGTGCATAGTTTATCACTTTTTAAGCAGAGACTAAGTTCTGCAGTCACAGTCCCATAAATTTTCTAAGTTCACACATGCCTATCTCTTCAAATCACAAGTTCGTAACGCGGCTTCAGACCGCCCAGCATCACAACCTTTCACCACCACGTCCAAGTTACAAGTCCCCTCCCAAGCGTTTGAAAAGTGTTCTCTACCTGCTCCCTTCCGTACATCCGTACATCTTAACGCCTCATCTTTAAAATACCATTTCCCTTCCAAAATTTTATACATGTGAATATCACAGAACTAAATGCTTTTACCACCTCAATACAAATGTTGTTTACATTTAACAAACAAATATATATTTAACAATATTAAAAACGGTTGAGACTGAAGCTCTTTGCTCAGGTAGCGTCTCACTGTTCAAATATACTGCTGCTGTCGAAATATAGTTACACAATTAATTTTTAATTTATCATGGCTTTTGATACAAATATATTCAGTTCTTGTGCACAAATACTTATAATTGTTTATATATAAATTATCTGCTGCATATCTACTATTTTTAGTTGGCCATGAAATATTTAAGTGGCAGTCTACATTATAAAAATGAACGTTACTAAGAATAATATTAAATACATATATAAATATATGCCCTTTGCTGGGTTAATGTTTTGCGTTTCTATGGTTGAATCTATGTTCTGACACAAGAGTATTATTACCTCAACGGAAGGCAGAACAAGAGAGTAAAACAAAGTTTATTGAAAGAATACGGAAATAACGTGGTACGTCTTTTAAGATAGGTAGCGTGGTGCAGTGCTGCCCATTTGCTTCTTAAATTGTTACTGATAAACACTACATATCAATAATTGTAAATATAAGTCTTATAATACTATTATTATAGTACTGAAATTTGTCGGCTTTTTATCTGTAAGGGATACTGAAATCGTAATGAAAGTGTTTGATTCTCCCAAGTCTCCTGACTCCTTTCATATAATTTTATTTGCCGTATGATCATTCTCTGATTTTATATGGATTTTTAGAATAATGTTTGTGGCTCTATTGTATTTCAGTTGCAATCTGGAATAGCCGCCCCCACTCAGCTAAACGTTTCCAGTTTCCGACCACATTAGGGAAAACCTGAATACCTGCTGTATCCCATTCACTAGGTCCAAACTGGTAGCCGACTGGCTGGGGAACCCAACATCCTGGCAAAACCTGCCCAATCAGCTTCCCCCTGTATCCGTAATATCACATGTTCCACAAATGCTTCAGCTACTGTGTCTGGGTCTTGTCTCTCTATGGTTACTGCTAAAGTAAATTTACTTAGATCATCCTGAAATGTTAGCATATATCTTTCACCTTCAGTAGACACATCTAGTGGACCTAGTATATCCATTGCACTTTTCTCGAACACTGTCAGCAGTGTCAGTGATTTGTCATGGCATCTTTGTTTTTGCTTCAGTATACTTATTCTTTTGAGAGTCCTCAATGCCTCACTTCATTCCTCGCCATTGCTTATATGCCCTTATTCTTTCTAACGTTCTATACATTCCTTGGTGCCCTCCCAACAGATTATCATGAATTTTTTTCAATATGTTCTCCTTCTCTTGGAGACTAATTGCCTCTTTGCCATCTGCTTCCGTTTCTGCCTCTGGTTTTATTTGCGCCTGCCGTATATTTACAGGATTATCACCCTTATTGTTTCCGCTACAGAACTTTCCTCTGTCTTCAAATTCGGCATCAAACTTTCGTTTTCCAGTTCTCCAGGCCTTATTCTGCTCAGAGCATCCACATTACAGTTTAATTTTCCTGGTTTATAAACTACTTCGTAGTCGTACTCTTCGAGTTTCAGTTCCCACTTCTGGAGTCTTGAACTTGGATCATTTACGCTGAAATTCCATGTTAACGGTTTGTGGTCTGTAACTACCGTAAGCCTTCTTTATATGTAAGGTCTGAATTGCTTCACTGCATACATACAGCCAACAATTCTTTCTCTGTTGTGCTACAATTTAGTTCCGCTTTATTGAGAGTTCTGGGGGCGTATGCAATGGGCAAATATTCATTAATTTTCTTACCTTGCGACAAAATGGCTCCTAACGCTGCATTGCTCGTATCCGTTGTTGTAATCAAGGGTTTGGTAAAGTGTGGGTACTGAAGTAGTTGAGGGTTTATCAATTTTTCTTTCAGTTCTTTGAACGCATTATTTTGTCGTTCGCCCCAACTCTATCTACCCTTTTCTTTAATAACTCGTGCAGAGGCTTCGCCATTTTACTAAAATTTGCTATGAAACGTCTTATAATAACCAATTAGCCCGAGGAACCCTTTTAGTTCCTTGGTTGTTTGTGGCTGAGGGAAGAACTTCAGTTTCTCCACCTTTGCCATATCTGGTGAAATTCCTTGGTCTATTATGAAGTGACCTAGGAAAGTTTCTTCTTTCCCCAGGAACTCACATTTGTCTGGTTGCAGCTTTAAGTTATGTTCTCGCAACCTATCAAAGATTTCACGTAAGTTTTCATTGTACTCGTTCATATTTCGTCTGTAACATACAACGTCGTCTACATAGACAAAACATTTAATCTCTTGAAAACCTGCCAAGTCTGTATTCATAATCCATTGGAAACATCCTGGGACACCATTTAGTCCCTTTGGCATTTTCTTGTATTCGTAATGCTGAAATTTTGAACTGAACGCCGTTTTCTGTCTGTCCTTCTCGTCTGTCAACATTTGATGGTACCCAATCGCCAGATCCAGCGTCAAGAAGTATTGAGCTCGCCCTAATTGGTCTAAGATATTAGAGGTGTTTCGTAGTGGATATGAATCACCTAGTGTGATCTCATTTAATTGCTTGTAGTCTACGATTTCCCATTTCTGTTGTCCACTAGCATCCATTTCCTTTGGTATTAGTAATGATGGTGCTTTCCAAGCATAATTATGTCATGTTTCGGCATTTTCTCTATCTGCTCAGTGGCAGCTACAGAATTTTTTTCTGGTGGGGGCATAAGACTGAGGAGGGCGAACATGACCTTAAAGGCGATATGAGACTAATTACGAATAAATTTTATTACACTAATTGTCACGTGTAACTGATGTAGGAAACACCCAAAATATGCTCCAAAGCCAAAGTCGCTTCTTGGATAAAAGTTTCTAATATACTTCCATCCAACTATTAGTACCATTAATGCATTAGTTTCTGTGTTTCATGGCGTCATTTTCAAGTGCTCATGATTAAAAAACATTATAACGTTCAAACCACATTAAATAGTGAAAATTTTCAAAATTTATCCCTCCCCCCAAAGAAAAAACAGAGAGAGAGAGAGAGAGAGAGAAAAAAAAAAAACAGAATTCAGAGTCTGAATGCCCTGTGTTCAGCGGTGGGCATATTTGTTTCATCCCACAGCTAAACACAGGGTATTTAGGCTCTGAATTTAATTCGATTTGTAACTGTTTTTCAGCTTGGTCAGATGGATATATGCGAATCCCTATACGGAGGAAGCCATGGGAGATAGGCATTGGTTTCTCCACATATTTACAACTTTCGAATAATTGGACTATTTGACTGAAAGAGACTGACCACCTGGAAACTCAAACAACAGGTTTTTTACAATGATCCACATAGGATTACGAAATTAAATGTTCCAAATGAATTAATGGTGACTGTACAGAAACCTAGGGCATATGGTTCACATATTTAAATAAAAATGTTCAGTTGTTTGTAATCCTAAGGAACGAACCTGCTAAGGTCTCGGTCCCTGGTTTTACAAACTACTCATTCTAAGGACAACACTCATACACATTCTCGAGCGCGGACTCGAAGCCCTAGCGGGAGCAGCAGCTTACTTCGTGACGTTGCGCCGCAGATTAAAGCACTAGATATACTGTACAGTGCTCTACCGCAGATCACACGGCTCTTCCCATGTGGCGCGCGTGCCTCGATTGTCATTTGGATAAATATAGAGTTCCATACTCCCTATACTCTTTTCTTATTTTGTGGTAAATTTTTAAACTTTTCACCGTTTGATGTGATTGAATCATTCCAATAATTTTTTGTAATCATAGGCTATATAAATGACGCCGTAGTACGCCGAAACTAGTAGTGCATTGGTAGTTAGATGGAAGTATATTAATTCGACAAGTGAAGACAATTTTACCTGGTGATGCCAGGAGCAGAAAACATCTGCACTAGTTGCATGACATTCATTTATTTTGGAGCGTTGTCACGTTATGCTACCCCTAAACACGAAATATTACTGCACACATTGTTACGGGTAACGCTTACAACACTGCCTTCCGCTCACTTCTCCTCGCCTCCGCCAGCCATGGTACACGCCTCCTGCTACTGCCAACAGCAAGCACACGAATCGTCAACTTACCGTGGAGCAGGGTTGTGATATCCAGAGCGCGAGTCTCGTACCAAGACCAAAAAACTCTCGTATTTTGTTAAAAATTCTGGTATGTTTTAAAAGTATCGTATTTGTGGCGTATTATAGATTACATTTGTTATCCATATATGTGAGAACATTGTTTGAGAGCCTTGAGATGCAGGAGGTCGCTCTATTTATGAAACTTAACCCTTGCAACACCAATGCAAACGACCAACCAGGTAGGGGGAAGGAGGTATCTTATGCCCAACCAGAAAGAATTCGCCGGCCCAATCTGATGACTGGCAAGAGACCGTATTGACCACAAGCAAGATCTACAACAAGTTATAAACATTCTATGAATATACCCATTGAATCAGTGGCGGATTTTCACATTTGCCGCCAGTAGGCTATTCAAATTTTGACGCCCCTATCGACCTCATACTATCGTCCTAATTATACCACGATTTTTTCGTAATTGGTATAAATGTGCACTAGGGAATCCAAGTGTCACTTCCTAGATTATATTCACAAGCCAACTGTTTGATTAATATTGCACACGAAATAGTTTTTGAGCTAATAAAAGGACAGTTATATCCTACTAATACCTTGGGGTTAAGCTAAACTTTAATACTTCATTCACAATAATATACTTAATTTTTTGTCCATTACTGTCAGTGATAACTTTCGTGACTGTTTTACTTCAATAAAATAAAATGAACTCACCTTCAGTCACAAAATTGTGTTTTATTATTATTTATTATATGAACCAGTTTTTAAAAGTTTTCCATGTAGTTACAACAACCTATGTTTTGATCTTAACAGGTCCAGGTCTTAAAACATATGTAAAAAAAAATCATAGAGGCACCTGATGATAAGCCCTCAGGGCTCGAAATGGATTTTGTACAATAAAACACAATTTCCTGACTGAAGGCAAGTTCATTTTATTTTACTACAATAATGTACAGTACATCCAGTAAACGTAATCTTTATTACATTTACTTACAGTTCAAAATTTTACCCCAATTTTCCACCCTTTTTGTTGTTCCTATATACACCATGCCACAGCTACAGGGAATTTTATACACCCCAGGCGTTGATAGGGGATTTCGTGCGTCTTTCACCGATCGTAAGCATTCGCTAATTTTCTTGGTAGGTCTAAAGACGGTCTGAACTTGAAACCTGGCCAAAACTTTCCCAATACGGTCCGTAATTTTGTGGATGAAAGGAAGAAAAACTTTTCCGGCTGACAGTTGTTGTTGTGGCTTGTTCTCGGACCCTTTTCTTCTTGGATGGAGAGCTCAATCTATCTCTTTATCGGTGTATCCATTTTTCTTAAACGCTGTTCGCAAATGGTTCAATTCATCTCTCACATAAATAGGCTCACAGATATTATTAGCTCGATCCACCAATGTTTAAATGATACCTCTCTTCTGCCTAGGATGTTGGTTCGAATCCTTATGAAGATACAAAAACACCATAATAATTTTAACAGGAAAGAAGAAGGTTTGAAATTATATAAGATTTGGCGGTCAACTTTGAACCAGAGATTACCTGTAATCGAGAGACATGACGTTGGTCAAAGATAACTTCATAGTCGGCAGCACGTAACAAATGGTGGCGCCATCTATACCATCTATATAAGCAGGACCTCCAGCGCCTATTAGGCAGTCGTCGACTCACCCTTGAAGATGTTGCCCGCAGTAGGCAACGAAACGTCGGGAGTAAGAAGTTTTATGGATGGATCACGGCAACTTAGCCCGGAAGTTTTAATTAATGAAAATCTCGTATGTTTGCGAAACATATTCACTTTTGTCTCATACCTCGTACAAAAGATGAAATTCTTGTGTGCCTACGAGAATTCTTGTATGTATCACAACCCTGACATGGACAAACAATACTGTATCCTATGTCGCTGTTTCATTATTAAATAATGAAGAAATGCATCGAACAACAATCAAACAGCAAGTACATATTTCGCGCTAAGTTTGATATTCCCTCAAAAACTAAAATCAGCTGTCCTGTGTCACATTGTACTTCATCAATTTCTTCTTTGTGCTTTGTAAAGTTACTATGCAAAACGTGATGAATTTTCAAGAAAGCTTTTCGATCAATAAAATTACACTTGATTGTGTTTCTAGAAGATTTTCTCCTAGTATGAAAATTCTATGCATCTAATGTGCGGAAAAAATGCCATTGAAATTTCTAATTTGTTCCAGTAACTAGAAAATCGAAACGTATAGCTTCAAATAAAGCTGTTTATAATGTATGGAAGTACTATTTCTTAGTTTCTAGGAAAAGAACCCAGAGTGGAAAACTGATTACCGAAAACACTCGAATGCGCCAGCCTGAAGGCAGCCCTAGAAATTCACGATTTGTTCACATAGTTAAGACTTCTAACTTTATTTACGTGTGACTAAAACGTACACAATACATCATTTACCTTGCAAGCAATCACCAAACAATAAACTGCTTTTATTTTGCTTTATCGCAAATTACTGAGAAAAAGGAGAAAGAAGCAATTAAAAGGAAGCATAACACAAAAATTCAATTTATGATATGTTAATTACAGGGATTTTTTTTAACTCACAGTTACATGCTGTCTGTAAGTAAAAGTTAATTATTCCTATGCTGAGATTCCCTCTCCCCCCCCCTCTCTTCCCTTCTCTCACTCTCTCTCTTTTACTCTCTCGCTCTCTCTCTTTGTGTATATGTGTGTGTGTGTGTGTGTGTGTGTGTGTGTGTGTGTGTGTGTGGCGTGTGTGTGTGTGTGTGTGTGTGTGTGTGGGTGTGGGTGTGTGCTTGCGGCTGTATGGCGGGGGGAAGGGGGGATGGCAAGTGCCCCTCCTCTAAATCCGCCCTTGCCTTGAATCTGCTCCTTAAAAACTTCAGGGATTCCATATGGTTTGGCATTCACCACCTTCCTTGCATGGTCCAGTGATATTGGTATTCTGTGCTGTACTGCAGATGCGTACAACAGTTTGTCACCTGATAAATGGAACACATCTCTGATTTCATAACAGACCTCCACTAATGTTTGAGTATAGAAAAAGGAAGGCCAGAGTTATGTCAATTCCGATACTTGATGACAAATATGTGGATGAATACCTTTCGTTTAAAACAAAACTGAAGGAAATCGGCCAGGTTGTTTGGTCTGGCCGACTGACTTTGATTTTCTTTTAATATATATAATGGTAGCTCAATGATGCCTCGCTGTAAGTAAACGCCATGTAAAGCTCAAGTAAAGAATTGAGATAGCAAAATATCGTAGGGCCTACTGTATCACACACAAATTACAATTGCAACCAATAACTGAATAAAATACGTTAGCATATGTATATTGTTTATGATATCTCAATTGATCCCCTACTTGTTTTTAGCAGTGTACATCACCACCTATCTCTACAAGTATTCAGTGACATGCTATGTTATGCTCGGTTCACTGCTGGACTGTACAATGAAAGAAACTGTTTTCAGAATGTCACTCAAGTTTGTTTTTGTATGGAGACACTAAAAACCCAAGTCACTGCGAAAATATGGAATTTATAACGTGCGGAAGATGCGGTCATAATTATTATTTCCCCTGTTTCTTCGATGAATATCGCCCTGGTACATGAAACTGATCAGTTCCAAAAGAATGGAAGTATCGATTTATATACACGATGTTTCCATGCAATTGCTAACAACAATCTCTCTTTAAATGTTTGCAGTCCTGAATCTCATCCTATGGTTATACTTTTTGTGCTTATATAAATGAATAAAGTAACCAATATGATTTGCGGTTAATTTTAACGTCATTAATATAGGCATTGTCAATCAAGGAGCAGGAAATATTTTCTGCCAGGTGGAGTCGGACCCACGAACCTTTCAATACGAATTTGATCACTAACTACTGAGCCAAACACCACTCCCTGAACATGTTCCCACAGGTATAATAGATAAGTTGCATATGGTGAAAAACCCGCGTTTTTTTTTTTCTTTTTACATATGTACAATGTCGAAATGTGAACTTTTGCCTCTCTGGACCTGTGATTTTATGTCAATCAGCAACAGAGAAAATTTTTTGTAAATCGAACTTTGAGTTGTATATCTTCTTCTTACCAGAATTTCTACATGTATGGTCCATTGAGCCATATTTATGCTGGTATATTTGTGCCTTTGGTGAGCTGAGACACATTTCTGCCCTGTGTGTTACGTCTATATGAGTAATCAACTCAGATTAGTGAAACTAAAACCCCAGTGAGTTGAATAAGTTATTTACAAATCACCATGCCTCAATTTATTTAATTTGTAATTCTGTTTTTTTTTTTTTTTTTTTTTTTTTTTTTTTTTTTTTTTTTGCTTGGGCGTGAATGCGACGAGTGTACAGTCAGCCCCTAGTAGACAAACGTAGCCTGACAATTAGAATTCCAACTGTTCACTTGGTCCCATGTTGGTGTTGTTTTGTTGGACCTACATAGAATGTTGATTTTTTATTTTGTACATGTGTGATGTGAGCTCTGAGCTACATTATTTACTGAAACCTCAACTTGCATCTGGTGAAACCTTCACACAGCAGCGAATGTGAAAATGTCTGACATTGCTGAACTCACACTTTAGTGCTACTCCTCAATACCGAAACACGTACATTTGAACAGTTTAACAATATAGGTACCTATATTTTTTACTCTCTGCAGTTTCAGCGGTATTTGGTAAGCTTTTATTATCTCCAAAACAAGTTGACATACCATCTGAGAAATTTAAAGTTGCCTTATGCTTTAGCAGCCTGTCAATACCTACCAGCAAGGGCATATTGACATTTCTCACTATTAATAAATTTTAGAGTACAATGACAGTCACCTATGTTAAAGAGCTTTCTAATTTCTTGCTGTATAGCCTTTGTTTTCGTCCCCATTATTCCAGTTATGGACTCCCCTGTAACTGGAAAAAATGAATAATTTCTCTTTTGTTTCAGTGCATCAACCAGAGATTTTGTGATTATTAATATTTCGCTTCCTGAGTCAAGTTAAATATCTGTAATTAAATTTTCAACAATTTGTACTACCACTGGTTTCATTGGTTGATCGTTTACCTTTCCAGTATATTCTGCATCAATCTGATATTTTTATAGAGCGGGGGTCGGTAAGTAATTTTAGGTGGGATCCTGATACGTTTGAAAATTTTTATTGAGGTCCGGAAGAAAATCCTCGCATTTCTTTTTTATTTTTATTGTAATTTTCACTCACAAAAAATTATAAATAAGACATATAGGCAAATTTGTATTCAAAAATGCAGAAAGAAATTTCACATTCCTTTGTAATTTTCATTTTAATTTTAATACAATAGATAGGTATATTTGTATTAAAAATCCTTATATTATTCAGTAATATTTGTTGTTATTTTCACTCTTAAAAATATCAAATACAATACATAAACATATTTATATTGAACAATACTGAACAAAAACCTACATTCAGTACTTTATTTTAATTTTCACTTGCAAAATATGAAACACAATAGATAGCTGTATTTGTATTAAAATCAGTGGGAGAAATTGCATTTGCTGTTTTGAGGCAGTTTCTTGAAGTTGGACTCACGTGTCTTCAAGGTGAGCGGCCGTTAATCTTGAGCGATACTTGTTCTTCAAAAAATTCATTTTTGAAAATGAAATTTCAGTAATATATGTGGAGCCAAACATTGTAGCCAGGTGTATGGCTAATGTTTAGCAGTTTTCATATTTTTCTGGGACATGTTCGCACTAAAACTCTTCAGCAGATTAGTTTTATGTGTTTGTAAGGAAATGTCTTCCTGCAAGTCTATTGTACCCACCTGGAGGCTTTGAAAGGCAGAACAACTTCGCAGCGACATCCATCCATTCTGCTGCTGGAGAAACTTCAAAAGGCAATTTTAAGAATCGCGACAGCTTCTCTATCTCCGAAACGTCTTTAAATCTCGCTGAAAAATCCTTCTTAAGATCTGACATAAAAATTGAAAATACTGCAATGTCTATTTCAGAATTGATTTTGATTAAAAATGCTTCGAAAGTGAAAAAGTTCCTCACTTGTAACGTCTTTTTCTAAGATATCCAGCTTACGATGGAAAGAAGACACACTTTGAATCAGGTCACCTATTAACTTCCCATTTCCTTGTAGCTCGGTACTGAATGCATTTAAATGTTTCATAATGTATCAAGAAAGCTACAGCTAGCGTACTGTGTTTGTTTGCTAGGAACTCCAAATGGTTTCTTGCTACTTGTGAATCCAAGTTTTCTAAGAAGGATGTTACTTCGTTTTTTATCTGCCAAAAACGTCCAATCACTTGACGTTTACTTAGCCAATGAACATTGTTGTACTGCAGCAAGTCAGAATGCGCCAAATGACAGAAAGAATCTCTTTGAACTGTGTGCTGAAGAGAAGAAAGAGACCTTATAAAATTAATCAACTTGAACAACCTGACCATTACTTCTTTCAGAGTCACACTAAGTTTTCCACAAAGTGTTGTCTGGTGAATTATGCACTGATAAGATAGTAGACCAGCATTCTTATCTTTGATTCTCTCTACTAGTCCCTTTTCTTTGCTTATCGTCGCTGGATCCCCGTCAGTTGAAAGAGACACCATTTTATCATAACTAATGTTTGAGCCTTCCATGAAGTCATCAAAAGTCTTGAATCAATATTCTCCGCCGTCTTGCCTTTCAAGGGCAAAATTGTTAGCAATTCTTCCCTGAATTCGTTACTTCCAATATCCAAACATCGCACGAAAATTGACATTTTTTCTTCATCAACGACTTCACATGGTTCATCTAGTGCTATGACGTAGCAAGGTGCCTTCTGTAGAAGTTCTAGCAAACTGCTTTTATTTTCAGCGGCCAAAATTTTGGTTCTCCTTGTATTAGTTCTTGCTGACAGTGGAATGCCTTAAATTGCAGTAACAACGTCCTTTTTCTCTTCGAAAAGTTCATTGGCCACTTCCAACATAAATTCTTTTACTATCTCAGAGTCTGAAAATGGCTTCTAGTGGTTGTTAAGCGTCCAACACATGTATCGCTGCTTCTGCAGTTTTTTCTTGCTCGTTCATAGAGGGAACTAGTAAGGCCGTGCTTTTCTTGTAAGAAGCTAGATATGTCTGGAGTTTTCCTTGACGAGCTTCACTACCAGGAGGAAACTGCTGATGAGTTATTTCATCTTGTCACTTTAAATTGGCACTTCTATGAGAGTGACAGTTCTGTTGCATATGAGGCAAAATGGAACAGCTCCTGGCCTATTAGGCAGTGTAAAACAATATTGTTCAGTTCACTCAGTCAAAAACTTCCTATTTTCACTATCAACTTTACGCCTTTTATGATCCATATCAATGCAAAAGAAACATTACAAGCCTCAGTAATAATGAAAATATTCACAGAATATATGACTTCAACTGCGAATGGGCAAAGCTGAAAACATGTACCCAGCCGGCATTCGAACCCGGATTTCCTGCTTTCTAGACAGTTGCGCTGACCCCTACACCACTGGGGACACAGTGATCTCCGCACCTGCAAGGACTACCTAAGTACGCCTCCCGCCAGACACAAATTTCCAGCTTCACCCTGCCCACAGTACTCAAACTCGTAGTTACGAAACTAATTCCCGTAAGAGTAAGGGCGACAAACTTGCACACCCCACCCCACTAACGAAAGGATTATTGCCAGTCACAGGTATATTATATACAGGGTGTCCCAGCTATCTTGTCCACCCAAAATATCTCTGGAACAATAACAGCTATTGGAGAACGACTTTCACCGGTATCAATGTACGGCTGGGGCCCATGAATGTACATATTTGGAAACACTCTAAAACGAAAGCAAATGTGTTTTTTAACACAAACTTATGTTTTTTCTTTTTAAATGGACACCCTATATTTTTTCTTCAGCAATCAATAGCATGACAAATCACATAAGCAATGGCGTTGATTGCAGCGCAATATTCCAATTACATCCCGAGATATTGCGACGAGAAGTTGACGCTTGAAAAACACGTTTCGGACCTCTTGATAAGTATGGAAGTGCGATTACGCATGTCAATCACATCGCGATTACGGGCAGCATGGGGTTCACGCCTGAGCCTCAGGACGTGCGCTAGCAGCGTATTTCGGGATTTTCAAGCATCAACTTCTCGTCGCAATATCTCGGGATGTAATTGGAATATTGCGATGCAATCAACGCCATTGTTTATGTGATTTGTCATGCTATGGATTTCTGAAGAAAAAATATAGGGTGTCCATTTAAAAAAACATAAGTTTGTGTTAAAAAACAAATTTGCTTTCGGTTTAGAATGTTTCCAAATATGTACCATTCATGGGCCCCAGCCGTACATCGGTACTGGTGAAAGTCGTTTTCCAATAGCTGTTATTGTTCCAGAGATATTTTGGGTGGACAGGATAGCAGGGACACCCTGTATGTGCATGTGGCGTCTGTGGTCGCAGTGGTGTAGGGCTCAGCGCAACTGCCTAGAAAGTAGGAGACCCGGGTTCAATTCCCGGCTGGGTACACATTTTCAGCTTTGCCCATTCGCAGTTGAAGTCATATATTCTGTGATATGAAACAATAACAACAGCAGGATCAGAAGTGACGTCTGTTCTTTCAGAACATACGCCACATGTATATAAATAATGAAAAACTCTGTATGAGATCAGAACGACTACTTACAAAGTGTCAGGGAAAGTGGTGCACTTTATTTACAGTCATGTTGTATAAAAGTACTGGCGCCTGGTACACAGCATATGCCGACGCACCATAAAGGAGCTAGTTCAGTGTATGCCGCCGCACACCAAAGGAGCCGCACTGCAAAGGAGCCACTTCATTTTCAACGATCGCAGCAGCCGAGTGAACTCACAGAACTTTCATAAAGCAGCTTTAACCTTTCGGTCGAGTTACGAGCACAAAAGTGGTGTTTAAATTATATGCCTTGTCTGATTTAATAAATCTATAACTATAAATTAACAATTCTATTTATTGAGCAGTTAATCCTACATTACTAGAAAAACATTACACGGGTTGCGCTCAAATGAAGTGTTATCTATAGAAAAATACTTTTTAAAATGATTTGAGTATGTAATTTACACTTTCAAAATACTTTTGGCGGTCCAGTTTGTGACCTTCCATGTTCCAGACGTGGACCGCAGTCCGCTAGTTGCCGATCGATGATTTAGAGGAAAAGTTTGATAAAAGATTTAAATAGTATAGGTATTTACAATGTTACATCTTGGATAACAACCACATTCCCAGAACGAGTCCTGTTTTTTTCTGTAAACATTGTATGTATGCCAGACTGTCTTTGCAGCATATCTGTTTCTATTCCTAAAGTAGTTGAGCAACCAGGTTTATCTACATTGGTTGTCATATTTTTACCTCGCCGTCTAGTTTGTTCTGCCCTACAGAAATTGACTTCCTTCCGCTCATGAAATTTGTTGTTCTGGATTTCCTCGGTTACCGTTTTCACCTTCATTTAAATCCTGTTGTGTTTCTTCATTCGTAGCGTCTAGGTATTCAACAAGAGTTAACATATCACCAACAGAATTACATCTCCTATAAAAATTTTCTTATGCACAAAAAGGCGTTCAAAATTTTAACTTCTGCTAAAGAATTATCCAGTTTTTTGATTGCGTTAGTGCCACTCAATATATTTTTAAAACCTTAAGAGTTATTGTAATATTGTCGCGTTGAAATTGAAGCAGGCTTGACTTCGAAGGCAAATAAACACAGCACTTATACTGAAAGCACGTTTATTACGAACTTAACATACACGCAACACTGACTGCCTCTCGGGCAGAGTGCTCTGCTATTTATACATAGACAGAATGTACCAGAAATTAGAAGAACAGTTGACATAAGAAACAAGTAGAATTTAGTATTGATCATAAGAAAGACGTAGAACCTTCTGGAATTGTCAATTACAAAGAAATAAATTTTTGCCGGTGGGCGGGATTGAACCGCCGACCTTCAGCAACACAATCTGCGACGATATCCCCTGCACCACGCCGGCAGCCGGTTTACATTGTGTCTCGCGGCATTGCTCCCTCTCCTGGAAAAACAACGACACGCTGTTATGTTCCCTGTGGAGCCAGCAGCAATGTCCTGGATCTTGACCTTGTCATTGGTCCTCTGTATGGCAGTTCTAGAGAATCCTTCCCTTCTCCACCATTATCGACGACAGACGTTCCTGTCGTGGCTTCATCAGTAACATTACTGTCCCTAGAGTACTTGAACAAGAAGCCATTGTCGCCTACCTGCTGTTCAGGATCGTAGTAGGGCTTCATGCGCAGGACGTGAACAATGTCTCTTCGTTTTTGTCGTTTCGACGACGGCTCATAATCCTCAACTTCGTATGTGACGTCTGACAGGCGGCGTATGACACGATACGGACCAAAGTATCGCTTCAATAACTTTTCTGACAATCCAACCACTCGTAAAGGGGTAAAAATCCATACCAGATCTCCTTGGCTGTACGCAACAGGTCGGTGCTTGTCGTTATACCGCTGACGGTCCTTCTCCTGGGCGTCCAGTGTCCGTATGCGAGCCAGCTGTCTTGGTTCTTCGACCCTGGTGATGAGCTGTTTAACGTAGTCATCCTGCGTGTCGTCCGGTTGGAACGGGAACAGCGTATCCATTTTCGTCTCAGCTTCACGGCCATGGAGCAGGAAAAACGGCGTGAAGCCTGTGGTGTCTTGTATTGCGGTATTGTAAGCAAAAGTCACGACTGGCAGAATTGTTTCCCAATCCTTCTCCCCAACATCGACGTACATCGATAGCATATCGGCTAACGTCTTGTTAAAACGTTCCGTAAGACCATTTGTCTGAGGATGGTATGCAGTTGTCATTCTGTGGACAATGTCACACCGTGACATTACCTCTGATACTAGTTTTGACTGGAATACTTTTCCACGATCAGATATCATGACTCGTGCTCCATGCTTCAAAATAATGTCTTCTACAAGGAATTTTGCGATCTCTGGAGCTTCTGCAGTGGGTACAGGTTTGGTGACAGCGTAGCGTGTGAGGTAGTCAGTGCAGAATATTATTCATCTGTTACCGGTTGTCGACTTCGGGAACCTCCCTAAAAGATCGACCCCAACTCGGTGGAATGGAGCTGCTGCCGGCGGAATCGGTACGAGGTGCCTTGGAGGTAATTGCGGCACATGCTTCCGTCGCTGGCACTCTTTACAGTGACTCACATAGTGCTTGACAGATCGGTAGAGACCTTTCCAGTAACACCTGCGTCTGATTCTGTCTAGGGTCTTCCCGAATCCCAGATGACCAGATATCGGTGCATCGTGGAAATATTTGACAATAGCTGGCTGGAGATGAGCTGGAACGATCATTAGCCATTTGGGGCCCAGTGGATCGTAGTTGCTCTTATACAATGTTCCGTTTATAAGTTGGAACTCTCCATTGGTCGGTTCTCCTTTCTCCAAAGCCTCTATCGTTTTTAATAGTGCTGGATCTTCCCTCTATTCAGCTGTAACGTAATCTAATTCAGTGCGGGCTGATATTTCATTCATGCTGTTGTGTTCCACTAATGGATTCCTCGAAAGGCAGTCAGCATCCTAGTGTTTGCGCCCATTCTTGAATACCACTGTGACATCGTACTCTTGGAGTCTTAGTGCCCATCTTGCTAGTCGACCTGATGGATCCTTCAAGCTAGTCAGCCAACATAAAGAATGGTGGTCTGTCACGACGGTGAATGGTTTGCCGACTAAATACGGCCGGAACTTGTTGATAGCCCAGATAACGGCGAGCCATTCTTTCTCAGTTGTAGAGTAGTTTATCTCGGACTTTGAGAGTACTCTTGATGCATAGGCTATCACTTTTTCGGCACCTTCTTGAACTTGTACAAGCACTGCACCAATCCCACAACCACTGGTGTCTGTGTGAAGTTCTGTTTCTGTATTCTCGTCGTACAAGGCTAGCACTGGTGCGGAAGTTAGAGCCTCCTTAAGTGCCCGGAAAGCTCTTTCTTTTGCCTCATGAGGGGATTGTTAAATGGGATAGAAGCGAACTGATTTTTCGAGAAAACGACATTGTCATCTAAATAGCAAAGACACGTCATCCACTTAAGGTGTCAAAGCAAGTTGTCCATCATGCGTTCGAATGTGGCCGGAGCATTACATAATCCAAATGGCATCACTTTGAATTCATAGAGGCCGTCAGGTGTAATAAAAGCCGTCTTCTCCCTATCAGCTTTGTCAACCTCGATTTGCCAGTAACCTGTCTGCATGTCCATAGTTGAGAAGTATATAGCTCATTTCAAGCAGTCTAAGGTGTCGTCAATGCGCGGTAGTGGGTAGACATCTTTCTTTGTGATTTTCTTCAGCCGCCGATAATCGACACAGAATCGCCACATGCCATCCTTCTTCTGTACAATGACCACCGGAGACGACCAAGGACTCTCTGAAGGTTGAATAATGTCATCTTGCAACATCTTTTCCACTTCCTCCCGAATTATCCGTCTTTCAGCTGGCGACACTCTATACGAACGCTGGCTAATTGGTGGATGATCCCCAGTATTGATACAGTGCTTTATCGTGGGCCGTTTCGTCTGACTTTTCCCCTTCTGAGGTGTGAATGCACCCGAAAATTGACCTAGTATAGCTAACACCCACTGGCGTTGTTCCTTGGTCAGCCTGGACTCTATTGGCAGTTCCACGTTTGTTTCATCCAGCGTGTTGTCTGTACTAACAGCAGAGCATGGGTCTTCGTTGATGACGTTGAGCTCACCGTCCTGGATTGGTTCAGCTGTCCCGATACACATTCCCTTGGGGATAGGTTGCGACTGCTCGTGACAATTAGTGATCCAAATCTCTCCTCAACCTCCGGTAATGCTTATGATAGCCGCTGGTATGTAAATTTCTTTGGTGAGCCTGATAAACATTTTACTATCAACAAGCACTTCACATCGCTCATCTGTATTTGTGACTGCAACTCTTCTCATCGTCAACGGCGGGCTCGTCACATTAGCAATGGCAAACAACTTCCCAGAGAATTCTGTATTACGTGTATCCGTCGGAACAACTTCTTCAATTTGCAGCTCAGATCTTCCACAGTCAATGATAGCTTGGGATGCATGAAGGAAGTCCCATCCGAGGATGACATTGTGACTACATTCTGTTAACACGACAAATTCAAACGGCTGCGTCCTGTTGTTGATGGTTATTCTTGCGACACAAGTTCCAGCTGGATGGACGTACTTTCCATTAGCGACCTTCAGCACAGTTGCCCCCGTATCACAGAACATTGTTTTCTTGAGTGTGCGGCAGTAATTATCCGATAATACAGAAAAATAGGCTCCTGAATCAACAAGTGCCCGGACAGGTTGGCCGTCATTATGACGTCGATGAGATTTCCCGACATCTTAGCGACTGTCGTCCATGAAGGATTTTCATCTGCGGCGGCCTCACCTCCGTAGATGGTCGCCTCGCTTAGTTTTCCTGGGCGCGGCGGCTAGGGGAGCAGCTGGTACCTCTGTACGGCGACGGTGAACGGCTACGTACGGCGCGTCGGGGAGCGACCTCGTCTAGGGTACGGCGATGGGCTTCTTCCATAGGTCGACTGAACTCATCAGCAGGTGATTGCCTGGGATAAAACTGCTCTGATGGCTGACGTCTTGCGGCAAAATAATCGTCAAATACTCGCCTTCTCTCTCTGCAGTAGTGTATGACATGTCCAGGGCGCCCACAGTGGAAACACAGTAGCGTGTTGTCTTCTGTCCTCCAGACATCTGTTCTTCTGCGCGGCGTTATACTTGCCGGGGAATTGGTTGTGGCCACGACAGTCGGTTCATAGGCTGCCGTTTGGCGGCTGCAGCATAAGTCATAGCAGGGCGACGCAATTCTTCATGTCGGGTGCGTCTGGCAGGACAAACAGGAGCTAATGTCTGAAATACCTCTTCCTCGGCGGCGTCGGCTCCCTCACTTAGAGGGCTTACATCCATGGCCATAATCTGATGCTCGCTCGGTCTAACAGTCCCGGTTGCCATAAATTGTAATTCTTCTCTCACAATTTGTCGTATGAGAGAAGCGAAGTCATGCCGGTCCTCCACAACGGCCATAGGGACTACATTGGGGAGTCTGTCATACTTTTTCCGTCCAACCCTCCTTTGTTGCATCTCTTCAATACGCTGGCACCACTTGATGAACTCTTCTGTCGTAGTAACGTCTTTTATCAGATCAGCTTGGTACATGTCTTCCGCAATACCCTTCATCAAGTACGTGATTTTGTCGTCCTCAGTCATATTTAGATTCACTATGTTACACAGGGCCGAAACATTCTGTATGTATGACTGTGTCGGCTCACCATGTCGTTGGGCCCGGTTCTTCAGTTGTTCTTCCGCCGAACGGATTTGTCGCTGGCGGTCTCCAAAGGTCTTCTTAAGTTCCTCCTGGAACGTCTCCAGTCATTCAACTTGTCTTTGTTGTTTTCAAACCATTGCTGGGCTGTTCCGTCCAGGTAGAAGTAAACGTTGGCCAAGCACATCGTATGATCCCACCTGTTGTACTTGGCGACTCGGTGGAAACCTTTTAGCCATTTGTTGGGGTCCTGTCCAGCGTCTCCAGAGGGGTCTCCAGGGGTGTCTGATGTGTAGCTGGCTTACCGCTGGTTTCGTGTCCATGGTTCTTCTGATGATACGGACTTTTGGAAGGATGTACTCGGTGTATCCCTTGTATTTCGGTTCCAGTCCGTGTAAGCGACGGCTTTTACATTGCCTAATCGGAGCCACGGTGATGCAGCTGTTGTACAGGGTACCCGGCGCCTCCACCAAACAATGTCGTGATGAAATGGAAGCAGGCTTGACTTCGAAGGCAACTAAACACAGCACTTATACTGAAAGCACGTTTATTACGAACTTAACATACACGCAGCACTGACTGCCTCTCGGGCAGAGTGCTCTGCTATTTATACATAGAATGTACCAGAAATTAGAAGAACATAAGAAACTAGTAGAATTTACAAGTGAACATAAGAAAGTTGTAGAACATTCTGGAATTGTTAATTACAAAGAAATAAATTTTTACCGGTGGTCGGGATTGAACTGGCGAGCTTCAGCACCGCAGTCCGTGACGCTATCCCCTGCACCACGTCAGCAGTCAGTTTACATGGTGTCTCGTGGCAATATTTGTGTCTATAAATTCTTATGTAAGCTTTTCTATGTGGCTTGAGACCAGTATTTTCTTTTAAGCTTATTCTGAAAATCCCCCCAAGAAGTCTTTTGAATTCTGCTGCATCTCCATGGACATAACTTATGGCAAAATCAATCTTTTTGGAATACTCCCATTTCTTTGTAGACACTTTTTATAACTCGTAGAAATTGGGTAGGATGTACATATCCTCTAGTTTAGGATGGTTTGGGGCATTCTGTAGCTGTAAATATACCAACACATTTCCTGAAATTTGAACCAGTTTTGGATTTTTGTTTTCCTTTAAATCGTTATGAGCTTGTACCATTTCCTCCCATAATTTTTACATTTTGAGCTTTTTCTTGATACATTCATCTCTTGAAAGGTTTCAACTTTGCAAATCACTCACTTTCTCTGTTACTTTTTATTTACCCATGCCAGGACCTGTTCCTGTAAATTACTAACAGCATTAAGTGAAATTACAATTACTTCTTTGTTATTGCTTTCTTGTTTCTTTATATTACTACATGCGTAGGAAATTTGCTCTTGAACGACTTTACAGAATGTTGTTAACAGAATCTATTTCCTTGTGTAAGTCGTATCATTTCTCATTTATTTCTTTTATCATTACCTTACAATTAGATGCTGTTCCTGCCTTGACGTCCACACAGCACGAATAATGGACATTGCTCTATTTAATACTTCATTACAATATCTACTTAGGGCTTGCTACAGATTGAACGTAATCCCTTGCGTAAATTCTCCTGTATATTGATTTCGTCTGTTTCACACTCATTTTACTTTTTGTTATAAATTTGCATTCCCTTCTTCTAATTTACAGGATTCCTCCTGACACCCTGTCAAAATAGCACTGTCACGTTTTGGGATGGCATTTCTCTTATGTACAGTACCATGCCACATTGAAAAATAATACATACTGTCTGAAGACACAAAGAAGATAAGAGAGAATGCAGACAAAAAGGAAATATCTTCACAGTTATCTGATACACAACGAGACAATAGTTTATGGACATAAAACAAGCTATTCAAAATCAGAAGTCTAGACCAGGCCACACCAACTTCAACACTTTGTGCTTGCGAGCATAAAGGCCATATCGAGTGGCAAAGGTGCTTTGCCCCCGCACCACTCATTCCTCATTATGTAGCATATGTGTGTGACAGAACTGTAACATATTCTTCGGTGTGCTGAAGTATCCATTTTGGTTCTGATCAAAGAGGAAACAGTTAAGCTATCTTGCAAGCAATCATCGTGGCCAGAAAAGGTATGGATGTAAGGGTAGCATTTTTTATCTTCACTGGGAGCATTCCTATCTTTTTTTTAAATTATTATTCGTAAAGTCTGGTGGAAAAGTACTGTGTGTAATATGCCACTCTATCATTAAAAATAAAGCATCGATATTGCGCTATCGCTGTGTCCGTAAGACATGAGGGGATTGTTAAATGGGATAGAAGCGAACTGATTACTAAATTAAAATCAGAATTGCCAAAATCTGAAGAGGTATTCCTCGTTTATACTGTTAATTCTAAAAGAAAAACATAAATATTCCTTGTTTTAAATTGTACTCTTATGTATAGTAGAAACATGCACTATTTCTTTACAGAAATTTTGTTAAATTAAGTTGTAGTACTGTTTTGTGTAGTAAGATTTTGCATTTAATTATTGCTGTTGTTTACCTGCAGACATGTGAACTGAACTACACATTGAAAAGTGCAGTTCGAGCCATCTGCATTATTGCACTGAAAATTGAAAAATCTTGGAAAACCTTTTACTTAGGAGCCCAGACTTCCTGCTTTTAGTGGGACAGTAACGATTTTGAAACTTTTTGTCTTGTGGGGCCTACATTTGTACCCCTTTTGATGTTACTTTTCTATTACATTCTGGTTTTGCTTTATGCATTCATTAGCGAGTGTAATTTCCTTGTGGGAATTTGAGAAATTGCCACCTACAATTGTGAAATGTGCAGTTAAAAGGTAGGACACAAACATAGTCTCCACCATAGCAATATTGGTATTCAGTATTTTATTGACTCTTTTGAAACGAAAGCATGACAACAGTGTACTTCTTAGTCAGTGTTAGCATATTTAAAAGACCGTGACAATTTTCTCTGATGTCAATAGGCAACACCAAACCATCTGGTCCAACAATACTATATTAAGAGCATTTAAGCAATGTTGAAGTTAGTGAGCCGGCCGCGGTGGCCGAGGTGACTGAGGTCTCCAGTCACGGTCAGCACGGCCACTACGGTCGGGGGTTCGAATCCCGCCTCGGGCATGGATATTTGTGCCGTCCTAGTTCGTAAGTAGTTCATAAGTAGTTTGTAAGTTTAGGGACTGATGACCCCGTAATTAAGTCCCATAAGCTTAACAAACATTTGAACATTTTTTTGAAGTTAGTGAAGTCAATGCGTGTTGTGAATCTGTGAGTGTCGGAACCTGGTTCATTATTTTGTGACAGTGAGATGCCACAGAAGAGAAAATGCGTGTTTCTGAACGTTTTAAAACGCGAATTACCTTTTGTTAATAACATGATTTTTGTTATTTGCAAGTCTGCATTCTCAGTCAACTATGGCTATAGAAATGATATCCAAAAACATATTATAACTATGAAACATACAGAAGCAGATTTTCTGAGAGTGTCTAACAAAACCATTAATTCGTATTTTTACAAGTGTCTGGGTGACAGTGAAATACTACTGGCGGATAAAGAGGGAACACTCTCTTTCCACAGTGCTGCACTCAGATTTTCGAATCAATGGACTGCACGTCTTCAGTTATTGGGAGGTTATTTGAACCTAAATTTACTTGTGCACAGACTAAGGTGAAACCAATACTTTAAAATTTTCCTTATGTATTAGCGTATTAGCTCTCCACCCTATTCTATCCTGAACAAGCTTCATCTCCTCATTAGAACAACAACTCACATCCGTGAGGATTTGCTCACCGTATTCATCTCTTGGTCTTCCTCTGCGATTTTTACTCTCACATTTCTCTCTAATGTTAAATTCGCGATACCTTGATGTCTGAGAATGTATCCTACCAATAAATCCCTTCTTTTAGTGAAGGTATGCCAAAAATTCCTTTTCTCTCATTAGTTACATTGTCTATCAGCTAATCTTCTGTGGGGCCACATTTTAAAAGCCTCTATCTTCTTCTTGTCTGAAATATTTATTGTCCACGTTTCCTATACACGGCAACACTCTACAAAAATGCCTTCAGAGAAGACTTCCTCGCACTTAAATTAATATTCGATTTTAATAAATGTTTCCTTTTCAAAAACACCTTCCTTCCCACTGCCATTCTGCATTTTATATGCTCTGTATTGTGACCATTATTATTATTATTTTACTGCCCAACTATCAAAACTGGTATGCCACCTTTATTGTGTGATTACCTAATCTAATTCTTTCAACACCACATGATTTTCTTAAACTATGTTCCATTACCCACATTTTGCTCTTTTCAATGTTCATCTTATACACTTCTTTCATCACACTATGCATTCCATTTAATTGCCCCTCCAGGTCCTTTGCTGTCTCTGACAGAACTACTCTATCACTGGCAAACTGCAAAGTTATTGTTTCTTCGACCTCAACTTTAAGTCGTTCTCCAAATTTCTCTTTGCTTTCATTCACAACTTGCTCACTGTACAGATGGAATAATATTGAGGAAAGTCTACAACCGTGTCGTACTCCCTTCCCAACCAATGCTTCCTTTTCATGCCCTTCAACTCTTATAACTGCTGTCTGATTTCTGTACAATCTGTATATAACCTTTCATTCCCCATATTTTACATGTGCTGAGTGTATTCCAGTCAACATTGTCAAAAGGTTTCTCCAAATGTAGAAAAAGTCGAAATATAGGTTTGCATTTCCTTAATCTGTCTTCTTAGATAGCCGGCCGCGGTGGCCGAGGGGACTGAGGCGCTTCAGTCACGGTCTGACGGCCACTACAGTCGGGGGTTCGAATCCCCCCTCGGGCATGGATATTTGTGCCGTCCTTAGTTGTAGGTAGTTCATAAGTAGTTTGTAAGTTTAGGGACTGATGACCCCGTAGTTAAGTCCCTTAAGCTTAACAAACATTTGAACATCTTCTTAGATAAGTCGCAATGTGAGTATTTCTATATTTCTGCTAAATCCACACTGATCTTCACCAAGGTTGGCTTCTCCATCTTTTCTATTCTTCTGTACATAATTTGTGTCAGAATCTTGCAAACTTTACTTATTAAATTGATGGTTCTGTAATTTTCCCACCTGACTGCACCTGCTTTCATTATATTTATTTATTTATCCAAAAATCTTTCCAGATTGTGGGATACAAACATATACACACACATATATATAATATAAACAGACATATATGGCATAAAGAATGTGCACTACTGGCAGTATTTACACTGACGTGGCTGAAGCCTTTTATATCTGAGGTGATCTAAAAACTCAGTTACTGAATAAAAGCAATGGTCTAATAAAAATGCCCTTAGGGTTATGCAGTAGAGTGGGTATGATGATATTATTTTTATCTTATGTGGTAGGTTATTGTAGATTTGACCAGCACTATTTATTGTGGAACATTTATAAGCTGCTGTTCTTGTTTGCTGGACATGAAAATTTTCCTTTTGCCTTGTTTCATGCTCATGAATATTGAAATTTTTGTTTGGGTCCTTTAAATTTTTCCTAACATATTTACAAATTTCAAGTATATACATACAGGGGAGTGGGAGGATTGACGACTTCTGAAAGAGTGGTTTGCAGGAATCTGTTTGTCGGGCATGGTGGATAGCTCTTATAGCTCTTTTCTGGGTTAAGAAAACCACTGAACTAGGTGGTGTATTGCCCCAGAATATAATCCCGTACAGTATTACGCTATGGAACTGTGAAAAGTAGGCAATTCTGGCAGTTTCAAAACTAACTTTGACAAACTCTAAACGTAGACTATAGCATAGTTTACTCAGTGTTCCATTTATTTTGTTTACATGTACATGCCATTTGAAGTCATTTTGTCGCCAGATGCCTAGAAATTTTGTATGTAAAGAGGGTGAAATTTTGTTGGAGCTGATTGTTACAGTGGGATTGCATGGATCACCTTTTAGACAGAAATTTAGGAAAGTGGTTTTCTTTGTGTTTACCAGGAGTTTGTTATCCTCAAACCACTTATTTAGTTGTGCTGTAGTTTTATTTACATTTGTTTGGAGTTGGCTTATGGTATTTCCAGTAATAAGTATGCTTGTATCGTCTGTGAAGAAAGTATTTGTATGTGACTCGATGTTTGGGATCATTACATTTTTCTTGAAGTCTGAGGGTATTTAACCTGTCTTATCTCAGTATTAGGATGTGATTGTGAAATTAGGAAGCAGAAACAGACCTACTCAAGAATCACAACTCTATTTCGGTAAGAGAAAATTGAAGGCAAATAATCG
Source organism: Locusta migratoria (assembly GCA_026315105.1). Lineage (NCBI taxonomy): Eukaryota > Metazoa > Arthropoda > Insecta > Orthoptera > Acrididae > Locusta > Locusta migratoria. Next base: position 230,724,388 of record CM048755.1, read on the forward strand.
ATTAATTTCTCAATCTAATCTAAGCTAGAGTCCCTAAATTGGCAGTGGTGTTGCCCACCTGACACTTTACCACACATATATATGTACAGTAACGTTGTTCTCATAGCAGCAGCAGCAGTGTCGAAATCGTCAGACAGGAGCAGTAAGCCGTGAAAAACCTGTTTGCGAAAAATCAATAACTTTGTCTCATCTAGAAGAGACGATATTTTCGCTACTTTCCAGCTTCTGTTTCCTCAGTTGAAGAACATTTACAAACGATAGTCCCAAAGATCCCAGAAAATGTCGATGCTACTGCCATGGAGCAATAACTGTGAACAGCTGAATATTTTCAATGTTTAGGAGCAGAAAAGGTGATCAAATAACAAGGGAGAAGTTTCCTTCACACCTTCACAAGATCACTGCCTTCCCCAACCAAACACAAAAATAACAAATGAACTGTGTGCTTTAATGAAAGCAGCACAGTGCAGCAATAATCATGGCGACACCGAAGTCTATTTCACAAAAATATAGCACAGTGGCTGTATATGGCGAAACCACTACAAATCTAAGTTCAGGTGGTGTTGCTACAAGCAAACCCGCAACTCAAAAAAGAATACAAGTCCACACAACCATGTCCAAGCCATGAGAAGCTAACCAACCTTGACGGTGTCTCTCCGTCGAATCCCATAACACCACCCCATATATTTCCAGTCTGCACACGCCTGGAAATTGGCTGCCACGCCCTTGATACCTCGGAAGCCAGTCATAGACCCTGTGGCAGCTGACACTCCAGACTCTGCCCCCATAAGCAAATTTCACACACGAACTCACGTAGTCAGACTTTTTCCCAGAAAAATTTCTGAAATTATCACAGCCGACATCTTGGCGCCGATTTTTATTAACATAGGCGCTGGGTACAAGCTGTGCCAGACATCCTCTCCTCACAAGGAACTGCATGTCTGGAGACTGGCCATTTATGAAGTGATAAACTGAGGAACCTACTGCCAACAATTTGGAACGCAGCAATAATGGCGAGTCATTATTTAGCACTAAACGTTTGGCTGACTATCGCCACTCAGCTATAGAAAAACACAGACGCCACAGCCGTATCTTCCACTTTACAAAAGACAGCTATGATGCTCGCCTGGCCAGCGCCAGACGATTTCACAAAGTAGCAAGTTTTTTTCCAGAAACGCTGACCGCGCCAAAGTAACACACCCAGCCGCAGAACGGTGCCTGTCACTGTCCCGTTAAACGTTCACCGTCCCATGGGTGGCCCAGAGCGCTCGCCTCGACAGGGACCTTCCGCAAAGAAACTAATGGCTGGCCAGTACAATGCCAAGTGCCTGGGTGTGAACCCATCCTCGGCAGAAGTCACAGCTTTCCAAAGCTTTAAAATCAGCTTGCTAGCCACTGCCATGAGCAACCACAGAAAAGACAATAAAGTACCTTAATAAGTAATAAAAATCAAAGTACAGGACTTGTGACATATCTCTCTCAACCCCTAACTGAATCTAGAAGTCGGAATGGTAAAATAGTACATTAATATGTGAAATAAGCCTGTCAGCAGACATTAATTAGAGAAAAAGTATGCAGGAGAAATGAGAAAATTTGTGAAATAAATTGTCAGAAGGAACCACCACCTTTCAAAATCTTCCCATTCAGCAGTTAGTGCTCCTTCTGTCATTGCTTTTGGTGGGCTTGTTTATCAATAGAGCAAAGCTGCAATAATATGTTTGAGTATGAATACCAATTGTAGCTGATGTGCTTTGCTAAATGTGGGATGAAGAGTACTTAATAGACAAACATTACTCTAGTGTCAAGTTTCCCCACCTTGAGTTAGATGTTACAGGGTCAACTGATTTAATGTATTATCCAAAATTCCGTTGCGTGTCAAGGTCTACCATTCGCCATGAGGGAGCTTCCAAAATATTTGCTGAAAAACAAGAGACAATGTGTTTGGTGACTATTAGCTGAGACACCGTGTATCTTAATAGCTTTACAAAACATATAAACCATGAGAAAAAGTTATCATTGGTTATGACAGCAACATCGTAATCACTGACAAACTCTGGAACCCCTATTAGAGAAACAAACGAATCTCTGAAGCATTTTACAATTGGTCGATGTGTAATAAATCAGCTGAAATATGCTTCTATAGCAGCACAATAAAGATAAATATCTTCCTTTTTAAAAGACTCTGACATATAAGTGGGGAACCAGCTCCATCAGAACACATTCTGCCAATGCCACCACAAATATTGGCATGTGAACATATTTGCGCTTTTTTAATGTGGAACGTTCTAAATCCTTCTACTCAGTCCCTAACTGCAACAAATTTTTTCTGCCACAGTCTACATATGTCGCTTTCCCAGTGTGTCCTTTTTCTATCTCTGTCACTGTCTTATTCCCTTTTCTCGCCATCTTTCTTACCACTGTCTTTGCCACTTTCACTGTATAACATCATCATTGTCTATATTCTATTTTTGTCTCTCAAATTTCCACTGTCTCTTTCTTTGCCACAGTCCTTCTTTTCAGTCACCATTGCCTTCTCTCTACTTTTCATCGTGGACTAATAAATAACATTAGCACACTAATAGATAATTTTTTATACCCCAAGATAAAATTAACAGCATAAATCCTTAACTGTTGAAATAAAATTTCTGGTCATGGTGCACACCTTGTTACAGTATATGATGCAGCTCCATTTGGTAATTCAAAACGGTCCTCCAAGATAATATGTTCAATTAATGATTTAAAAATTACAAATTTCAGGGCAAGTATAGGACAGCAGTTAGACTGGGATGTGGTATACAAGTGACACAATGCTATTATAAAAAAATAACTTATTCCATGATACATTTGTAAGTGTATTTGAAAACTGTTTGCCAAAGAAAATAGTTAAATATAATTGTCACAAACCATGTAAAAATATGGCAATCCAAAGGATAATATCTTGAAATCGGAAAAGTGGATTTAACTAGCAGCAAGAAAGAGTAAACACCCAGAAACAGTCAAATAGTATAAAAACTACTGTGTTACAGTAAGAAAAGTAATTAAGAAGTCCAAAGGATGTGTATCATGTCCAAGATTAGTGCCTCTGATAATAAAATTCAACCAACTTGGAACATTATTCAAAAGAAAACAGGGCAACCATCAAAATGGATGAAAAAGTCGGAAGTTGAGAATACTTTTAATGATCGTATTTTAAATGTTTCGGAGAAAATAGGATGTAGAATTTCAGAAGAAGAGGAAAGGCTGTTAATGGAATAGTTTGTACCTATGAGATTTGATACAATGCAAATTCCACCCATCCCTGCCTTTGAAATTAAAAAAAAAAAATACTATGCTCACTAATAGGTAAAAGGTTGTATGGAATTGACGGTATTTCCAGCAGAGTTATAAAAACTCTTAAGCCATAACAAATTTCAGTTTGAGAAAGGTCTAGAGGATTGCTTGGTGGCTAACGCTTTCTTCTCCATGGATAAATTTCGTAGCAGTGCCAGTTATTGTGTGTAGGTTATTAATAATATTGCCGTAAGACCCTACATTAACTGACTGCCAGTGTGGCGCAAGGGATAGCGTCGCCGACCGTGGTGCTGAAAGTCACCGGTTCAATCCCGTCAACTGCCAAAAATTTATTTATTTGAAATTAACATCTCCACAATGTTCTACATGTTTCTTATGTTCACTTGTAATTTCTACTTGTTTCTTATGTTAACTATTCTTCTAATCTTTGGCACATTCTGACTGTGTATAAATAGCAGAGCACGCTGCCCGAGGGGCAGTCAGTGCTGTGTGTATGTTTCAGTTCGCAATAAACCTGCTTTCAGTATAAGTGCTGTATACACTCGACAACCATGCCTTCGAAGTCGAGCCTGCTTCCATTTCAACCTGACAATATCACATATTGTTTACAGTCTGATTTCTGCCAAAAATCTTGTGTAGTTAGGTGATCATTGTAAATAATTGTTGTAAAAGACATTTTAGTTTAGTTTTATGTGATTATACATGGGTGTAATAACAAAAGAACTATTGTATACACTGATAATACAAAATGTTTCATTATTTGGTAACAGGTATTTAATTCCTTATAAATGTATATGCTATATATATAAATATATTGTTCTACATCCAAGAGGGTGGATAATTTGGAACAAAATGTAGGTCTTACATTTAATAAAATTCCAACAGATAAGTAGGATTCTCAGCCACATAATTACGTAATAGCCCTCTGAAACAGGGTATTTTCCCCAATAGACCGAAATATGCTATCGTAAAGCCATTGTTTACTAAAGGGGATACGTTTGATGTCAACAGCTACAACACAAAATGATATGTATGTTCTTATTGATAAACTGTAAAATGATCTGAACAACCATGAATGGGACCATTTAACAATGCTTTAATACTTACGTAACTAGAAGAGTGCCGAAAGTTGAAATAATTGGTTCATATAATTCACAGAAATAAGCTGTTTTCTTAAACTGGGAAACTGTCAACAACATGGTCCCACAGGGCTCGATCTTAGGTCCTTTGCTCTTCTTAATAAATGTTGATGTCTTACCATCCTGTATTCACATAGAGTCAAAGCTTTCTGCTGACGATATCTTAACTCACACATACAAACGACAGTTAACTGATGAAATTGTAAAAAATGTCTTTCCTAAAATCTTTAAGTGGTTTTCTGCAAATGGACACTTCTTAAAGTTTGATATAATACAGGATATACTAATATGCACAGTAATTGGCTTGACACCATCAATAGCAAAGACTATGCATAGAAGTCTGTAGTTAAGGTAGGATGTTAAAAAAAATGGTGTGTGCATTGATGAGAGACTGAATTGGAAGAAATATATTCATGAACCGCTGAAATGTTTGAGTTCACCTAACAACTGCTTGTACTGTTAGGGTTATTACTAATTTTGGTGTTAGACATCTCAGTAAATTAGCATACTATGCCTATTTCATTCACTTCTTTCCCACAGCATCGTATTTTGGGGTAATTCATCACTAAGTAAAAAAGTATTCATGACACAAAAACGTGAAACCAATATCTCGTGAATGCAATTCAATATTGTTATGATCTTAGTTTTAAATACAATTTCGATATCTTCTCTGAATTTCATACTTTCCAACATACAAGCTAAAATCAACCATATAGAAACTCTGTGCAATTCATTTTTCTCTCTGCAAATTCATTAAAGCGTATTGCAATACTTTTCTTAGCTTGATGCTTCACAGTGATTGTCACAAATCATGAAAATTAAATCGGCCCTGCATCAAGAAAAAGTATGAAACTATAACATATGGAAAATCAATTTTTTTACCATTGAGATATTTTAAAACCAGATGGTAAGTTTCTTAGTAGCATTAAAGCCATCTCTCAACACAATCACTAAATTTGGTGCCTAAACATCATGGTTTGTTGGGTGTAACTTGATAACAGATAAAGCTTTTCACAAATGAGAAAGTGGTATTTTTATTTAAACATCTAAGAACATAATGTTGAAATGTGAGCCATTTTCTTCGGTTGCTTATTTGGATATTTGCGCTTCACATTACAAAAATGGCTAGGACCATGTTATTTAATTTTCTGCCTAGGTACGACAATTGTAAGCTCTGTAGTTTGGTAACAAATAAGGTTATCAAAAGAATTAAAAATAGATTTGAGAATATTATCTTAAAAACATCTAGTAAAAAATTCAACGACTTTCAATGGGTAAAAAGTGTAGACAAGGCCACCCCCACGATTTGTTTTGCACCCAAAATCATGGTTTTTAATGATTCCCTCAGAAACCACTCATGAATAAGCCATAACCTCATTCTACACACCACGTCATCTACAAAAACCAGCCGATTTTCTTAGTTTGTCCTGACTGCAGGAAATGTGTGATCTTTAAATTTTAACACTGCACTGTATAATAACTATAATGTGCTAGTTCTTCACAGTGGTATAAAAATGAACACTAGGTCAAGGGATATCCTTAAATGCCAATCCACAATGTCCATCACATCACCTGACATCACGTTCCATCAGAATATTCCACACTGTATGGTGGTATTCACACTACCCATTACCAGAACATCACGTCGCATCATGTGAAGCTTTCTTGAGAAGAATGTTTTCTTGACACGCGATTCTTATGTTGTAGTCGACAGTTATACGCAAATATGTCTCATATATCTTTATTTTAGTATTAAAATTTGTTTTGGCAGTCCATTGCATGTCGACTTAGATATTTATTCCATTGAGTATTCTTCCAAAAACGAGGTCGGATTGAAATCGAAAAAGGTTTAGATTTTACATGAGAGTAAAATAAATTCTAGAGCAAACAGTGTATTTGAATAAGATTGTAAATTAATAAAGCAATGTTCCTAATAAACACTTTAAATAAAAAAGGCAGCACTAACGAAGGAGAGGAACACAGTTGTTTATGACATTATTAACAATGTAAGGGCGAAAATCGTAAAGGATGCAGCAAACAGGCTCTATTTATTCTCTTATATATTTTGTTTGATGTGTTTGTATGTAAGTATTTTCACTTGCAAATGTATGTCAATTTTTTAGATGTCACTTCATTCCCTTTACTTTACCACACTAAGTTGAACAAAAATATACACTATAAAGTGATATTTCTCATAATAACACATATAACTCGGCTATAGCACTTCTCATGTGGGAAGTGGTGGGAGGGGGGTTGTTGATCTTACAGTACGTCATCAAAAATGCTAAAGACATTATTTTGTACTATCTCCAGTTGATCGTTGAGCACTTGTTTCCCTTGGTGTTTTAAATGTTTATATATCTGCATACTTTCTAAAATATTTAATTTACCCTTTGGGAGCATTATGAAAGATCTTCATGCTCTGACAAATGTCTTGGATTTTATGCTTTATCATCTGTATGTGTTCTCCAAAGGTAGTTTTACTATGGTTGCCAGAATGCTCACGAAACTTAGCAAAAACTGACCTACTCATCTGCCCTACATAAAAGCCTTCACATTACCCACAATGTAGTTTTTACACCCCTGATTTCCCATACTTATCCTAGTTTCTGTTGCGCAGTTTTGTTTGTAGCTTATTAGTTGAACTAAAGGCCACTTCAATATTAGTTTTACGGAAATTTTTCTCTATTTCGTCTGAGAGAGGACTGTTATATTTCATGGAGACATATTGCATGGTTCTATTGGTTTTGACTTTATCCTTGTTCTGTCTATTACTCTTTACTTTGCCGTACATTTCGTCAATTAATCTAGCACTATAGCCATTCTTATCGGCAATATATCTTAGTACCCAATTTCGTTAACAATAGCTGTCTGCTCCAATGTGAGAGTTACAAGCCTATGCAGTATCTAATACAAATATGCACTTTTGTATCTAACTGGATGAGACAAATTGGCATTAATTACCATATCTGTAGAAGAGGGTTTCCTATAAATTTGAAAGGTACGTTTATCCCACGATTTACCTATTGTCAGATACAGAATGTTTAGAAATTTATTTGTTTCCAGCCATACTTTTAACTGCATGTCGTTCAGATCTCTTAGATAGCACTCAGCATCATCTCACCTTTAATTAGGGCAATGATATCACTGACATATGTTTTGTAATATACAGTACTGTTCTTATGATTTAGATGTTTAACAAAAACTTTTTCTTTCTAAGTGGTTCACAAAAATATCAGCTAAAGGAAGTACTGAAGAGGCAATTACCTATCGCCAAGCCTATATCTTGGTAATAAAATTTGTCATTAAACTGAAAATAATTAAAAGATAGCGATATTTCCAAAGGCTCTATCAGTTCAATCATTTCTGTCATCGAAATTTTCTGGTGCTTAATTTAGTTAGCTCTCAATACATTCCTTAATGGGTATGTTTGTATATATGTTCTTAATATCGAAAGAAACCAACATGGACTCTTCCAGCACATCTATGTTCTTAAGGAGATTTGCTAACTCCTGACTCCTCAAAGACTTACAGTTCCGTAATTTATTATTATTATTAAGAAACCTATTCAGTTTGCCTTTGGGGGGGGGGCTGCCTGTCATCAACAATTGGTCTCACTGGTTTTTCTATTTTGTGCGTTTTAATTTGTGATGTCAATTTTGGCAGTTCGAATGACATCAGTTTTAAGGACACTTGGACTTCTCATCTAGCAGGAAGCATGAACTGTCGATATTTCTCCCAACTTCCGTATTGAACCTGGCGATAGGATTTTTACTAATTTGTATAATTCCATTATCCTGAAAAAGATTTCTGTTTTTGCTATATAGTTATGTTCATAAACAACACATGTTGTGTTGCTCTTAAGGCCAATTCACACTGTCCGTCACGTCACGTCACGTCACCGTCCGTCAGAACATTCCACAATGTATTTCTAATGGCGGCATTCACACTGTCCGTCACCGGACCGTCACGTCACGTCAACGTCCGTCAAGCTTTCTGGAGAAGAATGTTTTGACGGAACGGCCGTCTGCTTACATCGGAAGGTAACCTATTTTCGTCACGCGAATTACATGTTGCAGACGACGATTGCACTGTTTATATGCAAATGCGTCTTATTCATCTTTCTGTTGTTGTTTCCCTCGTTTTAGGGGTAAATCTCAAATGTTTCATGACGACTTAAATATTTTTGTCAATTGAGTGTCTGAAACCAAAAAATGGTTTATGTTACATAACATTGTAACAGAAATGACTTAAGCAAACTGTTTATTTGAATAAGATTGTAATTTGATTACACATTTTTCATTAAATAACACTTTAAATGAAAATGAGAGTTCCAATGAAAGACAAAAATTCCGTTGTTTACGACGGTATTAACAATGTCAGCGAGCAAATCGTAATGGTTAAAGTATACAGGCGCTATTTATGCTCTTTCAAGTATGGTTTGATGTATTCATATGTTTATTTTTTTGCTTGAAAATAGATGTCGATGTTTTGAAATGTTGTTTCAGTTCCCAGTAAGTTGGCCAAAAACATACACTGTAAAGTTTTCTTTGGCTGTTAATAACATTTAGTGTTGTTGTTCCCCCTTTCTAGTATTAAACTATGACTTTCTACATAACAGATTGCCACTCATAACCTCACTTTCAACATCGCGTATTGAGATGGACGAATTGACGTGACGGACACGGACGGACAGTGTGAATACAACTTGACGTGACGGTTCCGTGACGTGACGGACAGTGTGAATTGGCCTTTATCAGTCTACACCACTAACACTTTGCTACATTCAAGCTTTTCATTTGTGGCTTTCACCGTTTTAATTTCATCTCCTGTCTTTCTTCGGCACTGAACAGCATTTTTAAGAATTTTAGCCATTTTAACTGTTGTGGCTATACTCTCACACTAGTGATATAGTATTCTTAAGTACACTCATTTCTTAGCTACAAAGAAAGAAAATCTGGACTCAATTTTTAAACTGCAGAAAAATGAAATAAGAATAACTGCAAGTAACAGCCGGGTTCATTCTAAAAATTGTTGAAAAATGGTTATCTGTACAGCAAAAAGTGAGTAAATCTACCAATCTTTGCAGATATCAGAAAAAATTAGTAAGTATTTCACTAAATGAACTGAGTATAAACAAGGAACAAGAGCCACTTTGGATATAAACTTAACGAAGAAAGCAAATATGAAACTCAAATGAGCATGTCTGCCGAGGGTAAAACTGTGGAAAGTTTGCCCAAGGAGGCGAATGAGACTTTAAAAAACATCTGTTTATAAATGCAGCTGAAATATTTCCGCATGTACTGTAGTGTATACTCCACGATCAGCGATCTTTCATCAGCAGCATTAGTAGATGCTAAGTTTGTTTTATTTCTAGATGACACAAACACTGCAATAAATAATAAATCAAGTAGAGAAAGGTCGGCTAATGAAACTTTCATGCACATTGATAAATGCTTCCTAGCCAATTCTCTGTTGCCAAACCTGGAAAAAACGCACTACACGCAGATTAACACTTGCAAAAAGATTGCTGTCAATATGTAACTAATGTATCACCTTGTTTACATGGGCTCCCAAACCGACTTTTGTTAGCCGATTTTCCAATTTCGCTTCTGGTTGGTCCAAAATCGATACTGGAAATCCGCTACTCTAAAGCGGTTTTCCAGTTCCACAATCGATTTTCGTGTTCGCGTAACCGCAACCGTTTTTGAAGCGTTCTTGGCTTGTAAGATTGTGTTTTCTTGATAAGAATTTTCGCCACATATTGACAGAGTGATATTTTCGAATGTGACATAAAGGTATAAGTATCAGAGTGAGCAAGAATCGGTGTATTTAAATAAATAAAAACAGCGTTTGTGCTGACTAAATCAAGAACTGAAGCAGCCTTTTTCTCTCTCTTTTTTTTTTTTTTTTTTTTTTTTTTTTTTTTTTTTTTTTTTTTTGCCGCCTTATTTAGTGGACTTGAAATCCGATTCAGGTTATACCATGTAAACACGACAGCGAAAATCTGTTTTCGTCTTTCGTAAGATGTGTTGCATGTAAACGTAGTGTATGGCGAGAAGGACTGCTGGTCGCCGCACGCTCACCGCCTGAACATCCATAGCGAGGTCTGAAGATGATCTAAACCTAGATCGAAACCGGTCACCTATATTAATAAATTGTACATATAATTTTGCGAACTGGACTGTTGTTTTTATCATTAATTATTAATGTGCGTTGTTTGAATTTCATTTCGAAGACTATAAAACTGATATCATTTTTACATTCTCTTTAGATGGAATAGATAAAGGAAAAAAATTGTAATGCATATAGAATCAAAAAAACAGTTTTCTACTCTTAATATCGGTATAAGAGAAGATCCGATATTATTATTACAAAAACAAAATTTTCTACTCGACGCTACACCGTTTACTTGAACCGAACATACTAGTAACCAGAGATTAACCTACATCCAAGAACAGCGTCTTTTGACGTGAGAGCTCTGCAACTTTTATCATGTTTGGATGTATTTGTGCACTGTGTGATGTTGTGTTTATGCTGTGGTAATGTTTGTTGTAAATATAAAAAGTTATTTGTTATATATTCCGTACGTCAGTGCATTCTGTAGGCACATCAACAATGCTCTACTGTGAGAAAAATTTCGTCATTTTGGCAGCTAACTTGGAAGAGGTAAAATTTTGATTGTATTTTATGACAGCTCGTAACATGCTGAGTACAAATCCGAGACGAGTGACGTTGTGACATTACTCCATCATTGTTATTCATAAAGAGTAATATGGTCCATTGTCTCCGGAATCCTGTCACTGTGGATATCCTAAATATAATCTCAGTTTTGGAATCTCTCCATCGATATGTTGTTAAAGGAATAACCCAAATTTTCAAATATTGTATTTACATTATAGCATAGTTTCCATTGCATTAGCTTTACGTGGTGGATTAAAAGCTGTGTTGGACTGTAGTTGGATCAGCGACAAGTAAATATATAACGTGTAATGACAACGTTGAACATGATCCTGTATCAGTATGTAGTGATGACAAGGGTGCAGTTTAGGGCCATTACGACTTTTCTGATATTAATCAATTATCTCCAATTTGTTCAACCACGAAGAAAAAAATCTAGTCTTTTTGCTGTTGCTATTCCACTTGAAAGTCGAGGAAACAATGAACTGGAAAATAAATATAATCTGATATTTCCCACACTGGTTGATAATTGAAATGGATTAACCCTAAGCTAGCAAAAAGAAGGATTCCAGCTAGAGAATGAAGTATTTCACTTGAACTGTTATAACTGACATAAATTACACTTTGAATCTTGAAGTTCTTGGAGGACATTCTGGTTAATGGCAAGTTAAATTGGTAACTTATACTTTGCATGTAAACATCTCAGTTGGGAAAAACAAAGAAAGAAGCAGAAGATTGTTACTGAAGGCAACTTCTTTTTATTTTAAATTTTCTTTTCTACATTTAATAGTGCAGAACATATTTGGAAATGATTTTCACACTGATATTAAACATCTTGAGTATGTTACAGAAAGTTGTTTTTTTATTTTTTTTTATTTTGAAAGTAAGGGAAAGTTCAGATCTCTTGCTTCAGAAATAAAAGGCCATATTGATGTTTTGCCAACATTCAAACATAAATTAAGAAAATGCATTATGGGGGGGGGGGGAAATCGTGTACTCTGTTGAAGAGAACCTTCAGATAAACCAATAGTTTTTTTGTTCATTTGAATAGGTATGTTTTGAGAATCTCTCTTAAGTATGTTGGTTATAACTCTGCTTGCTTGTTTAATATAGAGCGTGTACTGGTACACTTTTTTGTCCTCCTTCGGTAATTGTGTGTCTTTTAATTTCAGGTTCAACCTTCAGGCTTATTAATCATTTTCTATAGGCTGTTGTCTTTGTATTACTGTACCTGCATTTATTTGAACAATTTGCTATGTAAACATGACATGTTATGGTACATAGCATTGTGATTTAGCACAGTATGGATTATTGAAATATATAATAATTAACCGAAGTATGACTGCAGCGTGCACAGTAGTATTCTGAATGGAGGGGGGGCTGGAACAAACAAATAAAATCGATAGCATTCTACTGTTTCATGTCACAACATCCTAATATCCAGATGCTTTAGTAATTTACGAACTGTGGAGTTGAATATTGAAGATGGATATTTGCCCTTGCTAAAAATAATCATTTGTATGCTAATTCAAGAAAGGCAAAATTATGTATGTTTACACTAAATAGGCCCCTAGTTACTTTACATTTAATATTTTATTCAATGCTTTCATCTACGCCCTTCCCATTAGAGAAATCAGAATTACATGACAGATTGGTGTCATACTAATTTCACTTGAAACTAAGATTAGGCCTAAAGATAAAATTATTTTCATACACAAATTTGTTACATGCTTTGAAGAAACCAGCATTTATATCTAATTTTAATAGCAAGCTAGAAGTGACTCTCCATTTAACCGCTCAACAAGTTACTGGATGGTGTGCTACCCTTGAAATATTATTCTCTTTTGGTCTCTGTTTCGTGGAATGTCACACTGTAAATATTATGGGAGCAGATTTCCTGAGTTAGTGATCATGTCAGATATTCTTGCATTCTCCTTGTTCTGTATTATAAGATAGATACTTGATGTTACTGCTCTCTTTGAAATCAGTCGTTCGCACTCTCCTTTCCTGACGTAGCTGTGGCTAAAAATTTAAAAACTTGTGTAAGTGGGATTTTCTTTTATATGCGTCTGTCTGTGACTCACTGTCCTTGAAAAGTACATTATATTAAAAGTAGCGTGAACTCCTAATGTGTTCGCAGATAAATACGGTGAACTGAAGCAAGTAATATCACTTTTGGAGTTTAACCCCTAACATTGCCATGACTCTAAACATTGATCATTTGTTGTGGGATTTTTGTTTTGTTACGAATGTGTCATTACGATATGATAAAACAAATACTGTTAGGTCACTGAGGTTTTAATTAGCCTCTTTATTACTAGTTTCGGGCTATGATATGTTTCATTAATTGAAACCTCAGCAACCTATCGGCATTGTTTTATCATATTACCTTAAAGAAAAAAATGGTCAAATATCTCGTGCATGACTTCGCCGTTTTTCGAATGTGTCATTACTTTTTACAATACAAACGGATCAATTACCCATGACATCATGGTTCAAAGCAGACTGGTGATACTACAACCTTCAGTTGCCTATTGCCATTTCCCTAAATAAATGCTGTGACTTCTGAAGTTTTCCTATCATATATCTTCTTACAATATTTTTTGGCAGAATATTGACAGGATCCAGCTGCACTCAAGAAAACTATTGGAAGATTACAGGTTAGTTGTTTGGAATTTTACACAGTTACCTTTTCTGCTAGCCACAAGACATGAAAAATGTTTGACATGTATAACTGCTCTACCCATTACCAATATGTTGCAAAATGTTATTCCCTCTTTCAGTCTGGAGAATGCTTTGGTGCAGTACTTCCTGTTCAAGCCTTTTCATCTCTTCATAGCTGTAGCAGCTCACATCTATATGTACCCAATTACTGTAATCAGGCCTTAGTTTCTCTCTAAAATTTACAAAAACTCTTTCTCACATTACTAAAGTTATGGATCCTTGATATCTCAGAGTAAGGCCTATTAACCAATCCTTTCTGTTAGTCGTGTTATGCCATTTTTTTTTTTTCTGTCCATTCAATTCAGTAGGCCTATCTTTTCATTAGTTATCTGATATAATCTTCTTCATTGTTTTTGTTGTACAACTTCAGAAAGTTGTATTTTCTCCTTGTCCTTATTATCCACACGTAAAAAACCACAGTCCAGACTAGCTCTTCATAAAATTGTGTATTGTGTTATTCATGTTCTTAGATTAACACTTTTCTTGCTATTGTCTGTGAGCATTTGACATCGCCCATGCTTTATTTTTTGATCCATAAAATAAATTTCATCTATGAAACAGGTACTTCTTGTTTCTGAGCATATAAAAATAACAGCTAGTCTTCCAAGTCCTAGGCCATCTTGGGGAGGGTTGCAAGCTAATGTTATTGCCAAGCTTGAAATATTTTGTTTCTTCTCGTTGACTTTAAACCCCCTTATAAAATTTCTGTGCATAGTTGAAGACCTTGATACAACCCGCCGGCTCTGAGCAATGGCTTCACAAGATACGCTACGTAAATATACCAGCTAGTGAAACAATGAATAGAAACATATGGGATAGTATGGTAATATTTACGTATTGTAAATAATAAATAATCTGTGATTATCCTTGTAAATTGCAGGTTATCACAACAGACTGTGCCATCGATCACAGGTCTCAGCCCAAAAATTTACGCCTTTGGCGTTAAGTTTCCACCCCACCACCAAAAAAAAAAAAAAAAAAAAAAGTCATCTATGATCTCTGTTATACTCTTAAACTATCAACTTTAACTCAGATATGACGTCATTGGTCTAAGTTGGCGGTATCATGGACTTCAATTGACCCAATTTCTGCTTTAGGTCATTTAAGGCATGCTTAGTGTACAGGATGCAACATGTCTTGTATGTCTCACTTTCTTCTACTTTCAGATTTTCTAGTGTATTCCAGTTACCATTGTCATAAGTTTTCTATAAAGTGGCAGATGGTGTAAATATATTAGTAGGTTTGCCTTTCTTCATTTCATCCTTTAAGATGTAAGAGGAGTATTACTTTCCATTTTAATATTTTTTACAGAAAAGAAATTCTTCTTCCCTGGTGTTGGCTTCTGCCAGTAGTATCATTCATTTGTCAATAATTCATCTCTACATGATAGACATCTCTATATCACAGTCAGTTAACGTTGACACTGGTCAGTACCTCTGTACTTTGGAATTACAGTGATTACATTCTTCATGAAGTCTCAGTATGTTTTCCTTGTTTCACACCATGGCAAAGAGTTTTGTCATCATTGTCTTTTTTAATCATCTCCATAATTATGAGGGAATGTTCTATATTTCGGGGTTGTTTCAGTTTAGATCTTTCAGTAATCTGTCAATTTTTTTCTTACAGTAATATATTTGCTATCTCATGTTCATCTACCGTCTCTTGGTGTTTCATATTACTATCTTTGCATCCATTTCCTTTTATAGCCATTCTTCTATATTTCAGCCTTACCTTAAGTTAAAATTTACTTACAGCAGGGGCAGCATAGTGTGCTAATGTTGGCACTGAAATGTTCACTTTATGAGGATAATTAACTTACAGATAGAACAAGGGTATATAAAAGAACTTTATTTTATGGCCAACACAAAAGACTATACCGCTAACCGTATGTGATCTGAGGACATGGCTGTGCCCCTGCCAAGTTGAGCGCACAGCTATACTGTTCTTTTCTTGAAGCTAATCACGGCACTTCTAACAGCCCCCAATCCCTCCCTCACCCCCCCCCCCCCCCCCCCCCACACACACACCTCCCATAACATTGTTGTGAATAAAGATAGAAGCTTGAATTTTCAGTGGCCAAAAAAATACGCAATAATGACAAATTCCCAATTGTACTATTGTGTATCTTATAATTTACAAAATATTATAAGGTAATTTCCTACGACCCGTGTACATTGAATGAAATGGCATTGTGATGAATATATATCAAAGATTTGACTCTCGCTTCGCTACCATTGACGATTTAGTGTTTCTTACCCGGAGATTCAGGCGCTACGCACCCTCACATTCTAAAAAGAAAACGTCTTGCTTGTTTAACCTATGCCTAACCTAGCTTTCACTTTAAAAAAAGTGATATGTAGCATAGCCTTAAGAATGTTAGGTATAGCTCAAACAAGAAGTTTTTTTAGTGTGTGACGGCACGTAGCGCCTGAATCTCCAGTTCAAAAACACTAAATCGATTTACAGTTGCATATTTTGTTTCTTCCAGTCTTGGAAATTACCGTAATTTCTTTCGGTATTCCAAATAGCAACCGCATATTGAGTCGGAAAGGTACAAGAAAATATCACAAATTCAACGCAATAAAAAATACAATATTGATGCGAGACCCCAAGTTAACCAACGACCTTCAACACCGCAATTGGTGATGCTGTCCATTGCGCCGCACAAGCAGTTGGTTAAATTGGGGCCTTGCGGCATTACTCGGCGCCTCTTTTCGGGAGGTTCCCGAAGTCGATAACTGGTAACCGATGGATAATAGTCTGCACTGACTTGACTACCTCACATGCTACGCTGTCACCAAACCTGTGCAATATTTGTAATATCTCCACCTTTAATTGTAATTATTTCTTCTTTCTTTGTGTGTACCATACTGTGCACATTAATGAATATAATGACAGAAGCTTGTGAAGTAATTTATAAAGCAATTGCACCACAACAAAATCCACTACTAAAAATATTTCATTCTTATGTGATGATGTATAGGTAGATAATGAATGTTCATTATTAAAATATGATATGCTTTTGATATTGTAGGCTTTGTGTACAAAAAGTTTTTAACAGAGGCATTGATGTAACAATTTTTGATAAGTCTAGAACTTAATTTAAGCCAATTATATTCAGCTCTTGCAGACTCTTGACCTCTGATACTACAATTAATTAAATGTAATCCGCTTAGACATTTTACTCTCGGAAGTGCCATGTACACTTTGGCACATTTGAATGATGCACTGTATACACCATCAGTTTGACAGAAAGTTTTAATTATGTATCATTTCTGGTGACTTGTCACATCGTGAAGGCAAGATTAACATGAAGATAGGAAAGAAAAGTACCCACAAGGAATCGAATGTGTGCCCTGTGGCATGAACAAACACAAGGACCATGGTCTTAATAACCCATCTTTAATTACAAAATTTTATTTTACAAGCCAAAAAGAAAACATTTTCTGGACATTCGAAAACAGGAGTGAAAGTTTTTTTTTTCCTGTAATTTCCTAGGACTTATGTACATTGAAGGAAACAGCATTGCAATCGATATATATCGAATGTTCGAGTCTTGCTCCACATCCAATATGACAAACGCAAAGCTGTTGATTTATGTTGTCATGTTGAAATGGAAGCAGGCTTGACTTTGAACACAAGGTTGTCAACTGAACACAGCACTTATACTGAAAGCAGGTTTATTGCGAACTGAACATACATGCAGCACTGACTGCCTCTCAGGCAGAGTGCTCTGCTATTTATACACAGACAGAATGTGCCATAAATTAGAAGAATAGTTAATATAAGAAACATGTAGAAATTACAAGTGAACATAAGAAATATGTAGAACATTCGGGAAATGATAATTACAAAGAAACAAATTTTTGCCAGTGGATGGGATTGAACCAATGACCTTCAGCACCACAATCGGTGATGCTATCCATTACGCCACACTTGTAGTTGGTTAACTTGGGGTCTCGTGGGGTTGCTTCCTCACCTGAAAGAACAGCTGTTAGGTTCCCTTTAGAGCCAGCTGCAATGCCCTGGATCTTAATCTTCTCATGGGTCCTCTGTACGGGAGTTCTGGAGAATGGACTTCCCTTCTGCACAATTACCGACAACAGACCCTGTTGTGGCTTCATCAGTATCATAATCATCCTTAGAGTCCTTGAACAAGAAGCCATTTTCGCCTAGCTGCTCTTCAGGATCGTAGTAAAGCTTCATGGAGAGGACGTGAAAAAGTCTCTTCGTTTCTGTCGTTTCGTAGACGGCTTATAATCCTCGACTTCATATGTGACATCTGACAGGGGGCGTATGACACAATATGGACCAAAGTATTGCTTTAATCAATTTTCTGATAGTCCAACTTCCTGTACAGGGGTAAAAATCCATTCCAGATCTCTTGGGCTGTACACAACAGATCGGTGCCGTGAAGCCTGTGGTGTCTTGTCTTGCAGTATAATAAGCAAATGACATGTCTGGTAGTATTGTATCCCACTCTTTCTGCTCAACATCGACAGCATATCTGCTAACTTCTTATTAAAACGTTCTGTAAGACCATTTGTCTGAGGATGGTATGCAGTTGTCATTCTGTGGACAATGTCACAATGTGACATTACCTCTGATACTAGTTTTGAGTGGAATACGTTTCCACGATCAGATATCATTACACATGGTGCTCCATGCTTCAAAACATTGTCTTCTACAAGGAATTTTGCGATCTCTGGAGCTTCTGCAGTTGGCACAGTTACACTTAACACTATATTCCTTAATATTTTTTCTCTGATCATTTATCACGATTCACTTGTCTTGTGTACATGACGATTCACTACCTGTCGGCTGGATATTATTATTCCTTTTGAATGTTGCACAGTTCTGATTATTTTACATTTATTTACTGTATTTACTTTTATCCAGACATTTGTTAATACAGAAATTAGATCACTAAAATGAAATTGCAGTGACCCCTCTGCATTAATGGCTTCCTGGAGCATAATATGTGGGTAGAAGATTAGAAGTCAAATGTAGATCTCCAAACTGTAACATCGACAATCAGAGTAGAGTGTTTCATATGATTGCAAAAAAATTGACAATACTGGTATATTATGTATGTTTTGTAAGTGGAATATGTGGCATGTGGCACTGGGATGAGCTTTTTAATTAAAAAAAATGGTAAAAGTCTGACCAAACACAATTTTATTTCTGTTAGTGCTGCAATATAATGACATAAGAATATCTACTAATTCAAAAGGTAAGTGATCAGTACACTGATGAATGTCAGTTCTTAAGTGTTCACTTGCAGACATGCTTATATGCACTTTCGAGAGTGCCATGTGTGAGCAGATTACACCTAATTAATGTCGACTTAGGTAGTTTCAAATTTCAAAAGTTACCACTTATTATATTCATTATAGAAGAAATGGTTTCTAATATTGACAGTCACAATAATTGTTGGTAGGTAACTAATTGGATAACAATTTATGACAAAGTTGTTGAACAAGTGCTTCCATAGATGTTAACAAAAATAAACAACTTAGTTTTACAGGAGATCTCATAACTTTTTGCAGCAGAATCAGTGTATCACAGGACTTGTGTTTTTGTCCAATTTATGTTTATGATGGTGTTGAGTTCTCAAAGAGCATCCAGCTGTCACTTCCATTATCAGCACACTATGCTGCCACTAACTTATAAAAATTTACCCTCCCTCTATTGTGTAGCATTGACTTGCTGCCTGAGCTCCTGATATTATACAGTTCCTTCTCTTTCATTGAAAGAGTCTTTAAATTTTCCTATAGGTGGCATATAGCTTTCATATAGTCATGCATGCTTCGACATCTTTGCATTGTTCCATCAAGCTATTGCTGCTTCATCATTTGCCACTTCTAGTCAGTGTCTCTTTTGTTTTCTTTCTTTATTATTATTTTATTTGCATCTCTTTGTGCCATCATCAGTTGCTGAATTTTTAAACTTTTTTATTCACCATTTAAATTCGGTAAGGTCAGATTGAAGTTAGATATAATTGGAATTAGCGAAGTTCCATGGTAGGATGAAAAAGACTGTTAGTTGATGTTTAAATGGCAGTATGTCCAATAATGGATAAGAATGCAGGAAGACACTATGAACAGTGTAATGAATACATTATCTTGGCCAAGCTAGCCCAAGTCCAAAACCCACCACAGTAGTATAAGTTTGTATGCAACAATTTGAAGATTGGTTTTAACACCACAGTGTTTTAATAGGAGGTGGTGATGAGAGAAGAGGAATGCTACACACAGTTAAGGGAGGAAAAAAAAAAACTTGATTTTGTTGGATGATTAATTCAATAGTAGGGAAAAAAAGAGACAGAAAAAAATAGTAGTTTGGTATGAACAGGGGAAAAGGATTGAAAGAAGCAGCCTGGTAGAATTCTGCACAGAAAAATGGTTGTACAGATGGAAGAGACTAGTATACACTTCAAGGTTCAATCTCATTTCGGAGTTGCCTGTATTCCATTTTGTCTGCATCACTTACTGGATTTTTATATTTTCTTATTTCATCAATCAAATTCAGTATGTCCTGTGATATCCAAGGATTTTTGTAGGTCTTTTCTTTCTACCTATTTTGCCCTCTGCTACCTTCACTGTTTCCTCACTCAAAGCTACCCATTCATCTTCTACTATTTATTTTACGCTGTTTCTCCCCAATTGTTGCCTAGAGCTCCCTCTGAAACTCTCAATAACTTCAGATTCCTTCAATTTATCAAGATCCCATCTCCTAATTTTCCTACCTTTTTGCAGTTTCTTCAGTTTCATTCTGCAATTCATAATCTATAAGGTCATAGTCGATATCTGCCACTTGATATTTCTTACAGTTTAAAACCTGGTTCCAAAATCTGTCTTACCATTATAAAATGTATCTGGTACCTTTTGTGTCTCCAGGTCTCTTTCATGCAACCACCTTTCATGATTCTTAAACCAAGTGTTTGTTATGCAAAGGGCCTGAAAGGGAAGCAGTGGTTGGGAAGGAAGTAAGACAGGGTTGTAGCCCTTCCCCAGTGTTATTCAATCTGTAAATTGAGGAACCCATGAAGGAAAGTAAGGAAAAATTTGGAAAGGGAATTTAAGTTGAAGGAGAGAAAATTGTACTAAATAGTTTACTGATGACTTGTGATTCTGTCAGAGACAGCCAAGGACCTTGAAAGAGCAGTTGAATGGAAGGGATAGTGTCTTGAAGGGAGGGTGTAAGATTATCAATAACAAGAGTTATTGTAGATGAATTTCTAAATCAGGTGTCACTGAGAGAATTACCTTAGGAACAAAGAGAGTAAAAGCATTAAAGTTTTATTATTTGGGCAGTAAAGTGACCTCTGATGACTAAAGTAGAGAAGAATAGCAATAGGAAGAAAAGAATTTCTGAAGAAGAGAGATTTAAATTTGTTAACATAGAATATTAAAGTCTCAGGAAGTCATTTCTGAAGCATATTTCTGGAGTGGTAGTGAAACACGTGATGATAAGCAGTTCAGACAAGAAGAGGGGGGGGGGGGGAACTTTTGATGTGTGTTGGTACAGGAGATTGTTGAAGATTAGATGGGTAGATTATGAAACTAATGAGGATGTACTGAACAGAATTGGGAAGAAAAGAAATTTGTGGCATAAGTTGACTATAGGAAGGGATTGGGTGATAGGACACATTCTGAGACATTGGGAAATTTTTGGGTTAGTGTTTAAGGAGGTGGGGGATCAATTTGGAGAGTAAGAAGAGAGTTGCAGCTGTTATTCAGAAATTAAGAGGCTAGCACAGAATAGATTATTGTGGAGAGTTGCATAATTTTATAAAACAGTTCTTTATAGCTTCCTTTTGTCCATTCTGTGGAGAATAAGCAACTAATGGGGGTGAAAAAAAGGGTGGAGGTGCATTGTATTAAAAAGGTTGAGAAATGTTTTAGACCATAAATCTGAAGAATTGTATTGTCTCATATTCCTCCAGAAATGTTCTAGTGGCCAATAAACTGTTTTTCTGTCAGCTTGTGAGGTATCCATCACAAAGCTTACACATTTTTCCTAAAACATGTCAACATGTTGCAGACCAACAGAGTATATATTTGTAACAATAATGAAAGTTCTTGGGTGGGGCAATATCTAACATAGGGATAAAGTGGATAAAGCATGGAGCACACAAATACTAAACAGAAAGAGCATTTTTATTATCTTTAGAGCATTGTCCCTTAATGTAGTAGTTGTACTTACATTTACACACGTATTGAGATAAAGTGGATAAAGCATGGAGCACACAAATACTAGACAGAAAGAGCATTTTTACTATCTTTAGAGCATCGTCTCTTAATGTAGCAGTCATACTTACATTTACACACATATCGACACACACACTCAAATGTACACTCCCGTGACCAAAACAATACTGATTATTTTTTCTCTATTGTTGAAAGGTGTTGCTTTAGCAAATTAAGGTGGGAAGGACGTTGGGAAAGATGCAGGAAGGTTTAGTGGGACAGATGCATAGCTGTGGACAAATGATTCTGCTATTGAAAGACAAGGTGAAAAGAGTACAGAGGGTAGAACAAAGAGAAATGTGGGAAGAGATGTGAAAGGAAGGAGAATGATGAAAGGAAAATTAAGATGCAGACATGAAGAAATGGAAGGTAAAGGGGTGGGTGGATGGATGGATGGTGGATGGATGGATGGTGAGGGTCTTAAGGGAGGGGGGGGGGAAGTGAGATGGTCTACTTAAGAGGGGGCCTAGATTGAAGGCAGCACATGAACTTGATGGGGGAAGGATTGTTGTGGGCTTGAAGAATGAAGGAAAAGTTAAGCTAAAGCAGTGGTATTATGTTAGCAGAACATTTATGTCAGGGGGATTGAGAGAGTGCAGGATGTGCTGGATAGAGAATTCATGCCTGTACAGTTCAGAGAATCTTGTGCTGGAAAGAGTATCCAGATGAACTGTTGAAATAATTTGTGATGATGTGTGCAGCATGTTTGGCAGATGGAAGGTCAAGTTTGCAGTTTGCCAGATTTATGATGGCCATTGATGTAAATAGAAAAATTAGCAGTTGCAGCACACCTGTTACGCAGGCTGATTAAGAATGAATGGCACATAATTTCTGTGGTGTTTCTGCATATGAAAATAAACAGAGAAAGCCATATGGATTTGTGACTCAAGAACACATTTCCACAATGGTGGATTGGGCGTAGCAGACCCATTTACCAACTTGCCAGATCCTCCGACTTGATCCCATTAGACTTGTTTATGGTGTTGCTTAAATTGAAATGTGTACACTACCTAGATGAGTACACCTGAAGAACTTGTCATTAGCATCCGCTATGCTGTTCCCTGCAATTAAAGCCCACCGAGATGATGACCGATGTGTGTGACAACAGTCTCTCCAATCTTTTGACTAATGAAATGAGTTGGGTGGGTTATATTTTGAACATTTCTTGTAGGATGGCTGAGTCATCTGTCCCACCAATATTCTGTCCACCACAGTACCTACACAGCATTTCAGTAGGTAATAGTCATACTTGTCTTCACAATGTATGCTTCAATTTCATAATTATCAAAAATGTCACACACACTCGTAGGACTTTCTCAGTTATTTTCACATATAGAATTACACTACAAATTGCGACACTTCTCCTGAATCACAATAATTCTGTTTGAGTTGTTTACTTCTGATAACAAATATAGTGGTGTGTGGGTGGAATAGTGTTTTATTTATTTATTTCATTTTCTTTTTTATTAGTTCAGAGGGTGAGGCATGTATAAAAAATCATAATTCTGCAACCACCAATTATTTCCCAAACCTACTTAGACAGACAGGGCTATTCCGAATTTTATGAATGTCCCTTTTCATCGCCAGCAGTCAGTTCACTCCAAGGGGCCCACAGCTCTTTTAAGGGCATGTGCATGGCGCGCATGGGTCTCCGAGCCATTGCAGCCTTTTTTTCTTATTTTCACAGGCTACGTTACCTCTCCCAGTTCCCCTCCTTCGTGTTCTAATGCCCCCTTATGGGGCTCAGCATTAATTTGCCAAGTACGGGCTTGGCGAACCCGAGGTCCCTGAGCTGAGGGCATGTTAAGTGCCGCCATTCCTCTGACACCAAAACCTCTGGGCACGCTTCAGCGGTGGTGGCACATTGTGTGTGGGGATCTTGGCTTGGCTGCCTGGGCCTCTAGGAAGGAATTATATATATGGGAGGGGGGGGGGGAACCACCCTGAATCCTAAGGTGTGCTGCGTGGTGATGGGATGCACAGCTGTTGAGGTGGAATGGTCGCTAGCGAGCAACCTCTGGGGATACTGCCGAACCTCAATTGTATTAGGCTTGTCTAGGTGGACATTTAGATCCCTGGCTACTCGTGGGACCGAGATGGATCCTTTGAGTAATTTTAAACCTCCTAGTCTAGTGGGATGGGTGTACCAACACCCAGTCAAGTAAGAGGCTAGGGTATCAAGTCCTCCAGACTTAGGTTCCTCTAAAAGAAAGTCATGTTCAGAATAACAGAACACAGGCTTTTAACCAGAATGTGTTTCTTGTCGTGAAAAGAAAGGAAGGTTTGTTTGATAAAGTATCGCCCTTTTATATAAACAAAGGTCTTGAGGGAATTTCTGGTAACTTGAAAATGGTTGTGGAAGGGCACCCTGTTGGTGGAAACATTAAACACCAACCTAGAGGGAACAGCTGCATAGGAGAGAAGATTGGAGCTGAAGTAGATAATGATGGCAATGTGTCAAGAAGCCAACACTACAAAAGATCTCCTAGGCTGCACACAAGATGAAGCACTACAAAATAAGAAAGAATGAAAAAGTTTCCCCTGTTCGTCTGACAAGTAGGTTTCAGGTGTATTCTGTCGCTAATAAAGATCCTGAATCAGATACAGTGGCTTATCTTGTTTCAGGGGAGGTCATTCAGTCTGTAAGATCCTGGCATTCACAGAAGGTGCACTTAGTGGTATTTGTGAGCTCAAACATTACATGCATAATGAGTACCTTAGGGGTACAACTGCGAAGTAGGGGAAGTAATCTTGTGTGAATACTGAGGGGGTGGAAAATTATCCTAGATGTGAAAAGGGTCCCCCCCCCCCCAGATGCAGTGAAGAGCACTAGAGTTCAGCCATCTGAAGGTGGTAGAACTCATTGGTATGAATGGCATGTGACCCTTTGGATTACGAGATATTCTCTCCCGTTTTTGGAGGCAGTATCTGTTGTTAAAGACTGCCAGTGCCATTTGGGGATGAGTCGTCCTTGTCGCCATGTGTTTAGTCCTTCCCAGCCTGTCTTTTAGGAAAGGTTTTGTTCAGGACGCATGAAATGCGTGGATAGCTAAAACAGCTATACAGATTAGTAATAAAAGTTTTACTTACAATTATGTACAAAGTTACTCAACTTATAATGTCTCTGTCTGTCTCTTCTCATGGCGGCGTCTTCTTGTATGATCCTAGGTGCGCTGTAGTCTATTCACTCATAGATACTGCCTATTTTGGAGCCGAGTTCAGATGGGTTCATCCAGATGCATGTAGGCCTAGATATAGCCGCTTGTAGAGGGCACACTTCTAGGTTACTCCCTCCAGGATGTGTGGCGCCGGCGTGTGATTGGCTACCGGTCATCCGCTGCCTTCTCCACAATCATTCTTGTGCGTCTGGCATGTGGCGCTGACTTTACGCCACAACAATTTGTGAAATGAAGGCAGAGCTCACCGTGCGTAGCATCTTCAACAGGACCGATTCCAGACCTTTCGTATAGAACCAAGTGTAGGGTCCGAGTCAGAGTGTGAGGATGGTTTTTTGATTTGGTGGTGGCATTTGAAGTTCTGCTAAATACAAGGGCTATATAAAAATTAATGGGATATATTATTTTTCTCTAAAATGACATTATTGACAGGAATACTTTTATTTACACACTTTCAATATTTTAGGTCTTTTGCCAAATGTACAGAAGGTGCCAATACCATATTTCTATTGATATCTCGTGTTGGCCACCCTGCAGTATAGGTAATGCTATACTGGATCTCTTGCAGTGCTTCATTCTCTTTGGCAAAGAGATCATAATCATAGGGACTTGTATAGGGGAGTTCAAAATGTTCAAATGTTTGTACAGCTTATGGGACGTAACTATGGGGTCATCAGTCCCTAATCTTACAAACTACTTATGAACTAGCTAACTCTAAGGACAACACAAATATCTGTGCCCAAGGGGGGATTCGAACCCCCAACCGTAGTGGCCGTGCAGACCGTGACTGATGCGCCTCAGTCCCCTCGGCCACCGTGGCCAGCTAGGGGAATATGGTGGATGTTTCAGAATGTAGTGCAAGAGACTCTGGACAGCAGCAGTTATGTGGATTGTGAATTGTTATACAGAATGATGGGGTACTGTTCCATGAAATGTTGTCACTTTCGTCTGAGCACTGGACGAATGCATGACACTGTCCAATGCTGGTCTATCCAGAAACTTTCAGTGCTACTGGGAATAGTAGATTCTGAAAGTCTCTGTGTCTTTGTGATTATCATCCCTTTACCAAAGTGAAAGAACTACTGTGGGGGATCTTCTACAACACCAAAGATATCTGTAGAATAGTCAATCAGCATAATCACAAAAATGTATGTGCAAATGGTATATGGTACCTGCTAGACATACAGAAAAAGGTCGTAAATTAAGGGGTTGATTATATTGAACAGTTGGTATTGTAGTTGCAAATTTTGGTAATTGTATTGGGAAACTACCCAGAGCTTAAAGAGCTGATAGAAACCACTGAAGCTGAAATCATTACAGGTAAGAAAGCTGGATAAAATCGGAGATAAGTTCTGTCAAAATTTTGAAAAGGTGTAGTCTTAAGAAAGAACAGAATAAATTCAGTGAGTGGTGGTGTAATTGCAGCAGTTAGTAGTAGTTTATTTTGCTGTGAAATTTAATTAGACACTTCCTGTAAATTGTTATAGGTAAATATAATACTCAAAAACCAAATTAAAATTTGACTGTTTTTACTGATGTTCCAACTCAGGTGATACATTGCTGAACAATTCAAAGAAAATATGGGTCTCATTCCAAATAGTTACCGATTCACATGAAAATTATTTTGAACAATTAGTTCATGAAACCACGCAAATTGTAAATGCTTGGAAAATCACTCTTAACATCTTGGCTACAAATAATTTTGTGCAAGTAAGGAGCATCATGAAGAATACAGGGTTTGGTGAACACAATTCCCCTATAACGAAGCAAGTTGCAACATGTCTTGCAGCGCATGTTCTGCTTCACTTGTAGTGTGTTGGTGACTAATCCTGTTGGAACAACACATCACCTTCCTGTTACAAAAATGTCACAAAAAAAAAAAAACAATGGTAGGTCCAGTAATGAATGTTAATAATAATATGTAGGTAGGGAACAACTCACTATAAAGACGAACGTTTAGCCGCCAACAGACACAAATAAAAGACACACACACAATTCTAAATTTTTGGCTGCGGCCTCCCTCAGAAAGAGAACACTCATCCACAGAATCACTCAGGCACACTCATCCACACATGTCAGCCATCTCTGGCCGCCCAACACAGTCTGACTACACGAAAAGCGGAAGGGATTGGGGGGGGGGGGGGGGAGTTGAGAGGAAAGATAAGGATGGGTATACAACAAGCAGAGGCGATGTCAGGCGGAAAATGAGATGCATTATGAAAACATCCTAGTCCATCCCTATGCCACTCCTAATCCCAACCCCTTACCACAGGCATCATATCCCTATGGAAGACCCTGATGCAAAACCTGCCGAACCCACCCATCCAGCACTTCTTATTCCAGTCCCGTCACAGGCGTGTCCTAGCCCATCAGAGGCCGGGCCGCCTGTGAAAGCAGCCACGTAATATACAAACTCCGCTGCAATCACTGCTCTGCATTGGAATGACAACTAACCGGCTCTCCATCAGGATGAATGGCCACTGTCAAACTGTGGCCAAGAGCAATATGGACTATCCTGTGGCGCAGCATGCAGTGGAGCACACCTTGGACTTTAACAGCTGCTTCACCACCCGAGCCATCTGGATCCTCCCCTCCTCCACCAGCTTTTCCGAACTGCAGCGATGGGAGTTATCCTTACAGCACAAATGTTCAAATGTTTGTAGAGCTTATGGGACTTGACTACTGGGCCATCTGTCCCTAAACTTACAAACTACTTATGAACTAGCTAAGACTACAGACGGCACAAATATCCATGACCGAGGGGGGATTCCAACATCCGACCGTAGTGGCCGTGCAGATCGTGACTGAAGCGCCTCAGTCCCCTCGGCCACCGCGGCCGGCCCTACAGCACATCCTACGGTCCTGCAACCATCCTGGCCTTAACCTCAGATAACCTAACATCCTACATTCCATGCCCCACAGTCTCCCCCCCCTTCCCTCACATCCTACGTTTCCTTCCGATTCATGCCCCTTTTCCTACTGTGTGCTTCCTGTTTTTAAAATTCTCTCTCTCTCTCTCTCTCTCTCTCTCTCTCTCTCTCTCTCTCTCTCTCTCTCCCTCCCTCCGTCTCTCTCTCTCTCTCTCTCTCTCTCTCTCTCTCTCTCTTTCATACTGCATCTCATTTTCCGCCTGACATTGCCTCTGCTTATTGTATCCCCCCGCCCTTATCTTCCCTCTCCACTCGCCCCTCCTCCTCCACTCCTTCCCCCTCCCATCCCTTCCGCTTGCCATGTAGTCAGACTGTGTTGGGCAGCCAGAGATAGCTGACGTGCGTGGATGAGTGTGCCGGAGTGATTGTGTGGATGAGGAAGGCCGCGGCCGAAAATTTAGAATTGTGTTTGTGTGTTTTATTTGTGTCTGTCGGCAGCTCAAAGTTCGTCTTTACGGTGGGTTGTTCCCTATCTACATATTATTATTAATGCCAGCAAAATGTCAC
The DNA here is from genome assembly GCA_026315105.1 of Locusta migratoria. NCBI lineage: Eukaryota > Metazoa > Arthropoda > Insecta > Orthoptera > Acrididae > Locusta > Locusta migratoria. The sequence continues at coordinate 230,753,085 of CM048755.1, forward strand.
TTACAACATTCTGCACCTACCATGTGCTGGGCAATGTTCTCTCCACAAACACAAATAGTGAAGGAGAATTGCAGATCATAAGACCTGGAGTGGGGCTAGAGGAAACGACAATCACTTTCCTGCAGGCCAAATCTGCTTTCGTCCCTGAAGACCACAGCCTTCCATTCCAGCTTCCAAGTGATTCACTGATGGTGCCAGTCGGGCCATGCACATCAATACTGTGGTGTCAGTGGAAGACAGGCTAGGGGTGTACAATGGGGGACAAAAGGATAACCTGACCTGAATAATTTAAAGTCCAAGAATGGAGCATTGCCCATGTCCAAGATCATAAGCGCAAGTGTTGCCAACTCCAGCCGTCTGTGCAGCTTCAGCTTGCTGTTTTACTTCGTCAAATAGAAGCAATACAATAGTTGGGATACAGTATGTATCGAGATTCATTGCACTTTAACTCACGTATCATTTATTTCGGAAAACATTATTGGATAACATAGAAACAGTTTAGATATAAGAATGTCATGTGGGCACATTTACTACAACGAACCACTTCTCACGCATGTTTCATTGGGTGAGTGGACAGGCTGATGGTTTATAAATGCTACGGGCGCTCGTCTGAATCCCACTGGAGTCATTTTTTAAGACCTCTTGCAGGTAATATTTTAAATATTAATTCGCTAAAAATTGTGCAGTTGCAGGCTTTTATAGGTTTTCAGAATATTGTATTTTATAATAATCTAATCTTTAATCAGACATGTGCTCATAGTAATAATATTGAAAATAGATGTATTTTGGAAGGTCATATGAAAAATCCCCTTCAAGATTGTTTATTCTTTGTTATGGGTGGTCAAATAAATATTATCTTTCAAGGAAGATTATTTTTAGATATCAAATTGACGAACTGTAATTAGTTGTTTACTAAAGAGAATACTGAAAAAAGTAAAACCAATATAATTTAATAACAAAAAGTAACTAAAGCAAGAAACATTTGCACAGCGATGAAATAAAAAAGTAAAGGCATTGGTGGCATTCAATCTGCTACACACCACTTAACCAAGAATGCCGACAAACTAATCAGTGAGCTATCTGTCCTTTCTCGTTAGTGTAACGGTAGAACAGTCCTAACGGATTTGAAGCACAAATATTAAACTGTAAACAACAGATAATTGAAGACACAGCCACTCACTCGTGTAAACCGCCCGTAAGGACTTGGAAAATTACACCTATCTGTTGATACATTTCTCTTAGCTGAACACTATAGATTCACCATGTGGCAGTCAAAGTAATTTCAAATATATGAATCCATTCAATATTTTTGCTGTGGCTATAATTTGTCTCGTTGTTTAACACGTTGTCTGCCGCGATGACATCAGAGGCGCCTGCCGTGGCCCCGGCGGCCACACCGCAGCCAACGTGTTAAAGATTAGACCAAGGGTCTCCAATTTACTAGGTCACGAGGGCCACATTTCAAGTTTTGAGTGACAGTGCGGGGCGGATAGCATTTTTGGAGATTACTGAAGAATGCGATACCAACGTCCAGCTTGACCTGTGACGTCATTGATATGGCGGAAAACCCAATTTAATCGGTATAAAGTATGACCACCTACATATCACTCTTTACACACAAAGATAAATAAAATGTGAATTGAAGTGCAGTTTAGGTGGCCGTGGCTTCTACTTTAAATGTATATGTTGACGGTAAAAGTACAGATCAACGGCAGCGACGTACATTAAAGCGCCAGCAAACAAAGGTAAATAACAAGTGAACTACGTTAAAATGCAGTTTAGGTGATGGCGGCTTCTGTTTAACATCTCTGTATTGGTGCTAAAAGTTCGGATCACTGTTAGCGGCGTACTGTACTTACGTGGCATTGTTGGCAGCGGTATCTGCGCAGCATGCAGGAACAGAGTTGCGCTAGTCAATTGTGTGTTTACGAACGTCAAGTGAAACTGTCGTGTTCCGACCAAATTTTCACCACACTGTAATTTCCATTGCAGACGATCAATGTTTCAAATCCTCAGTTTTTTTAAAATTAAAACGTAGGTACTCAGCAGATGGATGCGTTAATGTAAATTGATCAGTTCGTACTATAAAAAGTAATGAGACATTTGTTAAAAAAAATCGATTCCCCATTTCACTCCGCTCCATTCATTTATTCGAATGTCTGCCGCAACGCCGCAAAAGTATGATAGACACTCGCAAAAATAAACCAAACAGTCGCTTCAACTCCCGCACTATAAACACAAACAATCGTTTTACTCCTACCATTGGTTACGTCGAAGTGGCACGCCATTGGTTGTCCATGCTGGCACTTGCTCGATGAAGTATGGGAAGTGAAGGCAGCCAATCAGGAGTGGCGTTGAGACAGACCTCCCCCCCCACCCCATGGCAGGAATTAAGAAATTACCTGCCGTTGAGAAGTGTGTAGAATTGTGTTGGGTATGTAAATTGCTACCAGATTGTAATGGAAATATTACACCAAGAACCACCCAATACATGGATATAACAGATTTCCTAATTGATGTTAAATGAGCACATTTCATTCAGTAATAACTTTTTATTGGCAATAAAAAAAAACTTGTTTCAACTCAAGCAAGCTACAATTTTAAGACGCCCCCATATAATACTACAATTTAAAAGATTTTCAACGAATGTAATAACTTTTGAACATGTTATTAAGCATGTACTTAATAACAAAACTTAATTCCTACCTGTGAAACGAGCAGCAATAACATTTACACAGTAAATCTTCAAAAACAATGTATTTTCAACACCTATGTCATGATTTTGCAATTTTACTAATAAAAATGTGTACGTCCACAACACCAAATTGTTTACAAAGTGTAAGGACACACTTAACAAAATTAACGTCACTCCTTATTAGCTGCCTTCACTTCCCAACATTCATCACGCCTTTACCAACATTACATCACGCAGAATCCACCGTCACCAAACCTACAAGATTATTAACTGCGAGGTATTTAACTCAACATAGTTACAAACGCGACCTACAGAACAACTTTTTGTTGATCCCAAAAGAAGAAGATACTGAAATGTTTGTGTTTTACAAAAACACAAGGCTTCAATTTTTCTCTGGCAGCTGTGCCGTAGTATGCTGATGTTGGCAACGACGGTGAAATGCGCTTTGAAGACACACACACACACACACACACACACACACACACACAATATGAGAAGAATGATCTTTGTGTTGAAATAATTAATGTTCATTGTGCTCTATGGTTAACAGGTTCTTTTATGCACCTTCTTCCGCCCCCCCCCCCCCCCAGGGGGTCCACAGCTCTTTTGTGGGTACGTGTGTGGCGCGCACAGGTCCCCGAGCCATTGCAGCCTGTCTTCTTACTTTCCAGTGCTGCATTACCTCCCCCAGTTCCTCTCCTCCTCCCCATCCTAATTCTTCCCCGTCCTTCTCATCTCCCCCCCCCCCCCTCTCTCGGTGGTTTCTTTTAAAACGGCACGGCTATTCCTATAGTTCCGATGATGGTTGTAGCAATTTTGATCTTCGTCGTTTTCCTCTATTTTCGGCATAGTTCGGTCCTCCTCAGGGTTTGACCTCCACAAAAATTCACAGTTACTAGTGTAAGCCATTTGGGGAAGAACTGCCGACCTAGCCCCTATGGTGTGGATCCCAATCCTTTCCTTTCGCATTTCCTTCCTTGCCATAGCCCCCTCCCCCACTAGGTCCCCAGCACGTGTAGCCAGTCCGTATGGCGGGGATGTTATGTACCCTTATGGTTGAGCCTGCCGACAACGCAGGGATCACAATGCTGGTACCTGAGCTGCAACCTTCCCACGCAGGCCGTCCTCATGGGGTATCAGGGCTCCCGGCAATGGCCATCGTGCCAGGTGGCATTTACCGTGACGGGGTGACTCCCATGTGGAGAGCCCCGGATCGGAGTGGGTGGTACCAGGGCGGACGTTTCGCACGATGAAACGTGTGAAATTAGATAATGGTCGTGATACAGCCATCTCAGAAGGCAGGAAGAAGTCTAATGCTCCTAACTACGATAAGAGGACCTTTCCCTCTCTGTCTACCCCCTGGGAGGAGGGCCAGGCACGTTCGTTTGGGGTGAAACCCTTTCCACATTACCTGGTCTGCACCAGGACGGATGGAGGGACGATCACCGCCACCAAACCATTGTTCTTCATTGAACATATTGAGGATAAGTTTGGGGAAGTTGAAACGATGAGCAAGATGAACACTGAATCACTGCTAATTAAAACAGTCTCTGCTGCCCAATCTGCAGCTTTGTGTGCCTGCGACTATCTTGGTGACGTTCCAGTGTCGATAACCCCTCATCAGTCATTGAACATGTTCAAATCTTTGTAAATCTATGGGACCAAACTGCGTGGTCATCAGTCCGTTGCTTACAAACTACTTCAACCTAGGTAAACTAACCTAAGGATAAACACACACACCCATGCCCCAGGGAGGACTCGAACCTCCACAGCGAGCAACCGCGCGCTCCGCAGCGAGATGCTTTAGACCGCTCGGCTACTCCACTGCGGCCATTGAACATGGTTCAGGGAGTAATTTTCCACCATGACCACCTCTTCCAAACTGATGAACTCCAGCCCAACCTCAAATGGCGAGGTGTTCATTTTCTTCGCCGTGTGCAGTGAGGCCCTAAGGATCATCGTGTGGATACTGGCTCATTTATCTTGGGCTTCGAGAGGGATACTCTCCGAGAGAAAGTCAAGGTAATGATGTATCGTTGTGACGCGAAGCTGTACGTTCCACCTCCCATGCGATGTTTCTGATGTATGCGGTTTGGGCATATAGCCTCTCATTGCACAGCAGTCCCAGTATGCGGTGAAAGTGGACATCCACTCCATGGGGGCAACCCCTGTGTTCTACCTCCTGTATGCGTTGTAATGAGCACCACTCTTCTCGCTCTCCAGAATGCTCTGTATATAAACAGGAGAAGATTCAAGAGTGCAAGTCCCTTCACCGCCTTACACAACAGGAGACCCACCGAAAATTTGACCGTCTGCACCCTGTGCAACTATCTACTTGTTACGCCTCGGTTACATCTTTTATACCTCCCCCTTCCTCATCCCATTCCCACCCTATTCTTCCCCCTCCCCATCCTGCACCACCCTTGACCCCCTCTCAGCGTCCCCCTTCATCCTCCCAGCCGAAGTGCTCCCCTTCTCTGGCATTTGCCAGTGAAGATGCCCCCTCCCAGGGTTCCTCTTCCTGGCGTCCACCAGATAGGAGGTCCCGTGCCTCAAGCTGGCAGCCGGACATCCAGGCTAATAATACCAAGGTCGCCCGATCCTCATCTGTGCCAGACCTTACTCACTCCAGTTCTCTCTCTGGAACGTGTCCTTACCGTCCTCCAAGAGAGAAAGAGAGAGAAGAGGAAAAAGAAGCAAAAGTCGCAGGACAAGGCCCCTCTGGTAGTCCTGGAGGCACGACTTTTGTCCTCACAGCCAAATAACCCCACTGAACTTGTGTCTGATACGCTGTTTATAGATGTCGTTCTTCCCTCATCAGTGACAAACGTTGACCCAGCTTTGTGACATGCAGCAGTCTGTTCGCCTTCCATATGCATCCTCGATCTCTTCTCATCCAATGGAACTGTAACGGCTACTACTGTTGCCACCTGGAGTTGAAACACCTTATTAACTCTTACTCAGCAGCTTGTGTTGTTTTGCAGGAATCTTATTTCACTAATGGCCATTCACCAACACTCCGTGGGTTCCGTGCTTTCTGTCAGAATTGTGTTCGTCCCCTACAAGCATCTGGTGGAGTCTGCACTATAGTTCGTATGGACGTTGTTAGTACATGGATCCCTCTCCGTACCACACTGGAAATGGTTGCTGTTAGGGTCCACTTACACACACTATTAACAATTCTTAATCTGTATGTCCCTCCTGCTGCCCTCACAGCACTCCTTCAGCAGCTCCCTCCTCCATCCTCCCTTCCTCATTCTTCCTCCTCTTCCAATGCCCATCATCTTTCACGGGGCAGTGCTTATAAAACTAGACGAGGCCGCCTCGTCGACCAACTCATTGCCGATCACGACCTGTGCCTTCTCAGTGATGGCTCCCCAACCCATTTTAGTGCCGCTCATGGCACCTATTCCTCCATCGACCTTTCACTCACTTCTCCCCCCCCCCCTTTTCCATTTCTTTCGCATGACGACCTTTGCGACAGTGACCACTTTCCGTTGATTCTTTCACTCCCCTCACATTGGACGAGGGACAGGATACCTCATTGGGTTTTCCCGTCATGCTGATTGCCCTTCGTATACATCACAGGTGGTTTTCACACCATCCCCATCTCATCTATAGATGAGGTCATCAGTGATTTGTCTAATGCGATTACTCGAGCTGCTAGCATTGCTGTCCCCCAGACGACTGGTCCTCCTCGTCACCTCCCAATTCCGTGGTGGAACGCAACCATTGTTTTGGCGATTCGTGAGCGCCGTCGAGCCTTGCAACATCTTAAGTGCCAACCGTCCCGTGCTGCCCTTGTCAACTTTAAATGCCTTCGTGCCAAGGCTCGTTATATAATCAAACAGAACCAGCGGGTGTGCTGGGAGTCTTTTCTCTCCTCCTTGGGATCTTCTATACCCTTGTCATGGGTGTGGGCTATGCTCTGCTCCATCCAAGGTTGCCAGCGGCCGACTTCAATCCCTGGCCTTGCCATGGGGTCTGTACTGATCCATTGGTTATCGCAGAGCATCTTGCGGTTCACTTTGCGAAGGCATCAGCGATGGCTTCCTACCCGGTGGCTTTTCGTCTCAAGAAACAACAGGCTGAAGCCTCAAATTTGTTTCACCACTCACCGGGAGGCACCTTATAACAAACCCTTCATGGAATGGGAACTACGTCTGGCCCTTTCTTCTTCTCATGATTCTGCACCTGATCCTGATTCCATCCACAATCAACTTCTCAAACATCTCAGCCCCCACAATGGCAATATCTGCTTGAGGTATTTAACCGCATTTGGCTCCAAGGGGTTTTACCCTCGCAGTGGGGGGACAACATAGTGGTTCCTGATATTAAGCCGGGTAAGGATCCGTCATCCCTCGACAGTTACCGGCCCATTAGCCTAACAAATGTGGCATGTAAACTGCTCAAACGGATGGTCGCCCACAGACTATGCTGGGTACTCGAGTCACATGGACTTATGTCACCTTATCCGTGTGGGTTCTGGGAGGGCAGGTCTACTATCGACCATCTGCTTCGACTGGAAACGGCAATCAGAAAGGCCTTTTCGAACTTCAACATCTTGTTGCTGTTTTCTTTGATTTACGTAAGGCATATGACACCGCTTGGCGTCATTATATTTTATGTATGGGCCTACAAGGCTCCATACCAATTTTTATCGGTCAGTTTTTATCCTGCTGCATGTTCTGTGTGAGGGTTGGCTCTTGCTTCAGCTCCCCACAGCCCCTCAGGGGCTCGGCATTAATATTCTGAGTACGGGCTTGGAGAACCCGGGGTCCTGAGCTGGGGACCGGTAAGTGCCGTCAGTCCTCTATACACCGTAACCTCTGGGCACGCTTCAGCAACCACCGTGTGGCATGGCAGTGGAACGTTGTGTGTACCGGGGAATGGGGATCTTGGCTTGACCACCCGGGCCCTGAGAATGGTACAAACCTCAATAAAAAGACCCTTCAATCCCAAGGTGTGCTACATGGGGATCCATGGCTGTTGAAGAGGAACAGCCGCTAGTGAGCAACCTCTGGGGATACTGCCGCACCTCAGTTGTATAAGGCTTACCTATGCATGCGGGGCTCTGTCTAGGTGGACACGTACTTCCCTAGCCACTCGTGGGACCAAGAGGTAAAACTCTAATTTATCCCATGAACCTTCCAGTGGGGTGGGTGTACCACTGGGGGGTACCAACACCCAATCAAAAATGAGGGCTCGGGTACCTAGTCCGGATTTAGGTTATTTGAAAAAAAAAATTTGTTCAAAGTAACAGAACACAGGCTGTTAACCAGAGTGTGTTTCTTGTTGAGAAGAAAAAGGAAGGTTCTTTTGAGAAGGTATCGCCCTTCTATATCAACAAAGGTCTCGAAGGAATTGCTGGTACCTTGAAGTCAGTAAAGTGGTTGTGTAATGGCACCCTGTTGGTGGAAACATCAACTTCCTAACAGGTGTCCAAACTACAAACGACTAAGAGTCTTGGGGAATATCAAATCGAAACGGATCTACACAGAACTCTTAACTATAGCAAGGGTGTAGTCTCCTGTAAAGATCTGATTGACATTCCAGTGGATGAACTGAAGGAAGAATGGGCTGCAGACGGCATAGTCGATGTGCAGAATATGAAGTAAAGGGTGAATGGAGAACTCGTCCCATCTGAGTCCTTCATCGTCACCTTCAATAGCCCTCGACTACCTGAGCATATTAAAGCAGGTTTTCTACGTTTAAATGTACGACCTTATGTCCCTAACCCCATGCGCTGTTTTAAGTGCCAGCGCTTTGGGCACACCACCTTGGGATGCAAGGGAGAAGCTACCTGTGTCAAATGTGGTAAAGCAGCACACGATGGGTTTTGACTGTACTCCACCGCGACCACCCAGTCTGGAGTAGGGATTGTGCAGTGTACCTTCAGGAGAAGACAATACAGAAAATCAAAACCACTCCAGCATCTCACCTATGCAGAGACCAAGAAGACCTTCAAGGCCATGCAACCTGCTGCGTTTACCACCTCCTTCGCTTCAGTACTGCAAAAGTCAGTTGCCAGAGCTGATGCTTGCACCCAAACTGAGGTTGTCAGTGTAAGCACCAACACATGCACTTGCTAGTGCACATGTCAGGCTGCGGAACCTGCATCTTCCGTAGCCCCACTGACAACAGCTGACAAAGGTACGGATACTGTCTTTGGAGAGCCTGTGGTACTTCTTCCTGTAGAACCCGCCGTCACCGCCACAACCACCACCAACGCCACCACCGTCACCACAGTTGCAACCACAACTTCTGTCTCCACCACCAAGCCACCTAAAAGAAGGTTACCAGCAAAACAGTCACAGGCAAAAACAGTCATGAACCTTTCAGACTGCGTTGAAATTATTCCCCCCAGCCTTCGTCTGATCCAGCTGCAGACCTCGTGGAGCTGGATCTCCCTCAGGGGCAACCCTATCACCCCAATTCGGACCTCCACCACGTTCAGTGTCTCCGTCTCGGAAGAAAGAGAGGGTAAAGATCCAACCTCCCTGATAAATGGCCCCAGTACTGCAGTGGAACTTGCAGGGTTTCAGGATGCATGTGGAGGAACTCTGTATATTGACTCAGGGTAGACCGATTTGTATATGCCTCCAAGAGACAAACTTTAAATCCACTGACAACCCTGAGCTCCGTGGCTATGTACTCCACAAGAAGGATGATCTTAGTGGGGAGACAGCAAGAGGCGGAGTGACAACTTTTACTAATACGGCTCTCACTACACAGTTACAAGCCATTTCAGTTTCCGTCTATGTGCGCCACCGTTTGACAGTGTGCTCCCTCTATCTGCCACCTCATGACATGTTTGATGTAGTGGCCCTCGAAGACCTTCTGATGCAGCTCCCCCACCCTTTCATCCTCTGTGGGGATTTTAATGCACACAACGTGCTTCGGGGCTCTACCAGAACCTGCCCCAGGGATCGAGCAACCGAGAGGCTTCTCTTGTGATCGAGCGCAAGTTTATTAAACTCGGGGCAGCCCACACATTTTTGTACTGCAACGGGGTCATTCTCAGCCATAGATCTCTAGCTTTGTTCTCCAGCCCTCGCCCACTCTACACACTGGGAAGTGGTTGATGACCTGCATGGTAGTGACCATTTCCCCATCTGGCTTCACCTGCCAGACAGAGTAGAGCCTGAATGCAGCCCACCTCAATGGGTGATCAGTAAATCCGACTGGACACTGTTTAGCCAACTTTCTGAGCTGGAAATTCGTGGCAATGTCCAGGAGTGGGTGTATTGTATCACTCAAACGATACACAGTGCTGCTGATGCATCTATGCCGCTGTCGTTAGGACGACCAAAACTGCAGCCTGTCCCTTGATGGACGGCTGAGTGTCGTTCAACAATTAGAGCCAGGCGTGCAGCTCTGCATAGATATAAAGAGTCGGCCAACTGCAAACAACCTCGCGGCCTTTCGGATGGCGAGGGCAAAATGTCGCCAAATTATACGAGAGAGCCAAAAGAGATCTTGGCAACAGTTCTTGAGTACCGTTACCTGCTCCACTAAAAGTTCCACTGTATGGGAGACCATACGAAGGATTTCTGGGAAAAAGGGGAGGTGTCCAGTGACTGCTATCATGGGGAACGGCGTTCTCCACACCAGCCCACGAGAAATTGCCCAGACCATGGCCATTTATTTTGCAAATGTTACAGCTACTGCCAATCAGGATCCCGTATTCCAGCGCCACAGAGTGGTTGCTGAGAGGGGCAATTTGGATTCAGGTCCACTGGTCATCAGAATTACAACAGCCCTTTCACACTGTGGGAACTGGATTCTGCTTTGTCTGTGGAGCATGACACATCCCCTGGCAATGATAGAATCCACTACAGTATGCTGCAGCACATAACACTGCGAAATAAAGAAATCCTCCTGAATCTTTTTAATGCCATTTGGTCATCAGGTCACTTTCCTGATTTGTGGAGAGAAGCAATTTTAATCCTCCTTTTAAAGCCTGGTAAAGATCGCACATGCCCAAGCAGCTATCGTAGTGTTGCCCTCACTAGTTGCTTGTCTGGATGTTGGAATCCAGGCAGCTCCTTAGTCGCTTCTAGTGTGGGTTCAGGAGATATCGTTCCACCTTCGATAACCTGGCCTCTCTGGAGGCGCCTATACAACAGGCTTTCCTGCGCCGTCACCACCTTTTGGGTATATCTTTTGATATCGAGAAGCCTACGATACTACTTGGAGGCATCTTATACTTAGGCAGCTTCATGAGTGGGGATTTCGTGGTTGCCTTCCAATTTTTATTCGGTAATTCCTTTCTCCACGTTTTTTTAGATACCGAGTAGGTGGCGTGCTCTCTGGCCGCTTTGAGCAGGAAAACGGTGTCTCTTAGGGTAGTGTTTTAAGTGTGACTTTGTTCGCTATAGCTATTAACGGTATTACTTTTGTTGTGAAAAGTCCTGTCCAGTGTTCACTATTTGTTGATGACTTCTCTGTTCTTCCTCCAGCCTTGCAACAACAACACGTCAGTTGCAGCTCACTCTCAGACGGCTCGACGAATGGGCACGGAAGACTGGTTTTAAATTTTCAACCGAGAAGTCTGTGTGTGTTCTTTTTAACCGTTCCCGTTCTATTCTTAACTTACCCGAACTGCGGATGAGGGACACTGTTCTGATTTTTAAAGACACTGTGCGTTTTCTGGGTCTCAGATTTGACTGTAAACTTACTTGGTTGCCGCATCTTAAAGACCTGAAGAGACGGTGCCTCATAGCACTCAGTATTTTAAAGTGTCTTAATCACACTTCATGGGAAGCTGACAGGACTCGTCTGCTCCAGTTTTATAGAGCCTTTGTACGTTCCCGACTTGATTACGGCTGCAACCTAAAAATGTTGGATTTGGTGTACCATGAAGGGATTCTGTTGGCTACTGGGGCATTTCGAACCATCCCTATACCAAGCCTTTGCGCCGAGGCTGCTAAGCCACCGCTTTCCATACGGCGTCAAAATCTGTTGACAGTTAATATATATATGCTTTAGATGTCTTATGTATGGCTGAACATCCAGACACATACGTAAGAAGTTATTAAGATCATTGTGTAATATTATAATACGACATACCATTGTTTAATCTTAATGTTACCCATTTAAAACGCAGATCACTTAACAATGGCAGTATTAGCCGAAACGGATCTGTAGTGGTGAAAATAAAAAGTCCCCCCTCTCCCCGGATCCGCCCTTGCTCGCATCTGCCAAATACAGATAACCAACTTCGCGCAGAGTCGTTGATGAGGGGATAGTTTTCTTCAGCAAGAAACTTGTAGAACTGTACAATAGTCCCTTCCTTACATTTGTCCTTTATTGCGTCATCTGCTTGGAGCTCAATTATTTCCATTTGCAATACTGCGGGGATATCTTTCACATCACATCAGAAGGGGTTCTGAAAAATTCGTATTTCCTTCCACTGTCCTAAACCGGAAAACATGGAAGAGAACTCTTCCTTGAGATCACTAAGATATACCAATGCAAAAGAGGGCGGAAAGCTTGAACCATGTTCACTCTTTAATGACTGGAAATTTACGAAATGGGAGAAATTCGTCTGTTTGATATTACTTTCAAACAGTATCAGCTTCTGTCAGAAAGCTTTTATGTATAGTTCACAAATAATATTATCCTCCCCTTGAAGTTTTTTTGTTCAGTTTGTTTAAATGGAGAGCAACTTCGGCCAAGAAAGCTAATTTCCTTAGCCATTCTTCGTCCGATAAAATTTCTAAGGGGTTATTATTATTTTCTTTCTTTTTTTTCGTTTAGAAATATTTCTATCTCTGTAAAAAAAATTAATAAAATTGTCGCTGTTTGAGTCCATGGCTTCGAATGAAATTCACTACGGAAATCACGGGTCTCATAACACACAACGGATTTTGCACAAAATGCTCCATGATGAAGAACACAGTGCACTGTCAATGGTTTGGAAATGGCATTGGCTTTACAGTCTGCGTTTACTCTGCCAACAAAATCAGCATATTTGCCACACATATTTCTGCCTCCATTGGTTGTGACACATTTCAGCCGAGAAAGAGGAAGATCGTACTTTGTGACTAAAGTTAACTGTACCTCTTAAAATATGTCATCACTCGTTGTTGTGCCATGTAGGAAAATCAGCTCTGTTAGTTCTTTGGTAACTCCAGAGTTTGAGCTAACACCTGCCGGCCGCGGTGGCCGAGGGGACTGAGGCGCTTCACTCACGGTCTGCACGGCCACTGCGGTCGGGGGTTCGAATCCCCCCTCGGGCATGGATATTTGTGCCGTCCTTAGTGTTAGCTAGTTCGTAAGTAGTTTGTAAGTTTAGGGACTGATAACCCCGTAGTTAAGTCCCATAAGCTGTACAAACATGTTTGAGCTAACACCTCTAAAGAGCAACATAACTTGGGCAGTATCACTAATATCAGTAGAACCGTCCAAAGCAATTCAATACCAAGCAACTTGGATGCACTTTCTTGGAACTGATCTGTTACCGGGTACATTGGAAGCAATGTCTTAAACTCGACGCGCCTCAGTATTTGCTGAAACAGTAACAGCTTTACATTGTTCTCTTTTGTCGGATAACATTTCCTCAGCTGTAATCAGCTTGCAGTTCTTTATGTAGTCCCCATCTGTGAATGGCTTTCCACGTTTGGCGATTTCGTGGGCTATTCTTAAGCTTACTTTCGTAGTGGCTTGACTTTCATCTAGGCCTACACGTTTTCTTAAAATGCCTTGTGTCGAACAATGTACGTTTTAAAACTTCGAAATCGAGCGAGGTGGCGCAGTGGTAAGACACTGGACTCGTATTCGGAAGGACGGTGGTTCAAATCCACCTCCGGCCATCCCGATTTAGGTTTTCCGTGATTTCCCTCAATCATTCCAGGCAAATGCCGGGAAGGCTCCTTTCAAAATGGCACGGCCGATTTCCTTCCACATCGTTACCCAAAACTCCGAGCGCTAGCTCCGTCTCTAATGACCAAGCTGTCGATGGGACGTTAAACCCTAAGCTTCCTTCCAACACTTCGAATTTGTTCTGTCGTACACTCTTTGAACGCATCAAACTGCATCATGCTTTGATTCATAATGGGACGTATAGGCTATTGTAGTCCTTTTAAGTTCATTACAGATTAAACAGCCCAGTCAATGAATACAATGTAGAGTGCATGGAATATGCGAGTATTTTTGACTTCAGAACTTTGTTAGGGATAGTTAGGAGGTGAACATACTAAAAGTAAGTCAGATAAAGCGGGGAGGGGGTGGAAAGTTACCATTTTCTGGTTTTTCGCTTATATCCGCCCTAGGAAAAACATGTTCCAAATAAAAATGAAAGATAATTGAATTCTATAAAAAATTTTATTTGCATATACTACAAATTTCCAACGGTTTTTCGAGATATACGTTATTGAAAATCGACCGTTTCGGAAAAAAATCATTTTTGCATCACTAATTTTGTCAAACATTTCCTTTTATTGACTCACTCGATCGTTTCTCAGAAAATTCGTCAGAAAGAAAGTTGTAGTGCACTAAATTTCCATCATTTTGATATGCACATTTGCTACCTTATCTTCAGTCATTCAGAAGTTACATCATTTCTAAGATGAGCACTCAGTTTCGATGACCTAGAAATGAATTTTTTTAGGGGCTGTGACGTTTTTATCTTATGAAGCGTGTTAGCATGGTAAATAACACCGCCTTAAAACTGGTAATAAGGTAATTGCAACAAAACCCCTTTTTATAATTATAGCTTTTATTACAATATTATGAATCATACAATGAAAGTATTTAGCCTACAAGCACTGATAGTGATTCAAAATGAAAAATAAGTAAATTCAAAGTAACAGCGTCGTTTCTCTGAGGAGGAATCGTCGAGGTTTATTCATCTTTGTCAGTGGTGGCGACGTAGTCCAACGAGATTGGTACAGCCTTGATGTCACTGTCGTCATCTTCATCCTGAATTAATACTCCGACTCCATTGTTGCAGTTGCCTTTGCGGTTGAAGCATGTAAGAGAGAAGTGTAACAACGCTTTTCTGCAACCACGTCTGCTACTGTCACATCCTTTCGTGCATCGACAAAAAATCATCTTCAAGATTTCGTCAGGTATAGCATCAAACTCTGAAAGTTTCGGAACTGGTTGGTCATTCCTTCTTTCCCAACCCCAAGAAGATGGCAAGAAGGTTCGTGGCCCGACAACTGATGTGATGCCATGTCCAATAGCAACACATTTCCTCCTTGATTCCTCAGTTTTCTTGCTTTTATTCAACTTAACCTCCTCAAGAAAGGTTTGGAGGGATTGTGGGAGAGAATCTGCATCTTCCAAAGAAGTTCTCTCTTGGCGTGTATGTATTATAATTCTACACTTCACTTTGAATATCTTGCCGTATTATTTCAGCAGCTTTCTGGACAACCCTGAGTCATTATACTTTCTCATCGTTTTCCTTGTTATCATCATACCAGGAGTTGTTATGACACCTAGTGTCCCTAGAACAAATTATTGGTATCTTAAATGTGTTGGAGCCTGCTATCACTATTATTCGATCTCCCGTTTCATCCTAGTAATAAGACCCATGATTTCTTTTATGGTGAACTGACAGTCACTATTCCCCTTCAGTAAGACACTAACCACTTCCATTTCGTTTGAAACGTAGTCTTCAGACGTGGATGTTGACGCCTCACAAAGTACAACTGACAATCATCATGATACATAGCCTCCTCCGCAACTAAATCATTTAAGGTGGATAGACGCCTCATGATTTCCTCTCACCATTGATCATGTCTAGCTCGAGCAGCATCCATACTCGTCACTTCTATGTCAGTACTGTTGTGTCCTTTTGTGATATTAGTAACTGAAAATGTCTTCCTGTCTCTCTCCTTGGGCTTAGTCTCTCCTTGGGCTTCTTTTGCTCACCGTCATCACTTTCGACACTAAAGAAACATTTTGTTTTGAAATCGAATTTCGGTTGTTTGGATCTCAAAGTTGCAGGCTGAGGTGTTTCAGAGAACGATGAGAGTGCCTGGCTCTTTAAATGAGCCTTGATGGATTGCGGCCTGATGTAAATTTTTCGACGTTCAGTATGAATCAGAAGGATGTACAAACCTTCTAAAGATGAGACATTGCTATTTTCCCTTTCTCTACTTCCTTTGATGAGTGTTAGTGTGCCTTTCTTGTCACTAAGTAAACACCAACACATGGTCCATCTATTGTTTCATCACATACAAAACACTGAGTAGCCATTGTGAGCACTACACCGTCAACATATTCATAAATAAATAAAAAATATCACGAAAAGCCGACGCACAAAGTTTCACTACCCTTGGCGGACTTTTGAAGTGAATCGAAGTCAGTGAGAACATTCCACCCCCAGTCCGGTGACAGTCCTTCGATGTTCGTCGTGGGGCTTCCTCATAGTTAACCCTCTCCCCGGCGTTAGGTACCGGCGACCTTGATGGGGTGTCCACTGCAGGCGACAATAAATGAGCCTCGACGATTCCTTCTCAGAAAAACGACGCTGTTACTTTGAATTTACTTATTTTTCATTTTGAATCACTATCAGTGCTTGTAAATACTTTCATTGTATGATTCATAATATAATAAAAGCTATAATTATAAAAAGTTGTTTTGTTTCAATTGCAATCACCTTATTACCAGTTTTAAGGTGTTGTTATTTACCATGCTAACACGTTTCATAAGATAAAAACATCACAACGCCTCAAAACACTCATTTCTAGAACGACTTCGAAACTGAGCGCACATCTTATAAATGATGTAACTTCTGATTGGCTGAAGATAAGGTAGCAAATGTGAATATCAAATTGAAGGAAATTTAATGCTCTACAACTTTCTTTCTGAATAATTTCCTGAGAAAAGATCGAGAGAGTCACTAAAATTAAATGTTTGACAAAATTAGTGAGGTAAAGATACTTTTTCCGACATCGTCGATTTTCAATAACGTATATCTCGAAAATCGTTGGGAATATATATATATATATATATATATATATATATATATATATAGAGAGAGAGAGAGAGAGAGAGAGAGAGAGAGAGAGAGAGAGAGAGAGAGAGAGCAATAATTTTATAACAAATTGAATTATCTTTCATTTTTATTGGGAACGTTTTTCCTAAGGCTGACCATTTTCGAGATATACTCGAAAAACCAGAAAATGGCACCTTTCCGTCGCCCTCCCCATTTTAGAGCACCCTTCCCAGGGCCGGGGACTTACAGTACGTTCACTTTCTAACTATCCCTAACAAAGTCCTGAAGTCAAAAATTCTCGCATATTCCATGCACTCCACACCCTTCTTTTGGGCACTCATTGACTGGACTACAACATATGGTTTTGTTGCGTTTTTCGATGAGGAACTGTTTCACACCCCATGTTTTATTGGAAACTCTACACTCGGTATCGACTTTTCTTCGCTTCAACAGACATACGTCACAGTCCAACGTATTCGGCGCAAAATAGCACAGATTTTCCAAACAAAGTAAACTTGAAATCACACGGCACACGATACAACGTATCAACGAAATAAACACGACGAAACCAGCAAAGCAAAACACTGCCAGGAACAGGGAATCTCACCAGGGGAAAACCAAGTATGGTGCAAACGAATTTTGATGGGTCGTGGGTATGTTGTGCGGGAACTCCTCCAGACCACCAAGCTAAAAGGATTTGTTTCAATACGCCTTGCTTTCCACGAAAATCGAGATCGAAGTCCAGCGCGTAACAGCTATACCTGCGCTAAGTCACCGTTGGTAGTGGAGTCTGCGTGGTGTAATTAGCAAGGCGCTCGACTGTCATACAAACGACCATAGTTCAAATTCTGCTTGGGATTTATTTATTTATTTATTTATTTTTTACACACTTGTCCGATGATTGATTGTGTATAATTATATTCCTTTTTCCCACTATAGTGCGCCTCGGTTGCACAGTGGTAGAGTGCCAGGCTACAAATCCAAGGGTCGCGGGTTCAATCCCCGCCAGGTCCTAGGATTGTTATCTGTCACTTTCCACTTCTTTCACCTCTGGCAGTATTGCTCATGTGAAAAATACCGAATAGCACCGTGGTTCGGAACCCACGTTAAACTGTAGGCCCCCCTATAACTGGCTGGGTAAGTCAGTTCGAAGGTCGGAGGAAGGCAACGGCATACCACCACCAAACAGGACCATGCCTAGTAAAGCACTGTGGTGTTCAAACCAATCTTCGGATTGTTGACTGCTTTACCTTTCTTACCCACTGTATCAATTCTTATTGCAAAGGTAAAGTTATATCAGGTAATTACAGTTACATGAAGTTCTTGTACAATTACACAACAAAACACATTTGGCCGCAGCATATTAATCCGCTGGGACGCGTCAAGTGGGCGCACACTGCATTCGACGGTATAACAGTGGGGCCGGGGACTGTAAACGTAGCTAGCAAAAGCTGCACAAGTGTATAGGTGATAACTACAGACGGTTTACTGATTTAGAAATAACTTTCAATGCCGTATAAGTAGGCTTCGAAATAACGAATTAAATAAAATAATTTTTGCGAAATGCATAACACATTGAGCTATTAAAATAAGTTATCGTGATCAATTGCTCAAGCATTAACATAAGAGTGGCTATGAAATATAATTATGCACAATCAGTCGTCGTGTAAGTGTTAAAAAAGGTAAGTTCCGAGCAGGATTTGAAGTCAGGTTGTCCGTGTGACAGTCCAGCGTTTTGCTAACTACACCACGCTGACTCACGTACAGGTAGCGTCTTAGTACAGGTATAGCTGTTACGCGCTGGACTTTTATCTCGATTTTTATGGAAAGCAAGCCGCATTCGAACAAATCCTTTTAGCTTGGTGATCTGGAGGAGTTCCCGCACAACATAGCTGCGACCCATCAAAATTCGTTTGTATCATACTTGGTGTTTCCCTCGTCAGTGACCTGGCAAGGCGCACTGGTGGCATATTTCGTATTTAATTATCGGGTGACCGAGCGTTGCTCTTTTCTTGTTTTCCTAGGCCAAATTTCTGGAACAGCTACTGCGGGTTTTCTTTATTTCATTAACCTCCCTCTGACGTTGTCGTCACACGCATATTACATGCGTGATCACACACTGGTGTAATGATACACCATACGTTATTGCAATGGATGATGACGTTGTCACAGGACGTAGTGCTCCAGTGGCGACGGTGCTACTCACCGCGTTTTCGAGGCTAACATGGATTCTGTGATCCGAAAAACGCGAAATTAATTTTGACGTATATAGGCTATATATAATTATAATTTTGGATAATCGCGTTTTTACGAAAAATACAACTATGTAGGTGAACTTCAAAAGGGGAAAAAAATACAGTGTAAATACATAATTTCATCGGAATCGTTGCAGCCGTTTCTGAGATAACAAATTCTGAAGGTAGCGGGGGTAAAATATAGGGAGCGAAGAGTTGTATTCAACTTGTACAAAAACCAGACAACAATTAGTAGAGTTGAAGGTTATGAAAGGTTCGCAGTGGTTGGGAAGGGAGTAAGACAGGCTTATGGCATTTCTCCAATGTTGTTCAATATGTACATTGAGCAAGCTGTGAAGGAATGCAATTGGAAGTTAAGAGAGGGAATTAAAATCCATGGAGAGGGGTTAAAAACCTTGCGGTTTGCTTATGACATAGTAATTCTGTCAGACAGAGCAAATGACCCGTAAGAGCAATTAAATGGAATGGAAGATATACGATGAACATTAACAAGAGTAAAACGAGGGTAATGGAATGTAGTGTCAGAAAATCAGGCGATGATGAAGGAATTGGATGAGGTAATGAAACTATAAAAGTATTGATGAGTTTTGTTATTTGGGTAGCGAAAAAACCTCTGATGGCCGAAGCAAAGACGTTATAAAATACAGAATGGCTATGGGAAGAAAAGCATTTCTGAAGAAGTCCAATTTGTTGACATTCAGTATTAGTTTAAATTTTAGGAAGTCCTTTCTGAAAGCATTTGTCTGCATTGTAGCACTGTATGGGAGTGAAACGTGGACGATAAGGAGTTCATACATAAAGATGATAGAAGCTTTTGAAATGTGGTGCTATAGACGAATGATGATGATTAGATCGGTACATCACGTAACTAATGAGTAGGTGCTCTACAGAATTGGGGAGAAAAGGAGTTTCTGGCATATCCTGACTAAGAGAAGGGATAGGTTGGTGAAACACATTCTGAGACATCAAGGAATCGTAAATTTGCATTAGAAGCAAGTGTGTGGGGTAAAAGTCATAGAGGGAGATCGAGGGACGAATACAGTGAACAGATTCAAAAGGATGTAGGTTGCCGATCGTATTCTCAAATGAAGAGGCTTGCACAGGACAGCGTAGCATGCCGAGTTGCATCAAACCAGTCTGCGGACTGAAGACCACAACAGCAAGTCGCGTCGTTCACATATATAGGCATAATGTTGCGGAGCGATATGAAATGGAACGAACAAGTAAGAACAGTTATGAATAATAAGGCGGACAGCCGACTTCGGTTTATTGAGAGAATTTTGGGAAGATGTACCTCAACTGTAAAGGAGACTGCGTATAAAATGCTTGCACGACCACGTCTTGAGTATGGTTCGAGTGTTTGGATCCCGCAGCAGATCAGTTTAAAGGAAGACATAGAAGCAGTTAAGAGACGAGCAGCTAGGTTCGTTACTGGTAGGTTCGACCTATGCGCGAGTGTCATGGAAATGCTCCGGGAACTCGAATGGGGATCGATGAAGGAAAGGCGACGTTCTTTTCGAGAAATTCTGTTGAGGAAATTTAGAGGGCCGCAATTTAAACCTGAATGTAGAACGATCTTCTTGCCGCCTACTTACATTTCGCGTAATGATGGCAAAGACAAGATAGAGAAATTAGGGCTCGAAAATAGGCATATAGACATTCTTTATTCCTTTGTTCTATTTGTGAGTGGAATAGGAAAGGGAATGTCTACTAGTGGTACAGTGTAGCCTCCGCCACGAAATTTACGGTGGATTGCGGAGTTTATATGTAGATATATCCACAAAAATTGCTTGTTTAAAGATATAAGATGAACTGTTGAAGGCGAGTTTGACGTGATTTAAGCGCTGCAATGCTACCAGCGGCCTCACACAGAGTTAAAAGAGCGAAAATCACGCGCTGCTTGAAACTGGTGCACGGGCCGGATGAAAGCCCTCCGCGGGCCTGGATTAGACCATTACAAAATGGAATATGTTTAAGAATGTAGAATCTAGAAAAGCCTGTAATTGCGCAAATCCACTCAGCCAACGAAACATATATAAGAAGCGATTCGTTGTTGTAAATATACCCCCGTGGAGTTCTTATACCTCAACCGCTTCTACATGCTCAAATAACGTTTTCCGAAATATATGATTCAAGAGTTACGATGCTGTGAATCTTGACATGTACTGTATCCTGTTATATTGCTTCTATTTGAGGATGTAAACAGCAAGTTGCAGCCGGCCGCGGTGGCCGAGGTGACTGAGGCGCTCCAGTCACGGTCAGCACGGCCACTACGATCGGGGGTTCGAATCCCCCCTCGGGCATGGATATTTGTGCCGTCCTAGTTCGTAAGTAGTTCATAAGTAGTTTGTAAGTTTAGGGACTGATGACCCCGTAGTTAAGTCCCATAAGCTTGACAAACATTTGAACATTTTTTGAAGCAAGTTGCAACTCCAAAGACTGCTACAGTTGACAACACTCGCACTTCGGAAGTAGGGCATATACAGTGCTCTGTTCTTGGACTTTAAATTATTCGGGCCTGGTAATTCTTTTGTCCCCCATTGTACATGCCCATAGACCCATTGCTAGTAACTGGTTGGAAACAATTCATGTAAACTCTTCTGGGTTCACAAACCACGTCATATGTGCTGTGATAGCTGTGCAATCTGCCATTACTACTGTTACGGTGCACCAGTCTTCGCAGACATCGGTGCTGTGTGTGCTACGGGTTTGAGAAAGTTCATGTGAGCATTGAAACTGTACTTTTGTGCTAGTTCTCAGAAAGTACCATCTCACCACTCGGAAGGTCACAATTTGAGCTCTTTAAAACGCAATAATTTGGTTGTAGGAAGCACTAGTGTGACCGTTGCATTGTGCCTATTTGCTTCAGATGGTGATATCTGACTAAACATTCCCTGTTTTAAACGGTACACACTGATGTGATATGCCAGCTATGTCACTACACTATCTATTGGCGGGCGACATTGAAACCATTATCGGTATATCTACTTCACGTACTCTTACACAGATTTATACAGTTTTATTTTCCTACCTAGTGTACCATGCAAACTTTAGCATTAAAACAGTGTAAGAATTGTAATATTGTGTAATTTAATTATGTATACTGCGTTTAAATGTTATCCAATACGTAAATTATAGTCAGATTCTAAAAAGCATGTTTAATTCACAGAAAACGTAACAAGTGATGTTTGACAGTTCTCGACATATGTCACTATATCACAAATTGTACCACAACTTGTAATAAAGTAATATTGAGTCTTTTAAGTATCTAATTTCTCATTTTATCTCTTTGAAAATTATTTGTTTAAAAAAGTTAAGAATCATGTTTATTGTGTAGGTATGTGGCTAGTGATTAATCTGACAGCTTCTCAACCAATATCGTAATAACCAAGGACCCTGTGTTAGCTGAAGATGGCATAATAAACTCAGTACTAGTTTGAAATAAATAAAAATTAGCAGAAAAACGTGTATTTGTCTTCAACTTTAAATCTGAAATTGTTCTATCAAGAAGTGACTGAATGATCCATACATAAGATCAATTACTTCACCACTGTGTTATATCAATTAAATGTTGCTTATGACAGTCCCAAAAAAGTGAAGTTGTTAAATGTATTATTCTGGAATTCCTAAGAAGGTGAAATAAATATTCCAGAATACGTAAGAACTATTACCACAAGGAATAGAATAGTAGATACATAGGTGTTTTGAAGCAACATAAATCACTTTATAAAGGTAAGTCTTCTGGTCCACATTGTATACCAATTAGGCTTCTTTCAGAGTATGCTGATACAACATCGTTACAAGTGCTCACTTGATGCAACATTCATGCCGAAAGAAAAAGTACAGGTCATGCCAATTCTCATGAAAGGAAATAGAAGTAACGCATTAAACTACAGCCCGTATACTGACACTGATTTTCATAGGATTTTCGAGTATATACTGTAGATCAACATTAAGAATTGCCTTTATGAAGACATTAATAGAAACACAGACTCAAAAATATTGTTGTTGTTCAACTACACTAAACTCTTTTAGGCTGCAGTGTCGGTTTTTTTTCAGTTTGATAGCCATCCCTCGTTTGCTGCAAACAAGTTACAATCGCCAAGTTGTTTGTTTAATGCATAAATGCAGCTCCTTCCTTTTTCTTTCATGATTGTACCACAGGCTGGAATTCCTTTACTGCGTTGTTCAAATATTTGTAAATCTATCGGACCAAACTGCGTGGTCATCAGTCCGTAGCTTACAAACTACTTAAACTAAGGTAAACTAACCTAAGGACAAGGACACAGCCGCGGTGGAGTAGCCGAGCGGTCTAAGGCGCCTCGCTGCGGAGCGCGCAGTTGCTCGCCGTCGGAGGTTCGAGTGCTCCCTGGGGCATGGGCGTGTGTGTTTGTCCTTAGGTTAGTTTACCTTACTTTAAGTAGTTGTAAGCTACGGACTTATTACCACGCAGTTTGGTCCGATAGATTTACAAACATTTGAACATTTGACAAACACACACCAATACTGCGTTGTATGCACCATCTATAAACAGCTGCGTCCATTTCTTCACTCCCACTTTCTCACATAACCTTCCGTTTTCCCAAAAAAATATACATTTGTGTTGTGTACTGTCGAATATCATCTTTTAGACCAGCCCAGGACCGCCAGATATTAGTTATTTTCTGAGAAACAAAATGTGATGTACGTAATAATATCAGTATATACTCTGAACATACACGTACCAGCTAGTTTGGACTGACGGCCAATCTCTAGGTTCGACGTGCTAAAGGAACATAAAAACAGCGGTAACTTATATCCTGAGTTATGATTTTTTTATGAATAATGTACACAATATCATTAGAAATTAATGATCTATATTGCCAGACATTTTTCGTGGGCGGTATTTTCTGCCAGACGCTTTTAAATTTCCTGAAAAAGTGACTTAAGCTTACTTATTTTCTGAGTCTTGGTTTTTATGAAGCATCCGTAGGGAAATACTTCAATACGATTTGTAAAGAACCAGACAAATTGCATGGGTCAAACATCCAGTTAGACACGTTATTTAAAATGTCGCCGTATGAATGCACACCCGTTAATCAGGTGCTAAGAACACAGCTCCTTTCTATTTATGTTTCTTGTGGTCTAATGAAATTTTTCAATAAAAATTAAACCATAGCGTAATGCTCACAAATTACAATATGTTAAGAAACTGTTGACATACGAGCAGAGTTACGGCAGAATAGCCGTGCGGACTGAGGCGCCCTGCTACGGTGCGCGCGGTCGTTCCACGTTGGAGCTTCGAGTCCTCCCTCGGGCATGGATGTTTGTGTTGTTTTTAGGATAAGTTAAAGTAGTTCGTAAGTTTACGGTCCGATGACTGCTGTAGTTAAGTCCCATAACTTTACAAACATTTGAACATTCGAACAGAAGTTTTGTACGGTACTAAATTTATTTTGAAAATCAAGGTATCAGCATTTCATTCCATCAAAAATATTCATGTGCCTTTTTATTGCAAGATGATAAAGAAATATTCAGAGTAAAAGTTTTTAAAGATTTTGTTTCATTAGAAAATACATTTTAATTTTCATCATCGCCATTATCATCGATCGTGTTTGACAAACTTTCATCCAGCCAATCTCAGTACTGAATATCCAGATCAGCACGTTCAGCATCATTTGAGTGGACCTTACACACAGACCGGCTACTATGGCTCCACCTCCGAATATTAAACGAAGGTTACGGAACTGTTACGAAACTGATGATTCGGGATCGCGTGGAAACACTCCCTATCATACGCTATCTGGCTTTGTGTATTTGATGATTTTCTTCTTATAACTCAGGCATTGCTATTTAAAAGCAATGGCTTACTGAAGAATTATCAGTGCCACATTAGCAATTAACATTTGCCTTGAATGGCAGGAGAGTAGAGAGCTGTTACGCGGTTAGTTCTCCTCCCTACCGTCGTGGATAGCGCGTTAGATTATGAAGTAAATACGAATGGGCCAGGCCCTTCGGAAGGACATGCGAGGCCTGTAGCGAAGCCAAGCGCGATGCTGCATGGCAAGGGGGTAGGAAAAGGGGGTGAAACGCAAAAACCGAAAAACTTGCTTTAAAACAACTCGCAAAATTGCGATGCGCTGTTGTGATAGTGACATATGATTCCTTCAGTGGGCCTAAGTACAGTACTTAAGTGCGTCCAATGCTGTCTTCACTATATACTTCTGAGTTGAGCTCAGATGTGTCTACATCCACCAGTCCCCCATCTTGCAGATAAGTCGCTAATTTTTGACTACACATTTCAATATCTTCATATTGCATGCCACGAAGTTTGAACGGGTGAAAGAGAAACCCAAAGTATTCGGAATATTTATTAGTCAGCTCTTTGAACTTTGAGCTCATGCCACTCAAAGCTTCATCGAGGATAACCAAAAAGTATTCGATTTTAAATCTTTCTTCGACTTTGTCGCCGATAAGAGCCGTAAGAAGTACAATGTCTGGATCGTCTTCAGTCTCGTCGAAAAACCTCTTGCGTTTCTTTTGCATCCGATCCTAAATCTGCCATCAATTCTTTTGCAGTTGACATAGCGGCTGTGACCCCTGTATCCCTGTACCTTTTGAGGAAGCCATTAAATCCACTTATTTCTTGTACGGCGACGTCTAACTGCATATTGAGCTTGAAGGGTTTTACTGTTCTCATTGACGGAATGCAAGAGGTCGTACCATATGTTAAGAGTCAAAATGAATTCGAAAGAGCTAAGGGAATGATTTACTAAAGACAGTGCTTCAGATCGGACAGATGAATCGTTTGTTGTTTCGGCGACCTTTAGAGTTCTTAACAAATGTCGCGCAACATGCGCTTGGCGTACTATATTTGCGGTTGTCTCGCCGCCCTCCTTTCTTTTACGATAAGTACTCAGTGCTTTAGTTGGGACGGTACGGCGTACAGCCTAAAATTCGAACTCACTATTAGCGTACCGTCTAAAATTCTTGCTTAAATCTGTAAAAAATAGACCAGCTGTAAATTGTCGAATTTCGGAAAGAAAAATTGGTAAGTTTTAGGTTCGTTTGCGTTGCAATCACAACCGTAGAATCGTTGACATTGCACTTTCACACAATTCCAATGGAATCTGACTGCCGCTCAAATGTTCGAATTAGCGCGTGGAGAGTTTCGACTAGTCTAAACCGAGACAGAAGAAGAAATGCTGCTTGCCGACTCCAAAGCGTTTAAGAACCTTGTTTCAAGGAGATAAGCCACTACATAAGCAAAATCTTTTGTATGCAATATCGTTGCCTATTCGTTGAAGAAAGCAAGTGCAAAATTCCGCCGGCCGCGGTGGCCGAGGGGACTGAGGCGTTTCATTCAGGTCTGCACGGCCACTACGGTCGGGGGTTCGAATCCCCCCTCGGGCATGGATATTTGTGGCGTCCTATTTCGTAAGTAGTTCATAAGTAGTTTGTAAGATGACCCCGTAGTTAAGTCCCATAAGCTTTACAAACATTTGAACATTTTTGCAAAATTCCGGCAATTCTTTTAAAAATTTAAGGGGTAGTACATCGCAACATTTTGACTTGATTTCCATTGATTAAATCATGAAACATTGCACGAGTTATGTATGTTTTATGCTTAGCATGACACGTTTTGAGAACGACTCACTGTCAAGAAAAAATATTTACCGTAAATATTATGTTTATTTAGCCGTGTTTGTCGCACTGTACTCAGCTTAAGATTATAAAATACTGTGTCGCAGCACTAGTTGGAACCAAAATAGAAGCGAATTTTAATCTCCTTGACCAATGCTTCTTCAATCTGCTGGATGTGTACGTGTTCAACTATTGGTAACGCTGCCAGTTTTGCTTCTTACGGCAGTAAATGCTTGGTTCCGTCTTTAAAAGTTCCATTGTCCGAATTTTGTAATGGTTTTCGTATCATATAAGTCTGCTTTTTAATTGTTAGCAGCAACACGCACTTTTATTATCTTCTGGAAAGCCACTACTGATTAGTTACGATAAGGTGTCGTCCAAAGCCGATGGGTGGTATCCTCATCTACACTAAACCCTAGAATACATTAAAATTGAGTTTCAAATCTTTAAATTATAGCTAATTTTGTTAGTGTATTTACTTCCTTGATTTTCTAAAAATGTAGATTTGACTTATTTCATGTGGAATGAAAGCACTGGTAGTACTCATTCACTATTAGACCACACACACACACTTGCTTAGCACCACAAAGCAACTAAAAATTCGTTTTCACTATTTCTCTAAATCCATGAAATTTTACTTGGTTAGTCCAGCACCACTCTTCACAATTTGGCCTCAGACTGCTGCAAGCGCGAGGCATGTGGCAACCGCTACACTCTCCCAACGGCCCTGGAATGAGCAGTGGTTCGCGACCCACCCCATACCACTTAAAAAAATTCTAAGGAATTCCTATGTAGCTGTAAATATGCACTCCAAACAAACGTGCCTCTTGTCACTATATAAAATGCTTCAAGTGTCACACTTGTGATTTTTGTGAAGGAAACGACTCGTCAGCAAAATGTTTTTATTTGCATAAACTTTTTAGTTCCTCTCGTATTTCTTCACACTACGTATAAACAAAGTTGTTTTGCCTACTAAGTAACAGAAATTTTGTCATTTTTATTATAAACCACAGTAAAACGTAACCTTAATAGAAGTTACTTGGCTCGAACTAAGAGCAGAGCTAACGCGGTTTTTTTCTTCTCGGGAAGGGATTTGAGTGACTGATAAAATAATCAGAACTAAAGGGCCACCCATAAATTTCGTCACACATTAAGGAGCGGGGAAGGAACCAAGTGTGACATTGTGTGAAAAAGATTTTCATTTCTTACTGTACTATGCTTCCGTAAACTCATAAAAAATTGAATTATCTTAAAATTTTCAAATTTAGAGATGGGATATACCCCCCACCCCCTGTTGCGTTTGTCATTACTAGAGGGCTCACTTCAAAAAACGGAGAATGTTCTTTGTTGTGAGCAACTTCCCCCACCCTTTTACTCGCGCTGAGAACATACTCTGTTGAAAGTATCTCTCCGGCTAGCTTTATTCATGCGAACCTAGAGCATGTTCTTTGGAATCCATTGTATAAAGAGAGACTCTTGTTTTATTCATACGGCCCATGTTCTTCTGAAGCACGACCATATAACCTGAGGAGATGTTGTAAAAATGATTGTTGAAAGGACGCGATGATACTAGTAATTTATTTCGTATGTAAATTAAGTGCCGTACTAGAGTTGTGTGGCATTCAGTATTAGCACACATACTCTGTTGTTATTTTAGATATAAAAGGATACTGTATCACGGTTTGAAACAGAATGCTTGCATTTTATTTTAGCGTAGAATGAAGTAACATGAACAAAGTCATGCCTAAACTAGAGACATGGTTAATCTACATTAAAAACTTCCATAGAAGCCATGCCAAGGAAAAACATTTTAGTAGACGCATTGATTCTAATTGGTTACTTTCAACATATTGCATAACAAAAAAGTATAAGAAAAAAAAAAACCAAGGCAATCTGTTGCTGTGTAGTCTATATGAAAATACTGGTATCAGCATGTTGTCTACAATATTCATTATCACAGTATCTCCCTAGCTTATGTGCGTGTTTGCAATTCATTGAGCCGGCCGCGGTGGCCGAGGGGACTGAGGCGCTCTAGTCACGGTCTGCACGGCCACTACGGTCGGGGGTTGGAATCCCCCCTCGGTCATGGATATTTGTGCCGTCCTTAGTCTTAGCTAGTTCATAAGTAGTTTGTAAGCTTAGGGACTGATGACCCCGTAGTTAAGTCCCATAAGTTCTACAAACATTTGAACATTTGCAATTCATTGATACGTATTTTAATAGCATGCTAATGAAATAGAACAAGAGGTAGAGCTCTTACACGTGCATAACTCCGAAAATCTCGCAACAAAACTTATTTAATTAATAATAGTACCCGAAAATCAAAAATGTTCAAATGTTTGTTAAGCTTATGGGACTTAACTACGGGGTCATCAGTCCCTAAACTTACAAACTACTTATGAACTACTTACGAACTAGAACGGCACACATATCCATGCCCGAGGGGGGATTCGAACCCCCGACCGTAGTGGCCGTGCTGACCGTGACTGGAGCGCATCAGTCACCTCGGCCACCGCGGTCGGCCCCGAAAATCATATAGGACGCAAGCTAAACAAAAGTCAGTGTTTGATGGCAAACCACCGCCCATCATGATTTTTTTTTATTATTATTTTCTTTTTCTAAATCCAATGCGCTATCCATTAAGCTACGGCAGACAACTTAGTAACACACCTCCTAACTCTAATGTGGTTAAACGTTAATTGCTGATGTGGCGCTTTCCGACAACAGATTGTAATTAATCGTACTAAGAACGACTTGTTTTTGATAATTTTTTGGTGTGCCACTGCTTTTAAATAACGCCTTAGTTATAAGAAGGAAATCATGAAATACACTAAGCAAGATAGGCAATGTCAGGGAGTGTTTCCACCCGATCCCGAATAGTCTGCTTCGTAGTAGTTCGGTATCCGTTAATATTCGGAGGTGGAGCCTGTAGTCATTGTTGCCAACCAGTGGGATTTGTCCTATATCATTGGACATATTAACAATTATTTTTCAGAAAGGATCAAAGGGATTTTTTTGTTGTTGCGAAAAGTGAGATAAATATGGGACATTTAGTTGGGTAGAGAGAGGGGAAAATAGATAAGGGGAGCAGGGGGTTTAGCATGCATATCTAATTCCCATTCACAAAGTACGTTAAATATGTATGCTTTTTCTGTCTATAATAGAGCTCAAACAGCATTAATTATAAAACCGTTTTTTGTTCTTATTTGCTCGCTCGCCCACTGCGGGAAAGTAGCACAGCATGGAGCTTCAGTGGTTGGGAACACTGGAGTAGCCGATATATGTGTAAGGCCATGTATCATTTGTGTTTGTCTCTGTAAAAACAAATAATATAATACAAATTTATAAAATAAATTTTCAAGTTAACGCAAATTACCTGGATTTTTCTGAAACAAATCACTGACAAAAGTCGGTAATTGGTCGCCATCAAACCAGTTGTCTTCCAACTTCCATCCAACTTCTTGCCTTCCGGAACTGTTCTCTTAGTTCAGTCTTAGACGGTGGTAAGTAACTGTTCTCTAAGTTCATCCTTACACGGTGGTAAGTAGCTTGCATCAAAGTTTGCAATTTGTTTCCGAGTTAACTCTTTATTTACATCGGAAGCAATGTAGGTATTTATGAGAAACTGAACTCTTGAAGTATAGACACCAGTAACAGCAGCCATGTTAGAAATATCACAAATTTCTGATTTATATTCAAAGCCTTTCCGTGTACAGTATCGTCACTAAAGAGGTCCATCTTGACGAATCTGGTATATGCTTCTTTTTCTAAGTATATTGAATGGCCTTTGCTTACTTTTCAAGCAGTTTGTAATCACAGCCAGTGGTCATATGAGAGCCCGGTAAGCTTAGAGATAAGGACGATCCTAACTTCTTGTACATTTTTTAAACGAACTTATTTCCTTTGCTAGTCAATATCCACACGCGAGGTATTCTTTTTAAAAATAATGCACGTTTCCCAGCCTGATGGCTGCAATATCAGTAACAGAACATCGAATCACAAAATTATGCTGATCATCGATGTTACATACAAGGTAAACTATTTCAGTGATTGGGACACGATAGGCTTTATTCGCTATCAGGCACAATTGTGTTACTTTATTGGTGACGGCGTAAGAGTGACTCAATTTAATGAAAAATTTTCGAAAGTGAACTGTACCAACTCGTTAAAAACCCAGCGTAAGATAAAAAAAACAAGTCTTCAAGACTGTGCTGATTCGTACCAAACATATTTCTCATAATCTTTAATTGATGGAGTAAATTATTTGTCAAAAATTACGTCATATCTCGCCGCTTAACTTTGTCACTATTCCCAACTTTTTCTTCGAGATACTTCCTGAGGTATAAGGGACATTTGGCATGATATGCAGTGAGGAAAAGCCATCACTTATCACAATATCTATATGAGGAGGTGGACTGTATTCGACTTCTGGCAATCGGCTGTCTTTTATAAACATAATACGAAGCGACATTGTGTTGTATGTAATGGAGCAGCGCGAAGTGCAGTTGTGGTTCGGAGCTGCCATTTTGTGTAGGAGCAATCTTATAAGGAAGGGTATCAATTTTTACGCTTGTAGTTAACAACAGTCTATAGTTTCATTCGGATCTTGATCAAATATTGCACACTTCACCTTCAAAACAACGGAAAGATCATTGTGAGACTGTCTAAATAAAAATTTGGGCGGTGCCTGACTCAAGTTCAAAAAATTCTTCAACACCAGTCTACAGTTTTACTACGAGCTGATGCATTAATTTTCAAAATATATTCCGTATAAAAGTTCTGCTCGTAGGTCAATAGTTTATTAATGTACTTTGTGGCTGAGCATTAAAATATGGTTTTTAATGTTATTGAAAAATTTCATTAGACCACAAGAAACATAATGAGAATGGAGCTATATTATGAAGCCATGTGATTATCGTGCCTGCGCTCATACTCGCGGAGACATTTTCAATGTGTGTGGCTGGAGTTGGGGGCCGTGCGATTTGTTTGGCTCTTTACAAACCGTATTGAAATATTTCCCTTGGAAGTATCCTACATAAAAATGAAGACCCAGAAAATAATTACGTCACTTTTTCGCGGAAGTTAAAGCGTCTGGCTGAAATTGCCACCCAAGGAAAATGTCTGGCAATATTGAAGATTGATTTTTAATGATATCGTGTACGTTATTCATAAAAATCACCACTCACACTATAAATAAAGTTAACGCTGTTTTTATGTACCTTCAGCACCTGGTACCTAGAAATTGGCCATCTGTGCAAGGTATCCATAACTTCAGAATATATACTAATACTGCTACATACGTCACATTTTGTTACTCAGAAAATAAGTAATGTCTGGCTGCCCTGGGCTCTTGGACTATTTCTTTCTGGTGCCAGAAATATCAGTAGTTACTCATCCAAAAATGAACTCAGTAGCATAGGCTTTCTGAGAAGTACCTTGATTCAACTAATCTAAAATTTTGCGTTTCTGCTTGAGGCCTAGCATAACTTGTTCCTTTCTAGAAGGAACAGTATATATAACATTGTTTAACTATAACAATATTGCATACCAGTAGAACAATTCATTGTGCATAACTACTGAGGGAAAGATTATCGAGAGTCTAATGTTGTACTTTAATGTCATAAAGTAGTGAGTGATATTGACACGGTATCTCAGATTGATTCCATATTTCTAGATTCCAGAAGGCTTTTGACACTGTTCCTCACAAGTGACATCCAATCGAGGTGTGTGTTTATGGAGTATTACCTCAGTTTTGCAAGGTCACAGTTCTTAATAATAGATGGAAAATAACCGAGCAAAACAGAAGTGATATCTGGCTTCCCCAAGGAAGTGTCATAGCTCCTCTATTGTTTCTAATCTACACCTGTACTCTTCCAGCCACCTCACAGTGTGTGGTGGAGGGTTCTTTGTGTACCACTGTCACTTTCACCACTTGTTCCAGTCGTGTAAGGTTCATGGGAAAAATGACTGCCGGTAAGTCTATATGTGGCTAATTTCTGTAATTTTATCTTTGCAGTTCTTTTGCAAGACTTAGATGGGAGGAAGCAATATATCGGTTGACTCTTTGATAAATGTACACTCTTCAAATTTTAAAAGTTCACCGTACTGTGAGGTAGAATCATTTCTTTTTTTTTCTCTATTGATCCATTCTGGTATGTATCCCAGACTGACGAGCAGAATTTACTTATTGGTTTGATGAATGTTTTCTAAGTTACTTGCTATGATAATGGACTAGATTTCCTGAGCAGTCTTCCAGTGAATCTGTTTCCATCTGCCCGACTGGCAGTTAATTTTATGTGGCATTCCACTTCACATTTCTTCATACGTATACTCTTAGATAATTCTATTAGTAACTGCTTTCAGTGGTACTGCAGAAATGTGACTTTATAATACAGGCTGGATCTATGTACTTGTAATATGTTACATTGATTTATATTGTGGATCAATTGCCACTGCCTGCAGCAAGCAATGATACACCACAGATACTCCTACCTTTCACTACCATTTTCCAGCATACCAACTTCTAATTATACTACATCATCACCTGTGAAAAGCCTCATAATACTTCAGACATTATCAACTAGGTCATTTATAAATATAATGTATAATAATGGTCCTTTAACACTCCATTGGGATGTCAGAAATTACTGTCACATCAGAAGACCTCTCTCTGTTGATAAGGTCAGGTCATGTTCTGTCCACTACAAACACTTAAGTACAATCACACAGTTGGTCTGCTATTCCATATGCTCATATTTTGTTCACTAGACAGCATTGCAGAACTGTATTCAATGCCTTCTGGAAGTCAAAGAACATGGCATCTATATCGCCCCTACCTCGTCTCTCTCCCCTCACCACTGTCGCCCCTCCCCCTGCCGTGTCTCTGCCCTGCCGCCTCTCCCTCCTCCCCCTCCCCCCTCACCTCTGTCACCCCTCCCCCTGCCGTGTCTCTGCCCTGCCACCTCTCCCTCCTCCCCCTCCCTCCGCCACCCCTCCCCTTCCCCCTGTTGCCTTCCCTCGTCCTCCCCCTACTACTGTGTTGCCCCCTCCCCTCTGTCCCCCTCACCCTTTCACTCTCTCCCCTGTGTACCCCCTGCCTCCCCCTTCACTCCCTCCCCTGTGTACCCCCCTCCCTCCCCCTTCACTCCCTCCCCTGTGTACCCCCCTCCCTCCCACTTCACTCCCTCCCCTGTGTACCCCCTCCCCCCTTCACTCCCTCCCCTGTGTACCCCCTCCCTCCCCCTTCACTTCCTACCCTGTGCACCCCCTCCCTCCCTCCCCTTGTCCCCCTCCCCCTCCCTCCCTTGTGTACCCCTCCCCTCCCTCCCTCCTCTGTGTACCCCTCCCCTCCCTCCCACCCCTATGTACCTCTCCCCTCCCTCCCACCCCTATGTACCTCTCCCCTCCCTCCCACCCCTGTGACCCCCTCCCCTGTGTACCCCTCCCTCCCCTGTGTCCCCCTCCCCTGTGTCCCCCTCCCTCCCCTCCGTCCCTCCCCTGTGTCCCCCTCCCCTCCCTCCCTCCCCCGTGTCCCCCTGCCCTCCCTCCCTCCCATCCCTCCCTCTTACCGTGTCTCCCTCACTCCCCACTACCACCCATATGAATCTACCATGATAAAGATACCAGACTTAAGAGCATCATTGGTGGCTCATTCTTATAAGGGTTTTTAAAGCAATTTCTTTTGTGGCTAAATTATATTCCCTTAATATTCTCCCAATGAATGTCACCCTAATAATTATCTGCTCTGCTTAAAACTTGAATTACGATCATTCCACTTGAGGCTGCTCATTATGTGGTGATGTTATACTGCAGTTACTGCTACGAGTAATGTACCACAACCAGTACAACTGGTGGATGTTCACCTATTTCAGCACAATAGGTACATTTATTTACATTCATCACCAACTGAGAGTCCGTAATGCATGGGGAGAATCTGCCACTGCCACAGCAGACGAGACATCTGATGTGTTATTCAGCTAGAGATGCATTTCATATCCATTGCTAAGACATACAGGGGAACTAGGTGAACATAACCCCACACACGCATTTAGCACTGTGCACCACATCCATAGTCTGGAAGCCACCTAATGGTGTTTGGCAAAGGGTACTTTGTGTACTGTTGTCACTTCCTCCTCCTATTCCAGTTGCATATGGTTTGAGGGGGAAAAAATTGATGGTAAGCCACCTGGTGAGCCCTAATCTCTCTAATTGTATTTTTGTGGTCATTTTACAATATATTGGTTGACTCTTCAAGAAACACATGCTTTCGTAACTTTGACAGAAGTACTTATTGCGATACAGAACGTCTTTCTTACAGCGTCTGCCATTGGAATTTCCTAATTATTTCTGTAGCACTTTCACACTGCCTGTAACGAAGCACGCTGTTCTCTGTTAGATCTTCTCTATGTCTTGTATGAACTGTACCCAGAACTGATACCACACTGATAAGTAATACCGTAGCACTGACTGAACGAGTGTTTTGTTGACTTCCTTTGTTGACGGACTACACTTACTGAGTATTTTTCATATGAATCTCAGTCTGGCATCTCCATTACCCATGATTCATGTTATATGTTCATTATAGTTTAAATCACTTCTTGCGTCTGCTCCTAGATATTTTATGGAAATAACTGCTTCCAGTGTTTGTCTTACTATTGTGTAGTTATATAATAAAGGATCTTTCTTTCTATGTAAGTGTAACATGTTATTTTTATTTATGTTGAGGCTCAATTGTCATTTCATGCAGCATGTGTCAATATGATGTAAATCTTCCTGCATTTCACTGCTTTTTTCCATTGTTATAACTTCGTGATATATTACAGAATCCACCTTCAATCCTGTACCTACTGCCCTCTGTATCTTGTGGCTGAACAGATGGTTGTTGCTTTTGGAAACCATGTTGATTCTTAGAAAGATGATTTCCGGTCACTAGAAATGTCATCCACTGAAACATGAAATATGGTTGAAATTTCTGCAATTGACAGATGAAAGATATCGGCCCTTAATTTTGTGCATCTGGTCGATGATTCTTCTTAAAAACGAGAATTACCTGCACGTTTTTTATAATTCCTAGGAATGTTTTTCC
Organism: Locusta migratoria; assembly: GCA_026315105.1. Taxonomy (NCBI): domain Eukaryota; kingdom Metazoa; phylum Arthropoda; class Insecta; order Orthoptera; family Acrididae; genus Locusta; species Locusta migratoria. The sequence continues at coordinate 230,788,694 of CM048755.1, forward strand.
CCTCCAAAGAACTATGGTATACTGCTGTTAGAATGGGAGCAAGCTCCTTCGCATACTCTGGGTGAAATCAAATTGGTATCCCAACAGTTCCAGCAGCCTGTCCTCTGCTGAGGAATTTCCCATTTTCTCGTTTGTTCAATGGCATAGAGGAGAAACTACAGTGCAATCTTCCTCTGTGAAACAGCTTTGCGGAAAGACATGTAGTATTTCAGCCTTTTATGTCTCATCCTCTGTTTCAACACCAATATGGTCTCATAATGTCTGGATATCTGATTTTGGACAGTTTACCAATTTGACATAGGACCAAACTTTCCTAGGATGTTCTGTCAAGTTGGTACACAAAACATTGCTCTCTAAGTCACTGAATGCCTCTCGCATGATACTCCTTATGGTAACTTTGAAATTGTTTAATTTTTGGTTGTCTGCAATACTTATGCTATGTTTGTATTTGCAGTGAAATTATCTTTGTTTTCATAACAGTACCCTAACTTGGTTGTTGAACCACAGTGGATCTTTCCCATCTCTCATACTTTTACTCATTGCATAATTACCAAATGCTTACTGTGTGGTGCTCATGAACTTTGTCTTTAGATATTCAGTGCTGTCAATGTTAGATGAAACTTTCATGTTGAGTAATCAAGCACTCTGAAATTGTCTGTCTGCCTACGTGATAGGAACTTACTTGCAGTAAGGCAGCAAAAGAAGACTAGAGTGGCGGACTAAGGCTGTTGGAGGCCCGGGGTGGCGGTAGAACAAAGTGAGGCCCTCTGTCCACTTGCAAATAGCTGTATTACTATAAAAAGTAACTTTTGAGATTTGGAAGCCCCCCAGGCAGAGAGAAACGGGACAATGTAAGAAAAATACCTTCAGAGATTTGGAGGCCCCAGAACAAGAGGCCAAGGGCACTCAAAAAAACCACGTCGTACTTTTGAGGTGTTTGGAGGTCCCCCAAGACAAGAGGCCCATGGCAGACTGCACCCCTACCCCCCATCCTTAGTCTGCCACTGGCTAGATGGTCAGCTGTCATTTGTGTGTATATCATGTACCACAGGACCAAATTGAGGAGCAAGTCTCCATAGTCATGGAATGTTTCAGACATTTGCGTGTAGTGTTTTGAAGGACTCATCTGGAATACCATTTTTAAAGTACATGGTCACTCCTGCACACTACAAAAAAACTGGGAAAACAGGCAGCTAAATTATACCTTGGTAAAGGGAAGCCTCTGTATTGTGATATTATTTAAGAAGTGCTCTGAAATAGCAGTAAAGTCAGAGGTATCATCTAAAAGCAGATCACTAACTTTATCTCTAATAAAAAAAAAAAAAAAAAAAAAAAAAAAAAAAAAAAAAAAAAAAAAAAAAAAAAAAAAAGGTAAAGCAGTCAACAATCCGAAGATTGGTTTGAACACCACAGTACTTTACTAGGCATGGTCCTGTTTGAAGGTGGTATGCCGTTGCCTTCCTCCGACCTTCGAACTGACTTACCCAGCCAGTTATAGGGGGACCTACAGTTTAACATGGGTTCCGAACCACGGTGCTACTCAGTATTTTTCACATGAGCAATACTGCCAGAGGTGTAAGAAGTGGAAAGTGACAGGTAAAAATCCTAGGACCTGGCGGGGATCGAACTCGCGACCTTCGGATTCATAGTCTGGCACTCTACCACTGTGCAACCGAGGTGCACTATATAGTATAAATTGATGAATTATTTCAATGGTTACCTGACATTTGTTAGGGAGACTTCCTTTAAACAGGAATACTTATTAAATGACTTCGGTTTTAAAGTTACGGCTGTGACACCTCCTTCTGCAAAAATTTTCCCAAAGTGATCCACCCACTTCCCACATTGCTGTCAAATACAAATTTTGCCAACCTCCCCTTCTCATACCTGTTGAGATACAGGCACTGTTGTGTGGCGTAAGATGTATGACTTACCTGAAGGATACATAGACAGTATGAATTCTTTTAACAGTCTAATCATTATCTTGAATTTCTATTTTATGTACCTGTTTCACAAACCAAAGTTCGAGATCATAGGTTAGGAAATTTTGTCATGTGATGAAGCCATTGATATTCGTTATGATAATGCACAACACTCAATAGTTCTAGTTCCAATTTAATTCACCTAATCATATATTGATATGAGTGAGTAATTTACTGTAGTCAGGCTGAAGTTCATGTGTGGGCTACAAACATACCTTGTAAGATTTTTGTTATAATTGCTAAATATTTTGATCTTTACATTGACCATCAGTACTTAGTAAGAAGCATACATGAATATGCGATAATTACATTGACTTATTTATGAAATTAAATACTGAGCAACACTAATCATACTGTCCTCCTAGATAAAAGGCTGCTAGCGTGGTTGTAATCTCCACAGGCTGTTTGTTGCGGTTAATTCCTGCAACACTATTGCCAGTTCTACTTCATGAATGTGTGGGGTTTCAAGACAGCTGCAGAACTCCTGTAAAACTGTTTAAACATATATGTGAAATATTATTTAAAACTTATAGTGACAACAGCAATTTTTTATAAGAACTGATAGAGTATCAGGCACCCATTCTCCGTTTTAAATGATGTTAGCTAATAGAGGTAGAATCTGTAATTGCTAGCATTTTGCTTTAATCTTCCCTTTAGTTAAGGAGGTAAACCAGACATCAGTAACTACAGAGAGGTTACCCTGGTTCCAGTTACTTAAAATATTTTGTCAGAAGTCTTTGAAGAGTCTTGAAACAAAATTATATATTCTAATTTTACATTTACATAAATACTTAGCAAATAACATTTAAGTACATGGCATAAGTTTCATTGAACTGCTTTTATGATATTTCTCTATCGTTCTAGACACTCCCCCCCCCCCCCAGTCCCCCGTACTGAACTAATACAAGACGAGTTGCCCTTCTTTCAATTTTCTCTACATCTTCTGTCAGTCCCACTTGGTGAGGATCCCACGATGTGCAACAATGTTCCAAATCATGATGCACAACTGTAGTGTAGGCAATATCTGTAGCAGAATTGTTGCATCTTGTAAGTGTTCTGTCAATGAAATATAGCCTGTGGTTTGCTGTCCCTACAATAGTCTCTATGTCTTCTTTCCAATTAAGGTTGTTTGTAATTGTAAGTCCTAGGTATTTAGTTGAATTTAAGGCCTTTAGATTTGAGTGACTTATCATGTAAATGAAGTTTTAATGGATTCCTTTTAGTGCTAATGTGGATAACTTCACACTTGTCCTTATTTATAGCCAATTGCCAATTTTTTCACTATGTAGATATCTAAATCATTTTGCAGCTGCTTTTGGTCTTCTAGTGACTTTACTCGATAAATGACAGCATAATCCACAAAAAGTCTAAGAGAGCTGTTTAGATTGTCTCCTAAATTGTTTATAAAAGTAAGGAACAGTAGGGACCCTATAACACTTATCTGAGGAATGCCAGATATAATTTCTTTTATTCGATAACTTTCCGTCGATTTCTATGTACGGTGTCCTTTCTGACAGGAAATTGTGAATCCAATTGCACAACTGTAGCGATATTCCATAAGCATGCAATTTTATTAGAAGACACTTGTGAAATACAGTGTCAAAAGCCCTCTGGAAATATAAAAATATTGAATTGATTTGAGATCCCTTATCAGTAGCATTCATCACTGCATGTGGGTAAGGAGCTAGCTGTGTGTTATAAGAACGATGCTTTCTGAATCCGGGTTGACTATGGAACAAAAGTCATTCTCTTCAAGGTAGTTCATAATGTTTAAGAAGAGTGTATGTTCTTAAATCCTGATGACAACCGACATCAATGATATAGGCCTGTAATTTTATGGATCTCTTTTATTACCTTTCCAGACATACCAAGTATTACGATTTGTCTGTGATTATAACAATTACTAGGAGAAAATTAGGGTTTTATGGGAGCCTTTGCTTAAATTACGGATTTTGCTTTTTGGTTTATTTCAGTAGTTTGGCAACACTGTTTTTTGTTGCATCATTTTATGAATCAGTATAGTTTCAGAAATAATTGAATATTGTACCCTTTTATAATGAGTTTGGTACAAACAGTATAATATACACAAACACTGAAGTGGAGCCTCGATAACTTGACTACTGTGGCTGTGTAAACTTGTAGTTTGGTTGAGATTCAGTGTACTAATGTTCATCTGTTATGTCATCAATTATTGAGTAGCGCTTAAATTAACTCTCACACTTTTATAGTCTGTTTTGTACATACACAGACAAATGTAAAGGTCAATGTAATTGTTTCTTCTAAAGTCATGTATACTCTGCCAGAGATATATGTATTTTTAGTAGGTGCCTTCTCATGTGTAACAATTATTTTTCAACTGTACAGTTAAATATCAAATGGGGATTTGACTGTCAGTTTCTGAAGTAAACTGTGGGGTAGGGTCCTTGTACATACACAGCTCCTCCTGTCCAATACTTGCCCCATTACAGATAGCTTCTTTTCAAACTTGGCATCTCTACATTTCTTGAATATTGGAGTAATCTGTGTAACTTTATATAAATTTGTGCAAGTATCATTCAGAACATGTGTCATACTGTGAACAGCAGGTTGTTTGTTTCTCAAGTTATTTATGGTACGGTACAGTAGTTCAAGCTTGTACGGGAAATACTGTATTTGTGTGTCATTTGTGAAACAAGTCACTGAATCTAAGACAATGTGTGGATGTGTCTTACTTGACTCATTAGTTTGCAGCTGCTCTATAATGCAGTAAAAATAGTCAAAAACATTTAGTTAAGAGATTAGCAGAACTTTTTTCCCTATGTGTATGTGCCCAACTACTGTCTTCTGTGATGAAAATAAGAATTTTTTATTCTCCATTGCTTGTTCCTTCCCTCCTTTATAAATTAGGTCACACTTTTTATTTTCGGTTTTTTTATAATGTTTGCTGGCAAGTTACTCTTAAGATGACTGAATTTTATGGTGACTTACCTTTACTTAAATTGTTTGCATTTTTAATATAGTCTAGAATTAAGCTAGTCACTATTGTTACCAGAATTCGTATATATCACATAAATTTGTGCTTTAATAACTACTAATGATAACTTCTTTTTCAGACTGCTCCAAAAGTGGCAGGCTGTTGACATTGTCTGCAAAAACAGTATGTATGATTCACCGGGCTCCTTGCAAGATGTATGCATTGATTTTATTTGTGAAAATTTGGAAGATTTGTGTGCCAGCCCAAACAGTGGTAAATCTCCAGCAGGAACTGAAACATCAAGTGGGAATGAATACATGACATTTGCAGACAATGATGTCTACTTCCATTCAGAGCTCTCTGAGCAATTGCTGTGTACATTAAGTGAGAGAGGGAAACTATCTGACAGTACTATATCTCTATTTGATTCAAAGACAGCAAGATTAAGGTAAAAGATTATGCTAGCTGTTTGTAATGTGTATATTGCAAGCCATAGTGACACAATAGGTTAATTTTTTTTATTTAATTCTACTAATGTATGTACTGTAATTGTTAAAAGATGTGATGTGTGTATATAGATGTTCAGTAATTGCAGTGCTCAGAACAGTGTCATTCCATCTCCGATGAATGAGAAAAATGACAAAATGTAACCCAACAATTCAAATTTTCATTACATTTGGTACACATTATTTGTTTACATATAGGAGTGGTTTAAAACTTCAGATCCCTATTTTAAGCCATTTATGAACTAGAGCAGCTGGATTTTTAGCCTAAATTCCTAAATTTTTTCATTTGTGGCTATCGCAAATTAAGTTAACAGTTTTGAGTTAATTTACTTTTTTCTGAAATTGTGGTAGGAAGAACCATAATTTTTCATACTTAGGTAATCACACTACGAACAGTCATTTCAGATTTCAAAATATATTCCTTTCTATACATGTCCACAACTTAAATCAAAAATTTGTGTGTATAGACTGTACCTTATTAACAATGTATGTGTAGAGACAGGAATTAGTGATCACGATATTGTCATAGCTTCAATGGTGACCAAATTTCATAAACCAATCAAGAAGGCTAGGAGCGTGATTTTGTTGGGAAGAGCCAATAAGCAAATGTTGGGATCACACTTAGAAAACGAATGGGCATCATTTAATTCCGGGATGTAGAGGACTATGGATGTAGAGGACTGTGGATGTAGAGGAATTGTGGACTAAATTTAAGTGCATTCTAAATAAAGGGTTAGAGAAATATGTGCCAGTAAAGACGATTAAGGATGGAAAAGATCCACCATGGTATAATAATAATAATGTTAGAAAGCTGCTGAGAAAGCAAAGACTCTTGCACTCTCGATTAAAAAAAGAACACGCAAATGATGACAGGCAAAAGTTAGTAGAGATTCGTGTGTCTATAAAAAGATTGATGCGCGAAGCATACAATAATTATCACAGCCATACCTTACCAAAAGATCTTTCCGAGAACCCGAAAAAATTCTGGTCCTATGTAAAATCGATAAGTGGGTCAAAGCCCACTGTCCAGTCACTCGTTGATCATTCTGGGGCAGTAATAGAAGAAAGCAAACACAAAGCTGGAGTTCTAAATTTAACCTTTAAGAAATCTTTCACGCAGGAGGACCTCACAAATGTACCATCATTTGATCAGTGTACTAATTCCGAAATGGGGGACATAGGTATTTCTGGTGTAAAGAAGCAGCTGTGAGGGAGCTAAATACGAAACAGTGTGCTGGTCCGGATGGAATACCAGTTCGGTTTTACAAAGACTATTCGGCGGCATTGGCCCCCTACTTAGCTTGCATTTATCGCGAATCTTTAATTCAGTGCAAAGTACCTAGTGAGTGGAAAAAAACGCAGGTAACTCCCGTTTATAAGAAACGAAAGAGAATGGACTCACACAATTACAGGCCAATATCGTTGACATCAGTTTCATGTAGAATTTTAGAGCATATTCTCAGTTCGAATATAGTAAATTTCCTTGAAACGGAAAAGCTTCGTTTTATGAATCAGCATGGGTTTAGGAAACATCGTTCATGTGAAACTCAGCTTGCCCTTTTCTCACATGACATCTTGCGAGACATGGATGAAGGGCAACAGGTGGATTGTGTTTTTCTCGACATCAAAAAGGGGTTCAACGCGATGCCACACCGCAGACTGCTAACGAAGATACGAGATTATGGAATAGGTTCACAGATTTGTGAAGAATAAGTAATAGAACGCAGTATGTTGCTCTCGACGGCGAGTGTTCATCAGAGGCGAATGTATCGTCAGGCGTGCCCCAGGGGAGTGTGATAGGACCGCTATTATTTTCTATCTATATAAATGATCTGATGGACAGAGTAAGTTGTTTGTTTGGCTGTTTGCTGATGATGCTGTGGTGTATGGGAGGGTATCGCCTGTAACTGACTGTAATAGCATACAGGATGACTTTGACAAAATTTCTAGTTGGTGCGAAGAATGGCAACTAGCTCTCAATGTAGAAAAATGTAAGGTGATGTGCATGAGTAGGAAAATCAATCCTATAATGTTTGAATACAGCATTAGTAGTGAGCTTCTTGATGCTGTCGCGTCGTTCAAATATCTAGGTGTAACATTGTAGAGCGATATGAAATGGAGCAAACATGTAAGGACAGTTGTGAGTAAGGCGGACAGCCGACTTCGGTTTATTGGGAGAATTTTGGGGAGATGTACTTCAGCTGTAAAGGAGACCGCGTATAATACGCTTTTACGACCACGTCTTGAGTATTGCTCAAGTGTTTGGGACCCGCAGCAGATCAGTTTAAAGGAAGACATAGAGGCAGTTCAGAGGCGAGCAGCTAGATTTGTTACTGGTAGGTTCGACCAATACGCGAGTGTCACGGAAATGCTCTGGCAACTCAATTGGGGATCGCTGGAGGGAAGACGATGTTCTTTTCATGAATTTCTGTTAAGTAAATTTAGAGGGCCGGAATTTGAAGCTGAGTGTAGTACGATCTTGCTGCTGCCTACTTACATTTCGCGTAGAGATCACAAAGACAAGATAAGAGAAATTAGGGATCATACGGAGGCATATAGGCATTCTTTTTTCCCTCGTTCTATTTGGGAGTGGAATAGGAAAGGAAATGCCTAGTAGTGGTACAGTGTACCCTCCGCCACGCACCTTACAGTGAATTGCGAAGTATATATGTAGTTGTAGTTACAGTGTCCTAATATTCTGTCAGTATCAGTGGAAAGAGAAGAAAATTTCCTTTGAAATGGACTTTAAAAATTCTTGTGAAAATGACAACTAATACAGAAAGAAATATTTATTGAAAATAATACCCACATTTGCATCAACGGAAAGAGAAGTTTATTCAACTAATTGACAAAATACATTTAAGCCTATGAAGTATTTTTAAAAAAATATAATTTTTTGTACTGTGCTGAAAATTGATAATGCCTGCCTGTTTTTATTGTAGTTGTTCTCTAATGCTTAGCATATTTTGCAATCTGATCCTTAACCTGCTGAAAGCATAAAACTGATTCTAGCAATCTCTGATTATAAATTAATAATTTCAGTGAGAATATATAACATAACTGGACTGGACTAGGAGGGAGACATGATAGTGGTACTCAAGGTACCCTCCACCACACACCATCGGGTGGCTTGCGGAATATGGATGTAGATGTAGATGTAGAACTGATATGTATTGTATACGTCTCTTAATTATTCAGATTTCTGTAATTGTATGGGAGGCAGGGTAGCACTCATGCAGGCGACCGAGGCATGCCGCTTCTATATCTATATCCTCATAAATACTCCGCAAATCACATTTAAGTGTATGGCAGAGTGTTCACTGGACACGTGGGGTAAAGGAACATCTAAATACTTCAATTTTCGATCTGATTTTTTACTATATTTTAATGGTCAAGTCCCCCACGTAGGTGGGTGCTAACAAAATATGTTCGCATTCAGAAGAGAAAGTTGACAAAAGAAATTTCACAAACAATTCTTGCTGCAACAAATAATGCTTTTCTTTTAATGATTTTCACCCCAAATCGTGCATCATGTCTCCCACCAATATAACAGTAATATCTATTTTATTGGCCAGACTGGGTTGATGTTTGTTCTATCCCATTTCAAAACAGAACAGCAAACAATAATGACAAGCAGCAAATATCAAATTCTAACATAGTGCCAAATATTGATCAATGAGAAATAGAATAACATATATGCAGTTTGTTGTTTTAACATACTTTGTGGCCTAAATTGTATTTTTAAATAAGCAGTTGAATAAATTTCTATTCCTGTGCATGTAAATGTGGAAATTATATTGAATACATTTTTGTTTTGGTGCGTAAAAGAAGATTAATTTGTGATTGCTGTATATATGTATAGTGGGATCGGAATAAGTTGATCCCTGAGAACTTTCATTGGTGCTGCAATCTTTCAACAATGCAGTGCAAATTGCTTTGGGTGAAAACTGTAATGTGGAACTGTTAGGTAGACACATACACAATTATAGAGGGTGTCTCACAAAAGACGCCTGCCAGGTGTCCGCGGGTCACGAGGTACGGCTCCTGGCCACCACCACCGCATCCGCCGGCCATGGTAGCATCCGATTCTCGGACTCTATTGTGCTGTGGGCACGTACACTGAGTTAAAATCTAAAAAAAACATTGCTATCTGAGTAACCTAAGCTAAAATGATGTCCCCCCTCTATGGAAAGAGCGGCCTGACATCTCTTGAACACATTTGCGAACACTTCACAAATTTTGGCTGCCGAAGTCTGGGAAATGACTAGTTGAATCCTGTCTTCGAACTCTTTGAGTGTATGGGGATTGCTTGCATCCCAAAGATAAAAGTCACTGGGATTTAGATCTGGAGAACTAGGAGGCCAGTGAACTACCCTATCATCAAAAATACTTCGTATTGCTGCCATAGAAGCATTGGCAATTTGTGACCTTGCATTGTCCTGCATGAAATAACAGTACAGCTTTTCGTTGGGTGAAAGTTCTTGAAAAAATGGATGCAGGATATTGTTCACATAACTGTCAGAATTTATGGTTTCATGAAAAAAGATTGGCCCAATTATTCGCCTCGCACTAATTGCACACCACACTCCAGTTTTCACATCATGAAGAGGTTGTTGATGTAACTCTTGTGGATTTTCTGAGCTCCATCATCGATTGTTCTGCGAATTTACGTAGCCCGATAAATGCAGCCATGCTTCAGCAGAAAAATAAAGCAATCCCCATACACTCAAAGAGTTGGAAGACAGGATTTGACTAGTCATTTTCCAGATTTTGGCAGCCAAAATTCGTTGAGTTCAAGAGATGTCAGGCCGCTCTTTCCATAGAGGGACTTCATTTTGAACATCTACTGTAAATAAAGGTAAGCTTAGGTTACTCAGATGGCAATGTTTTTTAGACTTTTACTCAGTGTATTCACCTGCGGCCCAATAGAGTCCGAGAACCGGGTGATGCCGTGGCCAGTGGATGCGGTGGCGGCGACCGGGAGCCGTACCACGCGATCCGTGGACCCCTGGCAGGCTGGCAGGCGTCATTCGTGAGACACCCTGTATAACACAACCCAATAGGTTTGTAAAGCTGTTGTGACCGACTTACTGCAAGTCAGGGACCAGCTTACAGCGATTTCACCTATAAGTGTGGTTTTGAGTGTCTGCTACTGTAGTTTTTATTTCTCCATATTTCATACTGTTCTAAAGGCTATTTTCTTCTCTGCCCAGTAATACAAGCCGGAATATTGATACATTGCAACTACAGTCTTTGCATGGAATTCGTAATTTAAGTTGCAGACATTTACATTTTGAAGGCTCAAATGTCCATTGATAGTGTGATTACAGAAAGAAATCCAATACAATTAGCAGCAGGAAAAATTGATGTTATTTTATGACAGAAACCGATGTTATATTTTGCACTTTTTGGTGTTATTTATCAGTGTTATTTTCTGACCACCTTCTTTCAGTAGGGAATATTTCATCACAGATATGCAGAATATTAAGAAAATATAAAGTAAAAGTCATCTTTCTCCCTCCCAAAATTTTGTTGCTGTTGGGATCTGTCAAAGATGACTACGGGTATTTACCGAATTCCATGTGAGAGTGGCAAATTCTATATAGGGGAAACAACACACACTGTGCAAGATCATATTGTTAAACACAAAAGTGGCGTACTTCACTCATACAACCCATGAAGTCCACAATTGCCAAACACTGTATTTCCACAGGTTACTCAATGAATCACAATGAGACAAAAATTGTGGCCCATATGTCAAACTTTTGGAGCTTGATTGTCAGTGAATCTGTGGAAATAAGACTGTGTCATAGCAAGACTCCTATTTATCAAGATTTTCAGTTAAATTTTGCTTGGAATCCCTTTATAGAAAATCACTGTATTCAACTTATTTCTTTGTTATTGCATGAAGATGACAATCAATCTGATATTGATGTGGCCAGCGTCTACTACGTAGGGTGCGTGGCACACGGAGTTGTAGTGAAAGCACATGCGCTAAGTAGTATATGCGCAATGGCACCTGGATTCACAGTGCATGTGCCGATAAGGTTTTAAATAGCTGAGCTCAGTACGTGTTTGCCAGTATTTCAGCGGTACTCACCTAAAGATGGCTGGAAGACTCTGCACTGAAATATCGTGGCAGGAAGTTACAGACATCCAGCACTTCTCCTGAAATTCGAAGGAACAGTCAGTACACTGGGAAAGTTTTAAATTTCACAACAGACCTATTCATGGGGAATTATGAAGAGAGACCCTTTCTCTTGCCATTTCCACTTGCACCTTAAATGCTGGTTTCATGTATATGATAGGCCTACATTTTTTTTTATTTTGACACTGTTTGTAAACTAATTATCTTTTTTCCAGGCATGTGAGAATAAAAAATGCAAGTTCTCTATCAACTAAAGGTTTACGTGTTTTAAAAACACACAAAATATCTTGCCTGGAAGTCATAAGTTTAAAAGTAACAGTGAATGAACTTATTGGCTGTCTGGGAGAATGGACCTTGCAGAATTTGAGAACTCTCAATGTTGCAAGAAGCAGCTTCATAAATGGCTCAAAGTGAGTACTGTGCAGTGCTGTTTTGATACTTATATTGTGCTCCAGAAAATAGCTTTGTGCCATATGAATAAAATGGAGTATCTTCTTTATACTCTGAATTCCAGAGAACATACTAGGGTTCACATGAATAAAGCGAGTCAGAGAATATACTTCAACCGAGTATGTTCTCAGCATGACTAAGAGGGTGGGGGAAGTTGCTCACAACAGAGAACATTCTCTGGTTTCATATGAATAAAACTAGAGAAGTTTCTCATGACCGGAGAACATTCTCCATTTGCTGAAGTGAGCTCTCTAGAATACCTAATGCTGAGTAGCTTCTATTAAGGTTACATTTTACTGTGGTTTATAATAAAAATGACAAAATTTGTGTTGCTTAGAAGGCAAAAAAAAGTGACTATATGTAGGCTAGTTTGAAGAAACACGAGAGGAACTAAAAAGTTTACATAGATAAAAACATTTGGCAGTCAATTTGCTTCCTTCACAATTATCATAAGTGTAACTCTTCAAGCATTATAATCACAAGTGGATTCAGCTACGTGTTTTACCTGTTTGTTAAGAGTGTATTTTTACAGTTGTAAATATGTAAATAGCAAAATAAAATTGTATGTTTTTAAATAGGGTCTATTAATAAGGCCTTATGACGTTAATTGCAAATAAAGTACATCCCAGGACTTCACAGTCTGTATCACAAAATAAATATTTCTACAATACAAGGTATTTTTTTATTGCTCTTATTCATTCTACCCAAGTTGGTTGGTTTGTTTAAGATGCGTTTTCTGCCTTCTTAATCGTAACTTCTGTTGTGTTAGATGGAAGTATACGTGACAGTAAAATTAATAACTGCTTAATTACATACCTAGCAGTCTGTTTCTTGTAACAAAATTGCATGGCCTCTGTCTTATGAGGAGACTATCATGTATCATATTTAACAAAAAGTATATTGTGTTAGAAATCTCTGACTGCATTCCACGTTGTAACGGATGAAAATGTAATGCTTTCTTAAAATTTCGTTTACAAATTGTGGTAACTGAACTTCAATAACAAAGTTTCTTGCATTAAAAAAATTTTGTAACATCTTCAGAAGAATAAATTTTCATAAAAAGTCCATATTTAATCTGAATAATATGCTACTGCACAATAAACTAATATGTAAACATAGTACAGTCCTTCCTGAACACGAAGATGCCTACTCCATATTTGTACACTGAATAATTTGCCTGATTGGGGTAGTTTAAAGAAATACAGGATTGAACAGCTGATCTGTGGCGGACATGATACATAGAGAACTTACTCAAGAAGGAGGGGAACAAGTGAGAATAAACTTACTCCTCAGAGCATATGCTTTGAAGTTTTTATTCATACGAAAATTGAGAACTTACTCAGAGAACATTCTTTTGCTCTGAGAATCTTCTCTGGATTATGTGCTCTTTTTTATTCATACAGCCCATTGTCTAAGTGTTTATTTCTTGCATAACATGTTTGGAGTTTAAAGAATGACTGTCATGCACAGAAATCTTTCGTGATATTACAGGTAATTTTATTTAATGTTTGTTACAAGTATTTTGAAAGTTTAGTGAAATAACTTTTACCATATGCAGTTTTGCTGTAAATGTCCGCTGGATTGTAGTTAGTATTATGGGTACTCCAGTACAACACTTTTCTCCTACTAAACACTGTAAGTTTTGGTGTATTGTTTGTACAACAGATTTGAAATATCATAATGAAAATTTCTGCCAAAGGCAGAACTACATGGAACTACATGTAGACTGTATGAGTCTACATGATGTTCCCCCTACATTTGAGGCTCTTCAAATCAATTGGAATAGCATCTCAGTATACACCCTACCTTAAACCAAGTGTAAGTCTCTTTATACAAATACCAGAGGTATTAAATATAAGGAGAGGCATTGAATTAAAATTTGTGCTGGGCCGAGAATCGAACCCGGGACCTTCTGATTAATAGATAGGCACTTTAGACCGCTTGGCTAACACAGCATTGCGTATAATGTGACTACACCAACTGTCTTCAAACACCTCTCTCTCCATACCACATACTTTAATTCTGCTTCAATGATCCCTGTGAAATACTCATCAAATTTCCAAGGATCTCCTTTATTGGAATAGCTGGGGTGCTATTCCAATATAGGAGAGCCTTGGCAATTTGATATGTATTTCACAGGGATCACTGAAGCACAATTAAAGTATGTGGTGTGTAGGAAGATGTGCTCAAAGACAGTCTGTTTAGTTGCTTTGTCTGTAATGCTGTGTTAGCTGAGCGATCGAAAGTGCCTGCCTAGTGAGCAGGAGGTCCCAGGTTCGAATCCTGGCTGCAGTGCAAATTTTTATTCAATGCCTCCCCTTATATTTAATATCTCTCTATACAAATTAAGCCACATAAATCAGAGACTTGTTCAGACACATGCAGGATGTACAAATGTAAACTGAAGTCTCGTTTGATAATTTGTACCACAGTCTGGATTCAAACTGTTCTCCTACTCGCCAGGCATTTGTGCTAACCCCTGAGCCACCTGTGCATGGATATCAGGCAGGATCCTCATTTTCTTTGATGTATAGGTGCTATTGCAATTGATTTGCTGAGCCTTTGCAATATTGTCATTGTGTAAGAGAAACATGAAGATTTGAACAGAGATAAAAACTTGGATTGAAGAAGTAAATTTGTGCATTTGTGAGAAGCCACTGTGCCAGGGTGGTGTGGTGGTGAGCACACCTAGCTACTAAGCAGGAGACCTTGAATCCTGGCCATGGTATTAATTGCTGTACAATGCGTCAGTCTGTCCACTGAACACATCATTAAAGATAGCTGTTACTAGTGAGAATCATTTATCAAAACAGATAATAGTGACATATATATAAAATTATTATTGACAGTTAGTAAAATGTTCACATTAAGAAGTTATTAAAAGTAAGTAACTATAATTTTCCATACTCGTCATTGGCAAATAACATAAGGAATGTGATATACAAGGGTGGTTCCAGAAGTACCCAGTCTGACCAAGAGATGGCAGTTGTTGAAAAATATCTCTGCTTTAGGAAGTATAAGAACCATGAAGCATATGTTTCAAGTTTGAAGATGCCCATTGTTTAGTATTTGTTTGGCAGCCATCAATAGTGAACATTGTGAGTGAATTTGTGAAAATGGATAAAATTGGTCATTGTTATGTGATACAATTTTTTTTGCTTTTTGAAAGGCCTCAGTGCATCCAATATTAAAGCTAAGATAGATTCTACTTTAGGAGACTTGGCTCCTTCATTTACAACAGTAAAATTTTGGGTATTTGAGTTTAAACATGGCCGTATGAGCTGCCAAGATGAGCATCGCAGTGGTCGACTAAATGAAGAAAATCCACAAAGCTGTACTGGATGGTCGTCAACTGAAAGTGCACGAGGTAGCAGACATGGTAGGCATTTCAAAAAGTGTGATACATCGCATATTATTTGAAAATTTGAACATTAGAAAATGATATGCAGGATTTGTGTCGCATTTGCTTACACTCGAGCATAAACAGCATGGTGAAGATGTTTCAGTTGTGTGTTTAACGAAGTTTTGCAGCAACAAATGCAATTTTTTTGAGCCATTTCATACCCATAGACGAAACATGGGTCACCACTTCACTCCTGAGACAAAAGAACAATCAAATCAATTGGCACAAATTGGAGGAACTAATCTAAAGATGATGAAGACCATTTATTCTGCAGGCTAGCATGGCATTGGTTTTCTGGGATATGCGTGGGATAATTTTCATTGACTACCTTTAAAAGGAAAAATTATCAATAACAAGTATTATGCAAACTTACTGCAATGTTTGGACAAATAAATGAAGCAAAAATGGTGCATTTGAACAAGAAGAAAGTGTTGGTTATTGAGGATAATGAACTAGCTCAAAGTCTGTTATTGCAATGGCCAAAATTCATGAATTAAAGTTTGAATTGCTTTGCAATGTACCCTATTAGCCAGATTTAACCTCTTTGGATTATTTTATGTTCCCAAACTTGAAAAAATGACTTGGTGATAAAAGATTTTCAAAAATTGAAGATGTTATCTCAGCAGTTAATGGCTATTTTGAGGAGTTAGACAGTTATTATCGAGCATATTAAACATTGCTGGGAAAAGTGTTTAGAGCTGAAAGGAGATCATGTTGAAAAATACATATATTTTTCCCACAGTTTTGTGCATTCTTTGATGGGTTGGGAACTTATGGGACCACCCTCGTACAGTGCCATCTTTGAAGGTATTTAAATTGGCTATGGGAGCAACAGAAACATCAGAACACAGCACAAAATCTTGTATGGAACATATGTGTGGAACCACTGAACAGTAGTCTTTTGTATCCATGGGTCCACAGCGACTATGAATTTTTCGATGTGAAAAATATATAATGAGCAAGTTGGTACAGCGGTTGGGGCACTGGTTATTTGGTCATGAGGAGCAGTGTTCAAATGCTTATGCAGATTGAATATTTGGTGGTTGTGCTAAATTAGTAAGTATGTTGCTATTGTCTTTTTGGAAATTTAATTTGAACTTTTGCTTTATCTATAATGCCCATTTTGTCAGTGAGGTGTTTGAAACCTTAAAATTTCTTTGTTCTTTCTGCAGTTATCCAGCGTACCTCAAACTTTTTGAGTCAAATTGAAATGGTCGATAGTTAAGGGTGGAGGGGCTGCGGCAGGGGGTTGGGGCTCTCCATGCCCACACCAATGTGGTTGCCATAAAAAACAGTTTAATGCCACCTCCGTATTTGTTAATTGCAATCAGATATTTCATAGGTTGTTGAGCCATGATGTTATCTGTAAGTTTGGGCACTAATTCAGTCATATTGAGATATAAAAGTTCTTAAAAAGTTAATGAAATGTAATGGGTTTTAAGGAAAAGGCAAAAATGGCCAAGGGAGAAAAGAAAACTTCTTTGATAGTTTGGGTGGGTAGTTAGAGCAGTATCAGTTTGCTTGTTATCTGTGACAGATTGTGTAAGGGATACATTATGTCAGTTGGAGATATCTCTTTGTACTAATGTCATAGCTAGGTTTGTCATAAAGATTTGAGTTGGTTTTAGATTACCCATATTTGGGTACCTCTTTTATGCTTATGATATTGTCTTGTCTGCCGAAATATACAGTATTTGCAACTGTATACATTGATGCTGTAATGGACATATGATTGCTGATTTCCTGTTCTACATTGAGCATATATATAGAAACATGCTATATCCAAGAGTCGGCTCTCTTTAACTGCTTAAGGTAATTGTCAGATAAAGCAATTAGAACAGCATTGCTCAATTCTCTGTCCCTGGCACCCATTTGAAACACTTGAGTCACCCCATCTATATTCAGTAAGTTAAAATCTCCAACTAAAACTATAACAGCTTTGGGAAATATTTTCCAAGTCTTCCCTCGGATGTTTTGGCATTACTATTGCTGAGCCAGGTGGTCTATAAAACATCCAGTGACCATGAATGAGCCACTTTTAACACTGATCTTCACCCAAATTATTTCACATTGCTGATCTGTAATAATTTCATATCATACAATAGAATTTTTATAGCTATAAACATGTCTCCCTATTCAGTGTTCAGTCTCTCTCTGTGGTATACCCTTCAGTCTGAGTTTAGGTTTTGATTATTATTGACATGTGGTTTTAGCCAGCTTTCAGTTCCCAGTACTATTTGGGATTGTGACTATATAATTGTGAGAGCACTTCTTGTATCTATCCATTGATGCTCGTGCTTTTAACTATTACTGTATTAACCTTTTCTTTCTCTGTTCTACTTTCTCGAGTTCTGCCCTCACAGGAATCTGTAAGTTCCTTAATGGGCCTGTGGAGGATTTTCTATATCCTCAAAAACCCACATCTGCACTCCATACATACTCCGCTACCCTATTAGCTGCTTCCTGCACACTTATAGTGCACACTTGACCTATTCGGGGGGATGCTACATGTCTCCATCTGGTAGAAGAGGTCGAGGAATTTGCATCCAAGATCGCTATAGAATCATCTGAGCCCATGGTTTAAGCCCAACACTCATTCGAAACCAGAGGATCATGATTGGTTCTAGGAATGATGCTCCAAATCAATAGCTCCATTCTATCCTGCAAGTGTGGCTAACTATTCTCATCACATCTAGTCTCTGAACACAGGTGGCAGGAGTCATTGGGCTGACATAAGCAACGATTTGCAGCCAGGTGCACCCAGTGGTGCTCTTTATTGTGACTGGCAGAGCCTCCACATCTTGAATGAGACAACCCCCTGGCAAAGGAAACAGAGTGCACACTGGCCTTCTTTCCCGACCTTCCCGCTAGATCCTTAAGAGAAAAGCAAACATACCCTCTTTAGATTTGATTAGTTCAAATTAGTTGTTCGTTCCATAGATCCATATTGAGGAAATCCTCGTGGATGTGGAACATGTCAATATACACTTTTTTCCTTAACCTGATATATTAATAGTATGAATTCAGATGTGTATATCATTTGGTTCTATTCAGAAATTCATCAGTGGAGTAGAAGGAATTGGCTACTAGTAAGTCTTTCAGGATCCTCTTAAACTGATCTTTATTTGTAGCTAAATTTTTTATGCTTGCTGATAAATTATTGAAATTGTGTGTTCTTGAGTATTGGGCCCCTTTTTGAACTAAAGTAAGAACTTGTAATTCCTTGTGTAGATCATTTTTGTTCCTACTATTGTATGTATGAACTGAGGTGTTTGTTGGAAAAAGGATATATTATTTATGAAAAATTTCATTAAGGAATAAATATACTGAGCCGCGGTGGAGTAGCCGAGCGGTCTAAAGCGTCTCGCTGCAGAGCACGCGGTTGCTCATCGTGGAAGTTCGAGTCCTCCATGGGGCATGAGTGTGTTTGTTGTCCTTAGGTTAGTTTACCTAGGTTTAAGTAGTTTGTAAGCTACGGACTGATGACCATGCAGTTTGGTCCGATAGATTTACAAACAAACAATAAATATACTGAGAGGCAGTAGTTGGTATACCCAGTCAAAAGGATCGGCCCTTACCACAGCAGGCGAGGCGGCCCATGCTGGCTCCTAGGTATTATCAGCAGCGGGCAACACCTCAGACCTATTCCTGAGGTATAAGGGGAAAGGCTTGTGGCCAATTCCCTGTTTTGCCATCTGCCACAGATCAGTTCGTCAATCACGTTCAGGCAAGTGTCAACGGGCTTGCATGTGGGAACTGGGAGGCACAGTTTCATTAGGGATTTGAGTTGGTGCAATAGGCACCAAAGGTACCGCAGCAATCATCTAAGGTGCCCGGGTGTGTGGTAAAGTCATGTGTCATGCAACATATCAGCCCACCTCATGGTGCAGGGTAATAGAGGCTTACCACACAAAAAAGTAATTCCAGTCTCTGTTGTCTCATTTAAAAAAGGAATTGGGGATAGTTAACTACCGCAAAGAGCCACACTTCCAAGTGGCATGTGTATAGCAATTGCTCAGCTGTTATCTAAAGAGCAGCTGAACATAATAGATGTCTTTAGTGACAAATTTTCAGGCAAGATTAGTACTTCCAGAAAGAGACAAGTTTTTTGTGCTCAACTGTTACCAGGCTTAACAAGGGACCATAAAGGTAAACTACTTGCCATTCTTCAAGAGTCGTCTGAGCATTTCAGTCCACAAGTAAAGAGCAAGTCAGACCAGTTGAAGATTAAACACCAAATTAACACTATCAGTCAGCCCTAGAATGTTTTGTGTCTGCAACAGAATGTTGAATAATTCATGAAAAGGTAGGGAAAATGATGATTGATGACATCATTCAACCATCTCAGAGACCATGGTCATCACTAGTAGTTCTTGTCAAAAAGAACCATAGTAGTCGACAATTATGTGTTGACTACAGGAAACTTAATAGGGTAACTGAAGTATTCTCTGTGTAATTGTTGACAATGATTTATTGAACTAATCACTACTCTCACACAGTCAACCAACTATATAGAGGTTGACACGTAGTTTACAAAGTTAACCGTCGTCGTGGTAGGTAGCTTGGTCCTGATGTCTGGCGGTTGCTGACAGCGTCTTGCGAATGTACGGCGATCTTCTAACTAGTACCTGGTCCCGGAGTAAGACAGGAACTGCCGGTGAATTGACCGAGCTGCACTTATATAGGTGGACACTGGCCTGGTATAGGAATCCTGTTGGTCGTGGTTGAGCGGTGACCTCTGGAACAAAAGATCCAAATTAGCAACTAGATAATTCTGTTTGTTTGTTTTCTTTTCCTTGTTGCTTGTTTTGATTCCTGGGTCGCCTGCATGGAGTCGTGTATGCTTCCCTGCATTCAGGAATGTTGTGAGGTCTGTCTGGCAGGGGCTTCTGCCGGCAGACAGAACAGTGACCATAAAAAAGTTTACCCTCTTTCCCAAATTGACTTTACACTGGGCTGCACAAAGGAAGTTGAGTTTTTCAACCATGGACATTTACATGGGATATTGGCAAATAGAAGTTGACATAGATGATTTACAAGAAAACTGCTTTTGTTAGCCCAGAGGGCCTATATGAATTTAAAGTAATGCCATTTGGTCTGTGTAATGTACTAGCAACTTTCAAATGGATTATGGATAACCTTTTACAGCACTCAAGTGGACAGTATGACATTATAGAATATTATGAAACTTTTAAAGAACGCATAAAAATACTGAGAACTGCTTGACCCAAATAAGGTGAACTCTGTAATGGAAAATTCCTAAAATACTAGTGATAAGAGAAGCTTCCTGGGGTTGCATTCTTATAACTGACATTACATTAAAAACTTCCGAGGAAATGTTAATAGCAGATTCTTTAATTACTATATAGATACAGATACATACATAAATATTTACATTTTATAGTATTTATAAATTAAATTAAGGGGTGAAACCCTTAAAAATACCAGTTGTGTGAGAGATGTGGTGGTTTTCTGATTCACTAGTTAGTACAAGAATATTATCAGTTGGAAGAACTGACACCTCACTTTCAGAGTGACAGATCTAAAGAATACTGCTACACAGCTGAATTGCTGTATATCATGTATTGCAATCGTGTGAATAAGTTATATTTGTCTTATTTAAAACCAGTAATACAGCAAGTGCAAAAGCTTCTGAAAGTGAGAATGTTGGCCCTACTAAATTACTTCAGGATTTGACCAATCTTATCCAGTGAACATGAGAGTTATAATAACTACAGTGAAAGTAGATATCCTGTCAAGTGATACTGATTCATATGTAGATCCTTAACCATATGTGGGGATGAATTTGAGAAAATTATTTCAGAAATAATACTCAGTTATGAAACTGAAGATCTCCCGTGTGAATGTTGCATACTGTAGATATCATAATAAAACTCACTGAAGAACCTGACATAATCGACTCCATCTTTAAACAGTGGTGGAATGTCAGTTAAATGGCTCAACATTAATATGAGATGCATTCTGGTTATAGCAACTCCACTGCTTTTCCCACAAACTAATCACACACAAAGTGTGAAACTTCTGTAACTTACCAACATAATCTCCCTGCAGCTGTAAACATTTTTCACAATGACGCTGCCACGGTTCTATGGCCACTGCAGATGTTTCTTTAGGAGTCTGCTTTGACCACAGGAAAACTGCTGATGCAATTGCAGTACCGCTAGTGAATGTGTGACATTGAAGAGTGTCTTTCACCATTGGGAAAAGCCAAAAGTCTATAGGAGCCAGATCAGATCAGGTGAGTAGGGAGCATGAGAAATCGTTTTGAAGTTGTCATGAAAAAATTGCAATGTAGCATTTGCTGAATGTGCTGGTGCGTTGTCTTGATGAAAGAGCACAAATGCAGCCATTCCTGCCCATTTTTCATGCAATGCTGGAAGGAACTTTTTCTGCAATCATCTCGGTAGGATGCACCTGTCACCGTAGTGGCCTTTGGAGTGCTATAAGTAAGGATTATGCCATTGCTGTTGCGGAACATGGCCACCATTATTTTTTCAGCACTGGTGCTTACTATATTTATTTATTTATTTTTAAATGGCGGTGAGTCTGTGTGCTTCCCTTGAGCTGACTGGCACTTTGTTTCAGGCTTGAAAAACAATATTCGTGTCTCATCTGTTGTCATAGTCAATGAAAAGAAAGTCCCCTTCATTCTGTCATAATGCGTCAATATTGCCTGACAACATGCCATGTGCACAGCATCCACCTGGAGGACACTATTTGCATTTTCAAGACTTCATGCAACAGGATGTGTGCAGAGCTCACAGAAATACTAACTTTGAAGATGTGTTCTACAGTTCTTTGCTGATCCTCCACAACAATTTTGTCCACTCATTCAGTCAAACTGTCTGGTGTGAGGACAAGATTGTCTTTGTGTGTTGACGCCTTCTCTGAACAGTTGAACCCACAGACACACATTGGACACATCAGTGACACCATAAATAGATGTCCCAATCAACCGGCAATGAATTTTATTCAGTGGCACACCAAGTAAATGGAGAAAATGAATTGTTACACGTTGTATTTGTGCTGGGAACATTGATGTTTTAGGTATCAATAACCGTCCTAACTCTCACTGCTTCCACTACAGTTCTGTGTGCTGTACACATTCACAATAAGTGTGAGTAAATAAAAAAAAAAAAAAAAAAAAAAAAAAAAACCCACACGTTTCTGTCAGTAGCCAGTCCCGAGGAAAAAAAAATTAGAGGTGTTATAACTTGAATGCACCTAGTAATACAGTGGATTTATGGGTTGAAGTAGATGCTTGTAATGATTCCACAGGCATGAATTTCCTTAATGAGTTATGGTGTCTCACATTTGAAGCGTTTAAGTCTCTCCCATTCAAATGCTGAACTGGAGAGGGATTTTAGTCAAATGAACAGAGTAACACCATAAAAAGATGAATATCAATACTCTGAACTCAATTATTACATTAAGAAGTGAGCTAAAGTGTGTAGGAAACTGATGTCATTCATTTTAACCACCTGAATGATAATGGAGCAATCAAAACTTATCATCAATCTTCAAGAATGGAGGAGTATAGAAGTGAGACTGAGGTCATAATGTAAGTTCTGAAAAACACTTTCTTTTAGTATTTGATTATCAATTTTGTTAAAATATGTTGTTGTTGAAGCTCTGTGCCCTACTCTATCCTGAGTAAGCCTCTTCATCTCCTCATAAGAATGGCAACCCACATTCGTTTGACTCTGCTTACTGTATTTGCCTCTTGGTCTCCCTCTACGATTTTTACCCCACACACTTCTCTCCAATGTTAAATTAACAGTTCCTTGATGTCTAAGAATGTGTCCTAGCAATCAATCCCATATTTTAGTTAAGATATGGCAGAAATTTCTTTTCTCTCCAATTTTATTAAGTACATCCTCATTAGTTATGTGATAACCCACCTATTCTTCAGCATTTGTCTGCAGCACAACATTTCAAAATACTCTATCCTCTTCTTGTCTGAATTATTTATCATCCATGAGAAAAGACTTCCTTAAACTTTTGATGTTATAAGTTTTTTTCTTTTTAGAAACATTTTTCTTCTCATTGCCATTTTATGTTTTTGTGCCATCTGTACTGCGATGACCATATATTATTTTACTATCCACTCATCTGCCACCTTCATTGTCTGGTTACCTAATACACTTCCTTCAGCATTGCCTTATTTACATAGACTACATTCCATTACCCTTGCCTTGCTCTTTTTAATTTTATACTCTCTTTTGAAGATGATGTCCCTTCTGTTCAATCTCCCTTCCAGGTCCTTTGCTGTGTCTGTTAGAATTACAATGTCACTGGCTAACTGCAAAGTTTTTATTCCTTCACCCTCAACTTCAATTCCTTCTCCAAATTTATCCTTGCTTTCCTTTATAGCTTGCTCAATGTACAAATTGAATAACATGGGAGAAAGGCTACAACCCTGTCTTACTCCCTTCCCAACCACTGCATCCTTTTCATGCCCTTCAACTCTGACACTCTGGTTTTTGTGCAAGTTGTAAATAACCTTACGCTCCCTATATTTTACTCCTGCTTGCTTCAGAACTTGAAAGAGTTTATTCCAGTCACCATTGTCAAAAGCTTTCTCCAAATCTACAAAAGCTAAAAATGTAGATTCACCTTTCCTTAATCTATCTTCTAAGATAAGTTGTAAAGTGAGTATTGCCTCCCGTGTTCCTATGTTCCTCCTTAATCCAAACTGATCTTCCCCGAGGTCGGCTTCTACCAGCTATTCCATCCTTCTGTAAATAATTTGTGTTAATATTTTGCAACCATGACTTATTAAACGGATGGTTCTGTAGTTTTCACACCTGTATGCACCATTCTTTGGAATGGGGATTATTACATTTTTCTTAAAGTCTGAGGGTACTTTGCCTGTCTCATACATCTTACTCACCAGGTGAAAGAGTTTTGTCATGGCTGGTTCTCCCAGAGACTTCAGTAGCTCTGACAGAATGTCATCTACTCCTGAGGCCTTGTTTTGACTTAGGTCTTTCAGTGTTCTGTCAAATTCATCTCTCAGTATCGTATCTCCTATTTCATCCTCATCTACTTCTTCTCCCCTTCCTACAATATTCCCTGTAAGTTCATTTCCTTTGTAAAGCATCTCTATATATTCTTTACACCTTTCAGCTTTCCCTTTATTTGCTGAGAACTGGTTTTCCATCTGTGTTCTTGATATTAATAGAGCTGTTTTTCTTATCTCCAAATATCTCTTTTATTTTTCTGTAGGCTGTATCTATTTTTCCCTTATTTTTAATTTCTTCTACAGACTTTCATTGCCTTCTAGCCACTCCTGCTTAGCTATTTTACACTTCCTGGCAATCTCATTTCTTAGTCATCTGTACTCCATTTTGCCTGTTTCATTTACTGCATTTTTATATTTCCTCCTTTCATCGATTAAATGTAGTATGTCCTGTGATATCCAAGGACTTTTTGTAGGTCTTGCCTTCCTACCTATTTTGTCCTCTGATGTCTGTTTTTAAAAAAAAAGTTGTAAATAATCTTCCATTTCCTATATTTTTATCCCTGAAGACTTCAGCATTTGGAAGAGTGTATCCCAGTTGACATTGTCAAAAGTTATCTCCAAATCTACAAAATCTAGAAATGTAGGTTTGCCTTTCCTTAACCTTCTAAGATGAATATTGTCTCACGTGTTCCTACAGTTCTCCCAAATCCAAACTGATCTTCTGCGAGGTCAGCTTCTACCAGTTTTATCATTCTTCTGTAAATAATTCATGTTAGAATTTTGTAACCATGACTTATTAAACTGATGGCTCTATAATTTTCACATTTTTCTCTATCTTTTTGCTAGTTATACACTCTTCAACAGCCTTGAATTTGTCCTCTAACCATTCCTGCATAGCAATTTTGCACGTTCTGCCAGTCTCTTGCTTTAGTCACCTGTACTTTCCTTCATTTACAGCATTTTTATATTTTCTTGCTTCATCAATTAAATATGGTATTTCCTGTTACATCCAAGGATTTTTTCCATGTCTTGTTTTCCTCCCTCTTGGGTCATCTGCTGCCTTAAGTATTTCATCTCTCAAAGTCAGTCATTCATCTTCTACTGTGTTACTTCCCCCCATTTCTGTCAATTGTTGCCTAAAGCTCCCTCTAAAACTGTGAAGAACCTCAGCTTCCTTCAATGTATCCAGGTCTCATCTACTTATTTTCCTACCCTTCTGCAGTTTCTTCAATTTCAGTCTATATTTTGTTGCCAGTAAGATATGGCAAGAGTTTATTTCTGCTCCTGAATATGTTTTACAATTTAAAACCTGGTCCTTAATGTCTATCTTACCATTATAAAATCTATCTGGTACCTTCTACCTGGTCTTTTCCATGTATACAACCTTCTTTCATGATTCTTAAACTATGTGTTTGTTATTAAATTATGTTCTGTGCAAAATTCCAGCAGATGGCTTCCTCTTTCATTTCTTTTCCCCAGTTCATGTTCACCTACTAGTTGGCATATAAACCTGTACTACTGTGGTCAGTGATGGCTTCATATTTGTTTTGGCTACAATAATGCAATCTCTGTGTTATTCATAGTAGTTTACCCACATCCCTGTTTCCTTATTCATTGTTACACCTACTCCTGCTTTACCCCAACTGATTTTGTACTTATAACCCTGTACTCACATGAACAGAAATCATAATTATTTTTCCACCAAACTTCACTAAACTGCACTATATCTAACATTAGTCGATCCACTTCCCTTTTTAAATTTTTTAACCTCCCTACCTGATTAAGGGATCTAAGTTCCACACTCCAATCCATAGAATACCAGTGTTGTTTTTCCTTTAACTAAATCTTCCTGAGTAGTTCCCACCCGGAGATCAGAATGGGGGACTATTTTACCTCCGGTATAATTTACTCAAGAGGATGCCATCATTATATGTTCATGCAGTAGAGATGCATGGACTTTGGGAAAAGTAACAACTTTAGTTTCCCTTTGCTTTCATTTATTCACAGTAGCTGCATGGCAAAGCCACATTAAATGATGTAACAAGGGCAGCTCCGGCAATCATCCTGACTTGCCTCTCCATCTACTGAAAAGACTGCTGCCTCTCTTCAGGGACCACACATTTATGTTGCCTCTCCACAGGTACCATCCTGCTTTGGTTGCACCTGCGCTGTGGCTATCTGTATCATTGAGGCATGCAATCCACTCCACCTCAGCGATATCTGTAATTCATGGGGGTAGTGTAATGTGCAGAAAAAAAGTTAAATTTGATATTTTAGTTATTTCTATATTTGTTTTAAATTTCGGATATTTTGATTAAAAGTGGAAAAATTTTAAATGGCATTTAAGAAGTTGCATGATCACCGTGTTGGTAACACTGGTTGTGTTTAGGTTCCTGTCTGAGAAGATATTTGAAAATCATAACTTTTTTTATTGGCACTAAACTGCAAAATATTTTATAAAAATAAATAAACGTTTAATGACCTTATCAGGAATTACAATGCCTGTCATCACCACAAATTTGAAATCATTGGCTATCTGCTCCTAAATGATGATTGGCTGTTCTAACTTCCCATTAGTAACTGCACCTTTAGCAACATCTACACATCACAAAAAATATGGTCACTGTTAGTGCATTTTAACCCAGGCTGGTAGCTCTATACTGATGTATAAAACATTTACCTTTCAAAGGGCTGTTTCGTTTCACAGCTCCAAGTGAATGTGTATTGTCACTTAATACAGAAAAAGTGTATTTTACAATGGAAAGAATGTATTTTTACTAGGGAGAAAGTGTATTTTAACCAGGTGATCTGGGAAAAAATTCAGGATTTTTTTTTCTGTTGTCCACGTGTGCACACTGGTAATCCACAGTAACCACGCTGTTTTTACAAGAGTCTGAGGCCGTGAAAGAAAAGTGGTAGCTGTGCAGTGTGTGTGTGTGCAGTATTGTTCAATCTGTGTGTTGAGCAAGCAGTAAAAGAAACCAATGATCAATTTGAAAGGGGAGTAAAATTGAGAGAGATGATAGAAAAACTTTGGCGTTTGCCTATGCCATTGTAATTCTGTCAGTGATTCCAAAGGCGTTAAAGATGAGTTGAATGAGGTTAGTAAAATCTTGTAAAGAATTTAATGAGATAATTACCAACAGAGGTAAAAGCAAGAGTTACAACATGGAGCCCCGTCAAGTGTAGGTGATATAACTAGGGACTTAGATTAGGAAAACAAACTCTACCGGTAATAGATGAATTTTGTTGTTTGTACAGCAGAATAATTTATGTTGGCCAAAGAATGCAGATTGGCAATAACGGAAAAATATTTTTAAAAAGAGAAATTTAATATTGTAAAGAAGATTTTTATGAAGGTATGTAGAGCAACCTTATGAGGTCTGCACGAATAAGAAAAGTGTTATCCACAAGGCCCATATCTGCAACTGCATCCGCAGCACTTTATCTGCATCCACAACTTTGTTATTCCTATCTGCAGATATTAAAGTTTTGAATGGGTAATAGTAATAGATGGCAGTATTTAAAACCATGGTATGTAATGATATAATTATTGTTAGTGTCATTTCTGCGACAACTTAACTACTTCTGACTTCTCGAATCACAGTAACTGCTCTATACCTACTCCAAAACAGGCTATTCCAAAAAGGAAAACATTGGCACTCCGGACACACACAGTAGCGCTTCGGAAAACTATGATTGATTGATTGATTTTGTCAGGGAAGCCAAAACGGTTTTGGTCTAACTCGCCACTGCCCGCACCGAAACTAGTTTATTGTGTGGTATTGCTCCCTCTATACATAGTAAAGCCAACCAATGCCCTTCAACAGTGCAAGGAGTCCCATTACCAGTTCTTTATTAGACACAATTTCTTCAGGTCTGGTTGTCTCAAATGTTCCGTGCCTTTTGCTCTCCAATGCAATGCATTCGAAGATTAGATGTAATGCAGTTTCATCACCATCATCACAGATCCTACATTTAGGGTCCTCTTCTGTTATTCCCATTGTATGTAGGTGTTTTTTGAAATTACCATGGCCTGTCAGCAATGCAACCATGAATCTAATCTCTCTCCTGTTCAAGTCCAGGATTGCAGATCTTCTTTTAAAACATGGTTTTGGCATCATTACCTTGCCATGTTTTTGTTGATAGACCTTGGTCCAATATTCTACGTGCTGTCTTCTGAGCCAGTTACGTAGCTCCAATTTGATCACTGCCTTGGTGATTGTCAGGACAGGTTCCGGTCCAATAAATGGAGTCTCTGCCCCCATCCTGGCTAATCTGTCGGCGTGTTCATTGCCACTAATACCCGAGTGACCAGGGACCCACAATAGGTTTACCCTATTGCTTTCCCCTAGCTCCACCAAAACCCTGTGACATTCTGCAACAGTTTTAGATCTTGTTGCAGGAGCTGCCAGTGATCTCAGGTCTGCCTGGCTGTCTGAATAGATGTAGATGCTACAGTCTTTGTAGCACCTACGCAATTTCTCCTCCGCACACGCCCTGATGGCAGTGATTTCGGCCTGGAATACTGAGGCCAGTTTCCCTAGAGAGATGACATCCTCCAGTCTTGGCTGCGCCTCATATACCCCGGCCCCAACGCCTTGGTCTGATTTCGAGCCATCAGTGAACCAGACAGTGTCCCCTATACGGTGTCAAACTATGTTCTCCCACTGCTTCCTACTTCAAATTGTTATATTGAAAAGCTTGTTGAAGCAGTATGGGGTTATAATATAGTCGGCTGGCATTTCCCCAACCTTTCCTATATTTACCTCGCTCACTATTTTAGTGTGTGATTCTGGATATGCCAAAGAGTTCCAGTTTTTGCCAGATTTGAGCCTGTATGCACCAGCCGCTGCCTCCATCTTGACCCAAACGTGTAATGGGGGCATATCCAGAATGGTTTCCATCCCAGCTGTTGGTGTGCTGCTAATTCCGCCTGTTATGGCTAATCAGGCTAATCTCTGCACCTTACTAAGCTCCTTAGCAGCAACCTGCTGTTCTACCTTCTTCCATCACACAACTACCCCATAGGTGATCCTGGGTTTAATCACCGTGGTGTATATCCAGTACATATCCTTGGGGCTCAAGTCCTAGTTTTTGCCACAAGCTCTCCTGGTACTTACCAGAGTACCTTTCGCCTTGGAGCAAATATTCCTAATGTGAGGGGTCCATGTCAGTTTCTCATCTAAGGTAACCACTATATATTTCACTGTCCCCTTCAAAGGTAGATCTTCATCAAAAACCTTTAGATTCCAACTTGAATGTTGGATATGCTTCTTCGTGAATGGTACAACAGTCTTCTTAGGACTAACCCCCAGATACTGTTTTCTGCACAAGTCTTGCACAATGTCCAACGCACCTTGTGCCATATTCCTGACTGTGTCACCGAATTTGCCAAGTATTACTATGACAAGGTCATCTGTGTATCCTTGGCAAAAGTACTGCCTAGAGTTTAATTCTCCAATGAGTCCATTCACCACTGGATTCCACAATAAAGGGGAAAGAACTCCTCGTTGCGGGCAACCACTATTGGTGTTGATTACCATTTTTTCATTCATCATGGCAGCCTCTACCTTTTTTCCACTGAGCACGGCCCTAGTCCACCTACATATAGTGGTCCCTAGGTCATGCACCTCTGATGCCCTAACTATGGAATCGAAGATCATGTTGCTAAAAGCCCCCTCGATGTCCAGGAAGATACACAGGGATATTTCCTGAAAGTGTAGTGCTTTCTCCACCTTCCCAACGAGTTGGTGGAGAGCTATCTCACATGATTTACCTGGCTGATATGCATGTTGGTTTGAATTTAGAGGAGCCCTACTTAACCTCCTCTCTCCAACATGTACATTAACCAGCTTTTCCAATATCTTAAGAATAAAGGAGGACAGGCTGATTGGTCTCATATCCTTGGCCTTAGTATTATCAATTCTCCCTGGCTTTGGAATGAAGACAACCTTCACTGCCCTCCAGGCATTGGGAATGATTCCTGCTGCTAGGCTAACCCTAAATAACCAGCATAGGAATGTAATAAGATTTTCTCCCACTTGTTGCAGGAGAACTGGAAAGACTCCATCAGGGTCAGGCGACTTGAACAGTTGAAATGTTCCCACCGCCCATCGGACCTTACTGAAATCAGCACACTCCTTGGCCAAATCCCAGTCCTCTTTGCGAATACCTGAAAACCGTTGTCTCTCAGGGATCGCATTCTGGTCTGTGTTGTCCACTAGAGTATATTGAGGAAAGTGAGTCTTGAGGAGCAGTTCCAGCGTTTCATGTGCTGTCTTTGTATACTCCCCATCCTCCTTCCTCAATGTTCCTCCTGGATTAGTTGGTACCCTAGTGAGGATTTTATGAAGTCTCGCTTGAGCAGCCGTGCCCTCCACTTCCTCACAGAATACCTTCCAGGATGCCTCCTTTGCTCGTCTGATGGCAAGGTTGTAATTGACAAGGGCCTCATGATACTTTGCCCATTGTCCTTTGCACCTCGCAAGGTTAAACAGTCTTCGTACCTGTTTCCTTTGCATTTCCAGGTTATTATTTCACCAAGGCACACTCCTATTTGTGCACTTCTTGATGATTGAGCAGTTGTCCTGGTATGAGGTCACTATAGCAGAGGTTACGGCCTCTGCTACTTCCTCAAACTCTGCTGGATTCCTTATCGCGGTTTTAATTTCCGATAGGCTGAAGTCAAGGTCTCTCCTATATGTCTTCCAGTCTGTTTTCCTGGGATTCCTATTGGCCATGGTCTGTCTGGTTCCCATTTCGACCTTGAATTTAACATACATGTGATCTGATGAGGATGGCTTCAAGACCACATACCACTGTTTGACATAACTGCCCATCATCATGGAACCAAAGGTTATGTCAATTACTTCTTCCCTCCTATTATTCCTGAATTTAGGTTCATCACCCCTGTTCATGATATCCAAGTTGTTGGTGTCCCTCCTGCCCCACACTAGATTGTGGGTATTGACGTCACATCCAACCAACAGTTGGTACCTTGCTGATGGCAGGCTTCCATCAGTCTTCTCACTTCCAAAGGAGGAGGAGAGCTGTCTTCGTAAGGAAGGTATGCTGAGGCCAAAACAATTTCCTTCGTGATACCTTCCTCACGTTGCTGCGTCCTGATGGTCACCAGATCCCTGGAACAAAAATCCATCATTGGCATGAAAGGGATTCCGTTTCTAACATAAATGCATGTTCTGGAGTTTCTTAGATTTCTAACAAAAATCAGTTTACCTCCAGTACCACTGAGGCCCTACACACCCCATTTGTATAAATAGGGTTCTTGTATCAGGGCCACGTCCACTTCCTGTCTCCCCAGGCGACAGCTCAGGGCAGCAGTGGCCCCTTTACTGTGCTGCAGGTTTATCTGCAGCACTTCTAGTCCCCATCTTGCTGCCATTATTGCCTTTAAGGTCTTTGATAACCCTGACAGCGAGCTGCGAGAACTCTAAAAACAGTTCCAGGCCTTGCTCTCACATTGCCTTCACGGACTTCTCTCTGACCTCCACCACCAGGGTTCGTCCTTCCGGAACGACCTTTTGGTTAATTACCTTCCAATCCTCTGTCGAGACTTTTGGGTTCTGGACCTTTATTTTCTCGAACAGAGTCTTTGGAGAGACATCCTCAAGGATCTTTGGTACCCATATTGATACCTTTGCAGTCTTTAGGAGTTCGGCTGCTGTCATGACCAGCAGCTTTGCATCCTCCCAAGGGGATGTCTTGGGCACCTTGCCTTAAGCCATTCTGCTGAGTGCTCCCCCTCGCAGCCAAAAATGAGTGCACCGTGATCTAGATAGACCGTCCTGAATTTTGGTCCTGGACCAGCGCCCCCCCCCCCCCCCCCTCCAAATCTTTTCAAAGAGAGCCATCTGCACGAGCTCCTCCTGCTGTAAGGTGTTGCCCACCAGTGGATATCATTCTTGGACAACTGCCATCCTAAAGACCGTGACTGCAGTACTATAGGTCTGTTTCCGTATTTCCTGCCTCGGCTTTTTAGGATCACGCTTGTCCAGAGAGGGGGTCTGTGTATCCCCTTCGACCTGAGGCAGTTTCTTTTTGGGGGTCTTGGGCTCAAGCCCTTTTAATTCCCTCCACTTATTCTTAGGAAGCCATTCTTTTTGTTCCTTTTGCTTCTGTTCCTTGAGAAGTTTCCTCCTCTGAGCCCCAGACAAGGCCTTAATCCTAATCTGGTCCAACTTCTCTGTTACAGTTCCCACTTCTTGCTCAGGTCTAGACCCTGATTCAGAAGTGGGAGTGCACTCCATCGTTACTGATCCCGATGCCCGAGTATCTGAGGTCTCACAGTGCCCCTCAGTTTCTTTTAAAATAATTTCTTTTTTCATGTCCATCTTGGTCCCACGAGATTTGGGGATTTATGCGGTCCACACCTCGATAGCCCTGCACGGTGTAAGGCTCTGTTTGAGACACATCTACCCATGTGCCATGCACCCCTCATCACGGATCGCATCACGCCTTGGGTTTGGAAGGGTATTGGGAAAGGACTGGGAGTGGATAAGGAGGACGGGACGTTGTGGGACACTCTTAGTCTGATCCATCAGCTGAGGCCTTTCCGGCAATAGGTTCTCTACCTTCGGTATAGCCCTCAGCTTCCCACGCATGCGCAAGCCTCTCCACCCACACGGACAGTGCTTTGTCAAGGTTTCCCGGAGAGGGTGTCAGCTGCTTAATACAGGCATCTTCTTAAATTTCAGTGTTTAAGCTGATCGGCATAGAGGGGATTTTACTGTGTTTACATTTAAAAAAAAAAAGGAATGGTTCTTTTGGAGTGTTACAAAAGGGACACTTTATTTTCTCCATATTAACGCACAAGAGGCTGTGAGACACAGAGCAAAGGATGTCATTTCAAGAGTTAAAACTGCAGCTACTACCAGCCTATACATTGTGTACCGTCCTAAATATGTTACTTTAACTGTAAACCATATCTGATTATGAAAGTTGCTATAAAATGCTTTTGACAATCTTTATTACTGCCATCACAGTTTATCTAATACATAAACATGAATTTGTATTTTATGCGCTGCTGTATCATTCATTTGGTTGCGATGAAACAGTGTAAGAATATACTTTTTTTCCACGCAAAACAGGCCACTATATCGTTGATCTTTTCCTTGCCATCACATACGTATACAAATATTTTTCCAAATTGACGATTTCAATTTGTTTTCCTTCACTAATGTCAAATCACCTCTTTTCACTTTACATAATATTTTATCCATTGATGTCATGTTCATTTGAAGAAAGAACTGTCACTGTATTCACGATGATATACGTTATCACTCGGTCACTACAAAGTGCTAACTGAAGGCAGTAGAAATTTGGCGTGACACCTGTGGTGGGCAGTGGGCTGTTTTGCCACCCAGAAAGCACTTGACAGACCACATATAACACACAGTCGTGTAAACGAATTAGGCGCAGGTCCCTTGGGTACAGCTATGTTCGCTGTGTCCAGGGATGAGGACAACAGACTTCCGCTCTACCTGGTCACTACAAGGATTCCAAGAATGTCAACAGGCCTCAAGTTTTCAGCTAACATTTTGACAGACATAGTGGGCATCTCTCTTTATCCGCATGTAACACCCAGATATCTGCATCGCTCACAATTTTATCCGAAAAGTAAGAAATACTGTGCATCCGTGCAGATGTCTAGTTAGTAAAATGTGAAAGATAAACTGTACAAACAAGATGAAACTACAAGCTTATAAAAAGAGGCTTTACAGAAGAATGCTTGGGATTTGATTGGTACATTGGATAATTAATAAAGAGTTACTAAATTGAATTGGGCAGAAAATACCACTTGGTAATTACACAACTTGTGTATACCTTTCTCTATTCATAACTTAGGTTATCATCACTCTCTCTAGATTGTGGGAGCTTGGGTTTGATTACTGCTAGGTTGGAGAATTTATTCACTCAGGGACTAGGTGTTTTTGTTTCCTAATCAAGTATTCCAATATTTATTAAGTCACCATAGTGGTGTGAAATATAAATATTGGCACAGGGCAACTGACCAAAACAAGTTCTCTCCACTAATAAGGCTCTGTGGATATTTCATTCCATAATACATATCACTATGTTTGTTTTACTGGTAGAATATATGTGTGATACAGAAAATACTTCACGGTTGGTGTCTGTGTTGTTATTTTGATTTCTTCTGTAAGTCTTCTCACTTTATCTGCCCTAAATATAATTACTGCTATTGTTTTATTTGTAATATTTTGTTATTTTTTGTTTTCTATATCATTTGTTGGATCTCCATCTGTGCAGTACTGTATTTATAGTTTCAGGCTGAACTAATGAGTTAAGAAATTTTATTATTGTCATTAATAGTTAAGTTTTGTCCATAATTTTGTTATTGTGAATCAACTTTCTACCACTACATTTTGCTGCTCTAAAATGATTGTTGTGTGTATTCAGTGAAAACTTGGATAGTAAGTACAACTCACTTTCTTTTCAGATATTGTGTAGTTGTTGCACTTTCAAAACTTCGCAACCTACGATGCTTAAATGTTAGCTGGACAGAGTTTAACCGGCATGGGTTGGAAATAGTTACCGAAGACTTGCCATTCCTAGAGAGCCTAGATATTTCTTGCACAAGAGTGGATGATATAGCTCCATTAAAGAAATGCAAAGACAGACTAAAGAGCTTGTATATGTATAATTTGAAGGTATGTATTTATAAAAGTGTTTTAAGAATAAAGTGGGAATTGAAAAATTGAAATTTATATTGTTGTTATAACAATGTTAATTAATAAATTCAGTGTCACAAATAGAATAATCTCTAAGTAAAATAATAGGTGATGCCTGAACCATGAAAGAAACACTAATTCAAGCATTTTTATTTTACAATCCCAAATAACTTCTTAAACATCTCTGGTAAGGAGTGGAAACTGTATATTATTAATGTGATTTTATGTTTTATAACACCAATTCATGTGTCTAGTACTCTTGTGTAAAGCAGTAGGTATTGTGCAGTGACAAATAGAGGCTCTAATTCCACTATATGTCAGATGTTTCTTGAAGAATTACATATCCAGTTCCAGGTGAATGTAAATCGTGTGTTACAAGTTGGTGACCAACAAAATACAAATTATTGTTGCTGACTAAAAAGTCCAGTTGCCCATAGATGAAATTACCAATGTGGGTAGGATGTCAAATGTTGTTGGTGACTTTCTAAAAGTTGACAGGGCTGGAAAAATGCTCCTTAATGTGTGAAGCTCTTAGGTGTGTAAAAAAAAATTGATAACTGTATTTCATTTGTCAACTATTCAAAGCTATTTTGGTTCCATAGTGTAAATGGAAACAATTTTTTACTGCTAATAGCAGATCAGAGCTGGGCACCATTAATCAAAAATTTAGCTTTGTTAATCATTAATCCATTAATAAAAAAGTTAACTTTGTTAAACATTAAAGTGTTACTTTAAGGACAATTTAACAGAAGTTAACACTAATTGTTAACTCATAAAAGTACTGTTTATCCGCGTAAACTCGCCTTCAATCTCCAAATTTATATTTTTGCAGGTGTTGTGTTACTGAAGTGAGCAATTAAATAAAACATATTACCCTATCTGATAATAATAATAATAATAATAATAATAATAATAATAATAATGTTTTGGTTGGGCAACTTAGAGTAGGACTTGGAGTATAAATAAAACTAATGTTACTCGGACACTCTATCCTGGCAGTTGGCTGCGGGTGTAAAAAAATGAGGACTAATCACATACCACATTGTAAAGTTGCAAAACCGTCTTCACTAGAGTTGTTCGCTTTGGCAGAAAAGTGTTATTTTGTGTGAGATGATTAGTCTTCTTGTACATAATGAAGATTGTCATTTGTTTATGCTTGCGGCCGACCTCCAGGACATAGTGCCCTAGTAATACGTAAAGCTTAGTTTGTAATTTTAAGAATTGAGCAATAAAACAAAATTTATGGGAGACTCAAAATATGTAAGTCCACTGAATATCATTTGACATAAGGTACATATTTGCTTTAAGAAACATTAACATATTAAAATTCTTGTCTGACTGTTAGGCATGTTTTCCCTGTAGGAAAAAGACATTCCACTGCAGCACCTGAAGGTGTAGAGGTAATATATTTTATAAAAACATCTATTAAAATATTTTCCCTGAGAAACACCATGTTGTTAAATGAATATTTCAATTTCATGTCATGCCACATTCTCATTACTCTCTGTGCTTTACTTGGTAAACATATTTAGCCTATTATCTCCTTAGATTAACTGACAAAATTTTAAAAAATCTTGCACAGAAGGTATGTTACAAATAAAAAATGAAATGCATTTGTTGTAAAATATTTATTTAATTGCAGTCAGCATAAGAGGGGAAACTAATATAATTAAAATTATATGCTAATTTCCTGATTAGTTGTATCAGCCATATCTTGATTCTTGCAGCCTCCATTATCGATTGTTTTGCAGTATGCAATTTAAATTTGTTCCTGTCAGCTGTAAAAAGTTCAATGTGAAAATTGTAATCGCTGAACGTACTATTAATCAACGGGGACATAAGACAAACATTTCTTTTCGTTGAAACATTCTCGTTGGCCATTGTTATTGCTGATGGAAACAAGAAGTGGGTACAAAACTAACATATTAACTGACTTAGGACAACTTAACGGAAGTTAAAGAGACCGTTAATGTGTTTTTTTAATTAACTTAAAAGTTAATCTGTTACTCAAAAAGTTAACTTTGTTAATTAATGATTAATGTGCCCAGCTCTGTAACAGATGGTGCTTCATACATAGCTAAAGCAGCCCATATTTTGTGCTCTAGTATGGTGTACACAACTTGCCTTGCAGATGTGTTGCAAAAGAGGTGTAATCAAATTACCCTGATGTGGACACAATTTTTTTCCTGTGAGAAAACCTATGTGAAAGCTTCAATGCAGCTGCAAAAATTTAAGGAACAGGCATCCTTATCACCCCTGCTCCTCAGAGTATAGTTACACAATGTGGTTCTTGGCTTGATGCTAATAAGTGTTTCTGCATCAACTAAATAAAGTGAATCATTTGTTAGTTGGATAGCAATGAATCAAGTCTTTACAGCTACCTTGTCTGGAAATGTGGCCTAAATCAATGGCAACTTTTCAGTGGTCCCAAAAGCTGTCATGCTGTCGGTAGTTAACTGTGTGACATGATGATAATGTGCATGTTCAGAGTTAGTGCGCCAGGGCTCACAATGCAAATGTCAAATTGTGGAGTGTTCTTTAGTGTAATCCTGGATATCCTGCAGTGTGTAAATTTAGGGACTTTTTTTTCTGAAAGTGACATAACATTTGAAGCCAATGAACCAGAGCTTACTGCAGTGACCTTGTAGCCTTCAGATATACTCCTTTGATGTTGAGATGTGCTTTTCGAGGTACAAAACTGTCCTCAGTGACAACTATAGATTTCTGTATTTGGGAAACCTGAAAATTCAACTTGTGATCCATTGCAACTTTGTGAAAACTAAAGATTGACAGGATGTGTTAACTAATTTGGAATACTTTAAACAAGGGGTGTGCAATAGTAATAATGTGGTCGTATTGTTTGGCTAGTAGTTGTTATTTTCACTGTTTGTACACTTTAATTACAAATTAAAGTGGTAATTACTTGTAAACTCTCCAGAAAGTAAGTACTCTACTAATAATTTCTTCAGAAGTTAATTTTGTATTGTCGCGTTGAAATGGAAGCAGGCTTGACTTCGAAGGCAACTAAACACAGCACTTATACTGAAAGCACGTTTATTACAAACTCAATGTACACGCAGCACTCACTGCCTCTCAGGCAGAGTGCTCTGCTATTTATACACAGACAGAATTTACCAGAAATTAGAAGAACAGTTAACATAAGAAACAAGTAGAATTTACAAGTGAACATAAAAAAGATGTAGAATCTTCTGGAATTGTTATTTACAAAGAAATAAATTTTTGACGGTGGGCGGGATTGAACCGGCGACCTTCTGCACCGCAGTCCGTGACGCTATCCCCTGCACCACGCCGGCAGTCGATGTTCTTGGTCTCTCGCGGCATTGCTCCCTCTCCAGGAGAAACAGCGACCCGCTGTTATGATCCCTGTGGAGCCAGCTGCAATGTCCTGGATCTTGACCGTGTCATGGGTCCTCTGTATGACAGTTCAAGAGAATCCTTCCCTTCTCCGCGATTATCAATGACAGACGTTCCTGTCGTGGCTTCATCAGTATCATAATCATCCTTAGAGTCCTTGAACAAGAAGCCATCTTTGCCTAGCTGCTCTTCAGGATCGTAGTAAGGCTTCATGCACAGGACGTGAACAACGTCTCTTCGTTTTTGACGTTTCGACGACGGTTCATAATCCTCAACTTTGTATGTGACCTCTGACAGGCGGCGTATGACACGATACGGACCAAAGTATCACTTCAATAACTTTTCTGACAGTCCAACCTTCCGTACAGGGGTAAAAATCCATACCAGATCTCCTGGGCTGTACACAACAGGTCGGTGCTTGTCGTTATACTGCTGATGGTCCTTCTCCTTGGCGTTCAGTGTCCGTATGCGAGCCAGCTGTCTTGCTTCTTCGACCCTGGTGATGAGCTGTTTAACATAGTCATCCTGAGTGTCGTCCGGTTGGAACGGGAACAGCGTATCCATTGTCGTCTCAGCTTCACGGCCATGGAGCAGGAAAAACGGAGTGAAGCCTGTGGTGTCTTGTCTTGCGGTATTGTAAGCAAATGTCACGACTGGAAGAATTGTATCCCAATCCTTCTGCTCAACATCGACGTACATCGACAGCATATCGGCTAACGTCTTGTTAAAATGTTCTGTAAGACCATTTGTCTGAGGATGGTATGCAGTTGTCATTCTGTGGACAATGTTGCACCGTGACATTACCTCTGATACTAGTTTTGACTGGAATACTTTTCCACGATGAGATATCATGACAGGTGGTGCTCCATGCTTCAAAATAATGTCTTCTACAAGGAATTTTGCGATCTCTGGAGCTTCTGCAGTCGGCACAGGTTTGATGACAGCGTAGCGTGTGAGGTAGTCAGTGCAGAATATTATCCAACAGTTACCGGTTGTCGACTTCGGGAACCTCCCTAAAAGATCGATCACAACTCGGTGGAATGGAGCTGCTGCCGGCGGAATCGGTATGAGATGTCCTGGAGGTAATTGCGCACATGCTTCCGTCGCTGGCACTCTTTACAGTGACTCACATAGTGCTTGACAGATCGGTAGAGACCTTTCCAGTAATACCTGCGTCTGATTCTGTCTAGGGTCTTTAAAGAATCCCAGTTGACCGGATATCGGAGCATCGTGGAAATATTTGTGAATAGCTGGCTGGAGATGAGCTGGAACAACCAGTAGCCATTTGGGGCCCAGTGGATCATAGTTGCTCTTATACAATGTTCCGTTTATAACGTGGAACTCTCCATTGGTCGGTTCTCCTTTCTCCAAGGCCTCTATCGTTTTTAATATTGCTGGATCTTCCCTCTGTTCAGCAGTAATGTCATCTAATTCAGTGAGAGCTGAAATTTCATTAATGCTGTTGTGTTCCACTAATGGATTCCTCGAAAGGCAGGCGGCATCCTTGTGTTTGCGCCATTTCTTGAATACCACTGTGACATCGTACTCTTGGAGTCTTAGTGCCCATCTTGCTAGTCGACATGATGGATCCTTCAAGCTAGTCAGCCAACACAAAGAATGGTGGTCTGTCACGACGGTGAATGGTTTGCCGAATAAATACAGCCAGAACTTGTTGATAGCCCAGATAACCGCGAGACATTCTTTTCAGTTGTAGAGTAGTTTATCTCAGACTTTGAGAGTACTCTTGACACACAGGCTATCACTTTCTCAGCACCTTCCTGAACTTGTACAAGCACTGCACCAATCCCATAACCACTGGTGTCTGTGTGAAGTTCCGTTTCTGCATTCTCGTCGTACAAGGCTAGCACTGGTGCAGAAGTTAGAGCCTCCTTAAGTGCCCGGAAAGCTCTTTCTTTTGTCTCATCCCAGTAAAATTTGGTGTCTCCCTGCAGAAGGTCTTTTAATGGATGTGCCTTGTTACAAAATCCTTTTATGAAACGTCAGTAGTATGAGCACAGGCCGAGAAAACTTCTCACATCACGAATGTGCTGAGGAGTTGGAAATTCTGTGACTGCCCTTACTTTATCTGGATCAGGGCGGACACCATCTCCGTTGACAAGGTGCCCAAGGATTTTTATCTCTTTGGCGACGAAGAGGCACTTCTTTGGATTGAGGCGGAGACCTGCAGCCTGAACACACTTCAACAGAGTCGACAGGCGACTCAGATGTTCCTCAAATGTTTTCGAGAAAACGACAATGTCATCTAAATAGCAGAGACACGTCGTCCACTTAAGGTGTTGAAGCAAGTTGTCCATCATGCGTTCGAATGTGGACAGAGCATTACATAATACAAATGGCATTACTTTAAATTCATAGAGGCCGTCAGGTGTAATAAAAGCCGTCTTCTCCCTGTCAGCCAGAGACGACCAAGGACTCTCCGAAGGTTGAATAATGTCATCTCGCAACATCTTCTCCATTTCCTCCCGAATTATCCTGGCGACACTCTATACGAATGTTGGCTAATTGGCGGATGATCCCCAGTATTGATACGGTACTTTATCGTGGGCCGTTTCGTCTGACCTTTCCCCTGCTGAGGTGTGAATGCACGCGAAAATTGGCGTAGTATACCTAACACCCACTGGCGTTGTTCCTTGGTCAGTCCAGGCCCTATTGGCAGTTCCACGTTTGTTTCCTCCAGCGTGTTGTCTGTACTAACAGCAGGGCTTGGGTCTTCATTGATGACATTGAGCTCACCGTCCTGGATTGGTTCAGCTGTCCCGATATACATTACCTTGGGAATAAGTTGTGACTGCTCGTGACAATTTGTGATCCAAATCTCTCCTTGACCACCGGTAATACTTATGATAGCCGCTGGTATATAAATTTCTTTTGTGAGACTGATAAACTTTTTACTATCAACTAGAACTTCACAGTTTAACCAGTCATCTCTGTTTGTGACTGCAACTCTTCTCATTGTCAACGGCGGTATCGTCACGAATTACAGTGATGATAATATTATCAATATTTTCTCGCAATAGCGAATTTCTTTTAGCATCACTGTATAAGGCACAAATTTTCATATGTCACCATTTGGTCCCCTCAGGGGCTCAGCATTAATTTCTTAGTACGTGCTTGGCGAACCCGGGGACCTGAGCCGTGGGCTGTGTCGCACCAACAGTCTGCTACACCGTAAGCTCTGTGCGTGCCTCAGCGACCATCGTTCGGAGCGACGGTGGAACATTGTACATTTCAGAGCCCGGGGATCTTGACTTAATCGCCCAGGTCACGAGGACGGAACAAACCTCTATAAAAACCCCTCAATCTCAAGGTGTGCTACGTGCCGAGGAGATGCATGGCTGTTGAGGTTGAACAGCCACTAGTGAGCAACCTCTGAGGAACCTGCCGCACCTCAGTCATATAAGGCTTACCCAGGCAAGCGGGGCTCTGTCTGGGTGGACCCTTATTTCCCTAGCTGCTCGTGGGAACACCATGAAAAGACCACGAAACGTTGGCGGACGTACAACTGTCGTCTCTAAGTGCGGTCGAGGCGATTACAACGCTGAACAGTATGACCCCCAAACGTTTCCTTCCCTGTCTACACCATGGGAGGAACGTAGGGCAAAAACTCAAGGTGAGGCTTACGCCCCTAAGTATTTAGTGTGCAGCCGAACAGATGGGGAATCTTTCATGTCCACAAAGCCAATGTTCTTTGTGGAACATTTGAAAGACAAATATGGAGAGGTCGATGGTTTGTCCAAGATGAGGTCTGGATCAGTTTTAATGATGACGTCATCCCCAGCCCAGTCACGCGCTTTGCTAGCCTGTGACAAGCTGGGTGATGTTTCCGTTAGTATCACGCCACATAAGAGCTTAAATATGGTCCACGGTATCATCTTCCACAGGGATCTCCTGTTGCAATCAGACGACGAATTACGAGCTAACTTGGAGCGGCGAGTTCCACATCTATAGGGGTCCGAAGGACAACAGGGTTGCCACTGGTGCCTTCATCTTGGCTTTCGAGGGCGATTCATTGCCTGAGAAGGTCAAGGTGATGGTCTACCGGATCGACGTAAAGCCCTGTGTTCCTCCCCCTATGCGCTGCTTCAAGTGCTGCAGGTTTGGTCATATGTCCTCCCGATGTGATGCCAATCCAACATGTCGGGAGTGTGGGCGTGCATCCCATCCAGACGCCCCCTGTACCCCACCTCCAGTGTGCGTCAATTGCAATCAGCAGCATCCTCCTTGTTCGCCCGACTGTTCTGTACTCCACAAAGAGCGCAAGATCATGGAGTACAAGACCTTGGTCTGGCTGACATACGCAGAGGCCAGACGTAAGTATTTGAAGCTCCACCCTGTCACCATGACAACCTCTTACGCCACAGTAGCTTCATTGTCAGTCTCCAGACCATCTGTACCACAAATGCCAGCGGGCCCCCAGGCCCAAACCACTGCACCTTCCCCCTTGACAGTTGGGGGTGCTACTCCTTTGGTTGCTCCCACACTTTTCACGTTGGGAGCAACGGACACCCACATCCTCTGCTTCAGAGGATGAAGTCGAGATCCTCGCCTCCGCTGAGGATCTCGTGCTTCTTGATTTGCCTGAACATAGGAGCTCTGCACATCCAGAATCACCAGATTCTGTAGATCCTGACCATAAGGCCGCAGATGTTCCTATGGAATGATCTTCATTTCTTTCTTTTCTTTTATGGCCTTACAGCGAGAAGAAAGAGTTATTCTCCAGTGGAATTGCGGCGGTTTCTTTAATCACCTGGCCGAGCTGCGACAATTACTGTGGCGCTACCCTGCACTTTGTATCGCCCTACAGGAAACATGGTTTCCAGCACAGCGGACTTCTGCCCTTCGTGGGTATTGGGGCTATTACCATAACAGGCCCATATACGACAGGGTGTCTGGTGGTGTCTGTCTGTACGCCCTGGACACTGTACCCAGTGACCCAGTGCCACTCAACCACTCTTGAGGCAGTGGCTGTTAGAATCCGGGCAACGCAGGAATTAACTGTGCAGCTTGTACCTTCCTCCGGATGAGGCCGTGTCTCTCAACAACCTTACTGCTCTGGTCTCCCAACTACCCCCACCATTCCTCCTATTGGGGGACTTCAACGCCCACAACCCTTTGTGGGGTGGACTCCAGACCACAGGCCGCGGTAAGGATGTTGAGACATTATTGGCGCAACAAGACCTTTGCCTCCTGAATACAGGTGCCCCCACGCATTTTAGCGTAGCACAGGGCACGTATACAGTCTGCAGCCCCAGCCTTCGACCACACCTCGGTTGGCGTGTGCACGAGGATCTGTGTGGCAGCGACCACTTTCCAATCTTTGTGTCACTCCCGCAGTATCAAGCTGCAGACAGCTTACCCTGTTGGTGTCTCCGTAGGGCTGACTGGCCAGTCTATGCTTCAACCGCTGTCATCGCTGCACCACTGCCAGATTACATTGACAATGCAGTCCAGCAGGTGACTGATAGTATTGTCATGGCTGCTGAGGTAGCAGTTCCACAAACCACCGGTTCCACTAGGCATAGGTCCATGCCTTGGTGGACACGGGAGATTGCTGAGGCTATCCGGGAACGTCGGCGAGCGCTCCAGCGCCATTGACGCCACCCTTCCGTGGAGAATTTGGTCACTTTTAAACAGCTCCTTGCACGTGCTCGAAGACTCATACAGCAGAGCAAGCGGGACTCCTGGGAGCGGTATGTAGCCAGTATCGGCTCCCGCACCTCCCTGACTCAGGTATGGACGCAAGTCCAACGCGTTTTTGGATACCGCCCGCCGACAAGAATCCCATCCCTCACCATCCAGGGTGTGCTCTGCACACTCCCGACAGCTATCGCCGAGCATATGGCAGAGCACTACGCACAATGCTCTGCGACTGCCACATACAGTGCCGACTTCCGCTCCCTCAAAGAGAGGGCCGAGCGGAAACAGTTATCCTTCCGCACTCGTCGTCAGGAAATGTACGACGACCCGTTTAGTGAGTGGGAGTTCCGAACTGCCCTTGCTGCGTGTCCTGATACTACTCCAGGACTAGATAGGCTTCACGGCCAATTCCTCCGACACCTTTCACCAGAGTTTCAACGCCGCATTCTCGCCCTGTTTAACCATCTATGGGTAGAGGGCACTTTCCCGTCGCAATGGCGGGAAAGCACTATCATCCTGGTGCTGAAACCTGGTGCAGATCATCTGGTGGCTGACAGTTACTGTCCGATCAGCCTCACCAACGTTCTCTGCAAGCTCTTCGAACGTATGGTGAGTCGGCGGCTTATG
This sequence comes from Locusta migratoria, assembly GCA_026315105.1. Taxonomy (NCBI): domain Eukaryota; kingdom Metazoa; phylum Arthropoda; class Insecta; order Orthoptera; family Acrididae; genus Locusta; species Locusta migratoria. Next base: position 230,833,494 of record CM048755.1, read on the forward strand.
TGGATCCTTGAAGAGCATGGACTCCTTGCTCCACAACAGGGGGGCTTTCGCCAGGGCCGTTCTACCATTGACAACCTCGTGTCACTGGAGTCGGCCATTCGCATGGCTTTTGCTAAGCGTGAGCATATGGTTGCTGTATTTTTCGACCTTCGAAAGGCGTATGACACCACCTTGCGCCACCATATTTTGACGACTCTGCATGACTGGGGCTTACTTGGCGCCTTTCCTATTTTTATTTGCAATTTCCTCTCCCACCGCTCGTTTCGGGTGAGGGTTGGGGCATCTTTTAGCTCCCCCCGTATTCAAGAGAACGTTGTCCCACAGGACTCCGTCCTCTGCGTCGCATTGTTTTTAGTGGCGATAAACGGTCTTGCTGTGGCTGTGGGGTCATCAGTCAGTTGCTCCCTGTTCGCCGATGACTTCTACCTGTATTTCAGCTCCGTTAGCATCGGCGTAGCTGAATGACAGCTGCAGGGTGCCATCCAAAAGGCCCACTCATGAGCCTCTACTCACGGATTTCAGTTCTCTGCACGGAAAACCCACGTGATGCACTTCTGTCGTCATCGGGTAGTTCACCCTGACCCAGACCTCTACCTGGGTGGTGAACTACTTCAGGTCGAGGAAACACATCGCTTCCTGGGCATGGTCTTCGATGCCCGGCTGACTTAGGTGCCACACCTACATCAGCTGAGACAGAAGTGTTGGCGGCATTTAAACATTCTCAGATGCCTCAGCCATACTGGTTGGGGAGCAGCATGTTCCACCCTTCTTCAGCTCTACAAGTCCCTTATTCTGTTGTAGCTTGATTACGGGAGCTTGCTTTACGTCTCAGCAGCCCCTTCTGCCTTGCGGGTCCTAGACCCCGTTCACCACACACGTGTGTGTGTGTCTCACAACAGGGGCTTTTCGCACCAGTCCCGTAACGAGCCTTCTAGCTGAAGCTGGTGTTCCCCCTCTATGGTATCGCCGGCAACGGTTGTTGGTGAGTTACATTGCCCGGGTTCATGGTTCACCTCGCCATCCGAACCACAGGCTTCTCTTCCCGCTTTCTGCACTTCCTTCCCCATGACATCGGCCCAGGTCGGGTCTTCCGATTGTGGTCCGTGTCCATTCCCTTCTCTCCTCACTTGATTCCCTACCCCTTCCTCCACCTTTCCATTACTCCCCTCGAGGACAATTCCTCGCCTGGATCTTCGATTGGATTTGTCCCGCGATTCGAAAGCCTCTATTCCACCACTGATTCTCTGTCGCCGGTTCCATGCACTGCTTGACACATTTCACGGAGCAAACATTCTTTACACGGACGGTTCTTTGGTCCATGCTGGATATGCCTTTGTCTGTGGTGACCACGTCGAACAGCGGTCATTGCCTTGTGGAAGCAGCATCTTCACCGCAGAACTGGTCGGTATTTTGAGAGCTCTTGAACACCTCAGAGCTCGTCCCAGGGGGTCATTCGTCATCTGTAGCGACTCCCTGAGTGGCTTACAGGCCCTCGACCAGTTTCTACCCAAACACACTGTGGTGCGAGCAATTCAAGATGCTGTCTTCGCCCTTAGCGCGTCAGGCCGTTCTGTCGCTTTTGTCTGGACGCCAGGGCACATAGGTATACCGGGCAATGAACATGTTGATCAGCTGGCCAAGCAGGCCACCACTCCGCGGTCCCTGGATATTGGCCTCCCAGTCTCCGACCTCCAAACCCAGTTGACTCTTAAGGTCTTAGGGGTTTGGAATTCTGAATGGGCAGACTTGACTGCACCGAATAAGCTCTGTGTTGTTAAGCCGTCTACCGGTGCATGGAAGACATCCTTGAGTGCTTTTCGCAGGGAATCGGTTGTCCTTTGCCGGCTCCGAATAGGCCATACTTGGCTCACGCATGGTCACCTTCTGTGTTGCAAGGACCCTCCTCAGTGTCGTTGTGGTGTGCCTTTGACAATCGGCCACATCTTACTTAAATGCCACAATTTAGCCGCAGCGCGACGAAATTTTAATATCCCTGACACTTTTCAGCTTGCTTTAGCTGACAATGCCTCCATGGTTGCCTCTGTTTTAAATTTTATACGTGAGTGTGGATTTTACAACTCCATTTAAAGTTTGTGTGTGTCTGTTATTGCTCTGTTCTCCACCTGCCTAAGTCTTCTAGGTAGGCGGTTTTAACGTGTTCCAGAGTGGCTGGATGTGTTCCTTATATTTCTGTGATCACCCAGCAAATACACTCTTGTACTGTCTCAGCTGTTTTTATCCCTTCTTCGTTTCTACTTGTATCTTTATATTTGCTTGTGAGTTTTAAAGTTTGACTTGTTAATGCATTTACTTAGGAACGCTTAACAAAATGTTTTATCTCTTTGACTGGAACAAGGGACTGATGACCGTCGCTGTTTAGTCCCTTCCAAAAACCAACAACAACAATCACCATTGGGAAAAACATCTATACCTTATACAGTGACACTAAAAGAAATTCGCTATTGCGAGAAAATATTGATAACGAATGTGGATAGTAATTGGTCCATCAGCCTCACCAACATTCTATGAAAACTCCTAGAATGATGGTGAGTTGGTGATTCTATTGGCTCCTCGAATCTAGTGGCACTCAATCATGGATACCTTGATAGACCTCAAGTCTACCACCTGGACAGCCTGTTCTAGAAGCAATCACCTGGTAGCAGTCTTTTATGACTTGATAAAGGCATATGATATGTCCTGGTAACACCACATGCTTACTACATCACATGAGTAGGGGCTATTGGGGTGGGACTCACTCCCAATTTGTATCCAAAACAATCTTTGTAACTTCCGTGACCAAGTTGGTGCCTGCCATATTTCTATGCAAATACAAGAGAATGGGGTCCTCCAGGTGTCTGTGTTGAGCTTTCTCCTGTTTTTGGTGGCTATTTATGGCCTAGCAGCAGCAGTAGAGTCATCAGTATCTCCCTTATTATACGCTGATGAGTTCTGAATATATTTTAGTTTGTTTAGTGTATGTGTTGCTGAACGCCAGCTTCAGAAAACCATACACAAGTCGCAGTCATGGACTCTCACCAATGGGTTTCAGTTTTCTGACTCCAAGACCTGTGTTACGCATTTCTGTCATCGCTGGACAGTCCACCCACATCCAGAACTTTATATTGGTGGCCACTTACTCAATGTATTGGAAATGCATTGCTTCTTGGGACTGGTGTTTGACGTCTGGCTAACATGACTTCCTCATATTCACCAGCTTAAGCAGAAGTGCTGACTGCATCTTAATACCCTTTGCTGCCTTAGTAATACCCCTTGGTATGCAGACTGCAATAAACTGCTGAATTGCTAGAAAGCCCTTGTTTTATTATGATTGGACTATGGGAGTGTAGCATATGATTCAGCAGTGCTCTCAGCATCGCAGATGGACCCAATCGACCACTGTAGTGTTAGTTGAGCTATTCAGTCCCACTTATCATATGTCCAGTCTGTGTAATCAAAATGTCATTTTTGTTGAATTGTGTTATAAAAACTGTAAGAAGTGAGTCTTATTGTGATTTATTATCTATTTTCTGCAAGCCATGAACTTATCTCTTGAACTGTATTATTTGATACTGTGTCAATATTATGAACAAACACCCTTCACTACCAAGCTGGTATCATCAGCGAACATTTATATAAATAAGAAACACCTATGGTCCCAAACCAGACCCCCGAGGCACCCCACATTTAACTTACCCCATTGAGATTGAACGTCATAGCCATTTTCAACACTGCAGATAATTACCTTCTGCTGTCTGTTATTAAAGTAAGAGGTGGACCAGTTGTGAGCTACTCCTCCTATTCTATAATATTCCAACTTCGGCAACAATATTTTGTGATCAACACAATCGAACACCTTAGTTAAATCAAAGAATATGCTAAGAGTTCTCAGTCTTTTATTTAATCCTTCCAGTGCCTCACAGAGAAAAGAGAATATAGGATTTTCAGTTGTTAAAGCATGTCCGAAACCAAACTTTACATTTGTTAGCAAATTATGGGAACTGAAATGATCAATTAACCTTGAATATACAGCCTTTACAATAACTATAGCAAATAGTTATGGCATAGAAATAGGTCTACAGTTGTCTACCTTATTCATTTGTTCTTTTTGATTAGTTGTTTCACTTCTGAGTATTTCAATCTCTCAGGAAACTGGCCATTCTGAAAGGAAAAATTACAAACATGGCTAAATACTGGTTAACAGAGACAGAACAATACTTCAGAATTCCGTTAGATGACTTGTCATATCCATAAGAGGGCTTTCTCTTTAGTTATTTATACTGAAAGCCAAACAAATGTGTTTGGAAACCCAGAGACAGATAACACTCGGAGGATGGCGCTGCAGTCGGCAACAGCTATATAAGACAACAGGTGTCTGGTGCAGGGCTTAGATCAGTTACTGCTGCTGCGGTGTCAGGTTATCACAGTTTAAGAGAGTTTGAACTTTGTGTTATCGTCAGCACTCAACAGATGGGGCACAGCATCTCCGAGGTAGCGATGAGGTGTGGATTTTCCCATACGACCACTTCACAGGTTCACTGTGAATATTGGGAATCTCTGATATCTCTGTGGCAACCCTTCTGCAATTTTCTGCAGATGTCAATGCTGGACCAGTCAATAAAACATCAGCATAGTGGGCTTCCAGACCCAAAAGCCCACTCATTTACTCTTGCTAATTGCATAACACAAAGATTTATGCGTCACCTGGGCTCGTCAATGCTGACTTAGACTGATTGTGACTGGAACCGTGTTGCCTGGTCTGATGAGTCTCATTTCCAATTATATAGAGTGGATGGAGGTGCATGGGTATGGAGGCAACCTCATGAATCTGTGAACCCTGCATGTCAGATAAGGACTATTGAACTGTAATGGTGTGTGTGCATTTGGAGTAAGATGGAGCACCTAATACGTCTCGATACGACTCTGACAAGTGACACGAATGCACTCATCTTGGCTGGTAATCTGCATCCATTCGTGCTCATTGTGCATCCCAATTTACATGGACAATTCCAGCAGGATAATGTGATACCATACACATTCAGAATGGCCACAAAGTAGCTCCGGGAACTCTCTTCTGAGTTTAAACACCTCCACTGAGACATGGAGGTTATTAAGCATATCTTCAATGTCACAGCATGCTGTTCAGAAGACATTTCCACCTCCTCATAATCTTATTGGTTTATAGACAACCTTGCAGCACTACTTAAGACATTAGTCGAGTCCATGCCACCTCGTGTTGAGGCACTTCTGGATGCGCAGGGGACCTACACAGTATTAGGCAGGTGTATCAGTTTCTTTGGCTCTTCAGTGTAATTATTGGTTCAATCTTCCCCTTGTCAGTGACATGGAGAACTAATTCAGGTAACATTCTCAGAATCCTATTTTCTAAGAGAGTTATATGATTACATGTTGGGGCTAAGGTTCTGTTTAATTCACCTGCTGTATTCAGAAAGTGATTATTAAATACTTTACACATATATTAATTACCAGTGATGAAAAATTTCAATTGTGCACTGGCATTATATCCTCAACTTTGTGCTGCTGACTAGATAATTCCTTCATGATTGACCATATGCTTTCAATTTTATCCTGAGAATTCACTATTCTTTTGCATATCATGTACTTTTTGTCTTCTTAATTACATTTTTCAGACTCTTACAATGCTATTTGTAATGGGCTACTGAAGCTTGACTGTAACTGCTTGTAACATTTTGATATAATTGCCACTTATATTGTACATGGTATTGTTATCCCTTTTGTCAGTCAGCCAGGCTGCCTGTTAGTAGTTAGTAGTACCTTATTTTGAGTGTTCAAACAGAAAGAACCCCTCAAGGGGTTCATAATTAATTTGCTGATTATGGGCTTGGTGAAACCAGGGTCTCTGAGCTGAGGACTGGTAAGCACCACCAGTCCTCTTGACACAACATCGGGCACACTTTGGCGACCATCGTGTGGCACGGCAGTGCAACGTTGTGTGTACCGGGGAATGGGGATCTTGGCTTGATTGCCCAGGTCATGTGGAAGGAAATACCTCTATACAATAAACCTCAATCTTAAATGAGCTGTGTGCTAATGGGATGCATGGCTGTTAAAGTGGAACAGTCGCTAGCAAGCGACCTCTGGGGATATTGCTGAGCCTCAGTTGTATTAGGCTTACCTAGGCATGAGGTGCTCCGTCTAGGTGGACATTTAGTTCCCTAGCTTCTTGTGGGACCAAGATGGATATATCAAGTAATTTTAAACCTCCTAGTGGGATGGGTGTACCACTGGGGGTACCAACACCAAACCTACCAAGAGGACTAGGGTAGCCAGTCCTCTGGATTTGGCACAGCATAAAAAAGTGTCATATATAGTAACAGAACACATGCTGCTCCACAGAATGTGTTTATTGTTGTGAAGAGGATAGAGAGTACTTTTGAAAAGTTATCCCATTTCTACATTCAAAAAGGGCTAGAGGGAATCACTGGTGAACTCAAATCTGTGAAACGTTTGCGTAATGGGACATTGTTAGTAGAAACTTCCACTTCCCAACAAGCAGTGAACCTCCAGAAAGCTAAATACCTCAGAGAATATGCCATAGAAATGGAACTGCATAACACCCTCAATTATAGTAAAGGTGTTGTTACCTGTAGGGATTTGGTGAGCATTCCAACTGAAGAACTAAATGTTGAGTGGGCTCCAGAGGGCATTGTTGTTGACCAAAACATCATGAAAAGGGTGGATGGGGAGTTAGTAAATTCTGACTCATTTATCCTCACAGTAGCCCGAAACTCCCTGAATATGTCAAGCAAGGCTTCCTATGGTTAAAAGTACGGCCTTTTGTCCCAAACCCTATGCGTTGCTTTAAGTGCCAGCAATTCGGACCTACCACCCTTGATTGCAAGGGAGAAGCTACTTGTGGGAAATGTGATAAGGCGGCTCATGATGGCATAGATTGTTCACCTCTTCCGAAGTGCATCAATTGCTCTGGGAAACACCCAGTTTGGAATAGGGACTTGGAGGTGTATACTTGGAGGAAAGTGCAGGAAGTTAAAACAACAGAGAGAATTTTCTATGGTGAGGTAAAAAGAGATCTTCAAAGCTAGGCAGCCTCCTTCCTTTGTCACCTCGTTTGCTGCTGTTCTTCAAAGGCCAGTTCCCAAGGCTGATGTTTCCACACAGGCTGAGGTTGCTAGTGTCAGTACTAACACCTGTTCATGTCAGTGCACGTGCAATGCAGCAGATGTTTCAGCTTTGGGAGAGATCCTGACACCTTCAATGCCAGAACCCTTTCCAAAGACAAGTACAGCTACCACAACAGCTGTTGAAGTGCCCAAAAAGCAAGCCAAGGCCAGAAAGGACAAAGAAAAGACTGAGCTGAAAACTGTAAGCAAAGAGTCAGACCAGGTTGACATTATTATGCTTGACGTGCCATGCAAATCAGCTCCAGAGCCCATGGAGTTTGATGTTTCTCTGGCGCAATCAACTCGCTCCAAGGGTGACCTTCCACCCATTACAGGCTCCCAGTCCCATCAGAAAGAGAAAGTGAAGGTTAAACCACCTCGATAGGTGGCTCCCATATTGCAATGGAAATAGCAGGGATTTAGGACACATGTCAAGGAACTACATTTATTATTTCATGGACGACCTCTGTGTATCTTTCTCCAGAAGCAAATTTTAAGCCCTCCAATAAACTTGGGATAAGTGGATATGTTCTCCACAGAAATAATGATGTTAATGAAGAGCAAACTAGAAGGGGAGTAGCTGTATCCATCAACACAGCCTACCACTCTGAACCCATCTGTCTCAACACTAACCTACAAGCAGTTGCAGTATCGATGCATGTGCACCACCAACTGACTGCATGCTCCCTGTATCTGCCACCATGTGACATACTCAATGAAGAGGCTCTGGAAGATGTTCTTACAAAGCTCCTCAACCCATTCATCCTCTGTGGTGATTTTAATGTACACAGTGTGCTTTGGGGCTCTGTCACTACCTGCCTCAGAGGCAGAGCAGTTGAGAGGCTTTTCTCGTCTACAAGTGCCAAGTGACTAAATCCAGGTCAGAGCATGCACTTTTGCACCGCAATAGGATCATTCTCTGTTATTGATCTTACGCTATGCTCTCCAGCCCTTACCCATATTACTCAGTGGGAAGTGGTTGGTGACCTTCATGTTAGTGATCACTTCCCAAAATTGGATTCACCTTCCAGACAGAGTAGAACTCAAAGAACAGCTACCTTGATGGGTTCTTAGTAGGGCAGACTGGACACTTTACAGCCGACATGCCGATTTGAGCCCCATGACAGCATCCAGGAGTGGGTGGATAATATTATTGCTTAGATCTGCCACACTGGTAATGTCTCCATTCCACAGTCATCATGGCAACCAAAAAGGCATCCAGTCCCTTGGTGGAATGAAGAATTCCATTCTGCCGTTAAGATTAGATGGGCTGCTCTGTGTCGGTTCAAGTGTAGGCTGACTGCAAAAAAAAAACCTCACAACCTTTAGGGTGGCAAGGGCCAAGTGTCGCTGGATTATTCGAGAGAGCAAGAGGAAGTGACAACACTTCTTAAATTCCCTTAACCATTGTACTAAGAGTTCCGTTGTATGGGAGACCATCAGGAGGATATCAGGGAGAGGATGCAGGAGTCCAGTAGCTGCGCCAGTGGGTAATGGTAGTCTCCAGACCAGCCCGTGAGGCATTGCCCAGACCATGGCAGTCTATTTTTCTACAGTTACCACCACTGCCAGTTACCATCCAGCTTTCCAGTGTCACCAGGTAGCTGCTGAGAGGGGAATTTTGGACTTCCAGTCCAGCATTGATGAACAGTATAACTGCCCCTTTTCCATGTGGGATCTGGATTCTGCATTGTCTGTGGCTCATGATACATCCCCAGGTCACAATGATATCCACTATAGCAAGTTACGACACCTCACAAGGCAGAACAAGGAAATCTTCGTTAACCTTTTTGCTTTCATCTGGGCGTCAGGCCAGTTCCCTTACTCATGTAGGGAGGCCATTTTAATTCCTCTTTTAAAAGCCGGGAAAGACCACACATGCCCATGTAGATATCACAGTGTTGCTCTCATTAGCAGTGTGGGAAAGACCTTACAGCAGATGATTAACCACTGCCTTGTCTGGATGCCAGAATCCAGGCAGCTTCTCAGCTGCTTTTGATGTGGGTTGAGGAGATATCACTCTACCTTTGATAACGTGGCCTTTCTGGAGGCAGCTATACAACAGGCATTCCTGTGTTGGTGACACATTTTGGATATATTTTTTGATCTTGAGTTGGCCTATGATACTACTTGGCAGCATCTTATCCTTTGGCAGCTCCATGACCGGGGTTTTCATGGTTGTCTTCCATGTTTTATTCAATCATTTCTTTCTCCACGTTATTTAGATACTGAGTCGGTAACACCCTCTCTGATCGCATTGAGCAGGAGAATGGAGTGCCTCAGGGTAGCATTTTAAGTGTGACTTTGTTTGCTAAAGCAATTAACAGTATTACTTCTGTCGTGAAACGCCCTGTTTAATGTTCTGTATTTTTTGGATGACTTCTCTATCTTTTTGCTCTTCTTTCAACCTAGCAATGACTATGTGCTAGTTGCAGTTAACTCTTTGGCAGTTGGATGAATGGGCAGGAAAGACTAGTTTTAAGTTTTCAACCAAGAAGTCTGAGTGTGTTCTGTTTAACCATTCACATACTGTTATTACTTTACCTGAACTGCAGATGAAGGTCTCTGTTCTGACGTTTAGAGAGACAGTGAGGTTTTGGGGCCTCACATTCAACTCTAAACTCACATGCTCACCACACCTTAAGGGCTTGAAGACACAGTGCCTCAAGGCACTGGGAATTTTAGAATGTCTTAGCCACACTTCTTGGGGAGCAGACAGACACTGTTTGCTCCAGTTTTACACAGCCTTCATGGGATCTTATCTCAATTATGGGTGCTGAGTATATGGGTCTATACACCCCTCTTATTTAAAGATGTTGGACGCAGTACACCATGCAGGAATTCGGCTAGCTACTGGGGCATTTAGGATGAGTCCCATACCAAGTCTCTGTGCTGAAGCTGCGGAGCCACCACTATCTATCAGGTTATGGCTACTCATGATGTGCCAGGCATATAAAACTTTGTGCACACCTTTCACACCAGCATACCTTACCTTTGCTCGGCCTCCAATCGATGGGAAGGCTCTTTCGTAATTGTCAAAGAGTGACACAGGCGTATGGCGTTCACATTGAGGATTTCATTTTAGTAATGGGAGTGGCTGGTTTTAATGGTTTACATAGAGTTTGAGGCAGGTGATTGCATGGACTGTCTTAAAGCACATCTTCCTCCACAACACAAACATCAATTCGGCCTCATGTTCCCCTATGTAAGTACATATCAACATTTATGAGGCTCTCCAGTATTGGAATAGCACTCCAGGAATAAATGTTAATGGGAACCGTCCTACCTTGTACCTCAGACGCAGGTGATATTGACATCAAATACTAAATTAATGGCCAGAGAGATATTTTCTCTCAATATTTATCAAAGATATAGAAATGAAGGAGGGGCAAGGCATACACCCCTTTCATTTGCACACCTTAGATTTCACTAATCCCATAAATAAAAATCTAATGTCACAAGGTTTGTTGATCTTGCTGGCCAGTTACTACCATGACCAATCAAGTGCTTTGCATAATTGTGACTGAGATATTCTCTTACATATCTGAAAGGCTCTGTGAGGTAGGAAGTACATTGCAGTTCTTGTGCCCAAAGGACCATCCTCAATGTGTTCAACAAACCAATTGAAAAGAGAGAGGGGATGCAAGCAATCACTTCTTGTCATTCGCTCTTCTAATATGACTGAACTGATCCTATTGACAAATGACCAATAATACCCCACTGAGCATAACAAACTTGGAAATTGATCTACATTGTAATGTACAGATTTTCCTCCTGCCATCAATGATTATTGCATGTGTCATTGATACTGTTCCATATAAATTTTGTCTCATCAGTGAATAGTATTAATGGAAGCAAATTATGTTTATCATTTAACCAGTGACTAGAGGCACATAATATGGCATGATCTCCTGTGTGAAGATTATGGACACACTGTATCTGAAGTGGATACAAGTTTTCTGCATGTAATGCTAACCATACATACTCCCGTGATACATTGATATGTTCCAGAAAGTCATACTAGGATTATGCTGCGGAATTTTATCGATGTGTTGTTCCTGTACAGGTTTTTAAACTAAATGGTGTACATATATGTACGGATGTAACACCTGACATGTAGCAATTACCACCCATATGTATACGGGCTTAGCAGTGAAAGGTTAATTGATGTTAATGTCTTGCGCGCGCGCGCGCGCGCTGCGCGCGCGCGCGCGCGCGCGCACACACACACACACACACACACACACACACACACACACACACACACACACACACACACACACACACACACACACAAAATGCCTCACACTTCTTCACTCACAACACAATATTAGCATTAGCATATTTAACATACTACTTTAATGGTAGATAGGCGTCACTGGTAAAGAGGTTGAAAACAATGATTTTGGGCATGTAAGAGCCATATGTGCATGTCAGTAGTGTGTAACACCTTAAATATTTCGTATCTCAGAATAGAGAAGTTGTCTCTATTAAGTTTTTTTGCTTTAATGAAGCATTCCTGTTATATCTCCGAATATTAACCATTCTTCCTGGGACACTTTACATCTACAAAAGAAGATCACTCCAGGGGTATGATTCCTTTCTAAATATGATGATACTTTCCTCCTCCTCTGGAGCTGTGAGAGTTCTACACTGAGGAGCTTACATAGTAATAAAGCATAATACTTTTAAGTTTACTAGATTGTCTGTAGAATTCTGTGCTGTTTGTGTAGTTTATGAATAAAAAGTTACACAGAATAAGTTTTAGATTGGGAGCCTTTAAATTATAAATTGTACTAATATGGTCTAAGTATACTCTCATTTTATGAAGTATGACATTTTTATTTTTCATTTCGTTTTTATTCATTACATACTAAATAGTACACTGAATATAGAACAAGTCAAAAATTGAGAAGAGGAGAGAGGGGGGGGAGGGAGAGAGAAGCATGACAAAATTCATTTCACTTGGCAATCACATTTAGACACACATGATGGCTGAACTTAATTTTTCTGTCTTGTTGTTACTCACAAGCAAATTTGGACATGAATAGGCTAAAGGTTGTTGATAAATATTTGCTGCATGATATAATCGTATTCAAATGTTTATATGACAATTTCCCCACAACTCGTGTCAGAAAGTAAAATGTGTGACTTGTGTTAGGAAGTTAATTTTTAGCAAATTCGTCCATTGCTTGTTTGTTGTGATTTAGAGTGTTGTAGTGCTCTTGATTCTAGACTAGTACTCAAGATAATTTACATCTGAATTTGACTCACATTCTGATTCTAGCTTGCTTATATAATCTCTGTCAAATTCTTTGATTACCTTGACACAACTTGGCTTGTAGACCTTTGTCCAAAAGAACCAACATCTTGCTGATATAAAATGAGCAGAGTAATTATTGGTTTCATTTCAGAGTGAAACTTTCATTATTGATTTTGTACTTAACACAAGACAGCTATTCAAGAGATACTTTGTATTTTTATTTTATTTTCTTCTTTTTCAGTTGATGACAAATGATGTACCTATTTTATTTGAACTACAAGAATTAAGAGTTTTGGATTTCTCAGAGGAAAAAGAAAATCATGGATTTGAACTTTTTCCACAACTACAAGAGAAAGCCACTGTTCTTCTTAAGGGTCTTGATAAAATGCCTCATTTAACATATCTTGATATATCTGGTAAGTTCTAGGAAAATAATTTCTAGTTTGGTAGTAAATTGAAATAAACTGAATTCAAATTATTGACTCTTCACATGTTACGAAGTTTCCTGGAATTATTATTCCACTCCATTAGCATCTATTAGGATTGCTTACTCTAGGAAGTTAATTTTCACTGGAGAAACCATGGTTTATTATTTTTTCTGTTTGTAGTGCAATTAAAACTGAGTACAATTCCAAAAAGCTTAATGTGGTGATAATGAGTACAGTAGAACCTCGTTTTTACGCTTTTCAAGGGACTTAAGTAAAATGGTGTAAAATGCAGGAAATAATGTTTTAAGTGGTAAAAAATGCTTACTGCATGAGCCTTGCATTTTCGTAGTTTATTTGTGATGTATGTACATAATAGGCATCTAAATACTCGCCAAGAAGTTTATTATACAATAAAGGTTATCCAAATTTTTACTATTTTAAGCGCCAGGTAAAACATAATTTTACGGGAAGTAGAATTTTTTGACGTAATTTCATTCATTATAATCGAGGATGCCGCTATTTTAAGCGCCAGGCAAAACTGGTAATCTTACGGAAAGTAGAAATTTCGACGTAATTTCATTCATTATAATCGAGGACGCCGCTATTTTAAGCGCCAGGCAAAACTGGTAATCTTACGGAAAGTAGAAATTTCGACGTAATTTCATTCATTATAATCGAGGACGCCGCTATTTTAAGCGCCAGGCAGAACTGGTAATTTTATGGGACGTAGAAATTTGACGTAATTTCATTCATTATAATCGAGGACGCCGCTATTTTACGCGCCAAACAGAATTGGTCATTTTATGGGAAGTAGAAATTTTTGACGTAATTTCATTCATTATAATCGAGGACGCCACTGCTAGGCTATGTAACACATCTTCAAAATTACCTGAACCACTTCGATATTGTTTGGACGCTGCTGCCAGGCTATGTAACACATCCCCAAAATTACTGCCTTTTTCCGGAATTACGTAATTATTTATGTTGTAAAACTCAAAGTTCCATTATTTTTGTGTTTTTAGATGTTTCACACGACGATATTAGAGAATTTATTCGCGTTTTCGAGTACAAAAATATGCGTAAGTATTTTTGTGACGTTTGCATATGATTGGCACCTCTCACTATTATCGCTTTTTTGAGGCTGTGGGTATTATGATACCCAAGTTTCACAGACATCGTTCTTTATTAATCAGAAATATCTATCACAAAAACAATGCAACTCTTTATCCTCACGCCAACAAAGCAACTGGTTCTGATTGTTTGAGTAGATGCCAGCCGCTTTGGCAAAGTTGCTAGCGGAAAGAGGAACTGCACCGCCACAAATCAGCGTTATTCTCACGCCAAGCGCTATGGCAAAGAAGCTGGTTGAAAGAGGAACTACATCGCCACAAATCGGCTTGTCGTAAGTCATCAACGAAAGGCGAAATATACGTTTGAATAAATGCAAAGTGTCAATAAACTCGACTGCGAATAATTTTTAAGCGCTATACTTTATGGGGAAAGTCATGCTAGCGTTAATTTATGTACATTACGTCATTTTTCTTCACGAAAATTCTTCCGAAAAGCGTAAAACGCGGGAAAAATGTAAATACATTAACGCAAAAACGAGGGCGAATTAACATTGTAAACATAGGAAATTTGATGGGACCGACAAAAAATGGTGTAAATGGCGGGAAAACGTAAAAACTGAGAATGTAAAAACGAGGTTTTACTGTATGTAGCATGGACTGTTTCACCAGCTGTTGAAAGTAGTTTTAAGATAACTTTGCTGTGAATTTCATTGAAATGTTTTCCTTTTGTGCAAAATTACTTCTGCTAATCATTTATGGTGACAGAATATTGTACTTCAAATTAATTTAGTTGATTAGTAGAAAATCAGAAATCAAATTTACCTTATGTGTCATCTCAACCAAACTAGCCCATTGATTAAAATAAATTGCTTTCATTTGATCTATTGTCAAATGCTTACTGTGTTTTACCTGCATACCAGCAAGTTATTTATTTAACTTTTTCTGTGCCTATCTTATTTAATCTCAAATTCGGAGACTGTGTGTGTGTGTGTGTGTGTGTGTGTGTGTGTGTGTGTACGTGAGAGGCCCACTGCGTCCTGGCAGGCTGCCGTGTCATCCTCCACCTGAGGGCGCCAACGAATGCAGGTATGGAGGGGGATGTGGTCAATGCCCCACACTCCCAGCTGTTGTGTCAGTTTTCATGACCAAAACTGCTACTTCTCAATCAAGTAGCTCTTCAGTTGGTCTCACAAGGGCTGAGTCCATCCCACTTTACCAACAGCACTCGTCAGACCCCGACGGTTACCCATCCAAGTGCTAGCCAAACCCGACAGTGCTTAACTTTAGTCATCTAATGGGAACTAGTGTATCCACTGCAGCACGGTCATTGGGTGAACTAATGAAAATAAGTTAAATTAACTTAACCTGCGAGAACTCGCGCCTTTACAAGTTACGTGATCAATCGTGTGTATAGCATTTTTCTGACTGTCAAAGAACAGTTTGTAAAGTACTTAATATGTCTAAATAAGTATTTCTAGTTGTGTTTATAAGAAAATACACATATTTAACTATTTAAAATTGGTAAAATTCTGATTGTTTAAAAATTACTGTGAGCAAAATGCTCACACACAAGTATTCATGGGTTAAGGACAACATACAAACACACATGCTTGAGGGAGGACTCGAAGCTCCTATGGCAAGTAGCCACGTGCACCACAGCAAGGCACCTTAGAGTGCTCGGCCACTCCACCGCAGCACTTGGTGGATAGTGATTGTGCTTACTGTGTATGAATGCACGGAGAATTGGGCAACATCAGTAAATGCTGGAAGCTGTACTGGCCACAGTCAAAAGGCTGCAGGTGGGGTACTGGCCACAAGGTTGTCTTCTTATACCCTCTGTAACAGGTTTCAGGTACAGCCCATTGCTGATAGTATCTGTGAGCCAGCATGGGCTGCCTCACCTGTTGTGACTAACCAGTGATCTTGAGATGTCTCAGCAAGGAACAAAGGATGCAGTTGCTTGTCACTGGCAGGTTCAATTTTAGGTAAATGATGGAGCCCATTAGGAAACTAATAGGTAGGTTGCAAAAGAAGATGGATTTGTAGCATTGTTCTATCACCATTTGTCATCCTCTTGTTTGGAACCAAGTGTAAGGCCTTAGCAACAGGTCTGAGGTGTTGTCTCCTGCTGATAATATCTCTGAGCCAGCACGAGCTACCTCGCCTGTTGTGGCAATGGCCAATCCTTCTGAGAGGTCTGGACAGACACACAGGGTGGGATCACAAGTCATTGGTAGCTCCAGTGTTAGGTAGGTGATGGAGCCCCTTAGAGAAATAACAAGAAGGTCAGGAAAGAATGTCCATGTACCTTCTTTCTGCTTGCCAGGGGGTCTCATCTGAAATGTGGAAGAGGCTCTGCACTGGGTGCACTCAGCTGCAAATCGGTGCTCATATCGGCACCAATGACTCTTGCCACGTGGGTTCAGAGGTTATTCTCGGCTCCTTCAGGCGGCTGGCGGATTTGGTGAAGACAGCTAGCCTCGCTTGTGGGGTAGAAGAGGAACTTTCGATTTGCAGCATTGTTCCCAGAACTGATCGCAGTCCTCTGGTTTGGATCCGTTTTGAGGCTTAAAACAGAAATTCAGACGATTCTGTTGTGATCTTGGGTGTAAGTTTATCGGTCTACTTTATCTGGTGGAGAAATGTAGGAACCCCTTAATAGGCGGCTCTGCCTGGTGGATCCTGAAAAAGAGGGAGGGGGGGAAAGTGTGGCTTGGGTTTGAGTAAATATGGTAGGTTACCATCACCAAAAGCTAGGTAACACACTGGACTCACATTCAGAAGGATGGTGTTCAAATCCATTTCTGGCCATCCTGATTTAGGTTTTCTGTGATTTCCCTAAATCACTCCAGGCAAATGCTGGGATGGTTCCTTTGAAAGGACATGACTGATTTCCTTCCACATCCTTACCCAAACACTCTGACTGAAAGCTCTGTCACGACACTGTCGACAGAACGTTAAACTCCAAGTTTCCTTCCTTCCACCAAAAGCTAGACATTGGAGAGGACGCTTCCCAACATCACCTTTTAGGAATTCCAGCTGTTCACCCAGCTGATGCAACCTGGAAAACCAAAGGATGCAGCTTTCCTTGGAGGTGAGGACATTGAAGGAGAAAATAAAAAACTTAAAGGGGAAAAAACAAAAAACAAACCTCCACCATCGGTCAACCACTGACAAAATGTCGGGAAATTATACCAACATCAAATTTTGGAAGACAGACATCCACAGCTAAAACTGTTCAGCGTGAATAAAAGGGTCCACTGCTTTCTTAAAAAGTAACAACTGGGTTTGTGACCTGTAGGCACATCATCAGGTTTATACAATTAAAACATTAAACAAGTGGTTCCATGATCTTTAAAAAACTATTCCCCAGGTTCCTAAAATTTTCCATGGAAAAAAACATTGTGATAAGTCCGCCTCCATCAGCCAAACAATTAAAACATTATACAAGTGGTTCTATAATCTTTAAAAAAAAACCAATCCCCTGGTTTCTGTCAGTGGCATGGTTGAAGGTAAACTCAGCCACACAACTTCCCATGCGACTTTGTTCCAGCCTATGTTGTTGCTTTGGTTGACAGAGATGAATCTTACCTCAATGTGTTTTAACCATGAAAAATTTTAGGAACTGGGGGATTGTTTTTTTTAAAGATTATGGAACCACTTGTTTAATGTTTTAATTGTATATAACCTGATGACTACTACAGGTTATAAAAATGGTTGCTCCATTTTAAGAAAGTGAAAAACAGCAGCCACAGACCCTTTTATTCATCATTATACCAACATCCTTGTGGATGAAACTTCCTGGCAGATTAAAATTGTGTGCCAGGACCGGGACTCGAACCTGGGACCTTTGGAAAGCAGGCTAACGCACTACCGACTGTGCTATCCCGACACGACTCATGATGCCGCCTCACAACTTTACTTCCGCCAGTACCTCGCCTCCTACTTTCCAAACTTGTGGATGGTTGTCCCACACAGACTCTTGTGGACTCTTATTTTGGAAAAGTACATCACCGCTTACAGAAGAAAACTTTGCCAACAACAAAAAAACTCATTTGAAGGTGGCTAATGGGACGTATGTGCAACCTACAGAAATTTGCATTATTCATGTCTGTATAACTGACCAAATGCAGCTCATTGAGTTCCTTATTTTAAAAGAATTCAATCATGACGTCATTCTGGAATGGAAGTTCTGAAAGGCGTCCCAACCAATTATAGATTTTAGTTGCTCAGAGATTATGTTAGACAAGATAGTGGTTTGTATGCCACTCAAATTCATCACAGTGTTCCTCCTTCATCAGCTGCGGTTTCTTACTCATGAGGTCAATTGGAAGAATGAGGCATCTGCAAAATTTGATCGCACTAGTAAGAAAGCACAGCGTATGGAGGAGACTCGCACTGTGACGAATCCAAATGACATACGACCTTAAAGGTAGACTCCAAGGCTCTCAACTTTGCTGTGACCCCTAGAAATGTGCCCATTTCAGGTTTCATCGGTGCAGTAGAGCAAGTTGCAGCCACGCTTCTACCCAGTGTGGGAAAGGAAATCCAACGAGACACTTGCAGAGATCTCATCAAGGCCACACCTCCAAAATTGAACATCACACACAGCACAAATCGACTTACACCAGTAGGTCCAAAATGTGTGAGACCCAACTGTATGACAATGGTCATTGACCTCCCTGTGTCCTACAGAAAGTTCGGAAAGACATGCAAATTATATAGGAAGTCTTGAATTTGGAATAGAATAACTATTGCCCACTGGTGTACAGTATGTACATCTCATGGGAATGCATGTCTGGAAGTGTCAGTGCTAGTAATCACTTTCTTTCAAAAAAAAAATGATCAGTTTTCAGTTGTTTCAGCAGTTCTACTTCAAAGTATGATTATTTACTTAGTTGTCTTAAAATTACTCAGAAGACACTGCTATATAAGGTGGTCCCTTAGGTGCCAAGCTGTGACATCATCATCTGACAAGTGTAACATCTGTACACAAGGTGTTGTAGGATATGACCAAAAGAGACAAATGGGCCTCTGAAACAGCAACAGGTATTGCGACTCATCTTAGAGAAAATGATTATGAATTTGTGTGTGTCTTTTAGAGATGCAGTCTGATGTATTAATTAAACTGAACTATGGCTACCTTTGATGTTGTTTGACTTTGTTATGTAGTTTGGCAAAAAGGTGTATAACATGTGCTGGAAGAAGCTGTACAAAAATGCACAATCAAAGCCATAGACATTTGTAATTCTGTGTCCATCCAATACATTGACAAAGGCGAAAAAGATAGTCTGTGGGATGGATGAAAGCTAGGAAATCTTCATCTCCACTCACAGTCTGTTTGAGGTGGAATGCTTTTAAAGTATATGATAGATTTATAGGTGAAATGGAAATCTGGTATCATGTATCACACCATTTCATGTGATTTTAATTTCCTGTTAGGAAATGCTGTATATTATATTTTATATCTTGTTTTGAAAAATGTGCACCCTTTTGGTAAAAAAAAAAAAAAAAAAAAAAAAAAAAAAAAAAAAAAAAAAAAAAAAAAAAAAAAAAACACACTATAATCTTTCAAGTTCCAGTCCAAACTGTAAATTAAGGACATATAAATGACTTCACATTGAATTGTTTTGAAGGGTTTTCCCCAACAGATGGCTTACAAGATGCTTATCTAAACACTGAAAGTGTCTTACGGACACTTTTAATAATTTGCAGTGACTCTATTATGTTATATATACAAATTCAGCAAGTTAAGGCTAATAAACAGTTTATGGTGAAACATTGGTGACAGCAAATTGTCAATTTTACCCATGTTGTTGGTAGAATATTACACTGTTGCAAATCTTTATTACAGTGAGATAATAAGGTGGGTTTCCCCCCTCGCATGAAGCAAGGAAATGCAGACCAAAACTGTAATAAAACTCTCTCACTGAAAAGTTTATTTTCTGAACTCTTCATTATATCTCATTTTATTTTTATTTACTACCAATAATTCAATGTGCTGGGTTGAACCATTCCCTTTGTAACTCATTCAAGACAAAGAATACAAATATTCTAGATTAGATGTGTCATTGGGATGTATTTTGTTGATATGAACCTGCTGTAAGTTTTAGATTAATGAACCAAATGAGGAATCCCATTGATAAAGAATGATGTGCATTCTGAAAAGTTGCACATATTGCCAGCAAGTCCATTCCAAATGATTGGTATATGTTTCAAGGCACAGTAAATGGTCTAGTTCTTTTTCTTTATTACTTTATCTTAAGTTTTCAGTTCACTCAAGCTGCACATTAACAGCCACCTTCTGTAATGAACCAGTGATCTCTGGTTAGAAACTTCAATTAAAACCAGTCTTTTATTAAATGAAATTACCTTCATTTCAGTGTTTTACTTAATTTATTATACCACAATCACAATTTTGGCCAAAATCATGACTTGTGTTGCAATAAATTATTGAAAACAGTCAAATGGCAATAATTTCATTAAAAATAAATAAATATTACTGTGGTTCCCCACCAAGGCAAAGTCATTAAAATAAATCTGGCTGCACTCCAAGTATTCCTGCAGTATTAAGTATTTGGTTTTGCTTTACAAGTTATTACTCTCTTGCTTAATTTTCAATTAGGTTACAAAAATTCACAGTAAAAATCATCTGGCTTGGATATTAATCATTATGTTGACTTAATACAATCCTCTGTACTGATCAACCAGAACATTATGACAATCTACTTAATAGCCAGTACGTTCACCTGTGGCATGTATAACAGTGGCAATATGTCTTGGAATGGAGACAGTAAGGCATTGCTAGGTCGCTGCAGGGAGTTAGCAACACATCTGCACACACAAGTCACCAAACTCCTGTAAATTCCAGGGAGGGGGTGATGAACTCTGATGCCATGGCCAGTCACATTCCAGATTTGTTCAGTTGGTTCAGATCTTGAGAGTTGGGGGACCAACATCAATTTTAACTCACCACCGAGTTATTCAAATGACTTCATCACCCTTTTGTTCTTGTAACAGGGTGCATGGTTTTTTTTTTTTTTTTTTAATTACATTGCCATTGGGAAACATGATCCTCATGAAGGGAGTAAATGGTCTACAGACAGTGTACAGTACTTCTTAGCCATCATGGTACCTTACACAAGGTCCAGTAGACGCATGGATGCCCATGTTCTCCAGCAACTACAACCGCCTGAGGTTGTCATGCAGTTGTTACGACAAAATATTGTGGGATATTCACAGTGTTAACTGATGGCATACCCATGAAGCATATTTACAACAGATCTGTCAGAAAAGCCTTAAAAGCCACAATAATTAAATTCACTACAGCATGCACAGTTTACACAAAGGAAGCCATCCAAGGGAATTTATATACTTGGCTGTACCGTCATCTCCCCAGGGACTGATGACCTAGTTGTTTAGTCTCCTTAACACCAACAACAACAACAACAATCATTTCCCAACACCCACATAAGGCTCAGACTAACAGCTGAATTTGCCTGTTTGATGCCAAAATATATGCAGTCCTGGTTGCTCTTGAGAAAAGAAAACACAGCCACTTAAAGCCTTATCTTCTGCTCCGAATAACAAAGTGCCCTGTAGAGCATCTAGAGAAAGTACACAGCATATAAGCTTACCCATAATAACCAGAAACCTTAATTTATATACAGTAACTCTCCAAAGAGGTTTTGAAGTATTGTTCTATTGGGTACCTGTATACTGTAACACTGCCACCAAGTAGGCTAATAGGAATGCACAATCCATCTGCGTTAATTATCTCATTCACAAGGGCAGTTTTTGGTATGCAGGAGAGGAGGGGCTGGAAGCAAGTTAAATAACTAGGTAAAAGATGCATCACTATTTTAAAATGTTGTGAAAAATCAGAGCTCCTAGCTATGTTATTTGTGAACGGTTTGTAATATTTGAATAACTGGCACCTTTTCCATTTTAATATATTAGTGTATAGCTAATAATATGTACACAGGGATAAGTTTTATTATTTTTATCCATCTAATGTTCATTTCATGAAGCTGTATTTTAATGTTAAGACTATTGTAGCTTATGTGGTAATGTGAATACAATTGTACCCTCTTTTATTGTTTTTTAAAATATAATAATGATTTATTTTGATTTTTAAAAAATTGTATATATTTAAAAAGTATTACACATTTCCAATTCACTCGCCAAAATATTTTTTTATAGATTCTTGCAAGACTTTCTAGTAACTCAAATTCAGTGGTGAACCCTGAACAACTGTTATCAAATCTCATTACCAAAATTGCAAACGTTCATATTAAACTAAAGTGCCAATAACCATGGTGGTGAGTATTCTTAAAAAAACAACCACCACCACCATCACCATCTCCATTATAAAGAGAAATGTTACAATGAAAGCTACATATTGAATTTACAAGACTTACATGTAATCTGTTGTGTTTCCCAGGATTTTTATTCTCTAAAATTAGCTTTTGTGCACCTTGAAGAACTTAACTGACAAACAGCTATTCCATTTCCCTAAGTTAAGAGTTCTCCTGACAAGTGAAGATTGTCGGAGAAATAAGAACTTGACAATCCCAAGAATGTTACAGTCTTTGAAAAACTGTAATAGCAGTTTCAGCCAGTTTTCCCTTCAAAAATCTATCATGCCCTTTTATTTTTGTGTTCACACTTTGCACCGGAATCATGTCTGGATCACTCTTGACTCTCTCCTTAATTCTTTTGTTTGTTAGTACCATGGATTGTTGCCCATATTGCTGAATCTGTAGGACCTTCAAAAAAAAAAAAAAAAAAAAAAAAAAATAATAATAATAAAATAAACCACAGGGCGTGTTCAGACTCCTTACGCTCATTAGAAACTCCTTAGTTGTAAAAAAATCCCAAGGAGGGTTTGAAACTCCTTATATCATCAAAATGAAAAACTGCATGGCTTCTAACACATGTATTGCCACTCCAGGTAGTTTTTATGTATTTAGTTTATATTTCCAACGATACAGTTTAGGGACTTATTGGATTTTTTTTCTCTCTACCTCTGTATGAACCCTTAACAAAGCAGCAATGATCACACTTAATCTACTCTCCACAGTGTAAATTGAAAAGGGGAAAAATACAAATTCACACAGAACTACACGCAGGTGAACCATTAAAGTAATAAACCATCTCATATAGATATTTGTTTATGTCAAAATTGTGTTTGGTCAGCAATCTATATAATCGCTGCAGCTACAATGGGATTAGAACTGACTTGTAAGTGGCTCCTAGTAAATCCAGATTTTTTCCCCTTTAATGTTTCCCCACGAAAAGTGAAAAATTAAGTCACAGAAATTCAACACTCTTGGCGACAGTACAAAACAGTCACAAACAAAAGAATGCAGGAACACACCAAAGTGACCCAGCCATGGTTCTAGTGATGGCTGTTCATTGGTAGTAAGTATGCACAAAGAGCAGCCACTGTACAAGTCATCCCAGACCCGAGCATGAATAATTTTATTATTTTAAAAATATTACAAAGAGACTGCCGTTTTGTCGGTCTCCATTCCGCTGATGTGCCAACAGTCGACCGGTTCTCGCCAGAATAGGCCAAATAGTCATCAGCAAAGCCACCCTACCAATCAGATCATGCCACTCTGTTACCTTACATGCATGAATTTAGTCTGTTGGAGCTGCGGCTGAAACACATCATTCTCTTCTGTTCTAAGTCACCTACCAGAACAGACTCTTTCATGGCTTAGTTCGGTTACCTGTCGGTTTTCCCTTCTCTTTCGAGATGGGTCTGGGGTCACTTGAGCTATCTTCTGTTGCCCCCCTGGCAATCCTCACTATGTATTCCTCATCAGGAAATAAACCTATATGGTTTCGTGTTCAAAATCTGAATGCTATCTTTTAATTTCAAGCCCGCACCACTTTCCATTCCTTACTACACCTCACACACATAAGTGAGCACCCCTTGAAGAGTAATGCCTTACTTGCATTGCAAGTCTATACAAATATATATTGTTAATTTGGAATGTTTAAATTTCATTGTTACATTACTGCAGTAATTTTAAATAGTATTAATACACACTAAAAATTGGGTAAATTCTCTAATAAAAAGCAAAAGTTTTAAAAAGTTATAGATATGTCATGTTACAGGTACTGAATAATGCTCAGACCTAACAATGTTTCACAAAAATAAACAAACATACCAAAGTACACTTCATACTATATTTTATTACGTTTGCGGCTACATAAAGATTTCTAAAAATAATGTTTGTGATGTTATTTTTTATTATTAGCATCCTTCTTTCTTTCAGGAAGGGAGGAAATTAATCCTGAAGACCTTAAAAATTTTATAGACCATCACAAAGAACTGCAGTTTCTAGGCCTTATACACTGTGATGTTTGTTTTGAGGAATTCTTTGTAAATCCACAGTCTAGTGGCTATTATAAAAGTTTGGTGGTGAGTTGGTTTACAAGTATGTTTCATTCAGCTGTATTTTTACAGATTATTTCAGTATTCCATTAGTAGAATGATAACTGCTAACAAATACACTATTCCTTATTTATAAGCAATCATTTTAGATTTTCAAATTCATGGGCCTGCCCTTATTAGACATCTAGAGCTGTGCTGTGAAAATTGTGTAAGCTGATGGGCAGTTATTATATATAAAAACAAATGTTTACTGAAATTTCATATGCTTAGTTAAAATTCCTTAGTAGAAAGTGGAACAGTTACATCATGGACTCTGACCTCAAGATGATGTCTCAAATCATCGAGTGGCTTGCGGATTATGGATGTAGATGTAGATTTCTGTAAGTAACATTACTTCCTTTCCTTTCTTTTTAGTGCTGCCCCCTCTATAAGAACAGACATATTAAATCACCAAGGAAGCGTCACAAATTTTTTCAATGACTCGATGCCCTCGGTGTCTTACAGTGCATATGCTCTAACTATTTAACTATGCTTCAGTCAACCAGGTACGTCACATGTGATAATGTTTGTAACACCCAGCCTCTTGCGGAATTGTAGGAATTCAAGTTGCCGACTGTCAGTGCTCCCGTGGCTGTATCGATATTGGTGTAGTTGTCTTCGATTGCCTCACAATACCTGACCTGACAAAAGCTCCATCCGAGCTCAAGATTCTCTTGCACCCTTTCAAATTCATCCTACACTATTGTGACTTAGATTGTTGCTTCCGTTATGTAACCCTTTGTGCTACCATTCCACACCTTAATTTCCACATTTATCATTTGTCTTTTTTTACAAAATACTATTGTTGTTATTCTGGAATCCTCACGTGCCAGTTACACTTCCTAGATTTAAAATTATCTAGAGTCATATGTCTATTCTGTAAGCACATTAAAAGTAGAAGCCATAGATGTGTATCATATGGACTGTTTGTGCTTTCATCTCTTAGTTGTGTGTGTTTACTGTTTTTGTATGATGTTTGGGGCAGGAACCGGTAACTGACCCTCATTATAAACAAATGTGACACATTGAGAATTAACAATCAAGGGAGCAGATAGTACCATTACATATCTCACGGTTGTGTAAGGACTGATTAGCAGTAGAGAAACCGCATAAAATTAATTCTGGTAAAGGCATTTGAGTCCATCATCCAAAGCAATAACGTACAAAACACCCATTCAATCAATACTTGAATATTGCTCATCATTGTGGTATGAGCACATAATCATTACGTAGATAATCGACCAGTTACAGTGAAAGACACTGCTAGAGAGGCATTGCATTATCATATGGATTACTGTCAATGTCCCAAGAGTGTACATTCTCAGAGAATCAACCAGTATATCACTTCCTTGTATTTATATTTCATGGAAAAACTACATGGATAAAATTACAGATATGAGGGCCCATATGGTGGCTTATTGCCTGCCATTTTCCTGGGAACCATAAGTGATTAGAACATGTAAAGGAGGAAGTAACAGTTATTCCAAAAGTATGCTCTGCCACACACCTTGAAGTGGCTTGCAGATTATGTATGTAGATATAGATGTAATAGGGTCTAGTTCACCATCCTTTTTTTAAGAGGGGATGGAAAAAAGAAAATACCCTCAGTCACATAGGTAGATGTATCAGGCCAGTGACAATTTCTTGTACTAAATTCCGTCTGAACAGGCCTTGGAAAGCCCAACAGCACATTCCAGGTACTATATCATAATAGGCCCAATGGCATCAACAGATGTGTTGGGGGTCAAATGGTCAGCACACGGCTCTCTTGGCTGTTGTCAGTTTTTGTGATCGGAGCCTCTACTTCAATCAAGTTGTTTTTTGATTTGCCCCACAAGAGCTGAATGCAACCCAATTGGCAACATCACTCTGCAGAACCAGACAGTGAGCCATCAAAGTAGTTATAAAATTACCCCACACTTGCATGACTTATTATCAAGACACAAGAAAGCCGTTGCCTTGCTATTACTTACTTATTGTCCATTTCCTCCAGTTAGACTGGTTAGAAATTTTGTGAGCAGAATTATTAAGTCAGTTTATCATAATTTATTTCTTAGTCACACTTGCTTCTCTTGAAAATTATTTTTTATCACATTTGTTTCATATAAAATTATTTGTCCACTGGTGTTGTCCTTTGCAGCTGCAGTAAATTTTATGATTTGTTTTCAGGTGGCTGGAACTGCTACAGAAGGTCAAATAATGGAGGGCCTGAAACGATACACAGCAAGACCGTTCTATGTGCAGAAATGCTTATACCATCTGTTTAGGATGACGCCAAGTTTCACTGATGCTCGTGTTGATATTATAAAGGTACAGTTTCTTTATACACTTATCATAACAATTAGAGTATCAGTTGAGATACCTAGGTTTGGATGTATTGTCATCAGCAGAATGAACTAAAATGGCTCTAAATCTTTTTGTTGTTTCTATGGGGTGGAGACAACAATATTATGGCAACCGAGATAGTGGTAACAACATTAAGTTGCTGCAGAGGGGTTTGGTGTTGACTTGTGGTTTCTCTACCAAACAAATTACACAAGCAGTTGGGTTCAGATAGTGTAGTGAACAGGTACTGCAATGCAACAACAATGTGCCTTACCCAAAGCTGTGGCATGGAGAGCCATAGGAAGGTTGGAAGTGGGACATACACAGAGGAAGGTGGCTGCAGGTATTGGAGCATCCCAAGGTGTAATTTCCAGGACCTGGATGTGATTTCAGACAACAGCAACTGTTAAAAGAAGGAAAGGCCAAGGTTTTCCACATGTAACATCAGCAACAGATGACCGTTATCTCCAGTTGACAGCCCATCGAGACAGGAGACTGAATGGTAATTGGTAGAGTTCAGCCGAAACATGATTTGCTGCCGCAACCGTAACCGAATATTTGGCTCCTCTTCTAGTTTCAGCCGAAACTGAAACAGTAACCGAAAATTGTGTAACTAAGTTAAAATTTCAGGTAAATTTACATTACACAACAAATCACTTGTTTTTCCCCTCCCTGTATTGAGCCTACTTGAGTGTGTGTAAGCCTAACCAGAAGTCCATAGAAGATGACATGGGAGGCGAACAGGTTTAGACAAACTGATGGTACTTTTATTAAAGTACTTCCAACCTGGATTCTATTCTCCTCATTGTAACATTTTCTATCTAAAAAAAAAATAAGTTGGAGAAGTAGTAAATTGAACTCGATACAGTGGAGCCTCGATATTTCGAGGCTGAGAATTACGAGCTTCCCATAAATTCGAGCGTCATAAAATAAAACAAAAACTGCGGGTACATTCTGTCTTCACAAAAAAAGGAACTCCACCATTATATCGCGAAGGCTCTAAAACCTTTAGGCTGCAAATGTAAATGCCTATTTAAACACTTTGTTTTAAAAAGTTCCAATTTTTTGACACATGTATTCTATTCAAAGTCAATTTACGTCTTTTTCGCACATAAATTTCGATAGCTTGAGGTGGTACTGTTTCCATTCACTTTGAATTAACGAGACTTTACTGTATAGCTACCGCAAAACATTCCACAGTCCTGCAACTATTGTTGTAGGAAGATACTCAGTTTCACAACAAACATGCCAAGTAGATACTACGAAATGCTAGAGCATGGACATGACTACCATAATACAAAATACACAGAAAGTAATAATTTGTTTGCTTTCATTAACAGTCTCCTTAAAAGAAATTCTTGGGGGTGCTAGGTTTCTATTACTATCTTCATTTCCGTTTCTGCAATCAACAAATAACTTTATGTATCTCCTTTTTGGTATTCCTAAATACATAATGCCTATACTTTACAGTCAGTAAATCACCATCAATCAGTGCTACAGCAAGTATTTCGAAAAATAAAGTTACAGTTCCGACTAACAGTATGATTGTTGTTGGTATAAATTTACTCATACTGAACAGGAAAAGCTGTGTACCACATGATCAATGTTTCCAAAACCCATATTAATTATTAAAAAATTCCACACTTTCATGGAAACACGTTAATAGAACTTTTCAGCATAACAATATGATAACCTGTTACATCACATACAATACTGAATGAGTTAAATTGTAAATAACTTACTCTAAGAATATCACTATAAGATTTGATTGCATTATATTGTGCTTAACTACAAAATCCCCACAATTTTTACGCACGAGGAGAGACTCCTAGCATTTAAAAGGTGGGCCATCAACTGAGGTAAAGTGTTATAGTTGACTGAATCCATCGCGAGTGTCATTTTTTAATAATTTCAAATAGCTATATTTTACAGACACACTATTATTATTATTATTATTATTATTATTATTATTATCATCATCATCATCATCATCATCATCATCATCATCATCATCATCGCCATTGTCATCATCAAGTGTATTTAATTACTACTCACTTCATTCTGTAACACATTCTAATGCATTCCTGTGGAGTACAGTGCCAGCAGCTGCCAGGCTCACATCGTTCAGAGATCTAAGTAGCATAATTTAATTTGTGTGAAATTTCATTACTGGTCAATTTCTTCATTTTTGTTAGTTCTTCTGTTTTTAAGAGTTTTATTCTCGCATACTTGGCAGATTTTGTTTGTGCTGCAAGCTACATAATTTAAGTACCAGCTTGTCACTTTTATATTTTGTGAGTTCTGCTTTTAGAAAGTTTTTATTCTTGTGTATTTGATAGTAGTGTGCTCCATAGATTATCTTGTTTATTTTGAAAACAACCAGAGACAGTTTCATTGTTTCTGACAGCGTAGTTACCATTGACCACACTTCAGTCATCTGCCAGCCACCTTTATTAAAGTATGAGAGTAGTGAAAAGTTGATTATTTAGTTTTATACTCTTCATGGTTAATTCTGTCAATAGGATGGACAGGATGTGTCTGCTGTATGCGGACACTGCTGGCTACGGTTAGTCATCTTCAGGCTGCTGTCTTCAGGTGCAGCAGCGGTGGGGAGTCTGGTGTGTCGAGACGGACACCTCAGTTGTCTCATGTTTTGCCCTCTGTCCCTGCTGTCTAAGCACCTTCAGGTCCACCAGATGTGCTCGAGGCGCCCTCTCCACAAGGGAACTGGCAGGTTGAGCGGTGTTCATGTCACTCTAGGTGGAAGGCCACTGTGAAGGCTGGCCGTCCGGCCATGCCCATTCATACTGTGAGTGGACATGTGGCCACTCCTTCAGCAGGATCAAAGCAGGTGCACGGGGAAGGGGATTATTAGTTATTGGGAGCTCCAATGTTAGGCACGTGATAGAGCCCCTTAGGCAGATAGCGTCGAGATCAGGAAAGAAGTCCAACGTGCACTCGGTGTGTCTGCAGGGGACCTCATCTGAGATGTGGAGATGGCCTTGCTGGCAGCTATTGAGCGTATGGGGTGCGGTAGGCTGCAAGTCGTGGCTCACGTTGGCACCAATGACGATTGTCGCTTGGGTTCTGAGGACATCCTCAGTTCCTATGGGCGGCTAGCGGAATTGGTGAAGACTGCTGGCCTTGACCGCAGGTTGCAAGCAGAGCTGTTGATTTGTAGCATTGTTCCCAGTGTTGATTGGGGTCCTTTACTGTGAAGCCGAGTGGAGGGTCTGAACCAGAGGCTTTGCCATTCAGTGACAGTTAGGGTTGCAGATTTCTGGATCTGTGTTATCAGGTGGGGAATTGTAGGATGCCCCTAGATAGATCAGGGGCGCACTACACTAAGGAAGTGGATACTCAGGTAGCAGAGTACTTGTGGGTTGCACAAGGTTTTGTAATGGCTAGGCACTAGCTCTGATGCGCACTCGTCTGTCAACATTCAGACAGTGAGTTCAGATCACATTCAATTGGACTATCAAAATATTAGCAATTAACTTTCAAACCATTAAAATACAAAGGTCCCATATTTACTCTGCTGTTGGGAAATTATTGTGCTCAGATAGTTTTAGGCACCGAAAGCTGGCTAAATCATGATGTGGGGAACCTAGAAATATTTACCGAGGCATGGAATGTATATTGGAAAGGCAGATCGAACACAATTAGAGTAACTGTGAAGTTACCTGGACACGTATAACAGCTTTAAGAGAAGTAAAGTTGGTAGTTGGGTGTTTTTACGCCCCCCCCCCCCCCCATTGTAGTTGTTTTAGAATCATTCAAAGAAAGTCTATGCCAGGTAGTGCGTAGGTATCTGGGACATGCAATAGTAGTTGGGGGAGACTTCAACCTTATAGATTGGGACCCCTCTAGTTTCATTTCAGGTGGTACAGACAAGCAGTCTTGCGAAATACTATTGGACACGTTTTCCGAAAACTGTCTTGAGCAATTAAACTGACAGCCCACACACAATGGAAATATTTTAAACCTTATAGCTACAAACAGGCCCAACCTTATTAATCATTTCATTGTAGAGACAGGAATTAGTGATCATGATATAGTCATATCGTCAATTATGACAAAAGTTAATAAACCAATCAAAAAGGCTAAGACGGTTTTTTGTTAGAAGGAGTCAATCAGCAAGTGTTAGCATCCCACATAGAAAATGAATCAACATCATTTATTTCTGGTACAATAGACGTAGAGCAATTGTGGATTAAATTTAAATTCATTGTAATTAAAGGGTTAGAGAAATATGTGCCTATAAAGTTGATTAAGGATGGAAAAGATCCACCGTCGTACAAGAACAATGTTATAACATTACTGAGAAACAAAGGCTGTTGCACTCTTGGTTAAAAAATGAACATGCAAATGATGACAGGCAAAAGTTAGTAGACATTCATGTGTCTATCAAAAGACATGTGTGAAACGTACAATAATTACTACAGCCATACTTCAGCAAAAGATCTTTCCGAGAAGCCAAAAAAATTCTGGTCCTAGGTGTAAAATCGATATGCAGGTCAAAGGCCACTATCCAGTCATTCGTTGATCATTCCGGGGCAGTAATAGAAGAAAGCAAATGGAAAGCTGAAGTTCTGTATTTAACCTTTAAGAAATTTTTCATCCAGGAGGATCGTACAAATGTACCATCACTTGATCAACATACTAACTCCCAAATTGAGGACATGGTAATAGGTATTTCCAGTGTAGAGAAGCAGCTGAGAGAGCTGAATACAAAAAAAGTCTGCTGGTCCGGATGGAATACCAGTTCAGTTTTACAAAGAGTATTCTGTGTCATTGGCCCCTTACTTAGCTTGCATTTATCATGAATCTTTAATTCACTGCAAAGTTCCTAGTGAATGGAGAAAAGTGCAGGGGACTACTATTTATAAGAAAGATAAAAGAACTGACCAACATAATTATAGGCCATTATCATTGATATAAGTTTCCTCTAGAATTTTGGAGCATATTCTCAGCTGGAATATAGTAAATTTCCTTGAGACAGTTAACCTTTGTTCTAGGAATCAGCACTGGTTTAGGAAACATTGTTAGTATGAAACTCAGCTTGCTCTTTTCTCACATGACATCTTGCAAGCCATGGGTGAAGGTCAAAGGGTAGGTTGTATTTTTCTTGATTTCAAAAAGGCACTTGGCAGACTGCCAACAAAGATACAATCTTATGGAATAAGTTCACAGAGTTTTGACTAGCTGGAAGACTTCCAAAATGATAGAACACAGTACATTGCTCTCGACTTGTTCATCAGAAATGAGTCTATCATCAGGTGTCCTTGAGGGGAGTGTTATAGGACTGCTATTATCTTCTGTCTATATAAATGATGTGATAGACAGATTAACTTGTAATTTGGTGTATGGGAGGGTGTTGTCTTTAATTGACTGTAATAGCATACAGGATGACTTGGACAAAATTTCTAGTTGGTGTGAAGTATGGCAGCTAGCTCTAAATGTAGAAAAATTTAAAGTGATGCACATGAGTAGGAAAAACAATCCCATAACATTCGAATACAGCATTAGTAGTGTGGTTCTTGATATAGTGGCATCGTTCAAATAACTAGATGTAACATTGCAGAGAGATATTAAATGGAAAGAACATGTAAGGACGTTGTGAGTAAGGTGGACAGCCAACTTCGGTTTATTGGGAGAATTTTGAGAAAATTTACTTCATCTTTGAAGGAGACCACTTATAAAACTCTTGTATGACCACGTCTTGAGTATTACTGAAGTGTTTGGGACCCACAGCTGATCAGTTTAAAGGAAGACATGGAAGCAGTTCAGAGGCGAGCAACTAGGATCATTTCTGGCAGGTTCGACCAATGCTTGTGTGTCATGGAAATGCTCCAGGAACACAAATGGGGATTGCTGGAGGAAAGATGTTCTTTTTGAGAAATTCTGTGGAGAAAATTTAGAGGGCTGGAATTTGAACCTGAGTGTAGAATGATCTTCCTGCCGCCTACTTCACATAATGATCACAAAGACAAGATAAGAGAAATTAGAGCTCGTACAGAGGCATATAGACATTCTTTTTTCCCTCATTATATTTTGGAGTGGAATAGGAAAGGAAATGTCTATTAGTGGTACAGTGTACCCTCCACCACACACCTTAAAGTGGATTGCAGAGTATATATGTCGATATTGATGTAGAACAAAAAATAATGTGTAAGAAACATTGTTAATTGACTTTTAAAATTTTTCAGCTGGTACTCCCAGGGATGATGGTGCATGCTGACCAATTTGGAGTCCAGATGGCTGCTACAGCATGTCTGTACAATTTGACAAAAGGTGACCTTGCCTTAAAAATTCACCCTACAGTACTGAAAAAAGTTGTTGAACTCACTCTGCAGGCTATGGAAACCTTTCCAAGCCATTATCAGGTACTAAAAAAGCTTCTCGTCTAATTTTCAACTGACATATTTCTTATTGTTCCATCGCATATAAGTATGTAAATTAAACTGTGTTATTTAAAAAATAAGTTTATTATACTCAGTTGTACTTCAGAATGATCTCTTATTGTTGGTTTTTCCTTATATGTGTGCATTAAAGTTCAAATGAGGAAGTAAACACTAGAAATACTTTGTCATACAAAAGTGCAGTATGCAGAAGGGCAGAAGGAAACAAAACATAACTTGACAGGTCAAGAAGTATGCAATTACAAGTGGAGTCTTATTTCCAAAAATGGTATTATGAGCCCCCGTATCAGCATGACTTTTTTAGTATTAGATTAGAGATGAGATTAATATTTGTTCCATAGATCACAAATGTGAGGTATTGTAATGATGTGGAATGTGTCAGTTTAGTGAAAGATAACATTACATGACATTTTTTTTTTCATTTTTATTTTTATCTTTTTATTATTATTTATTTATTTACAATGTTTAGACCCATAAAGGATCACATAAAGCAAATTATCTTCTGTTGCTGTTATTTTTCTTCTTCTTCCAGAACTCTTTCATCATCTCACCGTGTTTGGCTCGACGTACTTCTGTCCATTTTCTCCTCACTGTGATGGGTTTATCTTCTGGTAAAATTTTCCAGCTGTGGATTTTATGTCTGAAGGTTTTTCGATCTTCAGTGTCTGTGGTTGTGATGTTATCATTATTTTAGATTAATTAGGACTTGTTTGATCCATACTGTAGTTGTTTTTAGTTTCTGTAGGAACATCAAATTTGTTTGTTTGTTTGTCAGTTGTCATCTGATCTCATGTTGTGGCCATAGAATTTCAGTCGTCGTATGCAAAAATCGGTTTCAGTGTTAGAGTATTCTTCTGTGATTGTGTGAGATTGTAAACGATATCTTTCATCTGTGTGTTTTGGGCCAAGGATGTTTTGGATTACTTTTCTTTCAACTTTCTTGATGTTCTCAAGGTCCCCTTTGTAGTTGAGGTTTAAGGTCTCACTGGCATAGTGTGTTTCAGGTTTGATAACTGTTATGTAATGTCGATTTTTGTCTTTCAGTTAATGGATTTTTTGTTGTAGATGCTCACATTTTTCCCATATGCTTTCCATATTTTCATTTCACCAGATTTCTGTGCTAAACTTTCCATACCTGTGGGTTTGATGATTTCACTTAAGTATTTTAAGTTATTAACCTTGTTTATTGTGTTATATTTTATGCTCAGATTTTCTGCTTTGGTGTGTTTTGTGGCCATAAATTCTGTTTTTGAGAAAGAAAATTGTAGTCTAACTTTTTCAACACATTCGTTGAGGACTTCAATCTGATGAATCGCTGTGTTTTCTTCTCCGGATAGGATCGCGAGATCATCGGCAAAGGCTAACCGTGTGACATTGATGTTATCCCGTTCTCTTCCTAGCTTGATGGGTCTCCAAATGTTTTGATTTTTCATTTCTTTTACCCATTCTTTAATAACTTTATCTAGAACTATAATTGAAGAGTAATGGGGAGAGCCCATTACCGTGCTGGACGCCAATTGTGATTGGGGAAGCTCATGAGATTTTACCATTGAACTTGACTTTGGAAGTTGTGTTTGTTACGGTTTGTTGGATGAGTCATCATGTTTTCAGATCCAGATTGTTCTCTTCGAGTATATTAAACAGGGATTGTCAGTCAATGAAGTCATACACTTTCCTAAAGTCGACGAATGTGCAGATGTTTTGGAGGTTTCTTGTGGCTCGAATTTTCAATGTAGATTTCAGGTTGAAAATTTGTTCTGTGCCTTATTTGTGTGGTCTGAATCCTGCTTGGTATTCACCCATTACGGGTTCGAGTTGTTCTTGTGCACGTTGTAAGAGGCAAGTGGAGAGAATTTTGTAAGGGACGGAAAGGAGGCTAATTCCTCTGTATTTATTAACATCAGATGTGTCTCCTTTTTTGTGGAGTGGGTGGATCTGTGCACATTTCCAGTCGTCTGGAGGTTTTTCACATTGCCAGATTTCCTGAATGATCTGTGTGATTTCTTGAAATGATCTTGTTCCGAGATTTTCCAGTATTTCTGCTATGATTCCATCTTGTCCTGATGATTTGACATTCTTCAGTTTTTTTATGTGATGCTGGATTTCTTTTCATGTTGGTGGGTCGGTGTCGTGTTTCGTGTGTCTTGGGGTTGTGTGTGGGAATCGCTCGGGTGGCTCGGGCCTGTTTAGGACGTTGGAAAAGTAGTGCGCCAATTCGTCAGTTTTCTTGGTTGGTAAGAGTGAGTTTTCCATCTTGTTTTTTGAAGGTCACATTTTGTGGTACGTAACCTTTAATTCTGTTTGCAAAAGTCCTGTGAAAATTTCCGCTGTTGTAGTTTCTGAAGTTGTCCTCAATTGACTTTAGTTGTTCAGTGATGTAATTGTGTTTGGTTTTCCTGATAGTTCTGTTTGCTGATGTCAAGGAATTCTTGTAGGATTCTTGGCATTTTGTTGCTTTTGTATTTTTGGAAGGCAAGTCAGCGATTGATGATGGCTTGATCACAGTTGGAATCACATCATGGGTGTTCAGCCTTTCTTTTAAGTGGGATCAATTCCTTAACTTTTCTGACAGTTTTGCTGTAGAAGTTGGCCCAGTTGTCTTCTGGTTCTTTCTCCCAGCCTTCTCTGATCTTCGTTTCTTGAATTTTGGATGTGTCAATTTTTTTAATGCTGTTTTTTTTTTATCTCTCTCCGAAGAAAATTTCACTTTAATCTGTGTGAGGTAATGGTCTGAGTCGATGTTTGCACCTCATCGGACTTGAATGTCATGGATGATTCTGTAGTGGTGTGAGATGGCAACATAATTGATCTGGTATTCACCAAGGTGGTGGATTTCCTTCGTTTGGACTCCTGGACATATTGGCATAAGGGAGAATGAATGTGTTGATCAGTTGGCCAAGCAAGCCACCACATCACGGCCTTTGGAGATTGGTTTCCAGGAAGAGGATCTCCAGTGGGAGTTAAACTGCAAGGTTGTAGGGCTTTGGAACTTTGAATGGGCAGACTCAAGCGTACCAAATAAGCTCCGTGCAGTTAAACCCTCCCCGGGCACATTGAAGTCCTCCCTGAGGGACTCTCATCGAGAATCTGTTGCTCTTCGCTAACTGCGTATTGGCCATACGTGGTTAACACATGGCCACCTCCTTCACCAAGAGAATCCACCAAAGTGCCATTGTGGTACTTTGCTGACAGTGGTCCACATTCTAATGGACTGTCTGCTTTTAGCTGTTTTGCGGCACTCCTTTAATCTGCCAACTGTGCTCCCGTCAATTGTAGCAGACGATGCCTTGATGGCTGATCGTGTTTTGTGTTTTATTCGCACAGCTGGTTTTTATCATTCTATTTAGTGGTTGGGCTCATTTGCCTGTTTTCTTGGGCCCCCACCACTACAGAATTTTTAATCTGTTGTCTTTTCTTTAGTTTCTATCTAGTTATAAACTGGAGGTGCAGAGTGGCTGGCTCATCCTCTGTTATCCTCGTGATCAGCCATCCACAGTCTTCTGCTGTAACATTTTAGTTTACTTGTCCATTTGGTCAACACCTACTGTGTCTTCTATTTTATGTTGTCATTTTACCATCGATTGACTCTCTGTACCCAGTGTATACTGGGCGTGGAGTGCTACATCATAAATGGCTAAGTTTTATGTGTGTGAACTCTTAGGTGGGAACAGGGTACTGATAACCCAGAAGTTTAGCCCCCTTTAAACACCCAACAACAACGACAGCTTATCATGATCATGACACAACATCTAAATGTAACATGCATGTCTACAGAAACACTTGAGCATTGTACATAAGGCTGTTTACTACTCAAGCACAAAGGTATTTAATGCACTGCCTTTGGACATAAAAATCATACTAGTGTAATGCCACAATTTAAAAGTAAACTGGAAGACTGTTTTTACTCAATGAATTCTTTAATATAAATACGTCTGCGTTGTAACTGATACAACTTGTAATTGTAATATTTCCTGCAAGTAGTCAGTAACTGAAGATATAGTGGGTGTCACCTACAATGGCGACCCAGTTTGCAGCCGTTCTGCACATCCCCTCAATTACAGCACATACAGCCAATAATGTTCATTCTGTAGGTGCGTTGCTGGCCGCGTGTTACGCATTGTTTCTGCTGCAGGTACAACTGTTCGTGCTCAGACATAGCTCCTTCCCTCCACACTTCCCTATTGCTCCACCACTATGTGCAGAAGTGCCATCTTATTTGACACCAGCTATAGTAACCTACAGCAGCACAATTCGTTGCTATGACTAATGATAGAATTCAGTACTAGTAAAATTATGTCTTGTGATGTTGAATAATTGTAATTTATTTTAGTGCTCTATGTGTCGTTATATGAACTGTCTGTAAATTTGCAATTATTAGCATATGTTGTTTCTATACGTAGCAGCAGTGGAGTGGCGAAACACATTGAGGCGCTATGCTGCGATGCGCGAGGCTGTTCCCCGTCGGGGGTTCGAATCCCCCCTCGGGCATGGATGTTTGTGTCGTCTTTAGTATAAGGTAGTTCATAAGTAGTTTGTAAGCTTAGGGACTGATGACCCCACAGTTAAGTCCCTTAACTTTAACAAACATTTGAAAATTTTACTATACATACAAGGGCGAATTACGTAAGAAGTAACACCCCTTTTATTTTGTGAACAGTTACACATATTGAAATGCAGTTTTTGGCATTTGCTAAACCATCCGGGGGCACATATATTTTTGTTTGGTGAACAGTTTTAGCACCAGTATCAACTGAAATATTGAAGCAAGTATGTTTTTCTTAATGGAACTGCTTGCTTTTTATAACTGTATTCGATAGCTCTTGAGAAGACAATTACATTAATATGGTTTTTGTTAATGTTAACATTGAAACCTGTCATAAAAAGCAATGAGAAATATCATAAAATTTGAGGGCACGGTGGCCAGAATCAGTGTTAGCAGTGCACACACTGCCAAGCAGTCGTCCTGTGAAATTGTGTACCTTAAAGCAAGCCTGTGTGACGATAATAAAGGTTTGTTTCCCCTTGAACTTACTTAAGACTTACAGTGGGTGCAGATTTGCAGGTTCATGTATGAATGTTGTATGTGGACATATGCTAGAGTCTACCATATCACAAAGGGCTTAGGAAAACTACTTCCCCTTTGTTTATCTTCCCGGATGTATATGAGCTGAAGCAGTGAAATCACCTGTTCATTCTTCAAAAATAAAGAAGTCTTACACACTGTAAAAAGCAACTAATGTATGAAATATCTAAATTATAGATGGAATAATTGACCTATTGTTTTCCTGTCTGGGGTTGTGTGCTTCTAAGAGGTACACAACCTGCACACTCCTAAATTGTATCATATGGGATACATTCATTGAACTAAACATTTTATTAAAAGTAATTTGGTAACCGCCTGTGCACCACAAAATAAATATTCTTCTTAACGAAACGGTGTTTCATGCTTAATCTAAGTGTGTAATGACTTAACCAGCAATGTGCAGTAGACGCTGTCAACTTATTTGACATTGCAGTGCAATTTTGTTACCTTATAACTGTGATAAACAATTTACTAACAATGCTTCGGTAACCACCCAAAGCCTATGAGGCTGCACCATACATTTACACTCCACGGCTATTGGTGTTCCACCTGCAAAGCCAATTTGTAGTTTTGGCTGCCTATTAGTGCATGTTATGCAAATTTACATTACCATAGCTAGTAAATGTTGCTTCATTAGTAAAGAGCACACATTGAAAAAAAGGTAGTGTCATCTCTCACTTCTGAAGGGTGAATTGACAAAATTGTGTACGCTGTTTGGAATCACAGTCACCAAGTGCCTGATGTAGTGACAGATGATAGGGGTGGAATTTTT
Source organism: Locusta migratoria (assembly GCA_026315105.1). Classification (NCBI taxonomy): domain Eukaryota; kingdom Metazoa; phylum Arthropoda; class Insecta; order Orthoptera; family Acrididae; genus Locusta; species Locusta migratoria. The sequence goes on from CM048755.1 coordinate 230,872,464, forward strand.
GTTGTTGTAAGATGTGAACAACACTCGTCTGGCTGATTCTACATCCCTTGGCAATATGTGTTGTACCACTATGTGGACTCAGTAGTGTCGTAGCCAAGAGAGCTTATTTGTGTTCTCTGTTAGTTTCAGTTTTTGTTTTACATTCAAGCAGTCAGTCCACACTACCATCTTCATGATTCATGGAGTTGCCTGGCACATGAGACATTGGTAATCCAGATAGATAGTCCTATACCGCTGTACTGTCTGCCTCCATAGCTGAGTGACAGCATCACTGACCTCCAATGCAAGAGGCTTGGGTTTAATTTCCAGCATAGGATTGTGTGTTGTGAGTTTTTCCACAACATCACTTTCATCATCATCGAAACACAGGTGACCGCAGTGTCACCAATAAAAAGACTTGTAGTAGGCAGCTGAGCACCTACAGGGATATCCCAGTCACAAAAAGCCATATGATCGTTTCATTGCACCACTGTATTCTTTGCACGGCATTTCTTTTAGTTTCATCATATAAAAGTAGTATACCAACTTCTCCTCATTTGTGTACATGCAGAGGTTCCAATCATTACGATTTAATCGTAATTGTTACGAAAATTGTTTAAAATTATGAGTTTTCGAATGAAGCGGTTCGAATTCCGATTTTCAGGTTTAAATAACAAATTGGTCTCATTTGTTTTGCGACGGCAAAACTCGGTTCCTTTTGAGTTTGACAAAAATGAACTGTTTTTGAGCAACACCTTCTAGCATGTTCTTGTGGAAATCGCCAGTGTTGACACCGACTTCTACCAACTCGAAAACTGCATAATACGGGATGAATCCACAAGGGCGCACCATTGTAGAATCTAGCAGCAGCCACTGGAAATGCTGAATGTCACTTGACTCGTAGGTGCGCCCCTACAGGAAAAGTCGTGAAGGGTTTGGGTAATAATAAAAGATAGTTCATCATATATCCACCATCGTTAATATGTGTTCAAAAGTTTAAGTTGTTTTGTTTTTTATTGCATCATATCTACTAATACAGCAATTTCGTGTGTGTGATGAAAGTTTTTTATTTCTAAAATAGAGTTCTACGAGAAAATCGCCTATAAATGTTATCTTGTCCCATCGTTTTTCGTAAAATGAATTTTTTGTTGCAGGAAAAATCTAATCCTCGTGAAAGTGATGCTTATGAATCATTGCGAAAAACACTTATGGAACAAAAATATCGTAAGGGTATCCTTGATTGAGGATTTCTATGAAGTAAATAAATATTAATCTGGAAATAAAAAAAACTAAGAACTTCTGCATCAAGAAAGATCCCCCCCCCCCTTTCCACACACACACACACACACACACACACACACATTCCAACTGTACTCATCAGGATGAGGTAGTAATATCCTGCCTGTCTCATCTGCAACCTTACAGAAACTGTTTTCACAATTTTGGTGATTCCTTATTCACTTATTCCCCTTTTACTCCTATTTACCCCCCCCCCCCCCTTCCGCTGATACGTTACGTCGTATTACTATTTGCTGTATTCAAAAGTTGGAACCTCTGTACATGTCTGCACGCAGTGGATGTTGAAGCAGAAATGAGCGGCCTGCAGTGCAGACAAGTTGACAGTCAAATGTGCTGACAACCTGACATTATGTAGCATGAGAGCTCCGCTTGGCAGTGTTTGCCCTGCTACCGCTGATTCCGGCCACTGTGCCCTCAAATTCTAGAATATTTAATGATTTTTTAAATGATAGTAACAAATGCTATATCACTGTAATTGCCCTCTCAAGAGCTATTTAATGCAATTACAAAAAGGAAGTGGTTGCATTAAAAAAATACTAGCTTCAATATCTCAGTTATACCAGTGCTAAAAAAATTTTGTGATCTCAACGCAGTAGCATGTGCCAAAAACCGTGTTTTGATATGTGTAACCATTCATGAAATAAAAGGTTTGTTAATTATATTGAAATTTGTAACTATTGTATCGTTTTCATGTAAAATAATGGTTCATTCCATATCCATGCAATTGTCTTGCATACTGAATGAATGGAATAAATAAAGTGAATAACTGTCTACTGCTTAATAGGCATCGAAAAGTGTGGTGATGATCATATTCTATGTTTCAGCTCCAGAAGAATACCTTATTGACACTCTGCAGTGACAGAATTCTGCAAGATGTGTCATTTGACAAGTACCGCTGTGCACGACTTGTTATGAACTCACTCTGTACTTTTTACGACGCATCCATGAATAGAATGAGTGTCGCAATATGCAGCATTTTAGGTTAGTAAAAGAATGTTTATCTAAATACCTCAAAGCTAGAATGTCACTTCAGATATCACACCGGTATTTAGATTGTATAATACTGAAACACTAAATAAGGCTGAAATTAATTTTGTTTATTTCCAGTAGTTTCATTTATTGTTGCACAAATTATCTAATGTCTGACCTTAGAGTTTTTTTGTTGGGATAAACCATATAATTTTATCATTGCCCTCACTGTAAATGTGTTGTTATGCTGAGGGAGGCTGTTATCAGGTTGCGGTCAAGGTGGGCGCTTGTGAGGTGAACATTCATCAGTCACCCATACCAACAACACTCTACTCAGTCTTGGTTTCTCAAATGTACTCTTGGTATTCTACTGGTGCCCCTCTCAGAATCTTCAATTTGTATATGGACATTTACTGGTTTTCAACAATAACAGAAATGTTCAGGGTTTTCTTCAAAAACAAGTTTTTAAAATTTTGTGTTGCACTAGGACCTAACTTCAATACACGAATAAAACCAACTTGTCTTATTCTGTTAACTTAGACAAGTTGGAGCTACCAGTCAACACCAATGAGTAACTGATTGATGGCTGACAACTCACCTTGTGGACCACTAACATGGTCATATGTATTGTGCCATCTTGTGGCATGCAAATACAAAAGATATTCTACCAAATATAAATCTCTTTCAGCTGCTACAACAAAATGAGATGATGTTGTAACCTTCCGCCATTCGTAATTAGCTATGCAAACATCCATGTCAGTATCAATTTAATTGGATAGAAAAAAACGAAGGCATTTATTTCTAAAATAACTGTTCACCACTGAAAATGTGTGATAGTTGTTGGTAATGGCAAGCTGAATCCTGGGAAACAAGTGCTGCCAGTCATGTGCGGTTGCAGACAGCCATAGAGTCTTCCCAAATGTAATCAAATATGCGTTTCCATCTTACTTTCGCTGTACTATTATGTTCAGCCTCACATCAAACTCTAAAAACATGAAATCTAATAATGGAAAGTCCATGTTGGAATTCAACAATATAATAAGGATAGTTTCCAATTCAACGCAAAGACGAAATGATGAGCTGTGACAGCCACATACAAAAGACACACACATACAACACTTTCAGCTATCGGCTATGACCTTCTTCAGAAAATAGAACAGTCACACAACTGTCATCTCTGGTCGGAACTTTTTCGGATAGGAAATTTTTGGGATATATTGGATAGGAACTGTTGTATGTGGAGGAAAGGGGAGTTATTGCAAATTAACCGGGATAATTTTGGGATTGGAGAATGTACTGTAAGGATCTTTGGCAGGATGTCTCTCGTTTCTGGGCATGAGGACAGAAAATCAAAACCTTGTCAAAGGATTTGTGAATGGTTACTGAAGGTAGAGGGAGGATTTGGGGTGTGTGGGGATATGGCACAGGAAATCTGTTTGCAGACTAGATCTGTGGGGGGATAGTTTGTGTCTGTGAAGGCCTTTGTTAGGCCTTCAGTATATTGAGAAAGGGAGTTCTCGTCACTGGAGATATCCCGTCCACAGGTGAAAGAAGTGGTTGGTACACTTGATAAGGGAGGATAGATTTTGGACAGTTGGTTGCAGGTGTTGGTGACAGTTATGGACACCCACATGGCATCCTCCTACACAACCTGTTTATGGGCTGCCTGGAGGAATCCTTCCTAGCATCCCAAAACCCCAAACCTCTGGTCTGGTTCAGCTTTATTGTTGATATTTTCTTGATGTGGACTCGGGCAAGGGACACCTTATCCTCCTTCCTTCAAAACCTCAATTCTTTCTCCCACATTCACTTCACCTTGTCTTCCTCAGCCCCAGCCTTAACCAGTTAGGCTATCCAAGCATGCTTCTCATCTTGTAGCACACTACGATTGTTGTGTCCCCAGTTCATTTGATTCCCGCTCGTAGCCTGTAATGGATTCCCGCAAGGGAAGGACATGTCCAAAAGGAAAAAGACACCATATAAATAATTGTATATCTGCCCCAACAGGCAATTGACAATTTCACTGCGGATGCATGCTCAAGCAAGTGGAATCAAATGGGCAGTGAGCACTACAGTCGTGGTGTGCTACAAGATGAGAATTTGGGTTGGAAGGGAAGCGTACCTGGATAGTCTAATTGGTGAAGCTGACCGCTGGCCCAAAGTGGGAAATCCTAGATTTAATACCTAAAAATTTGAACTGTTCAGTCTCACTTATCATATGCCCACTATGTGATATAAGAATATCAGTTTTTCTTTAATTGTATGTTAGGAACTCTTAAAAACTCAATCTTACTGTGTGTTAGCATCAGTTTATTTTTTACAATCCATGAACTTCTTTCTTTACCTACATTATTTGGTAATGTGTCATTATTGTAGACAACATGCTTTACTACCAATTTGGTGTCATCAGCAGATAGAAATATTTTAGAATTATCTGTTATACTTATTTATATAAATAAGAAACTGCAGCACTCCCATGCAAAGAAAGTGTACATCCAGGACATCTTCGACACATACTAGATGCTGTTCTCTGTTTGATCCTTGTAGTATGATTACTCTAGTTTTCCACAATGTAATAACAGTTATAGCTAAAGTGTATAACCAAACACGACTTTCTCCCTCACCTTCCAATTTTCGTTGACAGCTGCTAAAATATCTACAGATGAAACATCTCTACTAGGAGCTCATCCAAAGTACATGCAGAAACTTCTAGATATAGTACGTTCCAAGGTGGCAACAAGAAGTGCAGACATCACGATAAAGTTCACTTTAAGTGCCCTTTGGAATCTCACAGGTAACAATACTTAACAATTTTTTTTTTTTTTATTGTTTGAAGCTAAATTACAATTTCAATGTTACACTCTTATTCTACATACACCATCTCTTGTAACCAATAAATATAGACATCAGCTCATTGTAGTGGTGTTTTTGCGTGTTTTGTAAATATAATGCTTGTTTCTTTTCCTTGTTTTTAAGAGTCTTAAAATACTGCAACATTTTTTAAAAAATTTTTTCCTGAAAGATAGTGCATACCTGCCAACTTTTACGGTTTATCCGTAAAATTTACGGAAATTGTATCATTCTACTGTTTTACGTATGATCGGTATTATTTTACGATTTGCGCAAAAAATTGAAACGTTAACGTTAGATAATCACACCACATATGTACAATCGATTGTTTGTGTGGGTCGAAGATAAGTCTACGATAGTGGAAAATTTATTCATTGATCTGATTCGTACTTTTAACTCTGATGTTCGTGACGGCATTGGAATTGAATTTAAAAGGCGGGATAACAGTTCTTCTAGTTTTATGTGAATCTCAGGTGTCGACAATTTCAGAGAAGTGCTGATGAGTCAGTTATTGGCATTCAGACCTAGAACATACTTATCGATTTCCAGGATACAGATAAATACCATTTCTTTCCACCAATGGCTGCTTTAGTTACCGCCTGTGACTAAATATTTACGTTTGCACTCTAAGCGAGACAAAATTGAAGATGCAGTTTTCTTCCATTCCTTTTTTCTTGGTAAAGTTTTCCTTTTATGCAAGAGAGAAAATTAGGCTGTAGTCGAACTAGCATATCATTTGCAGTGTGTGTTATTATTTCTTGCCTTTTAACAAGTTTTATTGTGTAAAACCTTTTTCAGCTGTATCATATCTGCTTAATTTATCAAGGGTCCGGTTTTGTATGCTCTAAACCAATATTCACCATGCCAACTGCTATTTAACGTGGATTTCTTCTTGATATGTTCGCTTGAACAATGGCCTGTGACATATGTAGATACGATTACATTATTGTATTCTGTAACCCTGAAATATCATTATTTTCGTCAAGCCGGACTATGTGCAAATTATTTCCCAGATTTTTTGCGGCTCGTGGGTTTTACTGAAAGCCCTTTTTAAAAGTTGGCAGGTATGATAGTGAATACAAATCAAATTATTTATTTCCTAACTTTATATGTAAAATACTAATGGGGTTGAAGAAAAGACTCAAACGTAACCCATTTGGTTGTGTCAATTTTGGTGGAGTGTTTATGTTTACAAATACTTTTGACACACACTCTGCAGTACATCTGTATGTTTTGACCTCTGTGTCAGAATTCAATTGGAAGAAGTTAGTAAACCATTGGATGTCTTCTGATGTTGCAATAAAAGGGGATAACAATAAGTCCTTCCAGTGGAAAGTGCCTCATTGACTCTAATTCTACTACATGCAGAAAAATACAAAAAGATTTAGATATATCACACCATCAAAATCTGTACAGAATGAAACTTTCACTCTGCAGCGGAGTGTGCGCTGATATGAAACTTCCTGGCAGATTAAAATTGTGTGCTGGAACCGGGACTCGAACCTGGGACCTTTGTCTTTCGCGGGCAAGCGCACTACCGACTGTGCTATCCTGACATGACTCACGATGCCACCTCACAATTTTACTTCCGCCAGTACCTCGCCTCCTACTTTCCAAACTTCACAGAAGCTCTCCTGCAGAGTGAAAGTTTCATTCTGGAAACATCCCTTAGGCTGTGGCTAAGCCATGTCTCCACCATATCCTTTCTTCCAGGAGTGCTAGTCTTGCATGTTTCGCAGGAGAGCTTCTGTGAAGTTTGGAAAGTAGGATGCGAGGTACTGGCGGAAGTAAAGTTGTGAGGCGGCATCGTGAGTCATGTCGGGATAGCACAGTCGGTAGTGCGCTTGCCCGCGAAAGGCAAAGGTCTCAGGTTCGAGTCCCAGTTCCGGCACACAATTTTAATCTGCCAGGAAGTTTCAAAATCTGTAGTTAGTGGGTGGAGTTCTCATTCTTGTAAGGAAATTCCGCTTTAATATAATTTGTGATGTGTTTCATACTATACCATACTTGAAAGACAAATAGTTCAAAAAACTGATGAGAAAATGTGTGTTTAAATTATGGGTGACAAATAAAATGTAATTAAGATAATTGTTAAAGCCTTGTATTTCAGGTGGCACATTTCAAATCACAATTTGCAGCTTACTAAATATCTTCCGTGACATTGTTTTGCTCTACTGGTATGTATCTGGTAGGAGGAATGTGATCATCTTTGATTGGGGCCAGAATGGGAAGGAGAGGTGGTATTAACCATCACAATACCACATTTTTAGCACACTTATAGTAATACCAACACACTTTCAATAACATGTTATCTTAGGGGGCCCTTACAGTGAACACACAGGAATTTAGAAATACAAATTGTGGTAATAGTTGTTGACTATTGCTCACCGTATCCTTTTTAACCCTTTTGAGTCCCAATATTTCAAAAATAAGTAAACTTCTAACAATGTTCACAAAAGTCATTTTTATTAGTCTCATATGTGATGAATACAAGAATTTTTTTAATTAAAAAAAAAAAGTTCTTTACTGAAGCTGATTTCACTGCAAAACCACAGTGATATGCGGTCTAGAAACCGTCTATTAATTTGAGAGGTATTTCTTGAAAGTAATTTCGGACTTTCCATAGGCGCAATCCCACATTATATCATTACAATGCCATTTTGTTCTGTGAGGTTCAGCTTTTGTGCTGCAGTGCATGGCGACAAGATCATCCTTGTATTGGTATGTGTTCAAACTTGGTTTCTCTCAGTTCTTGATGTGCCGTCTTTTTTAAGTTATTTGTACTTTGATTCTTTTGTTTTCTTGATGATGTACCATTTGTTGTGCCAATACGTCCATGAACCACCACAATCCGGAACTCCTTCAGTGACACTGTTGCCCCCATTGCTTCTTTTGTGGAGCAACAAAAATGAATTTACAATGGAGACATCCAGCAAATGCCAAAAAAATTCCAAGCTGCCATCTTTTGCTTGTCCTATCAATTTCGTACAGAGATTTCGATAGGTCTGCTTTATCAACATATGCCATATGCATGGTGTACTGTTTCACAAGTATAAGACATGAGATCTCAATTACTGACCCATGTGACACTGATGTCTGCCGTGGAGCATGAAAATGAGACAGAAATAAAATTCCCATCCTGTCCTTCCACAGCAATGCAGACATGCCTCCTTCTGTGCATCTGTAGTCATATTCTCCACATTGAAAATGTTTTTCAGGTTTCAAATCTTTGGGCAAGTCTTTTGACTTCGTTGTACTGTCTCACAAGCATACACATTATAACCATGAAGATTTTTCATTAGGCTAACATAAGTGAAAAAAACTGGCGAAGTAAATCTTACAGTTTTTGTTCATCAGTTTCTGAGTCAATTACTCCACTACCCTTTGACCCAATTGTTTTTATGGACATTTACCAGTATCACTAGATGTGTCTGCTTTGCACTAGCATCGGTGGTTTCAGGCAGAAACCACTGAAAGGGTTAAGGAATGTTACTGTCTAAATATTCTCCTGGACTTAAAAATATTGGATAGGTCATTCATTGTAAAGGTTACCTGCTGCTGAAACTTAAAATTTTGGGTTAAATTGTACTGATAAATTTAAAACATGTATGGAATCTGATAGAAGACTTCATGAACAAATATTTTTTTCTGAATTTTAAAGTGTAGATTGTAAGATCTTCAGAAGGTGGACATACGTAAACCCCCTCACTTCCCCCAACACACCACTTGATTTTTGTGAAAATTGTGGAATTATTTCCCTTATCTCACATACAAACAAAATCCTTTTAAACAAGTGTCTAAGAGATGATATAATATGAGGCGAAAAGGTAGGAAATTAAACAATACACTTATTCGTCTCTCCATTAGTGTTACACACTGAAGAGACAAAGAAACTAGTACATCTGCCTAATATCGTGTAGGGTCCTTGCGAGCATGCAGAAGTGCTGCAATATGATGAGGCATGGACACGAGTATTGACTGAAGTAGTACTGGAGGGAATCAACACCGTGCATCCAGCAGGGCTGTCCATAAGTTCAAAGAGTCTGAGGGGGAGGAGATCTCTCCTGAACAGCACGTTGCAAGACATTCCAGATATGCTCAATAATGTTCATGTCTGGGGAGTCTGGTGGCCATCAGCATTATTTAAACTCGGAAGAATGTTCCTGGAGCCACTCTGTAGCAATTCTGGATGTGTGGGTGTTGCATTGGCCTGCTGGGATTGCCCAAGTTTGCCAGAATGCATAATAGACATGAATGGATGCAGGCGATCAGCCAGAATGCGTACAAACATGTCACCTGTTAGAGTAACATCTAGACATATCAGGAGTCCCATATCACATCAACTACGCACATCTCTCCATTACAGAGCCTCCACGAGCTTGAATAGTTCCCTGCTGACATGCAGGGCCCATGGATTCATTAGGTTGTGTCCACACCTGTACACGTCCAACAGCTCTGTTGTTGTGTTATGGTTCTTCATTCCAGAGAATGGTTTGATGAAGCTCTCCATCCTACTCTATCCTGGGCTAGCGTCTTCATCTCCTCATAAGAATGACAACCAACATGCATCCGAATCTGCTTACTATCTATGTCTCTTGGTCTACCTCTGCATCCCCCCTCCCCCCCCCCCCCCCCCCGTTCCAAACACATCTCCAATGCTAAATTTATGATTCTTTGATGGCAAAGAATGTGTCCTACCAATCAATCCCTTCTTTTATTCAATATATGCCAATAATTCCTTTTCTCCCCAATTCTGTTCATTACCACATCAGTAGTCACATGATCTACCCACCTAATCTTCAGCATCACATTTCGGAAGCCTTTATTCTCTTCCTGTCTAAATTATTTGTTGTCCAAGCTTCACTCCTGTACAAGGGAACACTCCACACAAATGCCTCCAGAAAAGACTTCCTTACACTTCAATGTTAGCAAATTTGTCTTTTTCAAAAACGCCTTTTTTCCCATTGCCATTCTCCATTTTATATCCTCTGTACTGCAACCATCATATATTATTTTACATCTACATCTACATACATACTCCGCAATTCACCGTAAGGTGCGTGGCGGAGGGTACACCGTACCACTACTAGGCATTTCCTTTCCTATTCCACTCCCAAATTGAACGAGGAAAAAAAGAATGCCTATATGCCTCCGTACGAGCCCTAATTTCTCTTATCTTGTCTTTGTGATCTTTACACGAAATGTAAGTAGGCGGCAGCAAGATCGTACTACACTCAGCTTCAAATTCCGGCCCTCTAAATTTACTTAACAGAAATTCACGAAAAGAACGTCGTCTTTCTTCCAGCGATCCCCAATTGAGTTGCCGGAGCATTTCCGAGACACTCGCGCATTGGTCGAACCTACCGGTAACAAATCTAGCTGCTCGCCTCTGAACCGCCTCTATGTCTACCTTCAAACCGATCTGCTGCGGGTCCCAAATACTTGAGCAATACTCAAGACGTGGTCGTACAAGCGTTTTATACGCGGTCTCCTTTACAGGTGAAGTACATCTTCCCAAAATTCTCCCAATAAACCGAAGTCGGCTGTCTGCCTTACTCACAACTGTCCTTACATGCTCGTTCCATTTCATATCGCTCTGCGATGTTACGCCTAGATATTTGAACGACGCGACCGCATCAAGAAGCTCACTACTGATGCTGTATTCGAACATTATAGGATTGTTTTTTCTACTCATGCGCATCACCTTACATTTTTCTACATTGAGAGCTAGCTGCCATTCTTCGCACCAACTAGAAATTTTGTCTAAGTCAACCTGTATGCTATTACAGTCAGTTACAGACGACACCCTCCCATACACCACAGCATCATCAGCAAACAGCCGCAAATTACAACTTACTCTGTCCATCAGATCATTTATATAAATAGAAAATAATAGCGGTCCTATCACACTCCCCTGGGGCACGCCTGACGATACACTCGTCTCTTATGAGCACTTGCCGTCGAGAACAACGTACTGCGTTCTATTACTTAGGAAGTCTTCCAGCCAGTCACAAATCTGTGAACCTATTCCATAAGCTCGTATCTTCGTTAGCAGTCTGCAGTGTGGCACCGTGTCGAACGCCTTTTTGAAGTCGAGAAAAACACAATCCGCCTGCTGCCCTTCGTCCATGGCTCGCAAGATGTCATGTGAGAAAAGGGCAAGCTGAGTTTCGCATGAACGATGTTTCCTAAACCCGTGCTGATTCATGGAAAGAAGCTTTTCCGTTTCAAGGAAATTTACTATATTCGAACTGAGAATATGCTCCAAAATTCTACATGAAACCGATGTCAACGATATTGGCCTGTAATTGTATGGGTCAGTTCTCTTTCCTTTCTTATACACTGGAGTCACCTGCGCTTTTTTCCAATCACTAGGAACTTTGCGCTGAATTAAAGATTCGCTATAAATGCAAGCTAAGTAGGGGGCCAATGCCGCAGAATAATCTTTGTAAAACCGAACTGGTATTCCATCCGGACCAGCAGACTTTTTCGTATTTAGCTCTCTCAGCTGCTTCTCTACACCGGAAATACTTATTGCTATGTCCCCCATTTCGGAATTAGTACATTGATCAAATGATGGTATATTTGTGCGGTCCTCGTGCGTGAAAGATTTCTTAAAGGTTAAATTTAGAACTTCAGCTTTCCGTTTGCTTTCTTCTATTACTGCCCCGGAATGATCAACTAGTGACTGGACAGTGGGCTTTGACCCGCTTATCGATTTTACATAGGACCAGAATTTTCTCGGGTTCTCAGAAAGATCTTTTGCTAAGGTATCGCTGTGATAATTATTGTATGCTTCACGCATCGATCTTTTTATAGACGCACGAATCTCTACTAACTTTTGCCTGTCATCATTTGCGTGTTCTTTTTTGAATCGAGAGTGCAACAGCCTTTGCTTTCTCAGCAGCTTTCTAACATTATTATTATACCACGGTGGATCTTTTCCATCCTTAATCATCTTTACTGGCACATATTTCTCTAACCCTTCATTAACAATGCATTTAAATTTAGTCCACAATTCCTCTACATCCATAGTCCCAGAATTAAACGATGCCCATTCATTTTCTAAGTGCGATCGTAACATTAGCTTGTCGGCTTTTCCCAACAAAAACACGCTCCTAGCCTTCTTGACTGGTTTATGAACTTTGGTCACTACCCAAATAACAAAATTCATCTACCACCTTTATTGTTTCTTTACCTAATCTGATACCTTCAGCATCGCCTGATTTTCTAAGACTACATTCCATTACCCTTGTTTTGCTCTTGTTAATGCTTCATCGGAATGGAAATGAGACATGTTAAACCAGGCAACATGTTAAAGTCATCAACAGTGGAGATTCAAACTCGGTTAAATTGCGATAACCTGTCATTGTAGCTGCAGTGACTTATCTAACGCATGTGCCAGACACTTGCTGTTATATGTAGGTGCCGTCCTCCGTTTACATAGCACTATGTTAGCATACGCATGCTTTTACCAATTTCTTTGGCTCTTCGGCTTATTTTTTGCATTATAAGAAAGTATGTAAGTGTGAGATGGAAGGTACAGTGGAATGTTTTGAGCAAGATGGGAATTCTCAAATATACCATACTGCACTAGGTGAATTTGAAAATGTAGAAGGGACAGTCAAAGAGTTACTGTTTGCGCATGTTGCTGCAGTGTATATGCAGTATGGTTGGTTGCTTTGTATGTAATTAAGGGGCCAAACTTAAAGGATCATCGGTCACTGCAACATAGTGTGACACCAATGTGGATATATAACCACTGACATGTAGACTAGAAATTAGTGTTACAATGGGAAACATGAATTATGGTGACATTATTACAACGTATCCAAACAGAACTTTTCTGCTTTTGAAGAACGAACACCACCAGATAATCAGAGGCCTTGAAAGGTTGGTAATTCTTATTGGATGACGATGTGCAGCAGGCAGTTATTGAAATCTTTACACAGCAGGATATGTTGTTTTATCAACTGTATATCTTCCACCTAAGTGCGTTGTTGGAATGATTGCCTCAGTACTCACAATGGTTATCATAAACTGAACACTTATTGCTCTTAAAGTTGCTACACAAGGCTTAATTCTATCACCAACTTTATTCAGCATACAACAACAGTTTACTGTAGAAGAAGTCTTGATAGTTTAAATGAGGTTATAAGAACTGTAAGATTCTGAATTGACCTCAGTTAAACAACAGACTTTATGCAGCTTGTGAAATAAACTGTTTGCACAAGTGTAGCAGAAAAGCAAGAAATTTGGTCCTATTCTAGACAAAAAAACAGTACTATAATTGATCATAATGAATCTGCCACAAACTTATACTTAACTGGGGTACATAATAATAGATCATTTCATCTAATTTGGATCCATGCTTTGTAAGGATCATAGCTGCAATAAGGAGTTAACTTGAAGACAACATACCGTAAGTATACGTAAAAAAAAAGGACTATTACGTTTAATCACTCACGCTAAGAGCATTTTTGTATAAAAACAACAAAAATACCTATTTACACATATTAAGCACATTTCAAACTGTTCATTGAGTGTCAACAAAATGTTATATACATGACTAATCACTTAACTTTTAAACAAGCTAGTTCTCATGGGTTAAGAATTTTAATATTGTCACTGTACTTACATAATGTTAAAGGGTGGACCATCAAAGAAATAAACTGAGTTAGAAAAGGATGCATTTGCCTTATATGGAAAAGAATTTTCAATATAAGTGCATATGTCTGCAATATGATATCACAGAAACTTCAAAATTTTTAACTTGTGATTAGGTAGCAAGAAGAAAACATATAGAAACAGTGATGACCAAATGCTACCGTGAAAGACAACCTGGAAGATGTTTGGTTTAACCTCAGAATATAACCAGCACGATGAAAAACTTGTTCAGGAGGTGAAATATCAAACCCAGTGGGGACCAATTTGCACATATAATAACATGGCGAGACACCAACTTTCAACATTGAAAGTGTATATGATAAGGCTCTAAGACATTGTCATTGCATATCATTGCATGTAGACCAGTAAGAACATATATAGCATGTTGCTCTTAACCAATGCTCTTTGCAGCCCTAACCATTCTATAGTTTCAAACTATATGCATCAGACAACTACATGTTATGTTTATTAAGCTCTTGATAAGTATAACCTTGTCTGGACTTCCATATTCTTCCTGATACTAGAGTATGACTACAATATTTTAGAGTTATAACACTTTTTTTCTGGTTAGAACTATAGCTACCAAAAGTTTTCAAATCAACAACAGTACTCACAGATATTTTTATTGTTCTTACTTCCAGATGAGTCACCAAAAACGTGTACAGTTTTTCTTGAAGAAGGAGGCATGGAGTTATTTTTGAAGGTTCTGGAAACATTTGAAGATGAAAGTGCAGTAGAAACAAAAGTTCTTGGATTAATTAATAATATCGCTGAAGTTACTGAGCTTAGAAGTAGCCTAATGGTACCCGAGTTCATGAGCATGCTGAGGTGAGACACACACAAGTGCCTATACTATTTATTGTACTATAAAATTATTTCTGAGCTCAGTCAACAAATCAATAGATTGTCAAAAAGAGTTTATAACAAGTCTACCGCCCTTATAAATTTTGAAACTAAGCTATTGACATTATTTACTCTGTCTAATCTCAGGTAATTATACCACACCTAGCTGCAATAAAACCAAACTATCATCACAATATTGTAGATCTGAACACAGTGTAGTTGCTTTGCATTGATCCTTACTACCTCCTGTAATCATATTCTGTCATACTTGCATTTTCACAGCTGTAAGCATGTCATTCACTCAATTTATTCATACATGTTTGTTCTTAAATGCACTCTTTTTTTCTGACATCATTTCTGTTAATAATTCATGCCAAACCCATTTATTTCATTTTCATCCTGAGGTTTTGATCTTAGCTTTCCTGCCACATTTATTCGTAATGATAGTTACATCCCAAGAATTTCTACCAAATGAAGGGTCTCAACCAAGGGCTCCATCAATTTTATAATTATCTTTAACTGTAGATGTCCATAACTGCATTATGGGGTGAAGATTTGTAAGATTCCCCTTTATAAGTCAAGGATGCAATAAATTGTTCAAATGTCTGTAAAGTTAAGAGACAAAAGTGCTGAGGTCATCGTTCCCTCAACTTGTGTGTGCCTACACACACACACACACATTTTTGAGATTATTTTCACTACAACTTCCATAGTTTTTGTCAGATTTCCTAGTGTTTTTTGAAGTGGTGGGCTATATGTATAATCAATAAAATATCCTAGAAACAGAACATCCATGTGCATATACTTTTGCCTGAGACAGAAAAAGAAAATGTCCGAAATCACCCCATGGAGTGGGGTTATTATGCACACACATGTATTTTCAATCTCTGTCCAGTGTTTCGAAGTGTATGGGGTGATTCTGGACACAAATTAAAGTTTTTTATTCTACTTTCTTTCTGTTTGATTCTAGTGATTTTTAACATATTTTAAGGACAGCCATCATTAAAATAAGGGATAAGGACTGAGATAAGGAATTTTATTTAGTAAAGGCTTTTCTATACGTTAATTTGCCATTCTGAATATCTTGAACTGCTTTCTTTAAAAATTCTGTCATAATTAGACCAATCTCAAACACCTTTCTTACTTTTATACATTCTCAGCATTGTCTATAATCACCCCACAAAGTACATAATTTCAAGAAAAAAAATCTCTGTTACTTTGAAACTTCACACAAAACGCGTGACAAACTGGTACAAAACTTCTCACAGTGCTGCAGCCTACTGATCTCGTTGGCAAATGAAGCTACAATATATTTCCGTCATTCACAACAACAGAAAGTTTCCGCTTCATAAAACAGTGAGAACTTTCGACAATGAGAGTGTCCAACTGATTATTGCATCGGTAAACAATCAATCCAAACGCGGGACTGTGGGACGTAGGAATTACAGTCTTGTGCATAAAATAAGCAGTGCATGGAGGTGGAAATTAGCGCTAATTTGTTGCTAAGCAGCAGGAAAGAGAAGGTAAAATCATCTCGTTTAACGGTACTTCTGAAGTGCACTTCAATTAGTAGTTGGAGGTCCTTCGGCAAATGCTTGCCAGTCAGTTTTTAGAGAGCGAAATCAGATTGCATACAAAGTAAAGACTCTTTAATCTCAAGAGTTTAACAATAGATTGCTGAAGCAATCATAATAAAACCCCATAATTCATTTCCGTCCAACAAAGCTGTCACATTCAAATTGTACTCTGAACCAAGTGCTCGAACAAATCCAAAGTTTAAAGCTCTGAAATATTTAATAAAGCATAGGACATAAATTTAGAGGATAGGTTAGACACCATAGCAAGCAGAATCTGCATTTCAGGGTACAAAAGTATTTTGTTAATCAACATGAAAACTAAGGCTGGCTGATAAGTTATCAAGATGTGACTAACTGGTGTAGGTGGTCTTAAATTCAGCCTCTGATGTTTTTATACACCATTCAGTTATGCTGCAGTAGTTGTAGAATCATTCAAAGAAAGCCTAAGCACAGTACTATGGAAGTACCATGATACTGTAGTATTAGCAGACTTACATTATGGAGTATAAACTGGGTGCCTATGAATTCATCGTAGCCATAGGTGTCCAAAAGAAAAGAGAAGGAAAGAGGATCAATTGCCCCCTTCTGGAATTAGGGAGTACTGACTCTTTATTCATTACAGAACTCTCATGCATTACTAGAAATGATTATCTGTGACCGTATTGTATCATTTTCATCCTGAGTGTGGGGTACATATTTTGCCTTTAGCAGTGACTATCTACTGCAAAACAGGATAAAGTCAATCAAATTGCATGTTTTTTGTTAATTTTGAGGTGATGTTGCAAAGTGAAATGAGCAGAAATTTCATATTTTGTTACCATGCCCTTTATTTATCAGATGCCTTAAAGAAAACAGAATTTTTATTTTTAAAGTGTGTCTTTTTTCCCTTAAATTTGATTGAAGTTACCCTCCTAAGTTGGGTAAAGTCAATCAGCAAACACCCTCTTTTTTCATTGTCTTCATCATCATAATAGGAAGAGTGAAATCTTGCATACGTATCTTCCCGTCAATTTGGAAGTACTCATACTGAAGATATTGAGATTTCAGAAATGCCTTTGCATTGCGCATGTTTCAGGCATCAAAAACACTGCTATCATTCTGCACATCCCCACTCCCATTCGTCTGTAAAGGCACTATAGTGAATCTAAGCATCTCAGTCTTTCTCTCCAAACTGAATAGTGAGTTAATGTCAGTAGCACTTTGTATAAAAATCAATTATTGTTTTGTGTTAATTAAAATCCTCTTTTTATCCTCAAAGAATCACATAATCATTTTTAATGGGATGCACACACAAAATGTGCTGTTTATAGATCCATCTAAGAACCATCCAACATTGTGTAAGTAAATCACATCCACAGGGGATGCTGAGACATAATAGTATCTCATATCTACAAGGTCCACTTGCTTTAAATCATCTGACCTTTTATTGTAACACTCCTGTGTTAATATGGTTTGCATGCTGGTTTATGGAGCTCATTAACAACTGTCTCCATACTTATTCAATTTTGTGTCTTTCTCAAAGGTCTGAAATGATTGATAGGATTTCATTGGTGAGAGTTGTGTTGCACCCCACTGATGAAGCAATAAGTAGGTGTAAATGTTGTATAACTTCATTCGGATCATGGAAGGGGTAGATTGTTCAATTTTTATTTTGAATATCAATAACTTTATCACATTCAAATTTACTGGCTAATGCAAAATTAATAATATTCTGGTACTTACCACTGCCTTCTACTTTTGTACGCCCCTTTTGGTATCGTCTTTTGTGTGTGCATTTGTTATATGCAATATTTCAGCATATGTTTGCAGTTCTTTCGAGCTGAACTTCTGTGTATCCGATGTCTTCAGAAATATTAACTCCAATAAACCCAGTGCTCTTGGGTGTGTCATTGTCCCGACCTGTATCATATCTTCTGTTAAATTTGTAGGTAACCTAACAAGCCTATATGGTTTATCTTTACACTCCCCATATGTGTCATCTATTTGTGAAACACTGTGCACATTAATGTACTTACTAATAGCTGTGTCATCATCACCATCATCATCTCCCTCTTCTAGTTTTTTTCTTCTCCACCTCTTCTGTCTACATTCCTAATGTTTGTGGGCCTCCACAGACTACTGGTTATCAGCTTAAACATTTCTGAGAGCATTTGTTCCCCCTACTATTGGCCCAATTTTAACACACATAGTTTCTGGCTAATAGCTTTGCTTCTAAAACACTGTTAACTCTCAACATCTCGGTTGTTAGATGCTTGTTATCTGCCTCAAATTTTATCACATTTCTCAAACAAGGATTCAAGTTTCCTATCAGGACTTACCTAATCATCTTTTTGATGTTGATGCTCTTCTATCTTCAGTGCTTACTTCAATAATGGTGAAGATATTCTGCTTCATGCAAGACACTTAAATTTTTGTTACTTTTCCCATACATGTTTCAGCACATTTTGTGCAATCATCAGTAGAATTTCATTATTGTTGTTCTGAAAATTATAGGGTACTGTACAAATGTCTTTTGTCAATTTTTTTACCAGTTCTTTCATTGTGAATTTTGTTTGAGTTTGCAGACAAAATTATCTATTTTAATATTGTCAAAATTAGGCCTTGAAGTAACAGTTTAACACTTTTTGTACCTACCTTATTGTGCTCTGTTAAAATCATGAGCATAGTACTTATTACTTGTTGCTGTAGTAATAGTTTTGTACAACATGTCATCTGCAATGCAAAACAAATGGTTTATATTTCTTGTTTTTCAATTTTGGGTTCGAGAAATGCATCATTTGTGTCACTACTTACAAGTCTTTTCCTTTTTCACACAAATGACGTTCTTTGAACCCAAAATTGAAAACACAGATGACAAATCGTACAAAACTTTTACTACAACAACAAGTAATAAGTACTATGTTCAGTGATTTTAATGTAGACTAATGTAAGGTATGTAAAAAAAGTGTGACACTCATATTTCTAGGCCTAATTTCGACAAAATTAAAATAGATAATTTTGTCTGTAAACTCAAGCAAAATTCACAGTGAAAGAACTTGTAAAAACATTTTATATGTATCTGAAAAGACATTTGTACAGTACACTATAATTTTCAGAATAACAATAAATAAATCCCACTGATGATAGTGCACAAAATGTGCTGAAACATGCATGGGAAAAGTAACAAAAATTTAAGTGTCTTGCATATGGTTGAATATCACCATGACTGCCTAATTCTTATACTTCTGAAGTGCTGGCACGCTTTTCAAGTTCATATTCAAGTTTTTGGATATGTTTATTTAATTCTGCTACCTGTGCAATAACACTCACTTCTTTGAAATGGTGACAAGTCGTATGTTCAAGTCTGTCCATTTCATGCAGTATACTGATACACTTCTGTATTGGAACATTACCTTTTAAGATGTAGGGTGTCCTGGAAGTTCCACCTATATTGTTCCATGTTTTGCCAGTAATCAGAAACCTGAATGCTGTGTGGTTCCAGCAATGGGGGCATACAGCTATAAATTAAGTGAATGTCATATCAGACCCTACTCCGGCTTGGTAAATATGTTTCAAATTAGTGTTGTCATGTCTAAAAGCAATAATTAGGTTATTTATTAGTCCTTATTAGCTGTTTCAGAATGCTGGAAAATGTTTGACTCATGTAAAATACACCATATGCCAACCAAAACAAAAATATTTGTGAATCTGATCCTGAGTTGACACCTTATCATCAAATATAAATGTGTTGTTTGTTTTTAACTTCTCATGTGGTGGAATGTCACCCCTTTCACTGAAAGTCTGGTACCTAACACCATTGATGTTGTGTAGAATTTCCTGTGACAGATGCTATTTTTGTTGAAATAGTGTTCTTGAAAATACATACATGTGCTCTAAGTGAACTCCCTTGGTCAGTTACTAGAAGTCCCTGTTGTATACTCCACTCATCCATTCTACTTATTTATTAATTATTTTACTTTAGTACACATGTGATTTATAGGGCAGAGAGAGAGAGAGAAAGTAAGTAGTAAACCCTAATGTTGAATTATATATATATATATATATATATATATATATTTGTGTGTGTGTGTGTGTGTGTGTGTGTGTGTGTGGCAGGAGTGGCTGGAGGACAAATAAGAGTCTGTGAAAGAATGTATGTCTAGAGGAAAAATAGATACCACCTACAGGAAAATAAGAGAGACATTTGGATACAAGAAAAGCAGCAGTATGAATATCAAGAATTCAGCCAGGAAACCAGGTGTGAGCAAAGAAGGGAAAACTGAAAGGTGGAAAAAATATATAGAGGGGCTTTACAAAGGAAATGAACTTTTAGACAATATTGTAGGAAAGGAAGTAGATGAAGAAGAAATATGAGATACTACATTGAGAGAAGAATTTGATAGCGCACTGAAAAACCTAAGTTGAAACAAGGCCCCTGCAGTGGACGACATTCCTTCAGGGCTACTGAAGTCTGGAAGAGCCAGCCATGACAAAACAATTTACCTGGTGCGTAAGATGTATGAGACAGGTGAAATAAACTCAGACTTCAAGAAAAATGTAATAATCATCTTTCTAAAGAAAGCAGGTGAAGACAGGTGTGAAAATAACAGAACCATCAGTTTTATATGTCATGGTTGCAAAAAGTGACACAAGGAGAAAGGAAAGTATGGTAGAAGCTGGCCTTGGGGAAGATCAATTTTGATTTAGGAGAAATGTAGGAACATAGGAGGCAATACTCACCTTACAACTTAGAACATAGATTAAGAAAAGGCAAACCCTACATTTCTAGCTTTTGTAGATTTTGGAGACAGCTTTTGACTATGTTGATTAGAACACACTCTTTCAAATTCCAAAGTCAGCAGGGGTAAATTTAGAGAACAAAAGTTTGTTTACAACTTTTTCCTGTACAGTACGTCACCTATCCCTGGGACGCTCGTTGTGCTGATTCTCCCATTCATAATACTGAAACCGTGCAAGGTGTTGCAGTAGTAACACACTGTACTCACAGTCCGTAAAGAAGAATTGTTGTAATACTGTAAAGATGTAATTTGAAATTTATAGACAATTTGAAGCCTGAAGATGATATCAACGGTATCAATTTGTATAATGAGATTAACATTTTATAATTGCATTTTCCAGAATCTCAGTTGTGATCCACATACTGTTCTCTAGTATGTTTTAGAAATCTGGCTAAATTTGCATTTAAATGTAAAAACTAGTAAATCACTTCTAAAAGTATTATTTTTAATTGGTTTAAGAAACTTATAAATGACTAACATACAAATGACAATAAATTGTTTCATTATGACAAGTGTTCCTTCGCCTTATTTACACATCTTAAAATAGTAAGTAAAAAATCATCTTTTATTGGGGGGGGGGGGGCGGGCTTAATCTTATCTGTACAAGGGTACCAAAGGGGCTTGTAGTGGGCCATTGAAAGCTCAGGGTATTTCTTGGACATGAATTGTTTCAATTGTAAATCAATTGGAGTTGGATATAAATTAGTCTCAAATGTAAGTAGAGGTAATAAGATAAGAGGAGGAGTTGCCATATATGCCAAAAGCTATCACAGTGTAAAAAATTTAGAAACAAAAAAGTTTTGTGTAGAGCAGCATATTGAAGCATGTGCCTGCCTGCTTAAACTTAATGATGATTATCTTATAATTTAACAGTATATAGGTCCCCTTCAGGGAACTTTCAGTTATTTCTGGAAAACTTGGATGCCTTGTTGTGCTATCTGTCAGATAGGGGGAAGCAAATTATTATTTGTAGTGATTTCAATGTAGATTCACTGAAAGAGTGTAATAGGAAGAAAGACATGGAAGGATTACTTGGCTCATTCAATCTGACATCCGTTATTGATTTTCCTACTCGGGTAGTAAAGGACAGTAGTACATTGATAGATAACTTTTTTATAGACCAAGAAAAGTTTAACAACATAAATGCTTGTCCCATTGAGAATGGTCTTTCGGATCATGGTGCACAGCTAGTAACAATATATGAAATAGCTCCGTTCAGTAATTCGAAACTGTCCACCAGAATTGTGCACTTGATTAATGACTTAACAACTAAAAATTTCAAAGAAAGTCTACAGCAGTTAGACTGGGATAAGGTTTACAAGGAACCTGATGTTAATTTAAAATATAATTTACTTCACGATACATTTGTAAGGGTATTTGATAACTGTTTCCCCAAGAAATTAGTAAACTTTAATTCTAAGAAACCATGCAAAAAACCATGGCTTACTAAAGGAATAAAAATATCGTGTAACCGAAAAAGGGAACTATATCTGTCCGCAAGAAAGAGTAATAACCCAGAAACAATAAAATATTATAAAAGCTACTGTGCTACATTAAGAAAAGTTATTAAAAATCAAAAAGCATGTGCATCATGTCTGAGGTTAGCTCCTCTGATAATAAAATTAAAACAATTTGGAATATTATTAAAAGGGAGACAGGGCAACCAAGAGCAGAGGAAGAGGGTATTACCATCAAAACAAATGAAAACTTTATTAACAAAAAGTCAGAAGTTGAAAACATTTTTAATGTTTACTTTTTAAATGTTGTGGAGAAAATAGGATCTAAATGTTCACTAGAAGGAGCAAGGCAATTAATGGAAGAGGCCATACCCACACAATTTGATACAATTGAAATTCCACCCACCTCACCTTCAGAAATTAGGAAAATAATAAACTCTCTCAAGAGTAAATGGTCATATGGAATTGATGGCATTTCCAGCAGGGTATTAAAAACTTGTTCCCAGGAGATAAGTAGGATTCTCAGTCATATTTGTAATAGCTCATTAAAGCAGGGTATTTTCCCCGATAGACTGAAATATGCTATCGTTAAACCTTTGCATAAAAAAGGGGATACATACGATGTCAACAACTACCGGCCCATCTCACTTCTGACAGCTTTATCAAAGATTTTTGAAAAAGTTATGTATTCTCGAGTTGCTTCACATACTAGTATAAATAAAGTTCTAACAAAATGTCAGTTTGGTTTTCAAAAAAGCTTTTCACCTGAAAATGCTATATATACCTTCACTGATGAAATATTAAATGCTTTGAATAACCGGACATCACCAGTAGGGATTTTTTGTGATCTTTCAAAGGCTTTTGATTGTGTAAATCATGGGATTCTTCTAGATAAGCTTAAGTATTGTGGTATGAGTGGGACAGTGCACAAATGGTTTAAATCATACTTAACTGGAAGAGTGCAGAAAGTTGAAATAAGCAGTTCACATGATGTAGATGAGACAATTAATTCTTCTAACTGGGGAGTTATCAAAAATGGGGTCCCACAAGGTTCGGTCTTGGGTCCTTTGCTGTTCTTAATATATATTAATGACTTGCCATTCTACATACACGAAGATGCTAAGCTAGTACTTTTTGCTGATGATACAAGTATAGCTATCACACCTGGCAAACAGGACTTAACTGATGAAATTGTAAATTATATCTTCCAGAAAGTCATTAAGTGGTTCTCTACAAATGGACTCTCATTAAACTTTGATAAAACCCAGTATATACAGTTTCATACAATAAATGGCACGACACCATTAATAAATTTAGACTTTGAACATAAATCTGTAGCTAAGGTAGAATATTCAAAATTTTTAGGTGTTTGCATTGACGAGGGACTGAATTGGAAGAAACATATTGAAGATCTCCTGAAACGTCTGAGTTCAGCTACTTATCCTATCAAGAGTCATTGCAAAATTTGGTGATATAAATCTCAGTAAATTAGCTTACTACGTCTATTTTCATTCACTTCTTTCATATGGGATCATATTCTGGGGCAATTCAACATTGAGTAAAAAAGTATTCATTGCACAAAAGCGTGTAATCAGAATAATTGCTGGAGCCCACCCAAGAGCATCCTGCAGACATTTATTTAGGGATCTAGGGATACTCACTGTAGCTTCACAATATATATATTCACTCATAAAATTTGTTATTAATAATCCGACCCAATTCAAAAGTAATAGCAGTGTGCATAGCTACAACATTAGGAGAAAGGATGATATTCACTATTCGAGGTTAAATCTAACTTTGGCTCAAAAAGGGGTGAATTATGCTGCCACAAAAGTCTTTGGTCACTTACCAAGTAGCATCAAAAGTCTGACAGATAGCCAACTAGTATTTAAAAAGAAATTAAAGGAATTTCTGAATGACAACTCCTTCTACAATGTAGATGAATTTTTAGATAAAACTAAAAAAAAAAAAAATTCTTAAAATATAGATTGTCAAGTATAGACAAAATTTACTAAACTGACACGTTCCACATCATTACGAAATGTCGTATACATGATCTAAGGAACAAGTATTAATCTAATCTAATCTTTATTATATTCCCTTCATCGCAAATCTTTCATCCAGTGGAATGTCTCAACTGACTGAAGAGAACCTAATGCAACTATTGTGTATAAGATGGGTAAAAAAAACTGACCTGCAAAAATACCTTAAACATTGGTTTGCTGCATAATTATTGAGCTGAATCTATGTCTGAATATGATAAATTTCTTTACAACTTAAAGCTCCTGCTCACAAATCAGTGTGGATTAAGAAATAATCTATATTGCCAAACATAGATTGGCCTTTCCTTGCCTAATATCCTGAACCATAGATGAAGAGCAATTCATCAAATTGTACTCATGCCCACTAAAATATCTAACATGTCTCAATTTTTACATTTAGTAACTGATGTAAAGAATATAAAATCAATTTATATCCATCTACAAAATTTAATTTTGTGTAACAGGTTTCAAATACTGAGTTGATTGAGTAACAATGTTACGAGAGAAAAATAACAATATTAAAAGGATAGAGTGCTACTCAACACATACAGATAATGTTGAGTCACACACTGAAACAGACTGTTGACATTTAAGCTTCCAGGCAAAAAGTCCACACACACACACACACACACTTCACTAATTTGGCCACTATCTCTGGCAATTGGGGCCTTTTTTTATTGTTATTATTGTTTTGGTATATTTGTTACAGGAAGCTTTTACATTCTACTCACATTGATGTAAGCTACTTTGCTGCTGGAATAGTAGCTCACTTAGCAAGTGATGGGGGTGAATTATGGACTGTAGAAACAGTTACAAGGCAAGAGCTTCTAGAAGAACTTGTAAGTATAATATTATGCTTATTCACACACAAAATGGACATTTAAATGAGTTAGAATATCACTGTATCTGTAACCAAAGTGCTACAAAATAAACTGGGGTATTATATTGAAATATTTACGTACATTTTGTGGAAAAGAGAGGATACAGGGGAAGGAGAAATAATGAACCAACAAGAAAATTAAGTTAAAGAGGAAACCTACTTCAATCTGCCATTCTTCATGATATTGTTCATTATTTTTGAAGGTGATTTTTATCTGAAGACCCATATCAGTTCAGTATTTTTACTAGTTTTGTGATCACATCTCCAATTTTAAGCTCTAGTAATCAGCCAAGGTGTCAGACTGAAACCTGGCATCATCACTGGTGCAAAAATAAACAAGACTGTTCACATTCCATCTGTTCAGTAGTAATAATCTTCAAAGAAGGCCTACTATCTATTGAAGTTGTTACATGTTGTATTAATACCTTCCACTATTGAAAGCACAACTTCATGTTATTTTCCTTGTTGTATTTCTACTTTTGTATTAGAACAAAACAATAATACCTAGATAGTTATCAGTTTGTACATTGTTACTAAGCTAATCATATTTCATAACTTTTTTGGTTAAATTGCTGTTTACATGAACTGGCCTGCTGCTTGACATGTTGATGTTGGTAGTGGTACAATGCGTGAAGGCAGCCAAATCAGGAGTGGTGTTAAGGCAGCCAATCAGGTGTGGTGTTAAGGCACCCAATCAAGAGTGGTGTTCAGGCAGCTAGTAAGAAATGGCTTTTTTGTAAACAAATCCGTGTTGTGAATGTCAATCTTTTCATAACTAACATACTGCAAATTTGTTGCATTACCAAAGAAAAATTATACAGAGTAGTTTTCTCACAGAAGAAATCATTGGGTAAGTTAAAGAAAAGTACATAGAGAACCAGTCACTACATGTGTGTAATGGTTTGATTTAAACACTTAGCTTTTGCTGAAAAGTCTCTCTTCATTGACAACAAATAAAACTTGTTACTGAATAAATGCGGTCAGTTTACAGTACATAAAAGAAACTGTTACACCCATGTAGTGAATGGTTCTCAATTTACCTTTCCAATTCAGGAACTGCTAGCAATACGTATTCCTAAATAAGCCGTATGGACATCAATAGTTATGTTTTCTATACATGTATCATCCAGATGTTGAAGTACAGAGGTAATTACTATGCCAGATTTATATTTCATTTGACACCAATTTCATATACGGCATAAAAGGCGCAATCTCATTGGCAGCCGGAATGCCACTCCTGATTGGTTGTCTTTATTCATGCACTGCCACCAACATTGACACATCAAGCAGTAGGTCAGTTCACATATAGTGCAATTTAACTGTGTGAATAGTGCCATTTCTTTTGTTGGTAAATTTCTAAAGTCTTCTTAAAAAATATCAAATTTTGGGAAGCAATGTGTGGTGTTTAGATTTTTTAGTAAGTAAAAAATTTTAAAAAATGTTGTTTCTTACATAATCAGTAGTATTAATTGGGTATACTCTCAGAGAACAATTAGTCTCCTAGTGCCTGTGAGTATTGTGTGTGCTTTCCTCAGAATCCAGTTGTTTTTGTTTATTTTTGTAGAATATGTCCTTTAACTTGACCATCATGTGAGGCAGCATACAACATTGCAGGCGTAACATCTCCTGAAACAACTTACCATTATGTTATCTGCTTGTATACTGGTTTATTGTGTTTCATTGATCTCTTACCTAATTCTGAAGAGAGTTTCAATAGTTACATCCCATGCATTGATCTTGAAATAATTGTTTTGTGGTTTGCTTCACAATTTTATGGTTCTCTTCAGATTGTACTACACAGCTGTCTTTGAAACTGTTACATAATACAGTGGGTTTCTCAATCCTCTTTACTGAATGCTATTTTAGATACTATTTTAGGATGTGCGATTCTGATCAGTATAGTAGATCCTTACTTTGAGTGTTATTGTGTATTATAAGTTTTGTCTGATTTCATTTAACTTCTCGTTTTTGAACTTTTAGTGATGCTTGCTTATGCATTGGAGTTCCTTACTGGAATTAACTTCACACAAGAAGTTCACTGATAAGACAAACTGGCTGATAGTCTTTGTAGTATCTGGAGTTTTTATCGTGAGTTTCTTAATAATTGCAATTCTAGAGGTCTTCAGTATTCAGGCAATCTTCCCCATCTTTGTGGGACATTAAAAAGAGAAGTTATAATGTTATGAACTGTGATACAATATATATTTTTCATAACTATAGAATGTGTAAGGTATCTGTATAGAGAATTACTAAGACTTATTCTTCACCACAAAATGAAGATAAACATATACATTTGCTTCTAATGTGCAATCAGTCTACTTTCATAATCTACCAACAGTAACATTACATATTTGGCCTTCCAGTCGCATCAACTATGCTATGTTTTCCTGTTATCTGTTCAATATAGTTACTGATTTGCGTGTTCAGCCTACTTTTACACTTCTTACATTGTTTCACTTGGTATGCAGCCTTAACAGTCACTTCCAGTGCTGGGCTCCACTCAGCTGCTCACAAACATCAAGTAAATTAAAGAATATCTTAGAAGTGGATGTTATATGGCTCTTGAGCTGGCTCTGATGAGCTCTTCAGTGCAGTCTGTGTCTGGTGTAGTTTGCTGATGAGTGTTGTATTGTCCTGTTAGTATCTAAAGCAGTTTCTTCTGTAAATACTCTGCTGCCTGTCTCCATCCCCATGTCATTGTTTGATTAAGTGAATGTGACAGTTTTCCATTTAGATTTTATTTTTATCTGTGTCATGCAACTATTTTCGACTTTTTAGGCCATTAACTAGTGTTATCTACGAAAATGAGCAGTACCAATAAATAAATAATTCAGTATATTCACACTTTTTGCTTCAATTTATTTTAGTGTATAAATTTCACTGTTTGCATTTGTCACGCTATGTGCACCAACTGTCAAATTATCATGAAGTAATAAAATGTATTGATGTGCTACCCACAATGAAGATCCTTGTAGCATAAATTCATAGGGTTTGTCACAAATTTTCATATTGTAGCTGGTAATGTTACATGTTGCTCAACTTGATCTGAAATGAAATAGACTTACATTGACCTTTGCAGATCTTATCCATATTACACCTGATTCTTTTTCTGGTGCCATTTGTGACTTCTAAAATATCCTTCTGGCTTTTATATCCTTCAATCATAGTCCGAGTAGCTCAACGGATCATGTAACTGTTATAAATTCCCTGTTTGATATAGATATAGCTTCTTGGTGTGCCTTCTGAGTGCTTAAATGTCTGCAGTAAACGGTAGTGCTCAATTGATATTTCCTAATAACATACCATAGTTCTTTTCAGTTTTTCTTGAGAAATTTTAAGTTTTGTTTCAGATATATACACTCCAGCTTGGTCCTTATCAAGCTACCCAGTTGTTTAGTTTCAGTTCACATTATTGGTCTGGCATTAATCTGCTGTGAATAATAATTTAGTCCCATGGACTTCTTGTGGAAGTACATGTACATAAAACACATAAAGGGCATTCAGAAACTTTTAATTATAAGCTCACCAAAATCAAGATATCACAAAAAAACTTGGTGATGATGTTATTCCTTATCAACATGTGTACTTTTCAATGTAGTGCATTTTTCCTAGTTATAAATGACTTGGTTGTACAAGTTAGCATTTTGTTGTTGAAGTAATGTTCCTTTTCATAAATCACATCGTCGTCATTCTGCAACTGCCAGTCATGCGAAGGTTTCTTCATCTGATGAATGCTATACAAAGATAAAATTGTTGAGGGGGGATGTACACTACCATCTTTCTGTAGACTGATTATGTATAATTATCTTCAATTCCTCATTAATTTTGGGAAGATCCACAACCACTTATATACCTCTCATCACATTAAGCTGTAAGATTTTGATACTTTTAAGGATTTCTGGTGTATCTAAACTGCTGGAATTACAATACGTAACACCAAGGAGAACCACTGAAATCGCAGCCAAACCTATTTTGCAGGGTGCTTGCCTTCTTTGGGTATGATCAGCCCCAACTGAATGTCTCTGTAAGAAGGGTCAGCATGGAGTTAGATCAGCTGCTCACGGCGGATATTTTTTCAGGTGTGGGTTTGGTTTGTGTTGGTGCTATTGGTAGGTAGGATTTTACTAGGTATTGCCTGCATCTCAATAGGAACTGGTTGGGTTGATTGCTAAGTCTGTAAAGGGAGCCACTGGAACTCATAGGAGCGCCTCTTTTTTAGGATAAGATCAGTGGCCAGCGGTGAGAAGCTCGGACATGTAGATACTAAAGCTGTTAATGTATCTCAAGATCTTCAGAAAAGTATAGTGAAAAATAATGTTAAGTATATTTCATCAAAATATTGGTGGATTAAAGAATAAAATACTTGAACTTTTGTTATGTGTGGAGGATATAGAAACTGAGTGTTTAATAGATGTACTTTGCCTACCTGAGTATCACATTGTCACTTATATGGAAAAGGTTGTTAGGTATAAACTGTCAGCACATGCAAGTAGAGATAATAAGGAGAGAGCAGGAGTTAGTTTGTGCAAGGCCGTTCCCTGTTGGGGGTTCGAATCCCCCCTCGGACATGGATGTTTGTGCCATCTTTAGTATAAGCTAGTTCATAAGTAGTTTGTAAGTTTAGGGACTGATGACCTCGCAGTTAAGTCCAATAACCTTTACAAACATTGGAACATTGTAAAAAAAAAAAAAAAAAAAAAAAAAAAAAAAAAAAAAAAAGAGGGGGGGGGGGTTGGAAGAAAGAAATTAGGAACAAAAAGTATTGTGTAGAGTAACATACAGAAGCATGTGCCAGTGAGATTAAACTGAATTATGGCACTTTTACAATTGTAACAGTGTATAGGTCCCCCATCAAGTAATTATCAGCTATTTCTGAAAAATTTGGATGCCTTGTTGTGCTATCTGTCTGTCAGGGGTAAGCAAACTATTATTTGTGGTGATATCAATGTTGATTCTTAGAAAGAGTCGAACAGGAAAAAGTATTACTCTGTTATTGATTTTCCTACTCAGGTAGTAAAGAACAGGGTGGCACCCGCCACAGTAAGTGGATGCAGCATGGACTGCTATACCCCAAAAACACATCCAGAGCCTCTGTGATTTGATGCCGAGGTGTGTAGCAGCAGTTACAGCTAGCAGCAACACTCGATAAGGATTTTCTCTTCTTTCTCCTCACGTCACATGAGTCTGTATTATCAATCGCATGATCTTTGTACAAAGTGCTCTCTCTCAAATCTTTGGTCCTTGGTGTTACATGGATGGCCAGCAGTGTCAAACACTTTGAGTGATGGTTTAAAGTAGCTGAAGTATACACTGCCAGGGGCTATATCAAGAATTTTATAGATTTGTTACATTTTCAGCTTCTCCCCCTTTTCTGCAAGTTTTTATTTATGTTATTTATTTGTTTTTTCTGTTCCATAGGACCCACTTCAGGAGTAAGACTCCATGGTCATGGAACAAGTCAATACATTGTTACACAAGAATGGTAATAGAAAAATTTTAAGTAGTCCTTTGCACATGACAATCTTAAGACAAAGTGAAAAGAATCTATAAAGAAAAAATGAATTAGCTTAATTGTTTAACTTTTCTAGGAGTTCCTCGACAGAATAAAAGGAGTGAGCCACGAGGTAACTCTTCAATTTAGATTTGAAAGCATGTGGATTAGTGCTAAGATTCTTAAGTTCTTGTGGCAGCTTATTGAAAATGGATGCCGCAGAATACTGCACCCCTTTCTGCACAAGTGTTAAGGTGGTGTGGTGCAAATGTAGATTAGACATCTGTCTAGTATTCACCGAGTGAAAGCTACTAACTCGTGGGAATAAGCTGATATTATTAACAACAAACGACATTAAAGAAAAAACGTATTGTGACGCCAGAGTCAAAATTCCCAGGCTACTGAAAAGGGGTCGACATGACGTTCGCGAACTTACACCAGATATTGCTCGAACCGCCCGTTTTTGAGCCAGAAATATCCTTTTTGCATCAGGCGAGTTATCCCAAAAAACAATGCCGTACGTCATAAGTGAGTGAAAGTAACCGAAATAGACTACTTTTCGTGTTGAAAAATCACTTATCTCAGATATTGTTCTAATGGTAAATATAGCAGAATTTAGTTTTGGAACAAGATCCTGAACATGGGCTTTCCATGACAGCTTACTGTCTATATGAACTCCTAGAAATTTGAACTGTTCAGTCTCACTTATCACATGCCCATTATGTGTAATCATAATGTCAGATTTCGTCAAATTATGTGTTAGAAATTGTAAAAACTGAGTTTTACTGTGATTTAACATCAACTTGTTTTCTATTAGCCATGAACTTATCTCTTGAACTGCATTATTTGATACTGTGTCAATATTACGAGCAACATCCTTCACTACCAAGCTGGTATCATCAGCAAACAAAAATATTTTACAATCACCTGTTATACTCGAAGGCATATCATTTATATAAATAAGAAACAGCAATGGTCCCAAAACAGACCCCTGGGGCACCCCATACTTAATTGTGCCCCATTGGGATTGCACGTCATAGCCATTTTCTACACTGCGGAGAATTACCTTCTGTTGTCTATTATTAAAGTAAGAGGTGAACCAGTTGTGGGCTACTCCCCGTATTCCATAATGTTCCAACTTCTGCAACAATATTTTGTGATCAACACAATCAAACGCTTTTGTTAAATCAAAGAAGACGCCTAATGTCCGTAGCCTCTTATTTAACCCATCAAGTGCCTCACAGAGAAACGAAAATATAGCGTTTTCGGTCGTTAAACCACTTCTAAAACCAAACTGTACGTTTGACAGGAAATTATGTGAACTGAAATGATCAATTAATCTTGAATATACAGCCTTTTCAATAACTTTGGAAAAAACCGATGGCATAGAAATAGGTCTATAGTTGTCTACAGTATCCCTTTCTCCTTTTTTATAAAGCGGTTTCACTACTGAGTACTTTAATCTGTTAGGAAACTGACCATTCTGAAAGGAAAAATTACAAATATGGCTTAGTACTGGGCTAACATATGGAGAACAGTACTTTAGAATTCTGCTAGATACCCCATCATATCCACAAGAGTCCTTAGTCTTTAGTGATTTAATTATTGACTCAATCTCACCTATGGAAGTATCATGAAGGATCATTTCAGGTAACAGCCTCGGAAACGCTTTTTCTAAAAACGTTATATGATTACCTGTAGAAACTAGAGTTTTGTTTAGTTCCTCTACTATATTCAGAAAGTGATTATTGAATATTGCACATATATCTAACTTGTCAGTAACAGAAACATTCCTACTACGCACTGACGTTATATCTTCTACCTGCTGCTCCTGACCAGACACTTCCTTCACGACTGACCAGATAGTTTTAATTTTATCCCGAGAGTTTGCTATTCTTTTTGCGTACCACATACTTTTTGCATTCTTAATGACGTTTTTCAGAACCTTACAGTACTGTTTGTAATGAGCTACTGCATCTTCATTCTGACTGCTTCTAACATTTTGATACAACTCCCGCTTAGTTCTACATGATACTCTTATCCCCTTTGTCATCCACCCTGGCTGTCTGTTACTGAAAGTACCCTGTTTTGAGCGTTCTAGCGGAAAGCAACTTTCAAACAGCATAATAAATGTGTTCAGAAAAGCATTATATTTATCATCTGCATTATCAGCACTATAAACATCCTGCCATTCTTGTTCCTTAATTAAGCTTAAAAAGGTCTCAATTGCAACTGGATTAACTTTTCTGTGTATTTGATATTTATGTTTAACATTTGTTTGAGAACAAATACTTTTTAGAATTAAAAGTTGGGCATCGTGGTCTGATAGGCCATTTACTATTCTGCTGACAGAGTGCCCCTCTAATAATGAAGAATGAACAAAAATATTGTCAATGGTAGAACTGCTATTTCCTTGCACTCTCGTTGGAAAAAATACTGTTTGCATCATGTTATAGGAATTAAATAGATCTAACAGCTGACTTTTCCTTGAGCTATCACCTACACAATTAATGTTGAAATCTCCACACACAATTAAATTTTTATACTTCCTATACAGTGAACCCAGAACCAATTCCAGCTTGGGCAGAAACATTTTAAAATCTGAGTCAGGGGATCTATAAATAACAACTATTACTAGTTTAGTTCCATTAACATTAACAACTCCTGCACAACATTCAAATATCTGTTCTGTGCAGTGTTTAGAAAAATCGATTGACTCCGATGAAAAATCGTTTTTTACATACATGGCCACTCCCCCACACTGCAAGGAACTCCTAGAGTAGAAGGCAGCTAACCTGTATCCTGGCAAAAGAAGTCTCTTAATTGTCACACCACTTAAAAAGTGCTCTGAAATTCCAATAATGTCAGAATCAGTATCAATAAGCATTTCATTAACTTTATCTCTGATACCCTGTATATTTTGATGAAAAACAGTAATTCCCTTATTACTTATATTCTTAGACTTTGTCAAAGGTGGTTCATTTCTTAGAGGGACTTCCTTTAAGCAGGAATATCTATCAGCTGTCTTCAGTCTAAAAAAGGTGCAGCCCTAGCACCAACTACTACAGGAATTTTTCCATGAGTGAAACCCCCACCCCCTACTACACTGTCACCTATGAGCTTTGCCAACCTCCCCTTCCCATACCTATTGAGGTGCAGACCGTGCCTAGTAAAATCCGACCTTTGGATAGTTTCAACTGGCACCACTGCAATGTGATCCATGCCCTCCGTCATCAGCGCCTTCTCAAGCCCCATGTTAACACGGCTGACAGCAGTATTAAAACAAGGCCTATCATGACGCTGAAACAGCTGCACGAAATGCACATTCGTGCCACCAGTTTCAGTTGCTATCCTTTCCAGATCACCACCTATATCATATTCCCCGTCCCTATCAAGACTATTCCCGGCCCCACCCACTATAACTACCTGATCCTCTTTTGAAAAATTCCTACATAAGCCCCCTATGTTGCAAGTGACCTGAGCTAACCCTGCACTAGGCTTCACTATGCTGGTGACCTGGTACTCACTCCCAAGTACTTCCTGCAACTGTTGGCCAACACCTCTGCCATGAGAACTACCTAGCAGCAGAACCTTCTTCTTCCTAAGAGACCTCTCTACAGATTTCGGCTTACCAAAAGCTGAGTTCTGCTGCGTACTTCCTACACCTACAGCTACAGGAGGTTCATCTCCACTCAACTCTGACAGTTGGTCAAACCTATTTGCAACTTGCAATGTAAAGCTATCTGAATACCTTCTCCTAGCTACCTTCTTGCCAACTGCCAGTTCCCATTCCCCAGCCCCCCTTCCCCTCCTCAGCCTACCTAGTTCCTCTTCAGCGTTTTTCAGCTGCACCTGAAGGGCGCAGATCAAACGCTCCTGCTCCTCTATCAACTTATTCCTGCTGCAAATCCTACAGTTCCAGGAGAGAACCTCACCACAATGCCCACTGGCTTCCCCACTGCACTCCCCCCCATGAAAATACTTACTGCAAATCCCACACTGCAGCCCACTACGCACGACCCTACGACAGAGCCGACATTTTTCACTCATGGTAAAATTTCACAATTAAGTTATTAAGTTTCTAGAAAAGAACTAGGAAGTACCTCTTAACTACAGCAATCAACAAACCTCAGTCTCTACAAAATCAAGTAACAGCAACTAATAGTATCAGAAAAGAACAAATAACACTACCACTGAAACTTTACACTATTGTTTGTCTTGATACATTATTTAGTTTCTGAACTGTGGTTGGCAGTTTATTGAGTCAAAACATTGTACAATTTTAATCTGTGTTGCTGGGGATGTGATGGTACCCTGGTTTGGGTGCCTTAACCGTATTATGAGATGCTATAGTGTTTAGAAAGTGATAGCTTCTTAAGGTCATACTTCATCAACTTACATGTATCATTTATCTCGGAATGCCTTCTGTCGGCTCGATTAGTATTATTTAAGTCCACAATCAATGTGATCTAAGCCATTGTCAAGTTTTTCTAAAAACTGTGGCATTGAGAAGAAATATGTCTGCATGTATTGGAACCCGTAGTAGCTTTTCATTTACAGTTGATTCAGCTGTAGGCAAAATTTCAGAAACCAAAACATCTCATGTACCACAGCCATACAACCCAGAAGATTAATCAGCAGCTGACTGACTTAATTTTCCTTACATACTGCTATATACGGCAAACTGCTGGAACAGTTGTAGTGAATGAATAATTAAAGTATAAACAGTGATATTGGAAATTTACTTACATTGTACTTTCAAGACATACTTGTTAATGTTTGGGAAACAGTTTCTTTTATTGCTTTTCTGTTGTACATGAATTAGTAACACAATATAAATTGGTCTTATAATTTTAGGAAGAAGTTGTAATTGACTGGGAAACACCTGATGGAGAAATGGTAGCTTATCGATCATTCCAACCCTTTTTCCCTTTACTAAGATGTTTTGACACACATCAAGTTCAGCTGTGGGCAGTGTGGGCCATTCATCATGTTTGTACAAAGAATGGTAAGTGTATAAAAAGAGGCAGTAACCTATTTTTTCTACCAAAGTTTTTGAATGCGTGCTTCCGATAGCTGGATAAATCACGCATAAATAAAGTAATGAGGAAACTAACTCTGTAACTAAATTTGTACATAAAATGATTCCCATCTCTCTCTCTCTCTCTCTCTCTCTCTCTCTCTCTCTCTCTCTCTCTCTCTCTCTCTCTCTCGTGTGTGTGTGTGTGTGTGTGTACAGTAATTTTATGAAATGAAGACTCCATTAGGAGCAGTGGCACCACGTCCATAAAATGTTAAATATCCAAAGAAAATTCAGCATTGGTTGTAAATGTGTTTATTTATTATTACTGATCGATTTTGGCTACTGAATAGCCATCTTCGGTGCAATTGAAAAAGTACAAGCACAATAGAAATACTATAACAACAACATTGATTACATATGTATTACATCTGTTTTTACATACCTTGCACAATCAACTACAAACATTACTGATCTTATTAATCCAGCCACAAGGCATAGCTACAAGCCAATACAAATGATGTTATCAGAGTCAAAATCACTACTAAGCGACATGTAGGCAGCCTATATAGCTGACTTTTACATAGGTGGCGTGCTCTGTTATGAGATGTAACATAAATAGTTGTGTGTCTTGTTATTATAATGTAGTCTCATACAGTGAATTAAAAAATTTAAAATAATCTTTTACAATATGGAAAACAAAAACCCATCAAGTAAAAAATATAAAATATATACATAATCATCTTTATTAGGGATGAGTCAAACCCCAATTTTACCAAATCGAATCTTAAATAAAACGTGCCGAATTCCAAACAAGAATTGAATCTTCCGAATCTCGAACCCAAATAATCTGTCAATTCAAGTACATGTATTTAAAAAGAACTAGCCAGTGATGAAGATAAAGCCTTCTGGAGTGAATCCCAAATGACTTTATTAACAGTGAAATTAAAATTTCATTTAGGGATTTTTTTAAATACCCCCTACCCTTAAAAGAAATTTGTATGAAACATTTCTATATATATTTTGTTTATAGGGCGTAAAGATAATAAGAAACTTTCATCACTCTATAACAAAATGTTTCATTTTTATGAAAAAAAATAATGAAAGGAAAGGATTACGTTTTTCTTTTTTCAAAGGGGAAGAAACACAAATAAAGCCTGAAAAGATGAGTAGATATTTTGGAAGTTAAAAAATAGGATGTGTAAATGTTAAATAATTTTATAGTGACATATCAGGCGTTCCATGAGTGACAGACAGGACATTGAGACATGTAGAAATCCGCGTTTATTCGACATTCGTGTACTTGTTATTGCCATGAAGACATTTCAGAACTGTGAAAAGTACTTAACACACAGATTGCACATTCCAGAGGGTTAAGCAAGGGTATTTTGCAGATTTATTTATTCTTTCAAACATTTAAGATCACGTAGCTTGTCTGCACAGAATTTTTATTTGTAGAAGATTTAAAAATCAGTACTAGAAGTCAGTTGCCGTGCTCCATTTCTATTTCCGTTCAGTATAAGAGTAATACAAATCTAAACATTAATGTCATACGTATATTCTTCCGCGTTCACCGTTGTCTTTCAGGTTTGTTAGGCGGACGGAATTTAAATGTGGTAACAGCTAACACGGAAGATTACGTGGCGTAATGTTTATTTGTATTATTCTTATGGTGAAAAAGAGTGTGGAATTTACGAATCACGATTCATAGGAACAGTCCCTTGCTCCTAATAAAAAGAACGTTAAGTTGTAGCACAAAGGCAGTGGTTGTAGCGTCAGGCATATTGACGCAACACAGGCTTGCCAATTGGCTTTATGTAGTAGCTTTTAGATGAGACTTCAAATGTACAGCAAACTAAATGCGGAAATATAAAACAATTTTATTAAATTATAATACAAATTTTACGAAATGTTTATAATAGCAATTAGATACCGGTATGGTAATTCTGAATCACTATCATTTGATTCCTTGTTACACAGTTCCTTTGTACTACAGAGCATCATCCCTCGTACAATATAGTGCAATCGATATCGAACGTTTTTAAATGCCTCCTACACATACCTGATTTGGAACCCACTTCCATGTATCATCATTCCATTGGCACACTTGCGCGTTTTACACGATCCGTTGGTGTGAGTTGTCTGTCACTTTTCGAAAGGCAGTCGGTGTACGTGTGTTTAAGTTTGACCTTGAACGATTTATTGAAACAGATGTCAAGTGGTTGCTGAATTGACGTCATCCCACCTGGATGGTGCACGATTAGAACTTTCCCCCCCCACATAATAAGTAACTTTCTTCTTGATATCCTAGTGCTTTATTACAGTTCATATACCCCAGCATTTCACAAAATTCGACAAAACAATACGTGAAATCAGAATGAGGCAACTCGTGCAAGAATCCTAAAGCCTTATGTATTGTTGGTATTTACGTAAAGAAATTTATTTTTGTTGCTACTTATATCTGAAAGGCTTTTTTTACGAGTGGAAAAGTTTTAGCCAGTATTTATATTTCGCCTGCTAAGCAATCATGTGTAGCACTGCTTATATTAGATGGGAAAAGTTACTTGTGGTGGCTCCTAGCGCCATTTATCAGAGCTATTCAAAGTTAGGTCGTTTCGTTTTATGACATCGTGTCTTTCAGTGGATCTATGGAAAATAATGTAAATAACGTAAACGAAATTGCACTGTTATGCAAAGTAAACTACAACATTCTTAACTGAAGCTTTCCATATAACTCTTTGGATTCGGGATTCAGTAGTATTCAGCCATTATGCGCCGAATCTCAAATCCGAAGCCAGTGTGCTAGGTTCGGGGAATAATGGATTCGGCCAAACCACTCAGACACAACCCAAATCTTAATGCTGGTTGGCATACAAGATGAAGTCATTTGTTTATTACACTGTGCCCTCTATAATTTATATAATAAACCAAAAAAGTTTCAACGGTACATTTCGTCCTGACAAAGATACTATTAATTTATGGATCACATAATTAAGACACAAGCATCTTACACAAGTTGTCCCCTCATCAAAATCAAAGTAAATTGCATATAAATGTAACATCCTTATTTTTTCAAAATAATAAAGGTGACTATTTACTAATGTAAATGACATATGAAGGATCAGACTCAGATACATGTATGTTCAAGACCCATTTATATACAATTCTAGCCTTCAGTGTCTACATTTACAAGTGATTTATTTCATTTAGTTTAATAGCTTAATAACATATTGCTTGATTTACAACAGCGTCACATGTAGACATGTAAGAAAATTTTTATCTAGTAACAGAGAACAGCTTATAGTAGCCATATTGGAATTGCAACCAATATGTCACAGAATATTATAGGTTAAGGTTAGGCCTGATTTTTAAGGTTTAGTTACAACTTCATAAAAATTCTTAAGGAGGTTAACCATTAAAACAATGAAACAAGTGAAGTTAAAAATTAAGACATGCTGTGTTCGTTACATACTTCTCTTAAATTGGATATTTGATTAATAACACAATTTCTTAGACGAGACTTTGCAAAAATTCATATAAACGTAAATAGTCATTAAAAACTGCAAAATGTTAATTCTTGTCTATCTATTTTAAAGCATTAAATCTTCAAAGGTTTTTATGTATCCAGTGAAACAAGGGGGAGGGGGGTGTTTTCCTATGGTCTAGGTATATGTAGACTACATATAGCTCCTGTGCATTATAAGTTGGTAGATACCAAATCTCCTTGTGCATATGAGGCCTAACCTTGACCTTTAATATTCTGTGATATATTGGTTGCACTTCCATTATAACTACTATAAGCTCTTCTCTGTTACTAGATAAAATTTCTTAACATTTTCTTAAATGTCTATATGTGACACTGTTGTAAATCTCCTAGTAAGCAATATGTTATTAAGCTATTATCACATATATGACCTGAAACTGTCATCTAGAACTCAATACTTTATGTGGCACCTGAGCCTTTAGAAATTGAGCACAGCACCTAGATTATAAAACAGGAGCTTTGTTTATTTTAACTTACTTTCTTTATTCAAACCATTTTAATTTATGAACTAATATGTGAAGAGAAATCACGAGACTCAGGTGTTAATTAGATCTTCAAACACCCCTGAACCTAGACATTAAATATGTAGTTACTGTTTTTTGTAATTTCATTATTGCTAATGCAAACTTGTCTTGGGCACTCAATGTGAAGTTATTAACCAATTTGTTAACATAAAATTAAATGTAATAAATCACTTGTAGACACTGAATGCCAGAATTGGATATTTAATGGGTCTTGATCATAC
The DNA here is from genome assembly GCA_026315105.1 of Locusta migratoria. Classification (NCBI taxonomy): domain Eukaryota; kingdom Metazoa; phylum Arthropoda; class Insecta; order Orthoptera; family Acrididae; genus Locusta; species Locusta migratoria. The sequence continues at coordinate 230,912,605 of CM048755.1, forward strand.
ATGTATCTGAGTCTGATCCTTCATATGCCATTTATGTTAGTCACTTTTATTATTTTGAAAACATAAGGATGTTACATTTATTTGCAATTTACTTGTATTTTGACAAGGGGACATCTTGTGTATGATGCTTGTGTCTTAATTATGTGATCCATAAATTAATAGTATCTTTGTCAGGACGAAATGTACCATTGAAACTTCTTTGGTTTATTATATAAATTATAGATGGCACAGTGTAATAAACAAACGACTTCATGTTATATGCCCACCAACATTAAAATCATTATGTATATATTTTATATTTTGTACTTGATGGGATTTTGTTTTCCATATTGTATTAAAAAAATTAAAATTTTTTAATTCACTGTATGAGACTACATTATAATAACATGACACACAACTGTTTATGTTACATCTCATAACAGAGCACGCCACCTATGTAAAAGTCAGCTATATAGGCTGCCTACATGTCACTTAGCAGTGATTTTGACTCTGATAACATCATTTGTATCGGCTTGTAGCTATGCCTTGTGGCTGGATTAATAAGATCAGTAATGTTTGTAGTTAATTGTGCAAGGTATGTAAAAACAGATGTAATACATACGTAATCAATGTTGTTGTTATTGTATTTCTATTGCTCTTGTACTTCTTCAGTTTCACTGAAGATGGCTATTCAGTAGCAGAAATCGATCTGTAATAATAAATAAACACATTTATGATCAATGCTGAATTTTCTTTGGATACTTAATTTTATGTTAGTTTTGACAATTTCTTCTTGATTTTGATGAAAATTTAACGTAATTTATCGAGTGAGCTCACAGTGGTACTTCATAACATTGTATCTCCACTTTTAAACCGTGGTTAAATTTTGTCCAGCATGTCAATAGACATATTCTTTAGGAGCTATTGATGTAACAAAATCAAGATGATTTGTGTAATACAGTAGAACCCCAAATTAATAAACCTGATTTTAAGGAAATCTGTCTTTTAATGAATATTTTTGCCAGCACCAGCAAGCTCCCTTAAAAATGAAATTATTTTTCCTCACTTCAAAGAATAGTTTGCTTTTAAAGAATAATTTAAAATTTTGTTTTTATTCAGTTCCTAACCATGACAAGTGAATTTCTGTTTTGTTTCAGTTTCAAACAAATAGATGTTTGTATTATGTGATGTTGGTGTAATTGATTCTTTCAGTCAATATGTGTTGATAGAGATTGAATTAATCCCAGCGCAGTGATACCGAAAAGAGTGTTAAAAGAATTGCTAAGTGATTTCCGCCTTGTCTTCCATGTCTCTCTCGTCACGTGATCTGACATCAGTCGAGTCTTACAAAAGGCAAACAGTGAAGTGTTCGTCTTTGTTATTGTTTGTTTGTTTTACAGAATTATGGCAAAAAAAAAAAACAGTTGTTCAACAGAAGCTGATACTCATTCCTGATGTCGAACACATTCAGAACGTTAAGCATTGTGATAGTCAATGCAATTCCAGCAAGAGAATGGTGTTTCTGAAAAAGTTCTTAGGTTTCCAGATTTCACATTTGATGGACATGTGATTACTGCACCTAAGAATATAAAAACAAAAGGTCTAAAGACATTGAGTATTTTAAAATGTCTTAGCTACCAGTTGTGGTGAGCAAGTGAAAAACACTGCTCCAGTTTCACAAGGTATTTGTGGATTCCCACTGTCAACGGTGTGTGAACTCCTAATATTCCTTCCTGCATCATATAGGACTAGTTTAATTTTTTGATTCCCTGTCTGAACCAGTGCTCAATAATGAATACAGCCATAAATAGAAATATCAAGAAGGGTAGGAAGATGTTCCTGTTTAGCAGAAGCGATAAGGGTCAGATTTCAGAGTACTTGACTCCTCAACATGATAGTTTCATCTCTAACACTGACAGTGTTGAGCAACTATGGATGAAGTTCAAGTGCACTGTATAATACGTGTTTTATAAGTAAGTATGGAGTAAAATTATGAGAGCTGTGGTTCAGCTACAGAGTTTGTAAATGTTACAAAAGAAAAGATAACTGCATTGCAAATATAAATATAGCCAAAGTCTTGCCGACAAGCAAAAATTAAACAATACCAAATTTAGCATTAAGGAGTGTCAGGTGAGAGGCATTCAATGACTTTGAAAGCAAAGTTCTGTGTACCAATTTCGCAGAAAATCAAAAAATTTTGGTCCTACGTCAATTCACTAAATGGGGCGAAATTGGACAATAATCGCATTGAATCAGAGGATGACACACAAAAAGGCAGAAATATTAAATGTCCTTTTCCAAAGCTGTTTCACAGAGGAAGATTGCAGTTTAGTTTCTCCTCTAATCCATCTCACATGTGACAAAATGTCAGATATTGAAATAAATGTCAAAGATATAGAAAAAAAACAACAAAAATCCCTCAACAGAGGAAAGGCCGCTGGAGATAATGGGATACCAGTCCAATTTCACATGAAGTTTGTGAATGAACTTGCCACCCTTCTAGCCAGTTTCATACCAAAGATCTCTAGAGGAGAGTTTTCCAGTACGGGGAGTGTTTATGGGATAGCCACAAGAGTCAGTGGATTTGCCATCTGCAACCAGAGAGGACTGTAAAAGCTCTTTCACATATTTGCAGTGTGACTATTGTTGCGAGGTGTAATATATCAGTGAGACTGACATGAATGGTGCAGGCACGATAAAAGTACTTAAAGTGGACCTGTGATGGTTACATGACTTTTGTAATAAAACCACATCATTTCTGTCCTCCTAATGACTTCATGGACCACTGTCTTAGCAAGTGCTGCATAAATGTGAACATAGACATCTAGAAATTTTTAATGTTAGTAAATAGTAGCTTTACAAATGATCAACTGTCCCACATAATGTGAGCAAGCCTGCAGTCTTTAATATGTATGCTTGTCATGCTGTTGTGGACTTCTACATGTTAGGTGTATTGTGGAATAGGTCAAATGAAAAAAGTTGGCAGTTCCAAACCTGTATACTTGGGGTGCTAGTGCAGAGTTGTATACTGTTGGTATACTGTGTAATATGGGCTTAACTGTGTCAGTCTGTTCTTTTTATCTAGCTTGCATGCTACCTCCAATCCTAGATTGGTGAGTAACAAGGAGATGCCAAAAGAAAATAAGTATAGCAACAAAAAATCTATAATGCTGAATCTAAGCATCTGAGCATAAAACATTGTAGTAACAAAGCAATGTTCATTTTAGGGACTCAACTAGAACCATCAATGTATTTCTAGCCATAACAGGCTCCCTATAAACAATTAAAGAAAAAAAGAAAGAGTTGTACAGTACTTGTTGAATGCTGGCTTAAAAATTTTGCCCCTTTTTAAAAGAATACAACTGATTTTATTTACCAGTTTGTTGCTGTACTGAGATATATTTAGTGTCAATTTAATTCTGTCTCTAAGTTTCTGTATCTGTTTTGCTATACTTTGTTAACTTCTCACATTATGTATCCTTGGCTTTTATCCTGTCTTTGTAGCCTGTTGTCCGCTACTATCATGCCCCCCCCCCCTCCCTCTCAAAGCATGCACACCTTGTTCTTTTGCATCCCTGCGAAAGCTCTCTTTGAAAGTGTATTTCTAACTTCTTTCCATATGTCCCTCTAAGTTTCATCCATCCTTCCCCTCCCCTCTTCCAAGTTCACCTTACTTCAAGATTCCCTCAGTTGCATTCGCACTTTCTATAGTCGCCCTCCCCTCCCCCTCATTCCCCCCAATACCACCCCCCCTCTCTCTCTCTCTCTCTCCAAGAACTGAGAGTCGTGTGTACTTTGTTATATTTTTAATTGTTTGTTCAATAATTTTTCAGCAAAACGCTACTGTCCAATGTTCATTGAAGAGGGAGGAACGCAGATCCTGCAGAGCTTGATAGAAAATCCATCAGTAAACTTCAAAGTGAAGTTCATTTGTGAGAACATTCTGTATGTTCTGTCTCTGGAGAAGCCAAAGAATGTCTATATGTAAAAAAGAAAATAAAGACAAATAAATTACTTATCATGTTAATTTACTTGTTTTGTAATACATCATTCTGTCATTTTTAACATTTTGGCATATATAATTCATATTACTTTTTAATTAACCATAAAACCAACAGTCCATGACAATACATATGAATTCCACTAATCGGAAAGAAAGATCATTTATTCATATGTGGTGGCTCATTGGTTAGTATGTATTTAGGATGGCATATTTTGTACCTAATATAAATACTGATACTATAGATACAGGAATAGGTAACTGCTACATGTGAAGTTTTATGGGAGTCCATTCACTCAAGTTTCCAGTGTTATTAGCAATCTCCTTCAAAGAAAAAAAAAATTGGAATCACAGGTACTGGGTAGAAATTGTGCCTGTGGCAACCACCATTGTGTGGAATTGGACAGAATGTTGGTTCTCTGGGGACCATAAGTGAGATTGACTTTAGCTTTGGTGTACTTCATAGAATTAGGACAAAAGTAATTAAATTTAAAACTGCACAGACAGTGAGAGTTCTGTACCCCTACAACATTGTTAGTGTCCTTCCAATCCAGGAATTGGTGTCTTCTATCACTAAACAGTAAATGGTGCACCAATTAGTTTCTTATAAATTACCTGACAAACAGTATACCCTCACTGAGGCTAACTTGTATTTCCAGAAGTATATAAACAAAGTCATAAAGCAAAAGAAAGAAAGAATTTTCATACACAGGAATTATTATCATCATCATCTATACAATCACTTTACCTCCATCAGTCTAATTGTAGTCCATTAGCGCGTCTATTGCTCAAAACACACATTCAAGTCATAATTTAGAATGCCTTGCCTTTCATTAGTCGTAATCTAAATTTTGTTCTTTCTTCTTTAAGAGGAAATATTTTTCAGTGGGATTTATTTTGTGTCTGCGAGTATGTGTGGTACGTGTATTTTCAGAAAAAATAAAATATACAGTGGTAGAAATAATTAGGGGATCAGTTTAAATATCTATAGCTTCTGAGGTACTGTCATCAACAGAATGGAGTAAAATTGTTAGACGTCTTTCTGTTGGTTATACAGAGTGGAGACAACAACATTACAGTCAACCAAAATAGTGGTGATAACAATAAGTTGCTGCAGAGGGAGCTGTTGTTGACTTGTGTTTACTCTATCAAACAAATTACACAAGCAGTTGGTTTCTGGTAATGTAGAAATCAGGTATACAACAACAATATGACTTTATCCGAAGCTATGGCATGGGGAGCAATAGGAAGGTTGGAAGCAGGACAGACACAGGGCTGCAACTATTAGAGTCTCCCAAAGAGCAATTTCCATGACCTGAATGTGACTTCAGACAACAGGAACTGTTGAAAGAAGGCAAAGCGAAGGTCATCCATGGGTAACATCAGAAAGAGATGGTTTATCTCCAGTTAACAGCCCGGCGAGACAGGAGATCGAATGCAACTCAACTGCAATCACAGAATCTGGGCAGAGGAACATCAGGATTGGAGTCTTAATGTATTAACCTGGGTCCTGTTCACAGAGTCGAGATTTAGTGTTCAGCTGGACAATCGTTGTTTGCTCATGTGGAGAGTACTTAGAACAACCCTGCTTATCAGCAGGAAACATGGTGGTGGATGAATGGTGTGGGCAGGAGTCAGTATTGGCGGGCATACGGACCTCTATCTCATACAGAATGGTGCTTTGACTGCTCAGAGGTATGGAGATATGATCCTTCGAGCTTCTTTTGTGTCCTACACTGGTGCCATAGGAGATGGGGTCCTTCTGATGGACGATAACACTCGTCCCCACAGAGCTGCACTGGTGGACAACATGCTTGAAGCTGAGGGAATGGAGTGGCCAGCTTGTTCTCCAGATTTACACACGATTGAGCATATTCTGAGAGGCACTTGACAGACGCATTGCAGCCGGACCAGCACCTCCCACAACTGTTGCAGAACTGCATATTGCACTCACGGAAGAATGGCCAAATATTCTTCAAGAGCTTACTGATAACCTGATACTGTCTATGCCACGGAGGTGAGCAACTGTATTGGCCATCAGAGGTGATCACACACCATATTAGAAAGCAATGAGAATGACCTTTTCACTATTATGTTAGCCCCATGGTGCCTCACTCTTTAGTAAACACCATGTAAACCTCAAGTAAAGAGTTGAGACAGCAGAATATCATACTGTATCACACACAAATTAAAACTGTAAACAATATTTGAATAAAATACATTACCGTATGTATTTTATGTATGGTATATCACCTGATCCTCATATTCCTTTGCACAGTGTATATGAACAAACAGAACCTACAATTTGAATTCATTGAATATGTTATAGTTATTTGAAACATATGCAGTTATAATTTTCATCAGGCACAGTCATCTGATCATCTTTAACATTTGTGTAAGTTATATTGACAACAGCCTTGGAAGTGGTTTGTTCATTTAGTGTTTATTTGATACATTAAAAATATAGTAATACAGTAAAACTTCCCTTCACGGACACTTTCCAATAGTGAACTACTCTCAATAGCGGACATTTTAAAATTCCCCTGCAAAACAACATTATTCCTTATGCTAAAATTATTCCGAGTAGCGGACATTCTATATAACGAACACGGACACCATAATATGTCCCCCAACAACAATCAAACCTTCCAAATAATGGACAGTGAGCAAGAATCAGTGCATTCTTGCGTGTCAAAACTCTGAGGGTCATCAATTCTAACATGTGTTGATTGAAGATTTAGCCTGTTTCTTGTTTGTATTGCGTGGTTTCATGGCATTGCCATCTATTGGAACTTCTTGGAAGTACAGTACATACAGTATTGGTTCATGCCGCACAGAAAGTGCTGGAGAAGTATATTCCAACAACACCATTTTTACATATAGTGGTCAAAACAATTAAGGGATCAGTTGAGATATGTAGGTTCTGAAGTACTGTCATCAGCAGAATTATTCTGTCAGTTCTACAGAGTGGAGACAATAATATTATGGAAACAGAGATAGTGGTAATAACAGAAAACTGCTGCAGAGGGGGTTGGTGTTTACTTGCGTTTGCTCTTCCAAACGAATTACTCAAGCAGTTAGTTTCAGATAGTGTAGTGAGCAGGTAGTGCAATGCAGCAGCAGCAGCAACAACAACAACATGACTTTCTTGAAAATATGACATGGATTGCCATAGGACGTTTGGAAGTGAGAAAGACACAGAGGGAGATGGAAGGCCAAGGTTATCCATGGGTAGCATCAGCAAAAGATGGCCGTTACCTTCGGTTAGCAGCCCATCAAGACAGGAGGTCGAATGCAGCTCGACTGCAACATACTCTCCAGGCAGCAACAGGACATGCAATATCATCACAAGCAGTCCAAAATCATCTTTGGGAACGTGGCCTCTACACACGACACCGATTAGTCCGCAGAAACTGGGTGGAGAAACATCAGGATTGGAGTCATAATGAATGGCTCTGGGTTCTGTTCACAGATGAGTCAAGATTTTGTGTTCAGCCAGACAATTGTCATTCCCTCATCTGGAAAGAACGTGTAACTTGGAACAATCTTGCTTATGTGCAAGAAACATCACTGTATCGTGGTAGTGAATGAATGGTGTGGGCAGGAGTCAGTATTGGCAGATGTACATACCTTTGTGTCATTCAGAATGGTGCTTTGACTGACCAGAGGTAAAGAGACAATGACACTTTCCCTATTGAATATATTTCTGTTGCACTGTAGTTTTAACAGAAAGCAATGAAGCTGAAGCCTTACTCGCAGCAGTGGAACCAGTTTAAGCGGATTAGTGGTGGTTGACTGGATGTTGTGGAGTACATTGCAGGCTATGTGGTAAGAAGCCTAGACAGGTAAATAAAATGTAAAGAATGCTTGAGAGTTGTCACCATTTGAAGAAAAGATCTGTAAATTGATCTATGGATTTGGTGGCAATTAAAAGCTGTAAGATGGTGCAGCCATCTTCAAATGATAACCGCATTTGTAAGATAGGTGAATCGATTTTTGAGATAACCATTTTGAAATGCAAAGTCACAAGTAACTTCACCTATTGTTTCCACAATATACTAATGCCTTGTTCGAACATGGACCTATATGTTGAATCATGCCACTTCTCAACTGCTACATAACAAGATCACAAGTGATTGAAAATATTGGGACATATATTTTAGTATTATAAGTAGGAAATACATCTGTGATGAAAACCAGAACAAGGAATAAGAAAACATTAATAAATAAAAATAATAAATTATTTTGAAGGTAAATAACATGTGTTAAGTGTAATAATACTGAAACATTAAATAATAAGTGCTATGTATTTTATTATGATGGTATATGACAATGTGAGATGTTGAGATATTGATATAAAAATGTTATATTTTGGCTAACATTTATAGAACTAGAGAGAGAAAGAGTAGACAGATAATGTACTGTTTTATTTACCTAGAAATTATGTTTTGTATAATTTGTTTCTACTTTATACAGGTTCTTTTGAGCTCTGTAATAATGATACATATTCATTCATTTTTTGTATAGTTTGCTCACAACATTACCTATATTATTTAAGTAGCCTCAGTACTTGGTGGTGCCCAGGTACATATTTATTCCGTTCTTCTGTTATTCCATATCCTGCTTACCCCACTGTCCATCTCCTTCTGCTATACTCAATGTCCATCTCAGTTGTATGTATATAGTGAATTTCAGCCTTAATTTCGTTTTGACAAAACTCTGTCTCCTGGTCTATGTTTCACATTACAATACAACTGTGAAGGTACATTCATTGTTTTATGTGGATACTGCCTGCAAGAATAGTTAGTAATGTAGACGCAGAGGCATAACATTTGTTATAATACAAACGAAATTATTAATGATATGGTATTAAAATTTGGGAACTTTATTTTCTTTAGGAAATATGGGCAATTCCATCTCGGAGTTTTCTTCCCCCCCCCCCCCCCCCGGATGAGGTAGGTGAGGCAGAGGGCATGCCATTTGAGGATTTTTGAAGGGTACTATAATAGGTAGGAGGGGCGGAGATCCAGGTGGGATGTAAGCTGCATAGGACGGGACGCATGATGAATCTGTAGGTATATAGGATAGTGGTTGGGTTGAAGCCCCACGTCTGGCCAGCAAGGAGTTTGAGGAGATTTAGATGGGACATCACCTTCTGGCGACTGTACAGTCACGGGGTCCAGGAAAGGGATCAGTCAAGGGTGAGGCCAAATTATTTCAGCATGGGGGTATAACAGATAGGACGATCATGAAGAGTAAGGTAGAAGTCGTGGTGGCAGAAGGAAGGAGTGCTACGACATATGATGATTGCCTGTGATTTATTGACGTTGACGGAGAGGAGCCACCGGTTGCACCATGCAGCGAACTCGGTGAGGTGAGACTGGGGCGAGCACTGGGTACAGGCGAGGGCCAGGAAGGCGGTGTCGTCAGCATATTGCAGGAGGTAGACAGGAGACTGGGGTTGGAGCATATTGGTTGAGTAGATTAAGTAAAGGAGGTGGCAGAGGACGGAGCCGTGAGAGACCCCAGAGGAGGGGACAACAAACAGGAGTTGGAGTTGCAGACAGTGACATAGGTGGGTAAGGAAGGAAGCAATGAGGCAGATATAATTGATGGGAAGGGAGTAGAACTGGAGCTTGAAAAGAAGACTGGAATGCCATAGATAGTTGTAGGCTTTCTCAATATCGAGGGAGAGGAAGATAGCTGAGTGATGGGAGTTTAGCTGGGGGCAGGTGTCGGTGGTCAAGGGTGAGCAGGACAGGGGCGTGGTTACTGCCTATTAGGTCAAGGACTTCCAACGTGAAGTGCCCAAGGAGGTTTGGAGACGCCAGGACGATGTCAGGGGTGGTGTTGCTTTCAGAGCAGGTGGGGAGGGGGAGGGGAAGGATGTCACCCCGGAGTTAGGTGGTGATGAACTGATGCCACTGCCAGAGTTCGGCAGGCTGACGGAAAGAAAGGTTGAGGTCGATGGCAACCACATAGGTCATGAAGGAGGGATCGACATGGGAAGAAAGGAAGTCATATGGGAGGGGAGCAGTGTTGCAGATATAGATGGTGGCGAGGGTGACTGTGGGGATGGGAGAAAGAAGCTGAGAATCGGGTGCTCGGTAGGATCATTATGGAGAGGTTGTAGCTGGGCGGTGTGATGGCGGAGGTGGCCAATCGCCACTTCGCCTCAAGCCAAGGGAGGATGTGGGGAGTGGTATTGATGGGACGACAGAGTTGAAGGAGTGCTTTGTTTAGAAGGAAGGTATCCACGTGGGGGTGGGAGAGGGTATGCATGAAAAGATCCTTGTTGACAAGGAGGGAACAGATGTTGTGGTAGAGGAAGGTATAGGAGGGGCTTGTCATAGGAGTCTGTGAGGGAGAAGAAGGGGTGGGAGAGGGTAGATGGAAAAAAAATTGAAAAAAAACTAGGGTAACTAGCTGGGAGAAAATGAAGTGGGAGTGGGCAAGGGAGAAGGTAGCATGGGTTTCTAATTGGTAGATGGAGCGATCAGTGAGGGCCATCTGTTGCAGGGTATGGGGACGTTGAAAGTGATGAATGTTTTGAAGGACAGTGGTTAGAAACTGGATGATGTCCTCCACAGTGGGGGTGGTCACAATGAGTTGTTCGGGAGCATGGGAGAATCGACAGGACGGTTAGGGTGATGAGTTCGGGAGTGGTGGGGGCGGAGATGGATTTGCATTTATAGAAGTATATGGGGTGGGGGCTGCCACAGGTGTTACATGTAGGAGGAGAGGGGAGGTTGGGGAAGTGCTTATGTAGGTGGGAGGATTTGCAGTGGGAGCAGCTTGGAGAATTATGGCAGTTCTGTTAGGTGGTCATTGTAAACGAGACACCTGGCACAACGGTGGGACTCGTATTGGGAGTGGGAGGGTTCCACCTTGTGGCTGTGATCATACATCAATGCCCCCTCGAGAAGGAGGAGGTGGACAGTGGATGGCGGGGCTGGTGGCATTATGGATCCGCTTGGTGGACTGGATGGGCGTTTAGTTGTCCCGACACCACCTCCTCTGTGATCAACAGACTAAACTTTGTGATCACGACGGTGAGGTTGGGCAGGCGGCGGGGCAGGAGGGCTTGGTGAGGAGAGGAAGAGGTGTAATATGGGGTCAGAGTATCGTGGGGACCAAGGTGGATGCTGGGGAGGCGCTGTAGGACGACAGAATGGAAGTAAGGGCTGGGGGATTGTATCAGGACCGAGTCCCTATGAGGGATGAGTTGGGCAATGGGGCTGGCAGGGTTGTACTTGCGGATTTCAAGGGACAAGGTTTTGTTGTCAAGGAAGCGAGGATTGGGGTGGACGACGACTAAGGTGTAGCAGTTGGGTTGGGAAGAGGCAGGAAGGGGGCAGTGTTGATGGCATCAAAGGAACATTGTAGATGGGGAGGAGGAGGAGGAGGAGGGAAAGGAGCCTTCTTGGTTGAGGCCAGTGGAGGTTCTGCACTTCTGTGCTTGATGGTTTTCTTTTTTGCACCAGTGGATGTGGAGGTAGCTGTTGTGTCAGAGACTGTGACAATTTGGCTACCGTGGCACAGCGAGTGGTGATTCTTGCAGGGGAAAAGGGAGGAAATTAGTGTGGGTCGTTAAGTGGGAGGGCGACGGTGGATGGGGAAGGAGGAGGGGTAGGACCTGGCAGGCAGTGGTAGCGGAAAGGAGGATGGCGAGATGCATGCCAGTAGGGTTGACATAGGTGGAGCTCCATGTGGTGGTGGTGGGGGCAGTGGTGGACGTGGTGTACAGGATGGTGGTAGTGGTGGTAGACACCAGTGGCGTAACTAGGACTTGGCTTTGGGGGGGGGGGGGGGGGGGGATAGATCTGCTTGACGAGCAAAATTTTAATCAGTTTCCAGACAGACTACTATCTACCACTCCCGTTGAAGACACTAATTCACTCCCATCCAATGAAAGCTTATGGTAAAACACCCCAAGTTTCGAATCTTTACCTTTACCAGATTGCTGTTATACGATTACTTTCTTTCATTTTATTTTATTTTCGAGTTCTGGGGGGGGGGGGTTCTATCCCCCTCATCCCTCCCCCCCCCCCCATAGTTACGCCACTGGTGGACACGTTACTCATTATTGAATAAAAATGTGACAGAAGTGGAAGAAGAAAGATAGATGGGACAGTGAGAGAGAAGGTTACAACGATGTCCGTGAATAGTCCGGCGACCGAAGCAGGGCGGTGATCTCCGGGCCGCGAGGGCGCCTGGGTACCACCGACTGCTGGCGAGTCGGCGGCTGCGTCGGGGGGCAGCAGGAGGCGGCAGGCCGAATCCGGGGCGGGAAGCGGCGATCCTACTGGGCGGCCCCTGGAGCAGGGCGGCGGCTCAGAACGACGGCGAGGGTTCCGCGCTGCTGCAGCGTCCAGCGGCGACTCCTGACGGCGGTCCTCACAGCTGTGCAGCGAGGCGTCCTATCTGGTAGGCAGCGGCGTCCGTGGCACAGGAAGCACCCACAGCAGCCATCGACAACCATCTGTAAGCAGACCCAGCGGTTACTAGAATGTAAGGGCGACGCCTGCTATAAGGCGGGTTGGATGTCTGACTCGGAGACTTGTTGCCATTATAAATTATAGGTTAAAATACGATGCTTCATGAGTATTTTTATTCTATATTTGCACAAGTTGAGTCGCGGGACGCGTACGACTCCTCGCCATACACGATTGTGGCACGTTCCAGGCCTGTGCGCTAGGGTCGTCGTTTTCTTGGCACCTGAATGAGCTAGGAACGTACTGGTTCCTGGCTCCCGCGAGTGGCGATATAACATTCGCCGTATCGAATTTCGGCAACTTGTGCCGTCATCAATTAAATGAACGCACTGAGGAAACTGTTTTGGAGCAGTAGTTTTTTATCATGCCATGTTTTGAGAGACGCACTACTCAGCTAAGAAAACGTGCCCTCCTCGACGCTAAGCATGCTGGCCTACATAATTGCGGTGATTCACGCACTGAATTGGTGCGATGTGAGCCCAGTACGTCGTAACAATCATATGATTTCGTAAAAGAGCGTTATACACATGTTACTATTCAAATGTGGTAGCTATTTCATTTGGAAATCGTACTGCAAGAACGAAGCGTCATGCAATTATTATTGGCCCATACTTCCAAAGTAAACAAGTGCCAAAACTGCGGAACGTGAGGCATATCTCGCACTTCCCACTGATCCATATTGATTGTTCCACCACGACACATTCGCTTGTCTTTTGGTTGTGGGTACAATAAGAAACAATAAAAAATAAATAGCATTGTGAGTGCATCACTTTTTTACCATTTTTCAAAAGGGGTAATTTCAAAAACGACCCGCATAGTCTATCAGAAATGCGGAAATTTGTATTTTAAATGATTTTATATTCGGTTAACGTTCAATTAAGCTAGTTAAAAAGTACATAAATCAATATTTTCAATTCTGTCGTGCTTGTACTTATAAAACCACACTGTAGGCTTCTGACCTTTATCTCTAGTGAAAGTGAAGCATACGGCGTGTTTTCTGTTATGCAAAGGTATTGATGATTTCACTTATACTGAGGAGAATTGAGTTCATTAAGTCTGTCTTGTGTCAGAGAATTCCGCAGATAGTTCTTTATAAGCGTGAGCTTCGAAAATCATGGTTCAGCCGAAGAAACAGTCACAGTAATAGTTAAAAACATGTAAAATGTTGTGCAAAACTCTGGAACACTGGCAGCTACGATTGAATTGCCTATTACTAATACTTATGTTAAATCAGCTACAGTGGTTACCGAGGCCATTTCTTTTTTCAATGCATTTTTGAAACCTATTACCTGATCTGGGAATTTAATTGATAAATCCTCGTCATATTCATTTTGAAGAACTACTGCTGCGTTATAAATCTCTTCATCGGAAGTAGTATATAGAAATTTTGGAAAAATCGATTTGAAGAAATAGTTGACGTTATGGAAACCTTAACATCTGTATTTTAACTGGGCTACAGTAAAGTCCAAATAGCGATTAAAAACAGCGGTTGTGAAATACATACTTTGATCTACTAGTCGCTCGTCCTGATAATTCATCAAAATGGTTTTTTTTTCTTCCACTTTTCGAATTCTTTTATTTTCACATTTTGGTGATAGGCCTATGCCCCATTTATTTGCTAATGATGTAACAGACGACATTGCTTCTTCAAAATTGTTTCTATAAAACGATAAACTATCAGCTGCATTGCGAACAAGAGAACATGCTTTATCAAGCTCTATATTTTCCGATTGCATAATTTTATATGCTAAATTATAATATTCTAGAATCTTTAACTGCAGCACGATCTGCAAAATGAATTCAAATTCTTCTGATTGGTTTTTCAAAATAGCAGCTTGTTCTCTTTCCTCCCTTTCTTAGATACAGTGACGTAGCCAGGATAATGTCAAAGGGGGGTCCGAATGGTTAAAGAGAAATTTACAAAGGCTCATGTTTTCCATTTATTCTAAAAACAAACTTAGGCTAACATATTTTTTATATTTTATGCACATAGTTTGCGTTTGTAAGACCTTATAAATACTGCAATATTTTATATACAAAATTGAGGAAAACGTTTCGTAAAAATTTTTTCAATATAAGCCAGCAGAACATTCAGTTGTTATTCCAAACTAAGTCCGATTATCGTAATGAAAAGTGTTTCTCTGTATTTGAACACTGGCGACGACACGGCTGCACGTGACCAAATACCTTGCATATTTATTTAGGAAGCGTAAGTCTATAATTTTATTTCCAAGATTATTCGTTCTTTTACTCTTGTTGGCATTGCAACATATCCATCCTCTAGATAAAATATTACCCTCAAAACCTAACTTTCAAAACCATTACACGTAATGAGTGAGGTGCCATGTGATATAATCAAATATTGCCACTGCAAATAACGATTCCACTGCTGTAAAAAGATAAATAAGCTATTATAGTAGTACGTATTTTAACTTACCATAACGCTAGTGGACAAATGAAAGTCGGTTTTTCTATTTTTTCTTGTTATGAACTTACTCATAATTGGAAACTTCTTTTAACAGCACAAAAGAAATAAACGGCAGCGGCAGCATTCCACTGTAGTGCTTAACATAGCAATAATGGAGTAAGGCCAACAATGGTCAACGGCGAAAGGAGGACTGGGCAATAGCCGATGCTGTTATCCATGTATCGATAATTAAAAACTATAGATGGCTTTGTTGAATGTCGATAGTGCGTATCCATTTTTTGACGTTGGACTGATAACAATATCATTTAGTTTCACTACATGGTAGCTAGGCCGTGTCTTATTTCATTTCGTACCTTCGGAGGTTCGAGACCACCTTCGAACATGGGTGTGTGTGCTGTCCTTAGCATAAGTTTGAGTAGTATTTTATCGTTTAGGTGATGGGGGGGGGGGTCCGGACCCCCTAGCCCCCTTCCCCCACCGCCTTTGGCTACGTCCTTGTTAGATATCAAAATTATATTTGACGCAGCCTTAAGAACATCGACATAAGCATAACAAAGGGCTCTGACAGACTGGTCTCTCGAAGACCAACGTGTAGGGCAAAGATTTTTTAAGGCACAAGAAAATACCAAAATATCCCATCTTTTAACTCTATTGCTGAAGTAAACGTACAAAGTTTCTATTGTGTCATAAAAAGGACATGACTTCCTGAATTCCACATGCCGCAACATTTAGAACAAGATTTAATTTATGCGCTCCTCAATACACATATTTTGCAGTTTTTTGTCTTTGTCGAATTCTGGTTCTAAAACCTCTGTAGATGCCTGTCCAGAGGTGGATCGAGGGTTCGTTCGTTGTCATCAACGTCCCACTACCTCTCCCCAACCCTACCTGAAAATACACCTTGCCTTAACCTTCAACGTAATTAATATCTGTTAAATATTTATTGTTAATATAAATATTTTAAATTCAAGTAATGTATATGACGTTTTAATGTACTAATCATATTAATAACACCTAATATTTATTGACGTCATTAAAAAGCACAATTCATCACCTTAATACCCTAATCAAAAAAGAGAAATTCCGTGAAATACTGTTTTAAAAAAATTTGTGTCCGAAACTTTGCAAACTACATCCATGACGCACTTAATTTAAGAACAATGATAGGATCTTCGATAACCTTATAATTTGGACAGTTTGAAATAAACGTGTTCACTCAGTGTTACTCATAGCACTATGACTGTGCTTTGTATGCAAAATGTGGCTGTAACAGTGTGTTAAAGAGAGGAATGCTGATTATTTCGGTCACCCATGTGGGGGTTCGACAAGGCATTAGTATAAGTGAATAATATCTAATTAGTATATCTGAAGTGGTTAGTATGATGTTCTTCCAAATATAAATATGCCTGTAGTTTTTGTGTACACTTCATATCTAAAAATAAAATTCTTTCAATTAAAAATATTGGGGGGGGGGGGGGGAGATCATGACCTTCCTCTTGGATCCGCTACTGTGCCTGACATTGTTGCACAACCGTCATATCCCTGTCCACAGCATTTAGTCAACACGAGTCCCTTTTCGTCTATTGCACTTAGTATATCTTTTTCTATTCCTAATGCATTTTGATCTTTTATTTCATGAAAACCCAAAAAGCTCTCAATTATCTTCACTTCACAAGATTTCCCCAGCGACATCCTGGGACACTGTAATATATTTAGGTATTTGAGTTAATTGATCTCTTTCTGTAATATCTTGTGTTGTATTTATAATAATGGAAAAATTGAGCGAATTTAATGTTATTAATAATTTTTTTCAACTGCACGAGATACGACACCTAGTAATTCGTTTTGAAGCGCTAAGATACTTTTGCATATATTTTGGCTTACTTATTAGATCACTTAATATTGCGCCGCGGTGGAGTAGCCGAGCGGTCTAAAGCGTCTCGCTGCGGAGCGCGCGGTTGTTCGCCGTGGAGGTTCTAGTCCTCCCTGGGGCATGTCCTTAGGTTAGTTTACCTAGGTTTAAGTAGTTTTTAAGTTACGGACTGATGACCACGCAGTTTGGTTCGATAGAATTACAAACATTTGAACTTAATATTGCATGGTACTTTGCGAGAAGCTAGACAATTGCAAAAAAAGTTTCCACTGTTTAATTTTCCAATTTCCTCCCTGTGTCCCCGAAATGCTATATTATTTGATGCCAGTGATAAAATCATATTTGTGATACGCTCAATGACCTGTTTCCTTATCTTCTCACGTTTTTTTTTCAGTTCTGAAGCCATACCCGCATCAACTGTGTTTTTATTACGCCATGAACTGAAAACAGTGCATTTGTTCAAATGTTGCATGTCTTGCTTCCCTTCAAGATGACTTTCTGTCCTGCGAAAAGCCAGCAAGGTCGACGGAGTCATTTTTGGTTGACTAGCACAATGACTCCCTCCAAATTCTGTGTTCTGTCAACGTGAATTTCTCGTAAAATTTAGTGGAGAACGTCCGGTTTTTCTACGTAGCGTCTTTGGGGAATGCACCCTCCTGCTGATCAGGTATTTGCCTAAGAAAGAGCCTTTTACTTTCTTCATCTACACCTAATGGGTAGTCTGTACGATCAGTTGAATAGTCTGCGATTTTGTTACAACTTTTTTCACTCACGCAATTGCTCTGTTGTCGCTTTTTACTTTTCATGTGCACTCACTCACCACACTACAAGCGATTTTGTCAAAATCTTTCTCGCTTCTGCAATTGCTATTAAGACTTTTCACTTGCGGAGCCACACTACAAACTTTCGTGACCGTTGAACTGGAACTATTATTCGGAACAGAAAAAAACTACTTATTTTAACTAATTTGTTTGTTTCTTTTCCTAATTCTCGCTTCTTCTTTCTTTTTTGAGCACCACTTAGACGTTCGCACTTGTCTTCAAAAGGTTTCATTTTTCTGTATGTTAAAGTGTACACATAAATACAAAAAAATGTTAACTTTAAACTGCTTAACTTAAGTCGGAACAACACATCAGACACCACTTAATGAATCATGTAATACAAACTATCCGTGAAGAGAGCTGATTGTGAGTTGGCTGCAAGTGAAGACCTGTCATTGCCATACCGCATTGTTGTCGAATAAAGACAGCATTGTGTGTTGTTAACGCCACCTGCTATTTGTTCTCTCGAATGCGCAGTAGTGGTATAATCGCCCTCGATTGAAATGATGCTCACCTTCAGTTTTGGTGCGGTAAAAGGCAGCTCAAAAAGGGGAATTACACGGGTGCTAATACAATAACGCAGTAAAAACAAAAACAAACACTTCTGATCTGTGGAAAACGACTATGAACAGTGAAACAGTGACAGTGAAAGTAGTGAGAAAATGACACAGCATGAAGAACCGGCGGTATTGCACCAAACAGACCGGCATTCCATGATGTGAAGCGAAAAGGAGACAAAATTTCCACCACTGATGAGTTTTACATTCAATAAAACGAAACGCGTCTGGTGTGAAAAAATCGCATTTTATTGTAGTTGCAAAGACGGAAAATCACTGCTATTCATAACAATAACGCAGTGTTCGCAGGGATGAAGGGCGGTGAAACGGGAATGCTTACTTGCTATGTACAGTACTATTGAGTGACCTTCCTACCGAACAGTGGCTGATATACTGTATATACTACATAGCCCACTCAAAGAAGGAAAATTAGGGGAAAAATTCGTGTAGTCACAATTTTTTCTACAGTGGTAGCGGGAAGTGTCATGAACAACATACTAAAAATCCTTATATGTAGAGTGTGAGCATTGGGGTGCAGGGGCGTTTAAAGGTCACTTTTTCACATTTTTCTTAAATAACTCGAAAAACATGGCTTCTAGTGAAAATATTTCCAAGTACAAAATTGAAGTACCTTGAATTTCCTACAGAAAAGGTCCTATTCATTTTTTCTCTTGGACCGATAGTTTCCTCATTACAAGAGATGAAAAAATGGCAGTTGATGAAAGGAATCTTTTAATTGTATACAATTAATGTTTATTGGTAAATGAAGTGGATTAAGACCAAATATTAAAAGCCTATACCTCGTTCAAGTACAGTAGAACAGTACTGAGGGATAAATTATGTTCTGAGGATGTGCCAGGTGGCAGCGGGAGAGGGCGGGTTTAGGGGTGGAGGGCGAAGGTAGAAGATAGGGGAAAGCATGAAGCTGGAATGATGTCAAGCACTTCCCTTATTTGTGTTTCTGCAAAACGAGAGGCGAGCTAGAGACTCCTCACTCCATCTACCCCATCAGGTCGCAGAAGCAACTACAGAGTGTTTCAGCAATTTATACCGACCCTTTCACAGCACACCTCGTAAATAACTGGTGATGCAGTATGAGACAGCATGTAGTATAGGTGATATGAATGATCGTGGATGAATGGCAGCAATGAGGGCACGGTATGTAGATGCCAGCTTCTTTTGAATGATTTTTTTGCCCTTTTTTTCGTTGATATGCAGTCGATGAAGTCATGGAGTGAACGAGGTACCATTTCCTCAGCTTCACTATAGAATTTGTTACAGGGTGGAAAAACAGAATTATCACATGCCATTGACTGAACATCTAAAATTATAGTGGCAGCTGCCTTTACAATTCTTTCTCGTTCTGCTTGTTCATCTTTGCACTTTGAAGAATACCAAGCGTCATTTAAATTTTTTTCTCCGTAACTACGAAACCACACAACAGTTTTCCTGGTGCGGGTTGTACTTAAAAAAAAAAAAAAAAATAGTGTCCCCATAGTTTTATCTCAGTCTCTCCTTAACTGTCTTTATGTTGTTCAAATGTTTGTTAAGCTTAAGGGACTTAACTGTGGGGTCATCAGTCCCTAAACTTACAAACTACTTATGAACTTCCTTATACTAAAGACGACACAAACATCCATGCCCGAGGGGGGATTCGAACCCCCCGACCGTAGCGGCCATGCAGACTGTGACTGGCGCGCCGCAGACCGCTCGGCCACTGCGGGCGACGAACTGTCTTTATATGAGGCAATGTTTCAGAAACTAGTCTAAGGTGAACCGGCAGTCATCATTCCCCTTCATGTAATTGAATATTTCCTCCACAGACACATTGATTTCTTAATCATCAGGACGTCCACTCTGTCTAGATTTAGCCTACAAAGAATCTTTTATAGCAATCCTCGTAATACCTTGCATCTGCAGCGTGTAGGATCACTAAAAGAACATATAAGTCTTTGGGTGGTGTCTCCACATTCATCCTTCCTCTCCTGTGCACAAACTATAATTGTATTATCGTAACGGAAGGATCGAACATTGTAAACCTATCGCCGCGTTTTTGTTGTTTCTTTTTCTTCTCTTTATTAAGAAATTCATCATCAATTGCTTCTGCACAAAACAGGCAGTTAGTTTTAAAATGAAATTTCGCTTCAGCTGAACGCAATCGTTTGACTCCAGCCGACGTTGAAGGCTGTTCCTCTGAAAGATATTCTCTTAAAAATCTTTTAATTCGGTCACCTCTGGTGTACTCTTTCCTGCACGATACATGAATAAAACCACTTGTTTTGTTCCTAAAACCTACAGCTTTCCTATCTTTTCTCAAGTATCTGGCATGTAGCAATCCACGTATTCCTTTCCCACCAACATTGCATAGGTCACTGACAACATCACACTCACAGATCAAACACTATTCCGCCATTGTTTATAGGAACATATTTCATGTACAGATACTCTTAATTACTGAAAGTAAGTAATCACTTAATAAAATGAATTCTAAATATTAGACAGTCTCTGCTGCAATATTTAATTATCTGTAACGCATTTCCCCTCAGGGGCTCAGCATTAATTTGCTGAATACAGGCTTGGCGAACCCGGGGTCCTGAGCCGTGGGCTGTGTCACGTCAACAGTCCGCTACACCGTAAGCTCAGCGTGCTTCATCGTTCGGCGCGACGGTGGAACGTTGTACGTTTCAGAGCCCGGGGATCTTGGCTTAATCGCCCGGGTCGCGAGGACGGTACAAACCTCTATATATATAAAACCTAAATCTCAAAGTGTGCTACGTGCTAAGAAGATGCATGGCTGTTGAGGTTGAACAGTCGCTAGCGAGCAACCTCTGAGGAACCTGCCACGTCTCAGTTGTATAAGGCTTACCCAGGCAAGCTGGGCTCTGCCTGGGCGGACCTTTATATCCCTAGCTACTCGTGGGACAAAGATGAAACGAGCTATAAACTATGCCAATGGCGTCTCTAAGTGAGGAATATGAAATTTCACTGCCACGAAATATGACCCCCGATCGTTTCCTTCCATTGGTACATCACGGGAGGAACGTCGGGCTAAAGATAGGGATGAGTTATACTCTCCAAAATATCTCGTATTCAGCAGAACAGACGGGGCAGGTTTCATGATGACAAAACCTCTTTTCTTCGTAGAAAATCTGGAGGATAAGTGTGGTGAAGTCGCGGGAATGTCGAAGATGAGACGCGGTTCAGTACTGATAGAAGCTGCATCATCCACTCAGTCTAAAGCATTGCTTGCTTGCGACAAGCCGAGTGATATCACTGTAAGTATAACACCCCACAAATCACTGAACATGGTTCAGTGTCTAATTTACCACAGAGACCTTCTTCTACGGTCTGATGACGAGTTACACGTCAACTTATAGCAATGGGGCGTCCACTTCGTCCGGTGCGTGTATAGGGGTCCGAAGGATTGTAGGGTTGTCACCAATGCTTTCATCTTGGTCTTTGAGGGCGATACATTGCCCTAAATGATCAAGGTCATGATTTACCGGTGTAACGTAAAGCCATACACCCCTCCCCCTATGTGATGCTTCAAATGTTGGAAATTTGGGCATATGTCATCCCGCTGCAACTCTAGCCCAACATGTAGGGAATGCAGGTGTCCATCCCATCCGGACGCTCCGTGAACTCCCCCACCAATATGTGTCAACTGTGGGCAGCACCATTCACCCTGTTCACCAGAATGTACCATTCTCCGCCAAGAGCGTAAAATCATAGAAATTAAGACCCTGGACAGACTGACATACACCGAAGCAAGGAAAAAATATGAAAGACTCCACCCTGTTCCATTGACAACTTCTTATGCGACAGTTACGTCGTCGCCAGCTACTCTGGCGACGATGGTACCAACAGTGCAACCATCTTCTGTGGGCCCTAAGGGCCATCAAATTCACTCTACCTCCTTGAAGGTTGGGGGGCCTTCATTCATTGCCCCACCACTAACATCGGTGGGGGCTACTTCACCCCCACCATCGGGGACACAAGTCCCCATTCCCCAGCCAGAGAAGCAGCAGCAGCCTTCCCCGGCCCCTCTCGCTATGGAGAAGTCCGTTGGGACGCTCCGTTCCCCAGTTTCGAAGAGTGGACCGGAGGAGCCAAGCCGTTCACTGGAGGATGCACACACCACTGGTCGAAGGGCTTCCCGATCCTCATCGGCTCCTGAAACTTCAAAAAGCCCTCCCAGCGGTCTAAACCAAAAGAACAGCGAGAGGACAAGCAAAAGAAAAAGAGATCTAAGTAAAAATCGTTTCCGACGACACTCCCGCCGTCGCTCTCTCAATCTTCCGATTTTGAGGCTGGGTTGGAGATGCTAGCGTCCCCTGAGGACCTAGAACTCACCGACCTCCCAGAATCGATGGATATTGATGCCACGAGTACTAAGGGGGCAGCAAAAGGTGATACTGAGGCGTAAACTCAATGTTCGCAACGCTCATGGCATCCCAGTACACCAACAGCAATATCCTTCAGTGGAACTGTGGTGGTTATTTCCACCGTCTAGCTGAATTACGCCATTTATTGTGCCAATTCCGTGTTCTCTGTGTAGCCCTCCAGGAAACTTAGTTTCTTGTACAGCGGACCCCTGCCCTTCGTGGTTACCAGGGTTATTATAAAAATCGTGTAGCCTATGACAGGGTTTCCAGTTTCCAGAGGTGTTTGCATCTTTGTCCTCGCCAATGTCCTCAGTGCCACTTCACACTGTGCTTGAGGCAGTGGCTGTGAGGATTCGGGCAGGACAGGAGATCACTATCTGCTCTCTGTACCTACCTCCGGACAAGGCAGTGTCTTCTGTGGAACTAGCTGCCTTAACTTCCCCTGTTGCACGTCCTGTTGGGGGACTTAAATGCCCACAACCCCTTGTGGGGTAGAACTGAGATTATGGCCCATGGTAAAGACGTGGAGTACCTTCTGGAATAGCTAAATATTTGTCTTCTTAGCAACGGAGTGGCCACACACTTCAGCATGGCCCATGGTACCTACTCATCATACAGCTGTCCCTTTGCAGACCGAGCTTACTGCCACCCCTTACTTGGAGGGTCCATGACGACCTTTGTGGAAGCGACCATTTCCCTATCATCCTGTCGCTCCCAAAGTCACCACCTGCAGGCTGCCTGCCCCGATGGTCACTCCGTCGGGCAAACTGACCGTCTTACACCTCGGCTGCTACAGTAACATCTCCGCTCCCAGACACGTTGATTTGGCTGTTGATCATGTCACTAAGGCCATTGTTTCCGCTGCTGAAGCTACAGTCCCGAAATCCTCTGGTTTGTTCCGTAGTAAGTCGGTGCCTTAGTGGACACCGGAAATTGCTGAGGCCATCAGGGAGTGTTGTCGGTCGCTCCAGCGACATCGCCGCCATCCTTCTTTGGAGAACCTGATTGCTTCTAAACGGCTCCATGCCCAAGCTCGTCGGCTGATACAACAAAGCAAGCGAGATAGCTAGGAGAGGTATGTAGCCACTATGGGCTCTCAGGCCTCCCCAACTGAGATGTGGAAGCAGGTTAGGCGTCTTCTTGGGCATCGTCCACTGGCAGGAATCCCCATTCTCCACATTCGGGGTACTCTTTCCACAGACCCAGCTGCTATTGCGCAGTAAATGACAGAACATCATGCTCGTAGCTCGGTATCTGCATCTTACAGTGCGGACATCTGCGCCCTCAAAGAGTGTGTTGAACAGCGGCAACTTTCCATTCACAGCGCCGCCAGGAAAAATACAATATGCCGTTCAGTGAATGAGAGTTTGAGAGTGCTCTAGCTGCATGTCCTGACACCTCCCCAGGACCAGACAGTGTTCACAGCCAGTTCGTTCATCACCTCCCTACGGATTTCCAACGATGACTTCTCGCCCTGTACAATCATCTCTGGGTGAAAGGTACTTTCCCGTCCTAATGGCGGGATAGCATCAATATCACTATGATGAAACCTGGTGCCGATCCGCAGGTGGCCGAGAGCCACCACCCAATAAGCCTCACCAACGTTCTGTGCAATATCTTCAAACGTATCGTGAGTCGGCAGCTCATGTGGATTCTTGAAGGCCGGGGAATCCTCGCCCCCCAACAAGGGGTCTTCCGCCATGGCCGCTCTGCAATAGTTAATCTAGTGTCATTGGAGTCAGCTATCCACACTGCTTTCACCAGGCGTGAGCACATAGTTGCTTACGATACCACCTGGCGCTACCTTATACTGGCTATGCTGTATGATTGGGGCTTACGTGGTCCCCTACCGAAATTCATAAAGAACTTCCTCTCACTCATACTTTTCGGGTAGGATCGGTACCTCTCTCAGCTCTCGTCACATCCAAGAGCACGGTGTCCCCCAGGGCTCCGTTCTCTGTGTACCTCTATTTTTAGTTGCCATAAACGGCCTTGTGGCGGCTGTAGGGTCATCGGTCTGTTCGTCCTTGTTTGCCGATGACGTTTGTTTATATTACAGTTCTGCTAACATTGGTGTCACTGAAAGGCGTCTGAAAGGAGCTATTCAAAAGGCACAATGATGGGCCTCAGCGCATGGCTTCACGTTCTCAGCATTCAAAACCCGAGTGATGCACTTTTGTCGTCGTCGGGTCGTTCATCCTGACCCAGAACTCTACCTTGCTGATGAACAGCTTCATGTCGCAGAAACGCATTGGATTCTTGACATGCTGTTTGACAACCGACTGACTTGGGGGCCACACATTTGTCAGTTTAAGCAAATATGCGGGTGGCATCTAAATATACTGCGCTGGGGAGCTGGCCGTCACTATCATGCACCTCTTTAAGGCCCTAATATCATCACGCCTGGATTATGGGAGCCAAGTGTATGACTCTGTGTCACCTTCAGCATTGTGGATCTTGGATCCCATTCTTCATGGTGATGTTCGTCTCGCAAAGGGGGCTTTCTGTACCAGCCCTATGCCAAGCCTCCTCACTGAAGCTGGCATCCCTCCCCTTGCCGGCAACAGTTACTGGCTTCATATGTCATCCACGTTCACGCTACGCCTAAGATCCAAATCGTAGGCTTTTGTTTCATATACCGTCCTTCCCTCTCTACAAAGTCGACCCAGATCAGATCTTCCAGTCGCAGTTCGGGTACGTACTCTCCTTTCCTCACTCAAGTCCCTACCTCTCCCTCCCGCATTCTCCTGTCAATCTCGTATCCCTCCTTGGTCCATCCCTCGCCTACAGCTCCACCTGCAATTGTCCTGCGATACAAAGGCATTGGTTTCACCACATACACTTCATCAACAGTTTCTGCACATCCTTGGCACGTTCTGTGATGCAGAAGTCATATACACTGATGGCTCCCAGGTAGAAGGCAGAGTGGGTTACGCCTATGTTCATGGCGACCTCATTAAACAACGCTCCTTGCTTCCTGGCTGTACCATCTTTACGGCAGAGCTGATCGCCATAATTCGTGCGCTAGATCACCTCCGTACAGGCCCCAGGAAGTCATACGTCATCTGCAGTGACTCCCTGAGTGGCTTGCAAGCTCTCAACCAATGTTTCCCCAAACACCATCTGGTGCGATCCATCCAAGACTGTGTTCAGCCTTGGCATGTCTGACCTTTCTGTGGCTTTCATCTGTACCCCAGGCCACATTGGCATTCCAGGGAATGAAAGAGCTGATCAGGTGGCCAAGCAGGCTATCTCCTCCCAGTGTCTGGATATCGGTACCCCAGAAAGTGACATCCACTTGGGTCTGCATCACAAGATATCCATGGCCTGGAACTCAGAATGGTTGACATTGAGCACGCCCAATAAGCTCTGTGTGATCAAACCTTCGACAGCAGCCTGGAAGACATCTCTTAGGCCTTCTTGAAGGGACTCGGTCGTACTCTGTCGCCTCCGTATAGACCATACATGGCTCACGCATGGCCACCTCTTGCATCAAGAGGACCCGGCAAACTGCCGTTGTGGCACTCTGTTGACTGTGGTCCACATCTTGTTGGACTGTCCACTTTTAGCTGCATTGCGGCAGTCATTTAACCTGCCTTCTACACTTCCTTCGCTTATAGCTGACAATGCCTCTATGGTTGATCGTGTTTTAGGTTTTATTCATGCAGCTTGTTTTTATCATACAATTTAATGATGGGTACCTAAGCCTGATCTTTCGGGCGCCCATTACTTATAGTTTTAATCTGTTGTTCCTTTTGTCTTGCCAGTCCTATTCCAACTGGCAGCTTTAGTGTGTACAGAATGACTGGCTCATCCATTATTATCCTAGTGATCAGCCAGCCACTCTCTTCTGCTGTGATATTTTAGCACAGTTGACTATTTGGTCCACTAATTTTGTGGTTTCCCTTTTCCTTTTATTATGTCATTTTAGCACACATTATCTTCCTGTACTTCTCGTGCACTGGCTGTGGAGTGATTCGTCTTCAACTGTAAATCACATGATGTGATCTCTTTGTTGGGAACAGGGGACTGATAACCCAGCTGTTTAGTCCCCTTTAAAAACAACAACAAGTAACGCATTTCATGTTCTTAGTGTACCATCATGTAAACTGCAACAAGTAATGAAGTAATTATTACATGCAACGTTTGATTTGTTAACCTATCTAAGCCATTAAATGGCAGCATAAACAAAAAGTATGAGGTACAATCATACCTTATAAAGGCAGAGGGAACCACTAAACTCACTCCACAGTGAAGTTGTTTTCATTACTCACATAAGAGAAATTGACAGAAAATAGTGTCTGTACATTGAAGAGCGTACACCTCTCATGGTGAGGGAAGGGGCCTTTAAACGCCCCCACACCCCAACGCTCAGACTCTACAGGTCAGGATTTTTAGTATGTTGTTCATGACACTCTCCGCTACCACTGTACAAAAATTTGGGACTACACGAAATTTAACCCCTAATCGCCAATTTTCGGTCTTCGTTGACTCACGCCATTCGGGACAGCCGGCTGCGGAAGTGCCTTCCACGATTGTTTTGACCTGACTGTTTTTCAACGTATGTTTGATGGTCTTTGACGATGATGTGGGCGACGTTTAATTTTAATGGCAGTAGATAGATTCACAAGATGCTGTGTTTGTGGCCAGCAGAAAATTAAAAATGCATGAAAAATATCTCGTTCATACCATGCTGTGTAAAAACGAATTACCAAGAAAATACCTGTTGGAGTAAAAACGCCGTTCCTACAATGTTCTGTAAAAACGAATTATTGAGAAAAAACATGTTACAGAACGATAATTCACCAATTCTTCTTTTTCTTGAAAATTCATTAATGTTATTGTTAAAAAATAACCTAAGGAAGACTGCTTTTATTAGTAGTGGATGGTTAATTGTGTGCCTCCTTCGAGGTGAATCATGGAACGAAATTCCTACATCTCGCATCAGTTTTGCTGTTACAATTTATTACATTGCACTTCCCGATAGGAAATCGTAATTGCCAGTTCTCTGACCAAATGTAGGAGTACTTGCAATGGAATAAATTCTCCACACATCACTGAAACTTTGATGCTGTGGTAGAAATATTTGATGGTAAGAAACCAAGAATCTGTAATGTAACTGTTACGTTCATTTATAACACTGTAGGTCCACATTTAGAGCATTTGGAGTAATTTTCAAATGTTTACTTACTGTCGATCTAATACCATGCTAGTGATAATGTTTCAATGAAAAATATGTTCTTTCTGTTTGTATTGCAGTGTGCTCATTTTTTATTATATGTGGTGACTTAAATATTGATTTTTTTCACTCAAAATAGAAACAGGGAGACATTTAACAATCTTGCAAAATTATATAACCTGAAGGGTCTTGTTAATGAATTCACAAGAGTAATGCCCACATCCAAGACTACCGTAGACCAAATACTCGTTTACAGAAATAACTTAGATTAACAGCTCAAGTACATCATGCAGGATTCAGCAATCACAACGCTGTTATACTAAATGTCAGTCTCAATGAAGATATTTCAATCCCAGTCCCACCTAAAACCCTTCAAAGATAGAACTTCTTATAAGTAATGAAAAACGGATAGAATTATATGCTTCAAATGATGTCAATGCAAACATTGTTAGTTTCTTTTTTTTGTCCTTTCATCCCACAGTTATTTTTAATAATATAATGTAGATATTAATTGATGCAACTGAATAATACACGTTTATTTTTACATGCATTTCGTCTTTATTTGCAAGGCATCTTCAGTGGAAATATTTGGCCAATGGAATAAAAGACAGTAACAAAACAACCTAAAAGCACCACCCAGCACCGTATGTAGACTAGCATCAACCAACAATTGCCACTAAAAATGCCTTACAAATATAGGCGAAATGCATACATATGGCAAAATAAACTCGTATTATTCAGTTGCATAGCTGGCTTACATCAATAAATATCTACTTTATAATATACACATCAATGCAAAGTTTAAAATATTTCTAGACAATGCAAAACATAACTGAACCACACTTCACAAAAAAGTTCAAAACAAACAAGGCAAAGGCGCTCGTGAAAGACATATCTACTCAGTCAGGTCAAAGAAATCATAGAAGACACTTCCGCAGCTGGCTGTCCCGAACGATATGTTTGTTGACTGGGTTAACACTAGGATGTTGTAAGGTGATGGTCTGACTAATTAACTGGGGGGTTTGAAAAGTTAATTTTATTATTATTACTAATATTATTTTATAATAATTATTACGTTTCTGGATTGCTCATTTTGTTAGGAGGTGCCTCTGTGTTTTACAAATTTAGGTTTATCCTAAAATTCTCACAAACAGCAGCCACTAAAGTTAAGGCAAATACACACGTTTTTTTAACTAAATTAATGAGACAAACATAATATAAGAAACGTCACATACTTCTCAAATGACCTGACAGAATGACGAGCTAAAAATCTGAGAATGAACTGTTGTGAAATATTGGTAACTAATGGTGAAGAAGCACAGAACTTAATATTTTCGTTCTTCAAGTTGATAAACTAGGATGTAGAGTGGTAGAATATGCAATGCGACATGTATGTCAGATACAAACCCTCTTACTAACAAAACAAGTATTGTTTGGCCTTAAATCTAAAAAAAATAATAATTTTATTGTGTGCAGAAAACGTGTCGAGCTAAGTTATTAGAGGGGAGAAGGGCAAATGTAGGTCACCTTGTAAAAAGTTGACAAAATTTACACATAAAACCACCTTTAGAGCATTCTGAACATATAAAGAAAAATATTATGTACTTTTTAGGGAAATAAGACTCATAAATTAATGTTTCTACTAATATTGAGGGACACGTCCCTCCACCTCCTCTCCCCACCGGTGATGCCAGTAGTTCAGTTCTGACAGAGCTGGCTCACTTTTCTCATTTCGTAAAAAAATTAAAAAAATCGCTCATATCACCCACAATTTGTATTATTTTTCATGAAAATTCGAAAAATTATCCAGCTCTGTCAAAACTGAACTACCACTTCCAACCTAAAAAAGAGCTTGGTGAATGTAAGAAAAGAAATTTAATGATCTTGGTGAATGATTAATTGAAGACCCCAGGGGAAAATAATGATAACCCTCATTTACAAAGTGTTGAGATATGATGACTTGTATGTTTGAAAAATAGTTCCTATTACATGTTTTAATATTTGTTTCAATATTTATATTTTCCATCTCTTGGCAGCTTCATGTACTACTTGAAGAAAATGAAACATTCTGTTGCATATGACTGTTTGCACTAAATACATTAAAAACACAAATGTTGAGAGTTATCATTATTTAGCCCCAAATGTGTTCAATTGCCCTAGGTGAACGTAAGAAATTAAAAGGTGAATGTATAAAATTATTAGATTTCTGCTTTAGCAATCATAAGATTATTATGAGCTGCTGTTTGTAAATGTTTTTTGAGATTTTTCTTTTTTACAGTGCTATCACATTTGTATGTGATTCTACTTTTTTTGAAGTCTCAATGTACATTTTTTGCATACATATCTAGGTCCATCTGTTTGATATTTATCTTTAAGAAATTCTTCTATAGTTTTTTCAATCATACATTCACTACACTGCCTTAACTTTGGTTTAGTGTTGTCCATTTAAAGAATATAAAATTAAATAAGAAAAAAAGTGCAAAACATCCCCACATTTTGTGGGTTTCGGACTTCTCTGACCCTATGTACACAGCGCTACATGGAGACTAACTTCTGAATTAAGAGAAATGCTTCATTTATTCGTACTGTTATTAAGTACTTAGGCGAGGGTGTTGGATATTTTAGCCAAATGGCTAGCATGCTCCACACACAACGTTTTATTGACCTCTGGTATGACCACTCCTTGGGCAATGAATGTGTGAAGTTTAGCTAATGTAGATTGTTTCGCAAATTGTATATATATTTTGTATCTGAGTGTCAAAGTAGATTCAAATTAAATCATTTTCAACAGGTTATATATATTATTTTCTTTACACTATTTCATTTTAAAATTGGAGAACAAGTGTGAACAATTGATGAATGTGATTTTGAACAACAAAAGTAGAGAAAATTATATTTAAAGTGCAGTATGTACCCCAGAGATTTTCATATGTTCACACATCAGTGCCATCTGTTGAGAGATTTGCAAAGTTGATAGTACAGGGTTCTACATGTAAAATGCATTTAGATATGTTGACTCATGAAAGTTGAAACAACTGTACTGTGAGATACATGAAACATGCAACACTATGTTGGTTTTTGTCATAACGTCTTTATTTTTGAAGATATTTGAATTCTGATTGCATTTGTGGATAGGTCATTTGCCCCTGAAAAACCACTACCCGCAATATGTGGAATTACGTTGGGTTGCATAACTCGTAGGGGCAAGGGGCAAAATGGTTTTTGTTAATTTCTCAGCCAAATATTAACCGATTTTAAAAATTTGAAGTGCTAACATAATCTAAATAAAAAGAACTATCCAGAATTAAATAAATTAAAAGTCATTTAATAAGTAAGATACTAAAATTTTGTTTGCATTTTTTCTATCTTTCTTAAAATGTTTCAGAAATGTATATAAGCATGAAGTTAATACTTTTATACATTTTGTATGTTTTTCATTCATTTATATAGAAGCATATAATAATTAAAAATTTTCAGTGAGTATTCTATGTTGTGAATCGTACGTTAGATTTTTCTTACCATACGTTATTACATATACTAAAGTGTCTGCAGGAATACTCCCATTGCAAGTAGCACAGAGTTTCATAGTGGTTCTTTGAGATGCAATAACATTTTTTCTGTGTGTCATGTTAATTACATATATGGAATAATTATCCATAAAACTGAATGGGCTTACATCTACATCTCGTTTTAGTAGTGTAACTCCTTTAAAATTGCAAAAAGTGTCATAAGCTTTCAAGTAACTGTTTGGTGGATATAGGTTCCACATGTCTTGAGGAAATATCTCAATTCTTCCATTTTTCAAATAAAGTGTATGTAGCTTTACATGATCATACAGTGATGAATCATACAACTAATTATGTTTTCGATTAGTTTGAAATACAACAAATACAAACTATGGCATATCAAATGCCACTGAGTTACAGTAATTGGTGATGTCAAGTTCAAATTAGTTCTTACCACTTCATCCTGCTACCTCAACTGTTTGAAGTTCATAAAAAGATTTGGGTACTTCAGGATTATTTAGAATATTTTCTCGTTGTTCAAGCTCATAATTTGGTTCATATTTAACAATAGGGACAAAAATTTCCATCGATTCTACAACAATTTTTCTTTCTTTTGGAAGTGTAGTTACATCTTCAACTCCAGATTGATTGTAATCTGCCCAACGAAAAATAGAATCTCCAGCACTTGGTGACCATGTAAAAAACTACCGTTAAATCCCCTTTCCACAAGATTTCTTTGTAATCTTTAAAAAATCCACCAAGTACACTCAATGGATAAAATACTTCATTTCTCTTGCTCTTTATTTTTACACTATTAAGAATATGTCCTTCCATACATATTTTATCAGTAACAGATGATGTGAAGTGTAATAAAACTGATGAGAAAATAAAAGAATGTTCTATTCTAGACATAATATTATTTCCTTTCTTAATGGTTATAAAATAGAACAGTTTTGCAACATAATTATCGATTAATTTTTATTGGACTTTCCATTCCATGTTGGATAATGTGATCCATCAGGTCCAATAATACTAAAGTTCATATATAATTGAGCATGATTACGATGTAAAAATCCATGACCTATATACTCATGTTAATTTCAGTGTCCTTGTTAGGCACATTCAAATTATTTTTGGTTTTCTCATTCACAGGGAATGAGTAAAAATGATAACTCAGTTTTTTTCATGACACACTCTAAGATGACTTTAGCTGTCACTTATGTATTAAGGAACAAATTTATTAAGACACTTCTACAACATCTGTTACAGTAGCACCATTAAAGTCAATTAAATCATCGTTTTCATCAGTTACAGTAATGTCTAAGTCTTGAATTGGATCAAAAATAGAAATATTTAGACGATAATGTGGTTTATAAATTATTGGCTCACCAAATTCTGCTTTAGGCTTGAATGAAGCAATAATATTAATTTCTCTGTGAAAAAATGATCAGTATGATTCACAAACATTCCATAAGGAAGATTTAAATTTATATTGATCAGTTCAAATGGAATAATTTTAGGAACATCTCTAGCCACAACTTTTTCTTTATCCACAACAACGTGATTACTAAAACCAAGCAAACTTCCAATACTGTCGTTTATGTCCATATATAATTTTACACCACTTTCGATAACAATCCTGTTTAAAATTTCATCTGCTTTGATGTGGATGTTAGGCTTTTCGAAATGAATAAGTTTTTCTAAATTTTTCAAGGTATAATGTCGTACAGGAATTTCTATCATTTCTCCATCAGTATATAATTTATTATTTCTCAAAGTAATGTTTGGAGTTAAAAAGATTGTATAAAAACCAAGTAATGCGTAATTACTAAAGCTATCTTATATAGGTATAGTTAATCTTTTTTTTTAGAACTGATGATGTACCACTTAACTGAAACAACCGACCCATTTGCTACTGACAAAATTATTAATAAATGAGCAAAAATGATTGGGAGCCAAAATTAAGAATTCCTGAAAAGAAATCAAATAGTATGGTAAACTTTAAAGAAAATCTGTTCGATGTGCAATAATATGACTAAGTGGCTGTGAAAAATAACATTAATGATTGATAATTATATTTAAGTTCCAGGGTGGCTGAATTCGAATAAAAGTAATCATTTGTATGTTTATTCAAAAAGTTTAGACCAACCAAAATATCAAGAATTTACAAAAAGGTGTCAAAAATTGACGATAAGCATAACGAAAAAATAGCTACCTTTGTTGAGAATAACGACATCATTGTTCTATTGGATCAGTTGTTGTCTTCAATGACTTCATTCTTGAGAACCAATGTATCGTTATAGAATATTTTACTAATGGTAGACATAAAGGAACATATTGTTTTTACTTAGCTCAAACTTACTCATTTCTCTGCAACATAAATATAAATATCAAACATAAACGTAAACATAAAAAATAAATATAAACGTCAAACATAAACGTTAAACACAAACGTAAACGTTAAACAAAAATATTTAAAACGTTTAATTAATGTTTTTCCTCTTTAATTCATATTCTCGAAATATGATGAGGATGTTGTTAAAAAAAAGCTAAATGAAATAGAAAGAATGTTGAAGAACTGAAAGATCAATTCAAGCTTCAGAAGAAACAACCAAGAATAGAGTATGAAAAGTATAAAAAAGATCAACCTGTTATCAACACTATTGAACAAGTAAAACAGGAAATCGAGGGTTTAGGTGATAATGTTTTCAAAGTGATTGAAGAAAATAGAGAAGCTGAAAAACAAATGGTTCCATATCATCGACATAAAGATTTTTGACATTTATCACCAATTAGACAATTGCATCATTGGTCTGATGATATTCCTGATAAATATGTCTATATGTTAAATGAATCAGAAATTCAAGATCCACTGAATAAATATGAAGAAGAGAAAGGTGGATACAGAAAACAATAAAAGAGTTGCAACCTGATAATGGTAAAAAAAAGAGGTGCAGTCTGATAATGATCAACAACAAATGTTAAAAGAATGTTAATAAATGTAAGTGAAAGAATGTTAAATTATATCAATCATAGTGGAGATCCAACTTTTGGATTAAAAACTGTTGGAGCATTTAAATTTGTTGGTAATTTACCTGTATTATTTCAAGGTGATAGATTAAAAATTGGTGTGAGAGATTATAAAGGTACAGATGGGCTAATTAATCTTTTAGTTAAAAGTCAAATACTGTGGACAATATGGGTGAAAAATTTGATTCTTTTGATTTATCAAATTATGCAGATATAGTGTACCATCAGGAGCACTGTATTCCAAATCTAATCCAAATAAAATCAAGCAGAGGTAAAAAATACAATAACTGATAAAAGAAATTGATAATGTATATTTTCCAAAAGGATATCAACTATCATCACAATCATCCTCAGACGAAGCAGACTTAGTCGTTGGTCATGGTTTAATTAAAAAGTATATAGAAAAACCAGTGGAATGTATTTCGTTGAATGGTGTTCGACAATTAATTGCTAGATTTGCAGTAATTCATGGAAAAGAAATAGCTGGAAATAAAAATTATCACAATGAAAAGGTTAGTATAGCACAGAATTTAACAAACAAATTTAGTGATTTCATAATCGATAATCCAAAAGGAATTCCATATTTAACCAAATTTTTTAATAGTCTTCCTCACACATTTTGGAAAAGTGGTAAACATGGGAAGGGTTTAGTTAACTGGATGATTAATCCGGTTGGAAAGCATAACATTTATTTAACACTTCCTTTCTATAAATTTTGTGGCCCAGGAAATCCATTAGATAAACAACTTGCTGAAGGAGTTTAATGTAAAAATCATGAAGCTTGCAAACAACCTGATATTGCATATAGCGGTCATAAAGATTTAGAATCTAGACATGAAGCAGATAAATAACTTCAGTTAGCTGCAAAAGAAGCAATGCACGAAACTGATGCTTCATTAGGTGAAAAACTAGCAGCAACTGCAGTTAGAGGAATAATGTATGGAAAAAAATATGTATGGGCTCAGCTGTGACTGCTTCAGCTGGCGGTGGAACTCATGTTGATAAAAATCCTTGAGGATTATGAAATCTTTATAAATTTGTAATCTATATGAATGAACGATTTTACTATTGATTATACTTTGCTACCTAGTGGAAAGACAAAAGAAAAATCAATTAAATTAAAGTTGAATAATGAACAATTAAATGTGACTGAACTAATTGTAGCTGATATTCAAAAGAGACAAAAAATTGAAGGAAGTTGGTAGAAATTTACTTGTTACATTTGCTATTCCTGTTGTTAAAAATGTTATTGAATATCCAACAAAAAAGAAAGAAGGAAAATGATTAACACAACATAAGGGTGCATTTCTTTCTTTACTATTAGTTGCATTACCATATCTAGAAACAATTGGTTCACTCGCTGGTGGATTTGCAGCAATAGCAAATGCAGCCATAAGCAAGACAAAAGCTGAAGAAGAATTAGAAGAAGAGAAAAAAACACAATTTAGAGATGGAGAAAAAAGGAAAGTAATTTAAAAAATTCAAAGAAATGATTAAAAAATATGATAAATCCCTATCTAATTTCGATATAGATGAATTAGTTAAACAATTAAAAATAAAAGACTTCTGTGGTGTTTTCGTGGTTGATGAGTTACCTAACAAACCAAAACAATTGGAATGTGGCACAGTTAATTTAGAAACATCTGATGATGCTGGTACTCATTCGATTTGTTATTATAAATTGAAAAATGTTAAATTTGTTTCTGATTAATTTGGTAGTAATAAACCTAACCAACTAATTAATTATTTGAGGAAAACGATCTGTACCACACTGCTGAGAGAATACAAAATTTGGATGTAGTGCTGGCCACGGTGGCCGAGGAGACTGAGGCGCTCCAATCACGGTCTGCACGGCTACTACGGTCGGGGTTCGAATCCCCCCCTCAGACATGGATATTTGTGCAGTCCTAGTTAGTAAGTAGTTCATAAGTAGTTTGTAAGTTTAGGGACTGATGACCCCGTAGTTAAGTCCCTTAAGCTGTACAAACATTTGAACATTTGAATTTTGATGCAGTAACATGTGGTCAATATATGCTATTTGTTTTAAAACTGTTACGCGATAATTATAAGTTTAATGAAATTTTGAATCTAATAAATGCCCATTTTTGGGAATGAAATCAACACTGATGTGGTGCTACCATATGATTTAAGCTCATTGAAATGCAAAATTAAAAAAGATTTAGTGCCAGAAATAGAGAATTTAATCAAACAATTCCAGAAAGAATTATGAACAATTTTTAAAGTGAGTAAAACTTACGTTGACTTCAAAGACAGAATATTTGTAAATATAAATTATCCAATAAATGGTTATGATGCTGTTATTAAACAATACATAGAGAAATAGTATGTTACAAAACCTGAATACATGAGTATTCTGACACAGTTCACTAACTGTATTGCCACAAGACCACAAGTTATCCGACTGCCAGTGTGGCGCAATGGTTAGCGTCACTGATTATGGTGCTTAAGGTCGCCGGTTCAATCCCATCCCCTAGCAAAAAATGTATTTCTTTGTAATTATCATTTCCAGAATGTTCTACATGTTTCTTATGTTCACTTGTAATTTCTACATGTTTATGTTAACTATTCTTCTAATTTCTGGTACCTTCTGTCAGTATACAAATAGCAGAACACTCTGCCCGATAGGCAGTCAGTATTGCAGGTATGTTTCAGTTCGCAATAAAACTGCTCTCAGTATAAATGCTGTGTTCAGTTGACAACCGTGCCTCCGAAGCCAAGCCTGCTTCCCTTTCAACGCGACATTGTTTGGTGGAGGCACTGGGTATCCTGTGCAACAACTGCATCACTGTGGCTCCGATTAGGCAATGTAAAACCCGTCGCTTACACGGACTAGAACGGAAAAAAGCTTGCATCAATGTAAAAAACGAAGATTAAAAATGTTTTTTGTGGGCTATAAAATCAGCTTTGTATCCTTTAGATAAAAATGTTGAAAGAGTAACGAAATAATAAAGTGTTGGTCTTGATCTTGATCAAAAACTTGAAAATTTTGAGTTTCCTGTAGTGGTTGATCATATTCTAAATCTTGGATGTTGAATTAATGTGTCTATCAATGTTTATTCATTTGATGTGAAATATCAAGTGTATCCATTAAAAATTACAAAATTTAAGAAGGAGAAACATTGCTGTATTTTAAGAGTGGAAAATTCTCACTATTGTTAGGTAAAGAATTTATCTCACCTTGTTTCAAGTCAAATTTAAAAAAAAACACGATGGATTAAAATGTATTTCTGACATGTGTTTACTGCACTCCAACGGTATGGAAAAGTTAGATGAAGAGACAAAATATTGTTGAATTAACAAACCATTCAAAGTAGAAATGCCAAAGGGAGGACCATATGTACATTTTAAAAATTATCGGCACACACAGAAACTTCCGTTTGTTATTTATGCTGATTTTGAAAGTTTATTTTTAAAGATGGACAACTGTCAGGCAAATCCTGAAAACTTGTACACAATGAAATTTCAAAAACATGAACCAAGCAGATTTTGCTACTATATCAATAAATACATGGAAATGATAAAGATCCTGTTTATAGAAAACCAAATTGTCATAAAAAATTAATAGAATTTATCAAGCAAGAGAGTGAAGATATTGGAAGAATTTATTCTGAAAATGAAGAAATGAAGCCACTTACATCCAAAGAACAATCAAGACATAACAGATCTAAGGTTTGTACACAATGTAAATGTCATTATACAAGAAATAATAGAAATGTTCATCATCATGATCATCTAACTGGAAAATACATTGCTCGATTGTGTAATAATTGTAATCTGAAACTAAAGCAACCTGACTTTGTACCTATGTGTACAGGGTGAGTCACCTAACATTACCGCTGGATATATTTCGTAAACCACATCAAATACTGAAGAACTGATTCCACAGACCGAACGCGATGAGAGGGGCTAGTGTAATTGGTTAATAAAAACCATAAAAAAATGCAAGTAAGTATGTTTTTTAACACAAACCTAGTTTTTTTTTAAAAGGAACCCCATTAGTTTTGTTAGCACATCTGAACATATATGCAAATATGTAATCAGTGTCGTTTGGTGCATTGTAAAATGTTAATTACATCCGGAGATATTGTAACCTAAAGTTGGCGCTTGAAACCTCCAACGTTCAGTTGCGTGTTGTAACAAACATGGGCCACAGTCAGCGAGCAGCATCTGCAGGGCTCAGGTTATGATGATGACCGTGTTTACGAGTGTGGCTGTAGTGCACTGTTGTGGTTTGGTCTAGCTGTCGCAGTGTCTGTTGTGACCAAAGGTTCGTGGAAAAACTGCCAAAATAAAATTATATCCAGTCAGTAAAATATGTTCTTTATATACAATTAAAATGGTTACTTAACTTTAGTGATTAATCCAATTCGAAGAACATGAATATTTACAATCACACATTTGTACATCCATGGAACATTTATACAACTGTGACTGACAGTAAGTCTCCGTTTCCTTGTCGACTGTATCAATCAATGTCAATACACTGGTTGCTCTCTGTGACCACACTGAGGACAAGCTCCGTACTGTGGCCTGGCTTCAAGTGTCTTGTTGCCTGGGGGTGTCGTCGGTCTGCCATTGGACGTTGCGGGCGTGGTGATGCTGGCGGCTTCGCCGCAATCCTAACGCCGTTGAGGTCGTAATCGATGGTGGCCTGTACGTAGCATCCATATGTCACCACACCCCTCCCCCGCAAAATGGCGCGTCGTCGTTGTGTATGGTCTCCGGGCACGACGGCGGTGAGGAGCACTGCTAGGGGGTGTAAAGCCCGTTTTAAACGATCAACGATCTTGCAATGGATTGATAAGTTGCGTTAATGGCGGTCGTCAGTCGTTTGAACGGCTGCACTAGTATGATCGCGCTAGTATCGAAGCGCGATAATTATAGCGATAAAGAAATAGGACCAGTTCTAAATTCGGTACTAGTGGGTTCACTGCGCATGCGCGAGCTAGTAGCTGTCAGCTGCAGTCACCGCTCCAGTTAGTCCACCATTTTCCTTCGTATTTACGTATATTTTGCGTTATGTCGAAGTTTATGATCAGAATGTATTACAAAATGTATTTCTAATGGCGGCATTCACACTGTCCGTCACCAGACCGTCACCTAACGTCAACGTCACGTTAAGCTTTCTCGAGAAGATTGTTTTGATTGAACGGTCGTCTGCTGACAACTTAACCTATTTTCGTCACGCGTTTTTCATATTGTAGTCGACAATTACACGGTTTAGCGGTAAATTGCAAATGTTTCATGACGACTTAAATATTTATCTCAATTATGGTCCACTGAAAAGCGAGGTCGTACATCTGAAACCGAAAAATGGTTTATGTTTTGCAATATCGTAACAGAAAAGACTGAAGCCAATTGTTTATTTGAATAAGATTGTCATTTGATGATGCAATTTTCATTAAATAGCATTTTAAATGAAAAAGTCCAAATGAAAGACAAAAATTCAGTTGTCCATGACGTTATTAACAATGTCAGTGGGCAAATCGTAGTAGATAAAGTAAATAAGGTCTATTTACGCTCTTATAAATATTGCTTGATGTGTTCATAAGTTTATTTTTTTCGCTTGAAAATAGATGTGAATGTTTGGAAATGTTGTTTCACTTCCCAGAACTTTACCACACTAAGTTGACCAAAAACATAGATTGCAAGGTTTTCTTTGGCCATCAATAACATTTAGCGTTTTTCCTCAACTCCAGTATTAAACTATGACTTCCTACATAACAAATCACCTGTTATAACCTCACTTTCAACTTCGGGTATTACTGTTCGATTACATTTATCGTCTAAACACGCTGCCACAAGATCTGGCTTGAGTTTGTAGTTCAGGGCTAGTACGCTAGGAGCACTTCAATAGACTATTATCTATCTTGTTCACCTTCGTTCATCGTTTAAAAAGGGCTTAAGTGAGGATGCTGGTGCCGTAGCCGAGGCGGGCATCCCCGCATCCCCGCATACGCCGCGAGTGGCGACGGGAACCCCACCGAAGAAACCGCCACCGGGATGCACACCCACTGCAGGAAGGACATCAGTCGGCGATGGAGTGGACGGCGGCTGCGACGTCGACGGAGGTGACGCCTGCGGAGAGACATCCGTGGCCGCCGAGGAGCGGATGGCGGCGGAGGCGGCGAGGGCGGCGCCGCATCCGGAGGCGATGCGGCGGCAGGCGCTGCGATGGTGTGCGCCAGCGGCTGGTAGCGGCTGGCGGAGCGTCCCACTGGTGGGACTGCGTCTGCTGTGGGCGAGAAAACGGGGGCAGAATCACCAGAGCCCACATACAGGCTGATTGTGATGGCGGACATGCTGCGCGTCACGGGAGTCACGTAAGCGGTACTGCGCCCTACCGACAGAAGCGGCGATGACGCCCGGCGCCCAACGTTGAGCAGTGCGGTAAACTCGAAAATATTGTTACCCACTGAAAATTTTGGATGTGGAAAAGGCAGCGAAGCCGGAAAGTGGCTCGGTGACAAAAGACAAAGCAGACTTGTGAGGGAGACCATGGAGGAGCTCTGCAGGGGATTTGTCACCAAAAGGCAAAGTCCTGTATGTACTCAAAAAGAGTAAGAGCGCTCGATCGCGGGAATGTTCGTGGCGCAGCTTCGACATTTGCGTCTTAAATGTGCGCACGAACCGCTCGGCTTCTCCGTTACTTTGAGGAGAAAAAGGTGCCGTCGCAATGTGTCGCACTCCATCACAAGAACAAAATGCCTGAAACTCAGCAGAGTTCAGCTGAGGACCGTTATCAGAAACAATCACCGATGGGAGTCCTTCCAAACAAAAAACAGATTCTAAAGCTCGAAAGGTACTGGCTGTGGTTGTGGAACGCACGGTAATGCAGAATCGGCTGTAGGCATCGACCACTATCAGCCAACGAATATTCCAAAATGGACCACAAAAATCAATATGGATGCATTCCCAGGGGGGGGGGGGGGGACAGAAGGCTCTGGCCAAGAGAAAAATTCTTGCCGAGGAGACGCGGCATGCTCGGAGCAAGCGCGACAATGCGCAGTAATGTGTTCAATCTCTTTATCCAGGCCGAACCAGGTACAATGTTGATGCGCCAGTTTTGTTCGCACCATACGCCAATGGTCCCAGCCGGCGGCGGTGGCCGAAGAGACTAAGTCGCTCCAGTCACGTTCTGCACGGCCATTACGGTCGGGGGTTCGAATCTCCCCTCGGACATGGATATTTTTGCCGTCCTAGTTCGTAAGTAGTTCATAAGTAGTTTGTAAGTTTAGGGACTGATAACCCCGTGGTTAAGTCCCATAGACTATACAAACATTTGAACATTTGAATCCAATGGTCCTGAAGGAGCATGCACAGAACTGCGGCTTGGCACTCTTTAGGAAAAAGGACGCTACTGAAACCATTTACAGAATGAACGAAAATAACACCACATTGAATGGAGAGAGAAAGTCGCATGGGATAGTAGCGTCTGACAGTAGCGTCGACAATAGCATGTCTGCTTAAGGGCCATCCATTGCGAATGTAATGAGAAAGCAACCTCGATTGTGAGTCGCGTTTCGTAGCGGAAGCGAGTGTCCGAGCATCGATCGGGAAAGACTGGATTGATTGAAGATCAGTGTGGTCTAACTGATTGCACGAGTCTACCGAAAAATCAAAGTCAGAGTCCGAATCTACAGGGAGATGGGACAAACAGTCTGCATTGGCATGTTTGGAAGACGCGCGATAGACAGCCTCATTATCATAATTGGAAAGTATCAGAGCCCAACGTTGCAACTTTTGGCTGTCCGATCTGGAATGGGATGGGATGGGATGGGAAGGATGAAAAAGAGAAGTTAATCGCTTGTGATCGGTTACAAGGAGAAATTTGCGATCATATAGGTACTGATGAAACTTCGTCACGCCGAATATAATTAACATTTCCCCTTTTTCCAACTGACTATAATTGCGTTGTGTTGAAGTCAACAATTTGGATGCGAAAGCAATCGGTCTATCACAGGCGCCAACTTTATGAGACAACGCGGCCCCAATACCAAAAGACGAAGCGTCAGTAGCAAGTACAACTGGCTTCTCAGGATCAAAGGCGATTAAGCATGGTTCTCTGAGAAGAGCGTCCTTAAGCCGCTGAAAAGCAAGTTGGCATCTGCGCCGCATTAGGTATAAATTTGCAGTAATATGAAAGTTTGCCTAGCACAGACTGTAATTCAGACAAGTTGCGAGGTGCTGACAAATCCCGAATTGCATGCAAATGCTTGTGCGCGGGATAAATCCCTTGACCGTTTATGACATGGGCCAGATATTCTATCTCTTGAACAAAAAATCGACATTTCGATTTATTACATTTAAGACCAGATGTATGTAAAACATCAAACAATTTCTTAAGATTAGAAACATGAGAGTCAAAATCAGAACCGGAAACAACAATATCATCAAGGTAGGTAGCACAACATGGAACTCTTCAAATAACACTTCGTAAATATTTTTGAAAAAGTGCAGGAGCTGAAGAGCTTCCAAAAGGAAGTCTTTTAAATCTAAATAAACCAACATGTGAGTTCAGCACCATAAATTCTTGCCTTGCACTGTCAATAGGTAACTGAAAATAAGCCTCTGCGAGGTCTATTTTAAAGAAACATTTTCCACCTTGCAGTCTGTCAAACAATTCTTCCGGACGTGGCAAGGGAAATGAGTCAACCAAAGTTTGAGAATTAACAGTTCGTTTAAAGTCGACACACACACACACACACACACACACACACACACACACACACACACACACACACGAATGTCTCCATTTGGCTTAGAAGCAAGAACCATAGGCGATGGCCACTGACTGGATGTTATAGACTGGAGAACACCAATGTCTGTTAATCGTTGCAGTTCATTTGCGACCTTGTCGCGTAAGGCATAGGGCACAGAACGCGCACGGCAAAATTTCGGTTGCGCCCCCGGACGAAGCGTAATGTGAGCCTCGTAGTCTTTTGCTGTACCTAACGTACCATCAAATAAGTCGGAATACTCAGAACCCAGAGAAGTAACAGTATCTTCAACATTGTAGGTTTGCACACGCAACACCGAGTCATGAATCACAAAATCAAACAGAACAAATGCATCTAAACCAAAAATGTTTTTACCTTTTGCTGCACGGAGCACAGTGAATTCAAGCATTTTCGTAGTGGTCTTATACGTTGCAGGCAAGGAACATGCTCCAAGAATGTTTATTTGTGAGCCATCATATGTAGTAACACATCTATTCGAACGATACAACTGAGGACTCCCGAGCAAGCGGTAAGTATCAGAATTAATCAGCGTAAGAGAAGCACCAGTGTCCAATTGAAAACGAATGTTTTTCTTTGCAATGTTTAAAGTAACAAAACGTTTGTTTGACGTTCACTGCACACGCGGACGCGAGTCACTTGATACAACAGAAACATTATGCATTTCAAGTTCATGAGAGTCAATATTAAGAATATCACTTGATTCTGCGTCAAGTACATTAATTTCCATGTGTTCAACCCGCGAAAATTTTGAGCGGGGCTGGCCGCGTGATTTCTGTGAACACACCTGCTGAACATGACCGGACTTTGAGCAGTAAAAAAACGTTGCTTTTCTGTGGGGACAGTTTCTGTCATGTTGCGAAAAACGTTGTACGCAAGATTTTAATTTATTCTGCTTGGATGCACACGTATTTGCTTGGCGCTTTGGCTGTGCGCGACGCGGAAATTGTCTGTCTGCTCGGGTTGTTGACCACCAGAGCTTACCCGTTTACTAGGCGGGCCTATGCGCTGTGCGCCTTTCCTGCTTTGCGGATATCACAGTTCCTTGTATTGATTGCGGAAATGTGAGGGCCCAGACATTGCATATCAGACGAAGCAGAATAAAGTTTCCTGAGTTTCCATGCTTTTACACGTGTCCTCTAAGGAAGGATCACGTAATTCTATAATTTTGGAACTAATGCGATCGTCAATCATATTTTGCGTGATAACATCTCTAATAATTTCATCAGCAAAAGACAGTCCAAAACGACAGTTAAATTTACAGTACCTAGTAAGTCATCTAAGTTCAGTTAACCACTCACGATGAGATTGATCACTATATTTCTTCAGTCTAAAAATTTGAACCTAGCTGCTGCGACGTGCATTTGACAGTCGAAATAGTCATTTAAAGCTGCAATGATCTCGTCATACGAACACTGATCGGGGCTTTAATCAGGGAACAATTTCAAAAGAATCTGGAAGGTATGAGTCCCTATCCATGCAAGAAAAAAGCTTTTGCGCACGTCACCTATTACTTTGTAGGCAGCAAAATGTTGTTCCAGTTACAGTAGAAAGTCAGGCCAGTCCTCTTCATCTTTCTTATATTCACGGAATGCAGGAATTGCAGCAGCTGGTTGTTGTTGTGGTTGCGCTGCATTTTTCGACAAGTATTGTCCGAAAGTGTTTAATAGCGCCTCGTATTGCTCCTTCTGAAACTGAATAAATTGCATTCGTGCTTGTTCCGTGTTACCGCCTGTTTGCGGCATAGTGAGCAAGTTCAAATATCTACACTAGTAGCAAGATCACACAGTTTAAGCATTAATGGTGTTCTCCAGCAGCTACCGATGAAACGTCCTACCGACTGCGCCAGAGTTGTGG
Organism: Locusta migratoria; assembly: GCA_026315105.1. Lineage (NCBI taxonomy): Eukaryota > Metazoa > Arthropoda > Insecta > Orthoptera > Acrididae > Locusta > Locusta migratoria. Next base: position 230,957,474 of record CM048755.1, read on the forward strand.
CCAAAGGTTCGTGGAAAAACTGCCAACATAAAATTCTATCCAGTCAGTAAAATGTTCTTTATATACAATTAAAATGGTTACTTAACTTTGGAGATTAATCCAATTTGAGGAACATGAATATTTACAGTCATACATTTGTACATCCGTGGAACATTTATACAACTGTGACTGACAGTAAGTGTCCGTTTCCTTGTCGACTGTATCAATGTCAATACACTGGCTGCTCTCTGTGACCACACTGAGGACAAGCTCCGTACTGCGGCCTGGCTTCAAGTGTCCTGTTGCCTGGGGGCGTGGTCGGCCTGCCATTGGACGTTGCGGGCGTGATGGTGCTGGCTGCTTCGCCGCCAACCTAACACCGTTGAGGTCGTAATCGATACGTCACCACAGTGTCCGCGTGTAGCTCTTGCTGCTATTGTTATTCTGCATTCGTCTTTGCACGCAGACTAACTGTAGTACACTGTGTTATCAGACGTCTGTGATAGTGTAGTGTTGTAGGAACTGTTACCATGGTGTATTCGAACTCTGAAAAGGCGGAGATGATACTCATCTATGGCGAGTGAAGACAAAACGCAGCTGAAGCCTGCAGGGTGTATGCAGAACGGTACCCGGACAGAGAGCATCCAACGTGCCGCACATTTCAAAACATCTACCGCCAACTGTATGCAACAGGTATGGTCGTAGCACGCAAACGGGTCCGCAACAGGCCCGTCACAGGAGAAGAGGGTGCAGTTGATGTGTTAGCTGCTGTTGCCGTGAACCCACACAGGAGTACACGGGACATTGCGAGAGCCGGTGGACTGAGTCAAAGTAGTGTCATGCGCATACTGCATCGTCACCGCTTTCACCCGTTTCATGTGTCGCTACATCAGCCATTACATGGTGATGACTTTAATCATCGAGTGCAATTCTGTGAATGGGCATTAACAGAGAATGCGTTGCAGTTCTACCTGTTTACCGATGAAGCGGGTTTCACAAACCACAGGGCAGTGAATCTACGGAACATGCATTACTGGTCCGTGGACGATCAACGCTGGCTCCGACAGGTAGAGCAACAGCGACCGTGGACTGTAAATGTATGGTGCGGAATCATTGGCGACCACCTCATTGGTCCTCACTTCATTGCAGGGGCCCAAACAGCTGCAACATATATCGCGTTTCTACAGAATGATCTGCCAACGTTGCTCGAAAATGTCCCACTGGAAACGCGTCGACGTATGTGGTATCAGCATGATGGTGCACCTGCACATTCCGCAATTAACACTAGGCTGACCCTTGACGGGATGTTCGACGGGCGTTTCATGGGACGTGGAGGACGCATAAATTGGCCAGCCCGTTCTCCTGATCTTACACCTCTGGACTTCTTTCTGTGGGGTACGTTAAAGGAGAATGTGTACCGTGATGTATCTACAACCCCAGAGAGTGGATACAAAATTAGTTTCAGATGGAGAAACGTGTGATAAACTTATAGCTAAGCCAAACTTTAAAGGAAGAACAATATTTAGTGAAAATCTTGCTGCTATCCATATGAAAAAAAAAAAATCACATTTAATAAGCCTTTCGTTGTTTTGACAGTGTAGTTACCACTAACCACAGTTCACTCAGCTACCAGCCGCCTTTATTAATGTACTAGGTTGGTTAAAAGTTGATTATTTAGTGCCGGCCGTGGTGGCCGAGGTGACTGAGGCGCTCCAGTCACGGTCAGCACGGCCACTACGGTCGGGGGTTCGAATCCCCCCTCGGGCATGGATATTTGTGCCGTCCTAGTTCGTAAGTAGTTCATAAGTAGTTTGTAAGTTTAGGGACTGATGACCCCATAGTTAAGTCCCATAAGCTTTACAAACATTTGAACAACATTTGATTATTTAGTTTTCTACTTTCTACAGTTAATTGTATCGATAGGATGTTTGCCTGCTGTGTGCAGGCAGAGGAGGAGTTGGCTGCAGTTCGTGAACAACTGAGCGTGCTGTTGGCCACGGTCAGCTGTCTTCAGGCTGCTGTCTTGGGGTGCAGTGGTGGTGGGGAGTCTAGTGCGTCGAGTGGGACACCTTAGGTGTCTCATGCTTCACTCTCTGTCCCTGCTACCGAGGCACCTTCAGGTGTACTGGACGTGGTCGAGCCGCCCTCTCCGCAAGGGGAGTGGTGGATTGAACTGCTTTCACGTCACTCGAGATGGAAGGCCAATATGGAGGCTGGCCGTCCGTCCATGCCAGTTCGTCCTGTGAGTGGACGTGTGGCCACTCCTTCAGCAGGGTCCAAGCAGGTGCACGGGGGAAGGGGATTATTAGTTATTGGGAGCTCCAATGTTAGGTGCGTGATGGAGCCCCTTAGGACGATAGCGTCGAGAACCGGAAAGAAGTCCAACGTGCACTCGTTGTATCTGCCGGGGGGCCTCATCCGAGATGTGGAGGCGGCTATCGAGGGTGTGGGGTGCGGTCGACTGCAAGTCGTGGCTCACGTCGTTTGGGTTCTGAGATATCCTCAGTTCCTACAGGCGGCTGGCGGAATTGATGAAGGCTGCTGCCCTTGCACGCCGGTAAAAGTAGAGCCGAGTGGGGGGGGGGGGGGGGGGGGGTCTGAACCAGAGGATTCGCCGACTCTGTGGCAGTCATGGCTGCAGATTTCTGGATCTGCGTTATCGGGTGGGGAATTGTAGGACGCCCCTAGATAGATCAGGGGTGCAGTACACTAAGGAAGCGCCTACTCGGGTAGCAGAGTACTTGTGGAGTGCACATATTTTTTTCCTTTTTTTTAAGGCTTGGCGCTAACTCTAACGAGCACTCGCCTGTCAACATTCAGACAGCAAATTCAGGCCACGTTCGGCTCAAAAATTCGCCTATCAAAATATTAGTTGCGAACTTTCAAAGTATTAAAAACAAAGTTCCCGAATTTGCCACACTGCATGGAAATTATTGTGCTCAGATAGTTTTAGGCACCGAAAGCTGGCTAAATCATGACGTGGGAAGTTCAGAAATATTTAGCGAGGCGTTAAATGTATATCGGAAAGATAGATCGGACACAACTGGAGGGGAAGTGTCCATCGCTGTGGACAAAGATATTGTTTCTACTGAGATCGAGGCTGGAAGTAAGTGTGAAGTTATCTGGGCACGTATAACAGGTCCAAAAGAAGTAAAGTTAATAGTTGGGTGTTTTTACATGCAACACATCTTCCGGAAGACGAAAACTGATCTTCGTAAACCGTATTTCGCTGTCGTGTTTACAAGGCATAGCCTGAATCGGATTTCCTAGCCCTCTTAATATGACGGCTGAAAAAAAAAGCTGATTCAGTTCCTGATTCAGTCCGCACAGTCGCTATTTTTCTTTAGTTAAATATACAGATTTATGTTCACTCTAGTATTTATACTTTTATTTCACATTAGAAAATATGACTCTTTCCATATGTGCAGAAAATTCTTAACAAGAAAACACAATATGACAAGCCAAGGACGCTTCAAAAACGGTTGCGTTTACATGGGCACAAAAATCTATTGTGGAACTGGAAAATCGCTTTAGAGAAGCGGATTTCCAGAATCGATTTTGCAGTGTTTACATGATCAACCAAAAGCGGAATTGGGAAATCGGTTTACAAAATCCGGTTTTGCGAGCCCATGTAAACGGGGTGATAGTTAAGCTCTTCAGTTCCATCTCCCGCTCAGAGGGTTTAACTGAAGCAGAGTACGATATTTACGTAACATAATAATAAAGAACATCTATGAACAAGTGGCGATCGTCTGGAAGTATAGTGTACCATTTCAACGACGAGGTTCAAGTCTGTTACGACCAATTCAAAAATCTGTACATTGCCAGGCAATTGCACGTATGTATTCCAAAATATTAAACTGTGATGGCTACAGCAGAAAAATGTTAGTATTAACAAGTGTGTAATTCAGAAATTTCATAAGTTTTCACCTTCGGATCTAAAACATATGGAATTATGTTTATGAGGTAACTTATGATGTAGATGTTATCTTAACATTACCTTGCCCTTGCCTTGGCATTTAAAGCAGAGGGAAACCAAATGCAATATAGCAGTTCTACATGGCAGCCAACTGAAGCTCCTGCTAATACAGCCAGCACCGCAAAGGGCAGCCACGCTACACTCCTCCAGCGAGCCTCTGCTATCTGACTATCCCTTTCGTTTCTACAGTTATGTCTAATATAGATAATTTGCGTAAAAGACGTGATTAGTTGTATTTTCTCCGTTGAATGGCCTTCCTGGACTCAAAATCATAAATCTGATATCGCAATGTCACATATTACATGAAAGTTACACCTATTATTTAATGAATCGGATAGTAAAATATGAAGTGGATTTGACATTAGTTCTGTGAACTACAGGTAATAACTTCAACATCTTGGAGTTACCAAAGAATCGATCTATCAGTATTTCTGTTACCCAACCATGAAAAATACTAAACATGCTATCATTGAGACGCCATGTCTCAGTTTTTGTCGTAGACCGAGACTCGATCCCAGAACCTAATCTATTTGCTATTTAAACACGAACAAATATTAGATATCACATTTTCTCGGACGTAGCGAGATAGTTTTATCTGAAATGACGAAACGAATGAGTAATTTTAGCATTCAAAGGCACCTATCGCCGTTATTTTGGATCGAAAATAGAATTTGGATGTAAGTTTCTTTCACCACTAGCGAGATGTAGGCATATATGAAGTGAAAATAACTTGAAGAATAGTTCAGTGCTGACTGGGAGTCGAGCCCCCCACATATTGTTGTCGACTAATACACACTTTTTGGTTTTATACTTCTAGAGCATGGGTGTGTAATCGGTGGCCCATGAGCCGTATCGGGCCCGTAATTGGCTTCAATCTGGTCCGTGAAAGAGATTTGTGGAAGAGGGAGAGATCTATTATAAAACGTCGCAAGTGAAGAAATGAAGTCCAGGACAAGCTAATGAATGTAAATACGTGAAACGCGGTCCACATAAAATGTATGTACGCACCAAAAGTGTGTTTTTTGAGACATAATTTCTTGGTGTGGCATGTCGGGAAAGGGTGAGATTCATATCGGTGCGTTGCTTCATAAAACAAAGCACCCTAGAAGCTTAAGTATGTATGTGACTGTGACCAATGGGTGGAGAAAGGTAGCCCATGCCTGTTGCAGAGGATCTCATCATAAAAGTATTGAAAGTTTAAAAAATCGATGCATTACCAGCAAACTGCAAAGTCAATTATGCTGCAGTCACAGTTTGCAGTGTGAAGATCATTAGCAAAAGCAATCTGGTTAACACGTTGATATATACCTCTCAATATAGCACAGATTAGGCGGGAAACCATGAATACCTAACTGTTTTATCGAAAACTTGGACCTGCAATTGGTTACAGCGCGTATTTTATTTATTCAATAGCTTCTGTTTAGCATTGCTTAGAAATACCGTTCCATACTGACCCACAACAACAATCTCTTCATGTTACTTTGTTTCATTTATGTCTTAGGCTCTCTAAAAATTCAATGACTCATTCATCATGATATTTTTACTTTCACTTACAAAGCATCATCAGCAGTTATTAATTCGATATTCGTTCCTTTAGATTTTATTAAATCGGTGTCAGGTTTGTTTGAGAGTGATATATTCGACAGACTAATGTCAGCACTATTGGTTCTTAGTTTCACAATTTCATCACACATGATTCTCCTTTCATGCAGTCGAAGATACACTACAGTTGGTCATATTTCTAAATCGCTAGCGGCTTTTGAGTCCAGTTTTTCGTCTTTACTTTTGTGGTACTATGTTGCCAATGAAAACACTTATAAGGAAAACATTATGTAATATTAAAATCAATGTTATTTACTCATAATATTAATGGCGTCTGTTGATGCTTTAAGAAGGAATAGCTTGCTCTGAATGTGTCTTTTAGTTTACAATTCGCTTAAGGCGGAAAACCAGTTGCGGTGGAGTGGCCGAGCGCACTAAGACGCCTTGCTGCGGAGAGCGCGGTTGCTCGCTGTCGGAGGTTCGAGTCCTCCCTCGATCATGGTTGTGCGTGAGTTGACCACTAAAATAATTTTCCCTGTTCTAGTTTCAGTCGCTTTATCTTCACATTATTCGTAACTAAGCTTTCGACCCAAATTATACTTACAGAAATGCGACTCGGGCTCATAAGCCTATAGAGTAAAGTGTGGTAAGATTACGCACTTAAGATTTAATTAGAAATATAATGGAGAAAACTTCATAAATTACAATCATATTTTAACTGGCAATTCATCTAACATTTTCCTGTTATATGACAGAGTCCAAAACTGTATTTAGCATTTAATAAAAAAAAAACGTGGGGTAAGAGTGTGTTTCTAGTAGGGCAAGTTCGCGCGTTATTATGAAAGTGATAAAAACATAAGTGTCACTCAATCCTGTTTCTTTATTTAATTCATCGTATACATGAATATAATGCCCCTTGTTTCTCAGCATATAATAATGAGTTTTAGTACAAAATAGGCTTCATTGAACAATTTTGGAGCTTATGAAAGAGAACCTGAAGGATAATATTCCAATTGGAGATAATGCTGTTTAACAGAGGTCACAAATGAAGTGTCCAGTACCTTCATAACAAAAACAGGATTCATGCCACCACTCCTCGCATTTTAGACACAGAATCCAACCATCTGTCGGAGCATTATTCTAATTTTCAGTACAGCCAGGACAGTGAAAAGTACGTGGACTTTTCGTCGACATATTTAAGTGTTGCTTTCGTTTCGTTTTGTTTGCTTGATCAGAATCACTTATTGGGAAGCTCCCTCGTTAGTTGTCGTTTAGACTTTCCGTTTTTCAGGCACTCTTTAGCAGCTTCCTGCATTTCTGGAGTGCATGCCTTCCATTCAGTTTTTGTTTTGTAGACGCTACAGTAGAAAAAAATGACCTCTTTTGAGACTACTGTCAATGTACAATATCGACCTGTAATGTTCATTAACGTTTCTGGCTTCACAACAAAGAAACAACTAATAATTATAGCCGATGGGCTAAGATTACGCAATGCACAGTTTTACCCCACCCAAAACGCGTTAAGCTTGCCCCACAATACGGTACTGCAGCTTTTGTCTGCACATGGAAACGCTTTAAGCGAAATTCTATGTTTCAGTATATCACAAGACTGACAATAAATTGTAGTTCACTATAATATAAAGTTGAACATCGGGAGCTCATTATTGTCTTAGGTAGAGCTTATTTTCGCAAGATAAAATTTTATCTGGAAATAATGTAAAACTTTTCTTACCGCATTGCACAGCCGTTAGCACTATTACAACAACCAAACTATGACAACAAAGAGTCAGCCAACGAGGCTGTTTCGTGCCCTGCAGTGCAGCCAACTGCTGGATCTTTAAAAGTGAGATATGCGCGTTGAGCACTCTAACCCATTCTACTCTAGGTATTTGTGCTCCCCCTCATCCGGTGATAGCCAGCGCTGGTGCGTCTCACAATCGTGATACTAGTCAGCGATAGCCATTTCATTACCCATAACAGACGAACAGCCGTAATCTGCCTGTCGCTAGTCTAATGGAAATTGGCACATTGTATAATACGTTCGAAAACTCTATGGTCGGCGATTTACCTCCTCGAAGTGGACCAGAAGTATTCCCTTAAATTCACTCAATATTTTTTCGTCAGCTAGATGAAATATTCTAAATGATTTTCATTAAAGGGATGACAAAGAGGTAGTAGACATATTTTAGAGGGTAGGAAGCTGGAACGAATAGAAACTGTAGTTTTCATTGCCATTTACAACGCGAATTCTCCTTCCTAATTATTACTGAGACAACAACGGAGTTTCAGGTACTACAGTTTACGCTAGCTTAGCGGTAAGGTATCTCTGTTTCAGACTAATCGGTGTTAGTTCTCGGTTCTGATCTGACTAAAGGCGAAGTTTCTACTTTTTTCTCCGAAAGAGACACTAGGACGCAGAACGGAAATCAGTGAAGAAACCTTAAGACAACTTCTCTCCCATAAGCTTTGTCACTTTCTTGATTGTATCCCCTGTTGATGCAAAAGTGAAAAACTGCCAAAATTTCACAAGTTTTAATACCTATTTTTTCTGTCATCTGTATTGACGTAATTGTGACACTTAATAGTATGTTTACTGGACTTCATTATGTATCTGCCCAAACTGTTACGTTGCATACATTTGTGGTAGTCCAGTAAAGTTTGTTTAGGGTATACTAGGCGTAGACAGAGACCTTTTCAAAGCCAAATATCTGTTATTCTGCTAATTTGCGACCATCTGGGGGTACTTTATGTATTAAGAAATACCTTTTGTTATCTTACCATGATAACTTGTAACTCATTTTTACTAGTACAGTGCACACCGAACAGCGTCAGATTAGGAAAGGTACCCGCGAGCTCTTTCAGGGAAATGTTTTTCCCAGGTTTTGCTTCAATTGGCGTGTTGGGAAGCAAGGTAAATGTTTTCTGCTTCCAATAGAATGAGAGCCGGCCGCGGTGGCCGAGGGGACTGAGGCGCTTCAGTCACGGTCTGCACGGCCACTACGGTCGGGGTTTCGAATCCCCCCTCGGGCATGGATATTTGTGCCGTCCTAGTTCGTAAGTAGTTCATAAGTAGTTTGTAACTTTAGGGAGTGATGACCCCGTAGTTAAGTCCCCTGAGATTTACAAACATTTTATTGGTTTATTATAGAATGAGACAGTAGAAAGAGTGGCGAGCACCAAACTAGTGTAAGTTACTCTTGTTATACTTCTCACTTCTTTAGTCTGGACTGCCGCGGCGGAGTGGCCGAGCGCATTGGGGCGCTATGCTCCGAAGCGCGAGGCCATTCCCTGTTGGGAGTTCGAATCCTCCCTCACGCATGGATATTTGTGCTGTCTTTAGTATAAATCAGTTCATAAGTGGTTTGTAAGTTTAGGGACTGATGACCCCATAGTTAAGTCCCATAAGCTTAACAAACATTTTGAACATTGAGTTCAAAAAATGTTCAAATGTTTGTATAGCTTATGGGACTTAACTACGGGGTCATGAGTCCCTAAACTTACAAACTACTTACGAACTAGCTAACACTAAGGACGGCACAAATATCCATGCCCGAAGGGGGATTCGAACCCCCGACCGTAGTGGCTGTGCAGACCGTGACTGGCGCGCCTCAGTCCTCTCGGCCGAACATTTAGTCTGGACTACTTTAGTACATTATTTGATTTGTAATTCTTTATTTTAGTAACTGTTGGAGATAGGGCGACCAACTTTTGATTTCGATTTTAAAGGAGGTGACCTTAAATCCGACTATAAGAATTAGGGAGATTTTGTTGCAATAAATGTCAACTGCACAAGTACAGTCGTAGACAAAAATTGATCGCCGGCCGGCCACCGCAATGAAATACCACAGCATGATGGCTGATGGTATGAATCGACAGGAGAACGAGTAACTGCTTAATTCTTTATTTATTTCGTTTTGTGAGTTTTAGGGATAGTTCTTGTTCTTGCTTCCCATTTTTCTTTTATTTTGTGGTATACTTTGTTTCGCATGCTTAGTCCGTAGTCATAATTATGTGTCAAATCTTGTGTAAGGAAACGATTGAGGAACTGATAGACCAGGCGAGCTAACTGCAGACATAAATGCAGGTTCTTATGGTGGAGAAGAAGGGAGAATCGCCCTCTGCCTTTCCGTTAGTCGAGATATCGCTGTGCCTTTGAGCGCCCTTTTGGAAAGCAGGGATGATGATTTTGGCCCTGCGTCATGTCGCGAATTGCGTGGCCGCTTCATTCGGAGGTTCGTGTACTCCCTCGGACATGGTTGTGTGTGTATTCCTTTGCATAAGTACGTTTGAGTAGTCTGTAACACCAGGGACCATTCACCTCAGCAGTTTGATCCCTTGGGTTTACGAACATTGGAGAATATTTATGTTTGCTTTAAGAAAGGAAAATTGTCCTAAGAACATTTATTAAGTGTGGCGAATCTTATGTTGTTGAAAGATGTTAAGCCATGAGCTATGAGCAACCAAAATATAGGGGATGAAAAGTCATTAGAAGAGTTTCAGGAGGAACTCATACAGAGGTTTCAGAAAAGCAAGGTTTTTCTGCGGAGAACTCAGTGCGTTATATCAGAAGCAACGGCAGTCAATAGAGAGTTTGAATGAACGAACGAATTAACAAAATAAGTATCGGTACTTATGAACTTACAAATGATTACAGGTTAAAGCAGCCATTTCACGGGAGATTGAGGGGACAACTGGATGCATTCATATGGGGTAGAGCCGGTCAACAGGCGCAAGAAACTTGCTCGTTACTCGCTTGCGCGGCCGCTGCTCGGGAGTGGCGAGTGAGGCGACTAGGTCAGACTCGTAGCGGAGGAGAAGTCGGCCAAGTGTGGTGTACCGTCTCTTGGAACGTGGTTAAGGAAGAGACTTAATAATAAACACGATAAACTGTTAACAGATTTACTGTGTGCCGGCCGCGGTGGCCGAGGTGACTGAGGCGCTCCAGTCACGGTCAGCACGGCCACTACGGTCGGGGGTTCGAATCCCCCCTCGGGCATGGATATTTGTGCCGTCCTAGTTCGTAAGTAGTTCATAAGTAGTTTGTAAGTTTCGGGACTGATGACCCCGTAGTTAAGTCCCATAAGCTTTAAAAAAAAATATTACTGTGTGTTATATACTAAATCTTTTGAAAAAATATTCCTTCTGTGTAAAAATACGGCGATAATAAATGTTACAAAAAAAGAAAAGAAAAATGACTGAATGATGGTGAACGATGGAAGAGATAAAAAAAGTTCAATACCGGTAAACTAGATAACAGAAAGCGCCAATGTTTTGTCTGGTTATCTGCTAGTCTGGTGGTACTGATGTCGAGCTACTCATGGTTCTAACGAGTAGTGTATTTAGTTTTAAAAGAAAATATATTTGGCTACCTTTACATGTTTTTATTATTGTATAATAGTATTCTTTCCCGCACATTAACCTGATTGCATTATTTGCTTGCGATATCAGCACATTTCTTCAATCCACTGTTGTTGAATGCCACCAATACATTTTCACACAAATAGGACCATAGGAGAAGGAGAATAGTTAATTACTTGTCTTTTATACAATCTAAGCGTCGCAAGAAGAACTACCAAATCATTTAAAACTACAACAGGAACATCTTATGTATGATGTCAGGCAGGGCATAAAATAACATGTTAACTGGGCGACACTTGTGTCGCGCAGTGCCGAGATTTTGTCGCCCAGTGGCTGTGGGTAGTGCCGGCAATTTATTTTTATTGAATGACATATCAAATATACCGGGTATTAAAAAATAACCTCTTGTATATCTTTCCAGTCTTGTTACCCCTAAGACCTACTAGACAAACTCATATTACCCCCCCCCCCCAAAAAAAATCATCCATTAAAATATCATCAAAGAAAGCAATAAATGAAAACACTACCAATCTTTGTTAATCATAATATACTGCATAAGACACATATCTTTTACACTTTCGATGCAGCAATGAAACAATTACATTCAGTGAAAAGTCGCAAGTTTTCTAATGTTTGGTTTTATTTGGCTTAAGGCGCATCTCAGGTCATGTTCCACATTGAGGCGGTTTCTGGTCTTACTTTTTATTGTCAGTAGCTTTGAGAAGCCACTCTGATATCTATAAGTGGTACCGAACTGTCTTAACGTTCTTAGAGCTCTGTCAGCTATAAAGAAAAATGGATAGCACAATCTGATAAGCACCCTTGGGTTAAAACCCTTAAGTTTTACACTGCAGAGAAAATAACACTACTGACTGAACTAGCATTGGATGTGTATAATGACAGTCGTACAATGACTCTTTCTGCTCATTCTTGGCCGTCACGATCACTAACAAAGATTCACAGTGACACCCAAATTTCGTCATACAAAGACAATGGTTTGGAATCCGAGTTTTCTCCTCTCACTCCTTCTCCAGCTTTATTGCAGTACACAAACCCTGTAATGCATCGCGAGATGCTTGATGTTGTAGGGGAAATGATAATGGAAGGAGTGGTCACACAGTTAAAAACTCGGAATGCTTTTCCATTCAGGTTGATGGCTCCGTAGACAAATACGGAGTTGACAAGTTTATTACTGCACGGTTCATTACAAAAGATAACGAAATGAAATCTGTGTTTCTAGGTGAAAGCAAATCGAGTCTGCGAGGGACAGAAGGTCTTACGGAATCGGTCAAAGTTTTATTGGAATATTTATACCTTGGTGATACAGCAAAAGCTAAGTTGACAGGATTGACTACAGATGGAGAGAGTGCTAATCCAGGCAAATCCAGTGCCTACGGGTTCGAATGGAAGAGTACTTAGGAAGAGAGTTACTTTGTATTTGGTGTGTGGCTCATCGATCTGATCTAGCCATATTAGAATCAGCAGTCTCTGAAGTTCAGCACTTGAAGACAAATTTAAAAGCCGTGGGAACATGTTATAGGGCATCGGCTTTACGCTTTGAAGAACTTGAAGAGCTTGCTGCGTTAACCAAGAAAACTGTCTACCGCTTTCCAGCAGACTTTGATGTGAGGTTTGTAGAACACCTCAAAAATTTAGCCAAAGCAGTTTGGAACAACCTTCCATTAATGCAACAACATTGGAGCAATGTTCTTGGAAAGACTGATTCCTCAAAAGTTGAAAAAGCTTCAGCACGTGGGTTTCTACGTTTGTGGGAGACAGGTGGTGAACAACAGCGACTTACCAGTCTTATGCTAGATCTTCTGAAACGTCTGGAAAAACTGCAAAAATATTGTCGGAGGTCATTTGTTACAATTCCTGATATTGAAGTATCTAAAAAAATATTTGTTGATTCATTATCTTTGATGGAAGAAGACTGTTATCCTGGTGGATATGAAGAAAAGTTGGAAAGATAAGGTGGAAGAGAACTTGAAAGTGACGAATCAGATACTGAAGATCTTCCTAAAGACAAGTAAAACGATTTGTTTCAACAAAGCGACACTGGCCTGCAGCGAGAAGAGAGGCTGTAATGAGCTGCAAAGAGTTTATCTTACAACGGCTTCCCGAAGACCAGAAGAAAATCTGTAGTAGGATTAATATATTATCAAATTCTAAAAATTCTATTGAGCCTGTGAACACAATTCGTGCAGACGTTGTAGTCCTGTTTGGTAGAGATAAAGTATCAGATTTTACTGATGACGTTGTAGGGTTGTTTGCTGCAGAAAAACTCGCTGCTCCGTCTAGTATGACATCATCTACTAGAAAGCTGTACCACTTTTTGAAAGTATCTCAACCTCACTCGATCCTAAGAAAGTTGGTGCACTCATATATTTCTCTGACACCGCACAGTGCAGGTCCTGAAAGAGCAGTGTCACTATATACGACATTAAAATCAGACAAACAATCTGGCCTGTCACGAGAAGCTCTCAACCCTAGAATGCGCATCGCTCTCAACGGTGTTGGGACAGCCTTTTTCGACCCAAGGCCATCCGTGGCGAAGTTCCTAGAGAAGAAAGAAGCTGCCCGATTTTGAACTGTATCAAGACCAATAGTTTGTAAACAAGTTATTTGCAAATGACAGTAACCTTTAAATTTGATGTTCTTCGTTTCTCTTATTTAGGGACTTTTTAACTTTTTTATCAAAAGATTTTGTAAACCCAGTAATTTAATTATCCCTTAAAATTTTGTTGTAGGCCTATTTTAAAATATTTTTTGAAAATTGTTTCTTGTGTGCATTAAAATATTTATAAAAACGCCAGAAGAATTGTTTTTACCTACAATTTTACAAGTGAAGGTATAAAATTACTGTTCAATACTCTCTGAAAGAAAACAGTTACACTAGAATTTTACGTTCTTTAAAGACGTTTTTAGCACCAGCAATCTCATGACTCATTTTCTTCAGAATTAGGTACTTTTCTTGGATAGCTTAAAATTGTAATTGTGTCTCTTTACCGTTGGTGTACAGAATTCTCTAGAGCAAAAATACAGATTGAGGAACCATAACGTAAGATGAGCTTTTAAGACAAATAATGATTTATTAACTTTTACAGAAAGTGTACAGGATGGTATTTTAAGTAATCATAGTACTTATATTAGTTTAATTTAATAGTACTATTTTCATTTAATAGCCATATCAAATTAAAGTGAACTTATAACAGGTAATGTATTCTATTTAACTGCTTAAGAAATAAAAAAAAACAATAAAACAATTGAAAGATTGTTTAACAAAATTAGGAGACGTAAATCATATCTTCAAAGTCCAAATTTAGTATTGTTCCACAAACATTTTTATTTATCATTAAAACATATATGACTATAAATCTATTAAGGAAAAATTAAGAAGCTTTGATTTTAATAAAAAAAAAGGCTTCCAAATACGGTTTTAGGCATCAATATTTTGAAATTTTCCGGGGGAGGGCCCCCGGAACCCCCGCATCACCTTCCCATGTCGCCCAGTGAAAATCCCTTAAAATATGCCCTGGACTGTGGTGCAGGTTGCATTGAACAGTGACAGCTATTTTTGAGTTGGCGAAGCCAACAAATGTGCGTGCGAAATAAGTCGTGGTGGTAACCTGATCTGCAGTGTAGGGAAGTGTCGACGTTTTCGCCACACTTGTTTGAAATGTTAATCACATTTCATTATAAGACTTAAAAGGTCCAGATAATCGCAGGGATAAAGAAAACAAACACGTTTCCGTTGAGTATTTTTGGCATCCTCTGCACATGTAACATAACCTAAGAAAATTGCACAGCTCCGGTTAAACTGAATTCTTCAATAGTTTGAACAACAAATTCCGTTAGGAGCAGGACTGCAGCCTTGTGTTTACATGTGGGACAGTCACGTGACGTAAATTTCCAGCAACTAAACGTCCGAACAGCCAAATGCGTACTGGCGCCAGACAGACCCACGTTTAATGCCTAGGAGTCTCTCCTCGCGCCTAAAAATTGTGGGTATGCTGTAGTTAAGTACAATATTATGCAATCGTATCTAATACTGATATTCTTATACCAGGTTAGTAAATATTTAACTTACTCAGTATTCCGAATGAAACTTTTCACTTTGCAGCGGAGTGTGCGCTGATATGAAACTTCCTGGCAGATTAAAATTGTGTGCTGGAACCGGGACTCGAACCTGGGACCTTTGCCTTTCGCGGGCAAGCGCACTACCGACTGTGCTATCCCGACACAACTCACGATGCCGCCTCACAACTTTACTTCCGCCAGTACCTCGCCTCCTACTTTCCAAACTCCACAGAAGCTCTCCTGCAAACCATGCAAGACTAGCACTCCTGGAAGAAAGGATATGGTGGAGACATGGCATAGCCACAGCCTAAGGGATGTTTCCAGAATGAATCTGCCAGGAAGTTTCATATCAGCGCACACTCTGCTCCAGAGTGAAAAGTTTCATTACAAACTCTTCTTTGACTGTCAGAAAAATACTATACACGTAATCGATCGCGTAACTTTTAAAGGAGCATGCTCTCGCGGGTTAATATACACTTAATGCCTAGTGACAAAAGATCAGAATGAAGGCCAAATAAAGAATTAATTGACATTAAGAGTCCTTTCTGAAATGGTAACAGCTTCCTTCGGCTTCCAATCTGTATTGTTTCACAGCACAAAAACATTATGCTGAGAATTGTTTTTTGGAGCTGCTCGTTTGTTCCATAGGCACTTGAAAATGTCTTTTTGTCAACGATTCTGGGAGAATTTAAAATATCAAATAAATCATTAATATATTAATCGAATTTTCTGTCGTAAAACACACGCATAAACGAAACAAAACATACACTGTAAACAACAAGCTACTGCGGGGCTACCGCTACCACAGCCGCCGCGTGCTTCGGCGGTGACGTCATGCGCAGTACGACGAATTTCTGCCTCGGACTGCGCAGTCCATTCTGGCCCCAGGCTGAATCGTCCGCCATGTTTTCCCCAACACGGTTGGAATCGCGCTGCACTAGAGCGCGCGCCACGTAACTTGGCGGGTGGACTAGCTCTGCTGCGCAGGTAGCTGTGTAGTGGTGGGGGGATCAGCTGTTGCAGCGCAGCCGGGCTGTGCGTTGGCTGCGCTCCGTTCTATTCCGCAGTCAGCTGCTGACTGCCGCTTAGCTTTAAAGTTACGTCCGCATACAAGCGCAAGGAGATGTCAAGCTGCGAGTCTTGAAAAGACACGGCTGTATAAAAAGTGTAATGCAGAAAAACAACGCTCGTTTGATTGTTGGGAAAACTGTGGCGTATTTATGAGTCTCTTTCTCTTGTACCTATCATGTTTACACGGCGGCAAAGAAATTCATTTCGTAGCTCAGCCGATTAACACGAAATATCTGTAAATTATATACACAGTTCTTCCATTATCACTGAAGAACCACATCAGACGTTCACGCCAGATTACGAATTCAAAGTAAATTTGTGAACATAAAAAAGTTATAAATCAGAAATTGACAAATTTTAGATTTTTCCCTTAATTGTGTCTCGAAATCTGGATTTTTCGAAGCAGTTATTAAAATAGTGTATCAATGACTTAAGTGACATATCATATGAAATGATAGAATAATTGTATATGTTTGACATTGTACAAGACAAGGAGACTATCTAAAAACGTTACAAGCGACACATGTTCAGACTTCGTACTGATGCCCATCAAGCAAGTGCTTACTGATCAAAGCAAGGTGTTTCACATTTCCTGATTTATTTTTTGTAAAATTGATTCTGTACAGGTAAATGAAAAATACTGAAATACATGCAAAAAAGATCAGATGATGGCAACCAAGAACTGTCGAAATCGGCCATGAATAAAAGCTCTTGTAAAACATTTTTGTCTAGCGATTTTCGTACATTTTTTTCAAAAGTGAAAATAGATGTCCAACGTGCATAAATAAAACAAAGAGATATTTTGCAGTTGAAAGTTCAGGTTGTAATAACAATAAAATAATGAGGATTTCTTGCTACACACCGCAAAGACGATCGTCGAGGCACAGTCAGGAAACGGATAATACTCAACGTTAATAGAGTTCAGAACAATATCGTCAAAGCTGTTGAAGCCGAAAGACAAGCTTTAAACAAAATCCACAACGAAACAGCATAAGTAAGAACAACAATCGTGTTACAATTCCTTTGCCAGGGAAGCACACATAGTATAAAGTTACACAATACAAGCTTAACTGCCACAAAATAATTTTTAACGTGGTAATAAGTAGAAGCTTTGTTATCAGCCGCTTCCGACTCCCATCTAAAGAATTGATATACGCGAAACACTGTTTCTCTTGGCTGTTTGTGTAATACAGGTCGAGATTTGCTGTTGCTACTCATAGTCAACTGAATGATCCGAAATAACTCGCAAAAAAAACACAACGCAGAATGCCAAATCCAGTTGTCGCTCCGCACAGTACGACACGAACTCGACCGCGCGCAACGGCTGACTGACGGCTATTGGCCAGCAGGCCACGTGACGTGACGTAGGCCGACCTGTGCTTCTGCGCATCCAGACCTCACCCGCCAAGTTATGTGGCGCGCGCTCTAACAGCGTAGAGGCGTGTGCCCTGCCATCTTTCATAAACGATTTCCCAAAAACTAATTGCTAGAAATATTTAATTTTCCATTACTTAAATCTTTATTAGTCAGCATTGTGACGAAATACTCGTCATTTCGTTAATAGTTATAGTTAATAAGATATTGGCTTCGAAACAAGAGACTGCGCTACATTAGGAAAAGTTTGCAGTAAAAAATAGAGGCTGCTATGATATTCCGTTTGGTGCTTGTTGCACCATTTGTTACTGCGGATGAAACTTTCCTAATGGATTAAATTTTATTTTCGATTAGGAGATCTTTACCTTTCACTCATACCGCTAAACTTTTATTATATTTAGCGCACTCATTTCCGATGGCTATAAGGCCAGAATGAATCATTGAGTATTTCATTCACGGTTAGAGGTATCAAAATGATATTTTGACAAATGATAACATTCAAAGAGGGGAGTATTTTGCCACATGGTTACTACGAAAAAACTTCATTAACTTTCGCGTTATTCAAGGAAATATATAGTTGTACAATGAAAAAGAGTAAAGTTAGTGATTTATTATTCGATTTGCAGACATTCCTTCGTAACTCACAAATGTTTATTTTTTTGCTTCTTGTCCATTGTGTTTCAGAGCTACTACTCAGTATCCAAACCTAATAGGAGTTACATTTCCTTCAGTTTAAATCCTAGCAGTAACAGAACGGAAGTTACTAGACCCAGGGCCGGCGCAAGGCACGTGCGAAACGTGCGGCCGCACGGGGCGGCACTTTCCGAGGGGCGGCAAATCTGCTGCCGCCCCCCCTTTTTTTATAGGACATAATCAACATTCATGCCCAGGAGGGAATTCGAAACCAGACCTAGGAGGTAGCGTCTTCGGAAACTGTGGCATGGCGTCTCGACTGCCGGCCGCCCCTGTTGAACAAAGGGAGGGAGGAGGGCTGATTCCTTCCTCGCCACTGTGGCAGCACCGTCGTGTTTACATGGAGGAACAGAGAGGGGGAAGCAATCTGGCGTACACGCCAGTATTCTTATGAGTGGAGCGCTGCCAACCTGTTGCCCTAATGTTAACATTGCTCTCATAATTCTCCCAACACTCCCAGTGACAGTTGCGAATGGAGACAGGAGTTTCTCAAAACTGAAATCGATAAAGACATACCTCCGATCAACGGTGAGCCAAATTGGTTTGAATGATCTTGCAACAATATCTACATCTACATACATACTCCGCAATTCACCATAAGGTGCGTGGCGGAGGGTACACTGTACCCTCTATCGATCACGAGCTTGCAGAGGACTTAAATTACACAGATTGTGTGAAAGAGATTGCACAAGCAAAAGCCAGGAAGGTTTGACTTGTCTAGTATGTTTTTAAATTTTTATATTATGTTCAGCGTCTTGTTTACTTACTGTGTTGTTTCTTATTTTGTTGAACATTGAATAGTTCATGTAAATATTATTGTTCAAAATAAATTATCGTTGAATTGTAAATATATTTTTTTTTCCATTGAATACTTATCTGTTCACATCCATTGAAAAATGTTTATTTGCCTTAAGCCGAAGTTCATGCTGAGCGGGATTAGCCGAGCGGTCTAAGACGCTACAGTCATGGACTGTGCGGCTGGTCCCGGCGGAGGTTCGAGTCCACCCTCGGGCATGGGCGTGTGTGTGTTTGTCCATAGGATAATTTAGGTTAAGTAGTGCGTAAGCTTAGGGGCTGATGACCTTAGCAGTTAAGTCCCATAAGGATTTCACACATATTTGAACATTTTTGTAAATTCACAAGGCTTATTAAAATTAGCTACATTTCTTCAACCAGGTTTGACTCCATTTTTGAGCTGGTGCCTAACGACTGTTTTGTACAAATCTGTAGAGAACGTCACCAATTAGTCGCAATTTTTTGTTTTTATTTTCCAGATATACATAGATTTTGGGCACAGTGTGGCTATTATCAATACTCTGAGTTATGTTCACATCTATACCATCACAATGAACGTAACTGTGAATATGACGGTTTAGATGTAAGCACATATGAAAAGCTTTTAGACTGGCCACTCAGTGGCCGAAACCTAGGTATATCTGAAAAGTAAAAACAAAAATTGCGATTGGTTTCTGACATTTCCTACAGATTTGTTTAAATAAAATTCCACAAAAGTTTTGTAAGGAAAAGAAAAAAAGGGGGGCGGCAATTTAGCATCTCGCACGGGGCGGAACTTGGGCTTGCGCCGGTCCTGACTAGACCTAATGAGGATTTTATGTGAGAATACTTGAAAATGACAGATAGCAAGGATCTCTTCACTAGCTAACGAACTGACTTGTTCTCATTTCCCATCTTCAAGTATGGGTGTTATGCAGTAACAACATGTACCTAATTATTAGGAGCTCTAATATGGAAGACGTGTTACTACTAGACGGCCGGGCGGATCCCAGTGCGTCATATTTAACTGACGTTATCTCCAGTTATCATTTCTCACAGGGTTGCTGTTTGGAGAGGATGAAAATTTGATGTATTTTGAACTTTTCATTCGCTTACTGTGTTCTCCTAACTTCAACAGAAAAAAAGTTCGTCTCATGTCGAAAATTCCGTAAGTCGTCAGAAAGTGCATGTTAGTAAACTATCAGTATATGCTGTTTATAAATTATTGCCATAAATAAGACTAAAAAGAAAATGTAGTGTACTTCTTAACGAAGACATTGACGAAAATTCCAAGTTGATACAGTGAGTAGTTTGCGAGTGTGAGCGAGTTGAATGAAACGCGAGGTAACGCGTGAGCTTCGTCCGGAACGTTGCAACTCCTACAGCTTGGAGAAAAATGGCGGACAGTTCAGCTCGGGGTTTATAGGAGCCTTAGCGCCATGTATTACGTCATTTTGTCATCGATGTGTTTCTATTTGTTTATTACTAGTCTCTGATTATATTGTAAATATGTCAGAGGTAATATTTATTAGAATGCATTTATTTATTTATTTATTTAACTGCGCATTTTGTGTTGATCAGTTACTACAGCGATAGGAAATACTTGAAAAATATTTAAAAACGACCCGAGTTATAAGAGCTGAAGAGCAGTTTAAGTCCGCGAGTGGTGTTTCATGTATAGGCGTTAAAGTTCGTGTCTGCTTATTAAACATCGTTCTGCACGCATCTCCTTTTTTTCTATAATTTTACACAGCACATTAATCAGGGCATTCCTATGACTGCAGTAAAGGACAGATCTGTCTGCATCCCGTGATTTTTTTTAAATAAACCGAAACATGAAGATTTACGTCGTTCTTAAACGCACAAGCGATAGCGTGTGCGTGACATTCCTGGGAACTTTTTTTTTTTTTTTTTTTTTTTTTCGAAACATACTCCGTTCCCTCAGCTTCATTTTTTAACAAAAGAACATCGCAAAACGTGGCTTCACTTTCACACTTCGCTAGTCCCTCGCTGCCGTATTTCACCTAGTTTCGTAATTGTACCTCATTATTACGAAAAAAAAAAGCTCTCCTGAGTTTAGATGGTATTCAAGAACTTCAATAAACGAGCCATTTTCAGGTTGATTTTGTGTCCTACATTGTCCGGAAGTGCTATTTACATACAGTGAAATGTTATCATTGGATTTTTTTTCGACGTTTCATTTTTATTTCAGTATTGCTATTTCTATTGTTTTTCTGTTTAGAATCTCCCCACCCAAAACCCCTAATTCCCACAGGAATCTCGCGAAACTCTTTTCCTTCCTTTTTCGTTTTTTCTTCGCTTACATTTATATTTGTGTCGTTGTTTATTTCATGTTGTTATCGACGCCACATTACATTCGCATTGAAATAGAAATGTCTGTTATCGTCATGACGTTGTGCCTGACGTCATCTGTCTAAGAAAACGGGTGGTATCGGAATATTCGGTACTAGCTGAAAGCAGTGTTTCTGAAGCAGTGTTTCTGAAGCAGTGTGTCTGTAGCAGTGTGTCTGAAGCAGTGTGTCTGAAACACTAAGAACCTGTCAACCATAGAGTATATATTTACTTCTTGGTCTGTACGGAACATGTTGATGAAGATTTTCTCCCGTGTTGTTGATGTTGCCAACATAGTCACATGAGGCCGCCGGTATGGTAGGTAACAGTTTACCCCGTTAGGAATTCACAAATTGCAATACGCATATAACAGTGATGGATCATAAATGTTTCTGATGTTTCTGAAACAGTGTTTCTAAGACAGTCTTTCTGAGACGGTGTTTCTGGGACAGTGTTTCTGGGGACAGTGTTTTTATTTTATTTATTTATTGCTTTTTTCTGTTCCATAAGACCCAATTAAGGAGTGAAACTCCATGGTCATGGAACAAGTCAACACATTAATTGTTACACAAGAATGGTAATACTGTAGAAAATTTTTAAGTAGTCCTTTGCACACGACAATCTTAAGTCAAAGTGAAAAGAATCAATAAAGAAAAATGAATTAGCTTAATTGTCTAACTTTTCTAGGAGTTCCTCGACAGAATAAAAGGAGTGAGCCATGAGGTAACTCTTCAATTTAGATTTGAAAGCGTGTGGATTAGTGCTAAGATTCTTTAGTTCTTGTGGCAGCTTATTGAAAATGGACGCCGCAGAATACTGTACCCCTTTCTGCACAAGTGTTAAAATCACTTATCTCAGATATTGTTCTAATGGTAAATATAGCAGAATTTAGTTTTGGAACAAGATCCTGAACATGTGCTTTCCATGACAGCTTACTGTCTATATGAACACCTAGAAATTTGAACTGTTCAGTCTCACTTATCACATGCCCATTATGTGTAATCAGAATGTCAGCTTTCGTCAAATTATGTGTTAGAAATTGTAAAAACTGAGTTTTACTGTGATTTAACATCAACTTGTTTTCTACAAGCCATGAACTTATCTCTTGAACTGCATTATTTGATACTGTGTCAATATTACGAGCAACATCCTTCACTACCAAGCTGGTATCATCAGCAAACAAAAATATTTTACAATCACCTGTTATACTCGAAGGCATATCATTTATATAAACAAGAAACAGCAACGGTCCCAAAACAGACACCTGGGGCACCCCATACTTAATTGTGCCCCATTGGGATTGCACGTCATAGCCATTTTCTACACTGCGGAGAATTACCTTCTTTTGTCTATTATTAAAGTAAGAGGTGAACCAGTTGTGGGCTACTCCCCGTATTCCATAATGTTCCAACTTCTGCAACAATATTTTGTGATCAACACAATCAAACGCTTTTGTTAAATCAAAGAAGACGCCTAATGTCCGTAGCCTCTTATTTAACCCATCAAGTGCCTCACAGAGAAACGAAAATATAGCATTTTCAGTCGTTAAACCACTTCTAAAATCAAACTGTATGTTTGACAATAAATTATGTGAACTGAAATGATCAATTAATCTTGAATATACAGCCTTTTCAATAACTTAAAAAAAACGATAGCATAGAAATAGGTCTATAGTTGTCTACATTATCCCTTTCTCCTTTTTTATAAAGTGGTTTCACTACTGAGTACTTTAATCTGTTAGGAAACTGACCATTCTGAAAGGAAAATTACAAATATGGCTTAGTACTGGGCTAACATATGGAGAACAGTACTTTAGAATTCTGCTAGATACCCCATCATATCCACAAAAGTCCTTAGTCTTTAGTGATTTAATTATTGACTTATATTCACCTTTGGAAGTATCATAAAGAACCATTTCAGGTACCAGTCTCGGAAAGGCATTATCTAAAAACGTTATATGATTACCTGTAGAAACTAGAGTTTTGTTTAGTTCCCCTACTATATCCAGAATGTGATTATTGAATATTGCACATATATCTAACTTGTCAGTAACAGAAACACTCCTACTACGCACTGACGTTATATCTTCTGCCTGCTGCTGCTGACCAGATACTTCCTTCACGACTGACCAGATAGTTTTAATTTTATCCCGAGAGTTTGCTATTCTTTTTGCATACCACATACTTTTTGCATTCTTAATGACATTTTTCAGATCCTTACAGTACTGTTTGTAATGAGCTATTGCATCTTCATTCTGACTGCTTCTAACATTTTGATACAACTCTCGCTTACTTCTACATGATACTCTTATCCCCTTTGTCAGCCACCCTGACTGTCTGTTACTGGAAGTACCCTGTTTTGAGCGTTCTAGCGGAAAGCAACTTTCAAACAGCATAATAAATGTGTTCAGAAAAGCATTATATTTATCATATGCTTTATCAGCACTACAAATATCCTGCCATTCTTGTTCCTTAATTAAGCTTAAAAAGGTCTCAATTGCAACTGGATTAACTTTCCTGAGTAGTTGATATTTATGTTTAACATTTGTTTGAAAACAAATACTTTTTAGAATTAAAAGTTGGGCATCGTGGTCTGATAGGCCATTTACTATTCTGCTGACAGAGTGCCCCTCTAATAATGAAGAATGAACAAAAATATTGTCAATGGTAGAACTGCTATTTCCTTGCACTCTCGTTGGAAAAAATACTGTTTGCATCATGTTATAGGAATTATATAGATCTAACAGTTGACTTTTCCTTGAACTATCACCTACACAATTAATGTTGAAATCTCCACACACAATTAAATTTTTATACTTCCTATACAGTGAACCCAGAACCAATTCCAGCTTGGGCAGAAACATTTTAAAATCTGAGTCAGAGGATCTATAAATAATAACAATTACTAGTTTAGTTCCATTAACATTAACAACTCCAGCACAACATTCAAATATCTGTTCTGTGTAGTGTTTAGAAAAATCGATTGACTCCGACGAAAAATCGTTTTTTACATACATGGCCATTCCCCCACACTGCAAGGAACTCCTAGAGTAGAAGGCAGCTAACCTGTATCCTGGCAAAGGAAGTATCTGAATTGTCACACCACTTAAAAAGTGCTCTGAAATACCAATAATGTCAGAATCAGTATCAATAAGCAGTTCATTCACTTTATCTGTGATACCCTATATATTTTGATGAAAAACAGTAATTCCCATATTACTTATATTCTTAGACTTTGTCAAAGGTGGTTCCTTTCTTAGAGGGACTTCCTTTAAGCAGGAATACCTATCAGCTGTCTTCAGTCTAAAAAAGGCGCAGCACTAACACCTACTACTACAGGAATTTTTCCATGAGTGACACCCCCACCCCCTACTATACTGTCACCTATGTGCTTTGCCAACCTCCCCTTCCCATACCTATTGAGTTGCAGACCGTGCCTAGTAAAATCCGACCTTTGGATAGTCTCAACTGGCACCACTGCAATGTGATATATGCCCTCCGTCGTCAGTGCCTTCTCAAGCCCCATGTTAACATGGCTGACAGCTGTATTAAGACAAGGCTTATCATGACGCTGAAACAGCTGCACGAAATGCACATTCATGCCACCACTTTGAGTTGCTATTCTTTCCAGATCACCACCTATATCATATTCCCCGTCCCTATCAAGACTATTCCCGGCCCCAGACACTATAACTACATGATCCTCTTTTGAAAAATTCCTACATAAGTCCCCTATGTTACAAGTGACCTGAGCTAACCCTGCACTAGGCTTCACTATGCTGGTGACCTGGTACTCACTCCCAAGTACTTCCTCCAATTGTTGGCCAACACCTCTGCCATGAGAACTGCCTAGCAGCAGAACCTTCTTCTTCCTAAGAGAGCTCTCTACAGATTTCGGCGTCCTAAAAGCTGAGGTCTGCTGCGTACATCCTACACCTACAGCTACAGGAGGTTCATCTCCACTCAACTCTGACAGTTGGTCAAACCTATTTGCAACTTTCAATGTAAAGCTATCTGAATACCTTCTCCTAGGTACCTTCTTGCCAACTGCCAGTTCCCATTCCCCAGCCCCCGTTGCCCTCCTCAACCAACATAGTTCCTCTTCAGAATTTTTCAACTGCACCTGAAGGGCACAGATCAAACGCTCCTGCTCCTCTAACATCTTATTCCTGCTGCAAATCCTACAGTTCAGGAGAAAACCTCACCACAATGCCCACTGGCTTCCCCACTGCACTCCCCTCATGAAAATACTTACTACAAATTCCACACTGCAGCCTACTACGCACGACCCTACGACAGAGCCCACACTTTTCACTCATGGAAAAATTTCAAAATTTCCCCCAGAGTTTCTGGGGAGTATCTCCGGGGACGGTGTTTCTGGGGACAGGATTTCTGAAACACTAAGAACCTGTCAACCATAGAGTATATATTTACTTCTTGGTCTGTACGGAACATGTTGACAAAGATTTTCTCCCGTGTTGTTGATGTTGCCAACATACTCACACGAGGGCGCCGGTATGGTAGGTAAAAGCATACCCCTTTAGGAATTCGCAAACTGCAATATGCATATTACAGTGATGGACCATAAATGTTTCTGATGTTTCTGAAACAGAAAACAGAGTTTCTGAAACAGAAACAGTGTTTCTTAAACTGAAACAGTGTTTCTGAAACAGTGTTACTGAAACAGAAACAGTATTTCTAAAACAGACACAGTGCTTCTGTAACAGAGATTCTGAAACAGAAACAGTGTTTCTGAAACAGGAACAATGTTTATGAAACAGTGTTTCTCCTACAGAAACAGTGTTCCTGAAACTGCTTCTCCTACAGAAACAGTGTTTCTGAACAATATTTCTGAAACAGAATCAGTAATTCTGAAACAGAAAACGTGTATCTGAAACAGTGTTTCTGAAACAGAAACAGTGATTCTGAAACAGTATTTCTGAAAGAGAAACAGTGTTACTGAAACAGAAACAGTGGTTCTGAAACAGAAACAGTGGTTCTGAATCAGAAACAGTGTATCTGAAACAGAAACAGTGTATCTGAAACAGTGTTTCTGAAACAGTGTTACTGAAACAGAAACAGTATTTCTAAAACAGACAGTGCATCTGTAACAAAGTTTCTGAAACAGAAACAGTGTTTCTGAAACAGTGTTTCTGAAACAGAAACAGTGTTTCTGAAACAGGAACAATGTTTATGAAACAGTGTTTCTGCTACAGAAACAGTGTTCCTGAAACAGTGTTTCTGAAACAATATTTCTGAAACAGAATCAGTAATTCTGAAACAGAAAACGTGTATCTGTAACAGTGTTTCTGAAACAGAAACAGTGATTCTGAAACAGTATTTCTGAAACAGAAACAGTGTTACTGAAACAGAAACAGTGGTTCTGTAACAGAAACAGTGTTACTGAAACAGAAACAGTGTTTCTGAAACAGAGTTACTGAAACAGAAACTGTGTTTCTGAAACAGAGTTACTGAAACAGAAACAGTATTTCTAAAACAGACAGTGCTTCTGTAACAAAGTTTCTGAAACAGAAACAGGTTTCTGAAACAATATTTCTGAAACAGAATCAGTAATTCTGAAACAGAAAACGTTTATCTGAAACAGTGTTTTTGAAACAGAAACAGTGATTCTGAAACAGTATTTCTGAAATATAAACAGTGTTACTGAAACAGAAACAGTGGTTATGAAACAGAAACAGTGTTTCTGAGATGGAAACAGTGTTTCTGAAACAGAAACAGTGTTGCTGAAGAAGTAACCGTGTTTCTGAAACAGAAAAAGTGGGTCTGTACAGTGGGACTAAAACACTAAGAACCTGTCAACCATAGAGTATATATTTACTTCTCGGTCTGAACGGAACATGTTGATGAAGATTTTCTCCCATGTTGTTGATGTTGGCAACATAGTCACACGTGGCCGCCGATATGGTACGTAAAAGTTTACCCCGTTAGGAATTCACAAACTGTAATACGCATATTACAGTGATGGATCATAAAAGTTTCTGATGTTTCATGATGTTTCTGAAACAGTGTTTTTGAAACAGAAACAGTGTTTCTAAAACAGAATCAATGGTTCTGAAACAAAAACAGTGTTTCTAAAACAGGAACAGTGTTTCTGAAACAGAAACAGTATTTCCCAAACAGGAACAGTGTTACTAAAAAAGTTACAGTGTTTCTCAAACAATGTTTCTGAAACAGAAACAGTGTTTCTGAAACAGAAACAGTGTTTCTTAAATAGTGTTTCCGAAATAGTTTTTCAGAAACAAAAACAGTGTTCCTGAAACAGTGTTTCTAAAAACAGTGTTTTTGAACACAGAAAAATATTTCTGAAACAGTCTTTCTGAAACAGAAACAGAGTTTCTGAAACAGAAATAGCATTTCTGAAACAGAAATTGTGTTTCTGAAACAGTGTTTTGAAAGAGAACATTGTTCTTGACACAGTGTTTCTAATACAGAAACAGTGTTTCTGAAACAGAAACAGTGTGTCTGAAACAGGAACAATGTTTCTGAAAAAGTAACAGTGTTTCTGAAACAGAAACAGTGGGTCTGAATCAGAAACAGTGTTTCTGAAACAGAAACAGTGAGTCTGAAATAGTGGGTCTGGAACAGAGGTTCTGGAACAGTGGGTCTGAAACAGTGGGTCTGAAACAGAGGGTCTGAAACAGTGGGCCCAAAAATGTGTGAAACACTAAGGACCTGTCAACCATACAGTATAATTTCCTTCTCGGTCTGTACTGATCATGTTGATGAAGATTTTGTCCCGTGTTGTTGATGTTGCCAACATAGTCATATGTTTTCACCGGTATGGTAGGTAAAACTTTACCGCGTTAGGAATTCACAAACTGCAATATGCATATTACAGTGATGGATCAAAAATGTTTCTGATGTTTCATGATATTTCTGAAATAGTGTTTCTGAAACAGTGTTTCTGAAATGGAGTTACCGAAACAAAAACAGCGTGACTGAAACAGAAACAGTGTTTCTGAAACAGAAACAACGTGGCAGAAACACTGTTACTGAAACAGAAACAGTGTTTCTGAAACAGAAACAGTTTTTCTGAAACAGTGTTACTGAAACTGAAACTTTGTTTCTGAAACAGAAACAGTGTTTCAGAAACAGAAACAGTGTTACTGAAATAGAAATAGCATGGCTGAAACAGAAACAGTGTTTCTGAAACATAAAGAGCGTGGCTGAAACAGTGTTTCTGAAAGAGAAACTGTGTCTCTCAAACGGTGTTTTTTATGAAACGGAAACAGTGTGTCTCAAACAGTATTACTGAAAGAGAAACAGTGTTCCTAAAACAGAAACTGAAACAGTGTTTCTAAAACAGTGTTTCTGAAAAAAAACATTATTTCTGAATCAGAAACAGTGTTTCTGAAACAGAAGTAGTGTTTCTGAAACAGTGTTTCTGAAATGCTGTCCCCGGAAACGCTGTCCCCAGAAACACTGTCTCCTGAAATGCTGTCCCCAGAAACGCTGTGCCCGGAAACTGTGTCCCCGGAAACAGACTCCGGAAACACTTTCCTGGGAAAGACTGTCCCCTTAAAGACTGTCCCTGGAAAGACTGTCCCCGAAAAGACTGTCCCCAGAAAGACTGTTCCTGGGAACACTGTTCCTGGAAAGACTGTCCCTGGAAAGACTGTCCCCAGAAACACTGTACCCCGAAACACTGTAACAGTGGTTCTGAAACAGTGGTTCTGAAACAGTGGTTCTGAAACAGTGGCTCTGAAACAGTGGCTCTGAAACTGTGTGTCTGAAACTGCATGTCTAAACTGCATGTCTAAACTGCATGTCTGAAACAGTGTATCTGAAACAGTGGTTCTGAAACAGCATGTCTGAAACACTAAGAATTGTCAACCATAGAGTATATATTGACTTCTCCGTCTGTACGGAACATGTTGATGAAGATTCTCTCCCGCGCTGGCAACATTGTCACATGTGGCCACCGGTATGGTAGGTAAAAATGTACCCCATTAGGAATTCAGAAAGTGCAATATGGATATTACAGTGATGGATCATAAATGTTTCTGATATTTCATGATGTTTCTGAAAAAGTTTTTCTAAAACAGTGGTTCTGATACACTGTTTCTGAAACAGAATCAGTGTTTCTGAAACAGAAAGAGTGTTTGAGACAGAAACAGTGGTTCTGAGACAGAAACAGTGTTTCGGAAATAGAAACAGTGTTTCGGGAACAGAGACAGTGTTTCTGAAACAGAAACAGTTTTTCTAAAAAAGTGTTATCGAAACACAAAAAGTGTTTCAGAAACAGTAACAGTGGATCTGAAGCAATGTTTCTGAAACAGAAACAGTGTTTCTTAAACAGTGTTTCTGAAACAGTGATTCTGGAACAGAAACAGTGTTTCCGAAACAGTGTTTCTGGAACACTGTTTCTGAAACTGTTTCTGAAACAGTGTTTATGAAACAGAAACAGTATTTGTGAAACAGATGCAGTGTTTATGTACAGAGTTTCTGAAACAGGAACACTTTTCTGAAACAGAAATATTGTTTCAAAAAGAGTGTTTCTGAAACAGAAACAGAGTTTCTGAAACGGTGTTTCTAAAACAGAAACAGAATCAGTGTTTCTGAAACAATGTTTATGAAACAAAAATTTTTTTCTGAAACAGAAACAGTGTTTCTGAAACAAATACAGTGTTCCTCAAACAGTGTTTCTAAAACAGAAACAGTGTTCCTGAACAGAAACTGTGTATCTGAAACGGAAATAGTCTTTCTGAAACTGAAATAGCGTTTCTGAAACAGAAACAGTACTTTTGAAAGTGTTTCTGAAACCGAAATGTGGTTGCTGCAACAGTGTTTCTGAAACAGTGATTCCGAAACATATACAGTGTTTCTGAAACAATGTTTCTCATACAGTAACTGTTTCTGAAAAAGTTAGTGTTTCTGAAAGTGAAACAGTGGGCTTGAAGCAGAATCTGTGTTTCTAAAACAGAAACAGTGGGTCTGGAACAGTGGTACTGGAACAGTGGGTCTGAAACAGTGGGTCTGAAACAGTGGGCCTGAAAATGTGTGTCTGAAACACTAAGAACCTGTTAACCATAGATTATATATATACTTCTCAGTCTGTACAGAACATGTTGATAAAGATTTTCTCCAGTGTTGTAGATGTTGCCAACATAGTCACACGAGGCCGTCGGTATGGTAGGTTAAAGTTTACACTGGTAGGAATTCACAAACTACAATACGCATATTACAGTGATGGATCATAAATGTTTTTCATGTTATATGATGTTTCTGAAACAGTGTTTCTGAAAAAGTGGTTCTGAAACACTGGTTCTGAAACAGTGGTTCTGAAACAGCGTGTCTGTCCCCAGAAACACTGTCCCCAGAAACACCTTCTCCAGAAGCGCTGTCCCCAGAAACACTGTCCCCAGAAACTCTGTCCCCGGAAACACTGTCCCCAGAAACACTGTCCCCAGAAACACCTTCCCCAGAAGCGCTGTCCCCAGAAACACTGTCCCCAGAAACTCTGTCCCCGGAAACACTGTCCCCTGAAACACTATCCCTGGAAACACTGTAACAGTGGTTCTGAAACAGTGGTTCTGATACAGTGGTTGTGAAACAGTGATTCTGAAACAGTGGTCTGTAAGTGGTTCTGAAACAGTGTATCTGAAACAGCATGTCTGAAACAGCGTGTCTGAAACAGTGGTTCTGAAACGGTGGTTCTGAAACTGCATGTCTCAAACTGAGTGTCTAAAACAATGGTTCTGAAACAGTGGTTCTGAAATAGCGTGTCTGAAACACTAAGAACCTGTCAACCATAGAGTATATATTAACTTCTCGGTCTGTACAGAACATGATGAAGATTTTCTCCGGTGTTGTTGATGTTGCCAACATAGTCACACATGGCTGCGGGTATGGTAGGTAAAAGTGTACCTCGTTAGGAATTCACAAACTGCAATACACATATTACAGTGATGGATCATAAATGTTTCATGAGGTATTTGAATCGGTGTCTTTGAAGTGGTGTGCCTGAAGTGTTTTGTCTGAAGTGGAGTGTCTGAAGTGGAGTGTCTGAAGTGGTGTGTCTGAAGTGGTGTGTCTGAAGCGGTGTGTCTGAAGCGGTGTCTGAAGTGGTGTCTCTGAAGCAGTGTGTCTGAAGCGGTGTGTCTGAAACACTAAGAACCTGTCAAACATAGAGTATATATTTACTTCTTGGTCTGTACAGAACATGTTGATAAAGATGTTCTCCAGTCTTGTTGATGTTGCCAACATAGTCACATGAGGCCGCCGGTATGGTGGGTAAAATTTTACCCCATTAGGAATTCACAAACTGCAATATGCATATTACAGTGATGGATCATAAATGTTTCTGATGTTTCATGTTATTTCTGAAACAGTGTTTCTGAAACAGTGTTTCTTAAACAGAAACAGCATGACTGCAACAGAAACAGTTTTTCTGAAACAGAATCAACGTGGCTGTAACACTGTTTCTGAACCTGAATCAGTGTTTCTTAAAAAGAAACAGTTTTCTGATAAAGTGTTTCTGAAACAGAAACAGTGTTTCTGAACCAAAAGTGTGTTCTGAAACAGTGTTTCTGAAATAGAAACAGTGTTTCTGAAACAGAAACAGTGTTTCTGAAACAGAATCAGCGTGGCTGAAATAGTGTTTCTGAAACAGATACTGTGCTTCTGAAACAGAAACAGTTTTTCTGAAACAGTGTTTCTAAAACAGAAACAGTGATTCTGAAACAGAACTAGTGTTCTGAAACAGTGTTTCTGATACAGAAACAGTGTTTCAGATACAGTGTTTCTGAAACAGAAACAGTGTTTCAGAAACTGAAAACAGTTTTTCAGAAACTGTAACAGTGTTTCAGAAACAGTGTTTCTGAAACTGATTCTGTAACAGAAACTGTTTCTAAAACAGTCTTTCTGAAACAGGAACTGTTTCTGAAACAGTAACTGTGTTTCTGAAGCAATAACAGTGTTTCTGAACAGAAACAGTGGGTCTGAAACAGAATCAGTGTGTCTGGAACAGTGGGTCTGGAACAGTGGGTCTGGAACAGTGGGTCTGAAACAGTGGGTCTGAAACAATGGGTCTGAAAATGTGTGTCTGAAACACTAAGAACCTCTTAACCATAGAGTATATATTTACTTCTCAGTCTGTACGGAACATGATGAAGATTTTCTCCCGTGTTGTTGATATTGCCAACATAGTCACACGTGGCTGCAGGTATGGTAGGTAAAAGTGTACCTCGTTAGGAATTCACAAACTGCAATACACATATTACAGTGATGGATCATAAATGTTTCATGATGTTTTTGAAGCGGTGTTTTTGAAGCGATGTTTTTGAAGCGATGTGTCTGAAGTGTTTTGTCTGAAGTGGTGTTCCTGAAGCGGTGTGTCTGAAGCGGTGTGTCTGAAGTCGTGTGTCTGAAGTGGTGTGTCTGAAGCAGTGTGTCTGAATCGGTGTGTCTGAAACACTATGAACCTGTCAACCATAGAGTATATATTTACTTCTTGGTCTGTACAGAACATGTTGATAAAGATGTTCTCCAGTCCTGTTGATGTTGCCAACATAGTCACAAGAGGCCACCGGTATGGTAGGTAAAATTTTACCCCGTTACGAATTCACAAACTGCAATACACATATTACAGTGATGGATCATAAATGTTTCTGATTTTTCATGATGTTTCTTAAACTGTTTCTGAGACGGTGTGTCTGAGACGGTGTGTCTGAGACGGTGTGTCTTGGGCGAGGATGCTGATAGAAATGGCCAATACCTCTAATCTGTGAAAACAAATTTTCAAGATATTCCTGGTTCTTTGACTGTCAAAAAAATACTATACACGTAATCGATCGTGTAACTTTTAAAGGAGCATGCTCTTGCAGGTTAATATACACTTAATGCCTAGTGACAAAAGGTCAGAATGAAGGCCAAGTAAAGAATTAATTGACATTAAGAGTCCTTTCTGAAATGGTAACAGCTTCCTTCGGCTTCCAATCTGTATTGTTTCACAGCACAAATACCTTATGCTGAGAATTGTTTTTTGGAGCTGCTCGTTTGTTCCATAGGCACTTGATAATGTCTTTTTGTCAACGATTCTGGGAGAATTTAAAATATCAAATATTAATCGAATTTTCTGTCATAAAACACACGCATAAACGAAACAAAACATACACTGTAAACAACAAGCTACTGCAGGGCTACCGCTACTACTGCCGCCGCGTGCTTCGGCGGTGACGTCATGCGCAGTACGACGAATTTCTACCTCGGACTGCGCAGTCCATTCTGGCCTCAGGCTGAATCGTCCGCCATGTTTTCCCCAACACGGTTGGAATCGCGCTGCACTAACAGCGTAGAGGCTCATGCCCTGCCATCTTTCACAAACGGATTTCCCAAAAACTAATTGCTAGAAATATTTAATTTTTCCACTACTTAAATCTTTATATGTCAGCATTGTGACGAAATGCTCGTCATTTCGTTAATAGTCATAGTTAATAAGATATTGGCTTCGAAATAAGAAACTGCGCTACATTACGAAAAGTTTGCAGTAAAAAAAAAAGAATGAGGCTGCTATGATATTCCGTGTGGTGCTTGTTGCACCATGTGTTGCTGCAGATGAAACTTTCCTAATGGATTGAATTTTATTTTCGACTTAGGAGATCTTAACCTTTCACTCATACTGCTAAACTTTATTTTATTTAGCGCACTCATTTCCGATGGCGATAAGGCCAGAATGAATCATTGAGTATTTCATACACGGTTAGAGATATCAAAATGATTTTGTGACAATTGATAACATGCAAAGAGGGGAGTATTTTGCCACATGGTTACTACGCAAAACTTCATTGACTTTCGCGTTATTCAGGGAAATACATAGTTGTAGATTGAAAAAGAGTAAAGTTAGTGATTTATTATTCGATTTGCAGATGTTCAAAAAAATGTTCAAATGTCTGTAAATCTATCGGACCAAACTGCGTGGTCATCAGTCCGTAGCTTACAAACTACTTAAACCTAGGTAAACTAACCTAAGGACAAACACACACACCCATGCCCCAGGGAGGACTCGAACCTCCACGGCGAGCAACCGCGCGCTCCCCAGCAAGGTGCCTTAGACCGCTCGGCTACTCCACCGCGGCTGCAGATATTCCTTCGTCACTCTTTTTTTTTTTTTTTTTTTTTTTTTTTTTTTTTTTTTTTTTTTTCTTGTCCATTGTGTTTCAGAGCTACTACTCAGTTTCCAAAACCTAATAGGAGTTACATTTCCTTCAGTTTAAAGCCTAGCAGTAACAGAACCAGGGCATAAAATAACATGTTAACTGGGCGACACTTGTGTCGCCCAGTGCCGAGATTTTGTCGCCCAGTGGCTATGGGTAGTGCCGGCAATTTATTTTTATTGAATGACGTGTCAAATGTACCGGGAATTAAAAACTATTCTCTAGTAAATCTTTTAGAGCATAGGTTCCCAACCTTTTCAGTCTTGTTACCCCTAAAACCTACTAGAGAAACTCATTTTACCCCCCCCCCCCCCGCGCAAAAATAAAATCACCCATTAAAATATTATCAAAGCAAGCAATACATGAAAACACTACCAATCTTTGTTAATCATAATACAGTGCATAAGATACATATCTTTTACACTTTCGATGCAGCAATGAAACAATTATATTCAATGAAAAGGTGGGTACTGTTTACCAGTCGCAAGTTTTCTAATATTTGGTTTTGTTTTGCTTAAGGTGCATCTCAGGTCATGTTCCACATTGAGGCGGTTTCTGGTCTTACTTTTTATTGTCAGTAGCTTTGAGAAGCCACTCTGATATCTATAAGTGGTACCGAACTGTCTTAACGTTCTTAGAGCTCTGTCAGCTATAACAGGATATTCTGCTTCTACTTTCCACCAAAATGAACCAAGGTCATAATTTTGAAACTCCATTTTGAATGTGCTATCTTCGAGCAATCAGAAGGATTCTTCTTTGGCTGAAACATCTTTGAAAATTTCATCTTCAACAGAAAATGGTCTCAATATCCAAGTGTTGACGTACTGATTATCCATAGCCGAGGAATATTGCTAAATTGATTTCATAACTGCAGATGGATGCTAAATAACGGAAGTTTAAAACACGATTTTTGATTTTCCTCGCCTACTCATTGATCACACAGTTGCTTAAACATCGATAGACCTCCGACTTGAACTCTGCGTTGGTAAAGTTTCAGTTTACGGACGAAACTTGAACTTTTATCCTGCGCTGTCAAAATATAAGTCATATTTTCTTGCAATGAAATACTCAGACTTAACCTTAATGAAATGGAAGAAAAATGGATGGCACAATCTCATAAGCGCCCTTGGGTTAAAACCCTTAAGTCTTACACTGCAGAGAAAATAACACTAATGATTGAACTTGCATTGGATGTGTATAATGACAGTCGTACAATGACTCTTTCTGCTCATTCGTGGCCGTCACGATCACTAACAAAGATTCACAGTGACACCCAAATTTCGTCATACAAAGACAATGGTTTGGAATCCGAGTTTTCTCCTCTCACTCCTTCTCCAGCTTTATTGCAGTGCAGAAACCCTGTAATGTATCGCGAGATGCTTAATGTAGGGGAAGTAATAATGGAAGGTGTGGTCACACAGTTAAAAAACTCGAAATGTTTTTTACATTCAGTTTGATGGCTCCGTAGACAAATATGGAGTTGACAACAAGTTCATTACTGCACGATTCATTACAGAAGATAACGAGATGAAATCTGTGTTTCTAGGTGAAAGCAATTCGAGTCTGCGAGGGGTAGAAGGTCTTATGGAATCGGTCAAACTTTTATTTGAAAATTTAGACCTATGTGATACAGCAAAAGATAAGTTGACAGGATTGACTACAGATGGAGAGAGTGCTAATACAGGAAAATCCAGTGGCCTATGGGTTCGAATGAAGAGTACTTAGGATGAGACTTACTTTGTATTTGGTGTGTGGCTCATCGATCTGATCTAGCCATATCAGAATCAGCAGTCACTGAAGTTCAGCACTGGAAGACAAATTTAAAAGCCGTGGGAACTTTTTTTAGGGCATCGCGGTTACGCTTTGAAGAACTTGAAGAGCTAGCTGGGTTAACCAAGAATACAGTCTACCGCTTTCCAGCACACTTTAATGTAAGGTTCGTAGAACACCTCAACAATTTAGCCAAAGCGGTTTGGAACAACCTTCCATTAATGCAACAACATTGGAGTAACGTTCTTGGAAAGACTGATTCCTCAAAAATTGAAAAAGCTTCAGCACGTGGATTTCTGCGTTTGGGAGAAACAGGTGGGGAACAACAGCGACTTACCAGTCTTATGCTAGATCGTCAGAAACGTTTGGAAAAACTGCAAAAAGATCGTCAGAGGTGATTTGCTACAATCCCTTTGATTGATCAATATCTTTGATGGAAGAAGACTGTTATCCTGGTGGATATGAAGAAAAGTTGGAAAGAGAAGGGGCAAGAGAACTAGAAAGTGGCGAATCAGATACTGAAGATCTTCCTAGAAGACGTCAAGTAAAACGATTTGTTTCAACAAAGCGACACTGGCCTGCAGCGAGAAGAGAGGTTGTAGCGAGCTGCAAAGAGTTTATCTTACAACGGCTTCCCGAAGACCAGAAGGAAATCTACAGTAGGATTAATAGATTATTAAATTCTAAAAATCCTATTGAGCTTGTGAACGCAGTTCGTGCAGACGTTGGAAGGCTGTTTGGTAGAGATAAAGTATCAGATTTTACTGATGACGTTGTAGGGTTGTTTGCTGCAGAAAAACTCGCTGCTCCGTCTAGTATGACATCATCATCTAGAAAGCTGTACCACTTTTTGAAAGTATCTCAACCTCACTCGATCCTAAGAAAGTTGGTGCACTCATATATTTCTCTGACACCGCACAGTGCAGGTCCTGAAAGAGCAGAGTCACTACATACGACTTTAAAATCAAACAAACAATCTGGCCTGTCACGTGAAGCTCTCAACTCTAGAATGCGCATCGCTCTCAACGGTGTTGGGGCAAGCCGTTTTCGACCCAAGGCCATCCGTGGCGAAGTTCCTAGAGAAGAAAGAGAGAAGAAAAGCTGCCCGATTTTGAATTGTATCAAGACCAATAGTTTGTAAACAAGTTATTTGCAAATGATAGTAACCTTTAAATTTGATGTTCTTCGATTCCTTTAGTTAGAGACTTTGTAACTTTTTTAATCAAAATATTTGGTAAAGCCAGTAATTTCATTATCCTTTAAAATTTTGTTGTAGGTCTATTTTAAAATATTTCTTGAAAATTATTTCTTGTGTGCATTAAAACATTTATAAAAAAGGCTAAAGGTTTTTCCCCCCTACAGTCTTACAAGTGAAGGTATAGTATAAAATTACTGTTCAATACTCTTTGAAAGAAAACTGTCACACTAGAACTTTAAGTTGTTTAAAGATGTTTTTAGCACCAGCATCTCATGACTCATTTTCTTCAGAATTAAGTACTTTTCTTAGATAGCTTAAAATTGTAATTGTGTTTCTTTCCCATTGGTGAACAGAATTCTCTAGAGCAAAAATACAAATTGAGGACGATAACGTAATATGAGCTTTTAAGACAAATAATGATTTATTGATTTTTACAAAAAGTGCACAGGAAGGTATTTTAAGTAATCACATTACTGATATTAGTTTAATTTAATACTATTTTCATTTAATAGCCATATCAAATTAAAGTGAACTTATAATAGGTACTGTATTCTCTTTAACTACTTAAAAAATAAAAGACAACAAAAACAATTGAAAGATTGTTTAACAAAATTAGGAGACATAAATGATTTCTTCAAAGTACAAAGTCAAAATCAAGTAAAAATTAAGTAGCTTTGATTTTAATAAAAAAGGCTTCAAAATACGGTTTTAGGCATCAATATTTTGAAATTTTTTCGGGGGAGGGCTCCTGGAACCCCCGGATCATCCTTCCAATGTCGCCCAGTGAAAATCCCTTAAAATATGCTCTGATGTCAGGTGTGTGTGTGTGTGTGTGTGTGTTTGCATACAAATCTACAATTTTATACTAATTTTGATGAACTTCTGCACAGTTGACCTTCAAAACAAGAGGAAAACTACTGGCCATATAACATTTTGTATGCTGCGTGAGACAGGATACTTTACAACAGACTTCGATATTGACCAGTGACAACTGACGAATGCATATATGTATGTATGTATGGATAGGAGTTGTATACTTCCCAAGTCACCAAGATGCATGGCTGAGGGTACGCGTTAACAGCCCTTTCTTAATCAAAATGTTCAAATCAGTCCAATAGATTTCGGGAATGCAGCCGCGTAAAATTCACTTCTTCTGCTGATATTTCGGCCGCGTACCTTCCGGCCATCTTCAGAGTGAGTCGAAGACTGTCTACGAGGTGCCGGGCGCGGCCTTATAAGCCTGATCGCGGTGGCAATGTGCGTGCGCGTCACAGATGCTGGTTTACTGCATATCGAAGTACTCACACGCGTGCGCCCCCCGTGGCGGGAGCGCTCCGGTGTTCACTTATCGATATATGCTCGGCGGCGGCAACACCTTCACGTCTTCTCTGTGATTTCAATACTCCAAGTGCAGGGTTCCAAGCTTTGTCTAAATTAAAACCTTTATCTCTGTTTAATAAGTTGTTGGCCAGTCTAATTTCAACAGCTTCCTTAAATATAGCATCCCAAAACGAAGATATGGGTGTCAAAATCTTCACATCGCTATAGTTCATTGAATGACCAGTTTCTATGCAATGTTCAGCCACAGCTGACTTGTCTGGCTGCAATAGGCGGGTATATCTTCTGTGTTCAACGCATCTCTCGTGGACAGTGCGTATTGTCTGGCCTATATATGAATTATCACAATTTCCGCAAGGGATCTGGTACACACCTGACTTGCGAAGCAACAAATCATCCTTCACTGACCCTAGTAAGGCTGCAATCTTCACTGGTGGCCGGAAGATAACCTTAACACGATGTTTGTCAAGAATGCGGCTTATCTTTGACGAAAGAGCGCCCACGTAAGGTAAGAAGGCTCTTGACCTATAACTATTATTTTCGTCTTCTTCTTCCACGTCTCGTGCTTGCATTCTTGGACTTACATCGAATGCTCTGCAAATCTGTTGCTGCGAATATCCATTTGCTTTGAAAATGCTCTTCAGGTGTGTGAGCTCTTCCTGCAAGTTCGCAGCAACAGATTTGCAGAGCATTCGATGTAAGTCCAAGAATGCAAGCACGAGACGTGGAAGAAGAAGACGAAAATAATAGTTATAGGTCAAGAGCCTTCTTACCTTACGTGGGCGCTCTTTCGTCAAAGATAAGCCGCATTCTCGACAAACATCGTGTTAAGGTTATCTTCCGGCCACCAGTGAAGATTGCAGCCTTACTAGGGTCAGTGAAGGATGATTTGTTGCTTCGCAAGTCAGGTGTGTACCAGATCCCTTGCGGAAATTGTGATAATTCATATATAGGCCAGACAATACGCACTGTCCACAAGAGATGCGTTGAACACAGAAGATATACCCGCCTATTGCAGCCAGACAAGTCAGCTGTGGCTGAACATTGCATAGAAACTGGTCATTCAATGAACTATAGCGATGTGAAGATTTTGACACCCATATCTTCGTTTTGGGATGCTATATTTAAGGAAGCTGTTGAAATTAGACTGGCCAACAACTTATTAAACAGAGATAAAGGTTTTAATTTAGACAAAGCTTGGAACCCTGCACTTGGAGTACTGAAATTTCAGAGAAGACATGAAGGTGTTACCGCCGCCGAGCATGTATCGATAAGTGAACACCAGAGCACTTCCTCCACGGGGGAGGCGCGCACGTGTGAGTATTTCGATATGCGGTAAACCAGCATCTGTGACGCGCACGCGCATTGCCACCGCGATCAGGCTTATAAGGCCGCGCCCGGCACCTCGTAGACAGTCTTCGACTCACTCTGAAGATGGCCGGAAGGTACGCGGCCGAAATATCAGCAGAAAAAGTGAATTTTACGCGGCTGCATTTCCGAAATCTATTGGACTGTACATTACGCCGTGAAAAGTTGAAAATGCACATAAAATGTTCAAATGTTTGTATAGCTTATGGGACTTAACTACAAGGTCATCAGTCCCTAAACTTACAAACTACTTATGAACTAGCTAATCCTAAGAACGGCACAAATATTCATGCCCGAGGGGGGATTCGAACCCCCGACCGTAGTGGCCGTGCAGACCGTGAGTGCAGCTCCTCAGTCCCCTCGGCCACCGCGGCCGGCCCTTTCTTAATCTGATGTATTATATTCTCCACTTGCGAATTGGACAATGGAGACATTACTTCTTACGAGAGTCCATATTAAAAGTATTCGAAGGTCAGAAATACCACTTCGTGACGAAATAAGCAAGGAACATCCGCGAGCCGCGGAGGAATAGCTGTGCGCACTAAGGCGCCTTGCGGCGGTGCGTGCGGCAGTTCACTGACGGAGGTTCGACTCCTCCCACGAGTTTAGGGACCGATGACCACTGCAGTTACGTCCCATAACTTTACGAACATTTGAATTTGAACATCCGCAAGCCCTGTCAAACGACGTAAGACAGAGAGCTATGCCACCTGTAAAGCACTATAAATAGAATTACAGTGCTCTTTACCACCTGGCTGATGTGGCGGGGAGCATGACACGCATCTCGCCCGAACTCCAGCTGAGCACACTGTAGCAGTCAAATGGGGCAGCGGCGGCGCCTGAGGGACAGGTGCAGCGTGACTGAGGCGCGGGGCGTGCCTTGTGCGAGCTACTCACAGTTTGCCAACGTTTCTGCTTTAGTTTTGCAGTTTTCTCTGTACCCAGCAGCAGTGGCGTAACTAGGTCTTGGCCTTGGGAGGGGGGATAGATCCGTTTGACGAGCAAAATTTTAGTCAGTTTCCAGACAGACTACCATCTACCACTCCCGTTGAAGAAACTAATTCACTCCCATCCAATGAAAGCTTATGGTAAAACACTCCAAGTTTCCAATCTTTACCTTTACCAGATTGCCGTTATACGATTTTTTTCTTTTTTCTTTTTTTTCCTTCTTTTCGAGGTCTGGGGGGTTCTATCCCCCTCATCCCCCCCCCCCCCCCCATAGTTACGCCACTGCCCAGCAGAATGACAAACTATTGCAAATCTGTAACTTCCTGGCAGATTAAAATTGTGTGCCAGAACCGGGACTCGAACCTGAGACCTTTGCCTTTCGCGAGCAAGCTCTACCACTGAGCTATCCCGACAGCACTCACGGTCATGCCCCACAACTTCAATTTTCATCTGAATTTGAAAACAGCCAACAAGACTATGTATTGCAGTTATAATATATTGAACCATAACTACCAGGAACTTTAACCCTGTTGTGCCTTCTGTCCAAGAAACCAATACAGTTCGGTAGATTACATACTTCTCAGCAAACAGTAGCTTTATCTTTTTTAATTTAATTATTTTTTAGTCATCAGCTAACAATTCAGAAAACAAATGTTTTCATATTGCCTTTGACGTGAAGCCACAATTTAACAGCAAATAAAAATGAAATTCACAATTTAAGAAAAATTTATTGTAACAAAAACTTCTAAATACAACATTGATATAACACTTTTCGTTTAAAATAATATAAGTGGCGGTGATTGACACACATTACTTGTATTATATAAAATGTCTTCATAAAATTAAAATAATTTACTTGTCCCTCTTATTGTTATGAATAAACAAAATGTCGTTCACACGATCTGGATCGATAGAGCAGCGCTTCTCTGTTACAATTAATCTAGCCCTGCTAACATTTCTCTCGCTTGCAGCGCTGTTAGCGGGAATGCATAGGGTCTCTCTGGCCAATTTGAAGGATTTGCGGAGTACGCAGGCATTGGCCTTCTACCAGGACAAAATGTTCCTGAAGTTATCACCTGGGCTATCCATATTCAAATATTTATCAAATTCATCTTTACATTTGGAATTTGATGAACGCCAGCCTCGGAACTTCTTAATAGGAGAAGGGATGGGTTCTTCTCGCCCTTCTTCCACGATTACATCAGTAAGCTTCTGACGAACGGTTTCATATATATTTTCTCTCTTCCCTTCAGTCAGCACTAGTAGTTCCTTGTAATACGGATGCAAAACTGTAGCAATGTAATGAGAATCTTGCAGTTCGCTAATGACTTTCTGTTTTAGGAATCTTTCTGCACG
This sequence comes from Locusta migratoria, assembly GCA_026315105.1. NCBI lineage: Eukaryota > Metazoa > Arthropoda > Insecta > Orthoptera > Acrididae > Locusta > Locusta migratoria. Next base: position 230,999,828 of record CM048755.1, read on the forward strand.
CTCTTTCAACAATTTAACTACTGCATTCTCATCTTCACTTTGGCATGTATCTAGTAAACTAAATGCCCACGCCACTACAAATGGAAGGGTCGGCTCTTTTTCACTCTCCAGGTCATTTGTGGCCTCTTTAAAATGTTCGAGAAATTTAATAATGCCCACCATTATATCCCCCTGATACGAAGCTATCATTTCATGCTTGTTTTTTTCGAACAACAAATTCTCAATTTCATTTTTTTGAGAATGAAATGACTCTAACATCATGTACATGCTATTCCATCTACTTTCAACTTCTTGATGAAGTGTTTTTCCTAACCTTGCCACCAATCCGAGCGTTTAATATATCCCACTGTTTTGCGCACGGCCTGTATGGATATACAAATATCAGGCAATTCTTCACTAAGAAATGTTTCATCAAATGTATGTCTTAATGCTGTGTTTATTAAGTGCACTGCGCATGGCAGACGGTTGTGGTTTTAAGATCTTTTTTTATGTCTGTCCTTTGATCCGTTACAAATGTCACATTCGCTAGTTCCAGAGGAGATATATTTATTTCACACAATTTTTCATATAACTCTGTCACAATATTCTCACTAGTTTGTGAAACGTCAGGAAACTTTGTTGTGAGGAGCACATTGTTTCTTAGTTCACATCTGTCCTCAAAATCTGCAATAATACTAGAAGTGACTGTCAGATAATGTATTTTACGATAATTGTCAGTCCAAAGGTCGCATGTCATAGCACACTCGTTTTGGTCAATAGCCTTCTTTACCTGAGACAAGATTTCACTTCTCACTTCATCAGCCATATCTTGTATATGTCGAGACACAGTTCTTGGAGAAGGTAGTATCTCTTCTGCTTTAACCGCCCCGTACTAGGCACCAATGTCAAATCGTCCTTGTGCGAAGTCAATAAACCCCTCCCCACTAACAAAGGTGAATGGCCGTAGATCCAACGCACACATTTCCAAGCACCTGTCCCTGATTGTCTCTTTGTCGCAGTTCGCAACTGTTGTACACCCAGAATGTGTGATTCTTCAGCATGAATGCCTTTTCATGCTCGTGGTGCTTCCTTTGTATAGGAGTAACGATTTGCATCTTTCTCTTTGGCACTGTACATAACCCACAGGATTACTAGTCTCCCTTTCTGCCACTATCTGCAATTAAAAACAGCAGTAATAAACATCTGTTCTGTCGAATGCAGCGCCTATTTCTTATATCTATTTAAAATAATGACGCAATTGTTTGGAAACTAGAAGTCAACAAAAAGGAAAGCCCAAAATGTTATTATTACTTCCATAATGGTTCCACGTTGAAATCACGTCGCCACTACCTTCAGTAAATGAAAACTATGATTCAAATTTCAGTGAAATTGAAGAACACATTTTCTAATTCAAAAATGTTCAAATGTTTGTACAGCTTATGGGACTTAACTACGAGGTCATCAGTACCTAAACTTACAAACTACTTATGAACTACTTACGAACTAGGACGGCACAAATATCCATGCCCGAGGGGGGATTCGAACCCCCGACCGTAGTGGCCGTGCAGACCGTGACTGAAGCGCCTCAGTCCCCTCGGCCACCGCGGCCGGCTTCTAATTCTTACCACAAAAATTACTGTCCATTATAATTTGTATTTAATTTTTTAATAGCATGCTTTTTGCTGATTCTGAGCCTTTAACTTTATGTGGAAGTAAGTTAAATTAGACTATGAGCAGAAAAAAATGCTACAGTTGTTACAGTCTTTAATTTGCACGTCCAACCTTCTTACAATAAGGCTTTAATCTGTTTTAAACCTTAGAATTAACATCAGTATCCTAAAGAACCCACTAAAACCGAGTGCAGATTCCAAATTGTCAATATGGTGAGAAAACAAACTGAACACTGAAATATTATAATTACTGCAAGTTTAAAGTGTAACTGTTTGTAAGGTAAGTGATATGAAAATAAATCTTTCGCGCTCTTGTTTAAAATAGCTATAAAATGAACTTAAGAAAATTCCAATATATTAACGTAAGCACCGCGATCATCTAACATGAAATGACATAAATTTCTAATTAAATAAGTACCTTAAAGGTATCCCAGCAGGAACTACTGCGGCTTGTTCCGGTCCTGTCCAGCAGAACGTATTTCCCGTCTGCCAACAGTCGCAGAACGTCCTCTTTCGTCGTCATTGCACTGCGAGTATCTACGAAAGTCGCGAGCCTGCGAGTCTCACGAGCGCTGCGAGTTCTCTACGAGCGTTAAGCCTCCGTCAAATAGAGAGCTGGCAGCCCGCGCGGGTAGAACGCGCTGTTGTCCGCCGCGTTCCGCAGCAGTCACACAGCCCGGGCAGCGCTCGGCGTTCGGGTTGTTGAATGGCGCTCTTAGTGTGAGAGTCAGCTGCGGAGCGTATAAACATGAACAGTAGTTCAGACGAGGATGAATTTCTACTTCTCATTATGCTTGCTTCAAAGAATCGAAGAAAATAAGTTCATGAAATTAATATGAAACGAGAAGAATATGGTGAATTTCATCGTCTTTGCAAAGAGCTTTGATTGTGTGAAGACAGTTTTTTCAATTATTTTCGAATGTCTCGCTAACTGCATTGGCACGTACATAGAAAGCATGTACGGATAAAATGTCCAAGAAAAGAGTGGCTCAAGTTATTATTGTTATAAAAAAATCAGTTATCTCGTTTGGAGTGATCATGATGCAATTCTACGGATGGATGACATTGGATTTCGCTGAATAATTCCAGAAACTGAGGCGATATTTTCAGGCGTAACTGTGGTTTGCTTGCGGCCAACATGCCCCACTAGATCATCAGTTACGCTGCCTGTTCGTTGAAATTTTGCGAAGAGCGTATGAATGGTTTTCGCATCGGGTCCTTTTGGAACATTAAACCGTGCTTGAAAACTTTGCCTTGTTGCCGTAGGACTCTCTTCTATCCTGTGGTACTAGAGCACTAGAAAAACGCGTTGTTCAATAGAGTACATGGTTTTAATCTTTCCTTCGGTACGCTAACCTCCTTTCACGTTTCAATAGCGGAACTGATCGCTCTGGGCTTCGGATCACTATTTATACTAGGCAGTACGTATGGCGATTACAGCGCCATCTGTTAGCAGCTTTTGCAACTATTATTTCAAACTGCTGTATAAACTTCTTAGAGCTTTCACAATAAACATACCGTTTACTGCATTCCTCTATCGATCTTTGTTTTCAAGATATTTAATTTTGAAATCAGGGACTCCTTTTCTGGACACCCTGCATATTAGGTAATCCTGTCAACGACTACAGCTGCATCAGTGCACATTGATATCACTGCAGAAGCAGTATAAGGTCTCTTACGACACCAGTAGACAATTTGTAATGGTCATCTGCACGTACCACCGAACGGTAAAAGGATCTGTCAACAGAAGAAGATTCTTAGAATGCTTATAATCGCATCCAGCAAAACGAAAAATGTGCAGAGGTATGAAAAACTTACTATGCAATAGACCGACCTCTATCTCTTTTTAGGGTAAATCAAGTCATTGATCACAAAAATTCAAACCACAGCCAGCGGATCCTGTCATAGTAAGAATATTTCTAGGCGAAGGACCAAATAACCCTCATATGGGCGAGAAGTACAACACATCCATCGATTTTAGATTTATTCTTTGGGGACATGTGGTATATAGACAGAACGCTCAGACAAAAGAGTACAGTTCCTTAATATGACTGTTATTTATTTAGACTGAATAGTATGGAGCTGTCTTGTCCGCGAAGAAACGCCAGGACTAGCTGCAGACATACCCGCCTTACTGCAATGCTCCCCATCAATTCCTCCAAGTACTGTCAGGCTTTCCACCGCCTTACTGGCAGTCACACCACACCCACCTACCCACTCCTCCATGAAGACCGTCCTTTTTCTGACAACGATATCCAAAACACACTACGCATCAAATGCAACACTGCTCCTGGTCTAACGTACAGGCACCTTCGGTCCTGTCCCCTCCCCTTCCACAGCGCCCTTGCTTCCATTTACAATGTAATCGTTTACACCGGTTTCTACTTCGACCTGTGGAAGACCTCCCAGATCCTCATGCTCCCCAAACCTGACAAGCCCCCATTCTAGACATTATCCTACCATCCCATTAGTCTCATCTCCGTGTTCAGCAAGGTCCTGGAAACCATCCTCTACCGCCAAATCCACCAGCGCCTCCGCCAACACCAACTCCTCCCCATTTCCCATTGTGACCTTTGAACCTCCTTCCCTGCTGATGACCAACTCCTGCACCTCACCCACCTCCTCTCCGTCCAGCTAAACTCCCCTCGGTCTGCCATCTTTGTCTCTCTCCATATGGAGAGAGCCTACAACCGTGTATGGCACTCGGGTCTTCTTTTTAAGCTCCAGACTTACTCCCTTCCTATTAATTATGTCCGCCTCATTGCTTCCTTCCTCACCCATCGGCCCTCCTATGTCACTGTCTGTTACTCCAATTCCAGTTTATATTACCCTTCCACCAGGGTGCCACAAGACTCCGTCCTCTCTCCTCTCCTCTACCTCATATTTCCGCAAACATGCCTCCCATCCACCTCTTGCAACATAATGATCACACTGCCTTCCTGCCCCTCGCCCCCTCCCTCGTCTGTTCCCAGAAGTTGCTCCAGTATTACCTCACTTTGTTGGCTGAGTGGTGTAACCAGGGGCTCCTTTCCATGAATCCAAATAACTCCCAGACAATCATTCTAGGTCGAACCACCCCTCTTTCCACCTCCATGACTTCTACATTACCCTCCATGCTCGTCCTATCTGTTACACCCTCACCCTCAAAATACCTTAACCTTACTCTTGACCAATACCTCTCCTGGACTCCCCACCTCGGTACGGTCCCCCAAAAAGCCCTATCCCGCCTCAACCTTCTAAAACGTCCACACCGCCTTGATTTCCGCTCCTCCCACCTACTATAAATCCCTTCAAATCGTCAAGCGCCACGCCTTCTGCCTCGCTTACCGCATATGCCTCCCCTACCACATGTGGATTCTCTGCGACCTAATTCCTTTTCCTCGCCTGCTACAATTCCTTGAACATATCCTCATCCTGTACATCTCCTGTAAAATAGAGTCACACGACCCCTTGATCTACCCCAACCTCACCAATCCTAGACCACTGTCAGGCACAACTGTATCCCACCTCCCTTCACCTCCACACTCTCCACATCCTTTTCCAGGGCCACTTTTGTCACCTCCCACTACCAGATGACGCCCTCCGTCGCGAAATCTACACCTCCTACCAACCCTAATCCTACCCTGTCCCCATACATCCAACGTCCGCTCTCCCCCACCCTCTCTCTTTCCATTCCCCTGCCTCACCTCCAATTCCATCCTCTTCTCCGGAGTCCTAATGCACTTCCTTCTGCCATTATTACCCCTTTTGGGTTGTACAAGTTCTATTTAACGCCGATCGGCCTTAAAAAGGCGGCGCAGACCAGGCGATGGTTCATTGACTCTGTCTTATGCCCCCCTGCCTTTTTGTTATATGTACGTGGACGACATCCTATTTTTTTCCGTTCGGAGCAAGAGTATTACGAGCATGTTACATGCGTTCTCCAGGCACTGGAGTCGCAGGCGTGACCATTAACTGGGACAAATCGCAGTTGCACCACCACAGTGTTAATTTCCTTGGACACAAAGTCACCCAAAACTGCATCCATCGCACCTCTGACTGGGTATCGTTAATTTTGAAGCTACCTCTACGGCAAACCTAAAAGGATTTACACTGTTTCCTAGGAATTATGAATTTCTTCCATAGACATATACCCCACGCAGCATACCCGCAGAGCCGGCCGCGGTGGCCGAGGTGACTGAGGCGCTCCAGTCACGGTCAGCACGGCACTACGGTCGGGGGTTCGAATCCCCCCTCGGGCATGGATATTTGTGCCGTCCTAGTTCGTAAGTAGTTCATAAGTAGTTTGTAAGTTTAGGGACTGATGACCCCGTAGTTAAGTCCCATAAGCTTAACAAACATTTGAACATTTGAACATACCCGCAGACGCCTCTCATAGACGTTTTAGTAGGTAAACAAGCATACGGTGCCTGCCCCATCCCATGGCCGGAATAAATGGGCACTGCTTAAAAAACTTGAAAACAGCTTTTGCTAACGCGGTCATGCTCACTCACCCCACCCTCCCACATACGCATCTCTATTACCGCAGACACTTTCGAAACATTAATCGGCGCCGTGTTACAACCGCACCTTAGTAATGAGGCCCAACCACTTAGTTTCTTCTCTACAAAACTGTCTTATACGCAGTGCAATTGGTCCGCATACGACCGCGAACTTTTTGCAGTCTATGAGACTATTCGTCATTTCCAATATGATATTGAGGACCGTCAAGTGATTGTGTATACCAAACACCACCCCCTTTCGGATGCTATTCGCAATCGCCCATCCTACCCCACGCCTCATCGCTTACGATACATAGATTTAATCTGCCAATACACTACCGATGTCCGCTACATTAAAGGTGTCGACAACGTCGTGGCCGACTACATGTGTATCCCGCCTCGCCCCCATTTTGGTCGAGATTGACTTCGAACAGCTAGGCCAAACACAAGAATCAGACAAAGAATTCCAACACATGTTACTCGACAACAGTACATCACTCAGACTCAAAAGCCACCCTTTTCCGTGTTCTGCTTCATTTATCATTTGTGACACACCTACTGGGCCTCCTCGACCGTTCGTGCCAAAAACTTGGTGGGAAGACGTTTTTTCTTCAGTAATGACCTCGCTCATCCTGGTATTTGGCCCACTACCCATCTGCTTTGCAACCGATTCGTGTGGCCTAGTAGGAACCGTAATTGCCGTGACTGAAAAACGTGCATGCATCCATTGTCAGCTTAGTAAGGTGGGTGAGTTTCCAGTCCCTGGGGGTATATTTCACCTTTCCCATTTAGATCGGGCCCACCCCTCCCTCATACCAACGGTTTGAAATATGAACTTTAGGTCATTGTGATTCGGCTGTCCCGTTTCCGTCATCACCGACCAAGGGCGACAGTTCGGGTCTTCTCTTTTCTCAGCCCTCTGTAATCTGTGTGACACCTCCAAATTTCACACTACTGCCCACCTACCACCCTCAGAGTAACGAGTTGGTACAGAACTGGCACCGCAGGCCTCAAAGCTGCTCTCATTTGTCACGGTACTTGTTGGGCAGACGCCCTGCCGTGGGTGCTGTTGAGAGTCCGCCTCTCAATTTGTCGCGGATGCCCCCTTCCATCCACCCTCTCAGCTGCCCACACTTGTCATGTGCGTTCGCTCCCATATCCCCTGCACACGCATTCCCCCGCTACTGACCCACTCAGCTCTTAAGATTTTCGTTTATAAAGACTTGACTACTTGTGAATATGTGATGCTTCGCAATGACATTGTCCTACCCCTATGCTTCCCCCTTACTTGGACCCATACCCCGTTATTTGTCGTGGACAGGACATGTTACTTATCCTTATCATTGGCAAGAAACAAACTGTCTCATTGAGTAGGCTCAAGCCACCATGGGAAATTGACGTGGTCGCAAATGATAGTCTCGTCCTCGCTGACAACAACGTGTATGACTACATTGCCACCCCACACTCTCCGCACGAGGGTTTTGCACTCATACCCAGCCCCATCTCCAGCAGTGACGCGCCTGATAGTGCCCCACCCCCTTGTCCTCCATATGCGAGTTTAGCGTGAGAGCCTGACCATGTTCACTTGTCACATGTATGACAGTGCACTCTTCCTTCTCACTCCACTTGAGTGTTTACCCTCGCCTAAGCATCACACTACCCCCTAACAGTGTAGTGTGTGAACTTGCCGAGTGCATAATGACGTGTTTTATGGATTCCCCACTGCACCAGTTATCGGTTCATCGACCGCTCCTGCCTCTTTCTCGCAGCGCAACGACGTCTTGTGTCCATCGCCGTCATTGTCTCTGCCTACCCAATGGCTGACCTTTGTCTCCAGTTGTGAGATGACATGCTTTTCAACCTTTATTACCCGTCCTCTCATTCCTCTGCATCCCTGGGCGTTACTCTCTTCAAACACTTTCCCCTTCACCCATCCCATGACGCATCTAACATCCCAACTTCTGTCAACTCCTCCAGTTTTCTGTGGATCAACGTCCTCCTATTGCAGTCATCCTCTCCATTCTCACCCCCTCCCAGTCCGCTCTCACACACTGGACAGACCCTACTTCGGCCACGGTGGCATGAAGACTATGTGATGAACTCGCCCACCCTGACAACTAACCTGCACGCCTTCACCGTCGAGGATTCATTGTCAGCTGACTCGGGTATTCTGTCTTCTACACACGAGCCATCTATTTAGCTGCGCTCTTCACTCCTGGCAGGGGGCTCAGTGGCAACTGCTGTCACGGTCGAGAGTCCTCTCTTCCCACTGGGACCTTTGGACTGACGCTGGCTCCAGCTGAGCCATCATATTTTTTGTTAGTCTACTGTTGTATCTTGCACAGTATGCATCGAACTTTAATGAAGTGGTTTATGTACTGATTGATTGTGTGTCGATCATTCCAATTTCAATAGTAGTATCCACACTGTAACACAATGCTATTGAAAATATTAAAAATATTTTGTTTTAAAATTACATTTAAAATTTATCTGCCACTACAATCGTAGAATGCCCCCTTTTCTTTCCTTTCATTCCTTCATTCAAATCTTGGTCAGGGCCGCTGGGTGCGAGCGTTGAAGGCGTACGGCCTCCCTGAGGGGGCGGCAAATTCATCCAAATCGCTTTGATCGGAATCGTTTCAGTGTCTCCATATCAGCATGATACAATTATTGCAGTTTTAATCCTTTCCTAAGAATGCTATGTGTATCTGACTGTTCGAACTAAAATACGAAACGTCTGTATATTGGAACCACATTAAGAGCGGCAGGTATTTCTACTTGCGAGGGAACATCCCCAATGGGGATTTCCCATATTATTGAGTAGAAGCCGGCAGAGCCGGCCTCCAGATGGCGGGTTCCGTGCGAGAATCCCCGGGGCTTCTTGGCGACGGCGGGTACATTTGACTGACCAAACTCCGCCGTTCTCCAGTCACTTGTTCCGAGCCGTTAGCGCGATACACAAGCCGCACATTGTCCGTTGATTGTTTATTGCAACTTTTTAGTTATATAACATACACGCAGAGAAAGAAGCGTCAATATGGTGAGTACGGTTTTCTATTTTAATTCTACTAATTTCTAATACTAAATATTCCCTGTTTTATAGTCGCTGTTTTAATAGGTTAATTGCGGACAGCCGTGTCTATACAGAACTTTAAACCCTCAGTCGGACATAGCGTTCTCCCAAAGCGACCACAACCCGCAGTTCACCTTTGACATTAAAAATTAAATTTGCACTAAAGTTTGTAACATCTGTACAGCGATCAGTTAGACTAATGTTACTCTAATATGCTTTCCTATTGCCAATAATAGCACAGTTAATACTCAAAATAATGTAGGCATATTTATCTCCGTTTAAGGAAGAGGGACATGATTTCGTGCCAATACGCATTCGAGTTTTGTGGTAAACTAACTTTATGAAATTTTGTTAGTAATATAATCATGATTTCAAGCTTTCTCATTTCTTATCTATCATAAAGAGTTTCGTATACAACCTCAGTTGCCTTGAATTTTGCCGCCCTGTAGAATAAATTCAATGGTCCTGCCCTGCACGCCTACATACTGTATATAATGTAACTGAGTTATTTGGCTGATAACATAAGCATTGATGCGTGGAGCCACGTTTATCCTTTTTTTATTAATGTTGCTCGTGTCTCCTGCTTAAAAACTTTTTCATGAAAACAGAAATTCTGGACGACGAGGCTTATCCCAGTATTTTTCTAAGATTTTAATTACTACATGGAAATTTTGTAAGTGCAAGTATCAACTACGCTTTTTGTTTTGATTGAGGCAGAAACCATTATCTTAAGTGGGGTGTAGCCACAGGGGTGGTTTCGTGGGTTCAAACCATTGATTTTTTTAACTCGATCGAATGCAATCAGGTACAGCAGAGAATCAGAGATCTCTGCTGTATACCGTTTTATCTGCTCTACTGTGTTTCTGTAGGCCTAACCTTCAAAATTATGCATTTTACTTTATTTTTCAGACTAGTAAGTCTTTAAATGCGTCCGTGTAAAGAAAAGTTTCCAATAAAGCAAGTTTTACACGCATAACACGCGTAACTCTCCCCACGGAAAGTAATAACAGAATAAAAGAGGCTATGTGGATGTAATTGCATGATGCAGCGTCACATTCAAAGGAGAGGTGACTTCCGTAACAAACGATTAACATCGGAGAAACATTACCTCGCGCGTTTTACTAGTTGCTTATCATCTGCAGTACATCACAGACATTTTCATTGTTAAACCCAAATGTCTATATGGATACAAGGTCAGCGAAAACCGAATCCCCATTTTCCAATAAATTGACTACACTATCTACCAATGTCAAAACAGTACAATAAGTAGGTTTACATTCCGTATGACATTGACATACATAGAACTGGTTTCATATTTAGGTTCATTCCCTCCGCCTTTACCAGTGGTAGCCTAAATTAATAAACTCATCGTAAAATTAAGAGACATTGCGTAGCGTTATCGACCACGTTCTCGACAGTCACTTATACGCCATGAAAAAACCAGCATGTCAGAAGTGGAAGGAAATATTTACACGCTCTAAAACGCCTACAGTAACACAAAATAAAATAACTGATATTACAAAATAAAATATAATAGAACAGAAAAGTGAGCATTTAATTTACCGTATATTTCGGCTGAAAGATAAGACGAGGTATAAATTTTCGTCAATGATACATAGTTTTACGTGATGTCCGTTATATAAGACGGACCCCAAACTATCAACGACCTCTAAATTTAGTTTAGAACAATCATCATCTGGGTAATAGTATGCGCACTGTTTCGTGTAATGACCTTGAGTATATACAAAAACGTCGTATCGGCTATTCAATTTTATGTTCAAATGTGTGTGACATCTTTTGGGATCAGACTGCTATGGTCATCGGTCCCTAAGCTTACTCACTAATTAAACTAAATTATTCTAAGGACAACACAAACACCCGTGCCCGAAGGAGGGCTCGAACCTCCGTCGGAAGCAGCCGCATAGTCCATGACAAGGCACCTTAGACCAAACGGCTATTCACGCGAGGCTCAATTTTATGTACATACCCGCAGTGTACTTCTAAACAATTGGCACGACTGCACACGTCATAATGAAAACGCCTCCTTTAGCATTGTTGCGGTGTTGCCTGTAGAAACACGTGCTGAATAATAACCTTCTGCGTACAGCTAACAAGTATTGTTGTAGGTTGTGTTGTGAGTAATGCTTTTAACTGGCTGTCTCACAGCTCTTGCTTCACGATAGTGGCCAAGCCTATTGGTTCAATTGGTCTGAAATTGTAAATTGAGTTTGAAGCGGCAGCGATATAGATATGCGAAAATTCAGCAAAAAATATGGAAGAAAGGTTAAATTCTTTTGAGTTTGCAATTGTGAGGAGTTGTATATCCACACTTTCAAATCTAAGCAGTTGTATGACGCATAAAAGAGGAAATATCTGCATTTTCTAAAAATCCAACCAGATCATTTTCAGAGTGCAAAAAAGATGACGTCTGGTAAACCCTAAATGTAGGCAAATGTTTAATATCTGGTGTACCTATAAGAGGACCCTGACCTTGTGTAAAAAATTCTATGCTTTTACTATCGTCTTATCTGCCTTAATATACGGTACTTGTAAATTAGTTCAACCAAGTATCAACAACAATTTTATTAGTTTCACCCAAAAATTGTTTCAGGAACCACAGAAAAGAAAAAAAAAAAAAAAACCTTCTGTGGCCCAGTTTCGTAATCAGAAACGAGAGAAGGAAAGGCAAAAAGAAAAACTGGCAGGTTCGATTACGAAATTTTTGACCAAATCTGTGAATGACGGTCAAGAAATGCTTGCCTCTGTCACGTGCTCGATGTCTGGATCTGAAACGATGGAACCATGTGAAGACAAGACTTGTTGAGCTCCTGCTCCATCTGGTGGTCTCATCGAAGGCATTGACACACGTGATGTTGCTGCTAAAGAATCTTCAAACCGTACAGTGGTAGTTTGGGAGAGTTTGACAATTAGCGAAAAGGAAGGAAGGAATCTTAGGGTTTAACGTCCCGTCGACAACGTTGTCATTAGAGACAGAGCTTACGCTCGGATTTTTGGGTAAGGATGGGGGAAGGAAATCGGCCGTGCCTTTGAAAGGAACCATCCCGGCATTTACCTGGAGTGATTTAGGTAAATCACGGAAAACCTAAATATGGATGGCCGGAGGTGAATTTGAACCACCATCCTTCCGAATACGAGTCCAGTGTGTTACCACTGCGTCACCTCGTTCGGTAATTAGCGAAGACCCAGGGCGGTGGCATCTTAATATTAACAGTGATTTCGTTAATATTTTAGTTCAATGTGGTCCTGTTCAAGTACACACTCATAATTATCCTATGAACAACGAAGGAAGAAAGTTTGCTGACACTTACTATTACAGAAATCTTTCTAACGGTCAAAAAGTTAAAAGAGACTGGCTTCTTCACTGTTTATCAAAGGATGCAGTGTATTGTTTCTGTTGCAAAATGTTTGGCAAGAGTGCAAGTAGTTTGTCTGATATAAATGGTTTTTCAGATTGGCAGCATTTATCATTGACTCTGAAAAGACACGAAACAAGCAATTCCCACAATGAAAATGTGAAGTCATGTGTACAGTTGAATAATATGTTACAAACAAAGAACAATGTAAATCAGATGCAACTCAGACTAATAGAGAAGGAAAAAACACTGGTGTGATGTATTAGAAAGGATTATTACTGCTATCAAGTTTTTGTCATGACAATGTCTGGCTTTTTGCGGTTCTTCCAAAAAATATATATGAACATGATAATGGAAATTTTTTAAAAGCAGTAGAGATGCTGGCATCTTTTGATAAAGTTATGCGGGAACATATTTGCAGAATTGAATCAAAATCTGATTCAAGCCACTATTCAGGAGATCATATTCAAAATGAAATTATTTTTTTACTAGGCACAATGATAAAAAGCCATATTTTGAAGAACGTTAGGAACTCTAAATACTTTCCATCATATTAGACTTCACACCAGATGCAAGCCAAACAGAACAAATAACAGTAATATTTAGGCATGTTTATCTAAAGCACACAGACAAAAAGTAAGGATATGTTAACATTTTATTGGTTTCTGCCCAATTATGAGTTCAATTGGCGAGGGTTTGCTAAATTTTGTTTTGAATCTATTTTCTGAATTGAACCTGGATACTCAAAATTTGTGCAGACAAGGTTATGACAATGGCTCTAACATGTGTGGAAAACAAAACGGACTGCAGAGAAGAATTCTAGATACAAATAAGCTTGCATTTTACGTCCAATTTTCGTACTAGACCATCAATTTCTTCAACGTAATTAAAAAAATTTATGTCTTCTTTTCATCATCAACAATTAGGTGGTCAATCATTTGCAAACATTTACCAAGGCTAACGCTAAGAGCTTTAAGTGCTATGAGATGGTCTAGCAGAATTGAAGCAATCAAGCCATTACGTTTCTACACAGAAAACGTATTTGATGCTCTGTTGAAAATTTCATAAGCTTCTTCTAGTTGGGTTTGTACCACCACTCTTAAAGCGAAGCCACTTGCTTTAAAATTATAACTTCATTTGTTCTGTTGTTATCTGGTATGATGTTTTGAGCAATGGCGTAACTGTGTCACCAAGTGCCCCGAGGCAAAACTGACATTGGGGCCCTCTTTAAAACTGTATACCGATGCAAAATTATTTCATAAACTCCTTACCGCCCACTGGAAGACATAATAAGGTACATCTAAATACTACTACATAAATTATTACGTGTCACGCAGCAGATAGTATTTAATCGTACTCTCATATATTATTGTGAAAGTTTTTTGTTATGTTTCCACACAAAAATTACTAAGTGAATTGGATGAAATTTTGCAGAGGGCTAGAGACAGAGCTGGACCTGGGTAGGACATACAGATGAAAATGCCGCATGGGATATTTTTCGTCAGCGGTGACAGCAGGCGGATTTTTGTCAGTGCTGACAACTCACTCTCACTAAACTACTGCGCTGTTACCTCATTTCGTTGATCGCTTAATCAAAGAAGGAAAATAGGGGAAATATTCGTGTTGGATGGGTTCATCAAAAGTAAGTTGCCGGATTTTGTTAAATGCAACACTCTGGATTGAGACGTTACCGTAGCAGGCGTCTTGAAATATAGGTTAGTGTCTGGCCAGGAAAAAGTAATAAGTAAAATAACTAAGTCGATATCTTCGCCGTGACAGGGTCTTGATGCACAATTCACTATTGGGACAAAGTAATTATTACATGAAACGTCTGATCCGTGAATGTAATTAAACCTTTAAATGGCAGAATAAACAAATAGTGTGCAGGTAGAGACGTACCGTAAAAGATTGAGTGAAATGCTGAATTCTCACCATTACTTTAAAACACCGTGAAGTTGTTTGTTTTTCAGTTAGAAGAACTGAGCAGAATGCGGCAGAGGGTATAGTGTTAGTATGAACGTAAATCGAAGAGCGAATAGTTATTATGGTATGGGAAGGCGCCGTTCCCAGAAAAAAGACACAGAATGCCGAATCCATTTCCGCCTACCATTGCAAGGTAGTGTGTAGAAAGGTATGTAGATTGTGTTCGGTATTCCTTTCAGTATTAACGCATTTGTGGAAAATAAACATGCGTGTTTCCTGTTGCAACCAATTTTGTGGAAAATGCGTACTCTCCAGGTGTATCTGTGCAGTACGTCATCTGTGATTTATGAGGTGCACCATGGAAGGGTCGGTATAACCTTGTAAAACACTTTGTTCAAATGTTTGTAGAGTCTACGGGACTTAACTACGGGGTCATCAGTCCCTAAACGTACAAACTACTTATGAACTAGCTACAACTAAGGACGGCACAAATATCCATGCCCGAGGGGGGATTCGAACCCCCGACCGTAGTGGCCGTGCAGACCGTGACTGAAACGCCTCAGTCCCCTCAGCCACCATGACCGGCTAAAACACTTTGTAATTTCCTTTTGCGACTAAATGGGGTACACAGAGTGGGGGCTCGCTTTCTCGCTATTCGTTTTGCAGGCACACAAAGAACGGCAATGCCTGACCATTCCAGCGGCCTGTCTTTCTCACAGCTTCTGCCCTCCAACCCCCCCTCCCCCTTCACCCCTTCCTGCTGTCACCTGTCACATTCCCACAACAAATCATATGCCCAATACTATTCTACTGTACTTAAATATGCTGTATATATTTAATATTTTGTCTTAGTCCATTCTGTTTAACAATAACTATATTAACATTTTGGCTGCCAAAGGTATACTTGGATTACCGACCCCCGGGGACATTTTTACTATTTTCCATATTCTGCTTTAGTTTGCTTGAAGTAAGTTATTTAAGTACAAATAAGTTGAAAATATTGCAATTTAGTACCTTAGTTCATGTTTTTTTGTGTGAGTTACATATGACTCACATGGCGCCAGAGTAAAGTGCCAGGTGTGACATTTGCTTTGTCGCTAATAATTTTTAGGTTGTTAGTCCTGTAAGTCTTTCATTCCACAACATTATTTGCGTACAGTTCCAATATTGTTTTTCTGCATTGTTACTACAGTCTTTATTCAGTGTTGTTTGCTCCGTAACAGTGATATTGTAGCAGGAGAAAGTGTCTCGTAGAAGTTATGTAGATGAACAAAGGCATGTACAGAAGCTCTTAGATGAAGTTATGGACATAAGCTGTGTACTGTTCATGGAGAGGAAGAAGCTGAAGATCAAACCAAAAGGGGAGCAAAGAAAAAAGCAACAATGATAACTGACTACAATCAGTCATTTATACATCTCTCTCACCAAATTAAGTCCTATATTGTCGAAGGCGGGTGTGAAATGGTACAGGAGGCTTGCAATTGAACTGATGACAGGGTCAGCACTTGTAAATGCTCTTGTGATTTACCGATACATCAACAATAAGATCAGCTCAATCACAGAATTCAAATAGGAAGTGACTTTGAGACTACTTCATACAGAAGATGCCGATGCCCCAGAGAAATCTCTCGCCGTACCCACCGAGCAGCCTGCAGATTGTGCTCTTGTGAACATGGGAGCTGCAAGTCATAGGTGTACAGATGCTACGTAATAATGAAGAATGAATTTGGACGAGAGCAAGCTTTCAAATGTAAACAAACTACAAGGAAATGTAAGAAATTGTGACTCATATTTTTGCGAAGAGTGTTTCTTCATGAAGCACAGTGCATGCAGGTGTTAGAGATACGAAATGGAATTACTCAATTTTTTCAGCCTGTTTCATTGTTGTTGCAATTAGAGCTGGAGAATGTAATAAAAACTGTATGTGATATGGAACCTACTGTATAAAATAATATGTTACACCAAATAATAAATTATAAAAACAAGGAGACTCCAATACGAGTATGACTGGGCCATGTGAAGTATATATAATTCACGATTTCAAGTGTCAATAACTGCTCTTGAGTTCTTGAAAATTGGAGGCAACGAACATGATTTGTTACAGGGGCCACAACGTACTGTAACACCACGTCACAGCACGCTACTGTGAGTTACAACTGCACCACGGAGCTTTAAATGAAAAAAATGTCCGTGACTTGTATCTACTTCACGTGGACCGAAGATAAGACTTCCTGTGACTTATATTTAACTCATGTGGCAGTCAATGTGTTAAAACATTGTTTTCTAAAAGTTTGGAATTTTTCTATTTCTTGTAACACGAGTACGATTAGTCCTTGAAATAAATTCATAATTAATTTTCGCGCCTCACTGTGTATCACGAACTTAATGAGTGGCGTTTTTCAAGTCGTGGGGATTTCGTTCGTGATTCCTCACGCACCAAAGTTAGAATGAAAGAATACCTACTGGAGTAATACAATGCTTCAAACTGTTAGATTGCAGATGTTGGCAAAGATATGATTTCTGATCGGTAATTATCGGTAAGCGTTTTCGTGACTGCAGTACATTATAGTCATAATATGGGTACACAATTAAAAAGTAGTCGGTTTTATTTTAACACTTATTTTACAATCTTTTCTTTGGGTTTTGCAAAAATCATCAGTAAGGTCTGTTAAATCTAGACTTGATACAGCCTTGTTTTCGATTGCTATGAGTGCCAAATGTCCGAGTTAAACTTGAACCATACTGTACCTCAGATGCGTTTTGATAACTTAATTTGCTGACGACCTTTCGGCTGCTGCAGAAGAATAAAACTGCGGTAAATACTTCCGTAACCTTACATTCTAATAATGCATATTTTGTTATAATTTCCTTACATAATTGGCGAACTTTCCATGTTGGGGTCAATTTCGGCAGGAGAAATTAAACGTCGAAATTCCTTCATTCAACTATAATGTTATATACAGTATAACGTCTATTATCCGAAGTAATTTGGGGGACATGGATATTCATAAAACCGGTTTATTCGGATATTCGAACTGTACACTTTTATTTGCCAATAAGACGTACTGTACAGTAAAGTATTTATACTGTATTTGGAGGAGCGCGATCCTTCACATTGTGCCGAGCCCTCACGCCGTAACACTTGGAAGACGCCGCTGTTGCTGTGAGCAGCTTTGATGCTGCCGCTTCTTCTGCCGACTGAAGTGCGCCGATTGTTGGACACATTGACTGGCAGCTTCGCCTGTCAGCAGCGCCACATAGTGGCGTCTTGTGAAGGCCCAATTAGAAGCATTGTTCCGCCAGCCGGTGGCCCAGTGCGGTTACTGTTGGGAACTTGGTATGAGGGGAAGGGGATATGATGGACGATAGGGTGGGAGAGTAAAAGAAAAGAAAGTTTCGTCGGTCGCGAAGGCCGAGGGGCCCCTGGAGCTCGGGGGCCCTGGGGCACTGCCCCGCCTAGCCCTATGATAGCTACGCCACTGGTTTTGAGTGAAATTAATTCTTTAAGTAAAATGACGCAAAACCTGACAATTAATACTCAGATATGCATCAATTTGTTAAAGAGCTTGATTGATAAATTCATACAAAATCGCACAGATGAAAACTTTGACATAGTTTTAAAGGAAGCTACCAATGTGCAAATAAACTAAATGCTGAAGCAAGTTTCCCTCCAGTAAATACACTTCGCCCAAGAAAAAAACCGACTCAGTTTCAATATGAACATTGTGATGAAGTTTGGTTAGACCCCAAAATGAATTTCGAAGTGGAATTTTTTTTCGAATTCTAGATCCAATATTAATTTCCTTAACAAACAGATTTGAAGAGTTACAAAATTTAGACGAAGGGTTTGGGTTTTTCAGTAGTACTTTATTTAGTTACCCTAATGAATATCTGCTGAAACGTTGTAACGATTTGCATATGAAACTTAAAGACCATTCAAGGAATGAAACTGACATTGATGGTATTGATTTGTACAATGAAATTAACGCTGTAAGGCTGCATTTCCTAGAAAATCAGTCTTGTGATCCATAAACAATACTTCAATATCTTTTAAAAAATGATTTAATATCAACTTTTCCAAACACAGTAGCGATAAGAACATTTCTTACTCTGCCAGTCTCAGTTGCTTCAGGTGAAAGATCATTTTCTACATTAAAAACTATAAAAAATTATCCAAGATCAACAATGCATCAACAGAAACTTACAAATTTGGCTATTATTTCAATAGAACACGAGATCTTTGACAGTTTTGATACTAGACATATAATAGAAGATTTTGCAATTATGAAAGCAAGAAGAGTTAAATTTATGTGAATGCATGTAAGTGCGGAAGAAACTTTCACTCAAGTCAGCAAACTAACTATAATTAAAGTATTCATGGATGTGCCAAAAAGATTCTCATTTATATGCAATAGCTAATGAATTAGTTTGTTTATGGATTTTATTTTTGTAAAACTTATTATTATTAAAGAAATTTTATATCACAAAAATGCTGATGATGATTCTTTATACAAGTGTGAAAAAGATTTTCAAGGGGGGGCGGCAAAATCTGGTTTGCGCACGGGCACCATGGGGTCAAGCAGTGGGCCTGCTCTTGGTCACCTTAACTGTATAGCTTTGTTGAATGGGGAACTAACCATAGAGAAATTTTTGACCTTGTGTGATGTTGGCTGCAATGCGAGTTTGTGACCAGGTTGCCAATATTTTTCTTACTGAAACATAGTGGTCTAGTATGTACTGGCATGGGAAGGATATTATGTTCAGTTTTCATGATTCTTTCTGCTATTTGAACAGTATTAATCTAACTTTTTTTTAGATTAAAACGCTTTATTCCCTCTGCACTATGGCCCTAGAAGATAATTCGATAGCTTAGTACAGATTGGAAAAGAGAATAGTACATTGATGTGAAGGTGCTGGTGTTAAACATTTCTTATCTGTCTAATCATAAAACATACTCAACTTGGTGCAGGTTATGTTAATGTGGCTTTTCTATGTACGTTTGTCTGAGATGGCAATCCGTAAGAATTTTGTTAACTTAAGAAAGTTGACTTTATTGTCACTCAGTGGTATAAATGAGACTGCCGCGGTGGAGTAGCCGAGCGGTCTAAAGCATCTCGCTGCGGAGCCATAGAGGTTCGAGTCCTCCCTGGGGCATGGATGTGTGTGTTTGTCCTTAGGTTAGTTTACCTAGGTTTAAGTAGTTTCTAAGCTACGGACTGATGACCATGCAGTTTGGTCCAATAGATTTACAAACATTTAAACATTTTATAAATGTGACTGTTGGGTTTTTATTCTGATCCATGTGAAAAATTCCAACTGTCTTCTTTATAATGTGGAATAGTCTGTTTGATCAAGCCATTAGTTTATTTGGGTTTTGATTCTGTTTACTGCATTTTGGAGATGGTCTTTGGAGTCAGATACCATAATCGCGATGTCATCAGCAAAGGGGAAAGTTATGTCAGTGGGTAAACATAGGGAGATGTCATTTGCACATAGTTAGAACAGCATGGGACCTAACATTGAGCCTTGGGGAACTGCATTTTGTATGCAGAGCTGGGAACAAGTCCATTAATTCGTTAATAGTTAATTAACAAAGTTAACTTTTTAATATTGCATTAACTTTTAAGTTAATTAAAAAAACATTAACAGACTCTTTAACTTCCATTAGCTTGTCCTAAGTCTAATAATCCGTTATTTTTGTACCCACTTCTTGTTTCCATCAGCAAAAGCAATGGTGAACGAAAATGTTTCAACGAAAATAAATGTTTATCTTATGTCCCTGTTGATTCAGGGACGACATACGAAACAAATAAGTATTTTTAATGTTCTAACTTGTGGAGTATTTGCTTGCCCTAGGTGTTAGTGGGGAATGGGGACAGTTAGACAGGAAAAGTTAATTTTCATTACAGTTTCCTCATTAAACGTTTTATAGCTGTTATGAACAAATTTAAATTGCATACCGCGAAACAATCTGTAATGGAGGCTGTGAGAATCAAGATATGGTTGACACACCTAATCATGAAATTAGCAGAGAATTTAATTATATTAGATTTCCTTTCCTATGTTGACTCCAATTAAATAAATATTTTACACCAGATGCGTTTAGTTTTTTATTTGTAACATACCTTCTGTGCATGATGTTTTAAATTTTGTCATTCAATGTAAGGAGACAATAGGCCAAATATGGTTAATAAGGAAAGCACAGAGTCATGAAAATGTGGATGGACATGAAATTAAAACCATTCATTTAACAAAATTGTATTTCTTGGGGAAAATATTTTAATGGATGTTTTTATAAAATATATTACCGAGAATTTTAATATGTTAATGTTTCTTAGTGGGAATATGTACCTTATGTCAAATGATATTCAGTGAAATAAGATATTTTGAGTCTCCTATAAATTTTATTTTATTGCACAATTATTATTATTATTATTATTATTGCAAACTAAGATTTTTGTATTACTAGGACACTATGTCCTGGTTGCTGGCCACAAGCATAAACAAATGAAAAATCTTCATTATGTGCAAGAAGATTAATCATCTCAAAGAACATAATACTTTTTCGTCTTCTAACGAAGGCGGTTTAGCAACTTTACATCCTCGCAGCTGAATGCCAGGATAGAGTATCCGAGTAACATTAATTTATATCAAGTGGTTCATGGTGTGGGTTCCTGTAGTCATGTCCTAGTTCATGAAACACGGCCAACGTATGAGTGGCCAAGTAAGTGCTCCTGACATTTGGGATACAAGTTACTTTGGAATAAGGTTGGGCATCTCGGACATATTCTGAGTCATGGCCACCTTTGTGCTCAGACGGCAAAGACTACCAAATCCACCGGTTAGTCCCTCAACCGTTAGGGGTAAAACCCAGTGGGGCCTTGGGCAAGTAAGGCTAGCAACCTGCTTCCCAGGTACTTCAATATCATGCTGGCAGCAATCAGAGCAAAATTCCTCAGACCTTTGGAGGTGATGGAGTCCCACCTCTAATTGACAGACCAGGGACTCCTCAGATACGACTTGGTAAACGATCTGAGATGAGATGGGGAGTTATTAATATCAATGGGGACTACAGTGCGAAGAAGGTAGAGTTGGCGGAGCCTTCAAGTAAGATGGGGTTAGATGTTTTAGCTGTTAGTGACGTTAGAGTAAGGGGAGAGAAAGAGGACGAAGTCAGAGAATACAAGGTCTACCTGTCAGGAGTCAAAGTAGGAAGAGCACAGTGGCATGTAGGATTTTACATCAGGAAAGCAATCAAACCCAGCCTAATTCCAATAAGGTGTGTGAATGAACGACTGATGTGGATAGATTTGGCCATTTCCAGCAAGAAAATTAGGATTGTGGCAGTGTATTCACCCTGTGAAGGGACAGATCAAGATGAGATGGACACATTTTACAACACTCTTAGTGATGTAGTTGTTAGAGTGAAGGATAATGATAATGTTTTACTCATGGGTGATTTCAATGCCAGGATAGGAAATCGAACAGAAGGTTATGAAAAGGTTATGGGTAAGTTTGGAGAGGATATGGAGGCCAACAGGAACGGAAAACAGCTCTTGGATTTCTGTTCCAGTATGGGCTTAGTTATCACAAACTCCTTCTTTAAGCATAAGGACATTCACCGCTATACTTGGGAAGGAAGGGGAACCAGATCTATCATTGACTATATAATAACAGACCAGGGATTCAGGAAGACAGTCAAGGACACACGTGTTTTCAGGGCGTTCTTTGATGATACTGGTCATTATTTAATCTGCAGTGAAATTGGTTTTGTGAGGCCAAAAGAGCAGGAAGTCAGGTCTTTAACTGCCGTTGTAGTTCTCTCTTGCTTCTGGTTCTGTTGTTCTGGTTCTCTTCTGATGTTGTTGTGACTTCCATTTCAGTATGTGGTTTAACTATTTCTTCATACATTTAGATCCCATAGATCCAGTAAAACAAGACTTTGCTTGTATGAGGACATGTCAAATTACTTTTCAACCATTGGATTTTTGCTGTTGTTCCTATTTTACTGTATGACTATCTGTCCATGACAGATATGTTATTGTATTTTTAATTTCTCCAATTTGACATGTAAATTTTAACCCTTTTATCTCATATATTCTGATGAAGGTATCCTTCGTGACATTGAAACATAGGTAACATTCAATTGCAGCTTGCGAATGAGGGCTGCAGTTTAAAAGAAATCTAATATAGTATGTTCATTGATCAACAGTCATGCATAAAGTAGTATGTATATCCATCAACCAGCGTCCAGAACCTGCAAGAAAAGTGATGAAGAACAGCAGTTTTTAGTTTGTCGTCGAGAAATATGTCAAAAGACATACAACGGGCACGAAACGTTGCATCTCTATCTCGCAATTTGCGCACTAAAGGACAGGGATAGGATGATGTGGGCGCACGACAGCTAGGTTTTTAGCGCCACTTCAGGGCATTAGTGTTATTTTTGTTGTAGGCTATTTTATGATTCGTCACAGTGAAGAATAGTGTCACTTATTTAAAATATTGCCTTTTTAATTGTGTCAGTATTCTTGCCAGTGGGCGCTATTGTCTCACAAAATTATATAAAAATAATATGTAGAGTACATAATTTATTCCTCAATATATACCTGCAAGGCACATAATCACCTCAGTCGTTTCACTCAGAATTTTGCTGATTAGTGTTTGTGTCCACCCTCATGAGCCACAGACATTGCAAAGGTGGAGCAGCTTGCGTGTCTCAATGATACAGATAGCCATATCGTAGGAGCAACAACAGCGGAAGGGTATCTGTGGAGATGCCAGACAAACATTTGGTTCCTGAAGAAGGGCAGCAGCCTTTTCAGTAGTTGCAGGGGCAACAGTCTGGATGATTGAATGACCTGGCCTTGTAACATCAGCTAACATGGCTTTGCCATGCAGTTACTGTGAACGATTGAAAGCAAGATGTTAATTTTCCCGAGGACATGCAGCTCTACTGTATGAATATAATGATGATGGCATCCTCTCGCGTAAAATAGCCCCCCATTCGGATCTCCAGCCGGGGACTACTACCCAAGAGGATGTCATCGTCAAGAAAAACAATCAGGGATTCTATAGATTGCAGCGTGGATTGCTCTATCCCTCAATTGGGTAGGTAAGTTAAAAATTTGAAAAGAGAAATGTATAGGTTGAAGTTAGATATGGTGGGGATTAGTGAAGTTCAGTGGTAGGTTAAACAGGATTTTTGGTCAGGTGAGTACAGGGTTATAAATACAAAATCAGTTGGTGGTAACACAGGAGTGGGTCTGATAATATAATAAGAAAATATGAATGTGGGTAAGTTACTATGAACAGCATAGTGATCGCATTCTCATAACAAAGATAGACACGAAACTAACAACGACTACAGTAATACATGTTTATATGCCAACTGCCGATGACAAGGAGGTCGAAGAAATGTATGAGAAAATAAAAGAAATTATTCAGACAGTTAAAGGAGAAGAAAACTTCATTGTGATGGGGAACTTGAACTCGTTAGTAGGAAAGGGAAGAGAAGGAACTGCAGTAGGTGAATATGCACTGGGGGGAAAAGGAATGATAGAGGAGAACGCCTGGTAGAATTTTGTGGAGAGCACAATTTGATAATCATAAACACTTGGTTTAATCATCATGAAAGAAGGTTATATACATGGAAGAGAGCAGGAGACACTAGGAGGTACCAGATTGACTTTATAATGGTAAGGAAAAGTTTTAGAAAGCAGGTTTTAAACTGTAAGACATATCCAGGGACAGATATTATACTCTGGCCGTAACTTATTGGTTATGAACTGTAGATTAAAACATAAGAGACTGCAAAAAGGTAGAAAATTAAGGAGATGGAACCTGGACAATTTGAAGGAACCAGAGGTGGTTAAGAGTTTCAGAAGGAGTATAGGCAAGGATTGGCTGAAACTGAGGAAAGTAATACGGTAGAAGAAGAATGGGTAGCTCTAAGAGAGAAAGAGAGTACGGAAAGCTGCAGAGGATCATATAGGCAGAAGGACAAGGCTTAATAGATAACATTGGATAAAACAGGATATATTGCACTTAACTGATGAAAGGAGAAAATATAAAAATTCATCAAGTGAAGCAGGCAAACGGGAGTACAGACGTCTGAAAAATGAGGTTGACAGGAAGTGTAGACTGGCTAAGCAGGAGTGGCTTGAGGAGAAATGCAAGACAGTAGAAGAATGCATAACTAGGGGAAAGATAGATACTGGTTACAGGAAAAGAAAAGATACATTTGGAGACAAGAAAAGCAGCGGTATGAATATCAAGAACTCAGATGCAAAACCAGTACTAAGCAAAGAAGAGAAAGTTGAAAGGTGGAAGGAATATATGGAGGGCCTGTATGAAGGAATGAACTTGAAGGCAGTATTCTAGAAACGAAAGACGAGGTAGAGGAAGATGAGAAAGGAGATATGATACTGCAAGAAGAATTTGTCAGAGCACTAAACTATTTGAGTAGCAACAAGACCACTGGAGTAGATGATGTTCCGTCTGAACTGCTATTATCGTTAGGAGAGCCTGTCAGGAAGAAATTATTCCACCTGGTATGCAAGAGGTATGAGTTAGGGGAAGTATCCTCAGACTTCAAGAAGAGTGTATTGATTCTAAAACCTAAGAAAGCAAGTGCAGACAAATGTGAAAATTATAGAACTATCAGTCTAATAAGTCATGATTGCAAAGTACTAACACGGATTATTTACATACGAAAAGAAAACTGGCGGAAACTGACCTTGGGGAAGATCAATTTGGTTTTAGGAGAAATGTAGGAACACGCGCGGGAATATTCACATTATGACTTACTTTAGAAGATAGATTAAGGAAAGGGAAACCAACGTTTTTAGCATTTGTGGATCTGGAGAAAGCTTTCGACAATGTTGACTGGAATACACTTTTTCAGATTCTGAAGGTAAAATTTAGGAAATGAAGTGCTATATTCAACTTGTACAAAAATCAGACAACAATTATTAGAGTAGAAGTGCATGAAAGGGTCGCAGTGGTTGGGAAGGGAGTAAGACAGGGTTGTAGTCCTTCCTCAATGTTGTTCAATCTGTACATTTAGCAAGCTGTGAAGGAATGCAGGGAGAAATTTGGAGAGGGGATTAAAGTCCAGGGAGAGGGAATAAAAACCTTGCCGTTTGCTGACTATATAGTAATACTGTAAGATATAGCTAAGGACCTGGAAGAGCAATTAAACGGAATGGACAGTGTCTTGAATGAAAGGTATAAGATGAACACTAACAAGGGTGAAACTAGGGTAATCAAATGTAGTGTCAGAAAATCAGGCGATGTTCAAGGAATTAGATTAGGTAATGAGATAATAAAATTAGTAGATGAGTTTTGTTATTTGGGTAGCAAAATAACTTATGATGGCCGAAGTAAAGAAAAAATATAAAATACAGAATGGCTATGGGAAAAAAAAGATCTGAAGAAGCGAAATTTGTTGACATGCTATACTAGTTTAAATGTTAGGAAGTCCCTTCTGAAAGCATTTGTCTGGAGTGTAACATTGTATGGAAGTGAATCATGGACGATAAGGAGTTCAGACAAAAAGATGATAAAAGCTGTTGAAATGTGGTGCTAGTGACGAATGCTGAAGATTAGATCATGTAACTAATGAGGTTGCGCTCAACACAATTGGGGAGAATGGAGTTTGTGGCATATTCTGACTAAGAGAAGCGATAGGTTGGTGGGACACATTCTGAGACATCAAAGAATCATCAACTTAGCATTGGAAGTAAGTGTGTGGGATAAAAATCGTAGAGGGAGACCAAGGAACGAATTCAGTAAGCAGGTTCAAAACTATGTATGCTGCTGTCCATGTTCTCGGATGAAGAGGCTTGCACACGACAGGATAGCATGAAGAGCTGCATCAAACCAGACTGCGGACTGAAGAGCATAACAACAGTGTTTGCGGACATTAAAACACTATACATCAAACATTATAATCACCTGGCAGGCGCTCGGTATCGTTAAGTTACACCCAGCCTCTGTCGACTGCAGCTACTTCTATAATTACAATATTTTGCTTATTTGTTTTATCCTGTATCGAGTTTTTAATAATTTGTAACAAGATTTGGAGCTCATCCAAATGTAATTGATGAAATCTTTTGGGTCTGTGGTTCGTATTTCTGTCAGTAAAATAACGTGAAACGAGTCACTCCTATTTTTAACCACTCTCCTACGCATTTCCTTTTCTTCTTTATCTTCTTGCTAGCAATAGTAATATCTTAATTACAGCACTCACTTTTGTCTGTGCTGTGGACTTTCTTAACACTTTGAATCTGCGTCCCCGACTTACAAAGTTTACCAATATTACTTACGGTACGAAGTAGCTTCAATAAATGGAATTTTTGGCAAACTAATATTGTCAATAATATATAAAACATGTGCTGCGCCTTCTAGGCGTTCGCATTGTTTGTATCAGTTGTTTTTCAAAGATGTTACATGCGAACCACCTTGTGTTTTCCATGTAGATCTTTGCATTCGTTGTCGTGTTACTGCGATTGTAGTTGTTTTCACTGAGAGGAGTGGATAGGTGTTGTGGATCGTAATGATTTGACCTTTTGTTTATTTTATACTGTCGACTTGTGTTTGTTTGTGTAGTACTTTTTAGGAGCATGGAGATAAATTTTCGTAAGTATCGTAACTGTTAGAGTTGTTTGTTTTAAAGTTATCTTCTATTCTTTAAGGTTCTGCTACTTGAGTTTGAAATTATTCTTCGTAGTCTTATTTCGCACGGTGTCAGAATACATTTTTCTAGACAGAATATTATAAAGGGCTTGTTATATTGTTTGTCTTGATATCCGAAGACTGTAGTAACATATTAATCACGATATTAGTGTGTCAGAACCGAGACATGTTGCGAAAGTATATGTTGAATGTGCGTTAAAGGTCATCACATTTCAAGGAAAATTTCGAAGTGTCAAACGTTGGAGTCGTAATGGATTCATAAGCGGTTCTTGTAGGTATATTGAAGCGTCATTGTACTGTCTTTTTCACTGTCACACTTGCGTTGTTCACGGTGTTGGTTAACATGACAGTTTCCGATTCTGTGTGACTTATGGTTATTGCTTTATATCAGTTGAAAATTAAGAAATTATTTTTCATGTTTCCATTTCCTAGTTTCTTATGGTGTAATTGATTCAGGAAACTGAACGTAAAGGGGTAGCATGTTCAGAACGCAGAAACATACTATGTTTATTGTATAGAGTATTAATTGAAGAACGTCCTTCAGAGATCTCTGCAAAAAGATTTTGACAGCAAAGTCTCGTATTGTAGGACAATGTTTATTAACAGTGGAGAAGTTATATATGGCTATGCACTATTTCAGCAACTGATAAGAGCACATTAAACAAATTGCAGGTAATGTGGTGGACTTAGAGAATGGATTAAATGCAAGCTTTGTCTTTCAACTCCTGCTTCATTGAAGAATATGCGCGATTTTATAATTTGATAGCCGTAATACACTGTTTCACAACGTTATTTCTGTACCTGTATATTAAATTCAAATTTACATCTACAGCTTCTTTCCACATTTCAAGAGACCATACTCGGTGGAGTCCTTGGAATACGACAAATGTAATAGTCTCCCCCAGTTAATCGTTGAAAATAAATTACATGTGTGTTTTCGTAAATATAAGAAACGTCAGTATTTAATCGGATTATGTGTTCCATGAATACCATTGATTACATTTGATTCATAGACCAGAGAAGAGGACTGCATCACACGTTGGGAAGAAATTGATTTAAACTGAAGTTGATTTAATAGTTTGGATGATAGACCGCAATAGTTTTGAGAAGCTAACTGTGCAGTATAGTAGTAGTATTATCTGTGATGAAGAAAGGGCAATTATGATGGTTCATAAAATATTTTTGGATTAGGGCCCTTACAGTAGCCTGACACTATGTTATCAAGGTAACCGGCTTTATTAAAACAGTAACTGGGAGCTGCTGATCCTTTTAGAACATTTACGGCATATTTACCATTGTTGTTTAGTAGCTTGTTTCGTAAGTGGATCAGAGGCAGCTGCCTTTCTTGAGGAGCTGTTCACTGTGTAGGCATACAGTGCATATACATTTTAACCCACTGTAAAAGAATAAATGAGGATAACTTGATTCGATTGGTAGTGACATCAGTTTTTTCATGTGTTCCTATTAGTGTATGCACAGTTATGCAAGTATAAATATAGCTTCCATTACACGGAACCAGTGTGCTGTCTTTCATTTGCACACTTTGTTCCATAAATTGTAGGCCTATGTGGAAGGAGAGCCTAGAGGCATGTAAATGTGTCAAGTCATATAGGCCCTATAAATAAACAGGCTATTGTCAGCTTTCTTTGTGCTGACAGTCACCCGGAGTGTGTAGTTTTGTATTTTGTTTAAAGTGTAAAATTTGAAAAGTGGCTAATGAGACATTCATTTTTGTTTGTTGGTATCTTAGGATTTTCATTTTACTTCTCGTATTTGCTGGCAAGTTATTACAGATTTTGGCATAACTTTCTAAAAGTCCATACTGAATGAGATAGAGATGCATAGTCTATAGGTGTATGTAAGTAACTTTGCTTCTAAGTTTTTGATTCTGAATTCCTCGGTTCATGGTAAAGACTCTCATTTAATACCGGTACAGATGTTTGAATTGCCAAATAAATGTGTGTTTTCCAAGTTCCCCAAAGAGGCTTCTGCAAGTCATACATGTATCAACTTTAAAAACTAATTTCTTGGTTCGCATACATGTCACATAAAATCTTTTTCAACTTTTGCTGGTTATTAGTACAAGCAATGAAGAAAGATAGCCAGCCACAGTGGGTGAGGGGAATGAGGCGCGCCAGTCACGGTCTGCACGGCCACTACGGTCGGGGGTTCGAATCTCCCCTCGGGCATGATATTTGTGCCGTCCTTAGGTTAAGCTAGTTGATAAGTAGTTTGTAAGTTTAGGGACTGATGACCCCGTAGTTAAGTCCCATAAGCTATACAAACATTTGAATTTTTGAAGGAAGATAAGTAGGGTAGAAGTGCGAGGGAAAGTAGGTCATCATGTGTGCATGTACTTCTCTACTTCATACATCTGCAAACTGTAGACTATTGAGCAAATGATGACCTGTTCTGTCTACCCCACTGCACCACAAGAATTAACTAGGCCTACAGCGTGTTGCACCATGTAATTAAATAGCATCGTAGCAACTCATGTTATGAAGCACTAGTGAGGCAGTGAACACACACACACACACACAGAAAGTGCTCCACATAGTACAAGTTTATAAATATCAGTTACTTTTATAACTATTGGGTGAGGTTTTATGTAAAATATGTTCATGTAAACAATGGCTGAGATGTGATTGCAAGAGCCACTGCATACATCTCACTTGAAAAATACTCTGTGGGAAAAGGATTAAATTATTAAAACATAACTACTAGCAGTTGTACATTGTTGACATTGTATAGTAAAGCCATGTCACTGTGAAGTAGTCACTTGTTGATGAATTATTGTTTGGTCAGCAGATTACTACTCTTATCTTGCTATAAACTGTGTTACTGTAAGATTGCCATATCTTTTCCACTTATGAATTGCTGGTACTATAAAGTGGATTGCTCTCAGTGATCAAATATCCCTAGTACATCTTGCAAATGTGTTTGATGGAATAGTACTGTTCAAGTCTGGAGTCATAATCAGCTGTAATGAGCTGCTTTACTTGACATCAGTTTGAGGAATTCTTGAACATTTTCTCAATTTGAAAGTAATAAATTTTCCTGAGACAGAAAAACTTCTATCCATGTCTTTACAAAACATCACTCATAGGAAACTCAGTTTGCCCTTTTCTCACATGATATCTTGTGAACTATGGATAAAGGGAAACAGGCACACTGCTTATTTTTTTAGCCCAAAATGTGCCATACAGCAGGCCGATAACAAAGTACAACCATATGGAGTAGTTTTGCAGATATCCGAGTGTTGTCCTTGATGGTGAGACTTCACCAGGGACGATTTATTGTATGGAGTAGCTGAGGGAAATGTGATACGACCACTATTATTTTATATCTACATAAATGAGCTGACACAATGAGTAGAAATATGTGGCTCTGGTGTACTGGAAGGTGTCCCCATGGAGTAACTGTAGTAGGATGCAAAATGACTTGGACACAATTTCTACTTGGTGTGAGCTAGCTATAAATGTAGAATAAAGTAAGGTAGTTAATATGAAAACGTGGTCCATCTGTAAATAAAAACACATTTGCAATGTTTGTGTGAACCCTCTTGAGTACTCATAACTGATGGAATCCCCAGCAGATGAGTTTAAAGGAAGACAAACAAGTTATTCAGAGGCAGGCTGCTGGGTTTGTTATTGGTAGATTTGATCAACAAGTGAGCATTACAAAGATGCTTCAGTAACTTGAAGATAAAATATGAGAAATTAGGGCTCACATAGAGGCCAGGCAGAAAAGTGTGAAAATACAGAACTATCAGTTTAATAAGTGATGGTTTCAAAATACCAACACACATTATTCACTGAGCAATGGAAAACCTTGTAGAATCTGACATTTGGGGAGATCAATTTGGATGTAGAATAAATTGTAGGAACAAACAAGGAAATCCTGGAAGTTAGGCTAAGGAAGGGCAAAACTACGTTTTTGGCGTTTGTAGATTTCGAGAAAGCTTTTGACATTGTCGACTGGAATACACTCTTCCACATTCTGAAGGTATCAGGGGTAAAATAGAAGGAACAAAAAGTTATATACAACTTGTACAAAAACCAGAAAGCAGTATATGAATCAGAGGGCATGAAAGGACGTGATCGTTGGGAAGGGAGTAAGACAGGGTTGTAATCTTTCACCAGTGTTGTTCAATCTGTACATTAAGCAAGCTTTGAAGGAATACAAGGAGAAATTTGGAGAAGGAATTAAAGTTCAGGGTGAAGAAATAAAAACTATATGGTTTGTTGATGATGATGTAATTCTGTAAGAGACAGCAAAAGACCTGGAAGATCAATTGGATGGAATGGACAGTGTCTTGAAAGGAGGTTATAAGATGAACATTAACAAGGGTAATGGAATGTAGTGTTAGAAAATCAAGCAAAGCTGAAAGATTTACATTAGGTGATGAGACAATAAAAGTAGTAGACGAGTTTTGTTATTTTGGTGGGAGAAGTACTTCTGATTGCCAACATAAGGAAGATATAAAATGCAAAATGAACTTTGGAAAAAAAAAAGCATTTCTGACAAAGTGAAATTTTTTGACATAAGCAATGTTAGGAAGCCCATTCTGAAAGCATTTGTCTTGAGTGCAGAATTGTACAGGAGTGAAATGTGGACGATAAGGAAAGAAGGTAGGAGCATTTGAAATATCTTTGTATAACCATCTTGGTCCAAGATGAGTGGGACACAGCTGTATAATTTCTTATAAATAGACCAACACACACTTTCAGCCGTTAATGTTGTAAATCCTTGATTACCACCTAGTTTCAACAACTCATTTTTACAATGATGTTAGATATAACAATGTACATGTATAAAACAATTAATTAAATTGTATACACAGTATACCTGAAAACTAAATTGATACTAATGTCAGCTTATATGTGTGGGTACAATAAATTGGGAACTGAAAGGGGTGGTGACTGAAGTCATTCCTTATACATATTTCTTTGGTTTTTGGCCTTGTCTTCCGCAGTTGCAGTTATACAATTTTGTATAGGATATGGGACCGTCTTTTGCAACTGTAAATTAGTCTACTTTAGACCAGACGCGTTTCGCTTTATTTTAAAGCATCTTCAGTGGTCAGGATTTTTCTATGTTTTTATCTTCATGTGTGGTTTGTAGCACCTTGTCACTTGCTGTCACTGCTTATATTTACACTACTTGACACTTTTTACAGTAACATTTCTTACGCAAGTTTTTTAAACATGTTTAAAAAACTTGCGTAAGAAATGTTACTGTAAAAAGTGTAAAATAGTGTAAATATAAGCAGTGACAACAAGTGACAAGGTGCTACAAACCACACATGAAGATAAAAACATAGAAAAATCCTGACCACTGAAGATGCTTTAAAATAAAGCGAAACGCGTCTGGTCTAAAGTAGACTAATTTATAGTTGCAAAAGACGGTCCCATATCCTATACAAAATTGTCATTCCTTATAATTTGCATTTATGGTTACATTGGTGTTTGTCAGGTGATTTTTGGTGCCCATATTCTCACTCATCTGCTTTTAGGGAAGCACAAATGATTACCATTTTTACCTTCAGTCTCGTACACTTTATTCACAACACGTTGAATTTTGTTGTTGTGGTCTTCAGTCCGCAGACTGGTTTGATATAGCTCTCCACGGCACCGTCCTTTGCAAGTCTCAATAAGAATGGTGACCTACAGCCTTTCGAATCTGTTTACTGTACGCATCCCTCAGTCTCCCTTTACAATTTTTCCCCCACACACTTATTTCTAATGCAAACTAATGATTCCTTGATGTGTTAGAATGTGTCCTACCAACGTATCTCTTCTCTTAGTCAGGATATTCCAGAAACCCCTTTTTTCCCCAATTCGGTTGTTCACCACCTCATTGGTTACATCATCTAATCATCTGCATTCAAATGTAGCACCACATTTCAAAAGCTTTTGTCATCTTTTTGTCTGAACTCCTTATCATCCACATTTCACTCCTATACAATCCTACAAATGCTTTCAGAAAGGACTTCATAACATTTAAACTAATATTGGATGTCAACAAATTTTGCTTCTTTGGAAATGCTTTTCTTCCCGTAGGCATTCTGTATTTTAAATCTTCTTTACTTTGGCCATAGAAAGTTATTTTCCCACCGAAATAAGAAAACTCGTCTACTAATTTTATTGCTCATTACCTAATCTAATTCCTTGGGCATCGCCTAATTTTCTGTCATTACATTCCATTACCCATGTTTTCCTTTTGTTAATGTCCATCTTATACCTAAATATATGATTATTAATAATCTTACATTTTTCCATCCTCTGCAATTTGGAAATTATTAGTTGTAGAGGAAAAATGAACAACCATTTGTCACATCCCACTGGTCATGACATTTATTAGGCCTATGTTTTGAAAGCTGTTACTCCTTAAAGACAAAACATTTACAATTACATGAATTTTTCCTGCTTATCAGCCCTTAGTGGTCTTTGTTGACTTACTTAGGATATAACCGAGTAAAAGTATTCTATTTCTTCAACGGATGTCTTCACAACGAGCGTGTTTACTAAGTGCAAATGTTGTATGTAACTTATGAACATTATGCTGCTACATCAATTAGTTCTCCATTTGGCTGCCTTATTCAATGTAAGCTCAATGGTACTGAACCTACGTTATTTTCAGAAAAGCAACATCATTTGTCGATACATCACATAAGTTTTTCTGCTATGTAGTATCCAATTGTGGAATTGTTTCTCATATATTTCAAGCCCTCAAAAACTGTGTGTGTCCATACAATATGCCAGGTAAAGCACGTCTATTGTTATCCTAGCTTCCTCAGTAATTAAGGACAGGTAGCATTATATCCTTATAAGATGATTACCGACAAAGAGAGGATGCCTGCTTGTCATCGCCGAATTTGTCCAAATTTATGGTACATGTAGGGCTTTGGTGAGACATGAAAGTGCTTTTGAAGTGGGAATTCAAGATGGCCAAGTGTTCAGGAAATAAAAGGAAGTTTTATACGGATCTATCACGATATGCATCTTATCAACTGTCCCTGTGATGGCGTGTTTAGGAAATGGTGTTTGGCTCAGTGGTAAAAGATTAGCTTCATATTGAGAAGATTGTGGGTTCAACTCCACCTGGGGGCAAATTTTTTTTCTGCTTCTTGGAAATGCATACACCTACATATTGTTCCCATAGGGATCGTAAGGACAGGATTAGATTAATTACATCATGCAGGGAGGCCTGTAAACAATCATTCTTTGCATGCTCAATAAGTGAATGGAATGGGAAAAATCCCTAATAACTGGTACAGTGCGACATACCCTCTGCCATGCACTTTACAATGCTTTGCAGAGTATTGATGTAGATGTAGACTGATCTCACAATTAACCGCAACATCATATAGGTTATTTTATTAATTTATATAAGCAGAAAAAAGAAAGGACATTGGATGAAATTTGGGACTACAAACATTTAAAAAGGGTTTGTAGTTAACGTGTAACTTTGAGACGTCATGTATGTAAAACAATACTTCCATTCTTTTGCAATTGATCAATTACATGTACTGGGGTGATATTCATCGAAGAAACAGGGGAAGCAATAATTTTGACCGCATCTTGTTCATGTTATGGACGTCGCCCTTTCGCAGTTACATGCTTTTTTTTTAATGTCTCCATAGAAAAACAAACTTGATTGACATTCTGAAAACAAAACAAAAATATTTGCCACTGAGTGGAATTGAACCTACGAACCTTTCGATAAAAATTCGATCTCTTACCACTGAGCCAAATTCTGCTTTCTAAACAGACTTCCTCAGGGGCAGTTGATAAGGTGCCTATGGTGATAGATCCGTATCAAACTTCCTTTTATTTCCTAAATGCTTAGCCATCTGGAGTTCCCACTTGGTGCACTTTCATATCTTACCACGCCCTACATGTACCATAAATTTGCACGAATTCGGCAATGATGAGTAGGTGTCCTCTACTTGTGAGCTGCAGATCGGCATGTAGAAAAGACAATCACATCCATACAACTTAAAATTTTCTGCCTCGGCCTCCATCAGAAAAAGATACTCATACATTTACACAATCATTCAGGCATAATTCATGCACATGTGACCACCGTCTCTGACTTCTATAGTACCTGTGGTATCTTGACAGTTAGTGAGAAGGGAAGTGAAGGGGGATCGATGCTGGGCAAGGATGTTCTGCATTGCACGACAAAGTGTAAAGGCTTCAGTAGATGGAAATCTGAAATGCAGCTTGGACAGCAGTAAAGAGGTGTGTGTGTGTGTGTGTGTGTGTGTGTGTGTGTTTCGTTTGAGGCCAGGACGATAGCAGGACCACTGGATGTGTTTTAGGGTCAACTCCCATCTGTGCAGTTCCGAAGATCTGGTGGTGGCATGTAGGAGCCTGGGTTGTAAAGCAGCCATTATAATTGAACATGTTATGCTTAACTGCATGCTGTGTCACAGTGTGGTATATCTTATTATTTTCCATCGAGATCTCCTCCTTCAGTCTGGTGATGAGCTATGTGCCAACCTTGAATGACTGGGTGTCCACAGTCTCTGGGGTTAAGGACAAAAAGGGCTTGTTGTTCTCCATTAGTCCCTGAAGTTAATTCAGATAAGCCCTCCCAACCCATGAGACTGAAGGAAAAACCTCATGTTCAGAATGGTGTCCCACATGGTTCCACCCTTAGTGTTCCTCTATTTTTGTTGCAATTAACGGCCTTGATGCGGCAATTGGGTCACTGGTTTCTTCCTCCTTGTTTACCAATGATTATTGCATGTATTTCAGTTCCGATAAGATCAGTATTGCTGAACAGCAGCTTCTGGAAGCCATTTGAATAGTGCAGTCATGGGTCTTTGCCCAATTCTCTGCCTCTAAAACCCGAGTAATGCACGTCTGTTGCCATCGGGTGGTTTTCCTGCATACAGAGCTATACCTGGCTAGAACTCCTTTGTGTCCAAGAGATGCATCGCTACCTAGGTATGCTCTTCAATGCTCGGCTCATTTGGGAGCCAAACCTTCGTCAGCTGAAACAAAAATGCTGGTGATATCTTTATATCCTTTGCTGCCCAGCCACACTGCTTTGGGACCAACAAGTTCACCTCTCCTGCAGCTCTACAAGGCCCTCAGTCACATCTTGACTATGGGAGTTTGCTGTTTGACTCGGCTGCACCTTCAGTGTTGTGGGTTCTGGAGCCAATCCTCCACAGTGGTGTTTGTTTAGTGACGGGGGCTTTTCGCACGAGTCCTGTGCCATGCCTCCTGCTCAACGCTGGGGTCCCTCCCCTGTGGTTCCGTTAGAAACAGCTGTTTCCTTCATATGTAGCCCTAGTTCATGCCCCACCATCTGAATCACAGGCTTCTATTTCCATCAGTTACACTCCCCTCCACTCCAGTTGTTACTGAGTTTCTTGGAGTTGGTTGTCAGTGTGAAGGCACCTTAAGGCGACATGTTGGAGGCTTAGTCTTGTTAGTGTTTATAAATTTTATTCTGCCTTGTCGAAAATGTGTGGAGTTGGTGTCACACCCACTGAAGGCGCTAAGAAATAACGCTTGGTTTTGGCTACTTCAGAGGGCTAAAAACCGTTTGGGCTGTAACTGTATGTGGTTTGCTTCCCTTTTACAGGTTTCATAAGAAAGATGTTCACTACTAAGAGCTATCTTCGCCATCAATGAAGACTTTCATGTGGCTTTGCCAATAATCGAGGCGTCTGTATCCTCAATGGCCTGCTTGACATGCTACCCTTCAGCACATAATTTTTCGGTCAACATTGAGATAAGACGTTTCTAATTAAGCTCATTTGGGGATCGTCAGACTTTTCCCGGCCTCGACACACACACACACACACACACACACACACACACACACTCACTCACTCACTTCATGGACAGTGTTCGATCTCTATAAACACGCACCAGCATCTAAATTGATCCTTTGTTACCTAGTTCATTGTCCTGTTCTCAGTTCAGAACCAACGCACTAAACAAGTACTTCGTCCAACAGGTGTAATGAGAAATGTTCGTTTGACACAACTGGGAACATTGTTCATAAAGTAAAAATGTAGGGGGTGGCACAGCGCCTGCTCTTAGAGTACATTCAACAGATTTTATGCTTTTTTTCTGTTTCCTCCCCGGGGTAGCCATCAAACACTATAGTTCATTTGGATCCAAAGTATTCGACCGAGCGAGGTCGTGCAGTTGTAACACACTGGACTCGCATTCGGAAGGATGGTGGTTCAAATCCACCTCCGGCCATACAGATTTAGGTTTCCCGTGATTTCCCTAAATCACTCCAGGCAAATGCCGGGACGGTTCCTTTGAAAGGGCACGGCCGATTTCCTTACACACCATTACCCAAATACTCTCTAATGACCACGCTGTCGACCGGACGTTAAACTCCAAGCTTCCTTCCAAAGTATTCGTTACTGTAGCGCACACGTTTTTCATAGATGGAGGAAAACATTTCTCCAGTATTCCAACCAATATGGTGTAAGAAAAACCCACCGTCAGGCACCTAGACGGTGTTGCTTGTGACTACAATATTTCATAGAACTGCTTAATGAGGTCTGATTTTCTTGTCTTAAACATTATTCCATCGTCATAAAAAAGATGTGACCTATAAACACCACAGTGCATTCATTCTCCCCACCCCAATCCTTACTGATAATTTGGTTCAGTTGATGAGACAAGTTGTTTTCTATAAAAACATAAATTATCGTTGTTTACAGGCTTAGCCTACTGAAGTCTACGGACATTTGAGTGCCACTTCTTCTCCCCCCCCCCCCCCCTCCGTTGCGGACTCCTATTACCGTAAACACAAAAAATACAAATTACCTAGTTGCATAATTAAATTATTTATACAGAGTTAACTAGCAAGGTAAATAGGTACCTGACAAAGTTGCTTTTAAACTGTAATATTTAGACGACAATGTATGATTTCGGGTTCAAAAGTAGTTTTACTGCCCACAAAAGTCTTCGCAGGATTTTAGGGCCAAGATTATTTTGACGGCTTTAATTGTATCTATGCATAGGAAGGAGCAGAATTTGAAATGTAGTTCTTTTCACACAGGATTTAGTGTTCTACAACTTCGCTACGCGATATTTTCATTTGGACGAAATCAAATGTTCAAATGTTTGTACAGCTTATGGGACTTAACTACGGAGTCATCAGTCCCTAAACTTAGAAACTACTTATGAATTACTTACGAACTAGGACGGCACAAATATCCATGCCCGAGGGGGGATTAGAACCCCCGACCGTAGTGGCCGTGCAGACCGTGACTGAAGCGTCTCAGTCCCCTCGGCCACCGCGGCCGGCGCATTTGGACGTTT